>OU974060.1:4075370-5358240 GCA_918843915.1 Notodonta ziczac | reverse complement strand
AATACGCAATTGGAATACTGTTCGAGTTCAAGTCGGTCACCGCCGAGCTCACCAAAATTCGGGCGGCCATTTTATAAATTCTTGGCTCGTTCTTTGTCAGAAACCCTAGTGTTCATTAAAATAAATGAAGGCAAAACGTATTAAACAACTAATTTAATAAAATAAACTATACATTTTCGTCCAATATCTGTCCAGTGAACTAGTAAATTAAAATATGGTATATATAAAAAAATATGGTTTAACTCTGCGGTTCTTATAGCCATCATCAATATTTCCTATTTATCCGTTAGTTTAACTGACAAAGACACAGTTACGTTACCACTGATTCCAATATAGTAAGAATGGCGAAAAAATGTCAGGGTCTTTGATATTTTTATTGCAAAGATTCCAACGTTTCTCATTTACTTTTGATTGCTGGAATGAATTTTCGGCATTCAATAATGCGTCGTTATTTAGGTATAGCTATTTTGTTGTTTTAATCGTTATAATAAAATAATAAGCCATCTTAATGTCCTTTTTCTGGGTACGGATCTCCTTTCATCGCAAGGAGGTTGACTTTATAAATCTGGTTTAGCTTTCTTGTAAGTGCTAGTTATATGAGTATTGTACACTTGCAAACTTCACAGGAAAATTAGCAGTTCCAAACGCTTGGAAAGTTAATTTAAAATGCTTGACAATTCATCACGCAGTCACGAAACAAAAAAGAAATTGCGACTGCAAAAAAACCTGGAGCACTAAAAGCTGGAAATAACTAGGGACCTTATAATTTCTTTAATTTGGACGGTTACTACGTAAATTATTCATATCTCACAAAATACTAAACCAATTTTGATGAAATTTTTACGGGACCGCCTGGATGGAAATTGGAAAGTACAATTTCAAACAAATTCACGGGAAAATGGCCGTCAGTGTTAAAACTCCAATTTTTACCAATATTCCTGGCAAGTGTACACCACTATGTCTCAAGGCAAAGGCTTATCTATAAAATGTCTTCAAAATTTCTCGTATCTACTTATTTATAACCGCATAAGGCACATTTCCGCGAGTCAATCACAGCGAAAAGTCACGAATTCGAAATTAATTACCGAGTACCGAAAACACCATGTACCCATCGCAATCGTTTCCCCTGCGTTACAAATTTTCATTGTTAGTGTGTCACAATGGGTTGTAATTATGTAGGGTGAAGTGAATTTTGGGGGCTGGTTTGTCATAGAGTGGGAAAGAAGGGTGGGCCATGGGTTTTCTTGGCTCTTTTCAGGCAAGGTTTTGGGGCTTACTGTTACAAACGCTCTTGGCTTTTGTATTATGTTAAGTAACTAAAGAATTAAATACCATGATTCAACGATTTTCATCACTATTTTTTTTTAAATGCAAGTAACTAAAATTGACGACGGCTTATATACGGACTGGCTTGACTGGGGTAGTACCACCCTCTCACAGAAGATGGACGTAAAGTAGCTATTAGAGCTGCGTTCCGCACGATGAGCGTGAGAGACGGAAGACCACCACCACCTCCTACAATTGACGGCAGCTCTTATATGGGCTGGCTCGATCAGGGTCCTCTCACAGAAGATCGGCGTAGAGTAGCTGCGTTTTGCACGAGAATTGACAGAGACGGAGGATTAACCCCCACCTCCTTTCCCTTCTTGTGTCCCTCTCTCTCTAGGTCGGAATCGTGCCAGCAATGCCTTTGGTATCGCAAGCATCTATAGGCTACGCTTACTGATAAACATCAGGCGGGTCGTACGCTTCTGTGCTGACTTTGTTGTATACAAGGGTTCGATTCCCGTCGGGGTATATTTCGGAAATGGCTATTTCGTAATTTGCCCTGGTCTGGGTGTCACTGGGATCGCCCCCAGTCCATTGTACGGTACCCATAGTACAAACGTTTCTAGTTTAGGACCAAGCAGTTGGTGTGTCAGTATAAAAAAAACTCCCTTTTCTTACTAGCCACTTCTAAGTGGCAAAGTGAAATACTAAGCTGCCTCCGATAGAAGTTCAAAGCCTAGGCTTTGTGAGATCTCGTGACTGAGATAAGACGAGCGTACCTATAAGACCTCTCCGATAAATCCTACTTAGCAAAACTTCAGGGGACTGGTAACTAGTTTTAAATACAGGGTGGGTGTAAAAATAATGCACATTTAAGTCCGTTAGGCGCAGTGGTTTCCCGTGCGGGTAAATTTTGGGAAATGGCCATTCTGTAATTCAGCCCGGTCTGGAGGGATCTATCCCAGTCATAAGGAAGGTACACATAGCACAAGCTTTGCGCATTTGGGGCCATACAGTTGATGTGTTAGTCGTCGATTTTTATTTCATTTATTTGTATTTTGTGTTATTGGGAAGGTGATATCATTTTACACTGATAATAAATAATCATGTTAGTTTTATATTATAATTTAAGAAAACTTGTGTTTTATTTCAGTTAGTAAAATTGCGTATTAGTTTGTTGTAAACAAAACGTCATTTGAAAACTGTAGGTGTGTTAAATAAGAACCCCTATATACCTACGTGCTTGTTAATAATTTCGCACAAGTAAAACGGAGAAATGTTATGAATAATTAATTATGATGTTAAATGGAGAAATGTCTGATTTAGATTTATTTATTAATGGATATGTTTGAGAATAGAACAGCTATTGTTATTAATAATGGCATAGTGTTATTTTGCCAAAGTAAAATATGATTAATTATATATTTTTGGTAATAAATTAATAAGCAATAAGAATGTATAGGTAAATATTTATGGGCATCTGAAAGTGAACCTTTATGCGTTCTTTTAAGAATACATTTTTGTTTAACGATGAATGTACATTGAGAAAATACTAAACGAGAAATTATTTTAGTTCTTCGTATTATTATTAGTATATTTTACTAAACGTTTAGTGATTCAAGCCAATATTTATGTAATGACTTGTATTCATACATTATTTACAAAACGTTTGGCAAAAAAATTTAAAAGGGATACTTAGACTAACAACAATAATTTGCGGTCATCATTTTTTTCTCAGTGTCCTTATAAGTACATATTTTTGCCCATAACTGCATAAAAGATTTACGGAATAAAATTGTCATCAAGAGCATTTAAATATATCGTCTGTATAAAACTACTGTTTAATAAATTATTTCTGAAATATTTCATTGAATATAATTGAACATTCAGCAAATAAATGAAATTAATTTACCTGCTAGAAGCATTTACGTTCCGAGCTACCAAAACTTCGCAGTAACTGTGACAAAGTTACAAAGTTTTCTTCAGTAAATACCACTCGACTCTCTAAGTCCAACTCACTTTTTCACACACATAAAAAAAAAATTGTACTCTTCAGTATTTAAAAAGTTAAAGAACACTTTTGAATTTCGAGTAAAGATTTAAATTTGGAATAGAATGTATTTTCGAACTTGAACTTACGCCGCGCTCAACTAGTGGGCGGTCGGCTCGGCGCCCTACAGTCTACTGACGTTGGGCGGGCGGTTTCGTAGCCCTCTAGTTGAGGCGGCAAAGTTTGAGCTGCAACGGGGTTAGTTTCTATATTATAGAGCTAATCTCATTATTTGGGTTAATTGTTATTGTATTGTAAGTGTTATGGAGTAGTTCCGTATCGCCTTACGGGATTATGGCGGAACTAATATAGACCAATCCTGGCTTACAAGAGTGATAAGGCGCAGAAATGATGTGTTTTCGTGACTATAAGTACAAAAATAGGAGCAAAATAGACTCGGCATTTTTGAGTCAAGCCTATAACAATCTGTTTTAAATGTCAAATATGATTTAATAATAAGGACGGTAACTTTAGTACATAAATATAATTAAAGCTTGTAAATACTTGGGTGACAAATTAAAATCCTTTGTAAGATACTACAACTGTATGTAATTAGGGTTCAATACAAAACAAAGATTGAAATAGGGATCCAACCCTTCTTCACACATATTAAAAATCTTATTTACCTGACGCTAAAGGAAAAATTATGTCGGAGATATTGCTACTCAGCTAATTGCCGCAGGTGATTGCTGATAAGCCGTGAAGCCCTGAAATATGCTAAGCTACAACCTCTTCCGACCAAGAATATCAATAGATTTAGTGAATAACCTAGTTCAATTCGAGCGCCGTTTGTTCCCGGGCCTAAGGGGAAACGACTTATGTTTGTCCCTACATTAACTATGCGCATAGTATTAGCATTAGATTGAATAATTAGTCCACACACTAACGTTCATTAGAATCACGTTACATTGTTTTAGGTCGAAGAAAATAAATAATATATTATTTTTATCTAGACATACTACCCGTCATCCCGGCTTAGCCTGGGTTTTTTTCGATAAAATTATCTTATAACATTGTACTTTAAACAACATTGTGAATTAGTAGAACTAAGTGGAGACACAAACAGACGCAATTATCAAAATTGCTCAGTGATTGTTTTTATTATCTTTTTTTGGAGAGGAATATCATACTAATATTATAAAGAGGAAAACGTTGTTTATAAATAGGCTCCGAAACTACTGAACCGATTTGAAAAATTATTTCACTGTTGGTAATCTACACTATCCCCGGGTGACATAGGCTATAATATATTTTCAAAAAACTTAGGGATCCTTACTAAAACTCGAATAATGTAACCGCAATGTACCCGTGCGAAGCCGGGGCGGGCCGCTAGTCGATTATAAAATAAGTCGTTCAAGATTTGTAAGGAAAATTATATCTCGCCATCATCGCGCCGAAGGGGTGGGCACATATTGTGGGACGGTATATAAACTATTATTATATTATTTTTTCAATGGGGCCGAGCCTGTCGCCATTATTATGAAACATCTATCTGATTTTGAAATAGTCTTTCATTGTTATTTTTTATCTCGCCACCTTTCGCTCTTAGCTTCACTAGCGTATTTTCTGGATGCCGACAACAGCGAAATAGCTAAACCAAAAAATATCAAAATCGGTCAAGGCGTTTAGGAGGAGACTAATTAAGAACACACGCACATCAGAATTTTACATATTCTCATAATCAGACCGAAAATACTAAAGAAAATATATTAATATTGTACCAGGACTCCAGGACTATCTAGGGTTGTGTTGTGTAGCAAATAATAGAAACTCCATCGTTTTAGACATCGGTGATTGCAGGGGACTGGCGCACTTATAACAATGATCTAAGGTTCAAATTCATTAATCTATCGTTGGCTAAAAAAGTTTTCAGTGCCAAGGTACCATTATCATTCGCTTGCTAAAAATACTGATAATATATTATCAGTAAGTACTTGAAACTTATTGAAATGAATTCGGGTACGCTGCGAAAACTATTTCATTTGATACCTCTCAAGGTGAATTTGCAAGGTTGGATCACAACACGGAAATTGCGAGTTTGGGCCGTTTTAATTATTTTCCATAGTTACAGTATCATATGCACAGTTTCTGTTGAATGCTTTGATAAAACTTCCTTTATCAAAGGTTGAATGCCTTGTTTTAAAAATACGTTGAAGCCTTCAGTGTGGTCCAATAATTAGTGTTGAGAACGTGTTGGCGAATTGCACATATTTTTCGAAAATTGGTAAGATTTTCTAAGACATGCAGGTATCCTCACGATAAGCAAGTGATACACATATAAAAATTATGATAGATTTCAAAAATCCAGAGGTGCGAGCCAGGGTTTGAATCCAGAACCTGGTGCCCGCATGACACGTGCGTAACCGATTGGTTATGACTGCATTTTTAACCTCCTATCTTATTTAGAAGATGTCGAGATACTTACCTTAGTATATCAACAATTGTGATTGTTTTATAAAGTCACAAAAAACTTAATTTAATGAATTATTGTAAAAAAAACAAGATATTATACTTATTGCATGAGTTTCAATGCAAAAGATCCTTACTTACTGTTGGAACCATAATAAAGCGGTATTTTTATTTATATATTTGTATGTCCAAAAGTACTAATAGGTTAAGGTTATGACTCATTGATGAATTCTTTTGACTATTCATCATCCTGGATTCAGACGCAAGTCCTGGATTCAGACGCAAGTTTAGATTTGTTTGCGGATGAATGGGTGAAGATTATGTCGGTATGCTTGAAGTTCTGCGAGATAGATGCCTGATCGTTTTTATATTTCTAATTTGTTTATACTTAATTGTTGTTGTTTTGTATTGTATTATTAGTGTAATTGGTTAATTAGACCGTTCTAATAATAAAAAAATAATAAAAAGAAAAAAATCGAATCTCAAAATTTGAAAAAAACAGTATTTTTATAACAAATATTTGAGTAACAGTTATTGCATAATAGGTATTGTATAATAAATCTATAACATACTAAAAGCAATAAATCTAATTACCAGCGACCCTGTATACCTTTTCGTATCGCTCCTCGTTGGTACAGAGCATCTGGTGTGGAAGCCCTCTTAATCATACGCCCAAATCCCAACTCAAACTTTCCCCAACACAATAAACATTGTCTCGTGCCTCGCACACTCCGCGAAGACAAAGTCTTGGTGCGACAGAACTGCCAAGTGAAACAGAGTGAACTTGGAATGCAATTTACGTGTGGTGCACTATCAACTGAAGACCAGAACTCGTCGGGATTACGAAGTTTGATGATAACAATAGATGCTTGTTAAGTAAATTTGAGGAATTTACTGCTGAATACTGAAACTCTACTCAAATGTTTCACCCCCATTTATTTGCATGGCGCGTTAAAATGAAAAAGCTCTTAGAATTGAGTGGAGTTTAAGTATACGCAGATAAGTTACTGATCCATAAGAAAAATTAAGTTTATTTTGAAGCGAAGCTTTTATACCGACGTTCAGGGCTCTCGCCGCGCGGCCACTCTATACGTGCTAAGCGTCAGTAGCGTTACACGATATATATAGCTATACAGAGTGGTAGCAGTGGCGCCCTACGCTTTATACTATAAAGCTTCGCTTATTTCGGGCGTACCAAGGTGGTCGTTTTTTAATAAAAAAGTTATGGCCATATCATTGTTATAAATACTTATTTATAATCAATATGCCCATACTATTTTGGTGTATTCTATACTTAAGATACTCTCATGATAATATCAATTAATTATTACTAAACTAAATACTTTGCGTATACTGGGATCCCTATAAATCTCGGTTAAAATCGGCGAGTCCAAAATATATAGAGGGATCCTACTCAAGTGAGTACTAAATAATAATAATAATTTAGGTCTTTGTAACGTCCCACTCCTGGGCGTGGTCCTCTCCTCAAAACGAGGGGGATTCAGGTTATAAACTAATCTTATAAACTACTTATCTTATAAAACGTTAAATAGGTAAACGTTTGAACCTGAACCTTCTGAAACGACAGAATGAAAAGTTTAATGAAAAACCTCTCAAAGTGGTTGTTTTGCTGCATCGCTAAAATCCAGGTTGCCTGACGTCATCGACCCTCCATAGGCTTCTACGCTGAGCCTTAATGCTCGTTTATTATAGTTAGGAAGTGGCTTAAAGGGGAGGTGATAGCGATCAAGTCTGTTAACCGTTCCAATAACGCTCTGTCAAAACGCCGGTTTTGACAATTGACGATCGAGCCAAATATTTCGAAGTCTGCTGCAAACGACTGCTTTTCTAGACTCAGTCGACACGGGTGGGCGAGTGGTTAGTGGACTACAGAAAACTGTCAAAACTGACGTGTTGCAAGAAAAGTGCTAGTCGAGCATTATTAGAATGATTAACAGGCTCTGAGTCGAGCTGGACAAACTTTCACTTGCGCGTCATAACCTTTCACACATTTGTGTAAGCGCTACTTGTTAAGGGCTGAACAGCAACTCTATTAATATAGAGGTCTGTATCTGGGCCTCAAGTTTGCTAATTTAAAACCTATTGAAGCCAGAAGACTGCCAGTAGATGTTCGACAATTTTTTTGAAGCGAAGCTTGTTTACGGACGTTCGGGGCGCTCGCTACCCGGGGACTAAAACGCACTATGTTCAATAATCGCTTGGGAGCGGACATTTTGAGTTGGACTCAGAAAGTGATACTTCGCAACATTCTATACCCCGGAGTACTCATGCCGAGTGCCAATTATGTATGGTTGCTGAGAAAAATAACTTCTAAGTTCACCATCTTGAAGTATTTAGAAAGTGAAAAAACTATATTTTCTCGAATAATAATAATTTGGGTGTAAATTTCTTAGTTTAATATTATAAAGCATTGAAAAGACTATTTTTTGAGCTATGTCGCATTTCCCAAATACAAGCGATACGTAAGTAAACTGAAAATTTCACTCAAACGGTTTCGATTTTTTTTCTCGACCATGCCTCATTTGTAGCACCCAGACATATTTTTATATAGTAGTTTGCTATGTATTTTATTGACATAAATAAAATCAGCATCAATCTCCGTGGAACATCGGAGATAATAATTACTAAAGATTCGACATACAAAACGCCTGTCATTTTGTTACAGGCAAAACACAATGTTTGCTATTAACATTTGATAGGCGTTTAGTCGCATGTGTTCTAAAAAGTATAAGTCTTCAAAAATATGTATATCTTGAGACAAAATAAGTGGATTTTTTTATAGAAAATTCAGTAATATCGTCTTCTTCTTACATTTCGTCTTCAAAATTTTCAACATAATTTGGTTTTCACTTCTTCAGGCAATGGGATCAGTTTTAAACTTCGTTGATGCCGCATTAGACGCACATTGGCTATTAACGGATCCGTTTATTCCAAGGCTCAGTAGAGCAGATCTAGTATTGTCTCTTTCCTAACAATTTTTAGGGTTCCGCACCTCAAGAGGAAAAAAACTAATCTGTTATAGGATCATTTTGTTGTCCGTCTGTCTGTCTGTCTGTCAAGACCCCATTTCTCGGAGACGGATTCAGTTATCAAGTTAAAATTTATATGAAATATCAAATGGTACGGTTCCTCAGATATGTAAAAACATTAGGCTTCTAAGTCAATTCAATAAATTCACTTTCTGCGTGGATCGGACCGCAAATAACAACTAAATATGAGGGTACCCAGTTACTAACTATGACATCAGGACGTCTAACACCTCAGTCCCCCCGTGACCATGGCTGCTGTAAAGCAACCGAAACGTCGGGAACATAAAGTTAATAAACGCGATAAAATCCGTAAAATAGTTTTATTTCAATGTGTAGTATTCGCGTAAATATAAGAAAGCAATATAACAAAATGGCAATTTATGTCGCATATCTGGGGGCCGACAGACACACATAGAAGCTTCAAATTTGGAATACAATTAGTGTTTAGTGTATAAATCAAGGAAAAACTAAAATATATTGTAATTTAGGTCCAGTTTTCTAGATACACCAACTGTATAAATAACTTTGTAATCCCATATAAATGTATAGGATAACAAAATTTACATTTGCAGTTAATAAATCAGTGTATTATAGTACATAGTACCTTTGATAAAAGAAGTTTTATCAAAGCATAGAACCTACTACCTAGATATAATTTTGTTCAAAGGTAACTTGTAAAATGGTCAACGGAATTAAAAAGCAAGAATGGGACATGTCTTACTTATGATATGAATTGTACCACAATCCTGCAAAAAAGTATTAAGTAGACTAAATTGCCCGAAATTGAGATGAACGAAAGAATATCAATATCTAGAAAAAGAAATGAGATCAAACCCAAGCAGACCCAACCCAACCAAGAAAAAAACCCAAGTCTCGCAACTCAGTTCTCTACCGTAAAAAGAGGTGAGATACATGTAATACCAAGTCGGTTATTTATTAAGTCCCTACTTGGGACCTTCTGTCTTCAGTATTACGTAACTTGCTAACCTAACAGCATCTTATTGTGAACATATCAATATTAAGAATATTTTATGTTTTAAATTAAATAGATTGACTTGGCAATCGCACTAAACAATACATTGTGTTTTCATGCGATGGCCAAGTCAATCTAGATCTGTTCTACTGAGCCTTGGAATCATCGGATCTGGTAATAGCCAATGTGCGTCTAATGCGGCATCAACGAAGTTTAAAACGGATCCCATTGCCTGAAGAAGTGAAAACTAAATTATGTTGAAACATTTTGAATACGAAATGTAAGATGAAGACGATATTTCTGAATTTTCTATAAAAAATCCACTTGTTTTGTCTCAAGATACACATATTTTTGAAGACTTATACTTTTTAGAACACATGCGACTAAACGCCTATCAAATGTTAATAGCAAACATTGTGTTTTGCCTGTAACAAAATGACAGGCGTTTTGTATGTCGAATCTTTAGTAATTATTATCTCCGATGTTCCACGGAGATTGATGCTGATTTTATTTATGTCAATAAAATACATAGCAAACTACTATATAAAAATATGTCTGGGTGCTACAAATGAGGCATGGTCGAGAAAAAAAATCGAAACCGTTTGAGTGAAATTTTCAGTTTACTTACGTATCGCTTGTATTTGGGAAATGCGACATAGCTCAAAAAATAGTCTTTTCAATGCTTTATAATATTAAACTAAGAAATTTACACCCAAATTATTATTATTCGAGAAAATATAGTTTTTTCACTTTCTAAATACTTCAAGATGGTGAACTTAGAAGTTATTTTTCTCAGCAACCATACATAATTGGCACTCGGCATGAGTACTCCGGGGTATAGAATGTTGCGAAGTATCACTTTCTGAGTCCAACTCAAAATGTCCGCTCCCAAGCGATTATTGAACATAGTGAAACGGTGAAAAGCGTAACGCGTTACGCGTTAATATAATATATCTAATATCTACTGCAAAGCTTCGCTTCTTTCGGGCGTCCCTAGACGGCACTGTTTTTTTTTTTGTTATCACGAAGTTAATATTAATAACCATTGGTTTTCAATTAGTTTTAAGTAAATCAGCAGACTGGTTTTTGAACACTTTCAGATCTACAATCAACCTCTTATGAATTGCATCCTTATAACCGGTTTGACGAAGGCATTAGGCGATGATTTGTGAAAACGGCCACATTAAGCTTCTGTTTATTTTCAGTGGCCTACATTACCTGGCGGTTTAAATCTGTAGAGACGTTATCTTAAATCCGACTCTACGGTATTCACGGTTCACTGAACGTAGATCACGTTAAGGGATTTAGATAATGTGGGTTTTCATACAGACTTAAAAAAAAATACGGAACGAAAATAATATTTTATTTATACTTTTTTTTTATTGGACTAGTCCCGCCACATACTCCCACCACTGTAACTCCTGTAAGCCAGGATCGACAATGGTGACCAATAATGACGTCTAGGTTTGATCCTCGACGAGTCCCGGGTAAAGTTAAATTGTCTTGGAACCCGCATGAATTATTTATTTTAATCGAAAGAAATTTTTAATACATAACTAATATAAGTACATGTATTCGTCAATCTATGAAAGGCAAGCTTACGATCATTTGTACACATAATGTATTACATTATATATAACACAACATAATATAACAAATTAATTAAATGAAAGAAAGAAGTGATTAGTAGTAAAGAAAAAATATGACTTTTAAAACCAGACTTCCCTGCTCGGGGGAATAATAACATTATGGTTTAACACGATACACCGCCCCAGACTAACATTGCAATTTAAAAATTGTAAATATTCTGCGCAGTGTAATATGCATCAGAATTCTGTTGCGGGTCGGCAACCGCAAACCACTAAAGAGATTATATTTTCTGTATAAGTTTCATGTTAGTGGAAAAGCAATTGTTTTAGTCTGTCTGGACGTTAGAGCATTCATGTCCTTGTTTGCGGCGGCTTTGTGGGGCGGGTCACCCTCTTCCCTCTATTATGGTTGAGGAGAGTGATGCCGCTTTTCAAGTCATGCTCGTGCGCGGGCGATGCTTGCGGGGATTGGTCCACCCACTTTCCTCTTAACGACGTTGTTCTTAAACTCTATTCATTTTTGCCTGCTCACATTTTGTTGCCGTTCCTGAGAATGTACATCATCTTTTATTCATTGAAAAGAGTATCCATTTAGTTTCTAGGCAGATGTTCTCAGTGGAAGCAGCATTCCGAACCGGTGGTAGCTTCTGACTACTCATAAATGCTTTGTTGGCTTATAAATGAATAAAATCAATTTTGAGTATGAGTTGAGTTTGAGTTTGTCGGTTAAAGATTTAGATGTAGTTTCATTTCCAAATTACCAAATTAACATCAGAAGATATCTTTTTATTGTGTGCTTCTCCAAGGCGATATTTTCCAATGAAGTTATTAGTTATCACACCACTTAATTAATAGCCAAGTTAATCAAAATGACGGTCCCGAAGCGTTGGGCGCCTTGACCCAAATCCTTGTAGCTATTAGAGGCTATCAGTGTCGGTTACAGAATGTGACCGGCGGGAACTGGTTTTTTTGAAAGTGTACGTACACATTTATCCACAAAGAGTTATGTACAGACCGAAGTAACGAAAAAGCATCTATACTAGGTGAAACAAAAAGGGTATACTATTTTATGCAACTTCACTTTGTAAATATAAATTGTTTGTTGAAGTACTAAAGGTTTTGTAGACTTATGAAATCTGTCAACAGCTGTATCCCTGTAACACCTTTTGTTTTGCAAGTTTCCTCCAAAGCTGATAGTTTTAAATTACAAAGTTAAGTTAAAAAAAAACAGTAGGTAACCCTTTCTGTTTCAACCTGTATAAAGACACTGAAAGACTATAGAATGGTACAGGAATGAACCCTTCTATAACAAATATTCATATACAGGAAGGAAGACAGCGCTATCCTCTTCTCCTCATATGGCCGTCTCTTATTATTGGTAGTTGACAATCTTTAAGCTTTTTTCACTTTGGAGATTGCAGCTTGAAATATTGATAGTGTAGATACTAGTGGTCCCCCGTGGTCGAAATTCGACCTTTTAATTTTAAACGTCATTAAGGTTCTATTGTCAAAAACTATTTGATACTGGCAAGCAAAATGCACTATGGAAGTCCGAAAAAAAAACTGTCTCCGTTTGTCAGCCAGACAGTCAGTCAGTGACCAAGGAGAAGTTACAAATGTGTGTGTGTCAAACGCATGGTAGTGTGTAATGTTTTATTTATTGATTTTAATGTATTTCTAAGTATTATAATATAAAAATATTAGCATTCTGCACTCCTTCTCTATATAAACTATAAGTGAGCCAAATTTCATACTCCTCCGTCCGCGCAATTTTCGTATTAAGCGGTTGAAAGTTTTTGCTTCACATATTAATATATAGATTTTCATACCAGGAAGTAAGTTTTTCAGCGGCACTGCGGCGATATTTTATCGCTCTGCGACGCTTCTGCATTCTATATTTCTCCGACCACACGTGTGAAATAAAGACAGGGAGATAAATAAAGTGCGCCTGATTTGGTAATACAGACTTTAATAAATCGGCGTGTTAGTTTATTTCAGTCTGGTCTGGATCTGCATTGATTGTCTAATGATACTTCATCGATCCCCATTTTCATGGTAACATTCATTTGTTACAGTCCCTATAGGCTATCTGTAAGCCTGTATTTTTATGCAGTATTACCAATTACTGTTTGGTGATGAACCAAAGAAGCCCTTGAGTTGAAATGAGCAAAAACATCTCATCATCATGATCATCGTTAAATTTATATTGCAACTAGCTGTGCCCACGGACTTCGTCCGCGTAGTATTTAACGTAAAAAAAAATCGGGATTAACGGGATAAAAAGTATCCTATATGTTAATCCCGGTTATAAACTATCTGAGTTCCAAATTTCATCCAAATCCGTTCCGTAGTTTTTGCGTGAAGGAGTAACAAACATACATACATACATACATACATACATCCACACTCACAAACTTTCACATTTATAATATTAGTAGGATGTGTGGAAAGGCTATCTACTTTATAGAGTTTCGTGAATATACCATTGTTCAAATAGTTATTTTATGTAGTCAAACTTTCTTTATAAAAAAAAGATTACGTAATCTGAACGCTCCCAGCATCATCAGAGACGTTTTATCTCGACATGCGGCCCACGTCCATGCGGGTTGGGATATAAATTTGCCACATTAATACACGTACGTTCGAGCGTTGCGAACGAAACGCGCTCTTTTGACGGGAAACTTAATTATACGAATTTAACTTTGTTCGCTGGTTTAGAAAGGTTTTTTGTGTTGACTACGTAAGAATTTTGCAAATAATTTGAGGATAGAGAAACGTTGCTTCGCGTAAGAATAGAAAAGTCCTAGAGCTCCTGCCAGACGGCACAATTTTGCTCACGAGTTAAGGTCGATCTGGGGAGTTGCGAGTCCTATCTTACTCTCCTATTGACAAGCCTATTGGTTGGCCCTACCGATCGTGAGCCAAATCGTGTCGTCTGGCGGGCCATTTAGTCTTCAAGGATTAGATTCGGTTCATGTTCTAGTCCAGAGCTTCCATGAGAAATATAGGTACATAGAATAATAATTATATATATGCCCATATAGAATAGAATAGAATAGAATAGAATATTGTTTATTTCATAAAAAGAGCATCGTACAATTACAATGGAGTACTGCAGCCTGCGGTAGCTATGTATAAGCTGTGTTACAGGCTGGAGTGATACCCCAAAAGTATAGCCATAATTACTACTAAATATTAACAATATCCACAAAACACAATAACAACAAACAATAAAACATTAATGCAACTGGCGGTAGTAGTTAGTGGTAGAGAGTAACAACATCAAGTTAGGGTTATAAACCAATATTATAGAAAAGTATGTGTGCTTGTGTGTGTATCATGTGAGACTTTGTGGGTAGTTTGTGGAGGTGGATGTGTTTGTGTAGGTATGTGTGTGTGTGTGGGGGGGTGTGTCCGTATGTGAGTATGTGTGAATCTAATTTGTGATAAACCTAATAAATATAATAATTGAACTTCATTTAACGTCCCACTCATGGGTAGGTACGGGTCTCCCTTCAATACGAGGGGGAATGGGTAATAATAGTACCAATAACTACTGATAATAATGCATGATTTTAGTACGAAAATAATGTTATTGAATGGTGATCTAATGTTTGATTTAAGACACAAATCTAAAGGCAATTCCAACATTCGTAAATTTGAATTCTTGAGCTATCTCTACGAATTTAATTTGAACAGTTGTTTAAGCTATCGCTCCGATTCAAAAGAGCAAAGTTTCAGTTTGATATCAGTCGGGAGTGAATGATTGTTCCTAACTTCGTATCATACCTAAGCGCTTTTGGAGAATCATGATAGATTGGCTGAAGATAAGTTTAAGTCTAGAACTCGGTGCAGTCATTGCATAATAGTTGCAATTTCCGAGTTAGCAAACTTTTTTGACTTCACAAAGTCAGCAAACGCGCTTACGATCTGCCTTATGTTAAGTTAGAGATGCTTTTACCAAAGACATAGCTCCAACGTTGCCAACCTGAAGAGGTGTAGGGCGCAGGGAAGGGGAATAAGGGGGATTGGTTTATAGATGTGTTCTTTAGTGGAGTCCTCGACTCGACAAGCGTAGTGTAGGACGCCCTCCGACCAGGTGGGATGACGATCTGCGAAAGACTGCAGGCAGATGCTGGATGCGGCAAGCTGAAGACAGGGCGCTATGGCGCTCATTAGGGGAGGCCTATGTCCAGCAGTGGACTGATATAGGCTGATGATGATGATGATGATGGTTTCTAGGTCTCTCAGTCATCGTACGAAACACGGCTATGATAGCTACTTCACGCTGATCTCCTGTGAGAGGACGCTACTACCCCGTAGAGCTATAATACAACACAGCATCACGACTGTACTTCCAGAAAGGTTCGGTAGAGATACCTTGCAGTGCACCCACATCTCGCTGATGGTATCTAGGTATGCTGGTCCGCTCACACGATAACTTTATTTCTTTTATGTCAGACATAGGTCTTAATCGTGCTTCCAAACCAGTTTTATAATTATACTTAAATACGATTCAGTTTAACGTCTTTATACGGTCTTAGTACATATCTTATACAAATAAATAAATAATCATACATTATAACTCCAAATTTCAAATTTAAAACCGGCCATGCGACGACTTTTTTAAACTACAATAGAGCTGATAATTTTCAAACGGCTGAACCGATTTAATGAAACATAGCTAATAACACTCTCGATCAGAATAACGTTCTAACAAAAAAAAACTAAATTAAAATCGCTTCATCCGCTTGGGCAGACACACACAGATACACATATTAAACTTATAACACCCCTCTTTTTTCGTCGGGGATTAATAAATATCGCCAGACTAAACACACCAACTGGGCCCTAACCACGCTAGCTACAAAAATCGTAATAGAAAGGCAAAAGCTAGCGATTACGTTTCAAACGCTCCGCTTTTGATGTTTTGCTGAAACAAGCTTCACGATTTATACTGACATTGATTTGGTACCACACTCGCGATTCTTAGCGTTTGACCTTGAGGTTGCGACTGACTTCGTTTTTTTTAAAGTAAAGTTTATTTGCGATGATTTGCTTTACGCATTTAGCCAATGTCGAGTAAATATAATTTTCAAGTTTTATATGAAGGTCTTTGTCTAGGCCTAATATTACCAGACTTACTGGGGGAACTCGAATAATCATGTTTCACTACTATTTGTCCAATTGCCCCCACTCACAGATATTTTTTTATGAACATTGGCATAAAGCCAAAAGTAGTTACCAACACAGATCCAAATAAAAAAACTACAAAGTGTTCGATGACATAAGCCACTCGCAAATGAGACGCTAGCGTGGTACCAAATATTGGCCAAGCGTTTGAAACGTAATCGCTAGCTTTTGCCTTTCTATTACGATTGGAGTAGCTAGCGTGGTACGGGCCCTGTATGGTCCCGATGGCGATATTTACGCCGACGGGAATCCTTTCTTCGTAAACTATTACCCCCTTATTAATAAACGTGGATTAGCGGTTGTGTAATGACACCATACTTTGTCTTCTTCCTTCTAATGTCACATTACTGGTGACAGAAAAGGATAGGTCGATGTTAAACTATTCACGTTTATTAATAAGAAGGTTACATGATAGCAATTAAAAGATAAAAGCTCTCAATAGACAGAACCCACGGCTGATAAGCAGTGCCGGATTAAGCAAGCGCGGGGCCCGTAGCAAAGCGCGGGGCCCGTAGTCGGTTACCGAGTGCCTGACATGGATTGTCTTGGTGAAAAAATAGGGGCGCTAAAAATCATTTATTCTCAAAGTATACGAAATAAGTTTGGGAACCACTGATAATTCAAATTCAAATTCAACGCGTTTATTTTGTTTAGGCCTACGGGGGCACTTACAAATTGTCAATTTTACATATTGTGTTTCTTATATCTACAACCGGATCGGAACGCGACCTCGACTGAGAAGATCCGGCAAGAAACTCAGCGGGCTTGTCTTTTTACATGTAATTTTTTTTTTTAATCGCCAGTTGCTTAAACTACTAATATTATAAATGTGAAAGTTTGTGAGTGTGGATGTATGTATGTATGTTTGTTACTCCTTCACGCAAAAACTACTGAACGGATTCGGATGAAATTTGGAACACAGATAGTTTATAGCCGGGATTAACATATAGGATACTTTTTATCCCGATAATCCCGAAATTTTTGTTACGTTAAATACTACGCGGACGAAGTCGGGGGGCACAGCTAGTCTTCAATAATTACAAAGGGTAGTAGATATTGATAGATATAGTGGTATTATGCGGCGGTAGAGCCAAGCTACAGCTGGCTATGGTAGCCAGTTGGCTACAGCTCAAATACGAGCTGGATCAACCGGGGTAGTACCACCATCTCATAAAAGATCATCGCAAAGTATTATAGTTGCGTTTCGTCCGATGAGGGCCGAAAGCTCAACTCCCACTCCCTTGCCCTCCCTTAATCCCGGTCCTCTTCGGGTTGGCTACGTGCAATCAACGCCGTTGGTATTACAAGCATCTATAGGCAACGGTAACTGCTTAACATCAGGCGGGTCGTACGCTTATTTGCCGACCACAGGTATAGATTTACATAGATGACGCTAGTATCACGATTTGTATTGAAATCGAGCGTGCCGAATTTTTAACACCTACAGTGACGGCATTATTGACGGGAAATCCAAACCGATTCAAAGACACCGATGCCGCCGATGCCCCTCCGCCCGCTACGATTCTCTAGAGTGATTATCTCGCTCATACTCATATTTTTTATATCTGTACTTATACATATATAGTCGCGCGGACTGTAAAGTAGCAGCGACCCACCTTGACGCATGGTCGGGGTTTCGTACACGCGAAGTGTATGTAAATCTATATCTGTGTTGACGACATTGTTACATAAAAAAAAATCCTGTTTGTCGAGGCCTTGCCATTGGTGATGTGATTTGCGATATGGGCATCCACATTACCGCATTACTCTGGGCAATAGGTACCGTCTTTAACAAACTTTTATTACTGACTGTTACAATAAATGAATGAATAAATTAAATAAATATCGGCTGACTGACACACCAACTGTATGGTCCCAAACTAAGCAAAGCTTGTACTATGGGTACCGTACAATGGACTGTCTGCGATGCCAGTGACACCCAGACCTGGGAAAATTACAAAAAGTAATTTCCGAAATTTACCCCTCCGGTAATCGAACCCGCAACCACTATCAGTGAGCCGAGCGGCCTACGCTCGAACCACTGCGCCAAGCGGTCGTCAAATAAATAAACACTTAACAAAACATCTTTAAAAATATTAACTAACTTGTGTAAACCATCACACCCTATATTTTCTAGTTAAATACTACTAAACTTGCATTTAAACATAATTATTTTGACAAAAATAAGCAAGTCTTAAACACTTAGCAAATAGAAGGCAGATACGACCAGAGAAACGTGCATTTAAAATAAAAATAATAATATTAAGGCCAGATCTGACTCATATATTAATGTAAGGGTTCCGTACATATTTAAAGTTTTAAAATTATCAGTGATAATGATGCTGACTCAAAGTACTCAAAGTTAACTTGACTGTACTAAGGGTTTTCCGTATCAATTGATCTACCATCGATCAATCCTTCGATCAATGGCTGAATGACCTGTCTATTTCGATCAACAGTTTCCTCATAATATAAGTAAGTATTCAATGATCCATTTTATTTACAAGTACCAACCATAATTTATACTTTTTCTTCATAGAGAAATATTCAATGATCAATTTTATTCATCTACTTTTAAAGTATAAAGTATGGCTGCTACTTGAAAAAGCAGTTTACACTATTTTGAAGTTTTTGGGATGTATTCGAAGGTAGCACGACACAAGCTAACAGTCGTATACACATACAATACTTGCCTAAGTAAGGGATCAACTGTATAGAAAGTTCGACGTTTCTCAATGGGTTGTGCGTTCACGCGCACTGTAAAACCTCATAGTAATGTTTACGCGAATACGGGCGTTAATTAGTCCTGTAACTCGGCCTTTCTGTCCCTAATATGCTTAAATACTCCATAGTAAATATATTCAGCTACTTTATATTTACCTAAAATATCATTTCCCACTTTTTATTTCTTCCTCCTAAAACTAAAGTCAGTAAATACCTGACTGATGTTAAGCAGGTACCGTGACCTATCGATGATTACGATACCAAAGGCATTGCTTGTATGTTGCAGGGGAGTGGGACAGACGAGGGGAAGGGAGGCGGGGTCGGTCTTCCGGCTCTGTGTATGCCAGTCAAGCCAGCCTGTATATAAGCTGTACCTATAGTCAATTGCGCTAAAGCTTGTCAATTACTGTCAACCGTAACTTAAACCACACACTGTACAACATCAGAACGTCAAAAATGGATTTTGTATTCCATTTTTAAAGTGAACCCTAAAACGTGTTTCCAGCCTTTTTCAAATATTTGTTCAATTTACATTCCATTACGCAGAGCTCCGAGGACCGCGGAGTCTAAATAATTCCACTTGTAGAACCATCTCAGAAGTTTATTAAGCCGCGTGTTGTTTTAAAATTTCAATGTTTATTAGTACGCTGCCGTCTATTTAGATGTGGTGATAGAACAAGTTTGCTTTCACCTTTAAACTCAGATTAAAGACACCAAAAAAATTATAGATATGGCTGTGCCCGAGACTTCGTCCGCGTTTAATTTAACTTAACAAAAATTTCGGGATTATTCATCCCCTATTTTATCACCTTGGGGGTAGAATTAATAAAAATAATTTCTTAGCGGATGCCTACGTCAAAACATCTACCTGCATGCTAAATTTCAGCCCGATCCGTCCAGTGGTTTGGGCTGTGCGTTGATAGATCACCTTTGAGTTATATATTTAGACTAGGTGAAACAGAAAGGGTATACTATTTTTTTGCAAGCTTTACTTTGTATATCTAAAACTATCGGCTTTGTGGGACAGTTGAAGTACTGAAGGTTATGTAGACTTATGAAATCTGTCAACAGCTGTATCCCTATAACACATTTTGTTCATCAAGTTTCCTGCAAGGCTGACAGTTTTAAAATTATAAAGTTAAGTTTTGAAAAAAATGTACACTCTTTCTGTTTCAACCTGTATAGGTCATATGGACACCGTATGTGAAACATAAAAACTGGGCTGCTTTGTTCGCCCGAGCTTAGTCTCCCATCCGCTCAAGATCGCCGCACAGCAGCTATTATAGCTGCGTTTCGTACTATGGGTGGAGAAGGGAGGGGAGTGCTTCTGCTCGCTTCCCTTCCCCACGCACTTTCCCACTCCCCTACAGGTCGCCAACGAGCGAGCAATGCCATCGATATTGCAAGCATCTATAGGCTACTGTATCCGCTTCACATCCAGTACGTCGTACTGTTGATTGCCGACTTGGTTTTAATTTAAAAAAATATCCCAAACAGTTCAGTATTTGATAGTCAAACGAATGCAGGACTGGCAGGCTGCTAAGATGCTACATATCTCTGTTCTATAATATTTATTAATACCTTGACGACCGCTTGGCGCAGTAGTCCGAGCGTAGGCCGCTCGGCTCACTGCACATGGTGGTTGCGGGCTCTATCCCCGGGGACAAATTTCGGAAACGGCCTTTTCATAATTTGCCCAGGTCTGGGTGTCACTGGGATCGCCTCCAGTCTGTTGTACGGTACCCATAGTACAAGCTTTGCTTCGTTTGGGACTGTACAGCTAGTGTGTCAGTCTGGCGCCATTTATTTTATTTATTATAGATTAACCTAGCGTTCGTAAATTTCGAACCAAGATCAATAATTAGGATGAATGACGCAACATACCCCGAGCCGCGTGGGCGATTATTCCAGTCGAATTAACAACATTGATTATGAATAAACAGGAACACGCTTTTAAACATCTACACCCTCACAATTAATAACTGAACATAACTGTTTGATAAGTAGGCACGTGTTGCCGACAAACGAACCACCAGCCTTGTCTTTGTCACGACCTACTTTTAATTACTGTTAATTTTGTTAGTTATTTTACTTACGATCCTGTTATTATGACACTACCACTTAGGCATTATGAGACAGAGTGGGGTTTTCTCACAGTTACCGATCGAAAGAAATGAAAACAAATGTTTTCTAGCTACAAGGTTACGCTCGCAACTTCGTCCGTGTGAACATAATTTAATAAAATATCCTTTGTGTTTAATGTCATACACTATGTGAGTGCCAAATCTCATCAACCTCCGTTCAACCGTTTTTGCGTTATAGAGAGCACTACTACTAACTAACATCCAAATATACAAACTTACACGTTTATAGTAACCAAAGTGGGACGCCTTGTTTTTCATCTCGGTTAAATTCATACGTTTTCGTTCTGTGAGCTCATTCCAAAACAATTTAGTTTTCCTCGGGACTCAATGAAAAGCGTCATCTTGGCTTCTGCCGAGTTTGCATATAAACGAGTCTTACATGAGTGGAAATACCAAAAAGATATACTTATATACCTATTTCTTCTCTTATACTTGTACCTATAGGTAAGTTGCCAACGCTGTGTAGGTGGATGACATAAAAGAGATTGCACAGGCCCACAGCATAGGAATAATTTATGTTTCCAAGTGCTGCAAAACGTTTACGTAAAGGCGTAAAATGTACACTGTGGCACACCATGGGTACTTTGTCTTGTGTAGGGGGGAACTATATACTTAATATTTTCATACAATTGACGACTGCTTGGCGCAGTAGTTCGAGCGTAGGCCGCTCGGTTCACTGTACATGGTGGTTGCGGGTTCGATTCCCGCCGGGGCAAATTTAGGAAATGGCCTTTTAGTCATTTGCCCTGGTATGGGTGTCACTGGGATTGCCCCCAGTCCATTGTAAGGTATCCATAGTATAAGCATTGCTTAGTTTGGGACCATACAGTTGGTGTGTCAGTCTGGTGATATTTTATATATGTTTAATTATACATATAAGGTATCAACCACAAAACCAAGTCTATGCGTATGCCTTACCTATTTATAATATTGACTTTTTGCATTTTGATTCTGAAAAAACTAAACTCCCGTCTTTGTATCAAAATCACGCCTTCATTGAGGTTGTAAACGTTTTAAATCGAGATTTTTTTAAACAACTGTATACCTATAAAATGATAGTTTGAAAATCCGTCCGAAAACACTAACTGAGCGCGCGCCCAAAGCGTCAGTTTACATTGTGTACAGTTCCACACAGAGTACAATAGGGCTGTCACACAAGGATAGAATAATTAAAACGATCAGGATTACTGTACTATCTACACAATTAAATTTATCACTTTTTAGAATTGCTTATCGATTTTAAAGGCATGAAAGTACACATTTGTTCTGATAAATGCTTTATAGAGCCATGTTTTGAACCTTCTACTAGGTGAAACAGAAAGGGTACGTATACTATTATTTTTCAACTTAAATTCTAAATCTAAAACCATCGGCTTTATGGGACTGTTGAAGTACTGAAGGTTTTGTAGACTTATGTAATCTGTCAACAGCTGTGTCCCTATAACACCTTTTGTTTTTCAAGTTTCCTCCGAAGCTGATAATTTATAATTCCAAAGTTAAGGTTTGAAAAAAAAGTATACCCTTTCTGTTTCAACCTGTATACGGACGTTCGGGGCGCTCGCCGCGCGGCCTCTCTATCCGTGCTAAGCATTTTAACGCTACGCTTTATACTACAAGGCTTCGCTTCTTTCGGGCGACCCTAGACGGCATTGTTTTTTTTAATTATAAATTTGTGAGGTAGCGATTGAATGTTTTTACATAAATCAGTGGCATAAGCATAATCTATTTTCGTAACATTTCGATTACTCACCTACACGTGGTCCATCACATTACTGACTCAGAAATAACAATGACAGTTGCTTTCAGACAGGCAAAATACATATCAATATTTAACTATAGGTAGCTGGATGTACTTACTTTAGAATAAATTTGGCTTTATTTAAAAAAAAAAAAAAAATATTTTTTTGTTTGTACCAATTCCGCTTGTACCAATTTTTCCTCGTTGAAAATAGTGCCAACCCTATAATGTTGCTACACGAAAATGATACCAAACGCTGTTTAATATGAGGCTGAGTAAATGGTGTCCTCTCATTTCGTTTTAATATTGAAGTTCTATATAGTTTAAAGTTATATTATAATAGGACTTAATGACCAACAATTGTGTGAACGATAATGGAGACGATTATTTAAAATTATTATTTCAGTTTGTATGCCATACAGATAATATAATAGTAATTTAGCCCTTTTAACGTCACACTCCTGGGCACGGGCCTCCCCTCACAACGAGGGGGATTCATGCCGTAAGTCACCACGCTGGCCCAGTGCGGGTTGGCGGATTTCACATAAATTGTTTAGATTTTCTAAGACATGCGGATTTACTCATGATAAACATCGTGAGGAAACCCGCATGTCCTTCACCGCGAAATATAGCGAGTGATAATCATTATAGAAATAATGATTCGTATATAGATTACGAAAAATCCAGAGGTGTGAGCCGGGGTTTGAACCCAGGACCTGGTGCCCGCAAGTCGCGAGCCTAACCAATCGGCTATAACTCCTTTTCTTATAAAGATAAATAAAACTTAAAACAGTATACTTACCTAAACAAGCTTTTGTTGTCTAATACATGGCCATGACCCATAAGTCGCGTATCTTGAGGTAGGCAGCCTTGATAAAGGCTGGCTCTAATGGAAACTTTGCCACGATCCCTCGAGACGGGTATGGCTACGTCATACGACAAATTTCGTCGCCTCAGAGCAAACAGAACCGCACAGTAGGTATAGCGAAAAAATAAGATATGTTATAACGTCACAACTTAGCGCTGAACTCCAATGGGACTGGATTTTATTTAACCAATCAGCGACCAGAAACTAGCACTGGATTTGAATAGAACAGCGAATAATATCGATCCAACGGCCCTGGATTGGGTTACCCACTTTCAATTCTAAAACTAACAATATTTACGCAAAATATTCTCAGTCTTATCCTGGGTGATGAAGGTGCTAATTTCCCTGAAGACTATAATTACGGATTTATCACAAGTTCAGAATGACCGGTATCAGATATTGTAGACTCCATTGTACAACGCGGGAGCTGGGGAGGGTGAATCACGCCCGCGGGACTGATTTATCAATTCGCCGTTGGATTTAGAACCTAAAGAGACCGGCGGATTTGTTAAGTTTCATAGGTACGTCTCGATTCCAACAAAGTTTATTACGGAACGGTGAAAGTAAAAATCCTGAAGAAAACTACACGTCCTTCGAAAGCTTTGTTAGGTTGGTTATCCGAATTAGCTAAGCCAGGGTAACCTATGACTTGTCTGTCTTATTATATTGAGACCGAAATACCATTGACGAAATGTGGGAGGTCGCTTGAGCTAATTCAAGTAATTAATAAATAGATTTTGCAGGTGAAATTAATTAAGTGAACCTTTGACTGAACATTTTTGGACAGGCTACCTTCCTAACTTCTACAAGATATTGAAACTTAAACAGATGCTGATTTCAATATAGTGTTAAGATAAGTATATGCCTTCTAGCTTATTTAAATAGGATTTGAGTCGATGGCATTTCAACAAAATGCCTCTTACGAAACATATGGGTACATTTACCTCATTAATACCCAAATTTTAGATATTTTTTAATTAATTTAATACGCAGTACAAACTCCATATTAAGTTAATTAATTGAAATAATACCAATGAAGTACAAACGCTGTGAGGCGTAAAACACTCCTTAAATGCCGAAACGCCATTAAAACAAAAGGTAACATTTGCGCTACGCAGACATAAACAAAAATAAATGAGTTAAATATTTTGTTACAGCCGAAGCGAGCGAACATTCATGTAAGTACATCCAAGGAAACAAGGGAGTAAACGATTTTAACAATAAACTATTCTATGTGGCTATCCTCAAAACACATATAACGTAACCTTACTTCCATAGTTTGGGACCATACAGTAGGTGTGTCAGTCTGGCGATATTTATAATTTATTATTATAACAAAGCCGCACGTTGTTTTGTCTAGCTGCTTAACGATATTATGTATTCA
Organism: Notodonta ziczac; assembly: GCA_918843915.1. Classification (NCBI taxonomy): domain Eukaryota; kingdom Metazoa; phylum Arthropoda; class Insecta; order Lepidoptera; family Notodontidae; genus Notodonta; species Notodonta ziczac. The sequence goes on along the minus strand of OU974060.1, from coordinate 5,332,849 downwards.
GTTTTATGCCTTGCAACCATTATGAACAGTGCATTTTTAATACTTCATGAGTGCAACAGAAAATAAATTTATAAATTATGTATATACCAACCAGAGGATTAACTAAGGTAACATTCAACAATTATAGTGTAGTTATCATATCGATGAGAGCATTAAAAAATGCCTACATGTTTTCCTTTGCAAACCTGACGACAGTTACTGTTCCGTATATAAAAGGAGGAAGTGACTGACTGAATTTGAAGATGGAGATCTGATAGCAACGCACTGCCTAAAACTGCTGGGGCCTTATACTTTTTATGCCGTACGCATCCGCTAAGGAAGGATTTTGTTCAATTTCATCCCTTAGGGGTTAAAATATGAGATGGAAGTTCGTATATCTTCTTAGATATACAATTCTCGTGTCACAGTGTTTGTAACCAAACACCTCCGAAACGGCTTGACCGATTTTTATGAAATTTTAAATGCATATTCAGTAGGTCTGAGAATCGGCTACTATTTTTCACACCCCTAAAAGACAGGACAACATCTATCGGGTCAGCTTGTCTATATATCAATTCTCGTGTCATAGTGTTTGTAACCAAACTCCTCCAAAACGGCTTGACCGATTTTTATGATTTTCTTTGTATATTTCATACCTATAAATAATTTATATGGCAAAATAACGTTAGCCGGTTCAGCTAGTATACAATAAATTCCGTTCGGAGATCCACACAAATGGACGAGGTCGCGGGAATATAATGGTCACTTTTTATATGCCTAACAAAGTCGGCAAAGAAGCGTACGACCCGCCTGATGTTAAGCAGTTACCGTAGCCTATAGTTGCTTAGGTATTAGGTATATTCCCATGCAGATATATCTGCATACAAATAAATACAATTGAAGTGTCTTTTTGTAATATCAAAATAACACCTTTTCACTAAATGCATATGAAAGTACATACGACACCTATAGCAAAAACGTGATTATTTTTTTTTTTGTCTGTCTGTATATTTGTTCCGGGTAATCTCCGCAACGGCTGGACCGATTTTGACGGGACTTTCACTGGCAGATAGCTGTTATAAGCAGTAACTTAGGCTACTTTTCTTTTAGAATGGGTCCTGTCGCGCGGGTTCAGAACGCGGGAGCGGGAGCGGTTAGGTTAAATTCCATGCGGACGAAGTCGCGGGCTCAGCTAGTAATTAATAAAATAAGCTACTTTAGTTAACTATTTCGATGGGTAGCGTTCAACCGCTGAGTCCGTACAAGTCATTACGTTGAAAACTGTAACTGTAACACAGTCAAAGAATAAATTAATTAGAGCCGCCCGGCGGCGTATCGACGCGGACGTAATGAGCCCTCGTCGTGTATTCTAATTGAGTACGCTTAGTCCGATGGTGTAGCGTGTAGCGGAGCGTTTAGTGTTCAAACGTAGCGCGCGATACCAATTGTCACATAATTTTAACATAAAGGTAGCATTTCAAACTTCATCGAACATTTATACAACATAATATACAAATTGCTATATATTGCTAATTGAAAACTATTTATGATTTATACATGTGTTTTAAATGAATTACAATTTAATTGTAATCAAACATCCGTTGATTAGTTTAACACCAAGCCGCAATACAATATAATAACTGACAAAATAATATACTATTGTATATAACGATATAAAAAAGCACAAGAATGTAAATTTATTTATTTATTTATTATCAGATGCTTGTTGCGCTTACAGCTTAGCCAAGACAACTAAATGGAGAACTACATGCAGTAACAAGGCCTCTGACTATGTTAGAGGAGACGCGGCAGATTGTGTATAAACGTGCACATCAATAAAATAAAATTTAAAAAAAACTTCATCGATCGTCGTCGTCGCCTGTCGCCTGAAGTGACCATTGCCTGTCACCTAGGCGCTTATCTTACTAATATTATAAATGTGAAAGTTTGTGAGTGTGGAACACAGATAGTTTATAACCGGGATTAACATATAGGATACTTTTTATCCCGATAATCCCGAAATTTTTGTTACGTTAAATACTACGCGGACGAAGTCCGTGGGCACAGCTAGTTACGAGTATTAATATATCGATCTCAAATCTGAGAGCGATATTAAGTACTCTTTTGTCATGCCATTTTGTACTGGTATGACATAAGAATTACTTTCTAAGATCTTGTTATTATTGTCATTAAATTAATATAACCACATATTTTATTATTGTGTGTTTTATATAAATAACAGAGAGTTAAAAAAAATCGTCAGTTGTTACTTTCGACCACGTAAGCAGGTCGAAAGTAACACGTTGTGGGTCAAAAGTAACAAGACACAGGGGTTGCTAATGAAAACAATATTTAATGTTAAATCAACAAATTATTTATTCAATAACTTTGTATTCATACACAAACAAAATTCAGCATTTTAAATGCCGAAAAATTATATATTTTTTTGAAAACAAATTAATATAATTAATTCTTAGTTTAAGTAATGAGATCACTTAATAGATATATGTTAATCATTCTTTTATAATCAGACTATTCAGTATTATTCTCCTACTCAGACTCGCAATTATGGCACATATAATTCTTATCATTGTCCACGCATTCTGCATGGGACCACATTCTACATTCGATACATTGTATCCATTGTTCATTTGGTCGACTATTGCTAAAATTTTCTAAACAGACAAGACAGAAGCAATCGTCGTCGTCAGACTTATTTTCCTTGTCCTTAGGTGCCTTCTTTGTCTTTTTTCCTTTTCCCTTTCCTTTTGTAGATATAAATTTCCTCTTACCTTCTCCAGTATCTGTTTGTAGAACAGTTTTCTTGGCTTTCTGTCATTGTTGGTATTCTTGTTCAATTAAATGTTTTTCGGGCGTGTCCGTCAGTATTGCAGACTTACGTTTTTTACGAGAAATGAAACGGTTGGGTTGAATTTGTTTGTTGTAGCCCGCTAGGTCCTCACACTGGTGATTTGGATCTTTGATCAAAAATTGAGTTAGCTAACAGAAAATCCGTCTGAGCAGAGATCGAGTCCGGTAAATTTTGAACAGCCGATGGTTGGATTATTGTTTGAATTGTTTAACAAATCAGTCTGGTCCATTGATGTTGGAAGGTCACCAACAGGAGTATCTGGAACAACTTGAATGGAGGACGTTGCATCAGAACTGGTCAACACATCATTTGGTGAAATTTGACTGTTAACTTGTAAAGGCCGGTCAGTCACAGATGATGGCGCATAGTCAATAGCAGTAAATATATTCCTATTAAATGGACTTATGCCGGTACAGGTAAATCCAGCAATGGCATTTCTATCAGTTACAGAAAGAGGAAATGCTTCTCTCACAATCCCAGGAATGTAATGGATAGTCATTGTTCGACCAGGATGATTTCGCATCCAGTTGTCTGTAGCTGTGTTTATCATTTTCTTGAATGGCCCAAATACTGCTCTATCCAGAGGCTGAAGTTTGTGTGTGCAATGGGGTGGAAACGACAGCAGCACTATTCCATTTTCTTTACAAAAAACTAGAGCTTGGATAGATATATGCGATGCATGGTTGTCGAGCAGTAACAAGCATTTTTGATCAACTGTGGGCTTAACTTGTCTTTTATAATGTTTTAAAAACAATAAAAACTCTGCATCCTGCATCCATCCACTAGCATTGCCAGCTCCGGCACAACCAACAGGACCCTCACGTATCATGTGGTCTTGGAATCGTTTCAATGGGAATACAAAAAAAGGAGGTATGTGTCCTCCTTGAGCATTTATCGCAACAGCAACAGTTAATAATCTTCCACGTTCTGCTGAGGTTAATGCACCTACTTGTTTAATTCCTTTTTGAGCTACAATTTTGCTCGATTTTTGGACAGTGGTCACCCCTGTTTCATCCATATTCCAGATATCTTTTGGATCAAATTTATATCTATCCATTACCTCAGCAAGGTTATCATAAAATTTACTCACATTATGTTCGTTGAAACTCGAAGCCCGCGACAGACTTGTTGCTTGAGGACATCTCAAAGAGAGGCTCGGGTGTCGTTTCAAAAAACCCGTCAACCATTCCTTGCCCGCCATTTGACTATCGTGCCACTTTGCAGGAAATGTTTTTCCATTTTTAATCGCTAACTCGTATGCAAGTTTACGTACATCAGATGGAGATAACCCAAAATAAACTCTAGAGCACTCGATTAAATAGTCGCGTAGATTAATTTCCTCGTTAATAGTAAAAACTCGGTTGACGCAACGGTAGCCCACAACTGCGCTCGTATTTCCTGCTTTTAATTTTGTTATAAATCTGTATAATGTTACATGGCAAACATTATATTTTTTCGCGAGGGCTCTTATTTTTGCACCATCTTTAAAATGCTCTTCAGCCGCTTTTCGATACACTTCCGTGTCGGTAGTTCCTCGTGCAGTAGTTCTTGTGCGTTGTCGCGGCATTCTGTTGAAGTAAAGCCACACATAAAAATATGATGTAGGTAATTCAATCATTACGGGGACAAAAGTAACATGTTACTTTTGTACCCATAGTGCTATGTTACTTTTGTACCCTTCCTCATTTTTGTTAAAACGTGTAATATAACCTTAAAACGAAATATGCTTTACAAAAACGAATTTAAACAATGTAAAATCAACCTAATCAAGAATTGATATTCAAATATTCAGATTACTATCATACCTTTACGACTACGTAAACATTAAATAAGAAAACGTCGAAAAACTTACTTTCAATTTGTGAAAACACGTTGCGTCCTGTCACACAACCTACCAGCGCGCGGCGCACGCAGCGACTTAAGACGAGGCAGTCGCAATTTTGGGTTTTTAATTCGAAATATTTCTATCATTTTATAGATTAAGAAGCTTATTTTCAAATATGTGTTATTCAAGAACATTAACTAGGCTTACATATATAGGAAAACACGATTAAGTGAAATTCCTCGATAGAAAAAAAATCCAAAGTTGGCTGTTATTGCTTTTTATTTTCATTTCATCCACGATATTATTACGAATTAGATGACGATATTTTTTTTAAACATAGTAAATGATAATATCTAGGATCGCTTATAAGAAAAAAATTAATCCATTCCCTAGTTTTGTTAATAACCAAAGAAATATTGTTTAGCGCTTATGTGGTTTACTTCCGAGCGCGCGGTCACTAGTGTCATCTCATATTTTCTATACATGAAGTCATTGCATCACTGTCATATTCTAACTAGCTCAGTCGTCTGCGGACGTCATCGAGGTCGGACCTATGCAGATTTTTTTCAGATCCGAATTTAAATAAATTCATCGTAACCAATACGTAAACGGAGAGAGTGGAAACTCCTTTGGTCAAATAAAAAATATTTCAAGTGCGAGTCCGATACTATATGTACTTGTATATCGTAGTAATTTGACAGATTTTCAGTCTTTTTTTTAAAGTTCATTATTCTATTTCCATATAATTACCAACGTAAATTTTCACTTGCTGAACGGCGAAGGGAGACATTATGAGAAAACATACGTTTATTTAAAGACATGTATTTCAGTAGACATTGCTTTTGAATATTACTTAACGAAATGGTTATTTTATTAATGATTTATTAACTATATTTTATATTATAATCATTGTTTATTTATAACGTCGTTCAGGGGGAAGGGGTATTTTAAAAGTCAACTTATATTTTTGACTATTTAAAATGTACTAAAAAATATAATTTGACCGCCGCTGGACGCAGTGGTTCGAGCGTAGGCCGCTGGGTTCACTGCATCGTGTGGTTGCGGGTTCGATTCCCGACAGGGTAAATTTCGAAAATGGCCTCTTCGTAATTTTCCCTAGTCTGGGTGACACTGGGATCATCCCCAGTCCATTGTATGGTACCCATAGTACAAGCGTTGCTTAGTTTGGGACCATACAGTTGGTGTGTTCGTCTGGTGATATTTATTTCTTTGTATGTTAATAATCGTATGACATATTCGTATGACGTAATCGAATATGTCATAACATACAACAATAAAATTACATGAAAAAATATTCAAAATAAATTTTAATTTGGCACTAACACAGACGTGTAAGTGATCTTATCCGTGTCCGATATCAATTCGAATAATTTAAAATACCACCAGTTAGAGGTGATTACGTGAAAAAGGCCATTGCGGAGCTCAATATTTAGTAATATAATATAAATAATAGTTTTAGCCCTTTTGACGTCCCACTTCTGGGCACTTGCCTCCCCTCAACACGAGAGGGATTCAGGCCATAATCCACCACGCTGGCCCAGTGCGGGTTGGCGGATTTCACATGTTTTTCGAAAATTGGTTAAATCCTCTAAGACATGCAGGTTTCATCACGATGTATTCCTTCACCGTAAGCAAGTGATAATCATAATATAGAAATTATGATTCGCACATAGATTTCGAAAAATCCAGAGGTTCGAGCCGGGGTTTGAACCCGAGACCTGATAGCCCGCAAGACGCGGGCTTAACCAATCGGCAATATTTAGTAAATGGGATTTATTTTTTAAAACTGGTAACCTACCCTATAATTATATTGCTTTCAATATTTAAACACAGTTTTGTAGCGGTACCAAAAATCCATTTTAGCGCCAGTTTGCAGCCTTCTAGCCTCTGAATAAAAGGACTGTGACGTCGGGCGCTCGGACAGAGTGACATGACCAAATTATCTGGGGAACCATAGATATAGGAAGAAGCGAAAACTAGGAGTACTATACTTCATAAAACATAGCTTGATTGTTAGAAATAAAATAAGGTTTTATTTAAATTTCATATTTGATTTCTTTTTCCGGATTTATTCTCTGTCAATTGTTTAAGAAGATCAATTGTCACTCTCTTGTAATTTTTCGTTCCTTTATGTGTCAAATAAATTTACTAACTAAATTTATTATATACTAGCTGAGCCCGCGTTCTGAGCCCGCGTGACAGGACCCATTTTTTTTGTCTAAAATTAATTAACCTGCTTATAACATCAGCTATCTACCAGTGAAAGTCCCATCAAAATTGGTCCAGCCGTTTCGGAGATACTCTTTGATTTCATGTTTTTTTTATTTGTGATTTTATGTGTTTTTATTTTTATACGCTGAACCCTAATTGTTTTTCTAAAATTAAAGTAGCCTAAGTTACTCCTTATAACATCAGCTATCTGCCAGTGAAAGTCCCGTCAAAATCGGTCCAGCCGTTTCGGAGATTACCGGGAACAAACACACAGACAGACAGAAAGACAGACAGACAGACAAAATTTTTTTTAAACACGTTTTTGTTATAGGTGTCGTATGTACTTTCATATGCATTTAGTGAAAAGGTGTTATTTGGATATTACAAACAGACACTCCAATTTTATTTATTTGTATAGATTTCATTTCCATCCCACTGAGCTCTGCAATAATGAGTCATAAAGAGATGCCATGACTAATATTGATATCTGCGACTTAAGTCAAAGTGATATTTATAGGGTTGTGAGGATATAAAAAAATGTCGATAGAAATTATGGACGTTTCTTGCTATCATCAATGCTAAAAACTAATATTTTAATATAAAATGACATTTATTCTCAAGGAGTACAACCCAAAGCCATGTCTGGAACAGTTTCTGAATCGCTAAAACAATCTTGTAAATTAATTATAAACTCTTGTTCGTAAATATTATCAAATCGGACGTCCCGCTCCCGAAATTAGATTTTATTTACTCACTATTATTTTAGATCCAGTATGCACAAATGTAAATAATGTTATGATATTCAAATATACAATAAATAAAAAGATAAGTTAAGTTTTATTTCAAATATCGTCTGTGGTCACGATGATTCATCGCCCATCACTAATTAGATCGGCATGCCCATAAAGTATGACATTGACAGGTACTGTTTGTACTATTATGAAATTCAAGACTTCATAGGCGTGATTTTACTGACAGTTGTCGCAGAGATCAAGCTATATTTTATGAAGTATAATTATGAGATTTTTTTAATCCCAAGTTGCGGACTATTATATAATATTTTGGAAAATCTGGCATATGGGTCTAATTTTCTAGGTTTTTGGCGTGCCGATTACGATTATGACGTAAATTTTGGATTCCAAGATGACAGATGACCGACCTTACTATCGGTTTATAATCTAGCTAACTACCGAATTTAAGAAAATACAATTTTTCGCCATAATTCAATTTGCAATTGCCTTTGTGTTTTAAGACTTATTACCTGGTTTTTTTAAACGGAACATCTTTACTTCGACTATGTGGCGGGCACATGGAATCAGTATACTTAACGCCCAAATTTTTGGTGTAATGGGCGACTAAGGAATAATAAAAAAAATAGAACTGACTTCAATAAAACCTGCATTAAAAAGCTAGAAATGACAATTTATGTCATATGGAGTCGCTGCGCTGGTGGAATCTTTACGTTAGGACAGCTTCTTAGGTACCTACCAACTCCTACTTACTTGAATTGACACTGACTCCAAATTAGGGACCTCCAAATTTCTAGCGTTTTATTTAGCGCACCCAGTTTTATTGGAATCGATATTTTTTTTATAAAGTTTTGGTCATGTTTTTAATGTTAAACTACGTATTGAATTGCTGGTAACCGTAAATAGTCCATCTCCCAAACTACTGAACCGATTTTGGTGAAATTTATATGGGTCCTACAAGTATCAATAAATAATAATATAAACAATAAAAAATATCTAATAAATAAATATTCTTTCAAATTGGTTTATAAATGACGGAGATCTGAGGTAACATACATAAAAAACAACTGAACTGAGAACTTCATCCATATTTTTATTTCTGTTAAAAAATAAATATTTAGACTGCTCCATAGAGTTCCGTAGTGCCGACGTAATGACGTGGCTAGCGAACGCGAGTGTCAGATAGCCCAAAACTGATATTCATTTTTCTGGCCATAGCCCCTTAATGCGAGTAAGAGGGGCGCTCCCGGCTATCACCTGACGTCGGCAAAGCAGTGTTCGCCCATTGGATAAACCTAGAGAGCATTTGTTACTTTCGACCCGCCGTTACTTTTGTACCCGGTCTCCCCAACATACATACATACATCCACACTCACAAACTTTCACATTTATAATATTAGTAGGATGGAAATGTAAATTTACTAGAGAACTAAATGTAGTTACAAGGCCTCTGACTATATTAGAGAAGACACGGAAGATTGTATATAAACGTGCACATCAATAAAATAAAATAAAAAAAACTTCATCGATCGTCGTCGTCGCCTGTCGCCTGAAGTGACCATTGCCTGTCACCTAGGCCCTTATTATTAATATATCGATCTCAAATCTGAGAGCGATATTAAGTACTCTGTTGTCATGCCATTTTGTACTGGTATGACATAAGAATGACATTTCTAAGATCGCTCTCAGACTTGAGATGAGATCGATTTGTCCGCGTAGTATTGAACGTAACAAAAATTTCGGGATTATCGGGATAAAAAGTATCCTATATGTTAATCCCGGTTATAAACTATATGTGTTCCAAATTTCATCCAAATCCGTTCAGTAGTTTTTGCGTGAAGGAGTAACAAACATACATACATACATACATCCACACTCACAAACTTTCACATTTATAATATTAGTAGGAATTAGTAGGATAATTGTCGCCTGTCCCTCGCATAACGTTTACCCAGTTTACCCACATGGCGCAGAAAACGTTTCGAGGTGTGTGTGATGCACAGACTTAACCATTTAGATTATCTTGTTACCATCTTGACGCCAAACTTGACGCGGAACCCTAATGGTTTTTCTAAAATTAAAGTAGCCTAAGTTACTCCTTAAAACATCAGCTATCTGCCAGTGAGAGTCCCGTCAAAATCGGTCCAGCCATTTTGGAGATTACCCGGAACAAACACACAGACAGACAGACAGACAGACAGACAGACAGACAGACAGATAGACAGACAGACAGACAATTTTTTTTTTAATCGCGTTTTTGTTATAGGTGTCGTATGTACTATCATATGCATTTAGTGAAAAGGTGTTATTTTGATATTACAAACAGACACTCCAATTTTATTTATTTGTATATGTATATAGATAATAACTTGAAAGTCAGGTGCGAATAAACCTTTAAAAAAATCCAATTTAAAACATCTGGCCATATTTATTAATCTTTATATTATAATAAATTATCAATTTCATTCAAAATAGGCTCCATCAATATTGAATATTGAAATATATTAATGAAAAATACGCGGAGCGGGCCGTGTCAGCAACAAACATAATAATAAAGATATTAAATTATTTAATCAATTTCAAGCGCCTGGTGCGGTGATTTGCTGAGTGGGCTTAATAAAAGTAATATAACTAAAATTTGCTATTTAAATAAAAAATAAATATCGCCAGACAGACACACCAACTGTACGGTCCCAAACTAAGCAAAGCTTGTACTATGGGTACCGTACAATGGACTGGGGGCGATCCCGGTGATACCCAGACCAGGGTAAATTACGAAAAGGCCATTTCCGAAATTTGCCCCGGCGGGAATCGAACCCGCGACCACCATGTACAGTGAGCCGAGCGGCCTACGCTCGAACCACTGCACCAAGCGGTCGTCAAATAATAACTACTGTAAATATTAGCTACTGTTGAATTTGACGGCGGTTAACTACCATATTTTTTTATAGATTTCTATAAATTCAATGTTTATCACATTATTAGCAGTCCCGTTAGCCCCTCCAGCAAAGATAATGCGTGTGTTAGTAGTGGGCTCACGTGATAGTTGAACAGCCAGGATGGGGATCGAACCCGGAAACTCGCACCTACCAGGGTGGCCCTACTAACCAATAGGCAGGCTATTGACGCTTTAAATTGGCCAATACAAGGTGAAACAAAAAAGGTATACTTTTTTTTCAAAACTTAACTTGGTAATTCTAAAACTATCAGCTTTGGAGGGAACTTGAAAAACAAAAGGTGTTACAGGAATACACCTGCTGACCGGTTTCACAAGTCTACAAAACCTTTAGTAGGTACTTCAACAGTCCCACAAAGCTGATAGTTTGAGATTTACAAAGTTAAGTTGTTGTCCCTTTTTGTTTCACCTAGTATACTTTTGATACAACATAGGCGGTTAGCAAGCATACGTCCTCCTTGATGCTTCAGATGCCTGGAATACCGTAGATATTGCTTGCACGTTACCAACCTTAATTGGAGTTAAACAGAAGGGAAGAATGTTTCTTAATTATGTATTCTTCTGCAAATAATCATAACGTCCACATATTAATTCATAGGTTGGTACTGACTGCTGCTCTCAGGAAACTGAGCTCTCTTTATTATTGACACCCGTGCAGAAGAGAGATCAGCTTATACGGATAATGTTACTGAGAGGAGCAGACTACTGTACTAAGGGGACACCTACAAAATCGCCGATTTTATGGCAAATTCCTAAATAACTTTGGCGGCCTGGTCCGGTCCATAGTAAGACCAACTTCAGTCTAATTTGTCCCCTGCAGACACCGACCTTGCCGGCGAGGTCGACGTACGCCCGTTTCCGCTAGAAGGTGCGTCTACGTACCTAGACGCATCTTGGCACCCACAAGCCCGCTGAGTTTCTTGCCGGATCTTCTCAGTTGAGGTCGCGTTCCGATCCGGTGGTAGATTTACCCTCGCCACCTCTCTCGGCAGCGGCCCAAGCTGAGGTCGTGGCCCTTGAGCTAGCTGCCCTCCTGCCCCGCTGGCTGGAGCGCACTTGCACTCGCCCTCTGTCTGGGTGAAGTTGTTTTGGCCTATCTGGCCAACAATATTAGGTCGTAAATAAAGTCGAATTTGTCTGAGTTTACCCAGTTTACCCACATGGCGCAGAAAACGTTTCGAGGTGTGTGTGATGCACAGACTTAACCATTTAGATTATCTTGTTACCATCTTGACGCCAAACTTGACGCGGAACCCTAATGGTTTTTCTAAAATTAAAGTAGCCTAAGTTACTCCTTAAAACATCAGCTATCTGCCAGTGAGAGTCCCGTCAAAATCGGTCCAGCCATTTTGGAGATTACCCGGAACAAACACACAGACAGACAGACAGACAGACAGACAGACAGACAGACAGATAGACAGACAGACAGACAATTTTTTTTTTAATCGCGTTTTTGTTATAGGTGTCGTATGTACTATCATATGCATTTAGTGAAAAGGTGTTATTTTGATATTACAAACAGACACTCCAATTTTATTTATTTGTATATGTATATAGATAATAACTTGAAAGTCAGGTGCGAATAAACCTTTAAAAAAATCCAATTTAAAACATCTGGCCATATTTATTAATCTTTATATTATAATAAATTATCAATTTCATTCAAAATAGGCTCCATCAATATTGAATATTGAAATATATTAATGAAAAATACGCGGAGCGGGCCGTGTCAGCAACAAACATAATAATAAAGATATTAAATTATTTAATCAATTTCAAGCGCCTGGTGCGGTGATTTGCTGAGTGGGCTTAATAAAAGTAATATAACTAAAATTTGCTATTTAAATAAAAAATAAATATCGCCAGACAGACACACCAACTGTACGGTCCCAAACTAAGCAAAGCTTGTACTATGGGTACCGTACAATGGACTGGGGGCGATCCCGGTGATACCCAGACCAGGGTAAATTACGAAAAGGCCATTTCCGAAATTTGCCCCGGCGGGAATCGAACCCGCGACCACCATGTACAGTGAGCCGAGCGGCCTACGCTCGAACCACTGCACCAAGCGGTCGTCAAATAATAACTACTGTAAATATTAGCTACTGTTGAATTTGACGGCGGTTAACTACCATATTTTTTTATAGATTTCTATAAATTCAATGTTTATCACATTATTAGCAGTCCCGTTAGCCCCTCCAGCAAAGATAATGCGTGTGTTAGTAGTGGGCTCACGTGATAGTTGAACAGCCAGGATGGGGATCGAACCCGGAAACTCGCACCTACCAGGGTGGCCCTACTAACCAATAGGCAGGCTATTGACGCTTTAAATTGGCCAATACAAGGTGAAACAAAAAAGGTATACTTTTTTTTCAAAACTTAACTTGGTAATTCTAAAACTATCAGCTTTGGAGGGAACTTGAAAAACAAAAGGTGTTACAGGAATACACCTGCTGACCGGTTTCACAAGTCTACAAAACCTTTAGTAGGTACTTCAACAGTCCCACAAAGCTGATAGTTTGAGATTTACAAAGTTAAGTTGTTGTCCCTTTTTGTTTCACCTAGTATACTTTTGATACAACATAGGCGGTTAGCAAGCATACGTCCTCCTTGATGCTTCAGATGCCTGGAATACCGTAGATATTGCTTGCACGTTACCAACCTTAATTGGAGTTAAACAGAAGGGAAGAATGTTTCTTAATTATGTATTCTTCTGCAAATAATCATAACGTCCACATATTAATTCATAGGTTGGTACTGACTGCTGCTCTCAGGAAACTGAGCTCTCTTTATTATTGACACCCGTGCAGAAGAGAGATCAGCTTATACGGATAATGTTACTGAGAGGAGCAGACTACTGTACTAAGGGGACACCTACAAAATCGCCGATTTTATGGCAAATTCCTAAATAACTTTGGCGGCCTGGTCCGGTCCATAGTAAGACCAACTTCAGTCTAATTTGTCCCCTGCAGACACCGACCTTGCCGGCGAGGTCGACGTACGCCCGTTTCCGCTAGAAGGTGCGTCTACGTACCTAGACGCATCTTGGCACCCACAAGCCCGCTGAGTTTCTTGCCGGATCTTCTCAGTTGAGGTCGCGTTCCGATCCGGTGGTAGATTTACCCTCGCCACCTCTCTCGGCAGCGGCCCAAGCTGAGGTCGTGGCCCTTGAGCTAGCTGCCCTCCTGCCCCGCTGGCTGGAGCGCACTTGCACTCGCCCTCTGTCTGGGTGAAGTTGTTTTGGCCTATCTGGCCAACAATATTAGGTCGTAAATAAAGTCGAATTTGTCTGAGCTCCGAATTATACAAGCATTTGCAAAAAATAGTGCTGTCACATTTTATAGCCATAATCAAAGTCTGTCTCGAAAATAACAACAAAGATGCTATGATTATAGACAGCAGCGAGTTAATGTGATAAAATAAGACGATGAACTAAAGATGTACTGAAATCCTGAAGTTTTCTGAGCGCTTGAAATTTAATAAACTTTCAGTGAGATGTTGCACGTTGAATTAAATAATCTCAGAAGCGGTCGGCGCATCTCCGCTGCGAGGATTCCTGTAATACTTCATCTGGGAATTTGTGCAGCGGAGTTTGTAATAACGTTTTCACTAAATAATTATAATGTGTGCAAGTGAAATATTTTTTTTTAAAGATTCACATCACTGACCGAGTAAACATAGACATAAATTTATATAGTAAATGCGGGACGTAAGCTGTGTCATCTAACCGTCAGCATCACAGTTGATGATGACGTAATTTTGGCCTAATCACGTGATCTACCTGTGATAGGACGAGAATACCGGGTTTGCTATTGATTTAAATTGTGTTTTCTGTATGTCAACAAAAGCTACAACTATAGCTAAGAACCGACCAGGTATTCGTCAAAATACGTAAAGACCTTTAGGAGGAGACGAATTTGACGACCGCTTGGCGCAGTGGTTGGAGCGTAAGCCGCTCAGCTCACGGCACCGGGTGGTTGCGGGTTCGATTCCCGTGGGGGCAAATTTTGGAAATGGCCTGTCCTAATTTGTCTAAGTCAGAATCTCACTGGGATCGTCTCCAATCAATTGTACGGTAGGTACCCATAGCACAAGAGATTAGCTTAGATTGGGACCACACAGTTGGTTGGTGGTTAGTCTGGCCATATTTATTTATTTTACTTTACGACGCATATCACCAGATTTTTATACATAAAGGTGGTGTCCCTTTCGATTGAGATGACGGATGGTGAATAGATTACATTAAACTACGTATTTAGGTATAACATCTAAACTTTTTCTTTACATTTCAACTATTACTTGCTTAATACCAACCGCGGCAAATTAAACACTTCATACTAAAAGTTTAATCCCTAACTAAAAAGGGTTATTAGATTAGTTCGTTTTTGAGACACGAAATCCAGGGTTCATTAAGAAACTTTTTCATTTAACACCCGTCTACAGACCAATTAGGTCTATCGTCAAGGACAATCGTAAAAAATGACTCGTCTATTCGGTGCGTAATTTTATCTTTTTATAAAAAACTCAATTTAGATGATTAAAGAATGGCTAGAAATAAAGGAAAACTCCGAAATGTATTTAGAACTGTATTTTTAGGTATTACTAGGTGAGCCCGCGACTTCGACCACGTGAAATTTATCACTAAGTGCATATCAAAGCACATACGACACCACCGGTGTGAAGTTGGCGGCCTAAAGTTGGCGGCCCTTTATAACCCGACAAAATTAAAATGTCCCAAAATATTATTGAAATATCATGAAAGAAAATCTCTTTACGTGATTAAATAAGGGAAATAGGAAAACTGTGGCATCCTAGGTCGGAAAATTTTCAGGGGAAAACTATTTTTGAACGGATTTCTCTCATTTGTTTGTATCGAAACTTGCGATGAAACTTCAACTCCAGACAAACCCCAACGACGAAACGCAAGGGCTTGTATGAGAGCACATTGGAAAGCTCTCAAGACAAGGAAATCACACACAAGACACAAAGTGACAACTTGCTCAGTTTCAGAATTACGAGATCTGAAAAACCAGCGGCTGAAATTTCACCCCACTTTTCACACTTTTCGGTCAAAACAACCCCCAAGGACGATTTGCAAGGGGTTGTTTGGGGTCTCGTTGGAAAGCTCTTGTGTCATGGAACACGCATGCATAAGTCACAAACTGACAACTTGCTCAGTTTCAGAAATATAGACCAGAAAAACCATAAAATGGAATTTCACCCCACTTTTTACACCTTTCGGTCAAAACAACCCCCAAGGACGATTCGCAAGGGGTTGTTTGGGGTCTCGTTGGAAAGCTCTTGAGTCATGGAACACGCATGCGTAAATCAAAAACTGACAACTTGCTCAGTTTCAGAATTATAGACCAGAAAAACCAGAAACTGAAATTTCACCCCACTTTTTACACTTTACGGTCAAAACAACCCCCAAGGACGGTACGCAAGGGGTTGTTTGGGGTCTCGTTGGAAAGCTCTTAAGTCATGGAACACGCATGCATAAGTCACAAACTGACAACTTGCTCGGTTTCAGCATTACAAGACCAGAAGATCCAGCGGCCTATTTTTTACCTAACTTTTCACACTTTTCGATCCAAACAACCCCCAAGGACGGTACGCAAGGGGTTGTTTGGGATCTCGTTGGAAAGCTCTTGTGACATGGAACACGCATGCATAAGTCGCAAACTGACAACTTGCTCAGTTTCAGAAATATAGACCAGAAAAACCATAAAATGGAATTTCACCCCACTTTTTACACCTTTCGGTCAAAACAACCCCCAAGGACGATTCGCAAGGGGTTGTTTGGGGTCTCGTTGGAAAGCTCTTGTGACATGGAACACGAATGCATAAGTCGCAAACTGACAACTTGCTCAGTTTCAGAAATATAGACCAGAAAAACCATAAAATGGAATTTCACCCCACTTTTTACACCTTTCGGTCAAAACAACCCCCAAGGACGATTCGCAAGGGGTTGTTTGGGGTCTCGTTGGAAAGCTCTTGTGACATGGAACACTAATGCATAAGTCGCAAACTGACAACTTGCTCAGTTTCAGAAATATAGACCAGAAAAACCATAAAATGGAATTTCACCCCACTTTTTACACCTTTCGGTCAAAACAACCCCCAAGGACGATTCGCAAGGGGTTGTTTGGGGTCTCGTTGGAAAGCTCTTGAGTCATGGAACACGCATGCATAAATCACAAACTGACAACTTGCTCGGTTTCAGCATTACAAGACCAGAAGATCCAGCGGCCTATTTTTTACCTAACTTTTCACACTTTTCGATCCAAACAACCCCCAAGGACGATTCGCAAGGGGTTGTTTGGGGTCTCGTTGGAAAGCTCTTGTGACATGGAACACGAATGCATAAGTCGCAAACTGACAACTTGCTCAGTTTCAGAAATATAGACCAGAAAAACCATAAAATGGAATTTCACCCCACTTTTTACACCTTTCGGTCAAAATAACCCCCAAGGACGATTCGCAAGGGGTTGTTTGGGGTCTCGTTGGAAAGCTCTTGAGTCATGGAACACGCATGCATAAATCACAAACTGACAACTTGCTCGGTTTCAGCATTACAAGACCAGAAGTTCCAGCGGCCTATTTTTTACCTAACTTTTCACACTTTTCGATCCAAACAACCCCCAAGGACGATTCGCAAGGGGTTGTTTGGGGTCTCGTTGGAAAGCTCTTGAGTCATGGAACACGCATGCATAAATCACAAACTGACAACTTGCTCGGTTTCAGCATTACAAGACCAGAAGATCCAGCGGCCTATTTTTTACCTAACTTTTCACACTTTTCGATCTAAACAACCCCCAAGGACGATACGCAAGGGGTTGTTTGGGGTCTCGTTGGAAAGCTCTTGTGACATGGAACACGAATGCATAAGTCGCAAACTGACAACTTGCTCGGTTTCAGCATTACAAGACCAGAAGATCCAGCGGCCTATTTTTTACCTAACTTTTCACACTTTTCGATCTAAACAACCCCCAAGGACGATTCGCAAGGGGTTGTTTGGGGTCTCGTTGGAAAGCTCTTGTGACATAGAACACGAACGCATAAGTCGCAAACTGACAACTTGCTCAGTTTCAGAAATATTTTATTTCTAACGGTACCTCTAACAACCCTTTGCGTGGCGTCCTTCAGGGTTGTTTTGACCGTAAAGTGTAAAAAGTGGGGTGAAATTTCAGTTTCTGGCTTTTCTGGTCTTGTAATGCTGAAACCGAGCAAGTTGTCAGTTTGTGATTTATGCATGCGTGTTCCATGACTTAAGAGCTTTCCAACGAGACCCCAAACAACCCCTTGCGTATCGTCCTTGGGGGTTGTTTGGATCGAAAAGTGTGAAAAGTTAGGTAAAAAATAGGCCGCTGGATCTTCTGGTCTTGTAATGCTGAAACCGAGCAAGTTGTCAGTTTGTGATTTATGCATGCGTGTTCCATGACTCAAGAGCTTTCCAACGAGACCCCAAACAACCCCTTGCGTATCGTCCTTGGGGGTTGTTTGGATCGAAAAGTGTAAAAAGTTAGGTAAAAATAGGCCGCTGGATCTTCTGGTCTTGTAATGCTGAAACCGAGCAAGTTGTCAGTTTGTGATTTACGCATGCGTGTTCCATGACTCAAGAGCTTACCAACGAGACCCCAAACAACCCCTTGCGAATCGTCCTTGGGGGTTGTTTTGACCGAAAGGTGTAAAAAGTGGGGTGAAATTCCATTTTATGGTTTTTCTGGTCTATATTTCTGAAACTGAGCAAGTTGTCAGTTTGCGACTTATGCATTCGTGTTCCATGTCACAAGAGCTTTCCAACGAGACCCCAAACAACCCCTTGCGAATCGTCCTTGGGGGTTGTTTGGATCGAAAAGTGTGAAAAGTTAGGTAAAAAATAGGCCGCTGGATCTTCTGGTCTTGTAATGCTGAAACCGAGCAAGTTGTCAGTTTGTGACTTATGCATGCGTGTTCCATGACTTAAGAGCTTTCCAACGAGACCCCAAACAACCCCTTGCGAATCGTCCTTGGGGGTTGTTTGGATCGAAAAGTGTGAAAAGTTAGGTAAAAAATAGGCCGCTGGATCTTCTGGTCTTGTAATGCTGAAACCGAGCAAGTTGTCAGTTTGTGATTTACGCATGCGTGTTCCATGACTCAAGAGCTTACCAACGAGACCCCAAACAACCCCTTGCGAATCGTCCTTGGGGGTTGTTTTGACCGAAAGGTGTAAAAAGTGGGGTGAAATTCCATTTTATGGTTTTTCTGGTCTATATTTCTGAAACTGAGCAAGTTGTCAGTTTGCGACTTATGCATTCGTGTTCCATGTCACAAGAGCTTTCCAACGAGACCCCAAACAACCCCTTGCGAATCGTCCTTGGGGGTTGTTTGGATCGAAAAGTGTGAAAAGTTAGGTAAAAAATAGGCCGCTGGATCTTCTGGTCTTGTAATGCTGAAACCGAGCAAGTTGTCAGTTTGTGACTTATGCATGCGTGTTCCATGACTTAAGAGCTTTCCAACGAGACCCCAAACAACCCCTTGCGAATCGTCCTTGGGGGTTGTTTGGATCGAAAAGTGTGAAAAGTTAGGTAAAAAATAGGCCGCTGGATCTTCTGGTCTTGTAATGCTGAAACCGAGCAAGTTGTCAGTTTGTGATTTATGCATGCGTGTTCCATGACTCAAGAGCTTTCCAACGAGACCCCAAACAACCCCTTGCGAATCGTCCTTGGGGGTTGTTTTGACCGAAAGGTGTAAAAAGTGGGGTGAAATTCCATTTTATGGTTTTTCTGGTCTATATTTCTGAAAGTGAGCAAGTTGTCAGTTTGCGACTTATGCGTTCGTGTTCCATGTCACAAGAGCTTTCCAACGAGACCCCAAACAACCCCTTGCGAATCGTCCTTGGGGGTTGTTTGGATCGAAAAGTGTGAAAAGTTAGGTAAAAAATAGGCCGCTGGATCTTCTGGTCTTGTAATGCTGAAACCGAGCAAGTTGTCAGTTTGTGATTTATGCATGCGTGTTCCATGACTCAAGAGCTTTCCAACGAGACCCCAAACAACCCCTTGCGAATCGTCCTTGGGGGTTGTTTAGATCGAAAAGTGTGAAAAGTTAGGTAAAAAATAGGCCGCTGGATCTTCTGGTCTTGTAATGCTGAAACCGAGCAAGTTGTCAGTTTGTGACTTATGCATGCGTGTTCCATGACTTAAGAGCTTTCCAACGAGACCCCAAACAACCCCTTGCGAATCGTCCTTGGGGGTTGTTTTGACCGAAAGGTGTAAAAAGTGGGGTGAAATTCCATTTTATGGTTTTTCTGGTCTATATTTCTGAAAGTGAGCAAGTTGTCAGTTTGCGACTTATGCGTTCGTGTTCCATGTCACAAGAGCTTTCCAACGAGACCCCAAACAACCCCTTGCGAATCGTCCTTGGGGGTTGTTTGGATCGAAAAGTGTGAAAAGTTAGGTAAAAAATAGGCCGCTGGATCTTCTGGTCTTGTAATGCTGAAACCGAGCAAGTTGTCAGTTTGTGATTTATGCATGCGTGTTCCATGACTCAAGAGCTTTCCAACGAGACCCCAAACAACCCCTTGCGTACCGTCCTTGGGGGTTGTTTTGACCGTAAAGTGTAAAAAGTGGGGTGAAATTTCAGTTTCTGGTTTTTCTGGTCTATAATTCTGAAACTGAGCAAGTTGTCAGTTTGTGATTTATGTATGCGTGTTCCATGACTCAAGAGCTTTCCAACGAGACCCCAAACAACCCCTTGCGAATCGTCCTTGGGGGTTGTTTTGACCGAAAGGTGTAAAAAGTGGGGTGAAATTCCATTTTATGGTTTTTCTGGTCTATATTTCTGAAACTGAGCAAGTTGTCAGTTTGCGACTTATGCATTCGTGTTCCATGTCACAAGAGCTTTCCAACGAGATCCCAAACAACCCCTTGCGTACCGTCCTTGGGGGTTGTTTGGATCGAAAAGTGTGAAAAGTTAGGTAAAAAATAGGCCGCTGGATCTTCTGGTCTTGTAATGCTGAAACCGAGCAAGTTGTCAGTTTGTGACTTATGCATGCGTGTTCCATGACTTAAGAGCTTTCTAACGAGACCCCAAACAACCCCTTGCGAATCGTCCTTGGGGGTTGTTTTGACCGAAAGGTGTAAAAAGTGGGGTGAAATTCCATTTTATGGTTTTTCTGGTCTATATTTCTGAAACTGAGCAAGTTGTCAGTTTGCGACTTATGCATTCGTGTTCCATGTCACAAGAGCTTTCCAACGAGACCCCAAACAACCCCTTGCGTACCGTCCTTGGGGGTTGTTTGGATCGAAAAGTGTGAAAAGTTAGGTAAAAAATAGGCCGCTGGATCTTCTGGTCTTGTAATGCTGAAACCGAGCAAGTTGTCAGTTTGTGACTTATGCATTCGTGTTCCATGTCACAAGAGCTTTCCAACGAGATCCCAAACAAGCCCTTGCGTACCGTCCTTGGGGGTTGTTTTGACCGAAAGGTGTAAAAAGTGGGGTGAAATTCCATTTTATGGTTTTTCTGGTCTATATTTCTGAAAGTGAGCAAGTTGTCAGGTTGCGACTTATGCATTCGTGTTCCATGTCACAAGAGCTTTCCAACGAGACCCCAAACAACCCCTTGCGAATCGTCCTTGGGGGTTGTTTGGATCGAAAAGTGTGAAAAGTTAGGTAAAAAATAGGCCGCTGGATCTTCTGGTCTTGTAATGCTGAAACCGAGCAAGTTGTCAGTTTGTGATTTATGCATGCGTGTTCCATGACTCAAGAGCTTTCCAACGAGACCCCAAACAACCCCTTGCGAATCGTCCTTGGGGGTTGTTTTGACCGAAAGGTGTAAAAAGTGGGGTGAAATTCCATTTTATGGTTTTTCTGGTCTATATTTCTGAAACTGAGCAAGTTGTCAGTTTGCGACTTATGCATTAGTGTTCCATGTCACAAGAGCTTTCCAACGAGACCCCAAACAACCCCTTGCGAATCGTCCTTGGGGGTTGTTTGGATCGAAAAGTGTGAAAAGTTAGGTAAAAAATAGGCCGCTGGATCTTCTGGTCTTGTAATGCTGAAACCGAGCAAGTTGTCAGTTTGTGATTTATGCATGCGTGTTCCATGACTCAAGAGCTTTCCAACGAGACCCCAAACAACCCCTTGCGTACCGTTCTTGGGGGTTGTTTTGACCGTAAAGTGTAAAAAGTGGGGTGAAATTTCAGTTTCTGGTTTTTCTGGTCTATAATTCTGAAACTGAGCAAGTTGTCAGTTTGTGATTTATGCATGCGTGTTCCATGACTCAAGAGCTTTCCAACGAGACCCCAAACAACCCCTTGCGAATCGTCCTTGGGGGTTTGTTTTGACCGAAAGGTGTAAAAAGTGGGGTGAAATTCCATTTTATGGTTTTTCTGGTCTATATTTCTGAAACTGAGCAAGTTGTCAGTTCGCGACTTATGCATTCGTGTTCCATGTCACAAGAGCTTTCCAACGAGATCCCAAACAACCCCTTGCGTACCGTCCTTGGGGGTTGTTTGGATCGAAAAGTGTGAAAAGTTAGGTAAAAAATAGGCCGCTGGATCTTCTGGTCTTGTAATGCTAAAACCGAGCACGTTGTCAGTTTGTGACTTATGCATGCGTGTTCCATGACTTAAGAGCTTTCCAACGAGACCCCAAACAACCCCTTGCGTACCGTCCTTGGGGGTTGTTTTGACCGTAAAGTGTAAAAAGTGGGGTGAAATTTCAGTTTCTGGTTTTACTGGTCTATAATTCTGAAACTGAGCAAGTTGTCAGTTTGTGATTTATGCATGCGTGTTCCATGACTCAAGAGCTTTCCAACGAGATCCCAAACAACCCCTTGCGAATCGTCCTTGGGGGTTGTTTTGACCGAAAGGTGTAAAAAGTGGGGTGAAATTCCATTTTATGGTTTTTCTGGTCTATATTTCTGAAACTGAGCAAGTTGTCAGTTTGTGACTTATGCATGCGTGTTCCATGACACAAGAGCTTTCCAACGAGACCCCAAACAACCCCTTGCAAATCGTCCTTGGGGGTTGTTTTGACCGAAAAGTGTGAAAAGTGGGGTGAAATTTCAGTCGCTGGTTTTTCAGATCTCGTAATTCTGAAACTGAGCAAGTTGTCACTTTGTGGCTCGTGTGTGCTTTCCTTGTCTTGAGAGCTTTCCAATGTGCTCTCATACAAGCCCTTGCGTTTCGTCGTTGGGGTTTGTCTGGAGTTGAAGTTTCATCGCAAGTTTCGATACAAACAAATGAGAGAAATCCGTTCAAAAATAGTTTTCCCCTGAAAATTTTCCGACCTAGGATGCCACAGTTTTCCTATTTCCCTTATTTAATCACGTAAAGAGATTTTCTTTCATGATATTTCAATAATATTTTGGGACATTTTAATTTTGTCGGGTTATAAAGGGCCGCCAACTTTAGGCCGCCAACTTCTCACCGGTTACGACACCTATAGCAAAAACGCGATTTATAAAGTTTTTGTCTTGTCTGTCTGTGTGTTTGTTCCGGGTAATCTCCGAAACGGCTGGACCGATTTTGACGGGACTTTCACTGGCAGATAGCTGTTGTTATAAGCAGTAACTTATGCTACTTTTATTTTATAAAAACAAAATTTAAAAAATGGGTCCTGTCGCGCGGACTCAGAACGTGGGAGCGGGCTTTTTTGTTAAGTTAAATTCCACGCGGACGAAGTCGCGGGCTCAGCTAGTTATATAATAAAAATATGCTATGTCACCTGTCTAGTTGTCTACTACATGTCAATCACTTAGTTCAGTAACTCAAATTGAAACCATATCCGTAAAGATATAGAGATATAATTCGAAATCATATGAGCCAAAGAGAGATTAGCTCTTTGGTACCGATATATATCTTTTTTGTCCGTTCAAATATTGACCGAGAGCCCTTGACACAATGTGTGTGTTTAGACAAGACAACTCCACGGAAGACTATCTTCGGATTTTTAATAAAATTTAAAAGCGAGTGTATACTTTTTAATGTCCCTCTATTTAAATGCCATGGGGATTTGAACCTTACTGCTTTTAAAAAGTATTTTACTTTTTGTAGCGAAGCTTCTATCCCGGCGCTCGCCGCGCGGCCACTCCGTCCACATCTGTGCTATGCGTCAGTAGCGTTACACAATATATATAGATAAATATACAGAGTGGCAGTTGCGGCGCCCTACACTTTATACTATAAAGCTTCGCTTTTTTCGGGCGTCCCTAGTCGCCACTGTTTTTTTCATTAATTATCGTATTTATGTACCTGTGCTTATAATGTTGGTAAGTAGAAAAGTTATATCTGAAATCTACAATCATCTGTGTGGTTCCTTACTAAGCAACCTTGTGGAGAAAAAAACCTAAGAAAAAAAAGTCAGAAAATCATTTTTATATTTTAACTTCTTTGTTATGGAAATGGCTACGGTACCCTTCATTGTACGTGGTACGACACGCACTTGGCCAGTTTTTTTGTGTTTTATTAATAAACGTGATGTAAGTAATTAGAGGAAATAGTTATGTAATCAGTCGAGGTCGCGTTCCGATCCGGTTGTAGATATAAAACAAAAAAATAAAATTTACAATCTGTAAGTACCCCCGTAGGCCTAAACAAAATAAAATCTTTGAATGCCTCGTATCTTATTATCTCCGTATAGGGATACCATACAGTGGTCTGGAGCGATTCCGGTAGGTAGAGCTAATCTGTAGCCATATTCTATTCTATTATATTATATTATATTATATTATATTATATTATATTATATTATATTATATTATATTATATTATATTATATTATATTATATTATATTATATTATATTATATTATATTATATTATATTATATTATATTATATTATATTATATTATATTATATTATATTCTATTCTATTCTATTCTATTCTATTCTAGGTAGTACCAACCTCTCACAGAAGATCAGCGTAACGTAGCTATAATTACTGCGTGCCGTAGGATGAGTGAGAGAGCCGGAAGCCCACTTGGCCGTTTCCCCTTCCTCTATCCCAATTCCCACTTCCCTTCAGGTCGGCAAAGTGCGAGGAATGCCTTTGGTATTGCAAGCATCTATACTCGTATGCTACGGTAACAGGCTAATATCAGGTGAGTCGCACACTTGCTTGAAGACTTTGTTATACCTGTAAGGAAAAATAATAATAATAAATAATAACAAACGGCCGCTTGGCGCAGTGGTTCGAGCGTAGGCCGCTCGCCTCACTGCACATGGTGGTTGCGGGTTAGGTTCCCGCTGGGGTGAATTTAGTACATGGCATTTTCTTAATTTTCCCTGGTCTGGGTGTCGCTGGGATATCCTCCAGTCCAATGTACGGTACACATAGTACAAGCGTTGCTTAGTTTAGGACCATGTAGTTGGTGTGTCAGTCTGGCGATATTTATAAAAAAAACGGGCAAGTGCACATCAGGACATGCACAATGAAGGCTTCCGGATCCATTTCAATAGCGAAGATTTCTCGTATCTATAACCAAAGTAATGAAACACAAGAATCAAGGTTGTATTTGCGGTTGTCTTTTGAATCTCAGTATTGAGTTTATTCAGAAACGATGGGGAATTGACTTCACTTTAACTTGGTCGCCTGTAGCTCGTGATTTAGTGAACCAATTTCTCCGGTTAAAATTTTAATTGCTCTGACACTATATATGCTAGAGCCCTAATTTTTTTTTTATTTATCTGCACAGTGTTTCATGTTTTTACAGCAAGATCTACCTAAAGCCCCGGTTTCAGCTTTAACAAACTCGGGTCCCCAATACAAACTGTTTTCCCTTATTTCACACACTTAGGGGTGGAGTTTTATAAAACGCTGAAAATTATATTTTTTATTTGTAATCAGTAACCTTAATAATAATTTTCATGGCTCTAAGTTGAGATTTTTTTTACCCATACAAACTTTCACTCCCTATTTTATACACTTGGGGGTGGAATTTTACAAAATCCTTCCTTTGTGGATATTTACGTTATGAAAGGTACCTACCGCCCAAATTTCATGATTCTAACACCAGCGGTTTCGGCTGTGCGTTGATTCTTTTGTTTTGATTCGTGAATTTGCAAAAAGTACCAAAATATGCGACATAAATGGCCGCATCTTTTGATAGCGTTGTCTTAGAAGCCTAATTTTTTTTAATCTACAAGGGACCATAGCGTTTGATATTTGATATCAATTTCAACTTTATATCTCTATCCGTATCTGAGAAAAAAATCCTGACAGACAGACAGACAGACGGACAACAAAGTGATCCTATAAGGGTTCCGTTTTTCCTTTTAAGGTCCGGAACCCTAAAAATGTATATATTGCTTCAGTAGCAATATTTTTTTTTTATATTAATAACTATTTGGTTGCTGTGGTATGACTTCATGATGAATCTTACTTAAATAACTCTAAATTGAAAATTTAAAAACCCCCGATGCGATGCCCTGTTCATCAAGTGTATAATTTACCTAGTTCTTCCAAATAATGATGTTAGCGCGATTTGCGTAGCTCCCGTAGCTCAGTATCCATAGCTCATCTCGCAAATTCATCTGGTACAACTAGTTTCGATGCCAGATTATGAAAGCACCATTAAATCATTTGTTTTGGCTTCCTCATTTATAATCTAAGATGTACAATAATCAACAGAAAATATGTGTAAAAGTATGAGACATTATTTTGTTATGACATTATAATAATTGACATTAGAATAGACAACGAATCTAAATATTGATGTCACGGAGGTTTTATTCCTAGTAAAATATTATCAATTATGATTCAATTTGATGTAATAACTCTGGTTGAGGTAGACGGGAGCAGCCTAGGGGAAGAATTTTCAATAACGCTAAAATTATTTTAAATTAGATTCGTTTTTTTATATTCTTTGTCAATGGCGGAGCAACGCCCTCTAGAATTATTATAGCGTAATATTCCATGCAGTGATAGCCGATTGGTTAAGCACGCGTCTTGCGGGCTACCAGGTCTCGGGTTCAAACCCCGGCTCGAACCTCTGGATTTTTCTAAATCTATGTGCGAATCATAATTTCTATATGATTATCACTTGCTTACGGTGAAGGAAAACATCGTGATGAAACCTGCATGTCTTAGAAGATTTAACCAATTTTCGAAAGACATGTGAAATCCGCCAACCCGCACTGGGCCAGCGTGGTGGATTATGGCCTGAATCCCCCTCGTGTTGAGGGGAGGCCCGTGCCCAGGAGTGGGACGTCAAAAAGGGCTACAATTATTTATTTATTTATAATATTCCATGACCATTAACAAACCAAACAAAATTTAACGCATGCGCGTATCCATCATTTGAAACGTGACTTATGGAACGTCTTTAGTTCATACACAAATCTCAATAAAATTGATAAAATATTCATTTTTTTCAGAATCAGGGAAACTTTTCAAATTTATTATATTGTAAAAAGCCAGTTCAGACTATTACGATCATTTAAAAATATAATAAATCTAAATCCAATCATCTCAAATTTCGACTGGATTCGAGCCGAGGGAATTGGTTTTGGCCGTGAATGTGGCTTTTTTAACCTACAAAAGAGCTGATGATCTTCAAACGGCTGAACCGATTTTCATGAAACATAGCTAAGAACACTCTCGATCAGAATACCTATCTAACAAAAGAAACAAAATTGAAATCGGTTCATCAGCTTGGGCGCTACGTTGCCACAGACAGACACACAGATCCACAGATACACAGATATACAGATACACAGATACACAGATACACAGATACACAGATACACAGATACACAGACACACAGATACACATGTTAAACTTATAACACCCCTCGTTTTTCGTCGGGGGTTAATAATCCACAATTTCTAAGCGTAGTTACTTCACGCATTATTTCCATTACCATCGCATAAAGCACCTTTTAGCGTTTACAAATTCAAATCTGTAATGGGCTTCGTTCTTTACAATTTAGACTCTTGCCAATTTTTACTTGAAAGCGTACTTACTTGATGTTTTTAAAATGAAATTTCGACGTTTTCTTAAATGTAGTGAGAAATAAAGTGTGGCGTTTTCATTGGCTGTTACGCCGAGTGTTCACAGACATGCCCCATTTTGGGTACACCGCAATTGCGCACCTGTGGTGTGCCTTAAGTTATGTACTTTAGACTTAATTCTGTTTTCAAATATCTGTGATTAATTTGTCTTATAGTCCAAAATAGCAACGTTACGGTTTTTTTTAGCTACGTCATGTCACGCTCAGTGCATTAACTTTTCTGTGGTTACTTTAATGTTATGTGCCTTTCTTATGTTTGATACAAAAGATTGTTAATTGGATAAGAAAAGCACAAGCTCAGGGACCTTAAGTGAATAAATACCTTAAACGACCGTATATAAGACCGTAAGAGTGTTCCACATCAATTGATCGACCATCGATCTATGCTCGATCAATCGTCGATCGATGCTAGATTGAACGCTGATGTATTGTAAATGTTTTTAAAAGGGACTAAGTAGTCCCGCTACACAATCCCACTACTGTTACTCCTGTAAGCCAAGATCAAAAATGGTGACCAATGATGACCGTCGAGGTTTGACCCTCGACGAGTCCCAGGGAAAAACTAAATTGTCTTGGAACCCGCATGAATTTCATCGAAATTAAGAATAGGGGGGATTTCGAAGACAATCTTTCTCTTCCCTTCGTTGCAAAGCGGGCGACAGAAATAACTGTATGAGCTGATTGCCATAGAAAGAAGATGATGATGTACCTACCTATGTAAATACATATTTGTTCAACAGTGGGACAATGCAGGTTCATAAAAACGAATACTGATCCCAATGCCTGTCGCATTAAAGTTTTTTATTTCTTTCTCTTTCAATGGTTTTTGGGATCGGCATAAGCCGGACAGGTAAAAAATAAAACCTCTTTAAATTCTGTTTGCTAAGAAAATATATTAATACTAATCTCTCGTGTTCTCGACCACACAACAAAGCTCACGATCCGAAACAACCTTATAATGTAACCGCAATGTGCCCGCGAAACGTACCGTTAACCGCAGACGTGATAAACTGACATGATGCTGAATTTTAACAAATACTATAGGCATGTAATATTTAGGCATGTAATATTTCATATGTTGCCCAAATGTGCCCTTCACTCGTGAACTTACTCTTTTACCCTATTATTGAAGACCGCTTGGCGCAGCGGTTGTTGTTGCGGGTTCGATACCCGCGAGTGCGCAAATTTCGAAAATGCCCTTTTCGTACTTAGCCCTGGTCTGGATATCACTGGGATGGCCCCCAGTCTATTGTACGGTACCCATAGTATAAGCGTTGCTTAGTTTGGGACCATACAGTTGGTGTGTCAGTCTGGCGATATTTATTTATTTAAACGATTGACCGTCGATTTCAGCTGGGCTGAACCCAGATGGGTTAGCTAGTCAGGTCCCTTCCAAAAGGATCGCTTAATTATCCTCATCTCATTAAATTTGTTGGTTTCAGTTTGCAGTAATGTATCCAACATCCAATTATGATTTAAAATGAGATACACACACGAATTGTGAAAATTTGGCAAGGCGAGCGCTTCACAATTATTTTTTATGGTAATATCAAAAGCTTTCTGCAGCTATTCTGCAGATGTGTATGCACGCATTCAGCGCTGACAGCGCTTAAATTCGCGCTGTCCATCACACATTACATGTACAAATTAAAATCTGATTTACCGCTGCACAGTTATTTCATAGGGTGCGTTCCAGTTGGCGTTCACAATGATCACGCTCACGACCGCAGTTTTTCCCGTTCCACTTGCACAAAAGCAGTTCATGAGAGCGCTCTTGCTTGCGTTATTTCATGCGCTCACAAGAGCGTTACTGTCGTAGTAGTAAGTGGAATGGATTACCTATAGAGCATTTTGAGCGTGGAGGTAAATAATACAAACAGCGAGTTACAGCGAAGAAAGCAAAAGATTTAAGAGGTTAGGTTATTATGTATAAGCCTTGAATATAAAGTTAAATAATTATTGTTCAAATCGATTTATATTGGAAAAAATACTTAATTTTTTTATCAATACAAAAAAATAAAATTGGAGTGTCTGTTTGTAATATCAAAATAACACCTTTTCACTAAATGCATATGAAAGTACATACGACATATAACAAAAACGCGACTTAAAAAATGTTTGTCTGTCTGTCTATCTGTCTTTCTGTCTGTCTGTCTGTCTGTCTGTCTGTGTGTTTGTGCCGGGTAATCTCCGAAACGGCTGGACCGATTTTGGCAGGACTTTCACTGGTAGATAGCTGATGTTATAAGCAGTAACTTGGCTACTTTTATTTTAGAAAAACCAAAATTAAAAAATGGGTCCTATCGCGCGGGATCAGAACGCGGGAGCGGGCTTTTTTGTTAAGTTAAATTCCACGCGGACGAAGTCGCGGGCTCAGCTAGTATTTAATATTAGTGGTGTATTTAATTAACTTCTACTAAAATATATCTTTCCGCATGAAATAACGTAATTTTCAAGGTCGCCATTTTTTGATGCTTTGAGTTTTGAAAATCCCGCAAATTTTCTCAACGATCACTACGACCCACCCTTTTAGATGGGTCGTCGTGAGCTTCGCGTGAGCGTTAGTCATGACGTCATGAGTGACGTTTTCGCCGCGATCACAACGACCGCGGTCGTTATGTGGAACGGCTAAAGGAGCATTTTGATCGTTATTAACGCGTAGTGGAACGTACCCATAGAAATAACTATAACTTTTATCTTATTACCGTCCACGGTGTCATTATAAATCTTTGTAAGGCTTGACTACTTAAACCCCGACTGACATGATTTAATTTTGTACAGAATAAGCTGGGACAAGATAAATTAGTTTCTCGTGAAATAAACGCATCTATTGCTTCTTTCGTCGCAGATGCAGTTTGATTAGTTTTTAAACTCTAAGCGGTCATTCACACGGTTAACCCAGCACCGATGATTTCTATACGTTTTACCGTTTCTAATTGACAAAAATGTACCTATAGTCCAAGAATTGCTATAGACAGAACGGTGTCAGCTTCTTCGTGTGGATGGCGTTAAGTAGGATAGATACTTATTGCTTCGGTAGAATGAAAATCAAAATTTGTTTGAAAAATATTTGGGTATTTTATGAAATTTACCGTTACAAATAAATGTCTTCCCCTGCATGCATACTTTTAAGATTATTGTGATATGATGTAAGACTCGATATTTTTTATCGATTGCATATTTGTTTTATGGATATCTTTGATTGTATTAATTAAATTTACTAAAATACTGTACTCTCTTCGTATCTTTATTATTTACCAAATTATTGATTGGGCCGTACCTCTTCTAATGATCAGCAAAGTATCGCACAGCCATATACTTCAGTAGAATTTGTCGTTACATTTAATCGATACTCCACTCGCTTCCACAGATTAAATGTCAAGGAGGCGCGCCTGTACTCGGCTCCCGGCCTCGAAACCACTCTACTAAATACGATGGTACGGAACTAGAGACTTGCACCGGAGCTAAATCTTAAGAACTTACAAAATTCACCACTTTTTGGGCGACCTCCGTTACAACAGTGGGTATAGTGGCAACTCTAACCATAGATTAAAAAAAAACTTTGTCTATGGTTGCGACTGTAGTCAGTTGAAAACTTACAACAGAAAAAATAATAATATAGGTTGCTTTATATAAAAAAATATTAATTTAGTAAATTTAATATAAGAACTTGCAAGAGCTATGTAAGTACGTGAACTTTTTAAACTGGAAATAAAATTTTAATACTATATGACCGTTTGATCCGACCTAATAAAATATCGAGCACATGTGTCCGGCCATTCGTTGTCACACAAACATCGTTTGCTAAAACGTAAAGTATTAAAATGAAACTATCTATTCGTTTCTAAAAAACTGCGTATTTCTAACGCGTCCGCCATTTTGTTACACCCACAAGTACCTACCTAATTACTTTAAACTAAGTCTTAAATTATCTGATTCATCAAGTACCTAGACGAACCCTGACGAAGAAAGAGAGCAAAGCCGGATCTCTATAGGGAAATCAACATTACCTCGAAGAGTGATTTTGAGAATTAAATTGTAAAATAAAACTTTGAAATGTTGGAAGTAATACTTGAAATAATCTCCTTGAGCTCACTATTTATTAGATAGATACATTGCTAAAGACCGAAATTACCCATATACAGATAAACCTTCTCCTTATAATTTATCATCACAGCAAGTATAAAACAAAGTCGCTTCCCGCTGTCTGTCCCTGTGTATGTATGCTTAGATCTTTAAAACTACGCAACGGGTTTTGATGCGGTTTTTTTTGATAAATAGAGTGATTCAAGAGGAAGGTTTATATGTGTAATACATTCATAATATAGTAGAGAAACACGAGCCGTGCGAAGCCGGGGCGGGTCGCTAGTAATTTATAAATCACTAGCTGAGGCCGCGACTTCGTCCCGCTCCCGCTCCCGCGTTCTGCACCCGCGCGATAGGACACATTTGTATTTTTTTGTTTTTCTAAAATAAAGTAGCCTAAGTTACTCCTTATGACATCAGCTACCTGCCAGTGAAAGTCCAGTCAAATCGGTCTAGCCGTTTCAGGAGATTACCCGGAACAAACATACAGACAGACATACAGATAGACAGACAGACAGACAGACAGACAAAAATTTTGTAGATCGCGTTTTTGCTACAGGTGTCGTATGTACTTCCATATGCATTTAGTGAAAAGGTGTTACGAGTATTTTCATATTACTTACAAACAGACACTCCAATTTTATTTATTTGTATGTATATAGATGAATGATTATACTACCTCTTTGATAAAGGATTACTTCTTTTATCAAAGTACTAGCTACATACAAAAGGATGATTGTTTTCACGCTTGACCGATTTTGATGGTTGTTTTCATCTACTTATGGGATCACCTGGGTTGTTGCTAGCTATAGTTGAACCTGCTAGGTGGCGCTGTTGTCGACATGCAGAAAATACACAAATGATGGTAAGTTTTTGAAAAAAAAATCAAGTGCAATTAGTTACTAAGCCCGTATTAAGAAATAAAATAAATAAATATCGCCAGACGAACACACCAACTGTATGATCCCAAACTAAGCAACGCTTGTACTATGGGTACCGTACAATGGACTGGGGGCGATCCCAGTGACACCCAGACGAGTACAAATTACGAAAAGGCCATTTCCAAAATTTGCCCTACCGGAAATTGAACCCGCAAGCACCATGTGCAGTGAGCCCAGCGGCCTACGCTCGAACCACTGCGCCAAGCGGTGGTCCAGCGGATTAATAAATCGATCTCAAGCCTGATAGCAGTATTGAGTACGCTTGTAACATGTGACTTTGTTCTGGTATGACAGGAGAATGACATTTCCAAGATCGTTCTCAGACTTGACATAGATTTATTAATACGGGCCCAAGTCTTATGATTTAATTTGAGCAACAGGTAACAACTATACCTATTGCTTTGAATATAGGTAAAAATTCTGCCAGTAAATTATATAACTATAAAATAACTAGCTGTGCCCCCCGACTTCGTCCGCGTAGTATTTAACGTAACAAAAATTTCGGGATTATCGGGATAAAAAGTATCGTATATGTTAATCCCGGTTATAAACTATCTGTGTTCCAAATTTCATCCAAATCCGTTCAGTAGTTTTTGCGTGAAGGAGTAACAAACATACATACATACATACATCCACACTCACAAACTTTCACATTTATAATATTAGTAGGACTAGCTGTGCCCCCCGACTTCGTCCGCGTAGTATTTAACGTAACAAAAATTTCGGGATTATCGGGATAAAAAGCGTCCTATATGTTAATCCCGGTTATAAACTATCTGTGTTCCAAATTTCATCCAAATCCGTTCAGTAGTTTTTGCGTGAAGGAGTAACAAACATACATACATACATCCACACTCACAAACTTTCACATTTATAATATTAGTAGGATTTACCGTAATTTCTTCTGCAAGTAGGGCAAATAACGTTAATTAAAAACTTTTTATACAAAAAAGTGACGTTTAATTGCTTGGGTCGGCTGCATGGAGCCAAGTTTAATTTTAATATCAATTTAGATTTACACAGGCGCCATTTGCATTTTAGGTGACAAATGGAAATTGTGCTTTAAGGCGTGAACACACGCGACTCGACGCGATATTGAAATGCTAAATTAATTCCATTCTGTTCGTATTTTGAGGCTTTATTTACGCGCCAGTGGGCTATTACTGTTTGATGTAGAAATCTTTGTAACGTAGTTAATTAGGCGCCGGTTATTAGATAGTGTATAATATCTATCATAGTTATAATGTTGGTATAATGGAAAAAGCGATTCGTTGGAAAATTAATTTTAAAAAATTGCTAGTTTCCTACTACCTACCTATATTAAGAAGCTTTGACAAGCTTAAAATATCTTAGCCTAATCGATGCTCATTTATAACAAACTTTAATAAAAAACTTTGCCGTCTAGGGCACCCCATAAAAGCAAAGCTTTATATATACAAATAAATAAAATTGGAATGTCTGTTTGTAATATCAAAATAACACATTTTCACTAAATGCATATTGTATCGTAAACACACCGGGATCGGCGGCCCGACGGCACAAACCCTGTGCGATTATACTTAGAAAACTACTCACCTGGTTCGAGTGTGGTGTTAATATCTAGGTTATAGGGTCACCTACAGTCCGTCTAGTCTAGAGGGGGAGGAAGGGGCCCCTTAAGAGGAGTCAAAATACGCTTAAAACAAAAGGGAACAATACGGGGGTTCAAGATTACTATATCCTGGTCCAGTGACCCCAACGTCCACCATCCACCGCGTGGCGGCCTCCAGCAGGTACTACCACCGCGTGTGACGTGTCACCAAAACACCTTAACAATGTCTTAAATTGTCCGTAACGCACTCGCGAGCTACGCGCAACAAAACCCGTGAAACGTTCAATATGACCACTAATAAGCGCGGGCGCAGTAGCCAAAATTATTCAAGAAAAGTGCAAGATGTAATTACGTACGATACCGGCCACCGGTCAACAAGCACTGGTATGCAGCGGCGAAACAGGTCGACCGTTTAAAATAATTACAAATGTAGGGTGGATTTTAATTTAATCTACCTCCAACATAAAAGTGTTAGCTACAGGTTTTCTATTCTGAACAGTCCCCCGCCCCAGCCAGGCGTAACCTGGCTGAGTCCAAAGCCAGAGGATCAGAAAACTTAACCTAATCTAAGCCACTGGCAAACGCGACAAGCCTGCCACGGCTCTCTTTAGTACAGAATCACCCACCAGGACCTCGGCGACCCGCGGCGTACCATCCGCGCCTGGGAATAACCTCAGTATCCTGCCACGTCTCCAGGACAAGGGGGGCATATTCATTTCTTTAATTAAGACGAGGTCACCAACCTTAGGTGGGTCTGTCTTGTCAGACCAACGGACACGCTGCTGCAACAAATGCAGATATTCTAAATTGAAACGCTTCCAAAAACTCTGTGAGAGCTGTTGCAGAAGTTCAAACCGGGACAACCGATGAACCGGAGTGTCTACAAATGGGTACTCCGGAAGCGAGGTGAGCGGACCACCAATCAAGAAATGACCTGGGGTTAAAACCTCTAGGTCATTTGGGTCCGAAGACCACGGGGCAGAGTGGCCTCGAATTGAGCACAGCTTCAATTTTACAGAATACTGTAGATAATTCCTCAAAGGTGAGGACGGTTTCACCTATCACCCGACGAAGATGGGTCTTCGATACCTTCACCACCGCTTCAAAAATACCTCCCCAAGAAGGATAAGCGGGAGGGCTGAACTGCCATGATATACTGTAACGGTACGAACTCGTCCGTCACGTGCACAAGTATTAGTCAAATTAATTTCTAAATAGTTTAAATTCTAATTATCAAACTAATTTCTAAATAGAGACATCAATTTAATTAATTATAATAAAATTATTCTTTAATCTTATCTAAAACAAATTGTCTAAAAATGATTTAATATTTTTAATGAAACGTAGGTAGCAGCATTAGTTAGTTACCTATCGGGGATTTGGCTTGACGGCGCGAGCGGGAGAACTGGGGAGATGAACCTACGTGAGACGCCGGAAGGACGCGAAGGGGTGTGCGGGGGTGGAAATGCTAGGGGAGGGATAGTCAACGGTGGGATCCCGGAAGGTACACAGGAGTAGAAGATTTTGCAAATAAGTATTTAATTTTATTTTAAAATTGGTTTGTTCGCCTGTTCCTGGTAAGTTCCTATTCAACAAAGTAATTAATTTTACATTTCTATATTAGAATGGAAATTAGCCTAGGTATTAGTGTCCACAGATTAGGATAGATGTAGGATGATTCTTTTTTCAAATTCAAACAATACCTACGCGTCGAGTACAATAATGGTGGTGCGTACAAGTTGAAACCTGTACAATCATGCATTAACTACATTAGAGAATATTGACAAAAATATAAATTGTTGATAGGATAGGTAGGACCTTTTGCAATATCCATGGAGTTTCTTGCTCATTCTTCTCCATTGGATTAGGTTTACGAATGAGTGGTAAAGTCTTATTTTTGCATTGCTTAAACATACATAATGTAACTTTGATACCTACATTCTTACTTCAGTTTTAATACTATTAAGTATAGTACAACCATTTTGCTTTAATAATTGATCATACCATTTGGTTCAGAGATGAGAATCTGGATGGATTGAATCTAGCCAATGAGTCTATCTATTTACATTGTTTACTTATTCCTCGACTAAAAGCTTGATGTTTTGGATCATACTTGGGGCGGTAGACCCTGTTGGCAATCACTAAACAGTAGATGATAGAGTTGCTAACAAGTCACTGATCTAATTTATCAGCTTTCAATATAACTACAATCTAATGATGGTCACACTTGGGGCGGTAGACCCTGTTAGTATTCTCATCACAAGTAGATGATCGAGATGCTAACAAGTCACTGACCTGATTTATCCGCTATATAACTACAATCCTATGTTTGGTCATACTTGGGGCGGTAGACCCTGTTGGTATTCTCATCACAAGTAGATGATCGAGATGCTAACAAGTCACTGACTAAACTTAGCGAATGTGTATCTATTAATATTATAGACTTATGAAGCAGAAGAAATCCTGAAGGTCTTGTTAATGGCCAAATGATTGGAATATACTTTTCCTATTTAAAGGAAGTAAATTAGACAATTTTAGTTGATATTAAAGTTGTAAAACAATTTATTAATTTAAAACAGTTGACTGAGTGACAAGTCAAGGAGGGAAAAATATATATGAGATGTTTCCCATAGTCGGGCAGCGTGGAATGGGGCTCCCGACCTTGTCCAAAAACAAATAATTGCTGCATAATATCTTTGATATAACCATCATCCACTAGTTCATATTATTTGTGTATATTTATTACTTTCACATAGAGTAATGTAAGGACATAAACCTCTTCAACATTAAACTTAGGTTGAATTAGAACAGTCTTATTTATACTTAGAACATAGAATATTAACGGTTTAGGTTAGATTAGGGAGTATTTAATGTAAGTATGTTTGTTCTTAGAATACCAATCTTTCACTAAAATAATTTAGGTTACTATTTTCGGTTCACTACGTTAGGTCCTATAACTACTAGACGATACGGATCACTTGGCCATTATTATATTGAAATATTTCATGAGATACCCGGGGTATGTAAGGTGGGTTGTTACAATACCACGTCGAGAAAGATTATGGCTTATTGAGGCCTGATTTTCAGACAAGAAACTATAAACCTCCGACAAATACCGATCGCTCCCCTTATAGTTTGTACCGCAGTCAGACCTAATCAAGCTCGGTAACCCGCGACGACTTACGAACCTGGACAAACAAGCGATGAAAGCCTCGGTGCTAAGGGCAGAAACAACTTCCAAATGTACGGCCTTAGTAACAAGGCAAACGAAAACGCACAAGTAGGCCTTAACCACCCTAGCATTCCGGACCGACGAGACCTTAATTGAGAATGGACCCGCAAAATCCGTACCCACGCCAGAGAAAGGCCTAGATGCCCTCACCCGATCTGGAGGCAGATCCCCCATCATAGGTTGTTTAATTCCAGCATTGAGCCTATAACAAGGAATACAACGGAATATTACACTTCGAATAGCTCGCCTGGCCGACAAAATCCAAAACTCCCTGTGGAGGATGGCCAAGAGCGTATTCATCCCAGCGTGAGCGTTTTTCACGTGGCGATCCGTTATAATAAGGGTCGCAAGGGAACCTTCTTTTGGGAGTAGCAGAGGGTGTCGAGTTTCATACGCTAACTTGGAGTTGCGAAGCCGACCTCCCACTCGCAGCAATCCCTTCTCGTCAATAAAGGGGTTCAACCGAGCAACAGCACCCTTCAACTTGGCGCGGCCTCCCTGCAACGCGGAAAGGACTGTTGTAAACTCCCCAACTTGGACGAATCGCACCCAAAATAAGAGCGCTTCCTGTCTTTCTTCTGGTGATAGAACCGCAGATAAGACTCTTTGAGTAGGATGACGAAGATTGTGGACAAACCGCTTGACCCATCCAGTCACACCTAGCAGTTTGTCTAAGGTGCTAAACCTATGTAGCAGGGAATCCAAATCCTGCAGCGACTCCTTCACTACGGCGAGCGCCCGCAGCCCTGGTAAAGGTTCCACAAGCTCGATAGCAGAATGAGGCCAGCTGCATTCCGGCTGACATAGCCAGGCTGGTCCCCACCATAAATAATGGTCCAACAAAATCGTAGGATCACAGCCACGGGACGCGCAATCTGCGGGGTTCCATTCTCCGGGCACATGTCGCCAAATCAACGAGGTGGCAGAGTTCTGTATTTGAGACACTCGATTTGCCACAAAAACCTCCAACGCGTGAACAGATGCTCGCAACCATGAGAGGACAATCTGACTATCAGTCCACGCATACACCTTCTCAATGTCTACAGTCTGCCCTAAGGTAGACATCAAGTGATTAAGAAGGCGAGTCAGAAGAGCAGCTCCCGACAATTCTAATTTAGGAATGGTGAGCCGTGAACGGACAGGGGCAACCTTGCTCTTCGCCATAACCAACTTCACTGTCACACCTCCTACATGGCTCACAGTACGAATGTATACTGCAGCAGCATAACCACATTCCGAGGCATCACAGAAGCCATGCAGTGTCACCCTACATTTCCCAGGGGGTAACAAAGCCCTATTCAATTTGATTGAATGAATATCCGGGAGCGACTTAACAAACCTAGTCCAGGATACCAGCAAATCTCCAATGAGTGGGGCATCCCAAGTCAATCCTTCTAACCAAAGCCTCTGGAGGAAGCATTTCGCCCAAAACACAACGGGAGACAACCAACCATTCGGGTCAAAGATCCGTGCCACTGCAGACAGTACCGACCGTTTAGTCCACACTTTAGAGACGTCTAACTCTTGCACGCGAAATGTGAAGACATCAGGTATAGGCTGATACTGTACCCCTAGCACAGCTACCGCGTCAGGATTGTTGACATTCTGGAAGATCAGGGGATCTTGTTGGTGCTCTGCCGGTACCCCAGCAAGAACAGCTGGTGAGTTGGACAACCACTTCCTCAACTCATATCCACCAGCCCTCAGAAGACCGATCAGCTCGTTACGTAGCACCAGCGCCTCTTCTTCCGTAGCAGCACCAGTACAAATGTCATCCATATACGCATCGCTCGAGAGGACAGCGGCTGCTCTGGGAAAGCTCAACCGTTCGCGCTCAGCTAATTCCAATAACGTGCGAATCGCTATAAAAGGACTACTTCTTAGCCCGTACGTATTAGTATGCAACTCAAAGACCGTGACTGGCTTGGACACATCTTCTCGCCACAATATCAGTTGATAACGACGGTCATCCGGGTGGATAATAGTCTGACGAAACATCATTTTAATATCCGCAACAAAAACGACCTGATGTCGCCGAAAGTTCGTTAGAATATCGGAAATATCCCGCTGGAGTTTAGGTCCCGAATGGAGACACTGATTAAGCGATACTCCGTTTGAGGTAGGTGCGGAACCATCAAAAACCACTCGAATTTTCCCTGCCTTAAACACCGCGTGGTGAGGGATAAAGTAGTGTTCCTGCGTACGCCAATTACATTTAGTAACAGACATATGTCCCAATTCAACATACTCCCGCATGAATTCAAGATACTTCTGTCGAAATTCCGTGTCCCGCTTCATACGTCTCTCCATGGAAGCTAACCTCTTGTCAGCTAGCATCCTGGAGTGACCGAGACGGGGCCGGGACGGCAAGAATGGTAACCTCGTGACAAAACGACCAGAACAGAGACGACCTGTATTATTTTGGAAAAATGATTCACATTCTACATGCTCTGGGTTGTCACGAGAAGCGGTAGGTGGCTCTTCAACTTCCCAAAACCGCTGGACCGCTTCAGCGAGTGAGAGTCCTACCTGCAAGTTACCATTCTCCCCGGAAGGAGGGGGAACAGATACTGCTGGGCCCATAATAATATCACCGAGGTCAGTCGGGACGGCTACTAGACCACCAGACTGGAGTAACTTTCCGTTACCCAACTGCAACAGCCCTAACACGTCCGCACCAAGTAATAGGTCAACAGGCCCCGGAACGTGGAAGTCTGGATCAGCCAGAGGCAGTCCCGATGTCAAACCAACGACCTGTGATGGTAACGAGACAAGTGGATGTCGACCTATAATGTTTGCCATAACAATAGCGGAGGTTAAAATCAACGGACGAGAAGATCGGAGAGGAAAGAAAGAGAGTGAGACTTGTCCCACTATAGCAGACACCTTTACTTCACCAATACCTCGAATGTAATCTGCGCCAGGATCCACACGCAGCCGTAAACGCTCCACTAACCGAGTTGACGCGATGCACCCCTGGGAACCCGAGTCTAACATCGCGCGCACCGTTACATACTCACCACGAGGGGAGCCGACGCGAACTTGAGCGGTGGGCAATAGAACCGTCAAAACAGAGGGGGCAGACGCGAGTGGAGGGTTGCGTGAGAGTCAATAATCTGACTGATTGTTTCCTTGATAGTAGGTTGAAGGATGGTCCCAATACTGGTTTGCTGGAGGTTGACCGTAAGCGCGCGGAACACCCGTGGTCACAAAAACCCGATCCAGCCGAGGCCGATCTGCATAGGGCAGTGGTAAACTACAACTACCACGGCGTTCTTGATCTACAGCTGCATGCGTCATCAAGGGAGGAGAGCAAATACCCCCGCCCGTGGCGAGCTGTGATTGACATGGAGGGGTACAAGGGGTACAAGGGGTACAAGTGGTACGAGGCGTACCAGGAGGGGGTTTCTTCCCATTAAGTCGACCGGAGCGGCTACTACTTGGAGGCGGACCCATCTGAGCGGCCCCTGTCCATTGGCCATCAGCTCCCATCGCATCTCTTGCAGCAACAGCCATCGGCACCGGATCCGCCGGACCAGGCGATCCGTTTCGATTGCCGCACAGAAGAAGATGATGCTTCCCTCCACACTGGCCGCAGGGTCGGGCCGACTGGCACTGAGACGCAAAGTGGTTGCCCAGGCAACTATAACACCAGTTCCGCTGACGAGCAATATTTCGCCGAGCCTGCCAACGCAATTGCCGGAATTTAGGACAGGACGTAACACCGTGACCGGAATCCCTACAATATACACATCGCGCATTCTCCTGTGGGGAAGAAGCCGCGTTGTATACCCGAGGCTCACGATGCCGGTCGGGTTGACGGCGATCCGTACGCACCGGCGCCTGTTGCACTCGTACCCTAGAACTAACTTCGGAAGGTCCGGGCAGGGGAACATTCTCCACACGACGACACTCATCCTCTAAGAACGTGACTAATTCGTCAAACTTGGGGAGGTGAGTGGACGAGTCCCCGCCATACTCCTGTTCAAACCTGTTCCGTAGCTCATGGGGCAGCTTCGTCAAAACAATGTGTAATAAAATATAAGACCACGTTAACACTGGCAAATCTAAACCCTTTAACCCATTAAAGGCGACTAATAAAGGATTAAGAAGTCGCATCCTCAAAGTTTGAGTCGCGATGATTTTAGGTAAGCCCAAAATCGTGGATACATGACTGTCCGCTAAACGCCGAATATTTTGGTATCGTCGCATAAGCAGGTCGCGAGCGATGTCGTAATTGGCATCGATAAGTTCCAAATGTTGGACCAGCCCCTTGGCTTCACCGGTAAGAGAGGCCATTAAATAGGCCAATTTTTGGGCCGGAGTCAAATCCTTACGAGTGTGGACTAGACTGTCATACAAATTATTAAAGGCCACCCACTGACCCAAATCTCCACTAAAATGGGGTAAATCCAACTTTGGCAACCTACTGATGAGTGCGGGCGAAGCGTCTCCATCTGACCGTATAATAGTGTCAACAGACGATGAGGCCTTCAAAATACCTGCTGCTTGCCGTAACTGGTCCGCTAAGTCATCAGCTTGATTAACGTCAGCGTTAATTTTATTCATCACCTCTGGCTCTAAACTCATTTCCAACAATGCGCGGTAAGCTTCATACAACTCGGCTAACTGAGCGTCCAACGAGTCATAACGCGACAATAAAGCCTGTACTCGATCTTTACGCGATATATTTAAAACGGCCGAACCGAGCCACCGCAGCACGCCGGCTATCCGAGCGGTGTGTTTACTGGTCATATTCAAACAATATGTAAACACTAGAATAATTATTATATAATAGAGGTAAGTCACAGTTTACCACAAAATCTAATTGAATATGACCAACAAGAAAGTAAACAACTTAACCGGTTTATTATCGAACACGAATATTAATAAACACTAATCTGAATAAAAGACAATGTAAACAAAGGACGCTCATTAGTGACTCGACGGAGGCAATGCTATCTACCACACTACAGGTAACTAGAATCGCACAACCGTAAATTATTACCGATAGGTGTCGTGGCTGTTTCCGCTTCCCATAAAACGGAAAAAAACCACGCTCTGCTACCAAATTTTGTATCGTAAACACACCGGGATCGGCGGCCCGACGGCACAAACCCTGTGCGATTATACTTAGAAAACTACTCACCTGGTTCGAGTGTGGTGTTAATATCTAGGTTATAGGGTCACCTACAGTCCGTCTAGTCTAGAGGGGGAGGAAGGGGCCCCTTAAGAGGAGTCAAAATACGCTTAAAACAAAAGGGAACAATACGGGGGTTCAAGATTACTATATCCTGGTCCAGTGACCCCAACGTCCACCATCCACCGCGTGGCGGCCTCCAGCAGGTACTACCACCGCGTGTGACGTGTCACCAAAACACCTTAACAATGTCTTAAATTGTCCGTAACGCACTCGCGAGCTACGCGCAACAAAACCCGTGAAACGTTCAATATGACCACTAATAAGCGCGGGCGCAGTAGCCAAAATTATTCAAGAAAAGTGCAAGATGTAATTACGTACGATACCGGCCACCGGTCAACAAGCACTGGTATGCAGCGGCGAAACAGCGGTGCTATTTTATAATTCGATTGCTAACATAAAATTGCAATGAAGTGTCAAAAATGACAGTAATGCGATCATGTAACTTCGTGTTAGCAACACATGATTTGATAGCAATTTCTAGACTATCGATAAACTAGTTTTGTATGAAAATAGCGATCACGTATTTTAATCTCGATTGAAATGACAGAGTGTGTTGCTAACAAATACTTTGAAAGTAAGAAACAAGTCGAGAGGTGTTTCTAAAGGCCATTGCAACTTGTGATTGGTCGAAAGAAAAGTATACCGACATACTTTATTTTTCAAGTTATAATCTATCCTTGTTATTTGAAGTTTTTCAGCTTAATTTGGCTGTGAAATTTTTATATATAGAGATAAGGTAAATATGTGATGATTATGCGTCGTGAAAAAGACTACAGTGATTCCATCGCGATTTATAAAATTATTTTATCTAAATTTTAGAGCGGCTATGGCACGAGCAATTCTTTTGGCACTCATGGACGATCGGCGCCGAAAGCAGGCCCTTTCCAAAGTGAGACGAGGTATCCGCGATACCAGTAAATACAAATCGAATCATTCCTTGTAATGAAAAGTGGATACTGTATGATAATCGGAAGCGCCTGTCGCAATGGCTGAACCCTGGAGACCCAAGCAAATCCTGCCCTAAACGAAAATTGACTCAGAAAAATTTACTTGTGAGTGTTTGGTGGACTAGCGCCGGTGTCGTTCACTACAGCTTTCTAAAATCTGGCCAAACGATTATGGCAGATATCTATTGTCAGCAACTGCAAACCATGAAGGAAGAACTAGCCGCTAAACAACCGAGATTGGTCAATCGCTCTAGGCCACTGCTGCTTCATGACAATGCAAGACCACACACTGCACAACAAACAACCACCAAGTTGGATGAGCTACAATTGGAATGTCTGCGACATCCACCATACTCCCCGGACCTTGCTTCAACAGATTACCATTTTTCCGGAATTTGGACAACTTCTTACAAGGAATAAAATCCAACTCCGATGCGGCAGTCCAAAACGCCTTCAAAGAGTTTATT
Source organism: Notodonta ziczac (assembly GCA_918843915.1). Taxonomy (NCBI): domain Eukaryota; kingdom Metazoa; phylum Arthropoda; class Insecta; order Lepidoptera; family Notodontidae; genus Notodonta; species Notodonta ziczac. The sequence continues at coordinate 5,288,776 of OU974060.1, read as the reverse complement.
GATTATCGGCCCCTTGGTTTTCTGTAAAGGGCCTACAACTACCTATGAGATGGCAAAAGTGCATAGATAACAAAGGTGCATACTTTGATTAATTAAATATATTTTACAAAAAAAATTAACTTTTTATTCCTCCCAAAAAAACGCCAATTTCATATGAAATAACTCGTGTTTATGAAATAAGAACAACAATTGAAATATGTAACAAAATAATTATATTTTCCATACAAACTTACACTTGTATTAATCACATTAAACTTAATTTTATTATTTTTTTGAATTACATTCACACAGTTATATCGCATGATGGAGTAGTTTGCGTGGTATACCGGCTGTCCCACGGCCATGCCACATGGGTGACAATTATGTACATAAAAAAATAGAGTTAGGAAAGTGTACATTAGGTAAAATGAGATATTATACCAAGTATAAAACAACAAGATTATTAATAAAAAATGCTAATTAAAATAATATAAAAAAAATACTTATCTAATGAAATCAAGCCAATAAAATTTAATGGCGGAAATATTTACGAGTATGATAGCAATTCCCAGCACAGAATATACCTTCGGACCAGCCCGGCTAATCCACATTCGGCATTATACTTGTGTTTTGTAATGAAATTGTTATGCACTTATTTCTAAAGCAGAGAAAATAAACGTAAGAAAAAATAATAGAAGATAGGTATATGTAGATTTATGCCTGCTTACAACAATTAAACTTGAAAAACCCTGCCAACATATTAAAAAAATATCTTATCGAGATAACGGCGCTCTGTATTTTATCCCTTAAGTTGGTGGATCATGTTGTGGCGGGTTTCGCAGCACCTCTACCAGCTGTTCCAATAATAGTTTGATGCCAGTAACCACCGCCGCCAGTTCTTCCTCAGCGGCTACTCGCCTCTCCTCTATTTGTGCGGCCCATGCAGGTATGTCTTTGCGATCTGAAAATATATCATTATTATTTTCATGAACTAAGAAAGAATATGGTCAATTTTGATGTATCTATTCTTACCTATACGTACTTACTGATTCTAATTGTTACTGTCAGTTCAATTAAGAGCAATATGTTGCGATTAATGTGAGTAGTGTGAGTAATTTCAGGTGTTTTTGTTTTATATATAATCTAGGCCCAGCACATGAGCATGCGGTCCACCTGATGAAAAGTGGTCAAAATATGTGGTTTGTTGATTATTTGTAAAAAGTCACTTACTTAACCTATGACGTATACGCCGTGCGGCAATGGAGGACGAACACATGCAGTGGCCTCGGTTGGGACTAGAAAAATAAATACATAGTTTTATTAAAATTATATTTTCACAGTTCGGAATTGAAGGTTTTACAAGTTCCAATTTCACCAACTGATTCTTGGCATAGTAATTCCCTAATACATTTAACAATTAATAGATTTCTATGATTTGACCTTATTTAGGCGGCCTCTAAACTCAAGGTTGATGAAAATATCCATTAATCTGAAACTGTTTCAACCTTACTACTACTTTTAGTAGTAATACCTGTGCACTACTTGTAGATATGTATGCGTGTAATACTGGCTACCGATTGGCCCGAGGTCTAGTAGTTATGCCTGCTACCATTGGACTGAGTTTTTACTGCTGCAGGACTAGGTAATTTGCTATTATTAGGTATTTTTTTTCGTAATAATTAATCGTTTTCCTTGCTCTTACCGTGTGCTGGCGAAACAGCCTGCTCCAGAAGAGGTGGTTCCACAGCAGACCTCACTGGCTCAGGAGCCAACTGGCGAAGCGACTGGTCGACGATCAGCCTGACGCACTGGCGTCGCGGCGGCGCTACAGCATATGGCAGCGATAGCGAAGATTGTAGAGAAGCTTAACAAAAATCCGATTATAACACAATGTTTGAATGTTTATACTCTCATACTGGAAAACTGTGATTATTGCTCTTACTGGATAGTGCTGCAAAGCCAGGAAAAGTGCGGAGGTGATACGCACATATTAAGTGAAGAAGATAATTGTGAATATTTGTATGCCTGAAATGTAGCCTATGGATATGTATAAATCCAATGCACCACAACTTCTGTGTCTATTATTTTGGATATGGAACATGTAAATGCAAGCATTTCCAGAGGCAATAAAAACACATAGACCATTGCACATACACTTATTAAATCATTGTGTACACTCACAATATTTAAATAACACAATACAAAAAGTATAATGGACAGGAAATAAACGAAAATAAAGGATTTAGCCATATTAGTACAATTTTCTAGTCAATATTTGTATAAGTTTCTTAATTGACATGATTCTTATAATCCAACTCCAGACTTGCATATTTTCTCATTCGGCAGAAAAAATTCCATGCTGTTAAATATAAACAGAACTCACTTTTCTCCAGGCTTCAGGGGTTTTCTGGACGCCTTCTCCAATAGAGTTTGCTCGCAGAGCAAACCCTTCCCACAATTTAATGACCGCTTGGTGGCCAAGTGGCCCGTTTCTCGCCGGACTATTAAGCCCCGCGGCCACGTTGGTCTCCACAAATTGTAGCAACAACTCCAATTGCCGATGCCCTACTTGTTTTTAGGAGCCATCTAGAAAGAAAATGGTTCAATTACACAGTAACCTAAACATCAATGGGCGGGAGTTATAACAAAAACACTCATAAAGGCAAGCAGACACAATAATTATTACTGATGCGATTTAGACGAAAAGAGAATACATAATTAAATTCGTTTACCTTCCCTATTATTCCAAAAAAATATTAATTTAATTACTCGAAGATTATAACCTACAAATTACACAAGAATATTTTGACAATTGCCGTTGCTAATAGTCATAGTTTATGTAAAGAAGAGTATTATGCGGTTAAATAAAAATGGTCACGTCGAAAAATGTTTGTTATAGAAGAATAGTACTTTTTAAATATGTCGGGTTTACTAGGACATGGGCCTAACTTCACACTGCAAGTTATCGATAGAAATTCGATAAAAATGAATTACATGATACCAATTTTTTGCGGCAAAATTTTTCTGTTGCTAACCAGACGCTGTTAGCATCATAATTATAAAATAGCCCCACAGGTCGACCGTTTAAAATAATTACAAATGTAGGGTGGATTTTAATTTAATCTACCTCCAACATAAAAGTGTTAGCTACAGGTTTTCTATTCTGAACACATATGAAAGTACATACGACACCTATAACAAAAACGCGATTTAATTTTTTTTTGTCTGTCTGTCTATCTGTCTGTCTGTCTGTCTGTGTGTTTGTTCCGGGTAATCTCCGAAACGACTGGACCGATTTTGACGGGACTTTCACTGGCAGATAGCTAATGTTTTAAGGAGTAACTTAGGCTACTTTAATTTTAGAAAAACGATTAGGGTTCCGCGTAAAAAAAAAAACACATGAAATCAAAGAGTATCTCCGAAACGGCTAGACCGATTTTGACGAGACTTTCACTGGTAGATAGCTGATGTTATAAGCAGTAACTTAGGCTACTTTTATTTTAGAACAACTAAATTTAAAAAATGGGTCCTGTCACGCGGGCGCAGAACCAGGGAGCGGGCTTTTTTGTTAAGTTAAATTCCACGCGGACGAAGTCGCGGGCTCAGCTAGTAGTAGATATAAAGCCTAGACCGCAACTGCCACTCTGTATACCTATATATGTCGTGTAACGCTAATGACGTCTGACGCTTAGCACTGATAGAGGGGCCGCGCAGCAAGCGCCCCGAACGTCCGTGTAGAAGCTCCGCTTCAAAACTGTAGAAGTTATGAATCTGTGACTGGGACGGACGGACAGACGGACTGGGTGATCTAATAAGGGTTCCTCGTAGAGACTACGGGTCCCTAAAAAGGCATTGCTTCGTAGTGTCCACTGCTGTGCCAATTCCACCCATAACCACTTATATAGATAAATAACAAAAGTAAAATATAAAACACAGACCCGAATCCAATATTTATCGTGATCGGAAATCCCAAAAAAGTTGGAATGTGAAAATATTCGCCAAGCTGACAAATAACTTATTTGTGGATACCTACTCGCATATTTCTAATCCGAGAAAGGGTCGGCTTTAATGCGATTCCGTGTGTCGGCAAAACTACGGCCGCGATGAGACGACGCCTATTTATATTCAATATCGATATAAGACGCGAAAATAATAAAATTATTTCTCAGATGCCTCTTCATACTTTGATATTTTCATGACATCTTTGAAATTTATTATATATTTTCTTCCTCATCCCTATTATAATATTTTAATAACATTCGGTGCCTACATTAGTTACACACTCATACTCAAAATTGTTTTTATTCAAGTAAGCCAACAAAGCATTTATGAATAGTCAGAATCTACCACCGGTTTGGAGAAGATCCGGCATTAAACTCAATGGTTACTCTTTTCAATTAATAAAAGATGGTGTACGTAAATAGTAATAAAATCTCACTCAGATATAATTTAGAACATAATACTACTAGTTCATTTGGAAAGTCTTCTCTACTTGGCGATATTGGTTCGTTATTTTATATCAGACTTAGCCCCACACTTCCAACACTGTTTCTCCTGTAAGCAAGCATCTACAGTCGTCCGTTGGAATCCGTAACAAAATAAAATTAAAATTAGTAATTTCAAATAGTACATTGTTACACAAGGGGTGAATGTAACGTCATAGTAAGTAAGTAAGTAATTCTTTCACCCGAGGTAAACACTGTGCGAAATACCTACAAGAAAAGTAAAAATAAAAAAAGGAATTGGCTAAAGAAATAATACAAGGAAGTATGGACAATACTCAAAAAAAAAAGGTCGGATTGCCGCCTATTTGGTTTTTTTTTTTCGTTGGCCGGCCAACTTCGTTATTTAGCCATTATTTTTCATTTTCATCTTGAAATATTTTGCCCAAATCTATGTTATTTTAAAGAAATTATTGAAACTAAATTATAATTAAGTCATTTAATTTATATATTTAAAATATAAATACTTTAGTTTATGTTATTTAAATTTTACATCGCGCTATAATTGGTGAATGTAGAAAAAGTTGGAACATGGTTCCATAGAAATGTGAAAATGGAACTATTTTTTTTTATAATTTGACAGCTGTCAGTTCGAAGTGATTCTCCCTAGGGCGGAAAAGTATTACTTTCAACCCGATCCTTAGGCAACTTCAGACCTACTTTCCGAGTATGAGTAATGAAAAGAATATTATGTCATCGAACGGCGTTTCGTCGAATAACAAATGGTCGAACGCGTTTATTCGATGGTTCATTTCATTTTGGTCGACCGACCGTAATCTCGAACGACGCTCAACAAGTAACGGTACTTACCTACCTATATCAATGTTAGTATACTTCAGTACACTGTTCTAATTCTAACCAGGACCGCAGACAAGCAGACCGTAAACATTTGCATGTGCAGCGGCCAGTTCCAATCAACGCACCTTTGTCTAAGATCTCTGTCGAACCACAAAAGCATTGAAACCACAAACCAAACTCGTGTGACCCTCCCCCCCCTCTGCCCCTATCCCGCACCCCTTTCCTCCCTTCCGTTCGGGAACGGGCGCGCAAAGCCTTTGGTATTGCAAACATCAGTCTATAAGCTACGGCAGGTCGTATTACTTTGAAATGCGTCTACAATAAATTTTAAAATAAATTAAATGATTAAAATCGAACTCTGGTGTAGGTACAATAAAGAGTTATTCTATTCTATTATATTCTACACTAGCTATGCCCGCGATTTCGTCCGCGTGGAATTTAATTGATAAAGTTTCATACAAACTTTCATCCCCTATTTTATGCCCTTGGGGGTAGAATTAATCAAAATCCTTTCTTACCGGATGCCTACGTCATAACATCTACCTGCATGCCAAATTTCAGCCCGATCCGTCCAGTGGTTTGGGCTGTGCGTTGATAGATCACTATGTCAGTCAGTCAGTCACCATTGAGTTATATATATTTAGATTTAAAAAATTATAGGCACCGGACGAGATGTGTCTTATTTCAGGTAATAGGTACGTTTATACTGAATAAGTTGTATTGGGTCCACAGATATAAATTTACATAGATAACGCAAATGCATATAGTTCACGTGTACGAAACTCCGAACAAGCGTCAAGGTTGGTCGCCGTTAACTTGCAATCCACGCGACTATAGATATAAAAAATATGAGTATGAGCGAGATAATTCACTCGAGAGAATCGTAGCGGGCGGAGGGGCATCGGCGGCATCGGTGTCTTTGAAGCGGTTTGGACTTCCCGTCACTAATGGCGTCACAGTAGGTGTTAAAAATTCGGCACGCTTGGTTTCAATACAAATCGTGATACTTGCATTATTCTATGTAAATCTATATATTTTGTTGAGTCTAAATGTGCCTGACCCGTCCCATTCACCCCTCCAACTATTTAAATGCGTATACTAGAGTAAGTTGGAGCACGGAACCTCTAAGCTACAAGGGCGACTTTTTTAATCCCTAAAGGGCCAGAACTTGTCTATACGTTGATATACAAGTTCTGGAAAAAAGATTTTACTTATCAATTAATTTGCTAAAACCACCAATTAGATTAGGTGATACTTTGTTTATACTGGCCAATTAGCACTCAATCAATTTTAGTTAATTAAAACGCTCTGCCTGTTAAATTCGCAATCGCTTCACTGTGCTTTGTTAACATTTGTTTATTAATTAGTAGATGATGTTGGCTTTACGCTTTGGTTTGATGAAAGTGTACCAAATAAACAATGTAGGTATGAGGCAATTAATTGTCTTTTTTTCTAAAACAAAATCGGCAAACAAGTGTACGATATAATAATAATATTAATAACTATTTAGTATATATTTATAAATTTATTTAGTTTAGATTTAAAAATATCAAATGTTATAAAATAAACAAATGGAATAATAATAATAAATACATATCGCCAACTGTATGGTCCCAAACTAAGCAACGCTTGTACTAAGGGTATCGTAAATGGACTGTGGGCGATCCCAGTGACAACCAGACCAGAGAAAATTACGAAAAGGCCATTTCCGAAATTTACCCTGACGGGAATCGAACCCGCAACCGCAATTATGCAGTTACCGTAGCCTATAGATGTTTGAAATGCCAAAAGCATTACTCAGCTCAGCATCTCGCTGACCTGAAGGTGAGTGGGACAAAGGTAGGGGAAGTGAGTGGGAATGAGCTTCCGGGTCTTAATTGAGAGATAATTACATCACCACATATTATTTACTTTTACCTTGGTTTTCCCCAAAACAATAGGCAGTACCTAGTACATCCATATTTAGCTATGCTAACATTTTAACTAAGACTAACTTTCACTTGTTATAAAGTTTATAGTGTTAGCAAACTATTATTAAAACTGTCAGCTCACAGCGCGCCACCATTTCCATATAAACTTTTCCTTGCTAGTTGACAGACATAACCGAGTGTGTGAATCAACAACGTTCAAGTTAATATAATGCACTTTATCGAAGTGTCACAGGTAGGACAGATTCTAAATGGGAAATGCAAAGAGACCGCTGAAGATGGTTGAAATTTATTATAGACTAATTTCTTCCCGTGACTTCGTCCGCGTAGTATTTAACTTAGCAAAAATTTCGGGATTATCGGGATAAAAAGTATCCTATGTGTTAATCCCGGTTATAAACTATCTGTGTTCCAAATTGCATCCAAATCCGTTCACTAGTTTTTGCCTGAAAGAGTAACAAACATGCACACTCACAAACTTTCGCATTTATAATATTAGTAGGAATATCCGTTCTACACGCCCGATATTAAATTCCGAGTCACACGAAGCAGTATTCCGCAACATCGACCACTCTAAACGGCCCCCAGTTTTGTAGCAATAAATTATTTGCAGATTAGTTTAACTTGAATATTCACAAACTGTGACAGCGGACTCGAGCTATTAATCTTCCCTTGCCAATTGCAATCACTATCATAGTATAATTAGGTTTTTGTGTCAAGTGTTATTTATAATTCACAGTTATTGGTTATATCTTCCACTGATAAACGTAAGAGCGAGTTTCTGTGCAAGTTTGACTCTGAGCATCATCCAATAACGCTTTCTTGAACTGAATTAAATTAAATTTAAAAGGCGCCTATAGCCTAGTGGTTAGAGGGGCTGCCCTAGTAACTGAGTGGTTCTGGGTTCGATCCCCATCCTGGCCATTAAACTATTGACGTGGGCCCACTCCTAACACAAGCATTAACTTAGCTGGAGAGGCTAACGGGAATACCAGTAATGTGATAAATTCACATTGCTAGTAATACCAAAAAAATAATAGTAACGAAATGTGACCTTTGGGAAAAGCTATGAAGGTAGGTAATTGTTATATTTGGTTCATCTCCTAATATAAAGAATTTTCAAACTATAATCCATCATGTTATGTTTCGTGAAATGTCCACAAAATGTATATAAACATCGAATATGACCAACATTGAATATAGCCTTAAGCAGAACCAGATTTCCATTAGGAATCGAAGACAATAGCTTCTGTTGTTGCTCGCATCTATTGATAGCGCAACCATTGTTCCAATTCAAGATTAGACAACTGAGACTCGAGATGCATCTTGGCGATAACTAGAGTTGTTGTTTTTGACCTGTGGTATAACGGATATTCGGTCATTCACTACTAGAATCCGACATCGTTCTGTAGAACGTACATTTTTGACATATTATTATAATGGCTCTCTTTGACATATGGATGCAGTAAAATGTACATACATTATCATTGCCGGGTTTACCGTGTGAATGATTGCTATCACTAAACAGTAAAAAACAAAGTCGCTTCTCGCTGTCTGTCTGGCCCTATGTATGCTTAGATCTTTAAACCTACGCAACGGATTTTGATGCGGTTTTTTTTAATAGATAGAGTGATTCAAGAGGAAGGTTTAAATGTATAATACATGCATAATATAGTAGAAAAATACTGATAAATAATACCCGTGCGAAGCCGGGGCGAGTCGCTAGTCATTTATTTAAATTATTACCACTTAAATCATTTTCAAATTTTACGTTTTCAGTTACATAAACATTTTGAGGTAGTGAAGCAAGACGACATAAATGGGTAGTTTCAGCAAACTATAGTATTGGGAATATATTTAAACGTTACAGTGGCTTATAGATGCTTGAAATACAAAATGAATCGCTCGTGCGTTACCGATCTTAGAGACAGTAGGAATTTTGATAGAGTTTTCTCTTTACGTAGCAAACAAAGCAGTAAAATAAATAAATGGGTTAGAAATAAGAAGGTATAATACAATATGGTATTGGTATAAGTTGTAAGTATGATATAATTTAGTCACTATACTAAAATATAACTTCAGTGAGCAATAAAGAAATAACATAACTCAAACCCGCTGAGTTTTTAGCCGGATCTTCTCAGTCAAGCTCGCGTTCCGATCCGGTTGTAGATATAAGAAAAATATGTAAGACCTGACAACTTGCAAGTGCCCTCATAGGCCATAACAAAATAAACGCTTTGACTTTGATTTGACTTTGAAATGATTATACTTATACCTTGACATTCATCCGAATCGCCATGCAGGTACATATTACATAATTTACTCGAGATACGGCCTAAACATCTAGGTAATAAAACGCTTTGCAACCCAAACGAGTTTACCCAACGACAAAACTGTCCGTACAAATCCGCACGTAACCCTTTCAGCGCTCAAAGCGGGGAATCCGCAACTCACTCTGATCGGGGATGAGTCGTAGATTTCATTTCCGCGCTTTGCCCGCTAGAATCAAATTTGACGCGAGCGGGACTCGAACCGACAGTGCTTTTATGAGTGCCTTCTTTGTTACAATGGTTAAGAGCCAACTACTACTACAGGTCATAAACGAGATAGCACCACCCTCTCACAGAAGATCGGCGCAGTGTTGCTGTAATAGCGTCGTATATCACTCCATTATCACCATTTGTAGCCGGTCTAATTGTCTTGCGTAGGGCGGGGGCGCGGGTGCGACCAAGAAAACAGCAGTGACTGTATCACTTCGGTATATTACATTAAGGCTAAAGCGCCCATCTAGGCAGCGAGGTTTTTTAGATTTTTTTCAAAATCTGGCAATAATAAAAGGCACATTTTGTAATTCGCGACAAAGACCGTGTGCAGTGCATTTATTAATATATCCAACTTACTCTAATACATTTCAAGAACGACAGCTATCCAGATAATCTGGCAATTTTTGTATATTTAGTGATTAACTAGTATCATATCCACCGTGATGATATTTGGAGTAAAATAAATGTATTAATAAACGCACTGCTTACTGTGTTTGTCGCAAATCACAAAATGTTGTCTTAAATGTTTTCAGATTTTGGATAAACTATAAAAATACTCGAAAATTTTGAATTTCGCGGGCTAGACAGGCGCCTTCACCTTAAGTAGGAAATGCACCTTACTGGCCTTAGGTCTATATATTTCACTTATTTTATAATTATGTGCCGATATTTCCTTATGTGTTCCCTGTGCTGATTAAATATTTTTCATTTCATTTCATTTCAAGTAAGTTTTACATCACAACACAAGCAAAGCCCGAACCAATCTTGAAAAACAAAAGACGGTCGGCCGGAAAACATTCTTTTTTTTTGACATTAGTTTTTTTACATACGTTCGGAAATTAAATAACTCTAAATTGAAAATTTAAAAACCCCCGATGCGACGACCTTTTCATCAAATGTATACAATAATCAACAGGAAATCTGTGTAAAAGTATGAGACATTATTTTGTTATGACATTATAATAATTGACATTAGAATAAACAACGAATCTTAATATTGATGCCACGGAGGTTTCATTCCTAGTAAAATATTATCAATTATGATTCAATTTGATGTAATAACTCTGGTTGAGGTGGACGGGAGCAGCCCAACGCTAAATTTATTTTAAATTATATTTGTTCTTTTATATTTTTTCGCAATGGCGGAACAGCGCCCTCTAGAATTATTATAGCGTAATATTCCATGACCATTAACAAAATTTAACGCATGCGCGTATCCATCATTTGAAACGTGACTTATGGAACGTCTTTAGTTCATACACAAATCTCATTATAAAAATTGATAAAATATACTTTTTTCCAGAAACAGGGAATCTTTTCAAATTTATAATATTGTAAAAAGCCAGTTCAGACTATTACGATCATTTAAAAATATAATAAATCTAAATCCAATCATCTCAAATTTTGAATGGATTCGAGCCGTGGAAGTTGGTTTTGGCCTAGAATGTGGCTTTTTTACCTACAAAAGAGCTGATGATCTTCAAACGGCTGAACCGATTTTTATGAAACATAGCTAAGAACACTCTCGATCAGAATACCTATCTAACAAATTAAACTAAATTGAAATCGGTTCATCAGCTTGGGCGCTACGTTGCCACAGACAGACACACAGATACACAGATACACAGATACACAGATACACAGATACACAGATACACAGACACACAGATACACATGTTAAACTTATAACACCCCTCGTTTTTCGTCGGGGGTTAATAAAACAGACATTGATAGCGTTCATAACGGACGTCATTATTGGCCACCATTGCCGAACCTGGTTTACAGGAGTAACGATGGTGGGAGTGTGTGACGGGACAAGCCTATATATGAGATTGCTTCTACCCCCGTACTAATCCAATTCATTCGGTGACAGTCGGAATTAAAGGGTTTTGCACATCGTTAGGCGAAAAGGCGTATAAACCATCAATATGAAAATTCTCGCGTCACCTGTATACTCATGAATATTCACAGAATTAATATAATATCCCCCTCGCTATATGCTAATTGAGTGGTGACAGGAATTACGTGAGCGAGTTCCGTCCAAAAATATTCGCTATAATAGTACCTAATACTTTAAGTAAGATTAAGATTAAATAATAAATAAATATCGCCAGACGAACACACCAAATATATGGTCCCAAACTAAACAACGCTTACCGCGGTACCCATAGTACCGTACAATGGACTGGGGCGATCCCAGTGACACCCAGACCTTGAAAAATTACGGAAAGGCCATTTCCGAAATTTACCCTGACAGGAATCGAACCCGTGTCACTGGGATCGCCCCAGTCCATTGTACGGTACCCATAGTACAAGTGTTGTTCAGTTTGGGACCACACAGTTGGTGTGTTCGTCTGGCGATATTTATTATTATTTGTACATAGATAGTGTCTATATTTTTTACTTCTTACTTTATAAAGTCCTTCTTCATTGGATGGCTAGAGTACAAAGTACCTAGCTACTACTAAATTTCCATATCCTAACACCAGCGGTAAGTGCTGTGCGTCGATAGTTTGGTTTAGATGGATGAGTTTGTCACGTGTGTCAAATATGAGACATAAATGGCTGTATCTTTTGATTGCGTTGACACAGTTGGTTGATTTTATTACGTCTCCAAGGGACCTTAGCACTTGATATTCGATATTAATTACCACTTGATAACTCTCTCCGCACCTGAGCAAAAAAGGGTCTTGACAGACGGACAAGTGTTCCTATAAGGGTTCCGTTTTCTACCCTAAAAAACCCTAAAAATTGTCATCATGCCCATTGGTCAGAGTAAGTCCCCAGCATCCACTTATATAGCAATATTATCCACTAAATATGGTGAGGTACAAATAATAGGTCGAATTCCAACACGATGGACTAAGAGTATTGTAGAGGCAACAGGAGAAACTCTACAACGATCTATTGATCTGGCGCAGGACAGGAGCAAATGGAGACAGATCACATATGGTCACGATCCTCAGCAGTGAGGGAACGACGAAGAAGATAACAAATAAATGTTCCCTATAACCTCCTACAATTGGTTTTATAGCCCCGGCAATTTTGTAATTCCATGAATAAATTCGACATATCTATAGTTAAATTGAGCGTTCAAATCCTTTGATATAAAAATTACTTACCTGTAGAAAAATAAGTAGGAACGTAAGTAGTCCCGTCAGCATTTTCATGTAAATAGCTCAACTGAGAATAGGGTGAGGCACCCAATTGCCGTCACGAGTGTAGTTCATTATAATATCCAATTATTGTGTTCATTCGTTACGTGCAGTGTTTGACATATTGCTAAGAATCTGGCACTTAACCTAATTAATTAAACTAAATGCTATGATATGAAATACTGCTGTAATTAATTTTAACAGAATAAGGAAAATTTTCTTGTTTAATTACTAAAATTATTTAAGTGAAATATTTGGAATTAAAAATGTTGTACGTATGTTAAATATGGTTTTCAATAATTATTTATTAATCTCATTTAACTTCAAATAGAGTTAGTAAATGTGTGTTCTGGAAAATAATAATATTAATTACTTACCTAACGTTAAAGTGTTTTCGTTAATGACCACAGAATAGGCAATCATATTATTATTGTATGATTAATTGTATTTGCGAGTATAAAGTTATTTACCAGGACAGCAATTGGGTGCTTTGCCCTACATCATTTATGTAATCGGCTTCTGCAAACGACTGATAAAATCGCAAACGTTCATACCCTTTGAGCCTTTGAGACATAATACACGCAAGAACCCCAATAATAGACCTTTATTGTCTTGTAATAGGGGTTATTACATGACTACTGAGTAGGTACCTATCGACTCTCAGAAATATAACCTATTAGGCTAAGCATAGTACAGAATTGGTAAGGTACATACAGTACTGTGACACGGGGTTTATATTAATAACTCAGGTTGCTTGGTAATATAAAATTAATTATAGTATTCACTTTTAATACATTTATTTAAATAATTATTTTTATATTCAAATATACTTCCTATCTTAGTGGTCTCTCGGTCGTCACGAGTATACGCTGCTTTTTGTATAACAAAGTCGGCATCAACCTTTTTTTTTCCGGGCCTCTATGGCCCGGCCGCGTTCAACCCCTGATATGGGGGTCAGAGTCCTTAACTATCACATTATTAATAAATTTTCAGGCCATTTTGATTACAGTAGACGCACAGTATTTCAGAATTACAGAATTCTCGAAAACGAGTAAAATATAACACTATAAAAAGAAAACTACGCATCAAGCTTAAGACCCGCCTGATATTAAGCAGTCACCTCAGCATATAGATGTAAAACTAGTGGGATTGCTCTCAAGTTGCCGACTTGAATGAGAGAGCGAAAGAGATATATCGCACTCATCGGACGAAACGCAGCTGAAATTGCTACTTTACGCCGTTTTTTAACCCCCGACAAAAAAGAGGGGTATTGTAAGTTTTTAACCCCTGACAAACAAGAGGTGTGTTATAAGTTTAACATATTGTGTATTTGTGTATCTGTGTGTCTGTGGCATCGTAGCGCCCAAGCGGATGAACCGATTTCAATTTTGTTTTTCTTATTAGATAGGTATTCTGATCGAGCGTGTTCTTAGCTATGTTTCATGAAAATCGGTTCAGCCGTTTGAAAATTATCAGCTCTTTTGTAGTTTAAAAAGTCGCCGCATCGGGGGTTTTCTAAATTTTCAAATTTAGTCATATTAATCTATGAGAGCGAAGTACCACTGTGGTCCATCCAGCCTCTATATGAGCTGTGGTCTATACCTTTGCTGTTAGGAATAAGCTTCATGGTACCAACTAATTTAAAGTCTCATAAAAAAGCGCTGAGAAAGCGTTGAGTCCATACAATTATCATCGCGAATATACGTACCGAATTAGCGCAAACTTTTTCCCGCCAACCGACCCAGATGTGAATTTTAATCGCTTCTTAATTCAGATGTTAAAAGCTTCCGGACCTGCCATCGGGATCCGTAAAACATTATGGTAATGAGATCGCCCATTAAAAGTGTGTTTGGAGTTTGTCACCTCATTACGTCCGGGTGCGGTATCCGACCTTTCCTTTGATCCAATAACGGCCCTTACATTTTGGTCACTTGAGGATGCGAAATGTTTTTATTTGAGGTGGTAACTTGAAAAGGAGTTTTGTTATATTCTATCTTCGCATACAAATGAGAAGAGGTTTTAAACAGTACTTGCTTGACGAATGCTTGGTGCAGTGGTTCGAGCGTCCTCTCGGCTCACTGCACACGGTGGTTGCGGGTTCGATACCCGCTGGGGTAAATTTCGGAAATGGACGTTTTGTAATTTGCCCCAGTCTAAGTCAGTAAAAGCGTTGTTTAGTTTGGGACCATACAGTTAGTGTGTCTGTCTGGCGATATTTATTTTTTTCCGGACCTTCGCTATGTAGATATTATATTCTAGATGTCAATAACAGCGCCATCTACATCGCCAACTATAGCTAAGAACCATTCACGTGAGGGGTCACATGTACTTACAAAAAAAAAAACATTAAACTCGGTCAACCAGTTTAGGAGATGAAGAATTATGGATACACTGACTGAGTTTTATATTTATAAACTAGCTGAGCCCGCGACTTCGTCCGTTTGGAATTTAACTTAACAAAAAAGCCCGCTCTCACGTTATGAGCCCGCGCGACAGGACCTATTTTTTAAAATGTTGTTTTTCTAAAATAAAAGTAGCCTAAGTTACCGCTTCTAACATCAGCTATCTACCAGTCAAAGTCCCGTCAAAATCAGTCCACCCGTTTCGGAGATACTCTTTGATTTCATGGGTTTTTTTTTACAAGGAACCCTAATTTTTTTTCTAAAATTAAAGTAGCATTATTTACTCCTTATTAGATCAGCTATCTGCCAATGACAGTCCCGTCGAAATCGGTCCAGCCGTTTCGGAGATTACCCGGAACAAACACACAGACAGACAGACAAAACATTTTTAAATCGTGTTTTTGCTATAGGTGTCATATGTACTTTCATATGCATTTAGTGAAAAGGTGTTATTTTGATATTACAAACAGACACTCCAATTTTATTTATTTGTATAGATGTATAGATATACTAGCGACCCGCCCCGGCTTCTCACGGGTGCAATGCTGATACTAAACGTGATTCTGTACTATATTATGCATGTTTTATACATATAAACCTTCCTCTTGAATCGCTCGCGAATAAAGTATTGACTATTGACTATTGGCTCTATCTATTAAAAAAACCGCATTAAAATCCGTTCATCATCATCATCAGCCTATGCTTGTCCACTGCTGGACATAGGCCTCCTCTAATGAGCGCCATAGCGCCCTGTCTTCAGCTTGCCGCATCCAGCATCTGCCTGCAGTCTTTCGCAGATCCGATGCGTAGTTTAAATGATCTAAGCATACACAGGGACAGACAGACAGTGGGAGGCGACTTTCTTTAATACTATGTAGTGATTATTAAGGGATCAAACATTATGTGGACTTTTGAGGGCCAATCTTAGGATCTATTTATGCGGCTGAATTCTGAAACGATACTTGTTAGATGTCATTTTTGTATGGCATGTCAAAACTAAGAAACAATCAAATTTGATTTAAAGTCAATTTCGGCAGATGGTAGTAATGTAAATGAGTTGAACACCTCCTTGGCGTAGTCATGAGACACATGTGTAATCCATTGTACCAAATAAATTATGTAGTCCCATGTCTCGTGCTGTCTGTAGCTGAATGAACATCTATACAAATAAATAAAATTGGAGTGTCTGCTTGTAATATCAAATAACAGCTTTTCACTACATGCATATAAAAGTACTTACATAGGGTACTTATAACAAAAACGCGATTTATTTTTGTCTGTCTGTCTGTCTGTCTGTCTGTGTGTTTGTTCCGGGTAATAGATAACAAATGCTGCCTGTCGCGCGGGCTCAAACATAACGCGCGAGCGGGCTTTTGCGATAGTAGAACACGAAACATCGACTCGCAAATGTTAAATAGTTAATTTTTTTTAAATCTTTTTTCCATGAGGACGAATTCGCAGGCACAGCTAGTAATACATACATTTCTTTCTTTCTTCTTTTAAATGTACCTATAGATTTTCACAAAGAATTATTAAACAAAGCAGTGCGTTAATTAAAATCGCACAAAATGGCCGCCTGTCTAAAATGTGATTTACCCGTCAGTATAACAATATTTCGGTTCGATTTTTAAATTTTAAAACGAATGTAAAAATACATTTTATGTCATAATTGAAAGGGTTACATTTCATCGTGTTTAACCGGGCATTCAGACAAAAGAGAGTAGGTATGAAGCAAACCAGATGTTTCATTATGAGGGTAGTCTGATATAAAGTTACAATCTGTTTACGTAACCTTTTTGTATTTCATTGTATTGTATAGAATTCCACGATTTTTTGTGGAGAATCAAAATGTAAAAAGGAAATTGTATTTCGGATTTAAAAAGCTGGCGTGAATAATATCCAGTATTTTGACGCATGTACTTTTTTCATGTTTAACGTTACCATCTGAAACTTTTAAAGGATTTGGCCTATCCTAGTACAAGGTACCTACTATTATAATAGTATGTCTACCCAACGTTCCTACTCATGTAGAAAAGAAAGAAAAATTATGAATTTTGAAATTAAGCATGTGATTTAAAAAAAAAATTACTAATTATGACCAAAAGAATGTGTAGTAATAAATATGTTGTGTAGTAGTAAATATAAAAAATACTTATTAACATCTAGTCACTATCCCCATTGTCTTGGAGCCCTCTTTTACCAATACATTGAGATGTTAATATCTATATCTATATAATAAATATGAGACGGGATGTAGTTATCGCAAATATAAACTTATGCCCATGTTTCCTTGAAATAAAATATTTCTGATCAAATTTTTCAACCTCCCACAAATAAAATATTAAGTTGAAAATTTACCCCAAATCGATTGAAAAGTTTCCAAGCCGCTTTTCGTTCGCAAACGGCTACAGTTTTATTTATTTTGGATGTCTGCCCAGGGAGGCGTTCGAAGCGTTCGGAATCGCGATAAATTGAAAATCAAATATTCCAAGTGCAAATAGTCGTATGGTGTATGTATGATGGCGACATTAGTTTAAAATATGTTTAATTTAGGATCTGGGATTTTGATATTTATTCGCAAATACTTATCATTTACAATCAATTACCTATAGTAGGTACACAAACTATAAAACGTGCTGATGGTATATCTGTTAAACTAATATAATCCATCCTGTATTTTGATCCTTTTAAAAGGTTTCCCTCAATATTAAACACTGATTACTTATTTCAATAAGTAGGAAATTTGAACGTTCAAGATTAAAGCGTAATAAATAACACTTTAATGGAAAAAAGTTCCGATCTAAGAAGCAATTTTTGATCTCCCATCCCATCAACGGATTCAATATTTTTGTGAAAATTTACGGGAACAAGTCGTGCGTAAAATGGTTAAGGGTATCAGGATTGAATCAGCTTGATATCTTTAAAAAGGATCTATAGGTGGCCATTTATTTAAGAATAATGTCTTATGCAGACCCATAGATTTAGGAAAGCGCAGCGAAAATTTTTAAGGTATTTGTGTAGACCTCTACAGCGTGTGCCTATTTCACCCGTCCATTGAATTTTGGGTTTTAAACCGTTAAATTAAGACTGGGTTTTTGTAAATAGATATTTCAGTAAATAGTCAGGTCACTTATTAACCATCGCGTTTGATTACCCTAAGGGGTCGGTACAAGTGTTCCGATAGCTATAATCTAGGAAAATATGTTGCGATACGCTAGGAAAATATCCGTTATTGGACTGGTTTATTTTGTTCAATACAAAACCGCGTGTTTAATTTTAAGTATTCCGCCTACTTCAAAACGATTAATAAATTAGGAAAGCGAAATACTGACGGTAGCAGGGTCCGAGTGGAATTTATCGAACCTGAAAATTATTTATTAGGCCGCCAAAGCGTGCTGGCATCGTTTAAAATTATATAACTTAGCTGGTTTCCTGTGACATTTCTATAATTGGATATTTTGTATAATATGTGATGCTTATCTACGCCTCGTCTGCAAGGACGATAATATAATAGGTACACCGCAATTTATATCTACTTAAAATTCTTTATCACATTAAATTTCGCACTTTAGAAATAAAAAACGCATTTTTGACATTACGAAATAGAGGCAAGACATTTCATTTCATTCATTTCTAAATACATAACCCAAGACTCGAACTTTTGTCACTGGGATCGCCCCCATGTGCGGTACCCATAGTACAAGCGTTGCTTAGTTTGGGACCATACGGTTGGTGTGTCAGTCTGGCGATATTTATGATTATTAACCCGAAGATCCAAGAGATGTTTTATTTAAAGGCCAAGACCAATTGATTAGCTTCTATAGCTGCGTTTCCTACGTTCTTGTTCTTTGTTAGTGGCGATTTCGTACGTTACCTATAAAAAGAGTATTGTTGATGTTGACACTAGTTCTCTATTAGAGTACATTATTATTGAAGCGTTTTCATTGACATTGCTGCCCAGGTAAATTGATTTAAAAATTCCCACTGTACACTGTAATGTATGGTAAAACTTGACAGAAACCTACCTAAAGCGTATTCGTCATTAGTTTGCGGCTTTAGTAAATAAACAATATTTCTTGGCATGCCTTTTTAATATTTCATTTTTTTAATATTTTCTTATAATTTCTAGAATGACTACTTTACTAGAACGTCTTTTAATAATGTTGAAAGACGAATTACAATAAAAAGACATGCTAGCATAGTGTACCTACATATTGTAATACGTAATGAGACATTTCTTATATTATAAATACAATATTCTTACATTAACATCTTTTAGAGTTACTGCGAAACTGTCTCATTAGAAAAACAATTTAACCCGCTATTCATATAAATAAGTCATGTATTTGACGCAGTACCCTTCAACTTTCTTACTTTGAACTCACCTGCGATGTACACAGAGAAATGTATCTTAATTACTTTTCACTAAGATATATATTAATTTTAAACTTCTTTTGATCATACATTATAGCTACTTATCTATAATACTCGTATAGTTTAAATAGGTATAATATTTGACTATAGTAACTACATAACATTTGAAGTTGTTTAATTTTTTCGAGAGCCATAAAAAATACTGTAGAAGTTATATTACTGCGACCAACTGGGACGGACGGACTGCAGGACGGACCGATGGACGGACGGACGGACGGATAGATAGACGGACTGACAGACGGCCGAACGAAATTGATGATTTTATAAGCATCTCTCGTAAGTACTACGGAACTCTAACAATGGCAGTTAACTTTAGCAAAGAGCTAGCAGTTTCAATTTAATTTGTGAAACTTATATCTGTAAGTATTTTATAAGACAGACTACTAATGCGTTGCCTTAAAATGTTTAACATCTCAAAGAGATGAAAATATGTCATGAAAAATATTATCAATACAACGTCTACGAGAAGCGATACGAAATGGTTATAACTTTTGAGTTTAAGTCCATCGCCGGCGGACTGCCCGACATTTTATAAACTCATGAGCCATTCTGTGTAGTAAACCGTAATATTAATTCAAAAATTAATAAAAAGGAAACTTTAAAAACAACGAGTTTAATAAAATAACCTACCTATTCTTTCTCGCATCGCTTCTCGTCGGACTTGGTATACTCACATTATTGTTCACGTCGCGAGTTAACTCCCCGATAATACGACGAAATCCATCACAAAATGCTTGTAGCATATCAATCAGTACATCATATGCTCTGTACGGGTGAAATGCTTCAAATGAGCGCGTGCTATGAATAAGCAATGACGTCACGGCTCACTGGCCACCCCAAAACTGCCGCGCCACTCCTGAGGGTAATTTATGTTCAAACCATCGAACGCTACAAATGTCTCGATTTCGAATTGTGGCTCGTTTTATGGGACAATGATTATGGTAATACCTTATTGCTGAATGTCATTATGAGGGTTATAAGGAGGTACCGTTAATGGTATTTATTGTAACCGGGTGCGGGTTCGATTCTTGTACAACAAAGTCGGCAAACAAGTGCACGACTCGCCTGATGTAAAGCAGTTCCCGCAACCCATAGATGCTTGCAATACCAAAGGCATTGTTCGCACGACACCAACTTAACGGGGAGTTAGACAGAGAGAGGGCGGACTTCTGGCTCTCTCACTCGTACGAGACGTATAATAGCCACTTCCCACCGATTCTTATCGTAATTCCTCAGAATAAATAAATGAAAATAAAAATCTTCCGCCGAACCAAATTTCGGTGACCCCAAACATTTTTAATTCACCATTGTTTACTTAAACCATAGAGCTACACTAATACCTGAAGGTGCCGCTAGGACTCTAGACACGCTAGGATACGTAACTAAATTGGGTCTTAAATAAACTGGAACAAGTATCACTATTGCTTAATTGATAGGATCTCGGGCTCAAAGCGACGTACGTAAAGCCTCTTTGCAGGACCGAATGGTACCGTCCGCGTATTGTTACGGGAATTCTTTTGATCGATTTTAAATGTTGAGCACAAAGCACTAGAAAATAATGATCAATAGGGCTGTATTAGGTCATGCAGGGGCCCTGGGCACATAGAGTTTGGGGCCCTGTAGAAAGTTTTTTTTATCCTACTAATATTATAAATGCGAAAGTTTGTTAGTGTGGATGTATGTTTGTAACGCTTTCACGCAAAATCTACTGAACGGATTTAGATGAAATTTGGAACACAGATCGTAAATACCCTGGATTAACACATATAATAATTTACGCGGACGAAGTCGCAGGCAGAAACTAGTATAATATAATGTAACACTGTCAGGATTCATTATTGTTATTATCCGGCCTCGTGTTTATCTACGGCATGACAGACTCCAAGTACACCAACTTCGACATTAATTACATGAATTTACATTAATATGTACACTTATTAATATACACTTTATTTAATGATTAATTATATAAGCAACTGGCGATATAAAATAATAATAATATTTCAAACTGGAAAAAGACAAGCCCGCTGAGTTTCTTGCCGGATCTTCTCGGTAGAGTTCGCGTTCCGATCCGGTTGTAGATAAAATATGTATTTTTTGATTGTGCCCCCGTAGTCCTAAACAAAATAAACGCTTTGACTTTGACTATGACTATAAGCTATAGGCCTGAAACTACCACCGTACAACGTAGCTGTCTTGAGACCACAACATCATTCTGTATTTTTCCCTGGAGCCATATTACCAGATAGGTTCTCTAGTGAACTGAAGTGGTCCGTCACCGCATCGCTGGTGCATTAATAATTCCTGTGAGACCCTCTAGCATCAGACGTACACTTTTGTGTGGCCACAATGACAGCGATGATTTTAACTTTATAATTAAATAAATTTTAATACCTGCATTCGTACCTGCGGGGGGCGAGCAGGCCACTCGAGTGGTTATTGCGTTGACGACGACGATGTCTTACTTGTGCTCGCACAATATTTTTTTAAATAGGCGGTAGGCACATCAATAATATTTTTATAACGATGTAATTCACCTAACCCTTAGTATTTTTTAAATGTATAATATACATATATAACAATGCCTATGCATAAAAATATTTCCTAATACCAAAGGACTATGTTTAAAAATATTCATGTTGTTCTGTATCCATTAACACTCGATTGAAGTAAACAGTTCGGTACTTGCATGCTAAAATAACTTTTAAAGGTGATCCAGCCTAACAAAGTTTGTATAAATGTCTATGTTATGTTTCATACTGCAATGCAGTCTTGTAATTATTGTAATATCTTAATATCTTATTATAATTTGATTAAAGTTTTTTTATAGCTGACTGATTATCACGCATCATGTTTTGGACTAAATAATAAAAAGTCCACTAACAAAAATATTCCATAGATTAAAATCATAAATAAACTATCGATCTTTAAGATTATTGTCTATGGAATGCATCGCTTATTGAAAATTGGTTTAATTGTTGCGCGAAACTGTATAAACTGGAGCCGCACACTTGTTTCAATCGTCATGTTTCCATCTTTGTCCGACTTTCGTAGATTTTGTGAAGTGTGACAAGGAGCCAAAATGAGCGGTAGTTCGGAATTTTTCAATACTTTGAGAATTTGTAATGTAATTCTAAAGGAGGTAGTACGTACGAGCTTTGCAAGTTTAAGAGCATTTTAAACTGAATGAATTGGTAGACGGAAACTAGAATTCGAAACAACCACTTCAGTTATTACATCTCCGTTTATTTTTTTGCACTTGCGGTTCAATTGAAGACCGCTTGGCGCAGTGGTTTAAGCGTAGGTTGCGGGTTCGATTCACCCAAGGGAATATTTCGGAAATGGCTTTTTGTAATTGGTCCAGGTCTGGGTGACTCTGGGTTCGCCCCCAGTCCATGGTACGGTACCCATAGTACAAGCGGTGCTTAGTTTGGGATCATACAATAAGTTGGTGTGTCAGTCTGGCGATATTTATTTAATTATTATTATTAATTCCTGGCTTGGATGAATTTTATTAGTAATACTTTCGTTACCTGCATTTATTTTGTAAAAAATCTTTCACAGTGAACAAAAGCTTAATTATTTAAGGTTACTAATGATAAATCTGTAGTAAATCTATAAAACTAAAGACACAACCGAAAATATTCCCCATAGATAGGCTGGCTAAAATACATTACTGCCATAAAAATACCTACATTTATTTTGCCCATAATTCTGTATTAACAATAATGCTTGATTAAAACATCGAAAAGTATAAGAAAAACAAATAATAAATCTTTGTTTTACATTCACGAAAGAGAAAACAAAATGGAAAGTAAAAACAATTTGAATTACCGACCCATCTCTCGGAGGACGGTAAACAAATCACCGCGGGGCCAGGTGCGGAAACACAGCATCCTCCGCCACCCTAAATTGTTTCTTTTGACACCGACCCGTTCATCTTACACGTTCTTATTACCTTGGCACACTGGCAGACGGTTCACTTCAGGGCAAGTGGTAACTATCTCCCAGCTAGCCAAGTAGGGATGTTATAGTAATATTAATGGATTCTTAATACATCGATCATATAAATTACGCGTTTAAATCGATTCTTAGAAACAGCGCCATCTATGCGACAGATGAAAAAAACTCGAAGTAAGTTCATTATTATTTAAGAGTGAGATTATATTTTAGTTGTTGGAATATGAAAAGCATGTAGATATTTAATTAATAGAAAAAATAATATTTTTTTTTCGATTAGGTATTTATTTTTATCAAAATCATTTTTTTATTTAATCGATTATTTTCCATTACCTAATCTCACATCCCTAGAGCCAAGTCTACTAACCGTTCCAATAACGCTCGACTTGCACTCAACTCACAATAAGTGAGTTTGTCAGATTTCCGTAGTCCACTTACCGATATGACCACAGATATCGATTTACAAATTTATAGATTTGTAACTGCTTAACATCTGGGTAATCGCTTGTTTGCCGATATTCTTATTTAAAAAAAACTGGTTATAGAACTGACTCCTAGTAAGGCAGAAAGATTCTGGAATGAATCTGGAACCTATGTCGGTCCAAATTTATACGTCATATCGAGAGTCGGAACCAGAAACTAAAGTCATATCCACAGATATAGATTTACAAATTTATTTGTAATAAATAAGAATATCGGCAAACAAGCGTTTACCCAGATGTTAAGCAGTTACCGTAGCCTATAGATGCTTGTAATACCAATAGAATTGCTGGCACGATTGGGATAGAGGGAGCGAACGCGCCGGACGTTGGTCTTACGGCTCTCTCACTCACCGTACAAAACGCAGCTACTTAACGCCGAACTTCTGTGACAGGGTGGTACTACCCCGAACGAGCCGGCCTGTATAATATTAAATTATTCCGAATATTATGTTATGTTATGTTATGTTATGTTATGTTATGTTATGTTATGTTATGTTATGTTATGTTATGTTATGTTATGTTATGTTATGTTATGTTATGTTATGTTATGTTATGTTATGTTATGTTATGTTATGTTATGTTATGTTAGGTTAGGTTATGTTATGTTATGTTATGTTATGTTATGTTATGTTATGTTATGTTATGTTATGTTATGTTATGTTATGTTATGTTATGTTATGTTATGTTATGTTATGTTATGTTATGTTATGTTATGTTATGTTATGTTATGTTATGTTATGTTATGTTATGTTATGTTATGTTATGTTATGTTATGTTATGTTATGTTATGTTATATTATGTTATGTTATATTATACTAGCGGCCCGCCCCGGCTTCGCACGGGTACATTGCGGTTACATTATTCAAGTTTTAGTAAGGATCCCTAATTTTTTTGAAAATATATTATAGCCTATGTCACCCGGGGATAGTGTAGCTTCCCAACAGTGAAAGAACTTTTCAAATCGGTTCAGTAGTTTCGGAGCCTATTCATTACAATCAAACAAACAAAGTTTTCCTCTTTATAATTAGTATATATATATGATTATATATTTCGCATATTATGAGCTGCAACTATCGCCTTGCCTAACCTATGAAATTTATCAGCCAGTGATAGTTTGATCAAATGTAATCTGCAGAGAGTGCGAATCTCTCTACTAGGCCCACCTATACCTACTCTGCAAATTGGTATGCCAATTCACTTAGAGGCTTACGGTGAGCCGAATTGATAGGTGGCTTTAAAACGGCAACCGATTCTTACCCATATACCTACCAATGATTGATGATCGAGTTCAATTGATACCAGTATATACTCACAATTCAAGCGTCGAAGCGTCAATAGCCTAGTGGTTAGAGGGGCCGTCCTCGTGTAGCTGAGAGGTTCCGGGTTCGATCCCCATCCTGGCCATTAACCTATTGACGTGAGCCTATTCCTAGCACAAGCATTAGCTTAGTTGGAGGGGTTAAAGGGAATACTAGTAATGTGATAAACACACATTGCTAGTAATCTTAAAAAAAAAAAATATCACATGGTTAAATACACACATACCCAAACTCAAAATTGTTTTTATTCATGTAAGCCAACAAAGCATTTATGAATAGTAAGAATCTACCACAGGTTCGGAATGCTGCTTCCACTGAAAAGAGCCGGCAAGAAACTCAATGGTTACTCTTTTCAATGAATGAAGGATGGTGTACATTCTCAGGAACAGCATAAAAAAATTATATGAGCAGGCAACACCATTGCCACTAAATTATTAGCTAGTAAATAATAATCAAATCTCACTCAGATTTAGGAATGTAAATAAAATGAGAAAGCTAGTTTAGTGTGATGTGCATACCTACTCATACTTACATCAAATTAAACGTTTACGAACCAAAATAATAATTAATAAAACAGGGGTGGATAATAAGATAATTGCTTTAGTGTGATGCCTTCCATGCTAAGTAAATAAATAGAATTTAACGACAATGTTGTTAAGAGGAAAGTGAGTAGACCAATCCCCGCAAGCAGCGCCCGCGCACGAACATGACTTGAAAAGCAGCATCACTCTCCTCAACCATAATAGAGGGGAGAGGGTGACCCGCTCCACAAAGCTACCGCAAACAAGGACATTGAAGTGAGCATGGCAGTTACCATGACCGTAAGATGGTTTTTTCTTATAACAAAGTCGGCAAACAGGCCTACGAGTCGCTTGATGTGGTTTCGGTAGCCTGCAAATGCTTACAATAGCAAAGGCATTGATCGCACATTGCTGAACTAAAGGGAGAGGGAAGAGCTCGTGTTTATCACGTGTTTAACTTTTTTGAAACAGCATTTACGTACGTGGTTTAAGTTCCATCATTGTGAAAATGCAGTGGCTGGAAATTACCCCGGACAGAGCTATGGTTAAGTTCATAATTCTGCACCTCCTAAACGGCTTAACCGGTTTTGATTATTTATTTTCTGTACTTACGTTTACTCACGGTTGTAGTTAGCTATCTGACTCGGTAGGTGGCGCTGTGTTCGACATCCAGAAAATAAATAAAAAAATATCGCCAGACGAACACACCAACTGTATGGTCCCAAACTAAGCAACGCTTGTACTATGGGTACCGTACAATGGACTGGTGGCGATCCCAGTGACACCCAGACCTGGGAAAATTACGAAGGCCATTTTCGAAATTTGCCCCGACGGGAATCGAACCCGCAACCACCATGTACAGTGAGCCGAGCGGCCTACGCTCGAAACACTGCGCCAAGCGGTCGTCAAATAAAATCTACGCAACTGAAATTGTGGACAAACGCTTGTAGAAAATTAAACTTGCTGACGATAAAATTCTTGTATCAATGTCAAACACAGAGTGATTGTCAGCCCTTTACTTTAAATTTAAGAACAACGAGCGTCATCCAACTACAACTGTGGAAGATGAGACAGTTCCAATTAAAATCTGAGTATCAAAATTTCTAACAGTTTATAAAGCTCTAAAAAGCAGTGATAGCCGATTGGTTAAGCACGCGTCTTGCGGGCTACCAGGTCTCGGGTTCAAACCCCGGCTCAAACCTCTGGATTTTTCGAAATCTATGTGCGAATCATAATTTCTATATGATTATCACTTGCTTGCGGTGAAGGAAAACATCGGGATGAAACCTGCATGTCTTCGAAGATTTAACTAATTTTCGAAAGACATGTGAAATCCGCCAACCCGCACTGGGCCAGCGTGGTGGATTATGGCCTGAATCCCCCTCGTGTTGAGGGGAGGCCCGTGCTCAGGAGTGGGACGTCAAAAGGGCAATTTTTATTTTTATTATAAAGCTCTACCGTTATTTTTACGCCCACTAAAGAAAGTGTCTGTACTCTACATTGGAATTTTGAAAGTCTAACATAACACCCAGTCTATCCCAATCCCTTAAGGTGGGCAACGTGCGAGACACCTTTGGCATTGCCAGCATCTATCTATAAGCTACGTTAACTGCTTAACATCAGGGCCCTAACCACGCTAGCTACTCAAATAGTAATAGAAAAGCAAACGCTCGCGATTACGTTTCAAACGCTCCGCTTTTGACGTTGTGCTGACACGAGTTTCACGATTTCTACTGACATTGATATGGTATGGCGTCAGCAAAACGTCAAAAAGGGAGCGTTTGAAACGTAATCGCGAGCGTTTGCTTTTCTATTACTATTTGAGTGGCCAGCGTGGTTAGGGCCCAGGCCGGTCGTACCCTAGTTTGCCGAGTTTATTAGTAGCCGTACAGCCGTGACTCTGGATTGACGTGCGTAGAGTTACAGTCAGGCTTCATGTCGCCAAAATAAGGATACCTAGAATCTAAAGGCAAAGCCATCTTGGGTGCCAACGGATCCACTCAGAGGCGCGAGTGTACCTCAATTACGAGCGAAGATCGAATCCATTACCGCCCCTACTGAAGATAGAGAAGGCGGATGGGTAACGACCTAAAATACTAGAAGTGACAAGGTTGACGACTGTGTGGTCGCTCGGCTCACTGCATCGGGTGAATGCGGGTTCTTATCCCGCCGAGGAAAATTTTCGGAAATGGCCTTTTTGTAATTTGCCCTAGTCTAGGTGTCACTGGGCTCGACCCCAGTCCATTGTACGGTACCCCTAGTACAAGCGTTGCTTAGTTTAGGGCCCTGCAGTTGGTGTGTCATTCTAGCGATATTTATTATTTGTTTAAGGACCACGGCCATAAAATATATAATTTAATACGAATGAAATAAAAACTTTACATAGGGTATCTGTGTAATATTCAAATGTTGCTGACATCATGAAGGTTTTAACTTTTAACTTAAGTCCCCTCTGTAGAACTAACTCGACGTGCCAACTATTTATCAATTCGTCAGTCTGTTATTGCATCATCATTCACTAATTATAAAGCAACGGTTATATCCAAACACTTGCTGTTACTACGTGGAAATTGTACTGTTTAATTATACTATGTAAAACAAAACAACGGCTATTAACTTTGAATTTTGGATAAATGTGTAGAGTTTAGTTTACTTTATCAATAAGGTGTGCATACCGCCGTCAAAAATGTGGTCTATGTTAGCATAACAATAGCAATAGAATATAAATTTTGGGATAACGGTTGTAGAGTTTATTTTAGTTTACACAATAAGTTGTAAACAGCTCTGTTTTCCCTTTGGAATATTGGAGTTAGGTTGGCAATTTCTAACACCAATGTCGGGTATTTTTATCTGAAATTGAAATCCTAACTGACTCGTTCGTTCGGTGTTGCTAGTTTACAATTTAATTATAGGTTCTTGGAATATTCAAAATGAAACATTTTTTTTTACTTGTAGATAAGTATCAATAGTCTAGTGGTAAGAGTGGTCATCTTCGTCATCTCACTCTTTGTACTCAACACCAATGCTGTAATAGCTACTTACGCCAATCTGAGAGGCAGTGGTACTACTGTAGTTGATTGGCCACACATTGGCTCTATCGCCGTAAAAACGTATATCTTAATATATATAACTCAAAGCTGACTGACTGACATAGTGATCTATCAACGCACAGCCCAAACCACTGGACGGATCGGGCTGAAATTTGGCATGCAGGTAGATGTCATGACGTAGGCATCCGCTAAGAAAGTATTTTGAATAATTTTATCCCCAAGGGGATAAAATAGGGGATGAAAGTTTGTATGAAACTTTATCAATTTAATTCCACGCGGACGAAGTCGCGGGCACAGCTAGTGACCTATATGCGTTAACTTTAATCACAAGTTGGTGTATCAACAGAATTAGAGCTAATAAGCACACAAAAGTTTCAATAAGACGTACCTATTTCTAAATGTGTAATTTTAATGTCACGT
Source organism: Notodonta ziczac (assembly GCA_918843915.1). NCBI lineage: Eukaryota > Metazoa > Arthropoda > Insecta > Lepidoptera > Notodontidae > Notodonta > Notodonta ziczac. The sequence goes on along the minus strand of OU974060.1, from coordinate 5,259,283 downwards.
AGACTACGTACTACGTCTCACGTAGGTACATACGTTCTTGCAATTCGCTAATTGGAGAGCGCGCTCCGAGCCAAGTTCGCAAGTTAAATGGATCGCATTATGCGAAACTCCTCGTAACTGGGAAGTCACTCATATCCCAGACGACCATTGTTATCAGACCTCTGCGCTTACAGAGTTTCCTTTAACAATTGTTCGCATGAAGATACGAGACAGGTCTAGCTGTTTGGATCCTGATGATCCAGGATGGGAGCTCTATTATTTGTATTTACGAGCAAGCAAGCTTTGAATTTCAATACATCTGTACCTACACTGGTCCCGCCACACACTCCCACCACTGTTTCTCCTATTAACCAGGATCGACAATAGTGACCAATAATGACGTTGAGGTTTGACCCTCAACGAGTCCCGGAAAAAAGTTAAATTTTCTTGGAACCCGCACGAATTTAATCGCAAGAAATGATGGGAGGAGTTAGAAGAATAAAAATCCACTTGCCCCCGGTGCAAAGCCGGAGACAAAAATAGATGGTATGGGCTGATTGCCATAAAAGCAAGACTGTTATTTGTACCTACAGTCATTGTCTACTCTACTTATATTTGTTTTAAGTACATTTTGCATTGAAAAGCTCATGTGAATTAATGAAATAGCGGAACCAAGTCAAAACTAATATAATAATTAAATGAATTCTTGCAGAAAGGGTATCGTTCATTGAATTTAGGTTTCTTGCGTGTTTGAAAATCAACAAAATCAATTAGTAATTTACGAGCCAATATGTAAGCTTTCTTATCATAATTGTACAAATTCAATTTCTCAAGCGAACTCATTCAACCGTGCTTAATTAAAATGAACTTGAATAATTTTAATATAGTTTAACTGCCAATGAATTATTGAAATTATTTCAGTTCAAACTCAAATCGTTTATTTAGTTTAAGCCTACGGGGTCACTTAAAAAAATAGTTTTATTTTATTGGTATTTAATACAAATAAATAATGAAAACGAGGCATCGCATATAAATCTTAGCGTTATTACGAAACGCTTAGTAAAAATTAGGGACTAAGAAAATCATTAGCCGTTGCATTTTCTTTCTCAGTGTACTTTATCCTGTTTTTAAGTTTTAAAACAACCAGTTTCAACTTATTCCTACCGCCCAAAACAGATGCTTCATCTGTGAGTTGCATTTCCTAAGTCCCCAAGCATACAAGGGTAGTGAACCAATGCGCCAGGCTCGACGATATTGCAAGCTGACCGGACTAGATCCCACCGTAACTGGATTAAAGCATATTTCTTGTGTAGTGATGTTAGTACATTATATCGATACAAGAGTTAAATAGCGGCTTCATCACGCTTGGTAAATATTCTTTCTCTTACCTAAACACCCTAAAGAGTGACCATTCAGTTTCATGCCGGATCTTCTCGGTGCAAACTGCATTCCGAACTAGTGGTAGATTCTGACTATTCATAAGTAGAGATACCGGTTATATTTCAAATATGTTTTAAAATGATACATTTCGTATAGGTATATTCCTCTATTGAGTTTACCGACACTACAAAATTCAGGGCTAAACTACGTATATTCATTAACGATTAGCACCGTGTTTGAATAATCTGACATAATATATAGAAGTTGAGAAAAAAGAATATCCGTTCAGACTCCATAAATTTCTCAAAAGTTGTCCGATCTTACCTGAGCGCACCTTAAGTGCCCAATTAGCACGCTAAATTTTTTTACAGATAAAAAAAAATGGTTAGGTACATTAAAGTGTTTAATAGTTACGGTGGGATCTAGTCCGGTCAGCTTGCAATATCGTCGAGCCTGGCGCATTGGCGTATGTTACGAAGTTATTTTCCTTACGATACGCGATATTAAGGATAAGATAACGTACTTTCGTGTCATTTTTATTAAGTAAGTTCTCAGTCGAAATTTCGCACTTATAACATTAGTACCTTCATAGTCAAAAGTATTTATTTTTGTTCGATATTATAAATGTATTATGGAACAGTACACTATTATTCGCTAATCGATATCGTTTAATGAACGATGTAACATCACTAATGCATGCTTACAGCGCAGGTAACGACTTTCCATCGCCCCTTCCAATATTCAACAAGTCGTTACTGTACTATACAAACGACATTTAAGTGGTTCACCTCTATAATATAAAAATAGCCCTAAAAACCACTTTGCATACTGTAATGACAAATAAATTGGGAAAGGGTAGTAGTTGACGAGTACATAACGAAATAAAAGACTAAATCCTACTTTAATCCTACTTTAATATTATAAATGTGAAAGTTTGTGAGTGTGGATGTATGTATGTATGTACTAGCTGTGCCCGCGACTTCGTCCGCGTTGAATTTAACTAAACAAAATTTTATTTAACAAAAAATATTTGTCTAGTTCGCAGAGTTAAAAGTATTTATTTTGATTTAAGGATTAATTTGTTAAGATTTGTTACTACCAAATGTACATCCTAATAGTAAGTCGTAGTAGTATAATAGGTAATAAGATTCGACCACCAGCTAGTTCAAAATAAATTATAAATATTTATTGTATTTAAGGTTCACTGTTTTGGCTATAATGGCTTGCACATAAAAAAACACGAAAATCTCACAGCATCGCCGTGGTTTTCGATAATTTCCCCACGGGAACATACTATCGGCATATAAAATATCCCATGTTTTTAATCCAGGTTTTGAACTATCTGGTTTCCAAATTTCATCCAAATCCGTTCAGAAGGATCGATAATTGTCCCACGGGAACATACTATCGGGATAAAAAGTATTCCATGTTTTAACCCAGGTTTTGAGCTATCTGTGTTCCAAATTTCATCCAAATCCGTTCAGTAGGATCGATAATTGTCCCACGGGAACATACTATCGGGATAAAAAGTATTCCATGTTTTAATCCAGGTTTTGAGCTATCTTTGTTCCAAATTTCATCCAAATCCGTTCAGTAGGATCGATAATTGTCCCACGGGAGCATACGGGATAAAAAGTATTCGGGATAAAAATAATTCCATGTTATAATACAGGTTTTGAACTATCTGGTTTCCAAATTTCATCCAAATCCGTTCAGTAGGATCGATAATTGGCCCACGGGAACATACTATCGGGATAAAAAGTATCCCATGTTTTAATACAGGTTTTGAACTATCTGGTTCCCAAATTTCATCCAAATCCGTTCAGTAGGATCGATAATTGTCCCACGGGAACATACTATCGGGATAAAAAGTATCCCATGTTTTAATACAGGTTTTGAACTATCTTGTTCCAAATTTCATCCAAATCCGTTCAGTAGCATCGATAATTGTCCCACGGGAGCATACGGGATAAAAAGTATTTGGGATAAAAAGTGTCCTATGTTTTGATACAGGTTTTGAACTATCTGGTTTCCAAATTTCATCCAAATCCGTTCAATAGGATCGATAATTGTCCCACGGGAACATACTATCGGGATAAAAAGTATCCCATGTTTTAATACAGGTTTTGCACTATCTGTGTTCCAAATTTCATCCAAATCCGTTCAGTAGCATCGATAATTGTCCCACGGGAGCATACGGGATAAAAAGTATTCGGGATAAAAAGTGTCCTATGTTTTGATACAGGTTTTGAACTATCTGGTTTCCAAATTTCATCCAAATCCGTTCAATAGGATCGATAATTGTCCCACGGGAACATACTATCGGGATAAAAAGTATCCCATGTTTTAATACAGGTTTTGAACTATCTGTGTTCCAAATTTCATCCAAATCCGTTCAGTAGCATCGATAATTGTCCCACGGGAGCATACGGGATAAAAAGTATTCGGGATAAAAAGTGTCCTATGTTTTGATACAGGTTTTGAGCTATCTGTGTTCCAAATTTCATCCAAATCCGTTCAGTAGGATCGATAATTGTCCCACGGGAACATACTATCGGGATAAAAAGTATTCCATGTTTTAATCCAGGGTTTGAGCTATCTGTATTCCAAATTTCATCCAAATCCGTTCAGTAGGATCGATAATTGTCCCACGGGAGCATACGGGATAAAAAGTATTCGGGATAAAAATAATTCCATGTTATAATACAGGTTTTGAACTATCTGGTTTCCAAATTTCATCCAAATCCGTTCAGTAGGATCGATAATTGGCCCACGGGAACATACTATCGGGATAAAAAGTATCCCATTTTTTAATACAGGTTTTGAACTATCTGGTTCCCAAATTTCATCCAAATCCGTTCAGTAGGATCGATAATTGTCCCACGGGAACATACTATCGGGATAAAAAGTATCCCATGTTTTAATACAGGTTTTGAACTATCTTGTTCCAAATTTCATCCAAATCCGTTCAGTAGCATCGATAATTGTCCCACGGGAGCATACGGGATAAAAAGTATTCGGGATAAAAAGTGTCCTATGTTTTGGTACAGGTTTTGAACTATCTGGTTTCCAAATTTCATCCAAATCCGTTCAATAGGATCGATAATTGTCCCACGGGAACATACTATCGGGATAAAATGTATCCCATGTTTTAATACAGGTTTTGAACTATCTGTGTTCCAAATTTCATCCAAATCCGTTCAGTAGCATCGATAATTGTCCCACGGGAACATACTATCGGGATAAAAAGTATTCCATGTTTTAACCCAGGTTTTGAGCTATCTGTGTTCCAAATTTCATCCAAATCCGTTCAGTAGGATCGATAATTGTCCCACGGGAACATACTATCGGGATAAAAAGTATTCCATGTTTTAATCCAGGTTTTGAGCTATCTTTGTTCCAAATTTCATCCAAATCCGTTCAGTAGGATCGATAATTGTCCCACGGGAGCATACGGGATAAAAAGTATTCGGGATAAAAATAATTCCATGTTATAATACAGGTTTTGAACTATCTGGTTTCCAAATTTCATCCAAATCCGTTCAGTAGGATCGATAATTGGCCCACGGGAACATACTATCGGGATAAAAAGTATCCCATGTTTTAATACAGGTTTTGAACTATCTGGTTCCCAAATTTCATCCAAATCCGTTCAGTAGGATCGATAATTGTCCCACGGGAACATACTATCGGGATAAAAAGTATCCCATGTTTTAATACAGGTTTTGAACTATCTTGTTCCAAATTTCATCCAAATCCGTTCAGTAGCATCGATAATTGTCCCACGGGAGCATACGGGATAAAAAGTATTTGGGATAAAAAGTGTCCTATGTTTTGATACAGGTTTTGAACTATCTGGTTTCCAAATTTCATCCAAATCCGTTCAATAGGATCGATAATTGTCCCACGGGAACATACTATCGGGATAAAAAGTATCCCATGTTTTAATACAGGTTTTGAACTATCTGTGTTCCAAATTTCATCCAAATCCGTTCAGTAGCATCGATAATTGTCCCACGGGAGCATACGGGATAAAAAGTATTCGGGATAAAAAGTGTCCTATGTTTTGATACAGGTTTTGAACTATCTGGTTTCCAAATTTCATCCAAATCCGTTCAATAGGATCGATAATTGTCCCACGGGAACATACTATCGGGATAAAAAGTATCCCATGTTTTAATACAGGTTTTGAACTATCTGTGTTCCAAATTTCATCCAAATCCGTTCAGTAGCATCGATAATTGTCCCACGGGAGCATACGGGATAAAAAGTATTCGGGATAAAAAGTGTCCTATGTTTTGATACAGGTTTTGAGCTATCTGTGTTCCAAATTTCATCCAAATCCGTTCAGTAGGATCGATAATTGTCCCACGGGAACATACTATCGGGATAAAAAGTATTCCATGTTTTAATCCAGGGTTTGAGCTATCTGTATTCCAAATTTCATCCAAATTCGTTCAGTAGGATCGATAATTGTCCCACGGGAGCATACGGGATAAAAAGTATTCGGGATAAAAATAATTCCATGTTATAATACAGGTTTTGAACTATCTGGTTTCCAAATTTCATCCAAATTCGTTCAGTAGGATCGATAATTGGCCCACGGGAACATACTATCGGGATAAAAAGTATCCCATTTTTTAATACAGGTTTTGAACTATCTGGTTCCCAAATTTCATCCAAATCCGTTCAGTAGGATCGATAATTGTCCCACGGGAACATACTATCGGGATAAAAAGTATCCCATGTTTTAATACAGGTTTTGAACTATCTTGTTCCAAATTTCATCCAAATCCGTTCAGTAGCATCGATAATTGTCCCACGGGAGCATACGGGATAAAAAGTATTCGGGATAAAAAGTGTCCTATGTTTTGGTACAGGTTTTGAACTATCTGGTTTCCAAATTTCATCCAAATCCGTTCAATAGGATCGATAATTGTCCCACGGGAACATACTATCGGGATAAAAAGTATCCCATGTTTTAATACAGGTTTTGAACTATCTGTGTTCCAAATTTCATCCAAATCCGTTCAGTAGCATCGATAATTGTCCCACGGGAGCATACGGGATAAAAAGTATTCGGGATAAAAAGTGTCCTATGTTTTGATACAGGTTTTGAACTATCTGGTTTCCAAATTTCATCCAAATCCGTTCAATAGGATCGATAATTGTCCCACGGGAACATACTATCGGGATTAAAAGTATCCCATGTTTTAATCCAGGTTTTGAACTATCTGTATTCCAAATTTCATCCAAATCCGTTCGTTAGGATCGATAATTGTCCCACGGGAACATACTATCGGGATAAAAAGTATTCCATGTTTTAATCCAGGGTTTGAGCTATCTGTATTCCAAATTTCATCCAAATCCGTTCAGTAGGATCGATAATTGTCCCACGGGAGCATACGGGATAAAAAGTATTCGGGATAAAAATAATTCCATGTTATAATACAGGTTTTGAACTATCTGGTTTCCAAATTTCATCCAAATTCGTTCAGTAGGATCGATAATTGGCCCACGGGAACATACTATCGGGATAAAAAGTATCCCATTTTTTAATACAGGTTTTGAACTATCTGGTTCCCAAATTTCATCCAAATCCGTTCAGTAGGATCGATAATTGTCCCACGGGAACATACTATCGGGATAAAAAGTATCCCATGTTTTAATACAGGTTTTGAACTATCTTGTTCCAAATTTCATCCAAATCCGTTCAGTAGCATCGATAATTGTCCCACGGGAGCATACGGGATAAAAAGTATTCGGGATAAAAAGTGTCCTATGTTTTGGTACAGGTTTTGAACTATCTGGTTTCCAAATTTCATCCAAATCCGTTCAATAGGATCGATAATTGTCCCACGGGAACATACTATCGGGATAAAAAGTATCCCATGTTTTAATACAGGTTTTGAACTATCTGTGTTCCAAATTTCATCCAAATCCGTTCAGTAGCATCGATAATTGTCCCACGGGAGCATACGGGATAAAAAGTATTCGGGATAAAAAGTGTCCTATGTTTTGATACAGGTTTTGAACTATCTGGTTTCCAAATTTCATCCAAATCCGTTCAATAGGATCGATAATTGTCCCACGGGAACATACTATCGGGATTAAAAGTATCCCATGTTTTAATCCAGGTTTTGAACTATCTGTATTCCAAATTTCATCCAAATCCGTTCGTTAGGATCGATAATTGTCCCACGGGAACATACTATCGGGATAAAAAGTATCCCATGTTTTAATGCAGGTTTTGATATATATGTGTTACAAATTTCATCCAAATCCGTTCAGTAGGATCGATAATTGTCCCACGGGAGCATACGGGATAAAAAGTAATCGGGATAAAATGTATCCCATGTTTTAATACAGGTTTTGAACTATCTGTATTCCAAATTTCATCCAAATCCGTTCATTAGGATCGATAATTGTCCCACGGGAACATACGGGATAAAAAGTATTCGGAATAAAAAGTGTCCCATGTTTTGATACAGGTTTTGAACTATCTGGTTTCCAAATTTCATCCAAATCCGTTCAGTATGGTCGATAATTGTCCTACGGGAACATACTATCGGGATAAAAAGTATCCCATGTTTCAATGCAGGTTTTGAACTATCTGTGTTCCAAATTTCATCCAAATCCGTTCAGTAGGATCGATAATTGTCCCACGGGAACATACAGCATAAAACGTATTCGGGATAAAAAGTATCCTATATGTTAATCCAGGTTATAAACTATCTGTGTTCCAAATTTCATCCAAATCCGTTCAGTAGTTTTTGCGTGAAGGAGTAACAAACATACATACATACATACATTCATACATACATCCACACTCACAAACTTTCGCATTTATAATATTAGTAGGATGTATGTATGTATGTTTGTTACTCCTTCACGCAAAAACTACTGAACGGATTTGGATGAAATCTGGAACACAGATAGTTTATAACCGGGATTAACATATAGGATACTTTTTATCCCGATAATCGGGGGGCACAGCTAGTATTATAAATGCGAAAGTTTGTGAGTGTGGATGTATGTTTGTTACTCTTTCACGCAAAAACTACTGAACGGATTTGCATGAAATTTGAAACACAGATTGTTTATAACCTGGATTAACACATAGGAAACTTTTTATCCCGATAATCCCAAAATTTTTGTTAAGTTAAATACTACTCGGACGAAGTCGCGGGTATAGACTAGTGTAACATACTTTCGCGAGCAATTACGTCACAGGATATAATAAAAAAGTTAAACTGACTTCAAAAAAAAAACCTGGCCGCAAAAAATGCTAGAAATTATTACCTTGCAATTTCTTTCACTTAGAGTCGGTGCCAATTCAAGCAGCGGTAGGTCGGTACCTACTTAACATGTAGTCCTAAAGTAGTGTAAAGATAGTGTGTCCATAATGGACGGAGTGACCAGTGAACATACATACAAAAAACATACAGACTAATATAGAACATCCTCTTTTTTCGAAGTCGGTTAAAAACTTGTTAAAAATGGGTCTAGCGATTATTTCTATACTAGCTGTGCCCACGGACTTCGTCCGCGTAGTATTTAACGTAACAAAAATTTCGGGATTATCGGGATGAAAAGTATCCTATATGTTAATCCCGGTTATAAACTATCTGTGTTCCAAATTTCATTCAAATCCGTTCAGTAGTTTTTGCGTGAAGGAGTAACAAACATACATACATACATCCACACTCACAAACTTTCACATTTATAATATTAGTAGGAAGTAGGATAGTCGCCGGATGGATCTTTACAATAATATAACTATTAATTTTGTAGCTTTATAAGTACTTTAGAATCGCTGCTTTCGTTATGCTACCGTTTTGACGACCGCTTGGCGCAGTGGTTCTAGCGTAGGCCGCTCGGATCACTGCATCGGGTGGTTGGGGGTTCGATTCCCTTCAGGGTAAATTTCGGAAATGGCCTTTTCGTAATTTTCCCTGGTCTGGGTGTCACTGGGATCGCCTCCAGTCTATTGTACGGTACCCATAGTACAAGCGTTGCTTAGTTTGGGACCATACAGTTGGTGTGCTCGTCTGGCGATATTTATTTATTTATTATTTATTTCGCAATTACGTGTATTTGGCGAAAATATTTTAAAATTGGGACATCCCTATTGGTGCTACGAAACCATAGACAATCAAAAGTGTCATACTTAAGAAACCCTGCATAGCGGGGGCTTAAATATTTCAAAGAAACTCTATAAATAACTTGAGGCGCTAATACAAAATAAAATCAAACAATATTCAGTAATCCTCGCGAGCGCCAGACGGGCTTGGACCCTCCGTCATTATTAATCTTTATTTTACTTTTTATCGCGTGTACAAAAGGCTTAGATTTGCGTGCACCCTCGTCACGGGCTCGGCACCTGCCGATTTTATTGTTGGCACGCTCATCAATCATATGAATGGATGCCCTTTGCTTTGAGTCAAACTTGAGTATTGAAAGAGTTTTTCCATTAAATAATTTAAGTTAGGCTAATATATACCCTACACCGTTAATATAAGTAACTAACATTCACTCACTTTTGGTATATGGTAGAGCCAAACTGTGGCTTATTGACTACTTAAAGAACCTCCTCTTTTTTCGAAGTCGGTTAAAAATGGGTGAAGCGAGTACCTATACGTTTCTACTAGCTGAGCCCGCGACTTTGTCCGCGTGGAGTTTAACTTAACTAACTTTCATCCCCTATTTTATCCACTTGGATATAGAATTAATCAAAATCCTTTTAGCGGATGTCTACGTCATAACATCTACCTGCATGCCAAATTTCAGCCCGATCCGTCCAGTGGTTTGGGCTGTGCGTTAATAGATCACTATGTCAGTCAGTCAGTCAGTCACCTTTGAGTTATATATATTTAGACTAGCTGTAGCCCGCGACTTCGTCCGCGTGTAATTTAACTTAACAAAAATTTCGGGATTATAATAATAATAATAATAATAAAGCCATTTATTCCAAATCTCACTTCCTAATTTATATTACAACTAGCTGTGCCCGCGACTTCGTCCGCGTTGAATTTAACTAAACAAAATTTTATTTAACAAAAAATATTTGTCTAGTTCGCAGAGTTAAAAGTATTTATTTTGATTTAAGGATTAATTTGTTAAGATTTGTTACTACCAAATGTACATCCTAATAGTAAGTCGTAGTAGTATAATAGGTAATAAGATTCGACCACCAGCTAGTTCAAAATAAATTATAAATTTTTATTGTATTTAAGGTTCACTGTTTTGGCTATAATGGCTTGCACATAAAAAAACACGAAAATCTCACAGCATCGCCGTGGTTTTCGATAATTTCCCCACGGGAACATACTATCGGCATATAAAATATCCCATGTTTTTAATCCAGGTTTTGAACTATCTGGTTTCCAAATTTCATCCAAATCCGTTCAGAAGGATCGATAATTGTCCCACGGGAACATACTATCGGGATAAAAAGTATTCCATGTTTTAACCCAGGTTTTGAGCTATCTGTGTTCCAAATTTCATCCAAATCCGTTCAGTAGGATCGATAATTGTCCCACGGGAACATACTATCGGGATAAAAAGTATTCCATGTTTTAATCCAGGTTTTGAGCTATCTTTGTTCCAAATTTCATCCAAATCCGTTCAGTAGGATCGATAATTGTCCCACGGGAGCATACGGGATAAAAAGTATTCGGGATAAAAATAATTCCATGTTATAATACAGGTTTTGAACTATCTGGTTTCCAAATTTCATCCAAATCCGTTCAGTAGGATCGATAATTGGCCCACGGGAACATACTATCGGGATAAAAAGTATCCCATGTTTTAATACAGGTTTTGAACTATCTGGTTCCCAAATTTCATCCAAATCCGTTCAGTAGGATCGATAATTGTCCCACGGGAACATACTATCGGGATAAAAAGTATCCCATGTTTTAATACAGGTTTTGAACTATCTTGTTCCAAATTTCATCCAAATCCGTTCAGTAGCATCGATAATTGTCCCACGGGAGCATACGGGATAAAAAGTATTTGGGATAAAAAGTGTCCTATGTTTTGATACAGGTTTTGAACTATCTGGTTTCCAAATTTCATCCAAATCCGTTCAATAGGATCGATAATTGTCCCACGGGAACATACTATCGGGATAAAAAGTATCCCATGTTTTAATACAGGTTTTGCACTATCTGTGTTCCAAATTTCATCCAAATCCGTTCAGTAGCATCGATAATTGTCCCACGGGAGCATACGGGATAAAAAGTATTCGGGATAAAAAGTGTCCTATGTTTTGATACAGGTTTTGAACTATCTGGTTTCCAAATTTCATCCAAATCCGTTCAATAGGATCGATAATTGTCCCACGGGAACATACTATCGGGATAAAAAGTATCCCATGTTTTAATACAGGTTTTGAACTATCTGTGTTCCAAATTTCATCCAAATCCGTTCAGTAGCATCGATAATTGTCCCACGGGAGCATACGGGATAAAAAGTATTCGGGATAAAAAGTGTCCTATGTTTTGATACAGGTTTTGAGCTATCTGTGTTCCAAATTTCATCCAAATCCGTTCAGTAGGATCGATAATTGTCCCACGGGAACATACTATCGGGATAAAAAGTATTCCATGTTTTAATCCAGGGTTTGAGCTATCTGTATTCCAAATTTCATCCAAATCCGTTCAGTAGGATCGATAATTGTCCCACGGGAGCATACGGGATAAAAAGTATTCGGGATAAAAATAATTCCATGTTATAATACAGGTTTTGAACTATCTGGTTTCCAAATTTCATCCAAATCCGTTCAGTAGGATCGATAATTGGCCCACGGGAACATACTATCGGGATAAAAAGTATCCCATTTTTTAATACAGGTTTTGAACTATCTGGTTCCCAAATTTCATCCAAATCCGTTCAGTAGGATCGATAATTGTCCCACGGGAACATACTATCGGGATAAAAAGTATCCCATGTTTTAATACAGGTTTTGAACTATCTTGTTCCAAATTTCATCCAAATCCGTTCAGTAGCATCGATAATTGTCCCACGGGAGCATACGGGATAAAAAGTATTCGGGATAAAAAGTGTCCTATGTTTTGGTACAGGTTTTGAACTATCTGGTTTCCAAATTTCATCCAAATCCGTTCAATAGGATCGATAATTGTCCCACGGGAACATACTATCGGGATAAAATGTATCCCATGTTTTAATACAGGTTTTGAACTATCTGTGTTCCAAATTTCATCCAAATCCGTTCAGTAGCATCGATAATTGTCCCACGGGAACATACTATCGGGATAAAAAGTATTCCATGTTTTAACCCAGGTTTTGAGCTATCTGTGTTCCAAATTTCATCCAAATCCGTTCAGTAGGATCGATAATTGTCCCACGGGAACATACTATCGGGATAAAAAGTATTCCATGTTTTAATCCAGGTTTTGAGCTATCTTTGTTCCAAATTTCATCCAAATCCGTTCAGTAGGATCGATAATTGTCCCACGGGAGCATACGGGATAAAAAGTATTCGGGATAAAAATAATTCCATGTTATAATACAGGTTTTGAACTATCTGGTTTCCAAATTTCATCCAAATCCGTTCAGTAGGATCGATAATTGGCCCACGGGAACATACTATCGGGATAAAAAGTATCCCATGTTTTAATACAGGTTTTGAACTATCTGGTTCCCAAATTTCATCCAAATCCGTTCAGTAGGATCGATAATTGTCCCACGGGAACATACTATCGGGATAAAAAGTATCCCATGTTTTAATACAGGTTTTGAACTATCTTGTTCCAAATTTCATCCAAATCCGTTCAGTAGCATCGATAATTGTCCCACGGGAGCATACGGGATAAAAAGTATTTGGGATAAAAAGTGTCCTATGTTTTGATACAGGTTTTGAACTATCTGGTTTCCAAATTTCATCCAAATCCGTTCAATAGGATCGATAATTGTCCCACGGGAACATACTATCGGGATAAAAAGTATCCCATGTTTTAATACAGGTTTTGAACTATCTGTGTTCCAAATTTCATCCAAATCCGTTCAGTAGCATCGATAATTGTCCCACGGGAGCATACGGGATAAAAAGTATTCGGGATAAAAAGTGTCCTATGTTTTGATACAGGTTTTGAACTATCTGGTTTCCAAATTTCATCCAAATCCGTTCAATAGGATCGATAATTGTCCCACGGGAACATACTATCGGGATAAAAAGTATCCCATGTTTTAATACAGGTTTTGAACTATCTGTGTTCCAAATTTCATCCAAATCCGTTCAGTAGCATCGATAATTGTCCCACGGGAGCATACGGGATAAAAAGTATTCGGGATAAAAAGTGTCCTATGTTTTGATACAGGTTTTGAGCTATCTGTGTTCCAAATTTCATCCAAATCCGTTCAGTAGGATCGATAATTGTCCCACGGGAACATACTATCGGGATAAAAAGTATTCCATGTTTTAATCCAGGGTTTGAGCTATCTGTATTCCAAATTTCATCCAAATTCGTTCAGTAGGATCGATAATTGTCCCACGGGAGCATACGGGATAAAAAGTATTCGGGATAAAAATAATTCCATGTTATAATACAGGTTTTGAACTATCTGGTTTCCAAATTTCATCCAAATTCGTTCAGTAGGATCGATAATTGGCCCACGGGAACATACTATCGGGATAAAAAGTATCCCATTTTTTAATACAGGTTTTGAACTATCTGGTTCCCAAATTTCATCCAAATCCGTTCAGTAGGATCGATAATTGTCCCACGGGAACATACTATCGGGATAAAAAGTATCCCATGTTTTAATACAGGTTTTGAACTATCTTGTTCCAAATTTCATCCAAATCCGTTCAGTAGCATCGATAATTGTCCCACGGGAGCATACGGGATAAAAAGTATTCGGGATAAAAAGTGTCCTATGTTTTGGTACAGGTTTTGAACTATCTGGTTTCCAAATTTCATCCAAATCCGTTCAATAGGATCGATAATTGTCCCACGGGAACATACTATCGGGATAAAAAGTATCCCATGTTTTAATACAGGTTTTGAACTATCTGTGTTCCAAATTTCATCCAAATCCGTTCAGTAGCATCGATAATTGTCCCACGGGAGCATACGGGATAAAAAGTATTCGGGATAAAAAGTGTCCTATGTTTTGATACAGGTTTTGAACTATCTGGTTTCCAAATTTCATCCAAATCCGTTCAATAGGATCGATAATTGTCCCACGGGAACATACTATCGGGATTAAAAGTATCCCATGTTTTAATCCAGGTTTTGAACTATCTGTATTCCAAATTTCATCCAAATCCGTTCGTTAGGATCGATAATTGTCCCACGGGAACATACTATCGGGATAAAAAGTATTCCATGTTTTAATCCAGGGTTTGAGCTATCTGTATTCCAAATTTCATCCAAATCCGTTCAGTAGGATCGATAATTGTCCCACGGGAGCATACGGGATAAAAAGTATTCGGGATAAAAATAATTCCATGTTATAATACAGGTTTTGAACTATCTGGTTTCCAAATTTCATCCAAATTCGTTCAGTAGGATCGATAATTGGCCCACGGGAACATACTATCGGGATAAAAAGTATCCCATTTTTTAATACAGGTTTTGAACTATCTGGTTCCCAAATTTCATCCAAATCCGTTCAGTAGGATCGATAATTGTCCCACGGGAACATACTATCGGGATAAAAAGTATCCCATGTTTTAATACAGGTTTTGAACTATCTTGTTCCAAATTTCATCCAAATCCGTTCAGTAGCATCGATAATTGTCCCACGGGAGCATACGGGATAAAAAGTATTCGGGATAAAAAGTGTCCTATGTTTTGGTACAGGTTTTGAACTATCTGGTTTCCAAATTTCATCCAAATCCGTTCAATAGGATCGATAATTGTCCCACGGGAACATACTATCGGGATAAAAAGTATCCCATGTTTTAATACAGGTTTTGAACTATCTGTGTTCCAAATTTCATCCAAATCCGTTCAGTAGCATCGATAATTGTCCCACGGGAGCATACGGGATAAAAAGTATTCGGGATAAAAAGTGTCCTATGTTTTGATACAGGTTTTGAACTATCTGGTTTCCAAATTTCATCCAAATCCGTTCAATAGGATCGATAATTGTCCCACGGGAACATACTATCGGGATTAAAAGTATCCCATGTTTTAATCCAGGTTTTGAACTATCTGTATTCCAAATTTCATCCAAATCCGTTCGTTAGGATCGATAATTGTCCCACGGGAACATACTATCGGGATAAAAAGTATCCCATGTTTTAATGCAGGTTTTGATATATATGTGTTACAAATTTCATCCAAATCCGTTCAGTAGGATCGATAATTGTCCCACGGGAGCATACGGGATAAAAAGTAATCGGGATAAAATGTATCCCATGTTTTAATACAGGTTTTGAACTATCTGTATTCCAAATTTCATCCAAATCCGTTCATTAGGATCGATAATTGTCCCACGGGAACATACGGGATAAAAAGTATTCGGAATAAAAAGTGTCCCATGTTTTGATACAGGTTTTGAACTATCTGGTTTCCAAATTTCATCCAAATCCGTTCAGTATGGTCGATAATTGTCCTACGGGAACATACTATCGGGATAAAAAGTATCCCATGTTTCAATGCAGGTTTTGAACTATCTGTGTTCCAAATTTCATCCAAATCCGTTCAGTAGGATCGATAATTGTCCCACGGGAACATACAGCATAAAACGTATTCGGGATAAAAAGTATCCTATATGTTAATCCAGGTTATAAACTATCTGTGTTCCAAATTTCATCCAAATCCGTTCAGTAGTTTTTGCGTGAAGGAGTAACAAACATACATACATACATACATTCATACATACATCCACACTCACAAACTTTCGCATTTATAATATTAGTAGGATGTTTGTTAGTAAGTTGTTGCTTAAATTTAAGAAGGTTACTTATATTTACTGTTAGTATTATTTAGGAGATTTGGACCCCTGTTTGGGTAAAGGCCTCCTCCATCCTTTTCCATGACTCCCTGTCCTTGGCTGACTTTATCCAGTCGTTACCTGCGACGTGTGTTATGTCATCAGCCCACCGTCTTAATTGTCGGCCAACATTCCTTTTCCCCATTGGTCCTTTCCATCGTGTGGCTTCAATGGTCCATCTTCTGTCTGGGTATCGTGAGATGAAATTTCGGGATTATTCATCCCCTATTTTATCCCCTTGGGGGTAGAATTAATCAAAATCATATAAGGGCTGTAAGATCCTACTAATATTATAAATGTGAAAGTTTGTGAGTGTGGATGTATATGTATGTATGTATGTATGTTTGTTACTCCTTCACGCAAAAACTACTGAACGGATTTGAATGAAATTTGGAACACAGATAGCTTATAACCGGGATTAACATATAGGATACTTTTTATCCCGATAATCCCGAAATTTTTGTTACGTTAAATACTACGCGGACGAAGTCGGGGGGCACAGCTAGTAATAATATACAGCACATATAAGGGCTGACCCGGCTGGGTAGTACCACCTTCTCACAGAAAATCGGCGAAAAGTAGCTATTATAGATGCGCTTCGTACGCTATGAGTGATAGAGCCGGAAATCCAACTCCTCTTCCTCTCGCCTTTATCCCACTGCCCTCAGGTGGGTAAGGTGGCAATGCCATTAGTATTGCAAGCATTTAAAAGGCCACGGTGACTGCTTAACATTAGGCGGGTCGTCCGCTTGTGTGCCGACTTTGTTATTTAAATATATAAAAATGAATCTCTATTTCCTTGGTCACGCGTGAACGGATGGAAAGATTTCGCAAATTATTTTTTGTTGTGTTTATTCTTGTCAGGAGAATGTTCTTTCGAAAAAAAAAAATAGAAAATTGAGCGGAACAATTCGAATTCAATAATCAAAGTTAAGACAGGACAGCGTTTGTCGAATCGGCTAGTATAATATTAAAAGCTACTTAAGTAGTCTTATATAATTTACCGGATTGTATGATGATAATAAAGCCTCATAATATATTCTCGCGGAACATTAAAATACTCACCCATTAATCACAAAGATGGACCCATCCGTCTCATATATATATAGCTATATAGCTATGTCGGTATATCTGTCTTGTTGAAGGGGGAAGATATTTCAGCCATCGGTACCAACTAACTAAGTTATACCGCTTGAGATAAGAAACATGAAATGAAACATGAAACCCATTTGGGAATTGACCATTGCCATTGCTTTGTACTCACTGGCCGACGAGATGTCGATTGGAAATTATTCACGATTCACGGCAAATAGTTTACAAATAAACTTACCATTACCTTGACAACATGACATAATTCTCTTCATCCAAAGGTTGTTTGGAAGAGATCGCAGTCTGCGATAAGACCGCCCAATGTACACTATTGTTTTTTTATGTTATTTGATATATTCCGAACTTTAGTTTGCAATAAAGAGTTATTCTATTCTACCATTGGTTTTTCAAATATTTTAAATTAGCAGACTTAAGGCTCTGTTTTCATCACGATGAATGTGGAAACCACGTCGCATGCGTCCAAAACCTTTTTGTTCTAATCAGCAAAGTATGCGAGGTTAATATAAATTGATGTTGTCTGTCTCTGTCAATTATGTAGATTAGAGCAAGATGATTAACGATGGAAGTGAAAGCACCTGTCCATGACTCAAGAAAAATAAGGGTAAATTAACGTTTTTTTTTATGGTGACGACAACCAAACTTTTTTTTGGAAATTTTAATTATTCTGACCAAGTGCGTCTTGTGCCACGCATAATGTACGGTTCCGTAGCAAATCCAATAATTAGATTCTATTTTTGGCTGACAAATATTGTCGATAATCATAAAAAGTGTCAACATACATTGCGTAAATTTTGATTAAATCTTTAAAAGTTAAATATCTCACCAACGGAATGTCTGATTATAAAATGTTGTAGGGAAACACCATTTCATTTAAAAATACCTTTTTAACGATACCCCACATGTAGTTACTCTACAAAAAAGATCCCCTCTGTCCACCTAAAAATACTACGAAGCCTATTCGGTTGTAGAAACTATACTAACACACAAGTACATACCGGAAACGTTACCGGAAAGCTTGGTTGGACGGACAAGGTGGATTGACGACCTGGCGAAGATCACGGGAATCAAATGGATGTGTGTAGCACGAGACCACTCGTTGTGGGGAGCCTTCGGGGAGGCCCATGTCTAGCATGACGTCTTTCGGTTGAAATGATGATGATATGACGATCTGTATAAATATATTTGTGACACAGTCAAGAGACGATATGAAAAGTCGGTGAAATGAAACTCTCAGCTGTAGCAACAAATCGGGCGGAAAATTCTTTCATAACAGCTGTCCGGTAATCCCGGCGAGGGATGACGAGGGTAGCTCACCTACTGACATAAAAATGCTTGGTACAGTGTTGTTAGACATATATTTTGCCAGGCTGGTATTGTATTATTGTTGTCCTTGTATAATTTTTATAAAATAAAGTCGGCAAATAATTGTAGGAACCGCCTAAAGTTACATCATTAAAAAAAATATTTTTATACTACAAATGATGACTTACAATTTTCTAAGAGCGAAATAATTTTCATTATTTTTATATTAACAAAAATTAGAGGTTTGTATTTTCAACTATGAAGTAATAAGTTAGTAATTAAAGCTACTGTTAATAGCAAATATTTTTGTTAATATTTCTTATATTGGAACATTATTTACATTATTTTTTTATATTACTATTTGTATTTGTATTTGTGTCCCACGTCGAGCAAATTCTCTCCCTGAATTCTCCACAAAATATGGTTATGTGCTTATTCGGGGCACATATTTTTATTAATTTTTATAATATAAAAAAAACATTGATTCTTATGAGTTTATATTAAAAAAGACAAAATTGTATATTCGTTTTTTATTACGTTAACATACAATAATAACCCTAAACCTAGACTTCTAAACATAATGTTCCTCTAACAATAGCCATTCCGTCCGTTCGATCAGGATTCAACCCGAGCGTCGAACAAAGCCCCGGTTAACAAGTTTCCAAATTGTTTATCCACCACATAATTCCACATCCTGATTAGAATCGAAGCTTATTTAAGTTGCTAAAATAGACTTTTACCATGTTAATATTAAGCATACATCGTCATTATTAAGTTCTACTTTAAAATTAAAACGCAAACAGATGAAAAATATTCTATCGGACTTTTCAGTTATTATGTATAGAGACGGGGCAGTAAAAAAGTACAGAGATAAAAATCTATCATATTTCTTCTTTGTTTTTAAAAGGTTACTAGCAATATCCGTTTATCGCATTACTAGTATTTCCTTAAACCCCTCTAGCTAAGCTAATTGCTTTTGTTAGGAGTGGGCCCACGTCAATAGTCTAATGGCCAGGGTGGGAATCGAACCCGGAACTACTCGGGTGTTCACTGGGCCACTGTGGTCACTGGGACTCTCCTGATAAGTAAATTATAACTGGGTTAGAAGACGCCCACTCTGTCTGCGAATCCTAATTATTGTTCGCCTATAAAAGCTATTGAACAGCACAAATTCACAAACTATGTAAAATAGAAAAAAAACCATAAGCATCCACTAAATAATGATTTTCGACAATTTCACCCCTAAAGAGGTAAAATCGATCGAACAGAGATACATAAGTATGCTCGGGAAAAACCTACTTAATTTAAACGCTCCCAAATGCCATTTTACTGATTTTCCGTCACCAACTAAATTTAACTAATAATCGAAGTAAGTGATTTTAATCGTAATTAAAATTTCGCGGAGTTGCGAAGATCAAAGGGCGTCCCGTCGGGCCCGCCGAGTTTCTGATTGTTTTCTGTCAACAATTAATGGCCCCGTCAAAAACTTATATCTCTGCCGCCGTCACGTTGAAATCGATGGTTATTAAGTAGTTGTATTCTAGAAACCCTCGCCTCCAATCTATACAAATAAATAAAATTGGAGTGTCTGTTTGTAATATCAAAATAACACCTTTTCACTAAATGCATAATAATATGAAAGTACATACCTACGACACATACAACAACAACGCGATAAAAATTTTTTTTGGCTGTCTGTCTGTGTGTTTGTTCCGGGTAATCTCCGAAACGGCTGCACCGATTTTGACGGGACTTTCACTGGTAGATAGCTGTTGTTATAAGTGTTGGCATTTATGGCATTTGACATTGCAAACATTAATCAATTTATATAACACTAGCAACACTAAATACAGAGTATAAAAGCAATGGCCGCCATTACGTTCTGTTCAGTCTCTTATCGTACTTTGTGTAAGGCAGATGTCATACCTTCCTAGTAAAGAAAATATTAATATTAAATACTTTGAAAACAATATTAAAATCTCTGCTTTTATTTTGGCCCATATCCAATAGGTTATGGGCCCAGTACTGTTTAAATGTTAAATTAGTAGTGTGCTGTTTAAAATCACGGGAGAAAAATAACCGAATCGCGATGAGTATTATCGTCGAGTACCTGGCAGTTTCATTATTCGGTTTGGAAAAAAGAAGATTCGACGGCACGAGAAATCCTGAGGAATTTGGATGCTGTGTACGAGCGAAAAAGTATAGCGACTCAACTGGCGTTACGCGACTGGATTATTAAGTTAAGTTGAAAAATGAGGGTAGTGATACCGTTGGCAAGATTCTATTCGTCGAAACCAAATCTCAAAATAATGAATAAACATTTAGAAACCATAACTTCAATAATCAAAATAAGTACAAGGCCAATAAGAAATCTTTCGTAAAATGTCATTATTGTGGGCGCAAAGGTCATTTCAAAAATGACTGTTACTACTTCGTACAGCGTACTGTTCAAGCAGTTGAAATAAATGAAGGGGCTACATCTTCCAGTGGGATCTCCGGCTTCGCATTTATGACCGGAAGTTATGATTCTGACTCTAAGGATAACCAGATTACTTGCTTGCTCGATTCCGGCGCATCGGACCACATCACAAACAGACAAGATATTTTTTTCTATACCTACACTAATTTAAATACTCCATTGAATATTTCAGTGACTAAACATGGTCAATTTATTTCAGCAACCAAGAAAGGCTCAGTGCAAGTGATTAGCAACACCGGCGTTCCTGGCGTTCTGGAGGACGTAATGTTCTGTCCGGAAGTACCTTACAGCCTGCTATCTGCGACCAAGATGCAGCAAGCTGGGATGGACACCACGTTCGATCAGCATGGAACCAAAATAACAAAAGATGGTAAAATCTTGATGAGAGGTAAGTCAATTAATAATTTAATATCTGTGAACTTTCGAGTTGGAGTAGGTCGATCTGTTAATAATTATGATTTGTGGCATCAGAGGTTAGACCATATAAGTAAACAAAAGTTTTTAGAATGAAAGAATATGGTTGATGATGCCAGCTTAATTAAAACTATGGTTTTGACAGGCTTGACTACCATTTAACAAGTGTAAAGATAGGAGCTATAATATTAAACGACCACTATTTGTTGTGAATACACTGATGTGTATGTGGGCCAATCACTCCTACTTCAATTGACAATAAGAACTATTTTGTGTTGTTCCTCGATCAATTTACCCATTACTGTGTTGCATACTTAATAACATAAGTCGGATGTTGTTAGGTTTTCAAAGATTTTGTTGCGAAAACTGAGGCTAAATTTAATGCAAAGTTGGTTAATTTGTATTGTGATAACGGTGTTTCCAAAGGAATTACATACCATTTTACTGTTCCTAGAACACCACAACAAAATGAAGTTTCAGAGCGTATGGTTAGGACTATTATCGAAAAAGCCCGTGCTATGGTTAACGGTGCTAAATTACCCAAATGTTCCTGGAGTAATGTAATTTTAACTGCGGTATACTTGATAAATATTACACCTACCCGCGCTATTAAAAAAACAAAAAAAAAAAAAAAAAAAAAAAAAACACCATTTGAGTTGTGGCATGATAGAAAACCAGATATCAAATATTTAAAGGTTTTTGGTTCAACTGTGTATGTGCATAATAAGACAAATAAAACTAAATTTGATGAAACGTCTTGGAAAGGCATACTGTTAAGATATGTACCTAATGACTGTAAAGTATGGAACACGGTACGTCAAAAATACGAGACAGTAAAGGATGTTATTGTAGATGAGGTAAACTTTCTGCAGTCCAGGCCTGCGTTACAGATTGAAGGGAATGAAAATGAACATTTCCGTGACAAAACTGATAGTAATTTGAAATCAGTTCAATAAAACCTCAAAGTCTTGATAATCATAAATCTGATATTTCCAAAACTGATGAGACTACATCGGATAGTTTAAAATCAGTGGAAACACAATCAGATGATTCATTACCACAATACTTAAATTCAGATAGTTCGAAATCTGATCAATTCGAATAACATACCTGAGCTAAATCTTAATGATAAAGCAAGTAATATTGAAACTTGTGTAGATCATGGTTCAAGTCAATTGAGGGGGAGTGCTAGGCTGAAAAGTCGTCCCACTATAAGTTATAATGAAATAGATGGTAAATTCTAAATAGAGAAGATTAAACTCGATGGAAAGGTGTGATTAAAGAAGAGTTAGATTCACTTTCATCTAACAATACCTAAACTTAGTAACGGAAATATAGTCGATTGCAAATGGAATCGAAGTATAAAGCGAGACTAGTTGCTTGAGGCTTTAGTCAGGAGTATTTTACAGATTTTAATGAAACTTTTGACCCTGTCGCTTGTATAGCTAGTTTTAGGTGTATGATTAGTTTTGCTAATCAATATAATTTGTTGGTACATCATATGAATGTAATAACCGCATTTTAAACGGTATTCTGAAGGAGGAAATTTCTATGAAAATACCAGAAGGAATAATTAATAAAGACGGTTATGTATGTAAATTAAATAAAAGTTTATATGGACTTAAACAAGCTGATAGATGTTGGTTAGATTTATTTGATCAGTGTCTTAAAGAAAATGGGTTTATAAATTCATCAGTAGATAGATGTATTTATATTTTGGATAGAGGTAATATTGATAAATATATATGTGTTGCTATATGTTGATGGCTTGAATCGACAGCTTAGAGGAACACTTAATGAGTAAATTCAAAATGGAGATTGAAAGAAATTAAATTATTTTTAGGGATTAAAATTTCTAGATCTAATGACACTATAACTTCAAAGTGCTTACATAAAAACCATTTTAAATAAATTTGGTATGTACAACTGTTATTCTATTAGTACCCCTCTAGAGAACAAACCAAACTATGAGGCTTTAAACTCTGATAGTGAATAGAATGCTCCTTGTCACAACCTTATTGGGTGTTTCATGTATATTATGTTATCGTCCAGATTTAAGTGTTAAGTGTTAATATTTTGAGCAGAAACACAAACAAAATAATAAAGAGTTGTGGCAATATCTCAAAAGTGTGCTTAGGTATTTAAAAGGCACAATTGAATTAAAACTAACATACAAAAGGTGTAATAATTTTTGGTGACATTTTATGTGGGTATTTAAATTCACATTGGGGTGGTAATGATGTCAATGATTGAAAAAGTACCTCTGGTTATTTATTTAAATTATTTAATAGCTGTACAACAACATGGAGCACAAAGAGACAAATATCTGAAGCGGCTTCTTCGACTGAGGCTGAATATATGGCGTTATTTGAAGCTGTAAAAGAAGCATTACGGCTGAAGTCTCTGATAGTCTGTATTAAACTGAATACTGACGGTGCGATTCCTATATTTGAAGACAACAATGTTTGCATAAGTATAGCAAATAATCTAGCTAGTCATAAAAGGTCTAAACACATTGTCATCAAGTACCATTTCTCCAGGGAGCAAGTAGAAAACAATGTAATAAAATTGTTATATGTACCCACAGGTAAACAGCTTGCAGATGCGCTGACAAAGCCGTTGCCAGCTGCCACATTCAAGCAATTTAGAGATGAAGTGCTTAACGACTTAAAAAGCTATTTTTTTATTATTGAATTGCTAGATAACTTTGTTTTTAAGAGTATGGTCTGATTAGGTTTTACTGGGTTTTCCTAATCCTTGCAACAAATGTTGGACCATTATTTATTGTAATTTCCCCAGCTATTACTTGGAAGGTATCATATTCTGATGAGGTAAAGCTATATTTGTAAATAGTTAATCAATCTGTTTGCATAATTTAATTAATGTTTGAGGGGGCGTGTTGGCATTTATGGCATTTGACATTGCAAACATTAATCAATTTATATAACACTAGCAACACTAAATACAGAGTATAAAAGCAATGGCCGCCATTACGTTCTGTTCAGTCTCTTATCGTACTTTGTGTAAGGCAGATGTCATACCTTCCTAGTAAAGAAAATATTAATATTAAATACTTTGAAAACAATATTAAAATCTCTGCTTTTATTTTGGCCCATATCCAATAATAAGCAGTAACTAGGCTACTTTTAACATCAGAAAAACAAAATTTTAGAAAGTGTGTCCTGTCGCGCGGGCTCAGAACGCGGGAGCGAGCTTTTTTGTTAAGTTAAATTCCACGCGGACGAAGTCGCGGGCTCAGCTAGTAAATAAATAAATATCGCCAGACTGACACACCGACTGTATCCCTGATATCACCTGATATGACTGTATCACTGATCCCGATCCCAGTGACACCCAGACCAGGGCAAATGACGAAAAGGCCGAAATTTGCCCCGGCGGGAATCGAAACCGCAACCATCATGTGCAGTGAGCCGAGCGGCCTACGCTCGGACCACTGCGACAAGCGGTCATCGAATATTATCAGCGAAGTTTTGGAGTAAAAATCTATTCTCTTTGGGAATGATAAGTGTGATTGAATGCACGTGATTCATACAAAATATTACTTTATTCATCGTTAATATGGTCTTATGTTAATAATTAACGATATTCCGCAAACGTGATGTGACTTTTTATGGTGGTGCATCATCTGTACCTAGTATTTACATACTAAGGTGCCATTGATTATTGCTGTGTGTCTTACCTTGTTCACAATAGTTTTTGTTATTACTTACTACTGTTCAATAAACAAATTATTTTACCCTAGCCGATTGGCTGTCACTCCTACGGTTAAGCACAGGTCCCGGTTCAAACCCTAGGTCGCATCGCTGGATTTTCCGAAATCTATGTGCGAATCATAATTTATAAATGATTATTATTTGCTTACGGTGAAGGAAATCATCGGGAGGAAACCTGCATGTCTTAGAAATCTAATCTAACCTAACCAATTTTCGAAAGACATGGTGAAATCCGCCAACCCGCACTAGGTGTGGTGGATTTCGGCTTGAATCCCCCTCGTAGTGAGGGGATACCCATGTCCAGGAGTGGGACGGGAAAGGGGCAAAATTATTGTTATCATTCAAAGTTAAAGCGTTAATTTTGTTTAGGCCTACGGGGGCACTTACAAATTGACTATTTTTTTTCTTATATAACAGGATCGGAACGCGACCTCGACTGAGCAGATCCAGCAAGATACTCGGCGGGCTGTATTTTTACATTTAGTTATATTTCTCTTTTTTTATATCGCCAGTTGGTATTTATTATTTATAATAATAATATAAGCCTTTATTTCAGACACAAAATATTTATCTTAAATTACTAGTTGTGAGTCGACATCGACAACTTGGTCTGTTTGCCCAGCTTTGGCAAAGGCCTCCTCCAATTTTTTCCACTCCACTCTGTCCCTTGCTGTTCTCGTCCATGTTTTCCCAGCTATGGCCATTATGTCGTCTTCCCATCGCCTAGATGGTCTGCCGCGTTTCCTTGTTTTATTTCTTGGGTACCAGTATATAATGGTTCTATTCCATTTTTCGATGCCTCTTATGGTGTGTCCTGTCCATTTCCACTTGAGGTTTTTTATTTTAGTTATGACATCGATCAATTTTGTGGTTTTCCTAACAGTCTCGTTGCGCACCCGATGTATTTTTCTTATATTAAGCATGCTCCTTTCCATTGCAGTC
The DNA here is from genome assembly GCA_918843915.1 of Notodonta ziczac. NCBI lineage: Eukaryota > Metazoa > Arthropoda > Insecta > Lepidoptera > Notodontidae > Notodonta > Notodonta ziczac. The sequence goes on along the minus strand of OU974060.1, from coordinate 5,232,973 downwards.
TGGCAGCTTTTTAACTTATTGGAAAGTATGACGTGTTGTCCGGCTAGGTCGTGTGGGTGTCGGGAGCCACGTGTTGCCCAGGAGAAAAGTAAAGCCATACAAGACTGTAGCACGTAATTATATTAGAAAAGTTAGATAAAACACATAAAAGTAACAATCAGCGAGGGGTACAGAGCTTGTTAATTATTATATTTAGCCGGCCGTTTGCGTTGTCGCCGGGGACGTGCGGACGTCACGCGCGTTCGAGAACCTTCTGACGTGGAGGGGCGCGAGGCGGACGCGGCGGGAGCGGTAGGGTGCGTTCGGAAATACGGTCCCGTTATATCCTCCCCCTCCGAGACACTAGAACGCCTCGTTAGTGGATCGGCAGAAAAAACTTGACGGGGCCGTCCACGAAAGTGTCGAGGCTGTATTGGAGCTGATACCTGACCTGACTGATTTTGGTGCGGCTTCAAATCAGAAGCATGGAACTTCCCTATAACTTGCGAATTCAAATCAGTAACCTCGTAGGTCGTGGGACTGACGATTTTGCTTACCTTATAAAGTCTGGCACGCTTGGGTATAAACTTATTTGTTCTACCCTTAGCGGAATCACTTAACAAGTGCGTAGTAATAAAAACTAGGTCACCTAATTGGTAACTGGGACCAGACAGCCGACTTTTGTCAGGGTGCGACAGCTCATCTTTAAATGGAAGCGGGTAACTTTCAGTTTTAGTAAAAATATTTACCGGGACTAAAACAGCCGGGGAGGCGGTCCATGCAGGCTCGCATTCCTCAATAATACCGTCGTTGAGCATTTTGTCAAGTTCGGTTTTTATGACCTCTTTACGTGCAGGTGTGAGGTGATACGGCGGGACTGAGATGGGCAGATGATCTCCGGTGTCATTAGGATGATGGTCGACATATGGCGTTAGGTCTCCTCCTGGTCTGAAGACATCCTTGGTACGCTGCGGAAGAGAAGCTAGGCAGGCGCGCTCGGGAGGGATCGTACCCTCGTCTTCTCGCAATCAACAGCCGAACAAGGCGTGAGGTCATTTGGATACTCAAACTCTAATGGAAAAACTCCTTCAGAACCATGGAAGTGCCATGTAGAAGTAGCGAAATTAATGGCTAAACCAGCTGCTACTAAAAAATCTACACCCAACAAGGTGTCATTATCACGGGCGTCCGGGAATACTAAACATTCTATGGTTACACTTTTACCTCGTATGATCTTAATATCAAGTGTCGTTGACAGCATTTCACGTGTTAGCATTGAACCATCGGCGAGCTTAACACTCATAGAACCGGGCACAAAGGGCTGGTTATGCTGTTTTAATAAAGTGTAGAGTGAAGAACCAGCGACAGTTCTCTTGGCTGCGGTATCGATTAAACCCCTACCTCGGATTCCTAAAATCTCTATACCTAAAATAGGTCGTCGCGCTATGCCATCTTGCGAAGAACTTACTGACGAAAAGGTGACAAAATTATCACAATCAGATTTTGTGGTCACCCTACGTTTGTTACCAAATTCCCGGTTTTGTCCCGAAAAATTCATGGTCACCCTACTTGGTGACGGACAGTTATGTGATAAGTTATTTACGACGCACTTATTATCAACTAATTCCCTAGGAGGTACTGACTTAAATTCGCTAGGTACGTGAGTGCGGTTAAGGGACTCCCCCTGCATAACAGGACGAGATAAGGATGTAAACAAAGTCATATGGTCCGAACGCGGCAAATTTAAAATCATTTGTTTATCATTACGTTTACGAGACGAGTTTACATCATGTTTATAGGCAAAATTATTAACGGGGGGTGTACGTATTAATATACGAAATTGAACTTGGTTCAGTAGTGGGGAGCGATGTTTTTACACAATTTAGGCGCTTAGAATGAACACTACTAATAGAAGAGCACAAGTCAGGTACAGCCCCAGTACAAACCATAGGTAACACATTAAAACTACTCACCTGGATGGACGGCTTACCAACAGCTGATGCATTAGAGGTCGTTGAACTTTGCGATCGCGATATTTGTACGAAATCGACCGCGCTAAAATTTGAGTTGCACTTAGAACAATTAGAACGCATAACTCCGCTCTCGCCGCACCCGTAACACTTAATAGTATTTACGTTACCAACTACGTTATTTTTATTATTACAAGGGTCATTCGCGGCTTGTTTAGCTAATAACTTACGACACCGATCACGCGTATGTCCATAACTTTTACAATAAACACAATTCAATTCAATTCAATTCAATTCAAATCATTTATTTTGTTTAGGCCTACGGGGGCACTTACAAATTGTCAATTTACATATTTTTTTCCTTATATCTACAACCGGATCGGAACGCGACCTCGACTGAGAAGATCCGGCAAGAAACTCAGCGGGCTTGTCTTTTTACATGTCATGTTTTTTTTTTTTTTTAATCGCCAGTTGCTTATTTTCAATAATTACAAAGGGCAGAACTTAGATATTAATATAAATATTAAAATAGCTCCAGTGTGTTGCCTTTTGATGTTATCAAGAATTATACAAATAATTCGGACTACTAGGGCAAGACACGCTACGCTTTGACATTATTATTGACTGTCGAGATTTGAGCTGCTTAGTCCCAAGCTGTTTTATCATCCAAATAATCCGAGATTTTGTAATAACCCTTTGCAGTGAGTTTAGTTTTAATTAGGGTTTTAAACTTATTGATAGGTAAATCTCGGATTTCATTGGGAAGCTTATTGTAAAAACGTATACATTGTCCCATAAAAGAACGACTTATTCTGTGGAGACGAGTTACATGTACGGATAGCTTGTGCTTATTCCGTGTATTAATAGAATGAGCGTCGCTCCTTTTCTCAAAATTATTAGCATTTTTTTTTACGTACATGAGATTTTCATAGATAAATTGTGACACAACAGTTAGAATATTTATTTCTTTAAATTTTTCTCTGAGGGAGATTCTTGGAGCTAGATTGTAAATAGCTCGTATAGCTCTTTTCTGCAGAACAAAAATGGAGTTTAAGTCAGCAGAGCATCCCCAGAGCAGTATGCCATATGACATAACGCTATGGAAATAACTAAAATAAACAATTCTAGCTGTTTCAACGTCGGTTAAATGCCTGATTTTTTTAACAGCATATGCCGCACTGCTGAGTTTACCCGTCAATTTTTTGATATGAGGACCCCATTGCAATTTAGCATCTATAGAGATCCCTAGAAAGACAGTTTCCTCCACAAGGTCCAATTCTGCTCCATTTAGTCGTATATTGGTTCCTACTTGTCTCACATTTGGCGTTGAGAACTTTATACATTTCGTTTTATTCTCATTAAGTAGAAGATTATTTACATTGAACCAATCTACAACTTTAGCGAGTGCGTTGTTCACATCGTCATAATGTAAAAGCTGTCTTTTAATTTTAAATAATAAAGAAGTATCATCAGCAAACAACACAACTTCGTGACTATTTTCTACATAGTAGGGCAGATCATTTATATATATTAGAAACAAGAAAGGACCCAGTATCGAACCCTGCGGTACGCCCATTGAGACTACAGAACCGGGCGATGTCTTGTCATTAATATTGACCTTTTGAATTCTATTGCTCAAATATGAAGTCAAGAGGTCAAGAGCCTTGTTCCTGATACCGTAGTGGTGCAATTTCCTGGCAAGTATTTCATGATGGACGCAGTCGAATGCCTTGGACAAATCGCAGAATACACCGAGGGCATCCTGCGAGTTCTCCCAGGCACTGAATACATTTTTTATTAGTTCAACACCTGCGTCTATAAGGGCGTTTGTCGCGTTTGTCGATCTTGTCGGCGACCGGAGTGGCGTCGGCGTTACCGCCTGACGTGCGTTGCCGCGGAGAAGCCTCTGCTGCTGTAGGTAGACACGGTGCCCGCTGCGATGAAGACCGCGCCGATGCCGGCGATGGCGGCGATTTGGGTCGAGCGCAGGTGGCGGTGGCACCCTTTGATGTCTCGGCGGTGGTGTTGGAAGTTACAGATTCTTTCGTAGAATCCTCGATACTTCTTGCTTTTTGGAGAAGAGTATTAAAATCGGTGAACTCCTCTCTACGAAGGCGTTTACGCATTTTCTGATGAAGTAGACCGTATATCATATCGAGCTCCACTTTCTCACTCAGGTCGCCTCTAGGTAGCTTCGCGAGGAGTGCTCGGGCCCTGGCGACAAACAGGTCGGTTTTCTCCTGTGGCTGTTGCCCGTCTGCGAATAGGTCGACGTAAATTCTGTGAGGGGGGCGGCGATCTCCAAAAGCACTTCGTAGGTTTGATATGACGTCATCCCACTTAGATACTTGATGCTTAATACCCTGCCACCAGGTTGCGGCCGTGTGTGACAGGAGCATAGAGATGCCTTTAACGGCTACGTCATCGGGAACATTGGCGGCTTCTCTGTACGATTCAACGGCGTCGATGAATCCCTCTACTGATTCGTCTGCGCGTCCGCTGAATAAAGATTTGCAGCGGCTGAAGTTACTGGTGAGGCGATGGTCGAATGTGGGAGTCGCAGACTGTCTGACGCTATCAAGCAGCTCACGGAAAGCGTCTAGCTGCGTGCGTTGCAGGGTGTTGATCAGCGCGGTAACATCCAACTGGCTGAATCCCCCGCTGCTGGACAGCGGCGCGTCATTCGACGGCGGCGACGCGTCACTCGCGTCCCGTTCCTCAGAGTTTTGCATCTTTTTAGGCGGCATTTTAACTCCAACACAGTAGGTACTTTGCACAGTTTATAGGTAGATAGGTACACAGTTTGTGAGCACACTTCACTATAATTTCATCCAAAGCGTCACGATTGCGGCGCCATTTATGACGTGTTGTCCGGCTAGGTCGTGTGGGTGTCGGGAGCCACGTGTTGCCCAGGAGAAAAGTAAAGCCACACAAGACTGTAGCACGTAATTATATTAGAAAAGTTAGATAAAACACATAAAAGTAACAATCAGCGAGGGGTACAGAGCTTGTTAATTATTATATTTAGCCGGCCGTTTGCGTTGTCGCCGGGGACGTGCGGACGTCACGCGCGTTCGAGAACCTTCTGACGTGGAGGGGCGCGAGGCGGACGCGGCGGGAGCGGTAGGGTGCGTTCGGAAATACGGTCCCGTTATAAAAGTCTTTTCGTGAGGGCCCAGGTCTGGCATCCGTAAGTACCGGGAGCACACATGTATTATACAGTTTTCTTTTTATAAACATGCTCACTTCTTTGTTCTTCATAATTTCTTTGAGGCTCCAATAGCTTTTCCACGCTTTACCGATCCTTATTTCTATTTCTTTTGCCATAGTATTGTTTGGTGATATCAATTGGCCAAGATAGGTGTATTCTTTCGTGTATTCAATTTTTTGGTCATTTATAGTGATTGGTTCTTCAGTTGCATTCGTCATCGCTTTAGTTTTTGTTACATTTATAGTTAGGCCCACTTCATTACTTTCTCTGACCAGATCTATGAGCATGTTTTGGAGATTCTCCTTAGTTGACGCAAATAGTATAAGGTCATCTGCGAATCTAAGATGGGTCAGTTTTTCACCGTATATATTTAGACCGTATTCATCCCAATCCATTTTACGGAAAATATCTTCCAGAACTGCTGTGAATAGTTTTGGTGACAAAGGGTCACCCTGGCGTAATCCTCTTTGTATTCTTATTTCTTCTCCTTCCTTTTCTAGTTTTACTTTTGCCGTGCTGTTTCTATATATGTTTCTTAAGATTCTTGTATATTTATCTTGTACTCCTTGATTTTTTAAGCTTTGCCAAATTTTTTCGTGTTCTATTGAATCAAACGCTTTGCAATAATCCACAAAGCAGCAGAAGAAATGTGTGTTGTACTCTTGATTCTTCTCAAAAACTTGCCTCACTACGTGTACATGATCTAGGGTTGAGTATCCACTTCTAAAACCCGCTTGCTCCCTCGGCTGGTTTTCGTCAAGAGTTATAGTTATTCTTTTGAGAATAACCTTCGCAAAGACTTTGTAGACATTGGACATGAGGCTGATCGGTCTATAGTTATTTATTTCATTTTTGTCTCCCTTCTTATGTAACAGCGTGATTGTTGATTTCGTCCATTGTGCTGGAATTGTTTCAGTGTGAAGTATATCATTGAATATGTATGTGAGTATTGGTGTTATAATTTCCTTGCATTCTATCAGAAGTTGGTTGCTGATTCCATCTGGTCCGGGAGCTTTGTCTTTTTTCTGCGTTTCTATTGCCCTGCTCACTTCTTCTTTCAACAATGGAGGTATGCAGTCGTTGTTGTCTAGGGTTGTTTTTTCTATATGATTCTTTTTTGAGTATAGGTCTTTATAGAAATTTGTGGCAATTGATATTATATCTAGTCTTTTGGTTTTATTTTTCGCTGTATTATCTTTTAAATTAGGTATCCAGTCGGTTTTTTCGATTAGATATTTGATAGCTTTTTTGATGCCTCCTGTTTTGGCAATGTATTGCTTGAATGTTTTTAGTCTACGATGTTGTCGGTCTTTTCTTATTTGTGATTTTATTTTTTTGCTTAGGTTGGCAATCTGATTCCTCACTTCTTTTGATTTTTGTTTTGAATGTAACAATGTATTTCGTTTTTCCAGTAGGGTTTTCGTTATATTTGTTAGAGTATCTTGATTTGGTTTCCCTCTAGAGTTTTTGTTTTCTGTCTTTGTAGTTAGTATTTCATGTATTTTGTTATATTTTTCTTGGGTACTTAAGTATTGTAAAGGTTCAGTTTCAACTTTTCTCAGTGTATTTGTAATATTAGTACATGATATTTCCGCTGTGTTACAGAGCAGTGTTTTCAATTTGAAAGGTCGGTTTGAAACTGATGCGAGTTTAAGTTTTCCTCTTACCATTCTGTGGTTGCTATTAAAATTAAGGTTATTTATTGTGCCACAGTCGTAAAAACATTGCTTCTATTCGTTAGTATATAATCAATCTCATTCTTGACGCTCTTTTTTTAAATAAGCTGTTAAGTATTTTTAAGTTGTTTTCGAATGCCAGTTCCATTAACTTTTGACCGTTCCTTGTTCTTTTTCCGCTTGTGTGAGGTCCAAGCACTATATCTTCTCCGTTTAGCGGGGTTCCAATTTGTGCATTGAAATCACCCATTACTATGCAGTTTTTGTGTGTGTGTTGTTTTATAGCGGTATTTAAGCTCAAGTAAAAATGATCGATTTCTGAGATACTGGACTGTTCAGTTGGCGAGTATATTTGAACTATGGACCACTTTTCTTTATATGGTGGAATTATCAAATTGAGTACAGCTATTCTTTCGGATATGCCTACGATTTCTTCAATATAGTTTTTTAATTAGAAAACCCACGCCATGTCTCCCTGGTGTTTCACCCTTGTAGTAGAATATGAACTCTTTGTGTTCCTCAATTCCTTCCCCATTCCTTCTCACTTCACTTAAGCTAATAACATTCCACTTGACTTGTTCTAGAGCGGAAATCAGTTCTTGTAGGTTTTCATCTAGACGTAAAGAAAGTGTATTGTACGTTGCTATGAAAGCATGCGTGTTGTATTGTTTCTGCTCATTAGGCATTATTTTTGTTTGAGATGTGGATTTTGGAGGGTAATAGTCGTCATGCCCCACGGTGACAAACCGTCTTGGGGTAGATTTGTTTGTTGTTTTGTTCGGTGAAGTTTTTGTTTGTGTATGCTTTCTTTTCCGGTTGTCGATGTCTATTGGTCGTTTTTTGGGACTGATGGTGATAGGCGCAGTCCGGATCCAGATCCAGATCTCCCACGAGCTACATAGTCGAGCATGTTTGTTTTGTTTATCTTCTTTGGTGCTGATAATACAGATTGTTGGTTTGGCGATTTATTGGGAGATTCTGTACCGTCTCTTTTCCTTTTATCTCTTTTATCTTCCGCACGGTCCTTCACAATAATTTTGTCTTTTACAAAGTAGCATAATTTACCTTTTGCTCTTTCTTCTTTCAACTGAGGCAACAATTCCTTTCTTTTTTCTAGAATTTCCTTTGGATAATCTTCCTTAATATAAATGCCATCTGTTAGTTTGTTTTTGTTCTTGTAGGCTTCGTTTCGTCTCCAGGTTGTTACAAAACTGACAAGTATTGGACGTGTTTTGTTTCCCATAACTCCTAGTCTAACAGCTCGACTTATCTCTTGAGGTTCGATGTTTATTTCCATTTTGTTTTTTAATAGTTTTATAATGCAGGATAATGGTGATTCGTTTCGTTGTTCTTCGTCTATTCCAAATAAAAATGGGTAAAAAAACTTTTAAGTTAAACGGTTTTATTTGATGTGCACTGAAAACTACAAAATAAATAAATAGTTACTTACCTATCAACCTACGTAGATGATCTCGGTCATTAATATCTCTGATGGTAGTGGTTGTCATAACTTGAACCATGTCAGCGGCCGAAAGGCAGTTCATGAAAGAACACTAACACCAGGGTTTGCTTGGTAGGTAAACTAAGCAGCCCACACTATAACAAGTAGGTATTTTGACCTTCTAGTTCAGAAATATTTTAGTACTAGGCAGAATAGCTTTTAGGCATATTAGACTAAAATAAAAACGTGGGGCCCATTAACTATTTCTGTAGTACTTTCTACTATACTAAGTGTGGATTGTATCGACTTATTATAATCGTCATCATCATCATCCTAGCGGTTTATCCCGGTCGCATCCGAAACCTCATAGCTCCGGAGTCCAGGGTCCGCTGAATCGACTTACTATAATCGTAACTGGAGGTTTTGACCATCAGCCGTTACGGCTTCACCAGCCAACGCCGAGCTCATGATCTACCAAAGTATAAGATATGCTCTGCCATAGGTATGATTTCAGAGGGGCCCCACGTTTTTATTTTAGTCTAATATGCCTAAAAGCTATTCTGCCTAGTACTAAAATATTTCTGAACTAGAAGGTCAAAATACCTACTTGTTATAGTGTGGGCTGCTTAGTTTACCTACCAAGCAAACCCTGGTGTTAGTGTTCTTTCATGAACTGCCTTTCGGCCGCTGACATGGTTCATGTTATGACAACCACTACCATCAGAGATATTAATGACCGAGATCATCTACGTAGGTTGATAGGTAAGTAACTATTTATTTATTTTGTAGTTTTCAGTGCACATAAAATAAAACCGTTTAACTTAAAAGTTTTTTTACCCATTTTTATTTATTATTTTTATTTTTTTATTTTTTACGAGGTATCTAATTACCTATTTTTTTTATCTGCCCCTCTAACGGTACACAATCTTGGACGCAACTGTTCTCGACACGACTAATCATGCCCCCACCTAATACGCCATTTTGTAACAGCGTCCATCTTGAGTTTGAAATTTACATTTTGACATAATGACAGTATTCTGCTAGTTTAGTCCTATTATTTGCTACCCATATTGTTGTGGTTGTGGAAAAATATGTACCTAGTCCGCCATATTGGAACGGCGTCCATCTTGAATTTTAAATTTTGACATCATCGTGTTTTACTAGTGTAGCCCTTTCATTTGATACCCATATTGAGGTGGTTAAGAAAAAATATGTAATCCACCATTTTGTATCGGCGGCCATCTTAGATTGATAATGTTATTGATTTTATTATATTGTATTGTCATCTAAATTAAATGTGTGTACCAAATTTCAGATCAATCTGACAACGGGAAGGTGCTTAAATTTCAATTTCTAATTTTGACCCAAATAAATAAACAAATAAATTCCGTACGGGTCGAGCTAAATAAAACCGTTTAAAAATACAAGGTTGTTCCTTCTTCTGTCTTCCTCCATAAATTTTATTTTGTTTTTTAGTGTATTCACTTCGATTTTAAGATTTCTGTTTTCTTCCATTAAAATCCCTAACTTTTTGTTTATAGTTTCAGTTACTTGTCGTGTGACAGTTTCAGTTATTATTTTTGTTTGCAATGACATCTCTTCCTTCATTTTACTTAGAAAAATTTCCATCTGAGGGTCCATAATTTGTGGGGTAATTTGATTTCCCAAGTGGCAACACTTTTTACTATGACAGTTGACAAGTTTGGTTTGCAAGGTTGGTAGCTCACTAGCCTGATTTGTTTATGGTTATACTTTTCGAATGTCAAATAACTAACCTCCTTACTTTCTCAGTGAAGTGAATTGCACTAAATTCTGATTTTCAGCACTATAGATGCACCAATTAACGAAAGTAATGTTTTGTGGGCACTAATTATGGTGGTAACAGTGATTGTGATCAATTTTGTACTTAGTTAATATTGAAATAGATTAAAATAGTCGCGAGCAACAGTAACAGTTGTTTACTATACGACACCGGAACCGGAAAAAAAAAACCCTAGGTCGCATCGCTGGATTTTCCGAAATCTATGTGCGAATCATAATTTATAAATGATTATTATTTGCTTACGGTGAAGGAAATCATCGGGAGGAAACCTGCATGTCTTAGAAATCTAATCTAACCTAACCAATTTTCGAAAGACATGGTGAAATCCGCCAACCCGCACTAGGTGTGGTGGATTTCGGCTTGAATCCCCCTCGTAGTGAGGGGATACCCATGTCCAGGAGTGGGACGGGAAAGGGGCTAAATTATTGTTATCATTCAAAGTCAAAGCGTTTATTTTGTTTAGGCCTACGGGGGCACTTACAAATTTACAATTTTTTTTCTTATATAACAGGATCGGAACGCGACCTCGACTGAGCAGATCCAGCAAGAAACTCGGCGGGCTTGTCTTTTGAAGCGAAGCTTCTTTACGGACGTTCGGGGCGCTCGCTACCCGGGCACTAAAACGGTGAAAAGCGTAACGCGTAACGCGTTACGCGTTAATATAATATATCTAATATCTACTGCAAAGCTTCGCTTCTTTCGGGCGTCCCTAGACGGCACTGATTTTTTTACATTTAGTTATATTTCTCTTTTTTTTATATCGCCAGTTGGTATTTATTATTTATACCTATACGTATTTATAAAACTAAAACCAAACTTATTGTAATTATGAAACGAAAATAAAATGTATAATGTTTACTAATTACATTCAGAAAGTTTGTTTGTTTACCGACCGACGTGGGTCCGGGGTATCGACCAGGTGGTGGACCGGCTCATATGGAAACTTCTAAGCCCCAGGGCTCCACGCTAATTGGACTGCCGCCGCCGGGAAAACTTTTAACAATTGAACATAGTTTTGCAAAAAGGAACCAACCCTCACTTACAGCTGCAGACTAAAATCAACCCCAGTAGAAGTGTTTTAAGGTTAGATTCAGTTTGCAGAAGTATTGGTGGTTAGATCCATTCTGCATATATATCTATATCCAATTCACAGACGAGAAAAATATTCGACTATATTACGGAGTGTTTGTTAACAGGATTTAACTTTTTTACTTGTGAACCATGTGGCTTGTTTACAGCAATACCTTACATTTTGCGCTGCAATGAAGGAATAAAACATACATACATTTGACGACCGCTTGGCGCAGTGGTCGAGTGTAGTAGGCCGCTCGGCTCACTGCACATGGTGGTTCAATTCCCGCCGGTGCAAATTTCGGAAATGGTCTTTTCGTAATTTGCCCGGGTCTGGGTGACACTGGGCTCACCCCCAGTCCATTATACGGTACCCATAGAACAAGCGTTGCTTAGTTTGGAATCATACGGTTGATGTGTCAGTTGGTGTGTCAGGCATCGCGATATTATTATTATATAATTTATTCATTTTATATTTTTAAATCTAAATAAAAAATATATTATCGAAATAATGTTTAAAATATAAAAAATAGTTCCCCACTGGCATCGGGAACAGGATCCTAGTTACCGGCGGTCAAGGCTCCAGGGAGAGGAACTGCCTCACGATCCTAGCCGTCTCCAGGAGTACTGCCTTCTGGATCTGATCCTTGATCCAGCTAACGAGAGCCTCTTAAGATGTTTGTCGAGGCGCTTGCCTATTATTATTATTATAATTAAATAATGAAGTATTTAGTTCTTTAAATAATATGAAAATCCACACAAACAAGTAGTAGGTGGTATAGCCAAGCTATAGGCAATTGACTACAGGTTCTATCCGGTTGGTTTAACCGGAAGTACCATCCTCTCTCAGAAGATCGGCGAAAAGTAGGTATTATAGCTGCGTTTCGTACGCTTCCACTTATTTTCAATTAAGCAACGTGCGAGCAATGCCTCTGGTATTGCAAGCAGGTCATACCCTAGCTTGCTGACTTTATTTATATAAAAAAGAAACTATTTAAAACACTCATAGGGATTACGGAACTCCGGGCAATTTAGTACCGAGTTTGAAACCACTCATTTTGACACTTACTAAGAATGTTTTATGTATAATACCAGTGTAAGATAATGGTAATATCAGATGAAAGCCTATCAATACCAATATCCGCGTCGGAATGAAAAAAATATACATGTTCATGCAAAGTTGAGATTGAAAGTAAATCCAATAGAGTGCAAAATAAAAGAGCACCTCTAGGCCGGCACACACACGTGAATCAGAAGGTTAATTGCAGGCCTCCATATAGCCGTGACAAGATTTAACTCTGTGTAAAATACACTATTATCTCATAAATAAAAGAGAAAAATTATTGATACAAGATTTTATACCTCCTAGCTACGAACTGGCGTAGCATTTGCCGTAGCATTTCTCGTAGCGATTAGGTGAGCAGTTCACGTACCTTCAAGCGTAGCAGTAATCGTAGCTTCTTTCGTAGCAAAGTAAGCAATACTTGTACGATGGGTACCGTACAATGGACTGGGGGCGATCCCAGTGACACCCAGACCTGGGCATTTTCGGAAATTTGCCCCGGCGGGATTCGAACCCGCAACCGCCATGTGCAGTGAGCCGAGCGGCCTACGCTCGAATCACTGCGCCAAGCGGTCATCAAGTATATTCCTTGAAACAATCAATGGCTAAACCATAAACCTTAATCGTTGTTATTACAATAATTATTTGATGTTACAGCAACTTTGAATTATTGCAACAAGTCATAATTGTATCAAAACAATTGCTTCTGACTGTTTCATTTGCGTTCGTTCAATGTGGTTCTACTTTCATTTATCTGCGCTGTGATCGCACTCAGTTATTGAATTGCGTTGCGATTGCAAAACTGGGAAAAGTAATAATTACGATGAGCGGTCGTGACCGAATCGTAGCCATCAATAAAAGTTTTTAATTTGCGTAGTACAGGAAAAATACGGGAAAGTTACAATGCATCTTATTTTTTTAAGTTTTGCTCTGACTCGCTCCTTTGTCTTGTTCGACGTACTTATTTTATTTATGTAACAAAATCGGAAAACAAGCATACGACCTACTTAATGTTAAGCATTAAACATAGGCTATAGATGCTTGCAATACCAAAGACATAGGTCGCACGATGCCAACCTGGGGCCCAACTGTGTTCACCACTGTCATCTCGATCGACTTGCAATACGTCAAAACTGACGTATGGCGTATCTGAATATGTCAGTTTTATAAAATCGCCAGACGAACCCACCAACTGTATGGTCTCAAACTAAGCAACGCTTGTACTATGGGCACCGAACAATAGACTGGGAGCGATCCCAGTGACACCCAGGCCAGGGCAAATTACGTAAATACCATTTGCGGAATTTACCCTGACGGAAATCGAACCAGCAACTATCCAGTGTACTGAGCCGAGCGACCTACGCTCGAACCACTGCGCTAAGCGGTCGTCAAGGTAATTTATAGGTGCATATGTAGTTTAGTTTCTCTTTCAACGTATACCAGTCACTAGTTAAGTCCAAATAGGTTTACCTGCGAATGTTTGTCAAAGTTGTTGTAAGCTTCCCGCATTCCACGTGTTTTACTTGCCCCTACTTAAGTGCTTACCCTGAGTGCGCCCTTTGTTGACCCTTACTTAAAGGACCTTTGGGTTTGTTATATGCCTGGACAAGTGAACTCCCAAATTAATTAGACTTTAAAGGCCAATTTATTGATTGAAGATTGGAAATGTTTTGACAATGTTAATGTTAATCAAATTAAAATATGCCCAGACTAATAAAGATCTAGTAGATTTAATAAAGTTTACTCGAAATTAAATATTGTTTGTTATCTACTGCTTCAGACATAATTTTATCTCTAGCTATAAAATTGTTGACGTCGTGACGAGATGGTTTCTTATTTTTATGTTAAAATAAAATTTATTTTAACCTTAACTTAGATAATAAATTAAAGATTGAAACTGTGTCTATTTCGAAGTTTGCTAGAAAATCTCGCATAAACGAAAATGTATTATCGAGCAGACAGGAAAAAATTTAACATAAACCCAGACAATTATTTTAAAAAGATTACTAGCTATGTGAGTTTATCACATTACTAGTATTCCCGTTGGCCCTTAGCTAAGCAAATGCTTGTGTTAGGAGTGGGCTAACGCCAAAAGTTTAGTGGCCAGGATGGGGATCGAACCCGGAACCTCTCGGCTACGTGGGCTCGATTACAGCCGGGGAAAATTTCGGAAATGACATTTTCGTAATTTACCCAGGTCTGGGTGTCACTGGGATTACCCCCAGTCCATTGTACGGTACCCATAGTACAAGCATTGCTTACTTTGCTACGAAAGTTTGTGTTTGTCTGGCGATATTTATTTATTATTTTAATCTGATAAGCCGCACGCAGGCAAAGTCGCGATTACAACTAGTGGACTGTAATGACATAATTTTCCACAAGACTATCCAGTTAGAACATTAAACGACATGTTACAACTAAGTTGTAAACGCAATATGTGTTCGCGGAATATTTTACGCCGTAATAAAATCCTGAACGTTAGATATTACACATTAACGTTTATAGGTTGTCTACGTAAACAATGTTACGGTTTGTATAGACCATTGTCGCTTAAATGGTCGCTTAGGTATTTTATATAACAGATGAATTTGTTAATCTAGGAAAAACTGCTACTTCCACATGTTATAGAACAGTATAACAAAATACCCTTTCGTATCCACTGTGAAGTTATGAAATGTTATATGAACCGTAATGTTGGAGCTCCAAAGATTTATTTTTTTAAGACTTTTCACCTTTTAGACTATTCGCCCTTAGTATAGTAGATATAAGGTATACCTAATTTAAATGCTTAAGTGCCTACCACTAAGACCATTAGTCTTGGGATTTCTTTCTGGACCTTTGATTACATCACTCGCTGCCAACCAATTGTACCAACCAACGGAATATATGTATGCCATCAAAAACAAAACTTGTATAAAAAACCAAGTCCTACAACTCAATTCTTCTTCCGTAAAAAGTTGTGAGATCCATGTAATACCAAGTCGGTTACTCTATTAAGTCCCTACTCAAGGGACCTTCTGTCTTAAGTTATTACGTAATTAGCTAACCTAAAACCATCTTATAGTGCCCTTATCAATATTGAAAATATTTTATATTTGAAATAAAATAGATTGACTTGACCATCGCATGAAAACACAATATATCTTACAAGTAATACATATTATACATATAACATTAAATAAGATTATTTAGGGCGTTTTTTTAGTAGGTATTTACAATATAATATTTAAAATTAATAAAGGCGCCGCGCAAAGTATCGTGCATTATTTAAAATAAGACCTTATAGATCTCCTCAGAGAATAGTTATCTGCATAAACGTATGGACAAATAGTTTTGAATAAAATAAATGTTAGAAATACCAATGAACGACGCACGAATAACGTTTGGCTTGACACTCGAAATCGAATATCTATCACCGCCACGGCACTGCTAGGCTATGAACACAACAAGCATATAAAAGGTTAAATACAACTATAAACTAAAGATTAAAAGAATTTGGTGATGTACTATTGTTTTATCCCCATTTATCATCCCAGCTTCATTACCAGACCCTGAACACCACCTATCTATAACCTATTTATTAAGACCATTCCAATGAGCCCCAACACGATATCTCTGCTGCAAGTTGGTGGGGATTTGGGTATCCTGCTGTTTCTAGACGATGCTGTAGCATCAGGTCAATGTAAAAATCAATGTAAAAAAGTAACAGGATACCAAATTTCGAATCAAACAGACCTGTGGAGATATTTATGTGCCTGCAATGCCTCTTACTATTATAGTATTAAATTATTCGAACAGAGCCTTGAGCTATTCACAAAAAGCGAAATTTATTTGTGTTATTTTGATTTGTATATCATATGGACTCAATAATCGAACAAAAGAGTAAGTGGTGCTCAAAGAGTATGTTATACTTGCAATGGAATTAATCAGCAAATCTATTTGTCGTTGCATGCTCAATTAAGCGTTAAAATTATAGTCACACGTACATAAAATAAATTAAGGAACCAATAGGTTTGACGATTAACACCGGCATGCTTTTGATAAACCGCTACAAATAAGCTCGCAGGAATATTGTTCGCTCAGTGTATACGAAGCATTAGGGACGGTCCAAATAAAAAACAGGCATGCAATTCAAAAATTCCTCCCCACACAATAGTGCAGAAAGTACCAATGGCTTCGTACGGACAATCTGATTAAAAGTGACCAGCGATGAAACAATGCATTGATTAACCCCCGAGGAAATAAAGGGGTGTTATAAGTTTAACATGTGTATCTGCGGTCTGACTGTGGCTTCGTATTAGCGCCTAAGCGGATGAACCGATTTTAATTTTGTTTTTTTTGTTAGAAGATTATTCTGGTCGAGAGTTATCTTAGGTATGTTTCATGAAAATCCATTCGATCGATTGAAAATTATCAACTCTTTTATAGTTAAAAATCGTCACATCGAGGGTTTTTAAATTTTCATTTTCTAGTTATTCGTGTTTTTGTTTTAACCCCTATTTTACGTGGTAGCCCACCCTTCATTGTTTAGTGAACTAGACGCCCGGAGAATAAAATTGCTGAAATACCAAAGTAATTGAACCCTCTTTATATAACAATTTATTTGCAGAATACACAATTGCTGAATATACAATACACATTCTAAGGGACAGATCAGGTAGATATCTAAACCCAAACACACATTATACCTAATCAATCTGTCTAATGACACACCCAGGGACATCCCTGGGTGTCTCAATGGACCGGCTTTGTACCCTTTTGTAGTTAAACTGCCTTTGAACAAGATCCTAATTCAGTACCTTAGCCATCGTGATCCCTTTTATTGATGACCGATCCCCACGGCCTGATGCTGTACCACAGGTATACGTTTGCTAAATGGCTTTAAGTCACTGCCGACAATGTAAAATACACCGATACATTGTATTCACAATATGTCAATCTAGCTGTGCCCGCCGACTTCGTCCGCGTAGTATTTAACTTAGCAAAAATTTCGGGATTATCGGGATAAAAAGTATCCTTTGTGTTAATCCCGGTTATAAACAATCTGTGTTCTAAATTTTATCCAAATCCGTTCAGTAGTATTTGCGTGAAGGAGTAACAAACATACATCCACACTCACAAACTTTCGCATTTATAATATTAGAAGAATATATATATTATTATTATTTATTATTATTTATTCATGTTCAGGCATCGCAGGCCCATAGATAAATACCTTAAAAACTAACATACATATTAATATAACAAATAAAAACTAAAAACTAAACTGTGGGTGGTGAAGGCGGCAATCTCCCCTGAAAGCGCCTGAACACCACACCCTTCGGCCAGTAGTCTTCCTGCATGAAGGTTGACAGCCTGTCCGTGGGGACCCTAACCACAAACGCCTTGAAACTAGCGTTGTGACTAGAGTCCAACGGCTGAACTCTCAATGAGACATTGCTTTTTATTCTTACATACTCAGCAATGTCCCCCGCCGTGCTGGTATAGTGGAGGCGGGACAGGTAAACTAGGGTGGTCGGCACTGCTGCACGCAACAGGAAGCTGGACCCTGTTGCCGCCGTGCCGCGGCGATTTCGGTTAACCCGCTGCGTGCGTCTCTTCTTCTGCACCGTGATGAAGCCCTCTTCATCGCGGTCGTCGACGCGTGCACACGCTGGGGCCACGTTCGGCACCTTACGGATGACAGGCCGCTGCTGGGCAACAGGCTTTCTGGCGGCAACGGTGGCAAAATCACGGGGCTTCTGTGGCACCGTTGATTTTGCTGGCGGGGCTGCTGCTCGCAGCTTGTCAGATGCCCGCGGGGTACGGGCAGCGGGAACGGGGGCAGCAGCTGCGCGCGGAGTTTGACCGGCGCTTGCTGACTCGGCAACGGATGACGCGGGTGACGATGTTAAAACCGCTGACGCAATGCTCGTCGCGGACGTATCGAAATATGCACCGCGGCGCACATTTACGTTAGCGGTTGTCGATGACCTAATTACCGCTAATGAACTGTGTAAACTATTTACTTCCTTACGCAATTCACTAACAGTAGTTTCGGACGCATCAAACCTCTGCGTCATCTCAGCTAGGCTCTTCTTCAGGAGCACGATGTCCTTCAGTAGGCTGGTCACGTCGACGTGGTCAAATGTGACGGGAGGGAGCTTGTTAAGGTCCCTCGCCACAAAAGTCGGCACGTCGTCCGGGTCGGTCTCCTTGAGCAGCGTGATGATGTCTTGAATGCTCTTCTTTGTCCCGTCACGCCGGCGGGACACCATCTGGTCGCTCTTGTTGAGCGCCCGAAACAGCAGCAGTTTGGCAGCGGCGATGTCGTCCTCGCTGAAGTTTGTGCTGCAGATCTGGACGGCGGACACCTCGTCCATCACGTCCAGCTTCTGCTGTAGGAACGCCAGCAGTTCATTTGCCACGAGTTCAGCACTCATGGCAACAAAGTCACGTGCGACGGCTCGCGCCGCGCTATCCGATATAATAAGTTATATTGATGTCAGCAAACACGTCCACATCGGAAGGCGACTGTAGCTAGACTGATATATATATATATATATAGCCTATATATAGCCTACTATATATATATATAGTAGGCTGACGACCGCTTGGCGCAGTGGTCGAGCGTAGTAGGTCGCTCGGCTCGCTACACATGGTGGTTGCGGGTTCGATTCCCGCCCGGGGCAAATTTTGGAAATGGCCTGTCGTAATTTTCCCGTGTCTGGATGTCACTGGAATCGCCCCCAGTCCATTGTACGGTACCCATAGTACAAGCGTTGCTTAGTTTGGGATGATACAGTTGGTGTGTCAGTTTGGCGATATTATTATTATTATTACAATACAATAAGAGAGTAATCAGAGTTCGGAACTGAATTAATAAAACCTTAAAATATTAATAAATCAGAAATCTAGACAAAAAATCTGACTTTGACTATGGCTTATATAGGGGCTGGTTCTGCCGGGATAGTACCACCCTCTTACAAAAGATCTGCGTAAAGTAGGTATTAAAGCTGCATTTCGAACGATGATGACCCTTTCCCTCCCTCTATCCCACTCCCTTCACGTCGGTAACGTCCGGGAAATGCTATTGGTATTACAAACATATATAGGCTAAGGTAACTGCTTAACATCAGGCAGGTCGCACGATTGTTTGCTGACTTTGTTACTTTAAAAAATAGTTAGCAGATTCGTAGGGCAGGTTTAGTTCAAGCTATAATGTTCGTAGGTAAAGATTTTTAAGTAAATAAGTTCAATAGTCAGATTGACACTGTTTTCACTTGAATCGATAACCAAATTAACGAACTGCCAGTACCCATTCCCACAAGATTGGTTCAAAGAGGAAAAACCTCAGTTTATAAATCATCAATTAGGATTCTGATATGAAGTGGAGCGTTGGCTCTGAGGTCTCGGGAGACATGAAATTCGTCTTCGCATATTTGAGGTGTTTTTGAACAAATTGACGCCACGAGGCGTAATAGCAACTGAAAAGTCAGCCAAGTGAGGTGTCAGAATTAATTTTGTTAATGTAAAACATTATATAGCAGATAGGTACCGTATGAATAATTCAAAATTAACCCCTCAAATGTTATCATCCATTTACAGCAGCATTAGAAAGCAATTTTGTTCTGAAACATGATTTATAAAAAATTGTAATTTATATTGTTTTCTTATATTTACGCGAATAACACACATTGAAATAAAACTAATTTACGGATTTAATCGCGTTTATTAACTTTATGTTCCCGACGTTTCGGTTGCTTGACAGCAGCCATGGTCACGGGGGGACTGAGGTGTTAGATGGCTGCTGTTAAGCAACCGAAACGTCGGGAACATAAAGTTAATAAACGGGATAAAATCCGTAAAATAGTTTTATTTCAATTGTAATTTATATTTTGCAGTGAGACTACCGTCCGTTTTGAATATCAGTCTAATGGAAGAATAAGCAAGAAACTCTGTAATTGATTGACTCTATACTATAGAGTTTATATTATTTATTTTGTTTATAATTTTTGTTATTAACAAACCGTGGTAGAGTGTTGGGTTCTGCTCCCAAATCATTTTACAATGGACTTCCGCAAAGTAACACACAAGTCAATAAATTACACAGTTCCTTGCTTATTCTTCCATTAGACTGATGTTCAAAACGGACGGTACACTCCAAAATATAAATTACAATTGTTTATAAATCATGTTTCAGAACAAAAGTGTTTTCTTCTACGGGCTGCGTCCACAAAATCACTGCAAAAGCGGCTGTTTTGTTATTACAAACCCTTATAAAGTATTTAAACATTTTTGTGCACAGTTAACCAACGACAATTTTATGTTAAATATTTTCAAATTTTAATTGCATTCATATTACCGGTTTGATGTGTAATTTTCTCAGATGAAACCAGAATGTACACTCTGACACACACAAACCGATTATATTGAAATAACAGTTAAAATCCATCAGGAAAATGATACACGAAGAAGATTAATCCCCGTTCGTGCTCCATTTGAATTACGCGGCGTAATTTCTCGTTGCAGGAAATTACGCGAACGGCGCCTCCGGGCTGTTTTAATTACGCGGCATTGGCACATGCCACTCTCTGCCTTCGTATGAAAGAAATACTGATAGCAAACCGTCATTTTGGATTAAGTTAATGAAATGCAAAATTAATATAAGACCGTGCCCTACAGCGCCAGAAACTTATCTAGCCGGGTGGCAAAAGGAGGTACTAAAATGTTCACTAGATAAATGTCAAAATTCCTTGCAGTCCTTGTGACGTTCTCAGCTAAAAGTACAAGGTTACATCTAATTCCACGTATTCCTTGCAAGAGCTAGAATGCAACAAATCTTGTGACTAAATTATAAATTCTTGTGGTCAATTGAATCATACAATTAGTAGTTATCCAGAAAAATATAGAATTTCATATGACAATGTGGAGGAGTAAAAGTTATTTATTGTATATGTCGCAGCCAACTCGCTTAATTCGCCGTTCCATCAACAGCCTAGCCACTTTACTAAACAGCGCCGTTCAACTAGCGGCCTAAATAATATTCAGCCGTATCGTCTGTTACAACATTTAATAAACTGGCTGGCTAATGCTTAGGCAACTGGTTGACATTTAAGTACTACAAAACTTTTTCAAGCCAAGCAGAGCGATCCGGATGGGTTTTGTTTAGGGTTTTTTTATGACCCCACAGAAATCCCACCCGGAAAGTAGGTTCAGTGGATCTAAAAAAAAATACCTAAGTACCTAATAAAATTACTCCATCAAAGTTGTTTTTTGCCGACGCCATTGACAGTTTGGTGAGTTTCGGCGCTAGGTGGCAGAAAGTGGAACTAAATTGAAATGAACAGGCTAGGTAAGTAATTCAACGGCTAGGCAAGTAATTCAACGGCTAGGCAAGTAATTCAACGGCTAGGCAAGTAATTAAACGTCATAGATCCAAGTCATCTGCCTAGCTGTTTGATCAAATGGCTGAAAATCAGTCAGGCCACTAGTTGAACGGCGCTGTTTAGTAAAGTGGCTAGGCTGTTGATTGAACGGCGAATTAATCTAGTTTGCTGCGACATATATTACGTATTAGCTTCTCGTGTACACATAGTAAAGAATACGGAGAAATATCTCTGTGACTGTAATGCATATTTTACTAACATAATTCATTGTCCTATTTTATTATGAATAGACATGTTTACTACCAAACAGGTACATTTATATTCATAAAATGTTTATCAAGAGGGTAATCCGTCTCATCGTAACTAGCTACTATAATATTTTATTATCTTAATCTTGTATTCAAGTCATTTTATATGAATCACTAAGGTAGTGCAAGCGATAAAAAATATTTAAGTAGAATTATAAAATTTTCATTTACAATGACTTTAAAGGAAAATTAGAAAACGAGATTAATTTTAAAAATTCAAGCTTATTATTAACATTGTCTAAGGAACAAAATATTGTTGATTTAAATTCCCTATCAAGTTTAGAATAATTGCTTTGTTTGCAATCATAAGTCATTTAAATTATTAAAATAAAAACATCAAATGTTTTTTCTGATAAAAATATTAGAATAATGGCAAAAATCTTCAAGGCAAAAAATACAAATATTAAAAGTTTCCGAATCAGTTTCCGATATCAATTCGAGTGGTTTAAAAGAACCCCCAAGCTTTAGTACCAATAGATATAACTTTTTACATGCAATAATAAGTTTTCTTGGATAACGTATTTTCGCTCTGACTTGACATAGACATATCGAGTTTGTTCTTATCGTATCCAATTGAATATAAATTATATTTATCCCTTTGCGAACGTAGTTTTGGGCGAGGCGTTATTAGGATTGAAAATATGTAACATAAATAAGTTATTTATATGAAAACAAAATGTATTGATATTATGGCCCGATGAAAAACATGATCAATCATCACGATTTTTTTTTTCATATAATCTCGGAAACAAAGTCTAAATGTATAATAACTAGGCACACCTACGTTACACACATACCAACATAATTAAAAGTATATAAGTATAGAATTAAATTTGATAAAAAAACTTAAAAATAATATTTGTATAAAACAATTATTTGATGACCCCGACGTGATTTGAACACGCAACCTTCTGATCTGGAGTCAGACGCGCTACCGTTGCGCCACGGAGTCGACGAGAGACGTTGCGAAATTTAGCTATCATAGGTACGTACGGTGCATGAGCTAATATAGAAGTGGATTGCCTATTTCGAGGTTGGATGAACCGCTCAACAGAGAGAGACGCAACTATGATATGATAAAATGAGGCGCACGGTAAAAGCCTCTTTTTGTCCATCACTCTATCTCTGTCGTGTGCTTCATCAAACTGTGTAGCTATGAACTACACTTTAGTATAATGCGATTCAAATAAGAATAGGAATGTCAATAACCTCTATCTGTCAAATGTCACTTGAAAAGTATGGTTTGCAAGAAACTTATTTGCATAAAATAATATAATAAAATAAATATAATAGTCTTACATCAAATGTAAATAAAAATATTAAATTAGCAGTAAATTGTCTTAATATAATATTTAATTATTTAAAGTCATAATTAGTTTTTAAAACCATACCATAATCTTTTTTATTTTGATTTTTGGCGCAAAGGCCCAAAAGCCATGCCAAAATTATTAAAGAAAATAAAATACGGACGCTAGTCGCCAATGCAGAGATGAGCGGCATTGAAAAGCTAGAATCTGATTAAAATTTTCACTCAATCTTTGCAAATAAATATTATTTAAAAAATATCTTGTTTTGCTCACCCTACCTAACTTTTTAGAATTGACAGCTATGAAGTCACAATATGGCGCTAAGTCGATCCTATTCTTATTTGAATCGCATTATATGCCCTAGGTTAAACTTACTAATGAAATCCATCCTGAAAACCCCTTATTCAAAATTGGAAATGTTTATTTTGTTTAAGCCTACGGGGGCACTTACAAATTGTCAATTTTAAATCTTTAATTTTTTTTCTTATATATTACTACAACCGGATCGGAACGTGATCTCGACTGAGAAGATCCGGCAAGAAACTCAGCGGGATTGTCTTTTTACATTTTTGTTATATTTCTTTTTTTTATGTAAAGTAGAACTAAATTGAAATGAACAGACTAGGCAAGTAATTAAACGGTTAGGCAGGTAATTAAACGTCATCGATCCAAGTCATTTGCCTAGCTGTTTGATCAAATGGCTGAATATCATTCAGGCCACTAGTTGAACGGCGTTGTTTAGTTAAGTGCCTAGGCTGTTAATTGAACGGCGAATTAAGCTATCTGGCTGCGACATATATATACGTTTCCGGTTTCAGGAACCCAGCTGCATATTCAAACTGAATTTGATGAGCGTGCGATTAATTCAGACTACAATGATAATACTCAGAGGGCCGTTGATTTGCCATTTAAATAGCAATGTTCCGCAAAATGTGCAGAAGGATGACTCAATTGGAAATCGATTTTGACAACACCGTCCTAAGTACTATTTTCCAAATGAATACCGTAGCACTTAATACCTACCTTAATACCTACTCAAAGACGATTAATAAATCGATGTCAACTGCATAGGCGTATATCTTCATTCAACTCAACTCTAAGGACTCTAAAGACCTAATAATATAGGGAAGGTCACTCCAATTTGAAATATATCACAAATACCTATATCTATATTGTTTTCTTATATTTACGCGAATACTATACATTGAAATAAAACTATTTTACGGCCATTGAAATTAAAAAAACATCCTAATTTCAATAGGGAAGATGGCTGGGTGCTACCACCAACTTGGGATCCAGTAATTAATATAATTAAATCCAAAATCAAGCGTACCATTGCAAGACCTCGACACACTGTGAACACTTTCTGCGTGGATCGTAAACCGACCGTAAACAACAACTAAATATGAGGGTACCCAGTTATTAACTATGACATCAGGACGTCTAACACCTCAGTCCCCCCGTGACCATGGTTGCTGTAAAGCAGCCGAAACGTCGGGAACATAAGAAAGTAAATAAATGCGATAAAATCCGTAAAATGGTTTTATTTCAATACCTATACCTACTCATTTTACAAACGAGTATTAACTTGCAATAATCGATTGTAATAAAATGAAAAAAAAAGTTTTTGGTGGATTTGTAGATGAAAGCCAACAATAAATACAACATCATTCTAAGGCCCGTATTAATAATCAATCTCAAGTCTGAGAGCGATCTCGAGTACGCTTTTGTCACGCCATTATGTTCTGGAGTGTCATAAGAATGACATTTCCAAGATTGCTCTCAGTTTGTAACCAATTTATTAATACCTAAATGTCTGAGACAATCCAAACTAAATCTTCTGCACATAATCTATTCAGCGAACAAAATAACGCGCTATTTGCCGCACGTGAGTTCATGCCTTAGAGCTCAATTTCAATTCTCTGAAATGCAAATTGTGTAAATTCTTTACTACTACATTTTATTTAATTTGATACGAAAGCGAACTTTAATGACAACGTGAAATCCACAGATATAGATTTACATAGATAACGCAAGTATCACGATTTGTATTGAAACCAAGCGAGCCGAATTTTTAACACCTACTGTGACGTCATAAGTGACGGGAAATCCAAACCGATTCAAAGACACCGATGCCGCCGATGCCCCTCAGCCCGCTACGATTCTCTCGAGTGATTATCTCGCTCATACTCATATTTTTTATATCTGTAGTCGCGCAGACTGTAAGTTAGCGGCGACCAACCTTGACGCATGGTCGGGGTTTTGTACACGCGAAGTAGTATTCATTTGCGTTATCTATGTAAATCTATATCTGTGGTGAAACCTTTTAATACCAACTTAATATTCACAAATAGCTACAATAGGATTAGCATATATATGCTAGTGTTAGTACATAATCTCGTGGATATAATCTCGCATATGATTTTTCAGTCTAGCCTCCATTAAACTAAGCGTATGCTGAAACGTAGCCGACGCAGCTACGCATAGCACAGACACTAGACGTTATAATGAGCACACTTAGCTAAGAAATCTCAACAATATTCACAGAACAATAGTTTGTCCTTAACAAGGCTGCTACAGACGTCGAGGGTTAACTATTCGACTAACAATTCAGTCGGGTATTCAAAGTTGAACTCTTAACTCGGTCGAGTGTCGCACCAGTCGCGCGCTTCATTTGCATTTGAGACAACCAACGACTGAATTTATCGAGAAGATGAATTCAATTTCATATAGAATAATCTATATCTAAATATATATAACTCAAAGGTGACTGACTGACTGACTGACATAGTGATCTATCAACGCACAGCCCAAACCACTGGACGGATCGGGCTGAAATTTGGCATGCAGGTAGATGTTATGACGTAGGCATCCGCTAAGAAAGGATCAAAATTCCACGCGGACGAAGTCGCGGGCTCAGCTAGTAATACATAAAAATGAATCTCTATTTCCTTGGTCATCGCATCACGCGTTAACGGATGGAACGATATCGCCAATTCCTTTTTTGTTATGTTTATAATTGTCAGAAGAAGGTTCTTATGAAAGAAAAAAGTAAGAAAGTATGCGGAAAAATTCAAATTCAATATTCAAAGATAAAACAGGTTTGTAGTAGGTACAGTTGGTATAGCGAGTGATTCTCCCTTTGGGAGAGCTCAAGTGCTGTGTCCGTGCTAGGACCTGAGGATCCAGCCATACCACCCGAGGAATGCGCCCGCCTCCATAGTGCCGGTAATGTACACGCTTGACACTAACCCTTACAGTGCTGCCTTCCCCCTTATTTTTGCCTTATTGGATTTAGGCCAGCATAGACGTACCAAACTAATCAGGACCCAGCACTTTTCCCGCGACAGTAGCTAATATAGCTGTGTTTCGTTTCGTACGATGAGTGAGTGAGCCAGAAGGTCAACTCCCCCCCCCCCCCCCCCCCCGACCCAATCCACTTCCACAGGTTGTCAGAGTGCGAGCAACGCGTTTGGTATTGCAAGCATCTTTAAGCTACAGTAACTGCTTAAAAACTCAGGTAGGAATTTATCTATACAAATAAATAACATTGGAGTGTCTGTTTGTAATATCAAAAAGACACCTTTTCACCAAATGCATATGAAAGTAAATACGACACCTATAGCAAAAACGCGATTTAAAAATGTTTGTCTGTATGTTTGTTCCGGGTAATCTCTGAAACGGCTAGATCGATTTTGACGGGACTTTCACTGGCAGATAGCTGATATTATAAGCAGTAACTTAGGCTACTTTTATTTTAGAAAAACAAATGGGTCCTGTCGCTCAGGCTCAGAACGCGGTTGCGGGAGCGGTTAAGTTAAATTCCACGCGGACGAAGTCGCGGGCTCAGCTAGTGCTCACATAAAACAAACCACTGCTTGCTTTTATTATTATATAAGCTCTACTTCACTTAATAAGTTTTCAGCTTTATCCTTCTTTAATATTATCCTCCCTCCACAAAATCAATAGAATCTGAACTGTGGCTTATAAATCCTGACATTGTTCGTGCAAACAGGCTAGTGGTAAAATCTTAATGACATTACAACTCAATGGGGTGAGAACACTAGCTTTTTACTAGCACAAAAAAAAAACAAATAGGTCCGGTCGCGCGGGTTCAGAACGCGGGAGCGGTTAAGTTAAATTCCACGCGGACGAAGTCGCGGGCTCAGCTAGTAGAATATAAAATAGAACCAAATAGACGGAGATTAAATAAAGCCGAATATCACGCAAACCTCAATATCGCGGGATTGCCTGTAGCGGTCTACCCAGGGTCTCATTACTCTCGTCAAGCTACACCTCGGTAAGAGTAAAGTTAGTACATTAATTCGGCGACAGACTAAGTTGATTCAACAGTTTGTCTGGATGTCGCAATTGCTTTAGTTTAGTCCTTAAGTAAGTCTGTAAGGAGTCAATACCCTAGTGGTTAGAGGGGCCGCATTCGTAGCT
Source organism: Notodonta ziczac (assembly GCA_918843915.1). Lineage (NCBI taxonomy): Eukaryota > Metazoa > Arthropoda > Insecta > Lepidoptera > Notodontidae > Notodonta > Notodonta ziczac. Next base: position 5,205,311 of record OU974060.1, on the reverse strand, counting down.
GAGGGGTTCCGGGTTCGATCCCCATCCTGGCTATTAAGCTATTGACGTGAGCCCACTCTTAACACAAGCATTAGCGTAGCTGGTGGGGCTAACGGAAATACTAGTGTGATAAACTCACTGTTAGCGACGCATTATCGATATTGAACCAACTGATATTTAAATTAATAAAATTACACCTACGGAACCTACTTTTAAATGCGTATATTGTAAGAGGAAGCGCGCGGGGAACGAAGTGAGGGGAGGGGTTCACGCCCTGCACCACCACCGTCTGTCAAACCAGTCTATTAGATATTCGCACGCTCGCCACACGCTTCCTGAGCCCTAGTTTTGTCACTGCTACCTACAATTAGAAAAATATACCCCCGACTAGATTTAAAATAGATAAACGTAGGATCTGACTATAGAACTCTTACGCCGTTTGTCACTTATAATATTTTACGCTTAATTGTAAATATGTAGGTAGACAGGGACGCATAGGTACCCAACTAAAGTTCTCTTTCAAGTGCAAAAAAATGCAAATTTCTTGCAAAAAATGCAAATTTTCTTGCAAAAAACGCAAATCGTCTTGCATTCATGCAAATAATAGTGTGGACCAGTTCGCCGCCATCTGGTGACTTTACGGGGTCGCTCGCGACGTTGGCTCCCGTCCAAGCCGCAAGTCGTGCGCGAAATGGCAATACTTAATGCCATTCAGTAAAAATGTCGGTCGGACAAACACATCAGTCGCATCCAAACTCAACTACACTAGATTTGGATAATTCAGGAACACACCCACCCAAAGCATACTAAATTACGTAAATACCATTATAAGGGATATTTTGACAGATCGGAAGTGAACCCGTGACCTCCTGTTGCAGTAAGCATGGAGTATTTACAGTGAAAAGGACCAAGACCAGTCATAATTATGAATCAGATTTTTAATGTTAATTCCCATCTTTGAACGTTATTTATACCCAAATATTGTGGGTCAAGATACGTCCTTACGACTCAAATAGAATAATTTGATCCAATTATGTATTACTTAGTATGTATTCAAATAAATATTACCATTATACAAGAAAAACTAATTAAAACATCTTAAAGATTCAAGAATAATCTACCTGTATTTAACACCTGGTGCTCTTAAGTAATCTGATTATGGAAGAAGCACGAATACTTATTATAGAGATTTTTGTAAGTGAGGTCCAAGTTATACTCAATTACGGATTTGCTCAATTAGGGTAAAAAAGAGCTCACAAAATTTGACGGTGGCAGAGATAAGCTGTAGCTAATTCACAGCTCTTTCACAGAGAGCTCCAATTCACAGAGATGAGATTTGATTATTATTTAATATTAGTTATTTAGTGATAATGGTGTTGCCTGCTCATATTATTATTGTATGCCTGATAATGTACACCATCTTTTATTCATTGAAAAGAGTAACCATTGAGTTTCTTGCCGGATCTTCTCAGTGGAAGCAGCATTCCGAACCAGTGGTAGATTCTGACTATTCATAATTGCTTAGTTGGCTTACTTGAATAAAAACAATTTTGAGTTTGAGTTTGACTTATACGAGCTGGCTCGACCAAAACAGTGCCATTCTCACATAGATGTTAGGCGTTAAGTATCTATTATAGCTGTAATACGTCTCGCTCACACAGTTGCCGGTCACACGCAGTTCACGGCAACTGTGTGAGCGAGACGTACTAGATTTACGCGGGAGTGACAGAGACAGGTAATAACAGGTCATTGTACGAATTTCTTCGTGATCAGCGACCGTGCCATAGCTATTATAGCTACATTTCGTACGATGGGTGAGAGAGCCGAAAGCCTATTCCTCCCTCCTTTCTCCTCCATCTATCCGACCTCCCTTCGCCGGCAACATGCGAGCAATACCTCGCCTACGGTAACTGCTTAACATCCGGCGGGTCGTACGCTTGTTAGTCCACTTTGTTATATATATTTAACTAAAATAGAAAATGTAGAAAACCCCCGATTTTTTAGACTACAAAAGAGCTGATAATTTTCAAATTGCTGAACCGATTTTCATGAAACATAGCTAAGAACACTCTCGATCAGAATACCTATCTAACAAAAAAAAAACACATTTGAAATGGGTTCATCCGCTTGGGCGCTACGATGCCACAGAGAGTCACACAGACAGATACACATGTTAACACCCCTCTGTTTTCGTCGGGGGTTAAAAATAAATAGCGTAGGTACTCTTATCACTCACACCGCAATGCAGCAGACAAGTAAAATATAGAGAGATTATTTTGTGCAAATTCGATATAGAATGAGGGAAATGTCGACGCTTCGCTAACTCGGTTCCTTGATGAAGTATTTAAAGAATCCTCCGGGAGCTATGCATCGACTGCTTTTGACATAAATTTTGTATGAAAATGTCGCTATTTGTGGGTATTTTTAAAATAGCGCATTTCTACCTAACTTTGGGAGTTGGTATTTCAAAAGTATCTAAGAAACGATACTTTTATTCTGATAAAATATCATCCGTGTTTCAGCCGACGCAATTGGGTTTCGGCTCCAAGGGTGGTTGTGAGGCCGCTATCCACGCCCTATCTACTTACTTGAGCTCAGGTGTTGGAGAGGTTATATTAAAGGTAGACATCAGGAATGCCTTTAATTCTGTGAATAGGGACACCTTGTTAACCGAAATCAAAAAGGAAACACCTGAAATTTACAATTTTCTTTGGCAATGCTATCGCACTCCTTCTAAATTACTCTATCATAATCATGTTATAGATTCGGCCGTCGGATGTCAGCAAGGTGACCCTCTCGGGCCAGTTATTTTCAGTCTCGCGATTCATCCTATTATTAAAAAGCTAAATTCCAAATTTAATGTATGGTACTTAGACGACGGTACTTTGGGAGGTGATGTACATACAGTCCTAAAAGACTTGATTTTTTTAAAACAGCATTTTGATAATATAGGCCTACAGTTAAACACCACCAAGTGTGAACTGTTTGTAGATCCATCAAAACAAGTGTTGGACCAAATAGGCATCATACAAAAATTTCAAGCTGAAGCCCCCAATTTAAGAATAATCGACAGATCCTGTTTTCACCTCCTCGGGTCTCCTATCCTAAGTGAATCTTTTGCTTCCTTCGTTGAAGAAAAGATACAAAATTTTAGTGCAATTTTTGACAGACTTGTCAAAATTAATATGCATTCGGCATTTACCATTATTAGATACTGTTTATTTGTGCCTAAATTCACGTATGTTCTCCGGTCTTCTCACCTCTGGCAATACCCAGCTCTTTTGGAAAAATTGGATAACATTATACTCCAAACCTTAATCAAAATTCTCAATATTCCTTTGGATGACCGAGCTTGGCTGCAAGCCTCTCTACCGATCCGGTTCGGTGGCCTCGGTATTCGCAAAATTTCAAGTGTCAGTTTACCTGCGTTCCTCTCCTCGGTCTACAGCACTGAAGTTTTGACCAGGAAGATCTTAGCACCTTCCATGGTTAATTACGTCATGCCGTACTTGTCCGATGCAGTGGACGCATGGAAATTAGCTTGCCCGAGCTCAGATTTGCCTAATACCCTATCCTCTCAGGGCCAGTGGGACGCGCCGCTCTGCACTTCCGCACGGAATGAACTCCTTGATACGTGCAGGAATACTGCAGAGCGTGCGCGCCTGTTGGCTGTGGGAGATTGGGAGTCCGGTCTCTGGCTGCAGGCACTGCCTTCGCCTAACATCGGCACACTTTTAGACGACACGACGTTTCGTCTTGCCACCTCCCTCCGATTAGGGGCTTCTTGTAATGCTCCACATCGCTGTCGATGCGGTGAGGCGGTGGACAGCTTGGGCCACCATGGGTTATCCTGCGGCAGGAGCGCGGGCCGCTTGTCGCGTCATGCTAGCATCAATGACATAATTCGTCGGGCCCTTGTCTCCGCCAGCGTGCCAGCCGTATTGGAACCCAATGGTTTGGTGCGTGACGATGGCAAGAGGCCCGATGGTATGTCTCTGGTGGCTTGGAGGATGGGACGGCCCCTGGTATGGGATGCAACTTGTGTTGATACCCTGGCACCGTCACATCTTCCAAGCACGTCAATGCGTTCTGGCGCTGCTGCTGCAGAGGCTGAAAACCTCAAGAGGCGCAAATATAGTGGCCTTCCTGGAGGCTATTTGTTTGAGCCTTTTGGGGTCGAAACTTTAGGCTCATGGGGCCCTAACGCGCGTCTCCTCTACAAGGAGATAGCAGCACGTCTGTTCGCCGCATCACGTGACCGGCGGGCTGGTCTGTTTTTCGCGCAAAGAATAAGCCTCGCAATTCAGCGCGGAAATGCGGCCAGCCTCCTGGGCACTTTTGGTATCGACGACGATGTGGAAGCACTTTTGTACATATAATTTTATTTTGTTTATTTATTTTTTATTTAAATTTACTGTAAGTTCGTTTATAAGTAGTTGTTATACTGTAAATATTAATAAATTATTAGTGAATCAAAAAAAAAAAAGAAACGATACATATTTAAGAAACATTTTAATATAAAAACAAATATATATTAAAGTAACCCCTGCCCGCGTAGGATGGTGCCGAGAGTGCTGGCTGATTTTCCTCGTTGATGAAATGATTTTTAAACCAGGAAAGAGCCATCTCTCGTGTCACCTGTGGAGGCAATAATTTTGGGAATTTAAATATAAAAAATCTTTGCGCTTATTTAAGTAAGTACTTATACTGAAGCTGCTACTTAGATGTGTAGTGAAAGCAGATTATAATACGTAACTGACATTTTTTTGTGAGTTAAAGACCTTCGAACATGTCCCATAGCTTTCGTGTTGCAGCCTCAGAACACTGGCCTAGAAATTTACATTAATTAGTAGTAGAAAACAATGCTCAAAAATTTGTTTGAAAAAAATTATACGCGAAAAGGTTTTTTTAAAAAAATTGCCAAAAAGTGAATACAAAAACTATACCATTTATTTCTAAGCCCGATACTCATCCATACCCTCAGTTATTTATTTCTTAATATTGAAACATAATATTATATAAGATATTAATAGTATAGAAAACCCTAAAACCAACATTGATTAGTTTCTTAGAACCATTTCCCAAAACGCAATTATTTATTTCACGCACAAGTGTCTGGAGCAAGCGTAAAATCAAAACAGCCAGACTTAATTAATGCTGGGACCTTGTGAAATGTTCATTAGTAATTAAAATAATATCCATGAACCGGGAAATTATTTGCCCTTTGAATGACAGGGTAACGCCAAGTTCGCAGTAACAAAAGTTATTAAAATATAAGATAAAGAAATTTCGGTATGAAATATTCTGTTGGACTAATGTAATCACAGCATTGATAGATCCTATAATACACTGACGAGAATTTTATATTGGAAATATTTCATGCACTCGACGAAAGATGTTGTTGTCTCAATTTTTTGTTGTCATAAAATAGAGACAACAACATTTTTCAAACCTTTTTTTATGCAAGGCCATTATCCTACTAATATTATAAATGTCAAAGTTTGTGAGTGTGGATGTATGTATGTATGTTTGTTACTCCTTCACGCAAAAACTACTGAACGGAATGAAATTTGAATGAAATTTGGAACAGAGATAGTTTATAACCGGGATTAACATATAGGATACTTTTTATCCCGATAATCCCGAAATTTTTGTTACGTTAAATACTACGCGGACGAAGTCCGTGGGCACAGCTAGTTTAAAATAGTTTTGATATGCGATATGAAACTGTTTTTTTTTTTTTTTCTTCATGAGTCTTATTCATTTGGTTTAGGCAAATACACGTCCTTAATAATAAACCTCGTATAGCGGGCGAATAGTTACACAGCCAATAATCTCTTTCTGTCATCAGTAATTTGGCATTTGAAAGAAGAAGACAAATACATACATAGAACCGCTAAGCCACGTTTTTCAATAAGGGGGCTAAGGTTTAGGAGATATATTTTTGAGGCACTCTTCAAATGGCTTTTATATGTATTGCTCGTCGGTGTAACAATAATAGATAAATTAATAGCAGATTAATTAACAGACCCACCTGCGCCCTAACCACGCTAGCTGCTCAAATCGTAATAGAAAAGCAAACGCTCGCGATTACGTTTCAAACGCTCCGCTGTTGACGTTTTGCTGACGTATGGTGTCAGTAGAAATCGTCAGTATAACAATGTCAGTAGAAATCGTGAAGCTCGTGTCAGCAAAACGTCAAAAGCGGAGCGTTTGAAACGTAATCGCGAGCGTTTGCTTTCTATTACGATTTGAGTAGCTAGCGTGGTTAGGGCCCAGGTGTTAAGCATTTACCGTAGCCTAAAAATCCTTACAATACCTAAGGCATTGCTTGCACCGACCTGAACGGGAGTGGGAAAGCCCCATAGCGCCCTGTCTTCAGCTTGCCGCATCCAGCATCTGCCTGCACATAGTTGCCGTGAACTGCGTGTGACCGGCAACTGTGTGAGCGAGACGTATTAGATTTACGCGAGAGTGACAGAGACAGGTAATAACAGGTCATTGTACGAATTTCTTCGTGATCAGCGACCGTGGCTTAGTAGCTACTTTACGTCAACCTTAGGTGGTATCACCACTGTAGAATCTGCCTGTATGTAAGCTACCCCTTGCCTTGGCTCTTCCACCGTAATTATGACGTCATAATGATGAAGCCATTTCCAGAAGAAACGTTCCTAATTAAAAACTGAACACGTTCTCTTTTGAAAAGAAAACACTGAAATTTTATTTCAATTTCCACCAGGAATACTGTCGCAGATGGTATCGTGAGTTTCTCTTGAGTCTGTTACTCGTACAATTAATTGGATGTTGTTTTGCTAAATGGATCCAACCCACACACATTTCTGCAAACTGAAATCAACTCAGTACCACTAACATAAGGTTGGTTTTGGTCTACAGCAGTGCAAATGGGTTGAATGTGTTTTCCAAAACGGTATCCAATTAAAGGTACCTTACTGCGTGTAGGACATCGCTGTATTGGAAACGTCCAAACGTCCACAGTAATAAAAATTGCTTTGCTATTTTCTTTACACAACTATTATTTAATATGATTGCAATAAAATTAAACTAAGAAGTAAGTTACTTACTTATTTTTAACTATTTTACGTTATTGCTTTTATAATTTTATTATAATTACATGGAAACATTTATTAATAGAAATAGATATGTCGCAGATGGATGGTAAAAATGTAATATTATATATTGACGCCATAATAATGTTAAAATAACTTTAATCGGCGTAAATTATTTTTCCGGAAAATTTATTATTATTTACCTCAACCTTCTTTTATCAAAGATCTCAACTGATTTGATTTATAATTTTGGAGGCTGACATGCCGAAGTTGAATGTGGTCCTTTCTCCCAAATAATTTTACCCATTTTTTTGTTGCGTAATAACTTGTTAAGAGTTTTCGTGTCACTGCGGAGGTCCTATTATTAAAACGGACCCTTGGGGTGTGAAAGTTTCTCCAGGAGCGCTCCCACACCACAGAGCCTACACGTCTGCTGACAAACTTTTTAATGCAATTAACACATACTTTCTCTATGATAACCGACCAAGGGAAGCCAAAGTTATTGGTTCAAAATAATAATACAATATGAGTGTATAATTACTTTTGGCAGGGACACCGATAGATGTCGCTACTATCGATATAGCGCGCGGTGTTAAGGTGGTCGTGGCATTTCATATAGCCCTTGAGCTTTTTGTTGTGAAGCCTGAAGGTAGGACACCTTGGGACTAGGGTTGCCTAACTATCGACAGTTGAGGTATCGATAGTTGACCTCGAAAAATAGTCACAATATCGATAGGCCTATCGATCGATACTATTGAAATTTTACAATACTATCGATAGTATCTATCCAAGAAATTGAGTTATACTATTGATAAAGTGCAATAGTATCGATCGATACTATCACTATTATGGCGTATTTTACTGAAATCACTAACGATACTATTGAAAGTATCGATAGTATTGTAAAATTTCAATAGTATCGAATTATCGATAGGCCTATCGATATTGTGACTATTTTTCGAGGTCACGATAGTATTGAAAACCTATCGATAGGCAATCGATAGTCTGGCAACACTAACTCGCACGATGCCGACCTAAATGGAAGTGGGACAGACTAGGGGAGTCCACTTCGAAAAAACATCGATGTTTTTTTCGATGCGATATATCGGAAGTATGTATCGATGTCTTCCGATGTATCGGTTACAAACATCGATGTTTACTGAAAATCGAGTACTTTTTTTAACATTACATCACACCACAAAGCCCTCACCTAGTCAGCTCTCTGACACTCCGTACAAGGGACAATTTATAATTATTATACTACTCCTACACCAGCACTGTCCATATCTGCACATTTATCGTGTGTGTTCAAGAATACTGAATGTTCAAGAAATTTATATAACTAAGAAAAAACTACTTTTCATGGTGTACGACCATGCACGTACATTTGCCGAAGCAGCAATCACACTTTGACCCAAATGTTCACATTTACGCAAATTTTATTGCAACCAAAATCAATTCGTCATCGGTCATCAAGCAAACCGCACGTTCCCACCCCTCATTAAATTCACTCCCATTACTCACATGACATTAAACGTATTTAATGTCAGTTTTATAATATAGCAACTATTATCAGCTATATCAGAGTTTCTATCAGCCCTACCCAACCCCTATCAGACAAATTAGTACGGGCATCCCTGTACACATGGAAACCATCGCTGATTCAAATATTGTTTATGAAAATTAAAAATCATGTATGTGAATGATTTAGAGATCAAATTGAGTTTTCATTAAACTCACTGGTATTCGATGTTTTATGAAAATACATCGATACATCGAGTGAATCAACAGTTTGTCAAAACATCGGATCGATTCGATGTATCGTATTAAAAACATCGAGTGATTCGAAAAATCGATGTTTATTGAATATCCCTAGGACAGACGGAGGGGAAGGCGGAAAAAGTTGTTCTTCCGGCTCTCTCACTCGTCGGTTAGTTATAATAAAAACTTTACGCCAATCTTCTGTGAGAAGGTGGTACTGCCTTGGTCGCGCCAGTCCGTATAAGAGCTGTAGTCAATCGGCTTTACTATCGTAAAAAATCGACTTATTACTTCAATGTACCAGGGCATCGTGGCCGTAAGAGGATTGTATGTACAAACACGTGAGATGAGAACGTATTGGCCGCGGAGCAAGCGCGCCGCACTCAATCCTGTTAGGCTTTCTATTTCCTTTTCAATCGCGCGTTTCAATCGCGTTGTATTTTAAATAAAACTGGTCAAGTGCGTGTCGTGGCACGCAAAATGTAGGGTTCCGTAGCTATATCAATAGCGAAATGATATTTTTGGCTAACTAGTTTTGATGATTATCATAAAAATGTAAGAAGTGTCGGAGTTCATTACGTAAATTTTTATTAAACCTTTTAAGTTAAAAATCACTCAAACGGAATTTCTGATACTAAAATGTTGTATGGAAACACCATTTAATTTGAAATACCTTTAAATAACTTTAAAAAAATATCCCCTCTTTCCATGTTCGGGGAGGTACCTCAAAAAAAGTAAATTTGTTACATTTTATATTTTTGAAAGTGAGATCTATACTTAAGGTATATCTGTACCAAATTTCGTCAACTTCCGACAAAAACTGTAGAAGTTTCTTAACTTCTACAGTTTTTGTAGAAGTTTCTTAACTTCTACAGTTTTTGTAACGTCAAAGTCTGTCACAGTATCTTTACTGGGACAGACTGTGACGGACGGACTGGATGATCTTATAAGGGTTACTCGTAGGAACTACGGAACCCTGAAAACACGCTTCGTTTTGTTATTTACAATGTTTTCGGAAACGTGGAGAGTTTGTTTGCATTGAACAGAGATATTACAGTAGCTGCCACGCGCAACGAAAACGCCGTCATAATAATATCTGGACCTGATTTACTTTTAGTCTTTACTCCACGATCTAATATTATGATTTCAAACTGAAAGTCTATCTCAATTCATCTACTAAGTATTAGTCCGAAGTACTTCATTTAATTTTTAAGTTTGCAACAATGTCGCATTGGGTCTAGCCTGTAAAGATATTTGTATGTATTGAGAAAATAAATAAATAAATTCTTGGTTATTTCGTAAGGAAATATAGTGGAGCTATTCTATATACCAAAATTCGTTACCTACTCTTTGTAGGTACCTATTAATTTATGAGTAACTTGCAACATCAAAAAACCCACCGAGTTTACCCAAAAACTTTGAGTAATACTGAACTAATATGTAACAAGGCACTATATCTATTCAAATATTGAAACATCGCAGCACCAATGTATAAAGACCTGTCTCGTATCTCATCGAATACAATAACTAAAGGAAACTGGCTTAGTGTAGGGGTCTGAATAAAACGGCAGTTATAAAAGCGACGTTTCGCATAATGCCATCCTTAACTTTGAAACACAGAACGCGCACTCTAATTTACCTTATGATGATTCAACTCATGATTCTAGACTCCACAGAGTTGGAATATGCCGTCGATATTTGCATGAATTATGCTCAATTTTTTTAATTTATATTAGCATAAAATTATTATACGAAAATCTAACTCAAGTGATTTGACATAAATTCATAAATAATTACTTTTTTAAATACAAACTGTAATATAAAGTACGCATTTGATGCTTAAATCAATTTTACCATGCTGAGAAATTTCTGCAATATTCTTCATATTAACAGGTCAAACATGCCGGCTATCTCCCACATAGTACGAAGCACAGCTATAAAAGTTACATTATGTAAATATTCTGTGAGCGGGTGGTACTACCTCAGTCGAACAGCCCGTATATGAGCTGTCATAAATTTATGACCCAAAACTTATTAATTCCAATCTTAAATATTACCGTCTGAGGACCAATAACTAAACGTCGACTTGTCTCAGCCGTAAATAAAGGCTAAAGTGCATTTTAATAGATCCCGAAGGTAGAGTTTATGTCAAATAATGTTAAAGCCCCTCTACAGAGGGTTTCAGAAGTTCGATATAAAACTTTCACAAAGAAAGGAGCTAAATATAAGGTAAGTTTATTATTATATATTCTAGCTACACTGGCGGACAAAATTGATGGTCCATTTGTCAAGCACTGGGCCAGTAGACATGTACGCTCTGACGTATATGTCACCAATTAGCTTTAAGTATGTACATTTAATTTACGCACTAACAATAGATTAAGGCGTTTCTACTAACATACATATGGATCTTTGGTCTGAAATAAAGAAATTTGATTTGATTTGATTTGATTATTATTTTTCGAAATTAGAACTCTACAATTACTATAAAGTACATCTTGAGTCTCATACTACGTTTTTACATATTTTTTTTAATCTTTATGGCTGCCACTTGTAAATACTGTTAACACTTTGATAGGCCTTTGGACATCCTTCCGATGTGTTCTTAAGTCCGCCACACAAAAGTTGTGAAAAATATTCAAACGACTATAGGTAAGATTCGCGTTATGAAAGCACATTTAAATACCTTCATACACTAACACCAGCAAAGTGTCAGGTGATAACCCTAATAACCCCTTATCTAACGGTAAACCCTTCGGGATTGAAGCGCGACGTACCTAATTGGCATGCGGATTGTATCCACCCTTAAATCTGAATTAGCGTTGAATATCAAATAGTTTGGTTTAAATACTGCATTTGATGTTTTATATTTCACTTGTCTAGTTTAGCTGTATATTATACAGGATGTTAAGGGCATCGTAAAGAAACTGATGCCATGGATTTAACTCATGACACTGGACGAATCTTAATGAAATCGGGAATAAAATATAGGCTAATTTTTATCCTCAAAGTTCACGAGCCGCGGCTAAAGGCTAGTCTCCAATATCCGAGAATAGTCACAGTGAATAATATCGGAGGAACCATTTACATGTAAATTAGTGATCTAACACAAATACAACTTAAGTCGGTTAAAGCCGAATGTCAAAAGGAATAATATAGCAGTTTGAATCGAAGCGAAAATTTCCAAAAGGTATTTGGTTTGAATGAAAATTTCAAAATTAAACGCTTGACATTTTAATCGTTTCACATTTTAAACGTCTAGTCTTTGACATTGTTGTGCTGAACAAGACAATAAACTGGCATTATTAAGTAGATACCATACAACAAAATCAATGCATCTCGTTCACCTCTAATCGAGACCATGGAACTAGGATGCCATGGAAATGCCTCCGTACACCCGTGAGTAGGGTTACCATATCTCAGGATTTGTCCTGAGATTACAGGAATTTTCGACTTTTCTCAGGATTGCGGCCGGATTTTGCTAATCTCGTGAAATCTCAGGATTTTCAATAAAACACAGGTTACATTTTAAAGATCTCTTTAATTAAAAGTTAAACCAACTAAAATAATCTTCTTTTGGTAACAATTAAACAGTTAAAATCAATACTTATTTACCTAAGTAACGCGTGAGCTAGATCCGCAGTGTATAAAACGATAATACCTAATACGTTTTTGAGAGAAAATTATCAAACTGTATAAAATCTCAGGACTTTTCCATGGTAATCAGGCCTTTTCTCCGGTCTTTTGATTTTTACATCTGGTAACCCTACCCGTGAGGTACCTATAGCAACAGTACACAGAAATACCAACTAATGCAAAGCTAGCCATTTTTGAACGAATTTTACAGCACAGAATCAAATATCGATCGATAATATACGCACTTAATTCTGGTTCAACCGTTGCGATAACCTACTTTGGTGTAGCACCAAAAAATTGGTGTCGGTTGAATTAAATACCGATACACTGAGCCAGACACAAGCTAATCTATGTATCTCGTTCACAATAAGGCGTATAGGCGCGTATCCCGCTTACACAGCTGTCATAACTATCACTATCTGTGAAAACAAAAAAAATGGTAACTACTCTGTGGTGAGACAGACGAAGACAAGTATATATAATATAATAATAATAATATAATTTAGCCCTTTTGACGTCCCACTCCTGGGCACGGGCATCTCCTCAACACGAGGGGGATTCAGGCCATAATCCAGACAAGTATTACATCGAATATTCAACAAAAATTTTCTAGACTCAAATGTGTTTAATATTTTCAATAAAAGTTCAATATTTTTTTCGTGGACCGATTCAAAAGTCACCTCCATAACGCAATTGATAGGTCGCGGTCACTCGGACTCCACATCAATGCAGCTGCAAAGGGGTTCCCTCAAAAAATTATGTTTCTCCCGCACCGTGACGTCACGACTCATTCTTCTGCTGAGACCCTTACCGCTCACTGTTCAGTGAGATAACGACGTATAATAGATGATTCAACCCAATGCTATTTCAAGTGTGCAAGGCTCATGGCAAGGGTTGTTTTAGAATATTTTTTTCTACAATTTTGTTGTTATTCAATCTGGTATTGACATCAAGTTGATCGTGTAATACTGTTGAATGTTGATTAGCCAATTAAAGTAGGGGTATGTAGGTACCTACTTAATAAGAAGTCCTAACGTAGTGCTTACGGTGAAGGAAAACATCGTGAGGAGACCTGCATGTCTTAGAAGATTTAACCAATTTTCGAAAGACATGTGAAATCCGCCAACCCGCACTGGGCCAGCGTGGTGGATTATGGCCTGAATCCCCCTCGTGTTGAGGGGAGGCCCGTGCCCAGGAGTGGGACGTCAAAAAGGGCTAAAATTATAACGTAGTGTAAAGATAGTGGCACCGACTGAAGAAATGAAAGAAATAACAAGGTCCCTAGTTATTTCTAACGCTTTAGTATACCCAGGCTAAAGAGTGAAGTCTTGAAGTCGCATATTTTTTTTTACAAAAATATTTTTGGGGCGAGTATTTTTTTATTATATGTACGTTCGGGGCGCTCGCCGCACGGCCACTTTATCCCTGCTAAACGTAAGTAGCGTTACATGATGACATCAGCAGCGTTGATTGAAAAGTTGATCGAATGGTGATCGATCATCGATAGAGTGTCGATCGAAACGTCGATCTATCATCAAATTAATGTCGATCATTCAATCGATCGAGTATCAATCAATCGATCGTGTGTCGATCGATCCATTGGGTGTAGAACGAAACATCGATTGAGTGGCAATCGATCGAGTGTCGATTGATCCATCGATCGAGTGTTGATCGAATCGAAACGTCGATCTAGTGATGATCGAAACATCGATCGAGTGTAATTGTAAGTGTGTGTGTGTGAGTGTAAGTGTGTAAGCCTAACATCACACAGTCACACCGTTGAACAGGTAATTTTAAATTTATTGGGTTAAATAACTATCTGTTATCAAAGCAAGTTGTAAGTTAAAATAAAACTAAACAAAGGCTACATTTTAAAATGCAGCATGATGATTCCAGCGGGCGTCCTTATCCACTTATTTTTAAGTGAAAATCAACACTGGACCTACTTATCTGGACCCGATGGGATGATCCGGATTAGCAGAAGCCCGCAACCTTTTTTTGTAGACTTAGAGGTAGGTATAGGTTATAAACATTTTCTGAATTTATAAAAATAATGCTTCTGTTCTACTGCACTGTTTTTTTTAATTACAACGCGGTTTATCAAGTTAAAACTAGTTCATACTGAGTGCTTTATAATACTATACTATTAAGTAGGTAATTGTCATGATCGACTTAACTATTTATAGGGTTTCGTTGTCCGTACGGGAAACCCTTATATGATCATCCAGTCCGTCCGTCCGTCCGTCCCATATAGTGCCATAACTTATATAGTTAATGACCGAAGTTAATGAAATTTGGTACAGAGCAAGGAAATTATAATAAAATGATACAGAGGTATCTTAAGAATGGAACCCAATTTCGATTATTTTTTTATATGTCGAATTAGATAAGGAGGAATAATTTTAAAGGTAGGTTCTTCTGTAACTTTTTGGTGCACGGCACATTCTTAGGTACCTAAGTATTAACAGACTTTCGATTTCGACCCTCGGTTGTATGAAACCCAGAAAAAACGGTGCGAAAACGTCATGGTAATTACATTAATGCTACAACTTATTGCATGCACTGCGAAAGTGAAGCACTTTTAAAAAACACAATTGAGAAACTCGCTTCCCCTAATTGATAGGACGGCTCTCAAAGGCACTTTTCGCATTCAGAGTGCAGCTTGCATTGTGTGCTGAAACTCTATGATGACATTCATTCAAGGTACCTACCAACTTTTCTGTAAACTGATCGGTCGTAGCGCCCGAGCGGATGAACCGATTTTAATTTCGTTTTTTTTGTTAGAGAGGTATTATGATCGAGTGTGTTCTTAGATATGGCCTATGTTTCATGGAATTCAGTTAAGCCGTTTGAAAATTATCATCACATTTGTAGTTTTTAAAAGTCGTCTCCTAAAGGGTTTTTAAAAATTCTAATTTAGAGTTACACGGCGGTTACATTGTTTGTTCATTCATAATATACTTACGGCCGATAGAACACGATGAAAATGGAAAAAAGTCGTTTAATTACAATATGAATACGATCCTCACAGCGTGCTGGCGTTTAATATGACGGGAATTTACATAATTTTCAGGCTACAGTAAGTTTTCTACTGAATCGTGCGGGAAAATCGTTCGAATTAATCTTTGACGCCCGCTTGGCGCAGTGGTTCGAGCGTAGGCTGCTCGGCTCAATGCACATGGTGATTGCGGGTTCGATTTCCGCCGGGGCAAATTCTATAAGATATTTTAAACACCAATATAGGTCATGTCAAAATTAAATCTTTATCAATTTGGAACTTCAACCAAACCATGTTTTTTTTCTTTTAAAATAAATAAGGCGATGAAAATTTCGAAAACAGAATCTTGGGAACGCTTAGTAGGTAGTGCTATTATGTATTCTCTCATATGTAAGTGATTAAATTAATTACTGAAATTTGTATTGAATAAAGGATGTTACTAAAAAAGTCTATACACTGGATCAATCAATCATTGCAGGCTTTATTAAGAAAATGGCACTCCATCATACGGTAATCTTTGAAATTTGCAACTTACGAAAAATCCTTCCTAACTTCTGTAATTTTAAAAAAAGTGTTCACAACCCTATAACCTATACGAATAAAAAGACACTCATGCAAACTCATCTGCAGTTATAAATTTATTAAAAATAAACTTAGAATATCCACAACTGTGGTATGAATTAATAAAACTGTTCCTCCGAAGGTGGTCCGAAAGAATACGAAGGCCTGAAAAGAAAATATAATTATAAAGAGCTTTGAAGATTCTAAATTTAAAATACTATACGTTAAATTACATCTTGAATTCCCGTATCAATAAATCGATCTCAAATCTGAGAGCGATCTTGCAAATGTTCCATACACCGTGGACATTCTTTCAGTTCGCACCTAGCGTTTCGCTTCCACTTTTACTGTGCGAACTGCCAAGGAATGGAACACCTTGCCGGTCTTTGTTCCCGGTTGACTATAACCTGGATGTTTTCAAGTCGAGAGTGAACAGGTACCTTCTAGGCAAGTATGCACCACCGTAGACTACATCGTCACTTACCATCAGGTGAGATTGTGGTCACAAACTTGCCTATATCGAAAAAAAAAATGTCATCCTAACGTCCAGTACAAAATTACATGTCAAATGCGTTCTTAAGATCGCACTCATAATTGAGATCGATTTACTAATACGAGCCTTAGACACCACCACGTGAGGTAATTTCATAGAGTTATAAGATTAGAGTAGGGGGAAGCCCAGGCTCTCATACAAGTGGAAATGTGGCCCCGTTAGAAAGAGAGAGGAGATGAAAGGGTACCTTTCTCTCTCTACTGACATGCGCCTGCGCCAATAGAGAGAGAAAGGTACCCGGCTTTCATCTCCTCTCTCTTTCTACTACGGCCACACTCTCAGCGCCGTCTTCCCTCCTCTATCCTTATATAATATCTATGGGTAATTTACGACTGTCGCTCTAATCGATTCACACTCGACTCCCAATACCGCGAAACTGACGTATCGCGTAAATAAACACGTCAGATTTGACAGTTTAACTGTCAAAAGTGAGAGAGTTGCTCCATGTACCCTTCTCTGTCTTGCCTCGCACTATCTGTGTGTAGTCAATTCAAAGCCACAAAATAAGTACCAAGAAAAAATGTGTTATGTGGGCATAACGCATTTTTTCGATTAAATGATACCTACATCACACACACAGCAGGTACGAATGACACAGATGTAGTTCTCCAAATCTATGAACAAGTTAGGTCACCATGGATCTTAAAAATTTTCAAATTGTATTTCTTAGATTGGAAGTACCTACGTAATTTAAGTATTGCTTTGCATTGGTGTCAAGTGAAGTGTGTCAGGAAATGCGCCCTTGATCACACTCAGTCAATTTTTGAGGGCAAACTTTCTTATTTCTTCCTTATCAAGGAGGCAAACCTATTATTTGCTTAAAATAAATAATATTGCTAGTCGCGATGACTATGTTTCGAGTTTAACTCCGTCCAATCCGTCAAACTAAATACTACCTTTGAATTTCTTGCTGCGGTAGTTGTTGCTGCCGTGGGTTTTGCTCCGGCAGTTGTTGCTCCTCCGATTGTTGCCCCGGCAAATGAAGCCCTGGTAGTAGCTCATCCAACTGTATGTCCATCCATTGTTGGTCCGACATTTTTTGCTCGGGCAATTGTTGCTCCGCCAGTTGTCGCTCCCGTAATTGTTGCTCCGGTAATTCTTGCTCCGGTAGTTGTTGCTCTGGTATTTGTTGCTGTGGTATTTGCTGCGTCCTAAATCGATGCTCCTGTAATAATATCTCCGGAGATTGTTGCTCTGTTGATTCTTCTTTCATCGATTCTTCCTCCGGTAATAGTAGATCCGAGAATTGTTTCTCTAGTGTTTCTTGCTCCGAATCTGGTTGCCCCCGCAAATATTGCTTCGGCGGTTGTCCAATTTCGTTCTCTGCAGGCCTGTAAAAACATTTGTTTTTATTATATACTAGCTACTTTAGCTCAGCGCAAAATTTGGACGGCAAAACGCGAGATTAGATATTTTATCTTTTTATTTATTAATTACTAGCTGAGCCCGCGACTTCATCCGCGTGGAATTTAACTTAAAAAAAAGCCCGCTGCCGCGTTCTGAGCCCGCGCGACAGGACCCATTTTTTATTTTTGTTTTTCTAATATAACAGTAGCATAAGTTACTGCTTATAACAACAGCTATCTACCAGTGAAAGTCCCGTCAAAATCGGTCCAGCCTTTTCGGAGATTACCCGGAACAAACACACAGACAGACAGACAAAAAAATTTAAATTGCGTTTTTGTTATAGGTGTCGTATGTACTTTCATATGCATTTAGTGAAAAATACTATTAGAAATAATAATAATACTATTAGCTTGCCCCGCTCAAGTAGTAGGTAAGAGCGTAAGAGTAGCTGAATGAATAGGATTTCAAGGGTGATGCCAATTTGATTACTTTATTTAGTATCTATTTAGTTCGGAAATTTTATTTTTTCCATCTACGGACTTTTCTTTTTTTTTATTACTGTTATGATTATTGACCACTAACCCTACCTGTGTGTTAAATGAAAGTCGCCATCGTGTAATTATATACTGTGTGACGGGTTTATCTTGAAGCAATCAAATTTAAACTTTTTTTCTCATTACCTAAGGCCAGTTATACCATGCGAAATCATAAAGTCCTCTAGTCCATTCAACGGTACATGCAGCCCCACAGTAACCTTCGCAATAGGAAATTATATATTCAGTAACTTACCCATCAGGATGTCCGACCCATGAAATTTGTCTTTCAATCAAATGAAATCCGTTTTGCGCTGGTGAAACATCGCAGGAATCCCGTCGCCTGTCAATAGTAAAAGAGCAGTTGGTTTATGAAAAAAATCCACTATACAGAATGTTTCAAAAATCCGAAATGATAATGTTAAGTACATGTGCGATAGCTTATATGTAGAAGTCTTCACTTCTATACTTTATATACTTCTATTTTATTCCTTTCGGCCGCCATGGCAACTATGATTCGCAACCAGTTGCGAAAGAGGATTTTTTATTCTTTCTTGGCAACTGGTTGCGAGGGAAGTGTGTTTTTTTCTTATTATGCAACCGGGTTACCAGCAATGTGAGTCTATCACATTACTAGTTAGCTTCAGTTAAGCTAATGCTTGTTTAAGGAGTGGGCTCACGTCAATAGTTTGCTTAACGCCGGTCACAGTGTCAGTTCTAGAGTTACTCATATTATTATCTTACCCATCTTTAGAGTTCAGTATGCAATCCAAGAACGCCCCGTTACATTGTGTACTGGTGTACAGGTATGGCCCCGCACACTTGGACTCATTGTCCACTCGGAACACTGAAGCAACGCCGATAAGGAGCTCACGGGACCCCACCCAAGTCACCAGAGGGCCGCCGTGGTCGTTCTGAAATAGAAATTAATTAAATCAGCAAACGACGCCACATAAAGAAATGCTTATACTATCTGTACCCTTGGACAGACTAGAACAAATGACGGCAAACATATAACAAATGCCAGGGCACGGCCTCCCCTCACTATAATCCACCACGCTGCTCAAGTGCAAGTTGGCAGTTTACACATGTCTTTCGAAAATTGTTCAGATTTTACAAGACATGCGTGATATCCCACGATGTTTTTTTTTTAATTTTTTTGGGCCCTTTGACTTTAGTCAAAGGGTTAATAGGTTTTATGTTTAGGTACGAGTATGTGTATTTCGTCTCGATTGTATTATGGTGTTAAGTTTCGATTTTTTATTATCCCACGATGTTTTCCTTCACCGTAAGCAAGTGATTATCATATTGTAATTATGATTCGCACATAGATTTACAAAAACACTCGTGCGAGCCGGGGCTTGAACCCAGGACCTGATGCCCGCAAGACGCTGGCTTAACCAATCACTGTTTTAATACTGCACGGTAAAATATAATTTCCGAAATACTACGCCTAGAAGATTAGTTAAAATCCCATTCTATTAAGATCCCGACCTATATAATAAATGTTCTGCTCTTAATTTGTTAGAATATATTGGTGTATATGATAGGTATTTATTGTTATTGATATGTATGATTGAATAATGAATATGTCGCCGCCAAATAGCTTAATTCGCCGTTCAATTAACAGCCTAGGCACTTAACTAAACGGCGCCGTTCAACTACTTCCTGAATGATATTCAGCCGTATCGTCTATTAAAACATTTAATAAACTGGCTGGCTAATGCTTAGGCAACTGGTTGACATTTAAGCACTACAAAACTTTTTCAAAATACTACCCAAGCAGAACGACCTGGATGGGTTTAGGTTAGGGTTATTTTTTTTATGACCCCACAGAAACCCTACCCGGCGAATAGATTCGGTGGATCTAAAAAAAATCGTAAAAAACCTAAGTACCTAATAAAATTATTCCATCAAAGTTGTTTTTTTCCGATGCCATATTGACCAAAGAGAATATAGAATATAGAGATATTGACAGTTTGGTGAGTTTCGGCGCTAGGTGGCAGAAAGTAGAACTAAATTGAAATGAACAGGCTAGGCAGGTAATTAAACGGCTAGGCAAGTAGTTAAACGTCATCGATCCAAGTCATTTGCCTAGCTGTTTGATCAAATGGCTGAATATCATTCAGGCCACTAGTTGAACGGCGCCGTTTAGTTAAGTGCCTAGGCTGTTTATTGAACGGCGAATTAAGCTAGTTGGCGGCGACAAATACACTGTTAACCACTAGGTACCTTGACAACATGACAAAATTCTCTCCATCCAAATGTTGTCTGCGATAAGACCGCCCAATGTACACTACTGGTTTAATATGATATTATGTCTTAATATTTATATATATTCATGGGTGTTATATTCTATTCTAATCTATTCTATACAAGGTGAAACAGAAAGGGTATACTTTTTTTTTCAAAACTTAACTTTGTAATTCTAAAACTATCAGCTTTGGACGGAACTTGAAAATCAAAAGGAGTTATAGGAATACAGCTGTTGACAGATTTCACAAGTCTAAAAATAGTATACCCTTTTTGTTTCACCTAGTATAGGGTTATTGGTAACTTCACGTATTTTGTTGCGAGGCGTCTTAGAAGAGCTAAAAATATCCCAGCAGAAAATCCATGTTTAATTCTATTGTTTACCTGACATATTCCATTTCTTCGGTAATTAGTTTGGTTCATAATGAAGCCGTTCCTGCGGGTTTCGTCGAAGATATCATCACCATAATTATCACCTTCTCGATAATATGGTTCGTAGCACTGTAAAAATAATTGACATAATTCTTCTATAATTATTGTCTTCTTGCGATACTTTAATATAAAAAGAACTGGCTCAATTGGCTAACAAACACTGGCAATAACATACGCAGGGGATGTTGCTGAAGGACCCCTAAGAAATCCCGATTACACTATTAGAAAACGTCGCATCACAAAGTGCATTTCCACTTGTCAAGAGACAATATTGAACATACCAACGTGTCGTTCGCGAGATCATGCAGTATAGCTAAAGCGATTGTCTCCAGCCAGATGGCCAGGCCCCGTACCACGTTAGCTACTAAAAACGCAATAGAAAAGCATACGCGAGCGTTTCCTTGTCAATCGTGACCGTTTGCTTTTCAAACGCTTGGCCAAATACTTGGTACTCCACTCGCGTCTGATTTGCGAGTGGCTCATAATATGCCATCGATCGCTTGGTAGTTTTATAATGATGTTTTAGGTATATCCGCTATCGTATACCTATGCCAATACCATGCAAACGCCAAGAAATAATTTTAAAACGAAATGAGTCTAATGGCAATAATGCCATTAGACTCATTTCGTTTTAAAATAATAATAATATATAAATAAATTCTGTGCATAAGCACAGAGCCTCAAAATTTACTAAAAAAAAACGAAGTCAGTCGCAAGCTCGAGGTCAAACGCTAACAATAGCTTACGTGGTACCTAATCAATATGTTAGTAGGTTACGGAAAAACGTCAAAAGCGGAGCGTTTGCTTTTCTATTGCGTTTTAAGTATCTAACGTGGTTAGGGCCCTGGTAACGCAATTTCACTGGTTCAGAAGGTAAAATTTAAAGTAGATTTTGAGGAATATAGACTTGGGTCTATATTAATAGATTGATTTCAAGTCTGATAGCGATCTTCAGTAAGCTTTTGACATTAATGTAGCGGTATGATATGCCTTAGCTATTAAGAACCACCTTACATAATAAAATAGTGAGCGCGACATATCATGGTGAATTGAATCTGATTATCTAGATACTATCAGTAATTACTGTAATTCCTTCATTTGGAAACGATTCTAAGCACATGAACATACTTGAAGGATATGACATTTTTACTGATTGTGAATGAACCCGCGCCGCACTTTCATTATGAACAGGGTCTTTAGAAAGAGTTTGTTTCAGGCATTCATGAGAGATGACTGCGTATCATATTATAACCTGAAGGTAATTCTTACAGGCACTCCTCTCATTCCTTTCATCCTCTGGATTCTAGTGACACATCCTTGTAGTAGTTCATGCCCTTTATTTTGTTTGAGCAACTCTCCTGCATCATTGAAGTTGCCAGGTTCCAACGTGCAAATCATGTATTTGTCTATGATCGCTCCCATACCGTTAAACTTTTGGTAGTGGGGCTTGCAGTCCTTTTTATCTTGGATTAAAGCTGTGGCGTAGTGTAGATCTTCTTGATTGTGGTTCATACCATCAGTGGGCTGAAAACGTGGTTGATGAATGGAGACGAAAAAAAGTTCATAGATTACCCCGCTTTCCATTTGTTGGATTGATTTAAGCCACATATTAGCTTTTTTGTGGCAATTGACCGTTAGACCATCTGCTTCCCAGGACGAGCTCCCATTGAGAGCACAGGTGCATTCCGTTTGGAGATTCCATAGCCCCTCCAACGTGCTGAAGGCGGCTACCAGGTAGGTTTTAGTGGATAAGAATCCCACATAGCCAAGGCCTCTCCCACAAGAGGTCTGGGCATCTTTCGCAGTATTCTTCCGAGTCGACATAAAAAAGCCTAACACGTCTAGCTGTGTTAAAATTAAATGTAAAATATATTGATATATAATATACTTTATAATAAATTTAGAAAGAGATAACGTCGCAGTGGATGAGCCCAAGCATTTAGAGGCTGTAACTGCTTAACATCAGACGGGTCGTGCGACTTGCCGACTTTGCCACATATAAAAAAAATTGTTAGACTAGTAGTGAAGTCTTACACCACACGGGGGTCAAGACCATTCAAAATTGTCTATGCTTCCTTTTGATTACGTACATTCCGCCACAGTTCCGTATGACCCCATCCGTACACTAAAGTGTCAATTCCTGGCTCTTGATACTTCGGATCGTAGTTGACAGCTATCATTCCAGGTTTGTACGAACACAAGTGTTCATAGCTGATATCGTGGAAGTCATAAGGAGACTCTACTTTCGCCACAGCTATGTCGATGTTGGACCATTTCTCTAATCTCGCGTAGTCTAGATCGTAATCTGCAATACATAAACGTAATCGTGGCATTCTTAAAGTGTGAGCGAACTTTATATTGGTTGACCTGGACATATAGGTTAGTACCTATAAAGTTATCAATATTGTTCTATTGTAGTACAAAGAAAAACATATGTGAGGAACCCCGAATTTCTTAACAAGTCTTGATCCATTTACTATGGCAATGTACTTTTCTTGTCGTGGAGAAATAGTTAATAATGCCACTGTAAATATATTAGAGGTTCAATAAAAGTATGCGTATGCAGCGAATCGCTACACCATGGCGACTTTAATTTAACACACAGGTAGGGCTAGTGGTCAATAATCATAATAGTAAAAAAAAAGAAAAGTCCGTAAATAGAAAAAAAAATCGAACAAAATAGATAATAAATAAAGTAATCAAATTGGCATCAACCTTGAAATCCGTTTCCATTCAGCTACTCTTACGCTCTTACCTACTACTCGGAGCGGGGCGAGCTAATAGTATTATTATTATTTCTAATAGCATTTCTTTTTCGTTTTAATTTCATTGAAGAAATTATCCGTGACCTCGGCAGATGACCTCTGCGCTAGAGTTATTTACGTACAGGCTGCTCCAAAATGGCATTTTAGAAAATGTTGAATTAATTTATAAATCACAATGTTTAATAAAATTTAAATAGCTCGAAAATCTGAAAATGCGAACCCTAATACGTGTGTTTTTTTAAAGTCGCCATGGTAGCGCCATGCTGTATATGGACACAAAAATCTTTAGAATTTAATATTATGGGCGACAGTTTTATGTTTCAGTGGTGCTCAAATTGATAAGGTAGATTTTTTAAGGTGGTAGAGCCAACCTGTAGCCAACCTGGAGCCAACATGTAGCCAACCTGTAGCCAACCTGTAGCCAACCTGTAGCCAACCTGTAGCCAACCTGTAGCCAATCTGTAGCCAATTTGTCTGCCGGGGTAGTACCACCCTCTCACAAAAGATATTCGTAAAGTAGCTATTACAGCTGCGTTTTGTACAATGAGTGTGAGAGCCGACAGACTCCCCCTCCCTTTCATTCTCCTCCCTCTGTCCCACTCCCCTTCAGCTTGCCAACGTGCAAGCATAGCCTTTGGCATTGCAAGCATCTACGGCTACGACAACTGCTTGCAGCAGATGGATCGTATTTCCTTTCAATTTATTGTGCCCACATGTCAAAATTCTACCCAGGTAACACAACTTAGACGGTTAAAATGGACTTAATCAATCTTAACATTCACCAATTTACTGTAACATAAAATTATACATTTACCTTTAGGCACACATATAAAGATTACTTTTTTCTTCTTGTCCCTAGTGCACGGATCCAACTGTATTTTTTCGTACGGTATGTACTTCTTGTAACCGGCTATCGCGTACAGGTGCTGGACGTCTTCCACGCAAGCGGCCGACGTGACTATGAACACGGGACTGACCAAGGCACCGCCGCAAACCCACGCGTCATATTTCTGAGGCGAGACCGGAGCCTTTAACAGGTATACCTGAAAAAAATGCAGTGATACCTCTATTGATAGTTCCACTTATAGCTCAGTGATAGCTCCATTTATAGCTCAGTGATAGCTTCATTGATAGCTCAGTTATAGTTCCATTGATAGTTCAGTGATAACTCAGTTATAGCTCCATTAAAAGCTTAGTGATAGCTCAGTGATAGCTGCAAGTTATAACTCAGTGATAGCTCGGTGATAGCTCAGTGATAGATGAGTGATAGCTTAGTGATAGCTCAGTGATAGCTCTATTAAAAGCTCAGTGATAGCTCCAGTGATAACCAATCGATAACTTCAGTGATAGCTCAGTGGTCGAACGCACGCTTTAGAACGCAAGGTGTGAAGGTTCAGATCACGGCTCGCACCTATGGGATTTAAGGATTTAATGTACGAGTTATCGCTTGCTGAACAGTGGATAGATGATTGAGCCCTTTTTATTCATACATTTTTAGCCATCCCAATTAATTTTAATAAATCTTCAATAGCCTCCTGGTGAGAGAGGCCGTCTTCGTAGCTGGAGGGGCTAACGAAAATACTAGCCTTGTGATATACTCAAATTGCGAGTAATCATTAAAATATAATAATTAATTAAGTCATAGCTGTGATAGCCGATTGGTTAAGCACGCGTCTTGCGCGCACCAGGTCTTGGGTTCGAACCCCGGCTCGCACCTCTGGATTTTTCGAAATCTATGTGCGAATCATAATTTCTATTATGATTATCACTTGCTTACGGTGAAGGAAAACATCGTGAGGAAACCTGCATGTCTTAGAAGATCTAACCAATTTTCAACAGACATGTGAAATCCGCCAACCCGCACTGGGCCAGCGTGGTGGATTATGGCCTGAATCCCCTCGTGTTGAGGGGAGGCCCGTGCCCAGGAGTGGGACGTCAAAAGGGCTAAATGATATATAATAATTATTATTATTATTAATTAAGTATTACTCACCACATAATTCTTTTCCGCGTTAACGATTGCCCCGCTCTTTATTCTTCGTTGTGCATCTGTTGCTGTAATAGTTACACTTATTTTTATCCGACTGCACGACGCAAAGGAGTGTAATGTGTTTAAGTATTAATCTTTGAATAATTAAGAATGTAAACACGCATGTTACTTATATCTAGTTTATACTTGTGTTTAAACCTTATATAAGATTACGAACCATTTATATATGTTAACATTGACCCTGTGCGAAGGTAGGTATATCATTTAAAATAACTTTAATAAAATTTCATTGAAAATGTAACTATACCTATTAAATATTGTTTTCTTATATTTACGCGAATACTACACATTGAAATAAAACTATTTTTCGGATTTTTATCGCGTTTATTTAACGTCGGGAACATAAATTAAATAAACGCGATAAAATCCGAAAAATAGTTTTATTTCAATATACCTATTAAATTTATTTTCGTAACTATATTCAACTATGGTAGGTGCCCTATGTATGCAGGATACTAAAATTTAAAATTAGTTTCGATACTGCTTATTGTATTGATGAAAATAACATGTGCATTTAACTGTTTGTAAGAAACAAAGAAATTTAAATGATTTATTTGATAAGAACAAGAGTTGAGAAGCAATTTTCAAAAAACATAGATTGGTTGTTTTAAGAAAATAGTTTAGTATACATTTTTAACAATGTCGTGGTGAAAAAAACTGTTCCAATTTCGATAAAACTCTTTGATCATGCATACTCCTACTATTGTAACCCTGTACCTACAATATAAATATTCAAATTCAAATTCTAATCGTTTATTTTGTTTAGGCCTACGGGGGCACTTACAAATTGACAATTTTACATTTCTTTTTCTTATATCTACAACCGGATCGGAACGCGAGCTCGACTGAGAACATCTGGCAAGAAAGTCAGCGGGCTTGTCTTTTTACATGTCTTTTTTTTTTAATCGCCAGCTGCTTATATTCATAATAACAAAGGGTAGTCGATATTAACATAAATATTATAATAGCTCCAGTGTGTTGCCTTTTGATGTTACCAAGAATTACACAAATAATTCGGACTAGTAGGGCAATACGCGCTACGCTTTGACATTATTATTGACTGTCGAGATTTGAGCTGCTTAGTCCCAAGCTGATTTATCATCCAAATAATCCGAGAGTTTGTAATAACCCTTTGCACTGAGTTTCACAGTAGGTTTCACCCGCTACATTACTAGTGAAAATTTTAGACTTTATGAACTTGAACCCCCAACGGTTATAGCGTGATTCATATACCTTGTTCAACCATAGCCTATTTAGAAATGAAAATCCCGTTGAAATCGGTTCAGCCGTTTTTCAGCATAGGTACCTACAGTCAAACAGACAAGACCTAAAAACACTTGTTTTTGGCCTCGGAGATGTTTAATTCGTGGATGGCATTTTTTCAAAAATATCTTCAAAATACAGCAGTGATAGCCGATTGGTTAAGCACGCGTCTTGCGGGCACATGGTCCTGGGTTCAAACCCCGGCTCGCACTACTGGATTTTACGAGATCTATGTGCGAATCATAATTTCTATATGATTATCACTTGCTTACGGTGAAGGAAAACATCGTGAGGAAACCTGCATGTCTTCGAAAATCTAACAAATTTTTGAAAAGACATGTGGAATCCGCCAACCCGCACTGGGCGAGCGTGGCCCATGCCCAGGAGTGGGACGTCACAAGGGCTATATAATTACATTATTATTATTTATATCTCCAAAATACAGATACTTATAATGTTATAATAACTCACATACCTACTGTCAGGACAAATACAAACACAATAACTAATCTTAATTTAATGAGAAACATTCCTAAAGTGATATCAGACGATGATGTTCCACTGAAAAGATCGCTTAAAATCTAATTTGACGGTACGCAATAAAAAGATAATGAATCTTATTGTTCATTAACTTAGCTTGTCTCTTTAGTAACACTTTGATTCAGAATACTCGGAAAATGATGCGTGTCGATAAAACTGACTGATATGTTTTCCATTCCTAATTTGGTTAGGTATGTAAAGTTGCAATATTGTTTAAGTTTAGTAAGGCCTTCAGTGAGTTTGCGCCGGAAAAAAATGTACTCAGATTTCTTTATCTTTCTTTAAAAATATGGCCAGGATGATTGGTTGGAGTGTAGCCTTAGGGGCGCTATGACTTAGGTTTAGGTTTAGGTTAGGTTAGGTTAGAACAGTGACCAAAACGCGCGAGCCGAGCGAGCGAAGCGAGCGTGCCGCGGCAGCGGCGGGCGAAGCGCCAGAATCCGAATGTGTCATTAGGTTATGTTAGTTCCCAGTTAGGAGGGCTATGGAGCCAGGACTTAGATGAAGTTTCAGGATTTTTTTTTGTTTTGTTTTGATCACTGTTCTAACCTAACCTAACCTAAGTCATAGCGCCCCTAAGGCTACACAATGACCGGATGATTTGTTGTGAGATTTTCTAGACAACTGTAAAAACTGACGTATTCAGATACGCGATACGTAAGTTTTGACGTATTGCGACTCGTGTGTAAGTAGAGTGTCAGGAGTTTGGTCCCGGGGGAATGGTTACCACTTATCATCAGGCCGACCTTCTGCCAGTGTCCCTACCTAGGTAATTAAATTAAAAAATAACCTGTCAATAAAAACTATACCCCATGAGGCACTAAATCAACGAGGCGGTCTTGTCTTTAGTAAGTATCTTCATTAACAACAGCTCGTATAAATGAATAAATATCGCTAGACCGACACACCGACTGTATGGTCCCTAACTAAGCATCGCTTGAACTATGGGTACCGTACAATAGACTGGGGGCGATCCCAGTGACACCCTGACCTGGGCAAATTAGGAAAAGGCCATTTCTGAAATTTGCCGCGGCGGGAATGGAACCCGCAACCACCTGGAGCAGTGAGCCGAGCGGCCTACGCTCAAACCACTGCGCCAAGCCGTCGTCTAGTAACACGAATGGTACCGTAGTGGCTGAGCAAATTCCTCTCGTTTCCGTCTCCACACGTCCATCTTGGGCTTGTTGTGGCCACGTTTTACTCGCAAATGTATTCAAATCGTATACATATCTAAATATATATAACTCAAAGGTGACTGACTGACTGACTGACATAGTGATCTATCAACGCACAGCTCAAACCACTGGACGGATCGGGCTAAAATTTGGCATGCAGGTAGATGTTATGACGTAGGCATCCGCTAAGAAAGGATTTTGATTAATTCTACCCCCAAGGGGATAAAA
Organism: Notodonta ziczac; assembly: GCA_918843915.1. Taxonomy (NCBI): domain Eukaryota; kingdom Metazoa; phylum Arthropoda; class Insecta; order Lepidoptera; family Notodontidae; genus Notodonta; species Notodonta ziczac. The sequence continues at coordinate 5,176,170 of OU974060.1, read as the reverse complement.
TAGGGGCTGAAGGTTTGTATGAAACTTTGTCAATTTAAAACCGATCGGGCTGAGACTTTGCATGCATAAAGCTACTATGACGTAGACATCCCCTAAGAAAGGATCAAAATTCCACGCGGACGAAGTCGCGGGCTCAGCTAGTTACATAATATAATCGATATCAATCATCAAATCAAATAAATAAAAGCGAACACTATTTGTGCCCGCTTGACAAATATTATTATGTTAAACTAGCTGAGCCCGCGACTTCGCCCGCGTGGAATTTAACTTAACAATAAAGCTCGGTCCCGCGTTCTGAGCCCGCGCGACAGGACCCATTTTTTAAATTTTGTTTTTCTAAAATAAAAGTACCCTCAGTTACTGCTTATAACATCAGCTATCTAACAGTGAAAGTCCCGTCAAAATCGGTCCAGCCGTTTCGGAGATACTCTTTGATTTCAAGTGTTTTTATTTTTTTACGCGGAACCCTAATTGTTTTTCTAAAATTAAAGTAGCCTAAGTTACCCGCTATAAGATCAGCTATCTGCCAGTGAAAGTCCCGTCGAAATCGGTCCAGCCGTTTCGGAGATTACCCGGAACAAACACACAGACAGACAGACAGACAGACAGACAGACAAAAATTTTTTTATTCGCGTTTTTGCTATAGGTATCGTATGTACTTTCATATGCATTTAGTGAAAAGGTGTTATTTTGATATTACAAACAGACACTCCAATTTTATTTATTTGTATAGATGCCACATAAGCTCGTGCTAACGCGTCCAAAATATTAATGATAAAATATACGAGTATATAAGTGAGTTACATTTCAGACGAATTCTTTTTCAAGACGCTAATTATCGGTCCCAAATAGCGGCACAAAGTCATTATAAATCCAAGTTATTTTTAATGAAACCATTCATCGTTATTTTTACTGCATGCCGATAAATTTTGGTTCGAAAATCAATTTCAGCCGTCACGAATGAATTAATGTCAGACTCCTGATAAAACGAGAAGAAAATTGTATGACATTGTATGATTGTGCTTTAAAATTTCATAATGTTAGTTGGTTATAATGACTTAGGTTATTTATTTTACAAAATAATATTGGGGGACTTAGAAAATGAGGATTGAATTTATTAGCACCTAAAAAAAATTAACGAAATTCAAACACATTTTTTCCGACATTAAAAAAAAATTGTTTTTTTTTGCTTTTTCTTTAATTTTGGTGGCCCATAAAAGCCGCTACTCAGAAAATATGATAGTTTCATGTTGCCTGTCTTTACCTAAGCCTCTACATAATTGTCAGCTTCTCAAGTACTTACTTACCTTAATTAATATATAGGACTTAAAACATGCCGTGTTTCAGCTTCAGACTTTTTTCTAAATATAAATAAATTTGGTTCCACTATAGGCCCATCTTGTTTTCTATATTTCGGTAAATACCGAAGCAAATGACCTTTATTGATTGATTTTATTCATTACTTAAATCACTCATGATTTTTGTAAGTTCATCATATTTAGCATTCACTAAAGGACCTTAAAATATTTTCCATTTATAAAATAAGATTTTATATACAAACTAGCTGAGCCCGCGACTTTGTCCGCGTGGAGTTTAACTTAACAAACTTTCATCCCCTATTTTATCCCCTGGGGGGTAGAATTAATCAAAATCCTTTCTTAGCGGATGCCTACGTCATAACATCTACCTGGATGCCAAATTTCAGCCCGATCCGTCCAGTGGTTTGGACTGTGCGTTGATAGATCACTATGTCAGTCAGTCAGTCAGTCACCTTTGAGTTATATATATTTAGATGTTTTATTTGTTTGTTTGTTTGTCCCGCATGCGTTCCTATACCGTTCATCAGATTACGATGACACTTTGGTGAGTGGAGGGCACGCCCGCGAAGGTTCCGATTGGCAATGCTATATAAATAAAAGACTTCATAGCATTTATTTTATTTAATAATTTACTTAAAGTTAATTTGAACAACGAAGGTACCAATTGCACAAGAATAAACACATTAATCAGTTACAAAAAAAAACGTTTGTACAGAGATCCGAGGAAGGCTTTTTGTACTTGCAACGCATGTGACAGCTCATGTGAAGGCGTGTGTTTTAAAATTTGAGCACCTTGAAACTGGCAGACAGATTTTGACCAATTTATTAGAGGAGTGGAGCCGTGGGTAAAGCTTATTTCATCATTATTAATAATTATCACAATTGTTCATAATAAATGTATAGCTTTATGTAAAAAGACTAAGTTTATAAATTGTCAAACATGTCGAATAATTCTTCCGTCGATGAGTGTTTGGCTGGGATGAATATATTCTGTGGTACTGAGGTCTCAATGGTTGTTACAGTTGCGGCAGTGTCAGTTGCGCGAGTGACAGTTGCGGCAGTGACAGTTGCGCGAGTGACAGTTGCGGGTGTGACAGTTGCAGCAGTGACAGTTGTAGCAGTGACAGTTGCAGCAGTGACAGTTGCAGCAGTGACAGTTGCAGCAGTGACAGTTGCGGCAGTTTCAGGTGCGGCAGTGACAGTTGTAGCAGTATCAATTTTTCTGAAAACAAAGCTGAACTTCGGATTGTGATCAAGTAGAAAGCAAGTGTTGTAGGTACTCACAGTCTTATAAACAACTAGCTGTGCCCGCGACTTCGTCCGCGTGTAATTTAACTTAACAAAAATTTCGGGATTATTCATCCCCTATTTTATCCCCTTGGGGGTAGAATTAATCAAAATCCTTTCTTAGCGGATGCCTACGTCATAACATCTACCTGCTTGCCAAATTTCAGCCCAATCCGTCCAGTGGTTTGTGCTGTGCGTTGATAGATCACTATGTCAGTCAGTCAGTCACCTTTGAGTTTTATATATTTAGATACAGTCCGACGAAATTCGATCACCCACTTCAACGAGGCAAAACAAATTTAAAGCCCTCATTGCTATATAGGTTCATTTGACAATCAAATCTTCGACGCAATGGTGTGACGTGTTAAGTTTAAACGGTGGCACAGCCAAGCTATTTCCCATTGACTACAGCCCTTACACGGACTGGCTCGACCGGTGTGGTCCTACTGTTATTTTATATACTACTATATTATGTACTACTAGCTGTGCCCACGGACTTCCTCCGGGAAAAAAATTCGGGATTATCGGGATAAAAAGTATCCTATATGTTAATCCCGGTTATAAACTATCTGTGTTCCAAATTTTATTCTAATCCGTTCATTAGTTTTTGCGTGAAGGAGTAACAAACCGCTTGGCGCAGTGGTTCGAGCGTAGACCGTTTGGCTCACTGCGGATGGTAGTTGCGGGTTTGATTCCAGCTGGGGCAAATTTTGGAAATGGCCTTTTCGTAATTTTCCCACGTCTGGGTGTGACTGCAATCGCCCCCAGTCCATTGTACGGTACCCATAGCACAAGCGTTGCTTAGTTTGGGACCACACAGTTTCTTCTTTCATACAGTTCATTCTATTCCATTCTGCTGCTGATATTGGTCTCGATATAAGGGCAAGCCTATTGCCGTTAAATAGGCACACTCCGCAATGCAAAAAAGATTCGGGCAATTATATCTACCATGTTGGCAAACAAACCTGGTTTCATTTTCCATTAGCCTTTCGCTGAAAAAAAAACAATTAGAAGGTTTATGTGCGCAATAATTGCCAGCTTACGAAAATAAAACGACCCATAACAGTACCAATTCTGTTCCGTACAAACTAGACATTGCTAATATAATTGCTGTCTTCTAACACACTAGGACCATAAAAAAGACAGCAATACCGCCAAATAAATAAGAACCGCCAGACTGACACACCAACTGTATGGTCCCAAACTAAGCAACGCTTGAACTATGGGTACCGTACAATGGACTGGGGGCGATCCCAGATACACCCAGACCTGGGCAAATTACGAAAATGCTATTTCCAAAATTTGCCCCGTTGGGAATCGAACCAGCAACCACCATGTGCAGTGAGCCGAGCGGCCTACGCTCGAACCATTGCGCCAAGCCGTCGTCAAATACTTAGGTCAGACAAGTTCGGTTGGACCTCCATCAGTCCACTACTCTAGTTCCCAATATACGAGCATTTGCTTAGTTTGGGATCCACAGTAATACGGTCATGTTATTGTGATTTACTTACTTACTTACTATAGTACGGTCGCTGATCACGAAGAAATTCGGACAATGACCTGTTATTACCTGTCTCTGTCACTCCCTCGTAAATCTAATACGTCTCGCTCACACAGTTGCGGTGAACTGCGTGTGACCGGCAACTGTGTGAGCGAGACGTATTAGATTTACGAGAGAGTGACAGAGACAGGTAATAACAGGTCATTGTACGAATTTCTTCGTGATCAGCGACCGTGCCATAGCAATATACCTCTTGCACCTACTATTTCAAATTGTGTAGGTACGTATACTGTTGTACCTATAATATTTTTTTTGAAGCGAAGCTTCTTTACGGACGTTCGGGGCGCTCGCTGCCCGGGCACTAAAACGGTGAAAAGCGTAACGCGTAACGCGTAACGCGTTATTTTTATGTTACACTCTGCCTACCCTGTTTCAAAACCCTATGCACGCCGCTTATAATATATCTAATATCTACTGCAAAGCTTCGCTTCTTTCGGGCGTCCCTAGACGGCACTGATTTTTTTATTCTTATTATTTAAGACTCACACTGCATCAATTTCACTCCAATCTATATAATTCTCAACAATTGTAATATTATTATCTTGAGCACAGGAACCGGATCTCCGCGTTCTGAAAAAAAACCGGTCAACGAGAAACGATACGAAAATGCCGGCAAAATCATAAAATTTGTGGTTTATAAACTTTCGCCTTCATTTATGATCGTAGACATTACGTTTTCTGACACAGAATGACCCACGATTTTTTTTAATGGCCGATGGATTGTGTGCGGGCTCGGTAAATGGCAATAATGTTCAACCTGAACTCGTACATTAAATACCATTTCGTGTCTCTTGTCGTTGGACGTTACATTATCAATTTGGCCTGCGCACAAATTTGTGACCAGACAGAAATAATAAACATTTTCCATGCAAAAATGTACCATACTCGAATATGTATAAAAAAAGTCTCAATTGAAGACGTCCGGACGACGTCTGAGAATCTGTCTAATATAAAAAAAGTACTTTTGCCACATTTTATATTTTTGAAAGAGATATCTATTATTGCTCTATCCAAGGTTCTATCTGTACCGAAATTTCATAAACTTCCGTCAGAATCTGTAGAAGTTATGACCTTGTGACAGGCCGCGACGGAGGGACGGATGGATGGATGGACTGGATGATCTTGTAAAGGTACCTCGTTGGGAGTACGGAACTCTAAAAACAGCACAAGTTCCTCAAAAACTAGTCTTAAATGGTGTTATTCACGCCAAGTTTGATGCCAAGGCTGTGCCATAGCCAGCGATGCCCAGACACGGCACCGACCTTGGAAGGGCGCAGAAATTATTTGGACCAGGGGAGAGTTTCCGATGTCAGATACGACAATATCCATGCTTCCTTTACAAATGAATTAGAAGAAGGATGGAAGCTGTAGTTTCCGACGATGAAAACCCCCTCTGGACCAAGTTTCAAGTTCTCAAATTCGGAGTCCTCCCTCCCCTAAACTCATGCGAGATTCATGAGGGGGATTCAGGCCATAATCCACCACGCTGGCCTAGTGCGGGTTGGTGGATTTCACATGTCTTTCGAAAATTGGTTAAATCTTCTAAGACATGCAGGTTTCCTCACGATGTTTTCCTTCCCCGTAAGCAAGTGATAATCATACAGAAATTATGATTCGCACATAGATTTCGAAAAATGCAGAGGTGCGAGCCGGGGTTTGAACCCAAGACCAAACCAAAGACGCGTGCTTTAACCAATCGGCTATCACTACACTTATGTATTAATAATTACGTGATATTTGCCAAGACCCCCCCTCCCCCAAAGTGAGATTTGGAAAGATTTAGCGTGATCTCCTCCCCCCTAGAACACCTTACGCAATTAATGGACGCCCCCTAGCAACGGCACTGCCAAGTTTGACCCAAGACCGCTGAAGAAGTAGACTTACCGACTTAACACACACATGAGAAACTTGTCTTGGCATATGGTGTTCATAAAAACGAACGGTGAAGTGCACATGCGTTCGTTAGTCACTCTGAAGAAGGAAGCCACACCCATTACGTACTGCCGCCCGCCGTACCAGACGACAAGAGGACCGCCGTGGTCATTCTGACAGACAAAGAAGTTCAGTTCAGTGATAAGTAAGTTGCACTTATTAAGTACTAGCGGCCCGCCCCGGCTTCGCACGAGTACATTGCGTTTACATTATTCGAGTTTTAGTAAGGATCCCTAATTTTTTTAAAATATATTGTAGCCTATGTCACCCGGGGATAGTGTAGCTTCCCAACAGTGAAAGAATTTTTCAAATCGGTTCAGTAGTTTCGGAGCCTATTCATTACAATCAAACAAATAAAGTTTTCCTCTTTAAAATATTAGTATGATACTTACTAACTACCCTTTGTAATTATTAAGTACTTATACTTATAAGCAACTGGCGATAAAAAAAAAGAAAATGTTAAAGAACAAGCCCGCTGAGTTTCTTGCCGGATCTCCTCAGTCGAGGTCGCGTTCCGATCCGGTTGTAGATGTAAGAAAAGAAAAATGTAAAATTGACAATCTTTAAGTGCCTCGATAGACCTAAACTTAATTAAATTTGATTTATTTGGGCCTAAGTATATACAAAATGAAACACAAATCTGAAACGGTAGTGGAGCCAAGCTGTAGCTAATTGATAACAGCTCATAAACGGGCTCGAGCTGGACCTGTGGGTTGCACCACCCTCCCACAGAAGCAAGTAGCACTTATATTATACTAGCTGTGCACGCGACTTCGTCCGCGTGTAATTTAACTTAACAAAAATCTCGGGATTATTCATCCCCTATTTTATCCACTTGGGGGTAGAATTAATCAAAATCCTTTCTTAGCGGATGTCTACGTCATAACATCTACCTGCATGCCAAATTTCAGCCCGATCCGTCCAGTGGGTTTGGGCTGTGCGTTGATAGATCACTATGTCAGTCAGTCAGTCAGTCAGTCACCTTTGAGTTATATATATTTAGATTTGCCTTTTTTACAATGAGCGAGAGAGTCCAACCCCGCCGCCTTCCTAAGCCTTACTCCCCTCCAGGGCCCTAACCACACTAGCTACTGAAATCGTAATAGAAAAGCAAACGCTCGCGATTACGTTTCAAACGCTCCGCTTTTGACGTTTTGCTGACACCATACCATATCAATGTCAGTAGAAATCGTGAAGCTCGTGTCAGTAAAACGTCAAAAGCGGAGCGTTTGAAACGTAATCGCGAGCGTTTGCTTTTCTATTACGATTTGAGTAGCTGGCGTGGTTAGGGCCCTGGTGGGCAACTTACGAGCAACGCCTTTGATGCGGTAACTGCTCCATTCATCAGGCGGCTTTATAAGTGCCCACATAAAGCGCATACTTATCGTTTGAAACATTTTTCCTTGCGCTACCGTTACATACCTGGCATATGCCTTGGCGCCTCGTAGGCTTCTTCGGTGGTGTTGTCGCCGGTGGCTTTGTCGTCGGTGGCTTTGTCGTCGTTGTCGTTGTTGTTAATTTTTTATCGCACTGTCAAAGAAAAGAATACTAAATAGTCAAGAATAATACATGCCGTCAAAAACAAAACTTGTAAACACAACCAAGGCTCGCAACTCAGCTTCTTCTACCGTAAAAGGTTGTGAGATCCATGTAATACCAAGTCGGTTACTTTATTAAGTCGCTACTTAAGGGACCTTCTGTCTTAAGTTTTTACTTAATAAGCTAACTTAATAAACAACATCTTATAGTGACCATATCAATATTAAAAATATTTTATGTTTTAAATAAAAAAGATTGACTTGGCCATCGAATGAAAACACACTGTATCTCACAAGTAATATATATGTCGCCGCCAAATAGCTTAATTCGCCGTTCAATTAACAGCCTAGGCATTTAACTAAACAGCGCCGTTCAACTAACGGCCTGAATGATATTCAGCCATTTGATCAAACAGCTAGGCAAATGACTTGGATCTGTCGCCGCCAAATAGCTTAATTCGCCGTTCAATTAACAGCCTAGGCACTTAACTAAACAGCGCCGTTCAACTAACGGCCTGAATGATATTCAGCCATTTGATCAAACAGCTAGGCAAATGACTTGGATCTGTCGCCGCCAAATAGCTTAATTCGCCGTTCAATTAACAGCCTAGGCACTTAACTAAACAGCGCCGTTCAACTAACGGCCTGAATGATATTCAGCCATTTGATTAAACAGCTAGGCAAATGACTTGGATCGATGACGTTTAACTACTTGCCTAGCCGTTTAATTACCTGCCTAGCCTGTTCATTTCAATTTAGTTCTACTTTCTGCCACCTAGCGCCGAAACTCACCAAACTGTCAATATCTCTATATTCTATATTCTCTTTGTCAATATGGCGTCGGAAAAAACATCTCTGATGGAATAATTTTATTAGGTACTTAGGTTTTTTACGATTTTTTTTAGATCCGCCGAATCTATTTGCCGGGTGGGGTTTCTGTGGGGTCATAAAAAAATAACCCTAACCTAAACCCATCCAGGTCGTTCTGCTTGGGTAGTATTTTGAAAAAGTTTTGTAGTACTTAAATGTCAACCAGTTGCCTAAGCATTAGCCAGGCAGTTTATTAAATGTTGTAATAGACGATACGGCTGAATATCATTCAGGCCGTTAGTTGAACGGCGCCGTTTAGTTAAGTGCCTAGGCTGTTAATTGAACGGCGAATTAAGCTATTTGGCGGCGACAGATCGATGACGTTTAACTACTTGCCTAGCCGTTTAATTACCTGCCTAGCCTGTTCATTTCAATTTAGTTCTACTTTCTGCCACCTAGCGCCGAAACTCACCAAACTGTCAATATCTCTATATTCCATATTCTCTTTGGTCAATAGGGCGTCGGAAAAAAACAACTTTGATGGTATAATTTGATTAAGTACTTAGGTTTTTTACGACTTTTTTAGATCCACCGAATCTATTTGCCGGGTGGGGGTTCTGTGGGGTCATAAATAAATAACCCTAACCTAAACCTATCCATGTCATTCTGCTTGGGTAGTATTTTGAAAAAGTTTTGTAGTACTTAAATGTCAACCAGTTGCCTAAGCATTAGCCAGACAGTTTATTAAATGTTGTAATAGACGATACGGCTGAATATCATTCAGACCGTTAGTTGAACGGCGCCGTTTAGTTAAGTGCCTAGGCTGTTAATTGAACGGCGAATTAAGCTACTTTTTTTTTTTTTTTTATCCGGGCCTCTATGGCCCGGCCGCGTTCACCTCTGATATGGGGGTCAGAGTCCTTAATTAACACAATTATTAATAAATTTTCAGGCCATTTTTATTACAGTAAAAACACAGTATTAAAATGTCATTTTCTCAAAAGCGAGTAAAACGTACCAATCCTTACTAATATTATAAATGCGAAAGTAACTCTGTCTGTCTGTCGCTCTTTCACGCCAAAACTACTGAACCGGCTTCAATGAAATTTTATACACAGATAGTCTAGAGCCTGAGAAAGGACATAGGCTACTTTTTAATGCGAAAAAAGAGTTTTAAGGGGTTGAAAGGGGGGATGAAAAGTTGTATGGAAGTATCTCATTTTAGAGCTAGAAGCTTGAAACTTATTTGTCAGGCTGTTGATTCGACTTCTATATTAATAATTCCGTTCAGGGGTACGGTAGACTCGATTGAAACCTTACCAGAATAATAAAACATGAAAAAATAATGATTTCGAGTCGACAACATATATCGGCAAAATTCGGATTGTCGAGTATTTTGTTAAATTCTAACGGTGCAAAATACAATATTTCGTTTAGCCATATTGGCAGTTCCGACAAGTTTGGCACAGTACCGCTATATTTTCTATGAACGAATCCCTGTCAGTTAGTGTCAGTGTTCTCAATGTGTAAATGAGTCTTTATTTGAAATATCTATTAAACTGGGTGGGCCATATTTTTTAAGAAAGAAGAAGAAGATTGAGCTTTCAGAACAAACAAATTCAGTCTTCATGTTTTTAGGGTTCCGTAGTCCCTACGAGGAACCCTTATAAGATCATCCAGTCCGTCCGTCCGTCCGTCCGTCTGTCTGTCCCAACCCGTCAGTCACAGGGTCATAACTTCTACAGTTTCTGACGGATGTTGATGTAATTTGGTACAAAAATATTTTAAGAGTAGATCTCACTTTCAAAAATATAAAATGTAGCAAAATTACTTTTTTTGAGGTACCTCCCCGAACATCGAAAAAGGGGCAATTTTTTTTTTAGTTACCCAATCATGTGGGGTGACGTTGAAAAGGTCTTTTCAAATAAAATGATGTTTTCATACAATATTTTATCATCAAAAATTCCGTTTGCGAGACTTTTAACTTTTAAAGATTAAATCAAAATTCCGTAATGAATTCCGACACTTCTTACATTTTTCTATTGCAAGAACATTAATAAGATTATGCAGTCGAAAATGGATACATTGTTCACCAATTTCAATGAAATAACAGCAATAAATTTATATTTTGTGTTAATACGTGTATTTCTGAAGTGTTTATGCACGTGGATGGATGTCGGTAGTAGTCTATAAACAACAGTGGGTAAGATTTTTTACGAAAAAAATATCGACACTTCTTACATTTTTATGTTGCAAAAATATGAATAAGATTATGCTGACGAAATTGGATAAATTGTTAATAAATTCTTATTAAATAACAGCAATAAATGTATGTTTTATGTTCATTAGTCTATTTCTTAGTATTTAATGGTGTCGATAGATGTCGGTAGCAGTATGTATACAACTTTAGTATCTATTTCAACCTGGGGTGAAATTTTAAACAGATTACCTTCAATGAATCGAAACCCTTCATTGTGCATAGCTCGACATGGCACTTGGCGACTTTTTTTCGTATTCATTTCAATGGACAATGCTATACGAATCTATGCCTTGCCTAATATTCCTTGAAAACCGATAACTACAAAAATATCTACCTAAGTTTTGTAAAAGATTGTGTATTATGAGTCACATTTCACCCGAGCGAAGCCGGGTTTTCATCTATATATATAACTCAAACGTGACCGACTGACTGACTGACTGGCATAGTGATATATCAACGCACAGCCCAAACCACTGGACGGATCGGGCTGAAATTTGGCATGCAGGTAGATGTTACGGCGTAGGCATCCGCTAAGAAAGGATTTTGATTAATTCTACCCCCACGGGGATAAAATAGGGGATGAAAGTTTGTATGAAACTTTGACAATTAAATTCCACGCGGACGAAGTCGCGGGCACAGCTAGTAAAAACATATTTCTCAAAGCGAGTAAATATAAAAACTTATCAATATATACAAATAAGGTGGGGCAGCGGAATAAATAACAATAGTTATAAACGTGATATAAATAACAGGATTCCCTCCCATTCTATTGCACGAATATGTCAGCCGGCGTGATTAATAGTGCAGTGTTGTATAAGTTGCTGTGGTGGCTTATTAACATAATAAGTGGACAGCTGGCCTCTTTCTGCTTAGGTCTTATTTCTATTAATCACGCTGGTCGCTACCTCCGTGCAATAGCTTAGAAAGGTATCACGTTTCTCGCTGTCCATGATAAGTTCACTAATACTGTGTAAGTCTAAAATTGTGTCTAAAGACATCTGTACATTAAATCTTTGGCGTGAATACACAGGGCAATGTAGTAAGACATGCTCCACTGTCTCGCTCACACCCGGTTCACAGATGCAAGATGGGTCCTCCTTGCACTTGAAACGGTTCAAGTACTCTGAGAAACCACCGTGCCCGGTCAGAACCTGTGTGAGCGTGGCAGTGGGATGAATCTTCCTAATTGTCCTATAGGACACCACCAGGTCAGGGAAAAACATTTTCGTCGTAGATGCAGTGGTGTCAGTCTTGTACTTACGGTTCCATTCGTCCAGCGACTCCAAACGGATTTGTCGCTTGACAAATGATACCGGACATTTTTCGTACGTTGGCTTGGCCTTACTATGCAGCGCTGCTTGCTTTGCCAATTCGTCCGCTCTCTCGTTACCCGCCAGCCCTGCGTGTGCTTTTATCCAAAACAAGAAAATATCCTTGTTTTGGAGTCTGCACTGGGCGATGTTGTTCCTCGCCTCGGCGGCGAGCGGGTGAAGAGAGAGCGGGTTCACCACTGTCTCGAGTGCCGAACGCGAGTCGCTTATTACAGCGAGACTGGCGCTTCTACACTCTAACGCGTATTTTGTGGCTCGGCATATGGCCAAAAGTTCAGCTTGATAGACCGTGCAGTAAGACGACAGCTTGAGTTTGAGCGACTTGATCTCGGTTTCGCTGTTCCAAATGGAAAGTGAAGCGCCAACCTTGCCCTCAATTTTGCTGCCGTCCGTGTATATTCTTACTGCGCTGCTTACGTTGGTGGTCACGCTTTGCTGATCCGTCAAGTTCATGAACTTAAGGTCCATATGTTTTGCCGGATGCGGAGTACTCGTATACGCCAGTCTGCTTTCGACTTCCATGTCGCCTAGCTCTGGTCGGGGTACTCCCCTCTTGGCCTTGTAAAGGGAGGCCGCTTCGCGTACACGAATGTAGAGGGGCAGTAGCCCGGTCAGAGCGAGCGACGCGTTCGAGGACACCGTTCTGTAGGCTTTGCACATCTTTAGCGCAAAGCCCCTCTGGACAGTGTTCAGCTGCTTTTGAGTAGTGATCTTGTTTGTTGCTGGCGACCAAGCACTGGCGGCATACATGATGATGGGCTCAATGGTGGCGGTGTAAATCACACGGATGACTTCCGGGTGAAGGCCCCAGCTAGTTTTAGCGGCCTTTGCCAGCTGTTTGTAGACATTCAACGCCTTCCTGCAGATGTTCGCAGTGTGGCTGTTGAATGTCAACTTATGATCGATGGTGAGCCCCAGGATCTTAATTTCATTCATGATGCCAATATCAATCCCACCCATGGTCAGGAGGGGGGTGTCGTAGATAAGCTTTCGTGTCACAACCATCGCGCTTGTTTTGTGAGGTGCGAACTTCAGCCTATTCTTGACCCCCCACTCCCGCACATAGGCGAGTGTGGGATTGGCTTGCCTCTGTATATCCAGTGCCGTGTCGCCAACAAAAACAAGTACTACGTCGTCTGCGAAAGCCTGTACATATTGCCCCGCGTTTCGAGTCCTTTCAGCAACGGGTCGAGAAGAAGATTCCAGAGTAGAGGCCCACCGATAGACCGAATTAAGCTATTTGGCGCCGACATATACATTATTATCCTACTAATATTAAAAATGCGAAAGTTTGTGAGTGTGGATGTTTGTTACTCTTTCAGGCAAAAACTACTGAACGGATTTGGATGAAATTCGGAACACAGATAGTTTATACTTAACCAGGATTAATACAAAGGATACTTTTTATCCCGATAATCCTGATTTTTTTGGTAAGTTAATCCTCCGTGGACAAAGTCGGCGGGCACTGCTAGTTAATTTTATTTTTTTATGTTAGTTACATTTAGTATGGGTTAGGGTTTTTTTATCAGTACCTACTACAAAAAATCCCGCGCTAAACAATCTAGGTTGGGCAATCCAGATAAACGTGTTCAACTGTTTTACATAACGGAGTTTTGTAAAACAGCTAGCTAACTATGCAATTCATTTGGGACATATTTAGTAAATCTATAGTATAGCAGTCATAGCCGATTGGTCAAGCATGCGTCTTGCGGGCTACCAGGTGTCAGGTTCAAACCCCGGCTCGCACCTCTGGATTTTTCGAAATCTATGTGTGAATCATAATTTCTATAATGATTATCACTTGCTTACGGTGAAGGAAAACATCGTGAGGAAACCTGCATGTCTTAGAAGATCCAATTTTCGAAAGACATGTGAAATCCGCCAACCCGCACTGGGCCAGCGTGGTGGATTATCGCCTGAATCCCCCTCGTGTTAAGGGGAGGCCCGCGCCCAGGAGTGGGACAATTATTTTTATTATTATTTAATACTTACGTCATCCGTACACTGAATGTTAGGTTCGAGCATTAAATTTGTCAAGAGTCCTTCGTCATCATAATACCCTGGGCCTATAGTGCAAGTGCCGTATTGTTTAATATTATCCTTTATGAAATCATCGTCAAAAAATTTTTGGCATTCAGTTGTTGATATAATTTTCAATGAAGCATAGTACATCCTCTCTGAATTGTAGTCTGTCATGTCGCCTTGCTGCAATCAAGTCAAAGTGAAAGTCAAATCGATTATATTAATTAGCAAGTCATATTGCAATTTCATATTAAATTTGTTAATTTGTTGAACTCAAGAAGATAATTATATAATCTTGATTTTGATGTTACTTAAGTTGATTTGATAAATTGCGTTGTGAGGAGGCTAGTTGACGCCTACTTTCGACGTGTTGCATGTCAAGTTGACCGTCCTAGCAGCAAATTGCATCAACAAATTGCAGCATGAGTAGACACAAACCATATTAATAAACGTGGGTTAGCGGTTGGTTGTGTAGTTACACCATACTTTGTCTTCTTCTTTCGAATGTCAAATTGCTAATGACAGAAAGTGATAGGTTGGTGTGTAACTATTCGCCCGCTAATCCACGTTTAATTATGGAGTTTTTGTTTAAGGCTAAAGCGCCCATCTAGCCCGCGAAGTTCAAATTTTTTGAGGTTATATAGATTTTTTCAAAATCTGACAATAATAAAAGGCACATTTTGTAATTCGCGACAAAGACCGTGTGCAGTGCATTTATTAATATATCCAACTTACTATAAAACATTTCAGGAACGACAGCTATCCAGATAATCTGGCAAGTTTTGTATATTTAGTGATTAACTAGTATCATATCCACCGTGATAATATTTAGAGTAAAATAAATGTATTAATAAATGCACTGTATACTGCGTTTGTCGCAAATCACAAAATATTGTCTTAAATGTTTTCAGATTTTGGATAAACTATAAAAATACTCGAAAATTTTTAATTTCGCGCGTTAGACAGGCGCCTTCACCTTAAAGCGCAAAAGTGAAAATTTTTAAGGTCCTTCGGTTTAGGCCTAGGAGCGGTGCTTACGAATTGTCATCTATACAAATAAATAAAATTGGAGTGTCTGTTTGTAATATCAAAATAACACCTTTAAACTAAATGCATTTGAAAGTACAAACTACACCTATAGCAAAAACGCGATTTAAAAATGTTTTGTCTGTCTGTCTGTCTGTGTGTTTGTTTCGGGTAATCTCCGAAACGGCTTCACTGATTTTGACGGGACTTTCACTGGCAGATAGCTGATGTTTTAAGGAGTAACTTAGGCTACTTGAATTGTAGGAAAAGAATTAGGGTTCCGAGTAAATAAATAAAAACACATGAAATCAAATAGTATCTGCGAAACGGCTGGACCGATTTTGCCGGGACTTTCACTGGTAGATAGCTGATGGTATAAGCAGTAAATTAGGCTACTTTTATTTTAGAAAAAACTTAATTTTTCATGATGGGTCCTGTCGCGCGGGCTCGGAACGCGGGAGCGGGCTTTTTTGTTAAGTTAAATTCCACGCGGACGAAGTCGCGGGCTCAGCTAGTTTCAAATATGTTCTTGACCGGAATGCGACCCCAACTTAGAACCAGTCCCCCCCCTTTCCCCCTTCAGGTCGGAACATACGAGCAATGCCATTGGTATTGCAAGCATTTAGACACCGCGGTAACTATTCAACATCGGGCGGGTGTTAAACTTATGAAAAAGTAAGACTCACTTACCGGCCTATAATATTTCCTATGCCCCCACCCGTAGGCTATTACCGACATATTTGTCAATTTCATTTTGTAGCTGTCAGCTACAGTTATTATAGTAGGCGTATAAGAACAATACTTTAAATATGCAGAGTCTTGGAAATAGAAGGACTCCGTGACCCTCGCCAGAGCTAAGTCTGATGTGGCCCAAAGGCGGGACTGCTCCCATTCAGCTTTGCCACGATCTCCTAAATCATACTCTGTAATCAGAAATATCAAAATATATAGGGCAGTCTTCCGAAATATAGCGACACTTGGGGCAGAGGGCGCTCGGAGGTGAGGATCATTGGAAGGGTTAAGGTCTATTTCAAAAATGGCTAAAGAACTTAAATTATCAGCAAACAGAACAGATTCTTGAAACCTACCGCTAAGGGACTGACAACAAACACACACACACACCACTCAACACACACACTACACACACCATTTTTTTTATGAATAAGCAAGCTAATGTAAAACCATCTGCCTTTCCTTTTAATTATTTTATTTGTGACAAACCTGTCGCCAATTTTATTTTTTAATTAGTTTTGATCTCTACCATACAGGCCAAGAGCCTAGTGTAAAGGCCGCTGCATAAAGAATATTTTCCACTTTTGTTTTTAATAAATGATTTATGATTTTTTTATGAAATACAAAGTCCCGTAGATGTGTGGTCGTGTGTCAGCAATACAATTTACACTGTGTGCAATTTAGTTCCGTATTTTTCTGCGAGACTTCCTACGTGAAAAGGGTATAGTGGTGGCGCTGACAGTCATATCCTGAACACGCTACGATGCTGGTGCTAGCGTGACTAAGCGGACGCCAGACTCTACCGTCCATAATTACACTGTTTACATTTCGTTGGTAGCGGCGACTGGTTGAAATAGGGCCCTTAGCGCCAAAGAGTTTGGGATTAGCAGCAGCTAAAGGCCCAACGCACACCGCTGGAGGCGCGGCGGAGAGCAATTGAAGACAACAAATTAATATAAACCTTAACTACCTTGACATACGGTATGTATGAGCAGTCGCGCGTATGCTCTTGTAGTATCTTGAGGGCGCTCGTACGAACCTATTTAATCAAGCGACCGTATGTCAAGCTAGTTAAGGTGTATCTTCAATTGCTCTCCGCCGTGCCTCCAGCGGTGTACGCTGGGCCAAAGTCTTGAAAAATAGCAATTCTGAGACTCACTTTCCTGATAGCACCAACTATGGATCTTCTTTCTTGTTTTAGTGATGCATTTATCGCTTTCCATGCGGTCAGCGCTCACATATTTGTTGTAGCCAGCGATGACGTATAGGAACTGCACGTCTTCGAGACAGGCCGCCGACGTCAGGATGTACCACCGATCAACAATGGCGCCGCCGCACATCCACCCTTTGTAATTAACTGAGGAGGCTTTCGCGGGCAGCAGATATACCTGGCAGTAAGTAGGTAGGTGTGTTTGTTGATAGAGACCAACTGAACATGATAGAGCTTATAATAAAATAATAATCATTTAGCTCTTTTGACGTCCCACTCCTGGGCACGGACGTCCCTTAACTACGAGGGGGATTCAGGCCGTAATCCACCGCGCTGGCCCAGTGCGGGTTGACGGATTTCACATGTCTTTCGAAAATTAGTTTGATTTTCTAAGACATGCAGGTTTCCTCACGTTGCTTTTCCTTCACCGTAAGCAAGTGATAATCATTATATAAATTATGATTCCCACATAGATTTCGGAATAACCCAGAGGCCGGGGTTAGAACCCAGGACCTGGTGCCCGCAAGACAAACCCTAAGAAGCGGTTACCTTACAGTACCTACCTCAAACACCGTCCTCCCCTCCTCCCCCCACAAAGGCTAGCTCTAAGGCCATGAGCTAGAACGACTTAACCAATGAGTACACTCACCACGAATGTTGCATTAACGTTAGTGAGATGTCCACCTACAATTCTACGTTGGCATAACATCGGCGCTGAAATGTTAAAAGCGTGAAAATAAAGTGGACGTTTTATAAGGCAGTTCAACACTAATTGGTCAATGATTTAAGTATGTGTAATAATGACTTTATAATAATGAAACAAATAAACGAACGAACGAGCCAGACGAACACACCAACTGTATGGTCCCAAACTAAGCTTGTACTATGGGTACCGTACAATGGACTGGGGGCGATCCCAATGACACCCAGACCAGGGCAAATGACGAAAAGGCCATTTACGAAATTTACCCTGACGGGAATCGAACACAGCCACCCGGTGCAGTGAGCCGAGCGGCCTACGCTCGAACCACTGCGCCAAGCGGTCGTCAAATTATATATCTATCTATTTAGGTTTGTTGTTTGTTCGCCGATGTCGATCGGAGGTAGGTACACAGTACACACTAGCGGTAGAAGTCGTTAATCAATCCGTCGATCTAAATTAAAAGAAGCTTGCAGTTGATACGATTTCATTGCCAATTAGATCGAATTGGCAATAAAATTGTACCGATAAATCTGAAATTGGGCAGATCGGTTAGCCCCAAACTCAAATTTGCTCAATTAGAAATCGCCGTAGTGATACGTCGATTCGAATGTTACTGCAATCGATTACGAAATTTACGTGATAAATTATTACTTAATTTATTATTGGATTTTCTTTTATTTAAAGGGACTTCCGATTTCGGTAGGTAATGCATCTTCCTGTTTAGAAGGGAAATTGCCGACTCTCGTTACTAATTTATTAAAACCTAGTACCTTATCGATCATAAGAATATTCAAATCGATTCTTGTATCGACATCAATCGGCATAGCACTACCTAATTGAGATTGGAAATAATAAGTAGCTACTGCCAAAACGAGGCTTGTATATTTAAATTTATATAATAAAAAAAAAAATTACCTAGGTATTAATAAGGAACTTACAGGGCCAAAATATAAATGGCAAAAATATAAAATATTCACATTTATTGATATGCATTCTCCTCCAGATACGTGGATACGGATTTATCAAAACAAACTGTAGGTGTTTAACTAGAGGATATAAGTCATTGTAGTGAATCAATAAAATTCATTCTCTTTTTAGTGCATTCCGTCAAATTAGTTTTCTGAAGCAATCATTTCACTGCTGTCACGTGGTGTGCCCACTTACTATAGATAATCAACTATGGGGGCCAAAATAATCGCAGCAGTCTCTGGGGTCCAAGTGTGCTAAAATATGGATGACAATAAAATATGTAGACCGTTATAAATTTATGATTTATGGTTTTGAATTCCCGAACATAATATTAATGACCAATGGTTAGCAATCTTGGCGGTCTTGTTCTATCAGCATTTGTTAACTATCCAGACCTCAATTCCCCGGCCCAAGTCACTGAAATCACTGGACCCCCTTTTGATGCCGCACTCTGACACTCCTAGCGTCGCGATATTTAACCACTTTTTGACAGACAGACAAAAAAAAAACGCGTTTTTGCTATAGGTGTCCTATGTACATTCATATGCATTTAGTGAAAAGGTGTTATTTTGATATACAAACAGACACTCCAATTTTATTTATTTGTATAGATGTATAGATCACAGAAACTGTTTTATGAAACCGTCAAACAATTTCAAACCGGGCTCATTGTGTTTCTGATACCAAGATTCTTGCCGCAACCGCTGCCACCATGCCCGCAGCTTCACGTATTCGGTTTTCACAGGGATAATACAGTCCAGCGAGGATATTGTTGTCACGCAAGACACGTCCGCGACTGTCAAATGATCGCCGGCTATAAACGGCTTCGATTCAAGATATTTCTCAGTCACATTGTAACCCTCAACGATATCGGCAACCTGTTGTTCTGTAATTCGCTTTTTGTCTTTGACCACGCTGTATATCACGGCCCTCAATCTTGGAAAGAGGATCGTAGCGTCGAAATACAATCGTTGATCGACTATAGCTCTTACCGCCAAGTTCTTTGGGTATAAATTTTGTTGTTCGCCACCGTATTTTGATACCAGATACGTGGATATGGCGTGGCTGTCCGCAAGTATCAGGTCACCGTCTTCTAGTAGAGGCACAGTGTGGAGTGGGTTTTTCTTTAAATATTCCGGTTTAAATTGATCCCTGCTAGGCAAGTTTACTTCGCGAGTTTCGACTTTAAGGCCGAGCAGTTCAGCGACGATGAGCGTGGCCCGAGCCGCAGGGCTCACGGAAGTTTTGTGGATAATTATCGTCATTTTATTGCGATCTTTTTGCGTCTGTTATCAATTTTCAAAGAATATTCCCATTCGAGTGAATAGTGAGTACCGCGGCGATAATGGTGTTATCTTTTTATCGATATACGCCATGTTGTTTTACGTCACGTAGATATAAACGTAGACAGAGTAAGGTATCAAATTCAACTCCCATTCGATTTAAGAGCGAAACAGAGATATATTAAAAAGCGAGCGTAAAAGAGATGTGACCTACTATCCTATCTTATCACTCCTAGGCTGTCGATAATGTTTTGGCGGCTAAGCAGTCCCGTGTTTTTATTATTATTTCGAAAATAATGCTAACAAGTAAATGTTACCCAACGATAAAAGTTCAATCCTACTCTAAGTTCCATCTTTTTTGCCGTCGTATCGATTACTGAACGAATAAAATAAAATTATACGACGGCAAAAAATATGGAATTTTGGGTAGGATTCGACAATACGAATGTAACGATATAGGTATCGATTATCGTTGCCAAGAGTTTTGTCTGTAGGTAGCTAGTTAAAATGTGTCCCGTCTACCTTTATCTGCCTACCCGATTATTGTGATATTGTTTGCTGTTGCCTTTTTCCTGCCTTCATGACAGTGTACTGACTGACTTCCGTGTGGCATAGACGTCCTCGCTCGTGCTCCTGTGCCTAAAATTCCTAATTGGGTGAAATCTACCTAATCTTCTGTGTATTAGTGTTGTGTGAACTCTAAACCCTTTGGGAGCGCTCCAGTGTTGTGCCCGTGCTGAAGGACCTGAGGATCCAGCCATACCACCCGACGAATGCGCCCGCCTCCATAGTGCCGGTAATGTACACGCTTGACTTTAACCTGCCCCTTACAGTACCGTCTCTCACCTTATTTTTGTCTTATTGGATGAAATCAAACGATTGATTACTAATAACGAAATTTATTTACATGATTAAAATAATTCTAACACTATCTCTTAACATTATAATATAGCTAACCTTTGAAATATACAAAACCTATTTAGTATGTGGGTACAATTTGTTACCTTTACAAAATTTACATACATTCAAATTTATACTTAACAAAAATATTTCCTAAAGATCTAACAGTTTTGATATAAAAAATTATGGAATCTTTTTTATTTTTATTGTTTTTCTTTCTGGCCATTTTGATCACTTCCTGATGATTTCTCAAAGGCTGGTAAATAGGCGTCCGATTTTGTTTCCGACTGTTCTAAAAGCGACCATGACACCATGTCCATAATGACCTTTTTTGTTTGTTGTTTGGCCACCATAACATCGTAAACGCCTCGGTGTCTCGGATTCGGAAGTCCGACCCGTGCTATCGGATCGTACCTATGTGTATTGATATACAAACAAATGCACGAGTGCCTTCAGACTGTCTGATCATCGGACTATCGGAGATAAAGATCGGACGTCTAATTGTCACCCTTGAGCGTTTTCACATTATCCGATCCGATATCGGGGTAAGTAAAATGTATGAAATATGTACCTGTCTTTCATATTGTCCGGCCCGATATCGGATATCGGAGCCGACACCGATATGCTGGCAGATCTTTTTTTGCGTCTCAAAAATAATAGATACAGCAAATAAAGTTTTCTATTATAGCCTGCCATGATGACCTGCCCGCACTAAGCCTTCGAGCAAATGGCCGTATCGGACGATTTTTGTCGGAAAAATGTGAAAATAGCACATGGCTATCGGATGTCGGCTATCGTCGTCCGACACCGATATCGGATCGGATAATGTGAAAACGTTATTAATGTCAATGTGACAGGTTTCCGATAGGCGGCGAATTATTATCAGTAATGTCACAACAGTATTAACGATATCGTGAAGTCAAACCCTTTAGATATACTAGTATCATGGTCGGAATTAATAATGGTGTTTGGGCCTGTACAGTCTGTTGTCTGAGAGCGATCTTGGAAATGACATTATTGTCATACCAGCACAAAATGACACGACACAAACGTTCTTAATTTCGCACTCAGACTTGAGATTGAGATTTATTAAGCCCAATTCCAAGAACCAGCCACCGTATTAAGCGTATGTTTTTCGGAATATTTTGCCCTAGGATGCGGAGTCAGAAAGGGCGGTTGGTTATATGAATATTCCTGTCTTGCTCGTAATAAACTATGAATATAGGACGGCAAATACAGTTTAATTAGTTATTTAATTATAAGTTTGGTAATATTAAAACTAGCGTATTATTTTCTAGGGACATTGGTGTTGCCTGATCACATTGCGTTGCTATTTTTGAGAATATACACCAACCTTATTCTATTGCAAAGAGTAACCCACCTTGTTTCTTGATAGCTATTTTAAGTGGAGGCAGCAATCTCCACCGATAGTAGATTCAGGCTGTTCATAAGCGTAAGAATATTTTGAAATGTAGTTTATTTTCCTTGCCAACATGAACACGGTCAGTGTAATCCGCGCGCGCCATAAGTTTAAAGGCCATTTCCGAAATTTGCCCCGGCGGGAATCGAACCCGCAACCACCATGTGCAGTGAGCCGAGCGGCGTACGCTCGAACCACTGCGCCAAGCAGGTCGGTCGGTCGGTCGGTCGTATTTTATTTAGATATTATCTGCCAGATTACTATTTGTCGCAATCAGGAAACGATTAAACAGGCCTCTTATAATCAAACCTTTCTCTGTAAACGTCAATGACAATCGTCGTCACGGTGTCATAAACAATGTTGGTCGAATCTAACCGAGCACAACGAACGAATAACCGCGATAAAATCACGCGAGTCATGACAGATACAAAGTAAGCCTAAGAACTTCAGACAATAGACAATCTTAAAAAATATACAATTTCTCATTGATACAAGTCCTATAGAAACGAAACGGCTTAACCTTTTGGGGCTCATAATTGTGTTTCGCAGTCACTAACCGCACTCTGGTCCCAATGAAAGGATATTGTAAAGAAAATTATGTATTTATTTTGTCCACTAGTCAATTACAACCGTGTCAAAAAAAAGTCAACATTTTAATTATAAACAATTTTTCCATTTTCCTTCTATAGATAGAAGAAGACGATAAAGCATGGTGTAGGTACACAACAACCGATTAACCACGTTTATTAAAAATGGAAAAAACTGTTTATAATTAAAATGTTGACTTTTTTTTGACACGGTTGTAATTGACTAGTGGTCAAAGTAATTCGACACTAGAGTGTCGAATTACTTTGATGACAGTAAGGGCCTGTGCACACCACGTTATTTAAACGCGACATCGTCGCGCGTTTGTAGCGATACAGACGCGATACGCACGCGAGTCGGACGCACGCAGCCTGTAGACCTTTGTAGGATAAAAGCGCGCCGTCGACGTACGTTTCAAAAACGCACGTCGACGGAGCGTTTAAAAAACGTGGTGTGCACAGGCCCTTAGAGATAATTCGGTGCATGACCAATGCCCGCAATACGACGTTTATAATTAGAGGGTATAAGATTTCCATTCGCACGCAGATAGCGGATGCGATCTACAATAGCGCTCGCTAACTCTGCTGTCTAAACCCTGGCTAAACTAAATTGAAAATAACTAAAACTGTTGCTGTCATCCTCATTCAATACGAACGCGGGAAACGATACCAAACAATAAAGACTGATGTTTCACAATCCTCAGATAAGGCTTCTGCTAATAAATTCAACGTTAAAACATATTCTATTTGGAAAACCCGTCAAAACTTTAAATTTATTTAGAGAATAAACTTTATCAAAGGATAATGAAAACAGGCTTTAGTTTTAGTTTAGTTTAGTTGTATGCCAACAGAATTAGCATCGTATAAATTTACCTTTTATTTGGAACCCCATTTATATCTGTCTGTCAAATACACGCAACAACATTTAATATTTTCATGGTGGCATTCACATCGCGTTCGCACGAATATTTGCGTAATACGGCCATTACAATGCAAACCTACACCATACGTGTTAAGAGCTATTTTGATTTGGCAAATATTTGTCCAATACGCGATGCCAAGTGGCCCCTTTAGAGAGCTATCTAAACATGAAAAACTCTTAATATATACGATTGTTTTTTTTTCTCTACATATCAGTCAACAAACTATACATAACTCCATTTTTATTTTATTAACATATAAACAGCGCGGGGTATATGTATATAAAACAAAAAGGTTTGGAATAACATATCGAATATCACGTGGAATATAATATAATATGAGTCAAATTATTGTATGACCTAATGTCGAATATTAATTCTCTCCGATGGTATGACCCGTAAGCTACATCTGTAGGATCTTATTAAATAATGAATACCGAACAATTGTCCGATATTCGTATCGGAACTGGGATGCTACTCTTGGCAACGATAATCGATATATCGTGACATTGGTATTGTCGAATCCTACTCTAAATATCATCTATTTTGCCGTCGTATCGATTACTTAACGAACAATACAAAATTATCGTTCGTTCAGACGATATACGACGGCATAAAAGACAGAATTTAGAGTAGGATTCGACAATACGAAAGTCACGATATATCGATTATGATTTCTAAGAGTAGCACCCTTGAATACATAAATGGAATTGGAAAGTAACATCGGTGCTTATTCCATTTTAAGAACAGCAAACAACCGGTATCGTGAGAACGAACTTAAATCTAATCTCGTACTAAGAAAATGTGATCTCAGATGTGCACTCAACATCACTCTCTGGTTAGAATGACGTGTCAATATTTCCCTTAGATCCAATTCAAAGTCCTTCTAGAGAGAGATACAAGAGAGTTACAAGAAAAAATCAGACGCTTCTTTCTTCCTTATAACTCTGGTCTCTCCCAGTCAAATGATAATACCGGTAATAAAAACACTTAGTTCATGACTCTATATGTTTGTTAATAGTGTATACTGTTTCACCGGCGGTGCGGGGCGTGCGCGGCGGCGGGGGAGGGGGAGGGGGCGGCGGGGGCGGGGGGCCGCGCGTGCGAGTGAGCCAGCGCTCGGAAGCACTCGTCGCACACGCGAACCGGCTTCAGCTGCCCGTAGCGCGGCAGCGGGATGGAGTTGGAGCTGCACGAAGCGCAGAACACTTTGCCTGTTCAATACACGATATAAAAAGTGAGTAAAATATATATTATATATTTCCAGGATAGTACATAGTAGATAAGCGGGGGTGGTACTCTTAGCAACGATAATCGATATATTATCGTGATATTCATATTTTTTAATTGATTTTAACAGACTTCCAAAAAAGGATGGGGTTTTATGTTCGTCCGTATGTATGTATGTTTTGGGAGGGGGGCTTAAGATTAGAGTAGTGTAATATGGGGGAAGGGGGCGCTTAAGATTAGAGTGGTGTAAAATGGGGGTTAAGATTACAGTGGTTGTAACATGGGGCGAGGGGGTGCTTAAGATTAGAGTGTTGTAAGATGTAGTTGTGCGGTTACCGCAGTGTCGGCAGTGGTGGCGGCGGCGGAAGGCGGTGAAGTGCGCGGCGCAGCGCATGCAGGCCGGCGCCGCGATGTCCGGCACCCACTCCGGCAGCCGCTCCGGATCGCGCCGCCCGCAGCCGCTGGGTATTTTTTTTTAATTTTTTTATTTTTTTATTAAAAAAAAAAGATTACTAGCAACGTGTGTTTATCACATTACTAGTATTCCCTTTAGCCCCTCCAACTAAGCTAATGCTTGTGCTAGGAGTGGGCTCACGTCAATAGTTTAATGGCCAGGATGGGGATCGAACCCGAAACCTCTCAGCTACGAGGACGGCCCCTCTAACCACTTAGTTTGTTTCTTTTGTGTTCATAATTGTAAAGACATGTGAAATCTGACAACCCGCACTGGGTTAGCGTGGTGGATTATGGCCTGTATCCCCCTCGCGTAGAGGGAGGCTCGTGCCCAGGAGTGAGACGTCCAAAGGGCTATTTGTATTTATAATTCATAAGTTATAATATGATCGTTTACATTGCAACATAAGGCCCCTTTATTCAAGAAATTAAGGCAATTAAAAAATTAATAAATGAAACCCCGGCACCTCTGGGTTTATCGAAATCTAAGTTCGAATCATAATTTCTATATGATTATCACTTGCTTGCGGTGAAGGAAAACTCCGCGAGGAAACCTGCATTAGAAAATGGAACCAATTTTCGAAAAACATGTGTTTTGACGACCTCTTGGTGCAGTGGTTCGAGCGTAAGCCGCTCGGCGCACTGCACATGGTGGTTTCGTGTTCGATTCCCACCGGAGAAAATTTCGTAAATGGCCTTTTCGTAATTTGCCCAGGTTTAGGTGTCACTGGGATCGCCCCCAGTCAATTATACGCTACCAATAATACAAGCGTTGCTTAGTTTGGGACCATACAGTTGGTGTGTTCGTCTGGTGATATTTATTTATGTGAATTCCGCCAAACCGCACTGGGACCGTGGTAGATTACGGCCTGAATAGTAGTACTAAAACATTTGGCGACCTCTACAGCCTACTTTACATAGGAAGACCATAGGAATACGTGTCAAAATTGTACAGTGTAAATTAATTGTACTGCCGACACACATTAGCAGGGCCGCGTCCACAGGACTTCGTATGTGAAAAAAATTGACTGTAGCAGGAACTAACTGACAGTTTCCTCCCTGTTAGGTGGACTTTCGCAATGGACGATACATGATCACAAAACATGTTGTTGTCCCTATTCTATGACAACAAAAACAACAAAACATAACAAAAGTGTATTTAATGTACCTGGTGTATGTCAAGTCACCGGTGGAGACAGAAGGCTGCAGGGCGGGCGCGTGGTCGAGCGACTTGCGGCGGACGGGGGCGGGGGAGGGCGCCGCGGGGGAGGGGGAGGCGGGGGCGGGGGCGGGGGAGGGCGCCGCGTCCCCCGCCCCGCGCCGCGCGCCCCCCTCCGACGCCGCCGAATCCGACGTGCTGTCCGCGTACACCTCCTCCGCAGAGTACACGCTGTCGAACGAGCTGCCTGCAATAAATAAAGCCAGTCAAAGTCAAGGCGTTTGTTTTGTGTAGGCCTACGAGGGTGGGGGGGCACAGTCATCTAAATATATATAACTCAGAGGTGACTGACTGACTGACTGACTGACATAGTGATCTATCAACGCACAGCCCAAACCACTGGACGGATCGGGCTGAAATTTGGCATGCAGGTAGATGTTATGACGTAGGCATCTGCTAAGAAAGGATTTTGATTAATTCTACCCCCAAGGGGATAAAATAGGGGATGAAACTTTGTATGAAACTTTGTCAATTAAATTCCACGCGGACGAAGTCGCGGGCACAGCTAGTTTTTACATATTTTTCTTATAAAGACGGGATCAGCCAAGCGCCTGCGCCCCGCGTCGCGCACAAATCCACCAGGCCAGGTACCGTCCGTACCGTCCACCCCGCTGCCGCGTCCACACATCCGCCGGCAAGCGCCACCATCGCCCACGCTCCGCTGCCTGCCGCCGCGCGTCCAAACAACGCGCAACCCACTCGGAATGTCGCTGCCACCCGCGCTCCCCCAACGATGACGGTGGGGTTGAGCGTGTCCAGCGACACCAAAACTCCAGCGCGAAAAACCTCTGCCCGACCTCAGCGGGGACAACGGACGTCGCCCCCTGCACCCCGCACCAGCATCCCGCGCGTTGACTTCACACCCACTCGCCGCGACATGCCACTACTATCCTCCGCGTCCGACGCGTCGAGTGACGAGTGTGCACCGCGCTTCGAAGGGGCCAGCATCCGTCCAGGACCCACTCGCCGCCCACGTAACTCATCCGAAGATACAGCAACGTCGAGGGCCGACGAAGAGGCCGCTTGGCCTCTTCGTCGGCCCTTGTACGCTCCAGACGACTCCACCGTCCCGCTTCTCTGAGGTGCTAGTGAGACCTCCCCGCACCGAACCAGCTCAAGCGGACGGCTCGCCGACAGTGGAGGCGGGCACCGCACCCAAAAACCAGGCGAGTTGCCCTCCACTTATAGTGGAACTGGCCCACCCACATCCGCACCTTGCGCAACACGCTCGGTCACGCACCCAAAGCACGCCCGTTTGGCCAGGTTGTGCGTTTCACTCCGAAGACGGACGAGGGGTACCGAGCCGTCCAACGGTACCTCTACATGTTGGAGAAAAAAGAGAACATCGCCTGGTTCTCATACTCGCTGCCATCCGAAAAGAACCTTAAAGTAGCGATAAGATAGGATACTGCATGCTATTCGGCCGTATACTGAAAATTAAAAAATGTAGCCGAATAGGCCGAATACCGAATAGTAGCCGAATATTCGTGGCATCTCTAATTTGAATCCATTGTATCAATTCTCGTTACGATTATATTATTGTAGTAATGAGATGAGTCTCACCATTCTGTATGACCTGGTCCTCGGTGGGCTCGTACTCTATGGCGGGCGGCGGCGCGGGCTCGTCGGGCTCGGCGGACTGGTTCATCGCGAACACGGACTTCAGAATGTTCCTTAAGTCCGCCGCGAAGTTGGTCTGCAGCTGGTCCGCCACGCCCGCGATGCACACGAACAGCCGGTGGATCAGGTCCTCGCTTGACCTGTCATTATAATCACTACATAGTATAAAACAAAGTCGCCTCCCGCTGTCTGTCCCTATGTATGCTTAGATCTTTAAAACTACTAACTATTAATCAACTTTTAGTAGATATAGTGATTCAAGAGGAAGGCTTTTATTTATAACTAGCGGCCCGCCCCGGCTTCGCACGGGTACATTGCGGTTACATTATTCGAGTTTTAGTAAGAATCCCTAATTTTATTGAAAATATATTATAGCCTATGTCACCCGGGGATAGGGTAGCTTCCTAACAGTGAAAGAATTTTTCAAATCGGTTCAGTAGTTCCGGAGCCTATTCATTACAATCAAACAAACAAAATTTTCCTCTTTATAATATTAGTATGACATCGTATTATTTATCTATTTCCACAGTTTTTAATATAACGTTCTAATTAGGACCACAATCATAACAAAAAAAAATAACAAAAATAGAAATCATTCACGCTCTATCTCGCAGAACTTCAAGCATACCATCCGAATCTTCACGCATTCATCCGCAAACAAATCTATAGTTGCGTCTGAATCTTGATTACAATACGGGTCTTGGTCATGCGATGAGAAGGAGTGTCTGGACTCACTTGAACTTGCCGCGGGCCTGTTGTCTCGCGGCCAGCTCCTGCGCCTGCAGCGCCAGCGCGATCTGCTCGTCGTCCGCGCACTCGGCCGCGCCGCTGACAATATAATATTATAATAATTATAATTTAGCCCTTTTGAAGTCCCACTCCTGGGCACGGGCCTCCCCTCAACACGAGGAGGATTCAGACCACAATCCACCACGCTGGCCCAGTGCGGGTTGGCGGATTTCACATGTCTTTTGAATTTTCCAAGACATGCAGGTTTCCTCACGATGTTTACCTTCACCGTAAGCAAGTGATAATCATATAGAAATTATGATTCGCACATAGATTTCGAAAAATCCAGAGGTTCGAGCCGGGGCTTAAACCGAAGACCTGGTGCCCGCAAGACGCGTGCTTAGCCAAACGGCTATGGTTTTGCCATGTCCGTCCGTCCGACATAACAGTCATTTTATTTAGAGACTATTAGGGCCGATATATAGAAAGCAAAATTATTCTAGAGTACCTCCTGTACTTTGGAAGGGGGTGTGAAAACAAAACTATTTTTACGCACACTTCGTTTGAATAGGTTGATAAAATCATTTTGAGGTTAGTTTGACGCATCATTGTCTGTTGAGAGGCTGATGAATCAGAAAAAATGATAAAATTTTTCTCACCTTTCATCAACAAAATGGTCCAAATTCAATCTCAAACGGCTCTGATTCTGTGTCGATCGGTTATCCAATATCACCATCCCAGGGGACCACATCTTGCTCTTCTTCCGCTTACTCTTACTGGACTTCCTCGCTTTCTTCTGCCGCGAGCTGCACTGAGGGCTGGGCCCCACCCCGCTGTCTTCCACCACACTCTTGTCATCTTCTCTGAGCCTTCTCAATTCAGTTATAACGGAAGGAGTGCTGGCCCCCCAGTCCTGTAATACTTTCCTAGCTTCGTTCAAATTCGCCGCTTCGGCCGGCCCTTCATCGTCTGAACTTATCCTAATAACCTTATCCATTATACTAGAAGACGCGCCAGCCTCGTTTTTACTACTATCATCTTCCATGTAATTAATATTTACAGTGACGTCATCGTTTACGTCGGAAAAGGAACCGTCTAGTGTATTTTTGGTGCGTTTGTCGTCATCTATGTCGGAACTCTTCAACACCCGGTTCTGTATATTGTAATGTTCTTTCAACTCTTTACTCTGTTCGGTATCGGGAGACCTGTCTAAGCTGGTGTTCTCGGTACTGACGCCGGAATCCACCGGGGACTCGTGATCGCTCTCGTAGCCCAGCATAAACTGGACCCTGTCATCCTCGACCATATTGGCGGTGTGGAAACCCGTATCAGCCGCTTCGTTTATAAAATTCTGTCTAAACTCCTCGTTAGTTAGAAGGAGCGAACTTAAATTCGCGTTGGCTATCGATATATTGGTGTTCACGATTTCCGCGTCAATGTCCGGGATAATTAATGGCAGTTCCGTGTTCATTATTCCACCATTCATCTCGTTTGTGTCGTCCTCTTGGTTGAACACGGCGGAATTGTTTTGTGATAGTGACAGAACCGGTTCGTGGCTGATCGCGTTCGGTATCAAATACCCGTGACTAGTGGACGGCATACAACTTAGCTGTTCATTTCTGGGGCCCGAGAAACTGTACGCATCAGAATCCCCCGTCGCTATGAGGGTGGGCATATCATTCGTTGAGAACGAATGCATTTGATTGTGATCCACAATGTCCACGTCATTGGCCGCTATTGAGGACAATCTGTCCGCAATTTCGGTGACTTGCTCGTTCAGTGACGTCACTAAATCATTGTCGGGCAGCTGTCTATTCGTCTCTGCGCTAGAGGTGACAGCGTTGATGACCAAAGGATCGAACATCATCAGTCCGTTCGTGGACAAATTTCTTAGCGATGCCAGATCATTGGTTTCCGTCTTGCTCGTCTTCCTGGTTCTCGCATCGCAGTCGGAGAGGAATGTGTCGGTGCTGGTGGTGTCGGAGTAGTGTCGGGATGGTGTCGGGATGGTGTCGCGGTCGGACTCGCGGTCGGTGTCGTCGATCTCGTTGAGTCGGCGGAGGCCGTCGATGATGGGCGTCATCACTTCAATGTTGTCGGGCAGGTAGTCGGCGTCGGTTATTGCTGTGTCGGTTGAACTGGAAATTAAAATATTATAATTCTGGTGACACTCTCGACACTGGTGGCTGGATCTACCGGGATAATACCACCCTCACACAGAAGTTTAGCATGAAGTAGTTGTTATAGCAGTGTTTTGTATGATGAGTGAGAGAGCCAGAATAGTAACCCGTCCCCTCTCTTCCGCGCCCTTTGTTCCAATTCCGTTCAAGCTGGCAACGTGCGAGCTATACCTTTGGTACTGCAAGCATGTACTATGGTAACTGCTCAACACGAGGCGAGTTCATACGCTTGTACTTTGTTTGAGATCGACTAAGTATTTTAAAATATTAGATAAATTGGTTGAGGTAATGTTAATCGTACATATTGGACAGTTCGTTTATTAGATAAATATCGCCAGACTGACACACCAACTGTATGTTCTCAAACTAAGCAACGCTTGTACTATGGGTACCGTACAATGGACTGGGGGCGATCCCAGTGACACCCCAGACCTGGGAAAATTACGAAAATGTCATTTCCGAAATTTAGCCCGACGGGAATCGAACCCGCAACCACCCGATGCAGTAAGCCCAGCGGCCTACGCTAAAACCACTGCGCCAAGCGGTCGTCAAGATGGTTGGTTAGTTACCTCTGCTGCATGTAGAGGTCGCGGCAGTGCGCGTGGTCCGCGTAGAAACGGGACACGAACTCTCCTATATCGGGATATGCGCATGACCAGTCGTTTGTTGATTCCGAATCTGAAACAAATTACGTCAAAGTTTTTAAAAAACCGGCCAAGTCTGCATCAGGGCCACGCTCAGGGTAGGGTTCCGTAGGCATTTCAATAACGAAGTCGTGAAATAAATGAAACAAAGTTGTATTTGCAGTTGAATTCTGACTAGCTGTAGGTAAGCGGTAACAAATATTTCTGTGTGCCAAATTTCACACCATCAAAAAAAACGTGCCGTCTAGGGACGCCCGAAAGAAGCCTTATAGTATAAAGCGTAGGGCGCTGCAGCTACCACTCTGTACACCTATCGTGTAATGCTACTCACGTCATGACGTTAGTAGTAGCATTACACGTAGCGTCAGTAGACGCTTAACACGGATAGAGTGACCGCGCGGCGAGCGCCCCGAACGTCCGTATAGAAGCTTCGCTTCAACAATTGTGATATACAGACACACGGACGAACGGACAGACAGACGGACGGCAGGCAGATAGGCAGACGGACGGAAATACAGGCAGACGAACGGACATACAGGCAGACGAACGGACGTTCTATAGTTTTCGAAATATATATTAATCAGTTCTGGGTAAGTTTTGAGGAAGGGGTATTTATAGGAATAGATTTCCGTTAAAACCTATTGGTCAAATGGCTTCCCGACTGCGTTTCCTCGTAAAACAAGCGTCGTACCAGCGGGCAGGTCGAGGTGTGCGAGCGTGGAGACGTCCTCGTTGGTGCAGAGCAGCCGCTCCAGCGCCAGCAGCTCGCGCCGCTCCAGCGTCCACAGCAGCGAGCGGATCTTGTGCAGCAGCGTGCGGAACGGACGGAACATGTCCGACATCTCCTCTGGGGAAAACACCGACACATAGGCATTTATAAATGTATCATAAGTATGAGAGCGATCTTGAGTATCTCCTCTAGAACCGACACATAGGCCCGAATTCATACATCGATCTCAAGTCTGACAGCGATCTTGAGTACGCTTTTGGCATGCCATTTTGTACTGGTGTGACATAAGAATGACATTTCCAAGATCACTATCAGACTTGAGAACGATTTATTAATAATGGCCATTACCAATTCAGTACATTCATTTATTTGAATTTAATTGTTATTTTATTCTTAGCACCATCCCACGCGGACAGGCAATATATTAATATTATTTATAAAAAAAAAATGATTGAACAAACTATTGAAGACTTTGAACAGGTCAGGCTGACTCTGGAAATTTAAAGCACTGACTGACCGAAGGACCGAAAGGAATGGCCTTTTAATGAAAAACTGTACACAGTTTAAAAGGCTTACAAAATGGTTCTAAAATATCTTCCTATCGAATGAATTATACAATAGTATAGTCAAGTTTATGGGTTAAATAAAATAAGGGTTCCTCGTAGGGAGTACAGAACCCTAAAAATAGGAAATCACCTGGTGGTTTGTCTATGCTGAGCGGCCCGCTTGAGTATATGAGTAAGCCGCTGACTATGGCTAGGCGGGGCACGGCGAACATCAGCGCGGGGTCGTACGAATCCACCTAGAATAGACCATAAACAATAATACAATTATTATATTAAACATAATAAAATAAAACAATAGGGTATTTGATTAATATGACGATCGCTTGGCGCAGTGGTTCGAGCGTAGGCCGCTGGGCTCACTGCACTGGGTGGGTATCGGGTTCGATTCCCGCCAGGGAATTTCGGATTTGGCCTTTTCGTAATTTGCCAGGACTGGGTGTCATTGGGATCGCTCCCCGTCTATTGTACGGTACAAACGTTGCTTAGTTTAGGAACATACAGTTGGTGTGTCAGTCTGGCGATATTGTGTATTCTTTAATATTTTTATTGTAGGTAAAGATATAAACAAAAGAAGGTTGCAAAGGGCAAAAAGCCGCAAGATGGCGCTACGTAGAGCGTGGTAGTGACACTGACAGAAGCGAAGTGTCAGATAATAACAGGCCAGTTCAAAACTAGCGTCATCTAGTGAGCCAAAATGGCTTTGCCTACACTACACTTTTTTACAGGTAAATACAGACATTCTTTTCCATTAAGGTTAAAGCGTCGGTCGGGTTTATTGCAGTTTCTCTCAAGATGACGCTGTAGTCAACAGATTCTACTTATTTATTTTTTACGCAATATTTGAGCATTTCTAAGCTATAATACTATTGTTTGCGATTAAGACTTATTATACTGCATTGAAATATGCAATAATATCAACCTAAAATCATTCATAATCTAAGCGTTTTCCGATAAAAAACTTCTGTCACTTTTTATTGTAATACATACACGCACACATTGACAAAAGGTGTATTTTAGCCACTAGCCACTAGAGGGCGTACTTTTATATTAATTGCGGCCTTTTTATTTTATAATAAATAGCGAAAATATTATATTTTTGCTATTGTAAAATACATTATTATATGTGTATTCATCATTCTAAAAAACCGATAAAAATATACGTCTGTTATAGAATAATTTTATTGTCTGACTAGCTGTGCCCGCGACAGTCCGCGTGTAATTTAACTTAACAAAAATTTCGGGATTATTCATCCCCTATTTTATCTCCTTGGGGTAGAATTAATCAAAATCCTTTCTTAGCGTATGCCTACGTCATAACATCTGCATGCCAAATTTCAGCCCGATCCGTCCAGTGGTTTGGGCTGTGTGTTGATAGATCAGTATGTCAGTCAGTCAGTCAGTCACCTTTGAGTTGATATATATATCTAGATGTTACTAAATATAGTGAAAATATAATTGTAATACACTTGTTAGTGTATTCCACTTTTCTAACATATGAGATACATTACTGAGAAATAGATGTGGTTTTCCATGTAAACATATTTTTATTTATAACAACAACAATAATTACAAGAAATCAACATAAAAATCGTGTCTCAATCAAAATTATAGGACCTAGAGTCCTATACAGAGTAGCGTTAGTAGTGTTTCCTACATTGAGACACTACGTGGCCTACTTTTTTGCAATATGTACACGACACCTTAGGCACACTATTTACACTAGACTACGAAAAGGCACTAGATGTAGCAGAGGTATCTCGGCGTTCTTCCTTCAGCAGGATCGATGCAATCGAGTCTGTAGATATCGAGGTGCCGGAATGCTCTATTGCCATCACCATTGGGCTGTAGCTGTCGTTAAGTCCTGCCAGCATAATCACACCAACAAGTTCATCTTCCAGGCCAGCCTGATTGGCAATCAGTTGTTGTTGCACATGCCGTATGTCATTCACATAGGCTTCTATGTTCGAGTACAATACAAGTTTAGTACCAAGCTATTTCTTCATAAGTTGTAAGCGTCGAGCAAGCCCGCTGTCAGCGTAGGCTTCCCGAAGTCGCTTCCATGTTTCCTTCTAAGTTTCAGCTGTCATAACGATGAGATATAGATGTTCGCTTAGACTCAAGCAAATCTTGGATCTTTGGCATTTTTGCGTTGAAAGTCGTCAACTTCCTCCGCAGGCTTCATGACGCAGTCCCATAGTTCGCTGTCGATCAAGTACATCTTCATGGCGAAGCTCCAAGTCGCGTAGTTGACGCTTCCGTTTAATTTTGCGAAGCTCAGCAGATTAATAAAACATATACGTAGGCCAGATAAGATATTTATGTACAGCGTATTTTGACAGACAGAATATAATTCTATGTAAAAACAAATGTCAATATAAATTACACGGAATTTAAAAACTAATTATAAACAGGCCAGTGCTTTGATGATTTCCACCACGTAGGTTTCAACAACGGTTTAGATCTTCTAAGACATGCAGGTTTCCTCACGATATTTTCCTTCACCGTACGATAGTGATAATCATATAGAAATTATGAGTCACACATAGATTACGAAAAATCCAGATGTGCGAGCCGGGGTTTGAACCCAATACCTGGTGCGTTAAGCAATCGGCTATCACAGCTTCAGCTCAATCAAAATAATACTAATAAATAAAGAAATATCGCCAGACAAACATACCAACTGTATGGTCCCAAACTAAGCAAGGCTTGGACAATGGAAGGAAGTAAAAGTACAAGGAAAAGCAAAAAGGAAAAGGAAAAGGAAAAGGAAAAGGAAAAGGAAAAGGAAAAGGAAAAGGAAAAGGAAAAGGAAAAGGAAAAGGAAAAGGAAAAGGAAAAGGAAAAGGAAAAGGAAAAGGGAAAGGGAAAGGGAAAGGGAAAGGAAAAGGAAAAGGAAAGGGAAAAAAGTGTCGTTACGTTACACATTTTTTGGTCTTAATTTTTTCCGTCTAGCCCCCTTTCGCAACGCGCGATAAGGAACTTCGTTCCAATATTTATTACGTACTTACCTAGTACCTGTGTACATAATATATAATGTAGTATCTATGGTTTGTATATACCAGGTTCGGTATTTATTTGGCAAATACAGTAAATTTTCATTTTTATGTACCTATACGGTAATCCTAAGCCAGCGGCAACACTATCCTACCCACAGATTTGGATTTACATAGATAACGCAAATGTATGTACTTAGCGTGTCCGAAAACCCTCAACCCCGACCAAGCGTCAAGGTTTGTCGCCGAAAACTTACAGTCCATCGCGACTACAGATATAAAAATATGAATATGAGCGAGATAATCACTCGAGAGAATCGTAGCGGGCAGAGGGGCATCTGCGGCATCGATGTCTTTGAATCGGTTTGGATTTCCCGTCATCTGTGACGTCACAGTAAGTGTTAAAAATTTGGCACGCTTGGTTTCAATACAAATAGTGATACTTGCGTTATCTATGTAAATCTATATCTGTGATCGTACCTATAATACACTAAACGAAAAAAATATTTCCGACAACAAACGCTTTTATAATAGACATTCGACGTTGTCAAGTCGCCGCTCTCTACCAATTGGCAACGTCGCGTCTGCAACAACGTAGTACCTCGTGTGGCGAATTGACGACCGCTTGGCGCTGTAGTTTGAGCGTTGGCCGCTCGGCTCACTGCATCGGATGGTTGCGGGTTCGATTCCCGACAAAGGAAATTTTCTGAAACGGCCTTTGCGTAATTTGCCCAGGTCTGGGTGTCACTGGGATCGCCAGTTTAATGTATAGTAACCATAGTACAAGCGTTGCTTAGTTTGGCGCCATATAGTTGCTGAGTAAGTCTGGCGATATTTATTTATTTATCTGATACCTATCATGTCAGCGATACATTAATTTATTTATTAGACACTTTGTATTATGTCCGGAAAATATTAAAAACACTTAGCTCATTACTTCATTTTTTTATTGAATGTTATTATTATGATAATTAAAGATGAAAACCCGGCTTCGCTCGGGTGAAATGTGACTCATTTCAATTTTCGGCATGATGTGTTTACGTCCAAACAAAGTTAATAGAAATACAAATACATCCGACAGAGAACCAAAGTTATCGACATAGCTCAAAGAATTAGCAAGCTGAAGTGGCAGTGGGCTGGCCATATCTCGCGAAGAACCGACAACCGCTGTGGTAAACGTGTTCTTGAGTGGAGACCTCGACTCGGCAAGCGTAGTGTAGGACACCCTCCGATCAGGTGGGATGACGATCTGCGAAAGACTGCGGGCAGATTCTGGATGCGGCAAGCTGAAGACAGGGCGCTATGGCGCTCATTAGGGGAGGCCTATGTCCAGCAGTGGACAAGCATAGGCTGATGATGATGAAAGTTAATCACTATGCAAAGCAAAATTAATGAAATGAATACTCGTACGGAAACATCATGAACATTGAACACTGAATTTGTTTGTTCTGACAGCTCAATCAATAAATGCACTTCTTCTTCTTCTTTCTTTAAAAATATGGCCCACCAACTGAGAACACTGGCGCAGTCATCACTGACACTGACTGACATGCGTTCATAGAAAATATGGCGGTACTGTGTCGAATATTATAATTATAATATTGTTTATCACGACAATCCGAATTTTGCGGATATATGTTGTCGACTCGAAATCATTATTTTTTTAAGTGTTATTATTCTGGTAACGTTTCAATCGAGTTTACCGTACCCCTTGACGGAATTATTAATATAGATGGCGCAATATAGGGATATACATATTTGCAATAATAATTTGGTCACCACCATCTGTCATTTCAACTAGTACACTATTACTTAGCACGCAGTTTACTCAAAGTACAAATTTTATGTTAATAATGGCCTAATTTAGTCAGATGGCGCTGACAAATTCACACACACAGGCGTAAATTTTAACAAATTTTACGATCGATTTTAATTATGTTAATGTATTTTTAAATGCCTGAAATCATTCGATGCGAATACAATAATTTATTTAGAAG
This sequence comes from Notodonta ziczac, assembly GCA_918843915.1. Taxonomy (NCBI): domain Eukaryota; kingdom Metazoa; phylum Arthropoda; class Insecta; order Lepidoptera; family Notodontidae; genus Notodonta; species Notodonta ziczac. Next base: position 5,138,002 of record OU974060.1, on the reverse strand, counting down.
TGATAAAATCCATTGTTGTAAGGAAAAACTTTGTGTGTCTCGTATACTTTCGGAATGAAATATGTATGGAGAACACGATCGCCCCATCGACCTTAAAAAGACATCAGACATCTGTTAACTTTTTAAAATAGATATTAAATATAAGTAAATAATGTTTTGACTATAACTTCCTACAAAGTTACTTATTGCCAGGGTTGGCAAAAACAAATAAATTCTCTAAATAAAACAAAAATATTTTTTTATTAAAAATATATTTCTGGAAGCCAAAGGGCACTTAAGCGGGGCTGAGCGTGTTAACCAAATGAGCTCAAAAAGGTGCTTTTGCTCAAAAGTAAGCATCGAATGAGTCCCAGAGCATGACCGTCGTAGCCAAGCTAAACCCAAAAAGCTATAGGGCGATTACCTTGACCTAAACCGTGATTGGAGAAGACAGAGAGGCCGTCCTGGGACGAACAGCAGATGTGAAACATATGTAGAGTAGGTTTTACCTAAACTCGCATTACTACTATTACTATATTGTAATAAGTGTGATAATAATACCTGTTCCTGTGTGAGCAAGTTGTGTTTGAGCGCCCTGCGCAGGCTCTCAGAGAACAACACGCAGATGAGCTGCTGAGCTTCGAACTCGTGGGGTGTCTTCACGTTCACCATCGCGCTCACATAGCACAGCTCAAACTCGGCGAATAACCTGCGAATATCCAACACTACATGTATTTGAATGTACCATCAACAAAGTTGGCGCTTGATCAATTTTTAACACTTTTCCCTTGCAGGCAATAATCATAAGATGCCTCGCCCATTATGTTGTCGTTCAATGAGACGAAAAGCGTCCGATGAGACAAAAGCCCTTTTTTTGGAAAGCCATTTGTTTAATAGTTTTTATGACCATGCTAGTCGCATGCGGCTGCTGGTCGCTGCATACAAAATGCAACCTTAAGGTGATCAAGCGTCGAGTTTGTTGATTGTACAACGCGCACTCGGTACTGGCGCCAGCCTAGAACATAATTTATCGCGGGGATTTTGAACCGACCTCCAAAAAAAGGTTTTATGGGCGTATGTATGTTTTTTATGTGTACATCGAATACTCCGTCGATTGTGGACCGATTTTGAAAATTTGATTTTTTAATGGTAATACTCTCCAGGTGGTCCTATCTAAATTTTGGAATCGGTGCCACTATATTGACACTACGTTAGGACTATTTCTGAGATAGGTACCTACCTACCCCTACTTGCTTGAATAAGCACCGACTCCAAATGCAATAAATTGCAAGGTCCCTAGTTATCTCAAGCTTATTAGTGCACCCAGGCTTTTTTAAAGTCGGTTAATTTTTTTTGTAAAAAAAATAATTGTATATTATCGACGATGGACTGTACAAGACACCTCGCAAGCGACAAATAAAGTTTGAACGCTGGCGCGAATACTAATGATAATTACTTGCGCTAGCTACTACACATCGTCTGCAACGGGCAGGATCGTCTGATCGTGAACAAACGCCATATGGTAAGGTAAGTAAAGTTCAAGATTGGCGACCACGGGGTCGTCAGACCACCTCATTAGGCGGTCTTATACTTTCAGGCGGAAGTATAGGACGACCCCGCGAGGTGGTCTGATAATGGAATTGAAACAAATGGCCCCTATATGTGGAAGTCAGCAGTAGAAGATGGATGGAATCCACTTTGAGCATCAACTCAGACAAAATGTGACTTGGAAAAAACAATGTGCAATAATGTGGTATCCATATTTTTGCAAGAATATTTTAATTTAGCCTACAAATAACGTAGGTAATAAAGTGAAAATGTATGGTGAGCTATCTTGTTAAAAAACCCCAAGTGGGTTTCCCCCGTTGGGTAAAAATACACAGTTATAATGCTTAAAAAGATTCATATTTAAGACTAGCTGAGCACCGCGACTTCGTCCGCGTGGAATTAAACTAAACAAAAAAGCCCGCTCCCGCGTTCTGAGCCCAAGCGACAGGACCCATTTCTTGAATTTTGTTTTCTTAAATAAAAGTAGCCTAAGTTACTGCTTATAACCCCAGCTATCTACCAGTGAAAGTCCCGTCAAAATCGGTCCAGCCGTTTCGGAGATTACCCGGAACAAACACACACACAGACAGACAGACCGACAGACAGACAGACAAAAAAAATTAAATCACGTCTTTGCTATGGGTGTCGTATGTACTTTCATATGCATTTAGTGAAATGGTGTTACTTTGATATTACAAACAGACACTCCAATTTTATTTATTTGTATAGATGCCATTCGGATGCTACTTTAATCGGCGTGTTTTTCCACTTTGGCGGTTCCGGTGAGACACAGCCTAGGGGTGCTACTCCTAGCAACGATAATCGATATATGGTGACATTCATATTGTAATCCTACTCTAGATTCCAACTTTTTGCCGTCGTATCGATTACTGAACGAACAATACAAAATTATGGTTCGTTCAGACGATATACGACGGCAAAAAAGATGGAATTTAGATTAGGATTCGGCAATACGAATGTCATGATATATCCATTATCGTTGCTAAGAGTAGCACCGCAGTTAAGAGTACGATTCTGTGCACTTCTCTACTTTATAGTCCTTTTGACGTCCCACTCATGGGCACGAGCCTGCCCTCAACACGAGGGGATTCAGGCCATAATCCACCACGCTGGCCCAGTGCGGATATGGCTTCTCTACTTTACCTGTCGAATATCCTGAGACTCTCGTGCAGCATGTCGTCGTGCTGCGACAGTGCGAGCCCCCTCGGTCGCAGACACTGCTCGCGAAGCAGCGACCGCACCGTTTCAAGGCTTCGAGTTAGCGCCTTCGCTAAGGGACGCATGGCCGCTGATTCCTCTTCGCGATTCATTATTGACGAGCCTGCGGCGAGGCACTGTGGGGAAAAAAAATTCAATGAAACAAGATTTAATAGAAAGTGCTTTTGAATCGTCAGAATCAACAACCGCTTCTAAACGCTTCGCGGCTTCCATTGAGAAGAACCAGCAAAAACTTGCAATCGTAAAACTTATTCAATAAAAAAAAGTTAATTAAATAAATATCTATGCGCGAATCATAATTTCTATATGATTATCACTCAGTGAAGGAAAATATCGTGAGGAAACCTGCAAGTCTTAGAAAAATCTAACCAATTTTCGAAAGACATGTGAAATTCGCCAACCCGCACTGGGCCAGCGTGGTGGATTACGGCCTGAATACCCCTCGTAGTGAGGGGAGGCCCGTGCCCAGGAGTGGGACGTCAAAAGGGCTAAATTATTATAATTTTAAAATAAATATCGCCATTTGTCAGACTAACACACCAACGTTAGGTTCCCACGAGTTACCAACGTCAGCGTACTTGAAGCAGATATTTAATATAGAAGAGTCAAAATAGGTGTTTACGGTATATCCCTATATTAACATTGTAGCTGATTGCAACAACGCCCACAGGATATACAGGCATGTCTGAATGTATGCTAATTGAATTAGGCCTAATTGTTACTTAATTAGTGTCGTCTAATGAGGAAGTATGGCTTTGTCTGAAGATTTATTCCTCAAACTGGTCCTCACTAGTTAAACCGGCAGCGAAGCGGTCAAAATGACAAGGATATTCATTTAAATGAGCACTTTTAAATCGAGTGTCTAAGGTTTACTGTTCGTTAGAGAAATAATTTAATATATAAAATTCTCGTGTCGCGGCGTTTGTTGCCAAAATCCTCCGAAATGGCTCGACCGATATTCATGAAATTTTGTATGCATATCGGGTAGGTCTGAGAATCCGTCTACATCTTTTTTTCATACCCCTTAAAGACAAGACAACGTCTGTCGAGTCAGCTAGTAAATAAAATAAAAAAAATCTCATTCATTAAATCGATAAACAAAATGCATTGTAATTACACTGCGAATTGTTAATTAATGTAATTGGAAGGCAACAGGTAATTATCGGAATTATTTTTTTGCGTTGTTAACCTATAAAACGGTTAAATGAAGGCGTCAGACGCCCTTGTGGTTGGGTGATAAACAAGTTTAATGTGTCTTTTGGGATTAACAACACCATTGTCTATCATATACGTCCTTAGGGATGCGCTCCAATCACAATATACATCTTAAATTATACTAATACTAGCTGTGCCCGCGAATTCGTCCGCGTGCAATTTAACTTGAAAAAAAATTCGGGATTATTCAACCCCTATTTTATCCCCTTGGGGGTAGAATTAATCAGAATCAGCGGATGCCTACGTCATAACATCTACCTGCATGCCTAAATTCAGCCTGATTCGTCCAGTGGTATGGGCTGTGCGTTGATAGATCACTATGTCAGTCAGTCAGTCAGTCAGTCACCTTTGAGTTATATATATTAAGATTTAAAGATTTAAGTCTGGCGGGACGATTTGGTCACTTTTGCGGGAGATACGTGCCCGAAACAGCACAAGACCGTATTTTGTGGAGTGTAACGGAGAGGCCTTTGCTCAGGAGCGGGACACAAAAACAGGCTAATAAAAAAAGGGCTAGAAATCAAAAAAAATCCGTCATCATCTTCCGAGTGAACATAATATAATTTGGTTTATTTTTTGTCTTTATAGGACTAAGTCGGCAAACAAGTGTGCCTGATGTAAAGCAGTTAACATGGCTTATAGATGCTTGTAATACCAAAGGCATTTCACACACGGTGTGGACCTAATAGAGAGTGGGACAGAGACATACGGGATTGGGCTTTGAGCTCTCTTTTTTTTATTGCGACTAGTCCCGCCACACACTCCCACCACTGTAACTCCTGTAAGCCAGGATCGACAGAGGTGACCAATAATCACGTCGAGGTTTGACCCTCGACGAGTCTCGGGGAAAAGTTAAATTGCTTCGAGCTCTCTGACGAAGTTCACTAACCTCAGCGCCAAACCAGAGCTGCCCGGCCAGGTTATCCTGCAGGACGTCTTCCGGGAACTTGACGCGGAAGCCGCGCGCCACGCGCTCGTCGCCCAGGAGCTGGTCCATGATCTGGCTCGTGATATTCAGTACTCGGTCCTGGGGAAGAGCAACAGAAGCTATTGGCATTTGATCTTCATGTTGATGTCGAGACGCAGATACATTGTAGATACATGGGGAGATGGAAATAATCCCCCCCTCTTTTGATTCCTTCTTTAGAACTAATTTCCGAAACACATATGCTCCATAACGTATATGTATAAGATTTACGATAAACCAATCACAATGCAATTACAGTGGACTGAGGGCGACCCCAATACAACCTAGAAAAATTTGAAAATTTCCGAAATTTGATCCGGTGGGAATCGAAGCCGCAACCTCGTCGTGCAGTGAGCCGGGCAGCCTATGCACGATCCACTACGCCAAGCGGTCCTCAATTAAATTTAAGGTCGACATTTCAACAAACAAACAGACTATCCTAGATCCACGCCCGGCATATCGCAATTGGCATAGCCCCTATGAGTATTGGGATGCCATCGTCAAAATGGGTTGTTAAAACATAACGCTTGGCTTCGGATGATACAGGCGTATGCGATATATATGTAAACTACAAGAAGCCCATAAGAACACACATACAAAATAATTATAATAAATAAATATAACAGGTTACAAACGGATAAGTAGAGAACAAAGCCCTTTCCTATTACCAACGTCCCTTCCGGAGTCCTTTCAGATGACTCGATTTACTATCTTAATGTTAAGGACAAACGCCCAGTGTGGACATAATTATTCAGATAGCAACTGTGTTTGTTATAGTATTGAGCACATAACGATTTGAGCACACAAACACACGTGCCGGCGTAGATAACGTGGGACTGATAGCCGCATACGCCGATATTCAGTACAAAGACTTCATACAATCGTGACACTTTTACAACGAAGAGGAAGTCAAATGTTCGATATATATTTTTCAATCCTTTTGAAAAGCCAAGTTATAAACCTACCTCAATATTTTAAGTGTAAATGAGTTCCAACAGAACGGACAATGCAAGGCCTAGGAATCCTACTAATATTATAAATGTGAAAGTTTGTGAGTGTCGATGTATGTATGTATGTTTGTTACTCCTTCACTCAAAAACGGATTTGGATGAAATTTGGAACACAGATAGTTTATAGCCGGGATTAACATATAGGATGCTTTTTATCCCGATAATCCCGAAATTTTTGTTGCGTTAAATACTACGCGGACGAAGTCGGTGGGCACAGCTAGTACCTATTATTTTAAAAATAATAAACTCATTGCAGGCTAAACAGAAAGAGAACTAATTAAAAAAACACATTACAATAAGTTATACTACTATTTATTTGAACTTAACATTTGACGTGTAAACTAAACCTATGACACTTATTGAAACTATAATGATGCGATGTTGAGTGGGCTTACATTTTTAAATTCACCGCAACTATTTAACTTCGAAACAGGAAGTGGTGAGGTAAACAAAATGCATATATAAATCGGTTTAGAGAAGACAATTATCGTGTTCTATGAATTAAATTATATCCATTTATGGTTTTAGAATAACAATTTCACCCGGTCAAATCGAAATGTGAGCATGCGCATTGTTTGAGATACAATATTCAGTACCTAAGTAATTTAACTCCACATAAACTAACAAAGAAACAAAAAGTACTACTAGTTAACAATACTCGTATATTACAAAGTAGACATATTATTTTTAAAGCACTCAGAATATATTAACACATATTCCTCAGTCTACTGGCACACTATTTGTTGACTCTACCCACCCTCAGGGCCAAGTCGTGGTTAAGTTTTCTATACTCATAAAACTAATATTTAGGCCAACACTCGTGCAGACCTCTTAGATGACCACCATCACTGAGTTGACCACCTGGTTGAAAACGCATGTTTTATTCAGAAACCTTAAGAGACTGTTTCAATTAGGACAAACGTCTCTAAAACAAAGATGGCTTTGATAATTGCTATTCGAAAGGATTTAGTAATAGAATACAAACCTCAATGTCATATAGTTAGTATCTAACTAAATAATAATAAAATAATAATTAACCCTTTTTGACGTCCCACTCCTGGGCACGGGCCTCCCCTCAACACGAGGGGGATTCAGGCCCTAATCCACCACGCTGGCCCAATGCGCGTTGGCGGATTTCACATGTCTTTCAAAATTGGTTAGGTCTTCTAGGATATGCGGGTTTCCTCACGATGTTTTACTTCACCGTAAGCAAGTGATAATAATCACATATAAATGATAATTCGCACATAGATTTCGAAAAATCCAGAGATGTGAGCCGGGGTTTGAACCCAAGACCTGGTGCCCGCAAGACGCGTGCTTAACCAATCGGCTATCACTGCTATTGTTTACGTAACTACAGTGTTAAAATCAGGCCAACGATATTTACTCAAAGCTATTCGCGGTGTTAACAAACTCGATATCAAATTTGTTTGTCATTGCCAAATCGTTTCCTAGACCTTCCTCATATCTTTAACCTTTATCGCACAAATGTAGTTCAGTGACGTCTAGCCGAAATAACAATTTCATAACCACAATAAATAATAAAAATAAATATCGCCAGACAGACACACCAACTGTGCGGTCCCAAACTAAGCAAAGCTTGTACTATGGGTACCGTACAATGGACTGGGGGCGATCCCAGTGACACCCAGACCAGGATAAATTACGAAAAGGCCATTTCCGAAATTTGCGGCGGGAATCGAACCCGCAAACACCCGATGCAGTGAGCCGAGCGGCCTACGCTCGAACCACTGCCAAGCGGTCGCCAATGTTGGTCAAGAGGATGTGCACGCGCAGTCCGCGGGTCCGAACCCAATTAGTTGTTACGAAAACATTTCGACTACCACAATACGTGACCGAGACTAAACGCCGAGTTACCGTGTTATATGGCTGCATAAAAACCTAACCCGTTGAACTATTGATGCAAATTTCATTGACACACGTTTCTATTAAGGAGTGAAGGCTCATTGGCAGCGAAACACTAGTGCAGGCTAAGTTGCAGAGTCTGGAGCACCGACGCAGGGTTGCCAGCCTATCAGTTTTCTACAGAATACACTTCGGGGAGTGTGCGATAGAATTACACGAGTTAATTCCCCCATCTCCATGCTACCATCGGACGACAAGACGCACGGATACAATGCATCCATACACCGTGGACATTCCTTCAGTTCGTACCAAGCGTTTCGCTTCCACTTTTATTGTGCAAACTGCAAAGGAATGGAACACCTTGCCGGCGTCTTTGTTCCCGGTTGACTATAACCTGGATGTTTTCAAGTCGAGAGTGAACCGGTACCTTCTAGGCAAGTATGCACCACCGTAGACCACATCGACACTTACCATCAGGTGAGATTGTGGCCAAATACTTGCCTATATCGAAATAAATAAATAAAAAAGTCTGTCCAGAGGACTTCGAAGAGGGGGCTATGTTTGCTTAATTTAAGCAAGCTTCAACAAAATTAGCAGACCTCGCCCCGAAATTAACCGCCAGAAAATTGACTGCCAAAAATTAACGATTTACGCTAAAGAATTCACGAGGGTAATATTTATGAGCAATGGTTTTCAATTAGCAGATTTGGGGCCCTGGTTAAAAACTCGCTGGACATGGGTATGTACCAATAAAACTTCTACAAAATTTGCTTCCAGATTGCTACTGCGCCAGAAGACTCTTTTAAACACGACAATCTTTTCAAATAGGCCATCAACAGCTGCCTCGTGAAAATTAATCAGAATGAGAAGCTATTACATTAAATGGAACAGGTAGTCTACTCAACTCGCTCCAAATAAACAGGTATTAGAAATTGTAAGAGCAGAATAAGATAATGCACTTTCTATATCAGTAAACGCGGTATTCGAAACCTGTAAACCGATCCGAGTGACGGTGTCGAAAGTGGTGCAACTGCTTGGGCGGAGCTAAATAAATTGTCACTAAATGTTCTTATAATAATGACCTGGGTGGACGTTATTACGATTTCTAATTAATTTATCTAACTTGTTTGGTCTAACTATACAAGTATATATGCATATCCGACATTTAATAAGTCTGTTTATTATTATTTCCTAGTATCATTCTAAAAGGCGAGATAGATCACTATGTCAGTCAGTCATCAGTCAGTCAGTCAGTCACCTTTGAGTTATATATATTTAGATTTAGCGCAATGCTACGCTTAAGTCTCTTAGTTATTTCGAAAATCTTAATTTCAGAATTTTCGACACTGATACTACCTCCATTTCGAGTGAGAGTTTCAATCAAAGATAAGCGTTTAATTTACAGAAATAAAGCTTCAAATCCTACGGCAGTGATCTGCAATAGTACTTTTATCAACAACGCACAAGCTCCATTTGCAATTGGAATCTGGATGCCCCAGTTATTTAACGATGTCAGATACACTGATTGCATGATTAACTAGTGGGCTTTTCCCGTCAGTTCTCATAGGGCGAGATATAGGGTCTTTATCCATATTTGATGTAAATAAAGACATCTTGAAAATGTAAAAACTTGCATCACCAAACATAAGCACTGGAAGATCGTTTACCTGATCATAATTTATAGCTGTTGCATGTTATAATTATGATTCTTTGCTTATTATCCGTTATATATTAAACTGTGACCCTTAATTTTCATAAAAAGGATAATTTTCTCAATAAGAGGATAAAATTTTCCAAAATTTCTGCGTACTAGAAAGTGATTTAGAGCAAAAGTTTGTAGGTAAGGTTTCTGTAGACTAAATGAATTAAAGTGTACAGTCTAAACGTTTACATAGTTGTAGATCTTTATACTTGCAAATTAATTCGTATTGAAAAATTCCGTGTACAAGCGGGTTTTCGCAGCCGTTTGCGAAACAAATACATAATAATGGCAGGGTCGCTTCGTTCGAACCGTATTCATTTGGCGACAAATGTTGCCAAACAATGTGGCCAATTAGCCCGATGTGACATAACTAGATACAGGCATTACAAATGCAAATTAATACATATATCTTTGACCTAAAGCTGTTTAAATAAGCGTACTATAATGAGAACCCAATGGCAATGTTACTCGCTTTCCGGTCTATGATAAGTGAACAAAATGGCAAGAGAAGGCGACAAATATTGTGCAATAAGGAGCGCCTTCGCCCATATTGGTCTATCATAGTGACACATTGCAAGACCTAACGTAATTGATAACTCTCTCACAAGTGAAGAAATTTGGGTCAGCAGATCATTTACAAGCAAACAAAGCAACGTCCTTGAGTGAGGCCCCAAAACACGGGATCGTTTTCATAAAATAATTCCGACTACTACCGAGCTACAATAATTTGTTGCGTGAGTTAATTAGTTTGTTGTATTGCCCATTTCGGTCAATGTCGTCTAGACTACACCCTATGCTGATATACTAACGATAGTACATGGCTACGTAATGGTCTAGGTTTTAACGTAGTTGTGGACTGATAATCCCAGTAAATATTAAGTTTATTTCCAATCTATATATATATATATATATAACTCAAAGGTGACTGACATAGTGATCTATCAACGCACAGCCCAAACCACTGGACGGATCGGGCAGAAATTTGGCATGCAGGTAGATTTTATGACGTAGGCATCCGCTAAGAAAGGATTTTGATTAATTCTACCCCCAAGGGGATAAAATAGGGGATGAAAGTTTGTATGAAACTTTGTCAATTAAATTCCACGCGGACGAAGTCGCGGGCACAGCTAGTCATGCTATAAAGTGACGATGTCAGTGGTGGGATAAATGGCACATTATCAAAATACCGCCAGCAAATCGCGACATTGGATGAATAATTAACAGAATTGTAGTTCGTACACGTGTGTGCCTCATTTCCATAAAGAATGCTAATTGCGTGCGCGCAGACTTCCCGGTGCGAATGAGCATCAATGCACTATAATCAGGACAAACCCTGAAACCATGTGGAATTTCTGAGCTACCAACCAAATTTCTTAAATTGAGACTGCTCCACGTTTTTTATATCTGGATGATTTTGTAAACTTATAGATAAACTGCGACTTCGTCCGCGTGGAATTTAATTATTTAATATATTGGCTATGGGTTTTAACTTCCCACTCCTCGGTACAAGCCTCCCCAGAATACGAGGCGGATAACATAGTATTATTTGTAAATTTATATTATGCGGTAATCTTACAAATGTCAACTAAAATCCGTTGCCGATGTTGCCCTGCTAGCCACCCTGGTTTGGAAATAAAGGTTTTCTCAAGTTCTTTCAAACTATCCTAACACATACACACAACACAACCCCTTATTTCTTTTACGAAATGCCCATAGTGATCATTTTAAACTTTTTTTAAATTGTGTTCTGGCAACCCCAACATGGCATTGCGTACTCTGACGCCATCGCTGCGACCTCCATGCATTGTGCGCATGAGTCACATTCACAACAGAAAGAGCGCAAAACACCACACTTGGGAAATTCAAGGCACTCTTTACGTTCAGTTTCCTTGTTCACACACATTTAATGAAATGTCGCGTTACTGGTTCGGTGATCGTCAGGGTGACTCTGTCGATTGCTCGAGAGGCCCAGGGTCCCGGATGCATACAAGCAAACCCCACCTTCTGAGATTAAATTCAGCCTCTGACTGGTCAATGAACTGTCATAGTGCGCTTTTTCTACAAAAATCCACCAATTGAGTTGGAGGTCATTTTGCCTGGGGTTTTCAAGTGGTCAAAAAAGAAAATACCCTTAACCACCTAGAATGTTCTACCAACATAATTAGTATGGGTAGGATTTATTCATCGCGCTCATTGGCTGTCTCATAAAGAGTTTATCGATCAATCAGAGGCCGCATTCAAAACTCAGTAGTTAGATTTTTGTTATATGCATCCCGGTTTCGAACTCCGTGTGAATCTGTATGACGTTGAACATTTTTGGACCAATCAATAAGCTACTCAGGATACCAGTGGAAGCTAGTGGCGAATGACCGTAGGGTAGAAGTAATTGGAAGAGGTATATAAGACCATATATTTATTCAGTAAAGGACGTCTTTCGACTGATGAATGGCGGAATATTTCAGTTTCAGAGCCCTCAATTGGTGAAGACGTAAGTGGAATCAGCGAATCTGATTTACTTAAACTAAAGCAATTACAAAAAGTAAATAGTTAAATCGTTCTGCATGTTGATGTCTTTGAGAAAGATAGAGAAGACGTTCCATTTGACATTGGGATCATTATAATTAACAGGGGAGCAGAGGATTTAATTCCATTACCTTCGGCCCCCTTGGGTGAAACCAATACTTTAGAACAACACTCGAATAATTAATTTACAGATGCGAAAGGTCCAGATCAATATTCATTTATTATTGGTTGACTTTTAATGGTCACCTGTCCCAAAGCCAGACCTGCCTTGCTGCTTGCAAGAATATTATTCTAATATGCTAAAAATTGTGCTATAGAAATTTTAAATTCGTAACCGATTAAGTATTTCTTTTTTTTTTGCCCACATATAACGCGTAACGCGTGACGCGTGACGCGTGACGCGTAACACCATTATATGGGCAAAAAACATATCATATCATTTAATTTGAAACAACACCTACAAAAATAAATTAATAATAACATTACTTATACAGCTATAGGCTGTAAACTTCGCGGTAAATCAACCATAACATAACAATGTACACTACTGGTCATAGTAATTAGTCACTGACGTCAGAATAATAAAATAAGCTATAATAAAATGTTACAAATAACAGAATAATAACAATTATTATTTAATTACCTATTCAGAAGTACTTAGTGCAATAAAAAAGGGTCTTGCCAGACAGACGGACAACAAACTGATCCTATAAGGGTTCCGTTTTTCCTTTTGAGGTACGGAACCCTAAAAATTTGTAATCTTAAAAAGTAATTCACCTTATGTTGCGGATATATTTTATTAAAATATCGTTGGGCATACGGTCTGAACGCACCGTTTGCTTCAAGGTAAAAAATATGGAAAAGATAACTATTCGCCTAACTAACGAGTATACCCTCCCAACCAGGACATAATGCAAACACGGGATGGTAGGACTAGGTAAGACAAAACGATGTCAACCCTAACTGTACTAGAATAAGACTTGATTTTAAACATAATTTTGTGGAGCGTTCTCAACTTTCAAGTCTCCGGTTTTTCCAAATATATTTATAATTATAAATTCATTTTCTTAGAAAATACAATGACGAGTCCCGCCTATGACTGCCTGACGTGATCGTCAAAATGGTTGTTTTTTCAACTGTTTATCAACAAGTTGGTGCAGTAATTCCATATGGAGTATAATTTATCTGAAGTATACCTATCTAATCTACTATCAGACAGAACGAAACCATTGCGGATGACCTTGATTTATATTGGTTGCGTCTTATGAATGAACTACTTAACTGTTGACAATAATTTCACGGAAAAAATAAGATTTTGACACGAGGCCAAGCGATTTAAAAGCTAATTTGAAGTCACAAGAGTTGAATATGCTATTAATTTAAAGGCGATGCATTCCATACACAGCTCCACCGTTAAGTAATAAGTTTAAGGAATCTTCTTCTAGACTAAAAGAAACCCATTAAACTTATCAATTATTGTATGAGACCACACGTTACACTGATAAAATACAGTGTTATCAACGCTTAATAATAATAAACGTAAACATTTCACAGTGATAACTGCGTGTCACAGATAGTAAATTAATTAAATATATGTATGTAGAATGAGCTGAGTTTTTTACATAGAATCGATACGGATGGCGTACATAACGTTATGTCATATGAAACGTACAAAAAGTTCAAGGTTATATTATCTGCGCAGAGTTGTGTAATCCATATGAATGCCTAAGTACTGTACATAATCAATAATTTACCCTATTTAACTGAAATATCATATATTCCCCTGAAGAATGGTCTATTGTATGGTGCATGCACTTAATTTTGTAACTTAATAATTAAACTTTATTAAATTACTCAATCGATAAGCTCTTTTCCTTCTACTGATGCATTTCCAACATGTTACAAATGCCTACGTCATTACTAAGGACATACGGGAGAAAATGCCTACGCAAAATTAGCAACATATCTTGCGATCAATGGCTTGCCAGCCAAACCGCAGCGCCACGCAGTCGCCAGCTGCATACAACAAAGCTTATATTTGTTTAAATAAATTCCTGATCTATGTTATCTATGAAAAGTGTGATCAACACATACCACTTGTAAGTCTGACGTCAGCATTCCACATCAAACCTCACAAGAACGCAATGGCCTTTTAAAAGAGCTGAACTTTCTCCAAGATGTTCAGCTTTTTAATGCCAGTTACGCAAGACGCAGGTAGTTATCAAATTGTCGAGTCAATCAACAAGGAAGTCTCTATCAACCGATTGTTGATTGAATCGTCACGATCATTTCTGATTCACATGACAAGTAGACTGCTACTTGGCGCATTAATTTCGCTACAATTAGCATCTTCCAGCCTGCTTGTCAAATAACTATCATGATTAGGTCTCTTCCAGTGAGATCAAATAGATTTTCCTACACCAATTGAAGGGTCACACCAATTGAGAGTCGCAGATAGGTAAGTATACGAGACGTTGCCAAACATGGACTACAAACAAACAGACTAGTCTGAGATAATTCGCATTGGCTTTCTTCCCAGGTGAAACAGAAGCCTAATTGAAATGTTTTTCCTCTGATTTTGTCAACTAACCTGTGCATGCCGCAGCTGTGTGACGAGTGTGGAGCATCGTTCCGGGTCCTTCCGGCCGTCGAACGAGTCTAGCTCAGCCGCGATCATATTGAGGGCATCGTCGGCGAAGAAGAACTGCGCCAGAAGCGACCGGTCGTCCCTCTGCAACAAATAGGAAACAAACTTAGTATTGATAAGTTCCAAATCCTGCTATCTAATGTAAGGAGTGTATGGCAGCCTAAAAGACAGGGAGGTATTTAATTGCTGAAGACATTATTAATTACATCATTCTATGTGACAGTCTGTTTTTATTTTTACACCAACTTGAATTGATATTAATAATTCATATCACCAGACTGACACACCAACTGTATTGTCCTAAACTAAGCATTTCTTGTATTATGGGTACCGTACAATGGACTGGGGTCGCTCCCAGTGAAACCCAACCCTGGGAAAATTACGAAAGGAAATTTTCGAAATTTGCCACGGCGGGAATCGAATTCGCAACCACCATGTGCAGTGAGCCGAGTGGCCTACGTTCGAACCACTACATCAAGCGGTCGTCAAAACTAAATAAGGCTACTTTAGCTGTAGATACAAATGTGGATACAATAGAGGACAATCTTTGGCTGTGGCTGTGAGTGATCCAACCCACAGAAAGCGTTTTGAAAACCAACCGATGTTGTTCCAAATTAAGGAACTTCTACAAATATCTATGATAATATGAAATTCTTGTGTATGTGTGTTCGTAATTCTTCTGCGTTTAAACGGCTTGCACGATTTCGAGGATTTTATACTTCTTGGGTCACTCGGATGGTTTTTAACTAATATTTGAATTCGGTGCTGTGCGTCCGGTACGGAGATAAATGCTGAGGACAAATGTCAAGTTGCTAGAATCCCGCCCACGTCTTCGCTATCTTGGAAACCATTATCAATAATCCTCTATACTTGGAACAAAGGAATAAGCAATTTGTGTAAGAACGAACGCGATTCGATGAGAAATGCGAAGGACTTTTCGTTTAGTGGACAATTGGCAGCAATCAGGGAGAGAGGTCTGGAGCGATACAAGTGATTGATGATGACAATTTATTTTATATTCTTGCCACTTAATCCTTAGTACTTAAACCCTTCGTCACTTTACGACGTAATGGTTAAGGAAAATTGTAAGACTGTATGTATGTAACCAGTTGTAGATATGTCGTGTATAAACAATAATGGCAATATTAAATACGAACTGACAGGTAAATTACAATTACATCTAGCGTGTTATGTGTGCGTGTACCTGTGCTAACAAACTGTAAGTTATTACTAGTTTGAGGTTAGTACCCTTTCTTAAAAATACCACAATAAGTACTCACGAACAACAATAAGCAATTTTCTTAAACATAGCTATTCCGTTTTGTAAGGGATAAACCTGCGTCCCAAGTCTGTTAACCGCTGTCAGTTTTTCTATAGAAAATTTGTCATAACTGACGCATTCAGATACGCGATGCGTCAGTTTTGACGTATTGCAAGTCGACCGAGATTCCAGCGGTTAATAGAATTTGGCCCCTGAGCGTTTAATTATATATTATTACTAGCTGTGCCCGCGACTTCGTCCACCTGGAATTTAACTTAACAAAAATTTCAGGGTTATTCATCCCCTATTTTATCCCCTTAGGGGTAGAATTCATCAAAATCCTTTCTTAGCGGATGCCTACATAACATCTACCTGCATGCCAAATTTCAGCCCGATCCGTCCAGTGGTTTGGGCTGTGCGTTGATAGATCACTATGTCGGTCAGTCAGTCAGTCAGTCACCTTTGAGTTATATATATTTAGATACCTATACATACTCATGTATTTATACCACATTATGTTGATTTCCTATGATTAATAATTGAGAACAATACATTCATGATAATAACCACTAAACTAATTGACCTTATACCGCACGTGGCGACAGTTTTAAAGTCCTTGTTGGAATAAACATGTTGGCACAATTTTAAGTCTTGTTCGAATGATGTAGACAACTATAAGAGGTTTTATTTTAATAATCCACGATATTTTGCATGGCACCTTTATAAACGCTACCACAAAAAAAAATCTACTGGGTTTCTTTCTTACACCTTCTTCTAACCTTTGTTTATATCACTCAACTTTGTAATTCTAAAACTATCAGCTTTGGAGGAAACTTGAAAAACAAAAGGTGTTATAGGGATAGAGCTGCTGACAGATTTTATAAGTCTACAAAACCTTTAGCACCTCAGCTGTCCCACAAAGCCAATAGTTTTAAATTCACAAAGTTGCAAAAGAAATTAGTATACCCTTTCTTTTTCACCTAGTATAGTGCATTATTAAAATAAGACCTTTTATAAACCTAAATAAAACCTGAATGCAGACCGACAAAAGACCTTCAAGAGGACAGAGCTAGGACGCTGTGACGCTGAACAAGTCTAAATACCTGCATGCTCCATTTAAACCGTCGAGTAGGTAAGAAACCTAGACTTGTTGGTAATCAAAGTACAATCAACAAACTCGACGCTTGATAACCTTAAGGTTGCATTTTGTATGCAGTGACCAGCAGCCACATGCGACTAGCATGGTCATAATAACAATCGAAACAATTGGCTTTCTAAAAAAAGGGATTTTGTCTCATCGGACGCTTTTCGTCTCATTGGACAAAAACATAATGGGCGAGGCATTCTATGATTACTGCCTGCAAGGGAAAAGTGTTCAAAATTGATCAAGCGTCAACTTTGTTGATGGTACCTAGTGCTAAATGATTAGGACCTTTAGGAATTTTCAGCGTGCAAGTAACGAATTTGATATCGAACCTTTGCACAGTTTAACAACATAGTAAATTAGGTACATATATTACTTTGTAGATCGGGGTGCAGTAATCGTAAACTCAATACCACTATGCAATTGTATCACCGAATATACTATAATTTATAGTCGTGATTTCGAGTATTAGTAACTCATGCAAGTTACCAACCAGCAATACTAAACGGGGCTTCAATCCATTTGAGTATAACAACCTTTAACGTGACGACTTCTAAAGTAAATTAAAATGAACTGCTGTTTGTTATTGGAAATTAATAAGCCAAGGACAATATTTGTATAATTTGTACTTTAAAAGAGGTTATACAATAAATTCATTATATTGTCGATCATGAGTTGCTCCGAAACGAAAGTTTTAACTAAATATTATGTAAACAATACCTAAGCATAGGATTTGAGTGAGCGGCCGAGATCAAGGCGACAAACGTCATAGCCAGTTGGGTCCGTCACCACCTTCACTTTCATCGACTTTATGTAACCCATGCTCGTTCCAATGTCAACCTTAATGCACCGTGATAAGGTGTCAACATTCAATATAATCGTGTTGTATGCAAATTAAGTTGAAAAATATAAACAAAAGTTGTGTTTAACAAATGAGCATCACCGTGAATACTGCGACACAACACGCGAGTGAGGTAAACAAATTTCTTAAAGTACCTATATTATGCTAATAAATTATGCTGGTATTACGAGAAGGAATAAATCAATAAAATTGGACAGACCATAGGTAACATATTTTACGACGCCGTTCATTTATTAATAACTAGCTGTGCCCACGGACTTCGTCCGCATAGTACTTAACGTAACAAAAATTTCGGGATTATCGGGATAAAAAGTATCCTATATGTTAATCCCGGTTATAAACTATCTGTGTTCCAAATTTCATCCAAATCCGTTAAGTAGTTTTTGCGTGAAGGAGTAACAAACATACATACATACATACATACATACATACATCCACACTCACAAACTTTCACATTTATAATATTAGTAGGACTAGCTGTGCCCACGGACTTCGTCCGCGTAGTATTTAACGTAACAAAAATTTCGGGATTATCGGGATAAAAAGTATCCTATATGTTAATCCCGGTTATAAACTATCTGTGTTCCAAATTTCATTCAAATCCGTTCAGTAGTTTTTGCGTGAAGGAGTAACAAACATACATACATACATACATCCACACTCACAAACTTTCACATTTATAATATTAGTAGGATACGTGATCATTTGACCTGAATGGGGGTCAAAACAGGATAACATTTTAACTAAATATGAGCTACAGTAAAATGTTACATTTGGTAAATGTGACATAAAAAATTGCACCATAATTTAAATTTATAAATCTTTGTCAAAATCGTCCATCGGGGGTCCATAGTAGGTCAAGTAGACTGGAAGATTGCCAAACGTGAAACGACTCAGCCCCTGATTCTAGAGAAAATAATAATACTACAACACACAACCATCTACGATGATTAATAGAATCAAATCGACCGAGATAATGTCTACGATGAGTCCCAATTATACACGAATTAGACCGAAACGTCATTCAAAACTCTGGCAATACGTATTTACAATGAGTCATTTCAGATGTAAACACATCTGTTGAAATAATATTCGGAACGGGTCGACTTGTCGAACGGACATACCTACCTATAGCCAGACAGGTTTTTACAGTGTGAAATCTTAGCAAAAACATTGAGTTTACCTCAATTGGCAACGATATTGTTAACATCAGTGTGCACTTGAGAAATAGAAACAAAGGTGTATTTGCCTTGTTATAAACTGTCAAGAATAAGTCACCTACCTTCAAAACAAGGACAATCTTAACGAAATTCTAGTTTAAAGAAATAAACAATGTTTTAGGATCAAAGAAATGCAAAGGACTATTGATTTATTGAACCATTTGAGATACTGATAAAGGTTATCATCATCATTATTTTAATACGTGAAGCAAAAACTTTGTATCCCTTTTTACGAAAATTACGCGGATGGTGGAGTAAGAAATTTGGCACAGTTAAAGTTTACATGAAGAAGGAGTGCTGAAAGCTAAAATTTATATATATATTTTTTTTTTTTTTAGATATAGGCAAGTATTTGACCACAATCTCACCTGATGGTAAGTGACGATGTGGTCTACGGTGGTGCATACTTGCCTAAAATAATACTTTAAAATAATAAATAAATAATTACACACACTACCGTGTGTTTGACACACACACATTTGTAACTTCTACTCGGTAACTGACTGACTCTCTGACTGACAAACGGTGACAGTGTTTTTTTTTCTTCATTTCCATATTGCATTCTGCGTACCAGTATCAATCAAGAAGGTTTTGGATTTTTGTACTTAATTGTTGACAATAGAACTTTACCAAAGTTCAAACTAAACATTTTAATGGATTATGGTCGAATTTCGACCACGTGCGACTACTAGTTAAAAATAATATGAGAAAAAGACATGTCAGAGGATCATAACCGATTTAAACAGCATGGTAAACCTTCAGAAGGTTGTTTACCAACAAATACCGGTAAATTGCGACTCCAACTGGATCCACTGCAATCCAATTTTCCGGTATGCAGTTGACAACGGCACCTTGAGAACGTCTCTACGCACTCTACGTAACTGGTTAGCTCGTTCTATTGTGATTTGCTCGTATTAAACGTGCTGCAATTTAACAATTCACTGCACGATTCTATATACAGGTTGAAACAGAACGGGCATACGTTTTTTTTTCAAACTTTGTAAATCTAAAACTATCAGCTTTGGAGGAAACCTGAACTTGAAAAACAAATGGTGTTATAGGGATACAGCTGTTGACAGATTTCATAAGTCTACAAACCCTTCAGTACTTCAACTGTCCCACAAAGCCGATAGTTTTAGATTTACAAAGTGAAGTTGCAGAAAAAATAGTATACCCTTTCTGTTTCACCTAGTATTAGACGTCCGTGTTTTAACATGCCTCTTTTAAACCTTTTTTATACAATTTCCAAAAAGGAGAGGGTTCTATGTTCCTCTGTAAGTTTTTAAATTTTTAATGTATGTTCACCGATTACTCCTGTCAATTGTGGACCGATGAAAAAAGTTACAAGGTCCCTAGTTACTTCAAGCTTTTTAGTGCATCTAGGTTTTTTTGAAGTCGGTTAATTTTTTTATCCAAGTATTTTTATAGTACTCTCATTTAATGCATTACATCTTGGTAATATTACTCAGTTTATACAGCTTGATCCTACCTCATTGTTATATACTTGCTGGTTTTTGGTTAGCGGAGGAAAACCACTGGGAATTCCCCCATTCAAGTCAATGGACATTAAGGTCGATAAAATGTTTTGCACTGTTACATGAGATGAATGGTTACAAATGATTCCGAATGGCAACTTGCAAAACATTTTGAGCTGGGAAAACTATTAGATTGAATTGTGCAAGGATTCCTTCCAGTATTAAGATGGGTCCTCGATAAAATAATATGCGTAGATCTGAATGAGATTAGGAATGTAAAGCTGGCACGAACAAAAGGAGACATGAGTCTGGGTATGAAGCCAGCAATGGGTAGCGATAAGCTGTGGATGTTGACGTAAAACTTAAAATTCTGAGTTCTTGAAAATTTATATCAAGACTAGCTAGTCTGCGCGACTTCATCCGCGTGTAATTTAACTTAACAATAAATTCGGGATTATTCGTCCCCTATTTTATCCCCTTGGGGGTAGAATTAATCAAAATCCTTTCTTATCGGATGCCTACGTCGTAACATCTACCTGCATGCCAAATTTCAGCCAGATCCGTCCAGTGGTTTGGGCTGTGCGTTGATAGATCACTGTGTCAGTCAGTCAGTCAGTCAGTGAGCCAGTCAGTCAGTCAATCAGTCAGTCAGTCAGTCAGTCAATCACCTTTGAGTTATATATATTTAGATTTAATCAAAATTCTGCTCAAGTTAGCGTATGTAAGTTAACAGCGAAATAGTTTAGTCCGCTCCATACTTGCAGGTTTAATCACGATTTCACGTGAAACATGTCACGATTGTATGAACACAACTGAACTAAGAACAAAAATAGTCTAGACAACTTTAAAAGGAGACCGTTGGTGTGTTACTCAACTAATTAGCCTCGACATTGACATTCAGTTGCTACCCACTAGACAATTGAAAAGTTTTTTGTATCATACAGAGAGTTGGGCATGAATCATTCAGCAAGTAATTGAATTGAAAGTAGCAGACGAAATAGACTCGCGGTAATTTCTAGATCCAGCTTTATTGGGTCATAGCATTGTATTAAGCTGGTAGATAATAAATTAGCTCACCGAGTATGTTGAGACGTGTGTTGGCCCACTCTGATTTGCATGTGTGGGCCGACAGAGTTCAAGTGACTCAAGTAATAGGCCTTATAATGTGTTAATTAGGTACTGTGTTGCTCCTACTTACGTATTACAATAAAATGTATCCTTATGTTTAAAACGTCATATAGATGCAATTTCTACTGTACCTAAGTATGTACAGTACTTTGAATTCTTCTTTGATATGTACAGAGAGTCTGAACCTTGTTACTTTGTGATTCTCTTTCGTCCAGATAAACTTGATTTTAATTATATTTTAGGTCTCTTCCATCTTTAAACACCTCGGTATAATCAGTTTAATTATGTCATGATTACGCGTGAATTATTTCAAATTGACCCATATGCCAGTGCCATAAAAGCCTCAGCACGCATCTTCGTGAAATGAACAAACTACCTATATAATGGTCTTGATGAGCGTCGAGGTCATCGTACCACCTCTTTTCGGGTCTGCTTTGGCGATAACGGGCATGCTGTGAGACCTAATCGATGCTTACATTTGCCCACCTTTGCGAGCTCGTTCAACCCTAATTTATATCCTTGAAAACAAAATACAAAACCATTTGCAACATGCCGTGGCGCGTGGAAAAAACTTGATGGTTATTACCATAAAGCTGAACATGGCTAAGGTATCGATAACGATCTAAATATCGTCAGTGTATGTTCGCTATTTACCTGTTACTACGTATTTCGTAGTTACGGTCCAGCGATTGCTGCCTGGTAACAATGGTATTCCTTTATTCATACAATGAACGTTTTTTATGAGTCTCGCCCCGAGAGAGAAAGAAATGTCACGAGACTTCGACATTTCTACATAATACTAGCTGTGCCCCGCGACTCCGTCCGCGTTCTGTTGAAATTTTTCCTGAATTTTCTTTGCTATAAACCTCACGGAGCCCGAGACCTTTCCAACGAATGCAAAACCGTGGAAATCGGTTCGTGCGTTCTGGAGTTATAGCGTCAGGAAGGAAAACCCGACTTATTTTTATATAGTAGATATTACTGTATGTCTTGAACGCTAGTAACCTTGTAGATAACGATAAATAATTTTCTGGTTGCCAAAGAAAATCTAGGTAGAACAATATGATGGCGTTCAACAGCGCTAAAAGAAGATTTGACCTTATAAGCGACAATTACGAGACACCAGGATTTAGGTCGTCTAAATTGTGACGCACTTTGTGTACAAATACAAAATTACAACTTAACTCTTAGTACCGATATTGAAAACACACGAATCTCGTTCTTGAGAATGAATTATGACTTATGTAAGGTGTATTTCTCTGAGCAAATACACATAACATAGATACAATGTCACTGGCGCTCTGCAATTTAACAATGCCAACATATAAGATTTATAAAAAGAACCCTTGGCCACCACGGAAACATACATAAACTACGTATAGCAATCAGTATATCAAGGTAACAAGATCACATGACTCGTTATCGAATAACATAATCCCTGACAAACAGTGAACCTTGAATGCGGCCAAGCAAAGTTAACCAAATACTGGACGACGGCCGAGAATCTGCATTAGTGCTTATCTTAATTCTTCCGGTAATTAGACCAGAACTGGAGTCATCAATTAGATACAGGATATCACATAAAACGAAACGGAAAATAACACAAGGAATTATCGCCGGTCATTGAAATACGCCGGCACTTGATCTGCAACAATCCCATGTGACGTAAGAGCCGACCTTCTCGTTTTAACACCGACGGAATTATCAATAATTCCGTTTATTATAATAAGAATCGATATTTTAAACGACATTGCTGATATTGTAGGTCGTATGTAACGAGATGCAAATCGTAATAAAAATGTATAGGCAGTGCTACTTACTGTGTTCTATAGTCTGTTGTTAATTAGCGGGGAACTTTCTGATCCTTTTCAAAGTTTCCAAGCAGTTTACGATAATAAATAAATAAAGAATAAATATCGCCAGACTGAAACACCAACTGTTTGGTCCTAAACTAAGCAACGCTTGTACTATGGGTACCGTACAAAAGACTGGGGGCGATCCCAGTGACACCCAGAACAGGGAAAATTTCGACGAGGCCATTTCCGAAATTTGCCCTAGCGGGAATCGAACCCGCTACAACCATGTGCAGTGAACCGAGCGGCCTACGCTCGAACCACTGCGCCAAGCGGTCATCAAATCTACACTAGTTAATCTGCGAGGAAAGCCAGTAATTATTATATTATTGCTTGATAGTTTCTTATCTGTGATTAGTATGTTCATGAAAGACACGTCATATGTGACATTCCTATTACTTACAATACTCACACACAATACATAACAAGCCGTCGAGGAACAATCCCTGCGATCTCGCTGAGAATGCATAACTATCTCATTAATTACAATGAAATAAGTAGTAAATAGAGATTACAGAGGTAATATATATCAAAACTAGCTGTGCCCGCGACTTCGTCCGCGTGGAATTTAATTCACAAAGACAAAGTTTCATACAAACTTTCATCCCCTATTTTATCCCCTTGGGGTAGAATTAATCAAAATCCTTTCTTAGCGGATGCCTACGTCATAACTTCTACCTGCATGCCAATTTTCAGCCCGATCCGTCCAGTGGTTTGGGCTGTGCGTTGATAGATCACTATGTCAGTCAGTCAGTCACCTTTGAATTATATATATTTAGATATGGGATAACTGGTATCCGTAGATCCTTTTTCTAGATAAATTAGACAAAAGACATCCACTTCCTTACATGATTTAAACATTTTAACGGTGGTCTAGCCAAATTGTACCTGGGTCAGCTCATAGATATACCGGCTACCACTCGCTCACAAAAATTCGTAAGACACACAAAACAAAACCTTTACACTGTAAGTAAAAACCATTGGGGCTTGGGGGATTTAAGTCTTAGCAGGAAAAATATCTGTTTTAGGATATTACTGTAGTTTGCAGCTAAGTTAGAGATTAGTTTAGGGGACGTGTGAAAATTCGGCCAGACACAATCGTTCTGGATGCAAGAAAAAAGCGATTCTATTTGGCTTTTGTCAAAGCGAGGAATCAGACATTTTTTGTTTGTCATGTGCAGTTTATCATTGATAATATCTAGTGTAGAGTGCAATCTTGAGTACGCTTTTGACATGTCATTTCTAAGATGGCTGTCAGACTTAAGATCTATTTATTAATACGACCCTAAGTATAGGTATTACCTTAATAAAGTTGAAGTAGTAACAGCAACAGAATGTGGGATTGCAACACGATTGTCACTAAATAAATAAATAGTAATCGAATCTCACTCAGATTTAGGTATTTAAATAAAAAAGCTAATTTAGTGAGGTGTGCTACTGAGTAATATTAATTATTTTGCTACTAAATTATAATGTCACACTTTGTAATTAGCAGAGTGACGATATTATAACTTTGTCGCTAAATACCCAAGTTTTGACCTATTAATAACAGTGTAAAGTGACAACAAAATCTGAGGTGTTCTTGATAGCAACCATTAAAAGTAGGTCGAATAGTGAACTCAACATTTCAGAGAATAAAAACTCATACAGAAACTTCAAGTGAATGCTGTATGATAAGACAGATAAAAAAAACTATTGTTCAAATTTTATCTGTGCGATCATCACCCTACCTACTTCTTTAACGGTTACAGACACGAACAATGGTCCTAAATAACCCAAAACAATACCAATAGAAATCCGTTTACAAGCTCAAGATACCACCTTTAATAGTTGTACGGCATTCTGCATTATCCGCGAAACATTTGGCAAAACCGACCGAGTTTCGCTTCGCTATTGGGAAAGCGGTGAAAAAAAGTGAAAGTGTGCGAGCGAGACGCCGATACGACAAATCGCCGCAGCTGATGGAGAGGTACGACTATACAAGGCGTTATGACGTCACAATTCGATAACATGGATTAAGGATGTCAATTAAAAAGTTGATTTATTATTTTTCTCGAGGTTAGGAACTTTAAGTAGGTAACAGAACAACAGCGACTTAACTTTGGGCTCATAATTTTGAATTTGAATACAAAAACACTGTCACCCAATGAGTAACTTTAAGTACGTGTCATGTTGCCCGAAAGCAGTGTTCTTGGTGCAATCACTTCTGGAGCGGAGACCTGGCGAACATACGCGAGGCAGATCCCAAATACTCTATAAATATCGCTGGAACTGGCCACTAATCATATTATATGACATGCAAAAGATGTGGACACTGAAGGTGGCCTACACATACTAGATACAATATAGTCGAATATTGATTCAGAAGGCAGGTAGGTAACGAAAAAGTGGCTTTTAACAATCATGCGTAGACCTTAAGATCCGGGGTTTCAAAAAGAGCTTTTAACAGTAGAATGTTAACATAGAATAATGCTAACAAAAATCAAACTGTAGGTGTCTACGTCAGACTTGAATCTGCCTGGAACGATGATAAAATAATACAACAGAATGTTAGAAATTCCGGAATCGCTGACAGTCAAGATAATTTCTCGCGCGAATTTGTCATAGCCCAAATCGATCTTATCCACAATATCACACTTATAGATAACAGCATCGACTAAATATCAGCTACAAGTCACATAAGAAGGCAGATTGGTACAAAACTGTCAAGCATATTACAAAACCTGATTACTAAAAAAAATGCAACCGAATTGAGAACTTCCTCCGTTTTGAAGTCTGTTGAATATGGGAATGCCGACTGGAACTCTAAATTAAGCAATTCCATACACGACGCGTTAACCAAACGGCACCGGTGCAAATCAGACTCAAATAGGCAGGCATTAGTCATCTAATTGCATGTAGTGCACAGGACAAAGACTCGTTGAAGATGTGAATAGCTGTACAATACCGTCCTGCAGATTTAAAATCATTGCCATTATGACAATAGGCCACCTGGAGTTTGGGGGTTAGTACTTTTTTTTTTAACGGCAGGTAGAAGATTCCAATTGATCGGAGGGTAAGGGTGATTTCTAAGCAGCCTATGCTTTTAATGATTTTCCGTTTGATCCAACACAGGTGGTGTTTCATGGCCTCTTGTCCGTATTTGGACAATAGATGTACTGATTTACGAATCACAGACAAAGGAATGGTCAACAAGCTTGGGACAATTCATTAGCTGATGACAAATGCATTCATTAGCCAATTATGCCTGACCTCAATTTAACAATCCCTTATGATTGTTAATGTTCAGAACTGTATAGGCTTCTATGGCACGGTCGCTGATCACGAAGAAATTCGAACAATGACAGTTGCCGTGAACTGCGTGTGACCGGCAACTGTGTGAGCGAGACGTATTAAATTTACGCGGGAGTGACAAAGACAGGTAATAACAGGTCATTGTACGAATTTCTTCGTGATCAGCGACCGTGCCATAGATAGTTTCTGCCAAACTTTAAAGACACAAAGAAAAAATAAATTGTTAAATTATTTTTACGGCGGTTGGAGCCATGCTGTTACCAATTGACTGCAGATCATATACGGGCTGGCTCGAGCGGGGTAGTACCACTCTCTGACAGAAGTTCGGTGTAAAGTAGCCATGAGTGAGAGCTGGAAGTACGACCCTCCCTGCCACTCCTTCTGTCCCACTCCCCTTCAGTCCGGCAACTTGAGAACAATGCCTTCAGTATTGCAAGCATTTCTTTGGTATTGGCTGCAATAACTGCTTCACATCAGGCTGATCGTACATGACGTCAAACAAGATGACGAATTGATGAAAAAAAATAATAAGACTGGATTCATAGACGACCGCTTGGCGCAGTGGTTCGAGCGTAGGCTGCTCGGCTCACTGCACATGGTGGTGGGTTCGATTCCCGCAATGGAAAATTTCGTAATTTACCCTGGTCTGGGTGTCACTGGGATCGGCCCCAGTCCATTGTACAAGCGTTGCTGACCATACAGATGGTGTGTCAGTCGGGCGATATAATTATTATTAATATAATTCAACTTGTTAACCAGTACATGGACAGAACAGATAAAGCACACAACTGAAGAAGATAGTTTTTCTCAGCTATTGGCCCACAGACAGACTCATTTTATCTCCTGAAACGTATTATAATGTTGGTACCTCTTCCAAAAGAGTTGAAGCTTGTTATTTTATTTATGTGTTGATAATAGATATCTTTATGGAATTGTATTTGCGTCGTCCATAGGTGGTGACGTCCGATAAAGAAATGTCCAAGGGCATACTCCGCACGCCAGAATCACACTTAAATATAAACCTAAACCACATAGGAAGATAATACAAAATTAAAATAAGCCAACAAGAGTTATGTGCAACCGAGACGCTACATAAAGACTACTGGAACAGTCTGGCAGACAGCAGACAGGCAACGCTTGCTCTGCCGCGAGTCAGCCGCCGGCTCACCAAAGCACTATTCCAGCTAAGTAGACCTCGCTTACGCCTCGTTCCAAGTGCACTCACGGGGCACGGCAACTTTAACAGACACCTTTATAACTTAGGTATCACAGATAGCCCCCTATACAGAGCCTGCATGGAGGCGGAAGAAACAGCTGCTCGCGTCCTGCTGGAATGCAGCGGAGTGGCCACATACCGGGCAAGCTACCTGGGCACACCGGGCAGCCTTCAGGAAGTCTTCAGCGACATTAAGAAGCTGGGGAACTTCCTGGCTGAACTTGGATGGCTGGAGTGACCGGCTCACCACCCTCCAACACACAAAACAGGCGCAATAGTCGTCGATTCGTGGAAAACACCCACAGAAGAAATAGAAGAGTTATGTGGCTGTTGTATTTTCTTCGTAGGTATGAAAAAGGTCTTTGGTATTTACTTAGACAATTGAAATCTCAACCGTACTGGTGTTGACAAAGAAGTACAAGTCACAATCGGCCAATTAAAGTCGAACCGAAATGGAAATAAACTGATGACGCCATCATGTTCCATTATCAATGTAGACAAACGATAAGTTATCACGAATTCAGATAAAAATGTTATATTTCGAGGCAAATGTACTTACTGGCCATCATTGTTGCTTGGAGTTAAAATATAAGCAACTCAAACCCATGTCGCGGCCTTTATACACGCCGGTGTATATCGAACAATGGATTATACATTGTCTGCTTACAGTCGCTCATGGGGTTGATCGTGAAATATCTATGTATCTAACCCTTACAGTGGCTAAAAAGTAGGTAATTTTATCGAAATGGTAACTTCTGGCACAAAAAATTGACTTAGAATTGCCTTTAGTTTCCTTGAGATCCAAGGTCATACAAACTGGAATGACATTTCTATGATCACTCAGGCTTGAGATCGATTTATAGATACAGGCCTTAAGATTTACTATCAGAGTCCTGTAGAAAAATAAGCCACTCCCTACCCAAATGAAACACCTTTCAAAATGTATGTGTAAAAGAGATGCAATAATATACTACACTTGTGACATGGCCCGGCTAAGCAGAACTTTATCTTATATTTATACATTCTATTACAATTATATTGTGCATACAAACATTCCGGACGAAATTCTCTAAATTCTAGTTTAAGCAGCATCAAAAACCATTCAGTAGCTTTGAAAAATTATAATATTTTATTTAATATTTTATTTAACTGCAGTGCCAAAGTAACGACTTATTATATATTTAGCACCACAGACCAAGACAACCCAAGGACTCGGCACAAGCAATAACTTGCACCAAAATAATTCCAAAGAAGTTGCAGGGTGGCAGCGGAGGCAACAAATCGGGATTACTTTAGTTGCATATTAATAAATCGATCTCAAGTCTGAGAGAGATCTTGAGTATGTTTTTGATATGTCATTTTGAACATTTTGTACATTTCCAAGATCATGGGCCTTTATGGACATAACCAACATTTCCCATTAACTTAAACAGCGTTGGAAATCTTAAGTTAAAATCCCAACTGACTATAATTAATTAACAAAAAAATACAATTATGCTATCAGTTATTACATTTCTTTCAAGACATTTCAATGTCATTTTAACAATAAATTATGATATTATTATTATCTGACATTGAAACTTTCTCGAGTTAAAAACATAACATTGTTTGTTGTTAATTAGATAGTACTGTCGAGGATTTTAAATTGTTATTTAAGGCACCAAGGAGTTCATTTTGCGTAGCATTTCTGACGTCATATTATTACAGTTTTGTATATGAATGAGGTAGGTAGGTAAATCTATTACATTTTGTCAAAATATCATATTAAATACTTAAGAATTGAATTGAAAATAATATCAAATAGGTATGTATGCATTTACCAAACATTGGTGTATAGTTGGCTGATTTAAGATAAGTGAAATATTGCAAATTGAACCTTAAGCCAGTCCCATAAGAGCCACATCATATGTCTTCTAAACAATAATTTGGTGTTGCTTTAGTCAACTTTAGTAGACTTAGCTTAACAGCCGCCCGCTGGCAACTTTCACAATTCTTTATTCAGATTTTCGAATACTGATAGTAATCTGAAGTGCCAGATGCCACACGCCTGATGCACTCCAGCCAGTACAATAACAAGTTCATAAAGGTTATACCTACTTAATTAAACAAATACAACAAAAGTTTCTACAAAAAAATACCCACAAACAAGTTTCGTTAGGTATTTGAAACACATTTTTTTGTGAACACATTCAAAACATAGTCCCAAAACAAGCATTATAATGTCAATCGAACTGATTACCATAATAGTCCAACATGCTTTTTATTATTCAGCATAACATTATAATACAAACAGATACGATACTAAAGTTAATTTTAAGCCAAAAAATACTAGAATTTCCACTATGGTAGGTATCCATCACTAGGTATCTATCTACGATTTTTATTATATTGGCCAGAAAACTGTGCAGAACTGCATAACCAATGACTTGGGTCCCACAAAAGTGTCCACGAGAGCTAGAATAAACCCTTTATAATAGTAGGATACCGCGTTAACCGTGTTAACAATAAGAACAATGGTAGGTAGTAGTATAATCAAACAGAAACATCGGACTGATTCATCCAAATACATTTCAACAAAGAACTCAACAACACGATTTATAAGCAATTCCAGATTTAACTATTCGAGATTGACTCAACCATATGTGTCCTCGTGATAGCATAATACGTAAATTTGTGACTGAATTTGCTAATTTAATGTGAATAATAACAAAAATTATGTTTTCATACCTTCGGTTTGTAGAACCACTTTCTCAGCGACTCCATGGGACCAGTTTTGTATAACAGCCTCATATGAACGGATCACTGCACATCCACACACATTATTAAAATCAAATATCACCGATAATCACCACGTAGATGAAAACTAAATTATGATTTATTCGCCAATATTTACGTCAAATAACACAAACGGCAGACATGTTGCCACTATCCGCGTTTCATTCACGTTACAGACAGAGTGAATGAATGATAAATAATGTTTATGACTCCTATAGTGCTGCACTGCGATTGACTGAATGTATTGTGGCAGGCATGGAGATTTAGTCGATAATTGATAAAAGTGGACTAAAGAAAACATTATTAAAGTTATGATTGTAATAATAGTGGGCTATTTAGGTAATATTATAATTATCATTATTTTAAACTATTCTAATCCTAGCAGTATTTTAATGAAAATAGTTTCATTGCTTTCTCTCCTTAATAATTCATTTTCTTTATAATAAAAATAATACGTACCCTTTGACTATGACAAGTATTCTTTACAATTTTAGTAGACCTAATTAAGTTTATTAGGTGTCAAGCGGAGAGCTCGCGTCCAGAATACCACCTGTAGTGAGCTCTATTACTCTCATCACTGACATGGGGCGAAAACTATAAAGCTGAAGTGGGAGTTGGCTGCCTACGTGGCACGTATGGTCCCGTAAAGGTGGGCAAATTCTGTCACAAATTGGATACCAGGAGACGGCAGCCGCAGCCGGGGTAGACCCAGGAAAGACGGCGGGACGATTAGGTCACCTTTGCGGAAGATACGTGGCCTGAAACAGCACAAAACCGTATTTTGTTTGTGGAGTATTCTGGCCCAGGGAGACGCCTTTCCCCAGGAGTGGGACACACAAACAGGCAAGTAAAAAATAATTTAGTCGACTTTTCAGAATATCTAAAATTGATATTTATGGTTTTGTTAACCACTAACTTTAGTTCATTCTAATTTCATTTCATTCAGTAATGTAACATGGTTGACAGCTCGAAATATTTTTCTTCCTTATTATTGGTGTATTTTACAGTGACGGTATTTTCATTGGTTAATTTATTGCAGTGCTACCAATCATAATGTACATAATGTTGAACATTTAACAAAATGGCTTTTGTTTATGATTTTACACTACCATGACCATGGCCCAAGGGTGATAAGCAGATCTTGTAGCGAAACGGAAAGTTTGAAAAGGTTGTTGGATCTTGTAACAATTCTTGCTTGACCGAAGACAGGTTTTACCCATAGGAGCGAAAATGTCTTTAGTTTTTATTTGTGAAGGCGCCTGTCTAGCCCGCGAAAAATCAAAATTTTCGAGTATTTTTATAGTTTATCCAAAATCTGAAAACATTTAAGACAACATTTTGTGATTTGCGACAAACACAGTATGCAGTGCGCTTATTAATACATTTATTTTACTCTAAATATTATCACGGTGTATATGATACTAGTTAATCACTAAATATACAAAAATTGCCAGATTATCTGGATAGCTGTCGTTCTTGAAATGGTTTAGAGTAAGTTGGATATATATTAATAAATGCACTGCACACGGTCTTTGTCGCGAATTACAAAATGTGCCTTTTATTATTGTCAGATTTTGAAAACATTCTAAGAAACCTCAAAAAATTTGAACTTCGCAGGCTAGATGGGCGCTTTAGCCTTAAAAGGAAAAAAAATTGAACCCTTATAGGATCACTTTGTTGCCCGTCTGTCTGTCTGTTCGTCTGTCAAGACCAATTTTCTCAGAAACGGATATAGATATGAAGTTGAAATTAATATCACATATCAAACGCTATGGTCCCTTATAGGTGTAAAAGCTAAAATTAGGCTAAATTAAAGCAGTGATAGCCGATTGGTTAAAGCACGCGCCTTGCGGGCACCAGGTCTTGGGTTCAAATCCCGGCTCGCACCTCTGGATTTTTCGAAATCTATGTGCGTATCATAATTTCTATATGATTATCACTTGCTTACGGTGAAGGAAAACATCGTGAGGAAACCTGCATGTCTTAGAAGATCTAACCAATTTTCGAAAGACATGTGAAATCCGCCAACCCGCACTGGGCCAGCGTGGTGGATTATGGCCTGAATCCCCCTCGTGTTGAGGGGAGGCCCGTGCCGAGTGGGACGTTAAAAGGGCTAAATTATTAGGCTTCTAAGACCACGCAATAAAAAGATACCGTAATTTATGTCGCATATTTTGATACATTTTGCAAATTCACATATCAAAGGAAGCACAGCCCAAGCCGCTGGTGTTAGAATCATGAAATTTTGACCTATATATCGTATATCTACTATACCTACTGTCTTTTGTACCGTAAATATCTACCAAGGAAAGATTTCGTAAAATTTCACCCATAAGTGAATAAAATAGGGGTGAAAGTTTGTACGGGTAAAACAAAAATCTCAACTTAGAACCATGAAAAATTGTATTAAGGTTACTCATTACAAATAAAAAATATCATTTTCAGCGTTATATAAAATTCCACCCCTAAGTGTGTGAAATAAGGGAAAATAGTTTGTATTGGGGTCCCGAATATTGTTTAAGCTGAAAACGTTGCTTTAGGTAGATCTTGCTGTAAAAACTTGAAACACTGTGCAGAAAATTTAGAAAAAATTAGGACACTAGCAAATGTCACGACATTGCATAAAAAATATAACAGGAGAAATGGGTTCACTAAATCACGAGCTACAGCCGACCAAGTTAAAGTTAAGTTAATTCCCCGTCGTGTCTGAATAAACTCCATACTGAGGTTCAAAAATGAACCGCAAATACGACTTTGTTTCTTGTGTTTCAATACTTTGGTTATAGATACGATAAATCTTTGCTATTAAAATGGGTCCGGAAGCCTTCATTGTGCATGTACTGACGTGCACTTGTCCGTTTTTTTTTAGAATTGAAGTTGCGATTTAGAACTTATTTCTTTTGGTTACGGTCGCTTAGAGGTTTCAGGGCACTTGTTTTTACGTTTCTTCCCTGCTAGCCAAGGGATACAGTGAAGATTTATTTCAAGAATCTAGGTTTATTTATAAATTATTTTAAACTAGCTGTGCCCGCCCCGTGACTTCGTCCGCGTGGAATTAAAATACAAAAAATAATTTAACAAAAAATGTTCGTTCAGTTCGCTGAGTTTACGGGATATTTAATTCTACCACCAACTGGGTCAACTATGCTTAGACAATGCTTAGACCATAGATGAATATGAAATGTTTTTCAGCATAGAATAATAGTACATTGTTAACCTAGGGGTGAAAGTAACTTATTTAGGTCCGAGACAAAAAAGTCATTCACCCGAGGTAAACACTGTGCTTTTCATTACGAATGCAAGGAAAGTAAGTCTGAAGTTGCCTGAGGAGCAGGAGCTTAATACGTAGGTACCTACCTAAAATGATTAAGTACTTAAGTGGATAAGAGGGTACAACATTCTTATTGATATATCCTTGTCCATCAGCAAATGAGGAAAAGCAATGTCGATAGGTGTCAGGCCCCAAAGACTACAAAAGGTAGGTACCTATAATTCCCATGAAGTTACGTAGGTAGTGTAGGTAAGTACCTATCTCATATTATCGACGACAATTTCCAATTCAACAGCACTACATCGCTAGTGTAGGTGGATAATACCGAAATAACGACATCGATTATTATCGATAAGTCGACTAGTGATCCCTTTGAACGATGCTACAACCATATCGATTACAAATGGCAGATTATTTCGCTCGTTTGTGATTTTCAAAGAATGGTTTTGAAAATAGAAATTGTGATTGAATCTTCATGGTATTAGTGCTGTTATCCTGATACGTAGATGAATTAAATACATAAATAATCGCAATTAAAGCTTGGTGAAACCACTCTTATTTCTTTAAAAATATGTCCCACCCAGGTTAATAGGTACATTTTCGCCAGTGTCAAGTAACAAATAGCAAAAGCAAACACATTTAATAACAAAACAAAACAAAAATGGAGATATTTTTGTTATGTTTTGTTATTAAATGTGTCCACTTTGAAAAACCAAAATGGAGGCCACTTATGTTGTTGTTATGCCGTCATACTACCTATTAGTTAGTACTAGGCATTTTCGAAACATGGAACATTTGTATTTTTGCCTAAGATTTACTTACATTACATTTAATTGTCCCATGAAAAATGCTACCTAATTGTAATCCTTACTAATATTATAAATGCGAAAGTAACTCTGTCTGTCTGTCGCGCTTTCACGACAAAACTACTGAACCGATTTAAATTAAATTTGGTACACAAATAGTCTAGAGCCTAAGAAAGGACATATGCTACCTTTTGATGCGAAAAAAGGGTTGTAAGTGGTTGAAAGGGGGGATGAAAAGTTGTATGGAAGTATAGTCATTTTTAGAGCTAGAAGCTTGAAACTTATTTTTTAGGCTGTGGATTCGATATAAATAAATACGACATTCAAAGTTTGTAAAAGTTTGCCCTCAAGGGTGTAAAATAATTAGCCTTAATAATTAAAATGCTACCCAAAGGCACTATTCCATGCCGACGAAATCGCGGGCATACCTAGTGGATAATATAACTATTTTGCGCATTTGATACCACCACCAGCTCGAATAGGGTTATAACTGCCAATAATACTTAGATGTCAAACAAATGACTCAAGAAATAATTATGAATAAAGAGACCTTTAGCTTACAAAGCGCCGCGCCCGCCCTTAGGATTAAAACAACAATAACAGCTAAGGGAATGAGCCGAATTTTAATGTTCAAATTGATCGGCGGATAAAGCTTGGCGTACATTGGTAGGCTTCGCAAGGTGTTATATCATTTTAAATATATAAATAAATATCGCCAGACTGACACACCAACTGTAACCCAAACTAAGCAATGCTTGTACTATGGGTACCGTACAATGGACTGGGGGCGATCCCAGTGACACCCAGACTAGGGGAAATTATGGAAATCGAACCAGCAACCACCATGTGCAGTGAGCCAAGAGGCCTACGCTCGAACCACTGCGCCAAGCGGTCGTAGAATGAAGTCGGTAGACAAACTGACTATAGACGATTGTAATGCCAAAGGCCTTTGCAAAGGGGGGGCTTCCGGCTGTCTCACTCACCATACAAAAAACGCAGCTGTAATATCCTAACAACGATATAGTGATCATCAGCGGGACTCAAAGCAATAACAACTTATGGCGGTAGAGTCTTTTGAATAATATTCTTGATGTTTCATAAGCCTATTTACTTGATTTACGTGATATTTATTTAGCACTGATACTGAGTCTTGATCTTTGATTCCCGAGGACGTGAAAATTTATCAGGATGGACGAATTGTAAGTGTCTGTTTCTTAAGATACAGGCAATGCCTAGTTTAAGGGTTACAAGTTAAGCACTATTACATAATTTATTTTTTAGTTTCTCAAATCTACGGACATCATTTGTAAACGAATTAACATGTAGACTTAGAGATCATTTTTTTTAAGAGGTACGAATTTAAATTTTTTGGTATTTTAATCCTACTAATATTATAAATACGAAAGTTTGTGAGTGTGGATGCATGTTTGTTACTCTTTCACGCAAAAACTACTGAACGGATCTGGATGAAATTTGGAACACAGATAATTTATAACCGGGATTAACATGTAGGATACTTTTTATCCCGATAACCCGAAATTTTTGCTAAGTTAAATACTATGCGGACGAAGTCGCGGGCATAAACTAGTAACACAATAAAAGAGTTCTGTCGGACACTTATGGCTGCACAGGGAGAGTGTTTGTCATTATGAGGCTGGGATTCGTTTTAGTCTGACGTACCTACTTATGAATATTAATAATATTATATTGAACAGTCATTCTCAAACAAAGGAAGTATAAATAAAAGTGAAAATAGTACATTGTTACACGAGTGGTGAAAGTGACTTATTTTGTCCAGAGACGGGGTTTGGCTAATAGTTCGAGGGACAAAATAAGTCTTTCACCCGAGGTAAACACTGTGCTTTTCATTACGAATACAAGGAAAGTAAAAATAAGAACAGGAATTGGCTAAAGAAATAATACAAGGAAGTATGAACAATACTCTACAACTCGAAAAAAAAATTAAGATCGGATTGCCGCCTGTTTTGTTTTTTTTTCGTTGGCCGGCCAACTTTATTATTTAGCCATTATTTTTCATTTTCGTCTTTAAATATTTAGCCCAAATCTATGTTATTTTAAATAAATTGTTGAAACTAAATTAAGTATAATGAAGTCATTTAAAAATATATATTCTTTAATTAATACTTAACTTTATGTTATTTGAATTTTACATCGTGCTGTAATTGAGTGACTGTAGAAAAAGATTGAACATGGTTCCACAGAAATGGGAAAATGGAACTAGGTTTTTTTTTATAATTTGACAGCTGTCAGTTGAAAGAGATTCTCCCGGGCCGGAAAAGTATTACTTTCAACCCGCTCCTCAGGCAACTTCAGACCTACTTTCAGAGTAATGAAAAGTTTAATTATGTGTGATTCATTGAAGAAAGGATTTTATATAATCGATTTACAATAGCATCACAAATTTAGACTACTTTAAATTGAAAAATGACT
This sequence comes from Notodonta ziczac, assembly GCA_918843915.1. Lineage (NCBI taxonomy): Eukaryota > Metazoa > Arthropoda > Insecta > Lepidoptera > Notodontidae > Notodonta > Notodonta ziczac. Next base: position 5,100,550 of record OU974060.1, on the reverse strand, counting down.
TTAACACTAAATAACTTTAACACATTAGATCAAAAAAAAATAATTAGAAAATGCTTTGTAAAACAATTGTAGGTACCTAAATAGATTCAAATTACAATACATTTGGGATTTACATATAATTGGTATATGCTTTGAGTATGAAACCAACTCAGAATGGACTGCAGTTGAATTGTATAAATTCAGCCAAACTGATCTTCAGTGAACTCCATTACTTATGTCAATATTTCAACAGAAAAAGTAATTATTATTTTTCATCTTCCACTTTAAAAGGTGGGCGAATTAGCCATCGTTTCTTATGTTCTTATCCGCAGTTGATCTCGACTCCCCCGTGTAAAGTATAAATGGGTAGGTACTAAAAGTTTATATTGAGGGATGTGCTTACTTACTTAGTAAAGATAATTAAGGTGAAGGCGCCTGTCTAGCCACCGAAATTCAAAATTTTCGAGTATTTTTATAGTTTATCCAAAATCTGAAAACATTTAAGACAACATTTTGTGATTTGCGACAAACACAGTAGGTATGCATTGCGTTTATTAATACATTTATTTTACTCTAAATAGTACCGATTCTATCCAGAAGCACTTCAAAATAGCGTCTGAACGCTATTTCATGAAGGCTTCTGAACACACCAATCCCTTAATCGTCGCCGCCGCCGATTATGCACCCGCACACGAGCCAGATACATGCCGCCGCAGGCCGCGGCATGTGGTGCTGGACCCCCCCGACCCACTCACCGCTCTCCTAGACTCAGATGTCGAGGAGAACGACACACGCACACTCCCCGCCAGACACCGACCTCGCCGGCGAGGTCGACGAACCCCCGCTTCCGCTAGAAGGTGCGTCTACTTACCTAGACGTACCTTGGCACCCGACAAGCCCGCTGAGTTTCTTGCCGGATCTTCTCAGTCGAGGTCGCGTTCCGATCCGGTGGTAGATTTACCCTCGCCACCTCTCCTGGCAGCGGCCCAAGCCGAGGTCGTGTCCCTAGTGACGCCCTTGAGCTAGCTGCCCCCCTGCCCCTATGGCTGGAGCGCACTTGCGCTCGCCCTCTGTCCGGGTGAAGTTGTTATGGCCACTCTGGCCAACAACATATAGTCAATTCAAAAAAAAAAAAAAAAAAACTAAATAGTATATGATACAAGTAAATCACTAAATATACAAAAATTGCCAGTTTATCTGGTTATCTGTCGTTCTTGAAATGTTTTAGAGTAAGTTGAATACATTAATAAATGCATTGCATACGTTATCTGTCACCAATTACAAAACGTGCCCTTTACTATTTTCAGATTTTGCAAATTTTCTAAAAACTTCAAAAAAGTTTCGAGTATTTTTATAGTTTATCCAAAATCTGAAAACATTTAAGACAACATTTTGTGATTTGCGACAAACACAGTATGCAGTGCGTTTATTAATACATTTATTTTACTCTAAATATTATCACGGTGGATATGATACTAGTTAATCACAAAATATACAAAAATTGCCAGAATATCTGGATAGCTGTCGTTCTTAAAATGTTTTAGAGTAAGTTGGATATATTCATAAATGCATTGCCTACGCTCTTTGTCGCCAATTACAAAACTTGCCCTTTACTATTTTCAGATTATGAAAATTTTCTAAAAAAACTTCAAAAAAATTGGATTTCGCGGGCTAGATGGGCGCTTTAGCCTTAAGGGGAAAGTTTGGGATGTTGTGCGTATGAGTTTCATTTGAGTATCGTGTAGCATAACTTGAGTTTTCTATTGCAATGACGTAAATAATAAAGAATAAAATTCTAGAATGCAGCTACTTATGTGTGTGATGATGATAAATATTAAGTAAGTACTATACGGACCTCTGAGAGCAGTCTTGAGTACGCTTTTGATTAGAATGACATTTCCAAGATCGCTCTCAGACTTGAGATCGAGTCCTTAATACGGGCCTACATCTTATAAATGGGCTGGCTCATCCGGGTCACTCTCAGAATATAGGCCTAAAGTAGCTATTAGGTACAGCTGTGTTTCGTACAATGACAGAGAGAGCCTGGAACCGAACCCAACCCTCCGATCCCTTTCACTCCAGTCGGTAACGTACGAGCAAGGTCTTTGGTATTGCAAGCATCTACAGGTTGAAACAGAAAGGGTATACTTTTCTTCAAAACTTAACTTTGTAATTCTAAAACTACTCGTATCAGCTTTGGAGGAAACTTTAATAATGAAAGGTGTTATAGGAATACAGCTGTTGACAGATTTCATAAGTCTACAAAACCTTTAGTAGTCCCACAAAGCCGATAGTTTTAGATATACAAAGTTAAGTTGCAAAAAGATGGTATACCTACCCTTTCTGTTTCAGTATAGCTACGATAACTCCTCAAATTCAGGTGGATCGTATACATCTTTACCAACATCTATCTGTATATATAAAAATGAATGTTTGTATGTATGTCCTTTATAGAATCGTCAACTATGTATTTGATAATGTCATTATCTTCAGCAAAGTGTTGTGCATGAGCCCACAAAGGCTTCTGAGTTTTTAGGCGCCTCAGATTTGTTGTTATAATCTGAGGTAGGCGCGTAGCAACGCGGGCACAGTTAGTTGTTTAACTCAAAACTCAAACTCAAAATTGTTTTTATTCATGTAAGCCAACAAAGCATTTATGAATAGTCAGAATCTACCACCGGTTCGGAATGCTGCTTCCACTGAGAAGATCCTGGTTACTCTTTTCAATGAATTACAGATGGTGTACATTCTCAGGAACAGCATAAAATAATAATATGAGCAGGCAACACCATTATCACTAAATAACTAATAGTAAATAATAATCAAATCTCCCTCAGATTTAGGTATGTAGATAAAATGAGAAAGCTAGTTTAGTGTGGTGGTCATACCTACTCATACTTACATCAAATTAAATGTTTACGAACCAAAATAACAATTAATAAAACAGGTGCATAATAATATAGAGTTTAAGACTTAACAATAACAAATCGATCAACATGTTTCGGCAGTACAAACTCACAGTTAGGTACCTTTAAACATTATAATAGTTGAACCACTGGCGCCCCACTCCCAGACACACTTAACTACTCTCTCAAGAACATCAGCTGATGGTGTCCGCAGCTATTAATTAAGAGGAGTAGGTAGTAGGTACGCTGTCACAAATTACACTCTAAGGAATGATTAGAAGATTAGAAGCTGTCCCCGTGGATCATAGTCAACCCTTTTCGCGGGATGTAGGCGCCACTGGATGTGGTATCACCGTGGTTGTATTTTACCCGACTGCACGACGCGAAGGAGGGTAATGCGTTCGTTGTTTGTAATGTATTTTTCGAAATACATGTGAAATCCCGGTGGTCCCGAAAATGTGGTGGATTATGGGCTGAATCCCCCTCGTACTGAGAGGAGCCCTGTGCCTAGAAGAGGGACGTTAAAAGGGCTAAATTACATGATGCCCTCTTTCCCGCGACTTTGTCCGCGTGGATCTCGATACGGAATTTGCATACAAACTTCCTTCCCCTATTTCACCTCATTTCATCTCTTCAAGTTTTATTTTGAAATAGCTAGCTACCCTATCTCCTTCTCCAAAGTCCATTCCATCTCTATACCAAATTCATCGAAATTGGTTCGGCGATTAATGCGTGAAAACGTAACAAACAGACAGACAGACAGAGCTTCACTTTCGCGTTTATAATAATAGATGGAGTAACAAAGTTGGCAAATAAGATACGACTCGCCTGATGTTAAGCAGTTACCGTAGCCTATAGATGCTTACAGAGGAGGACTCTATGACTAACCACCAACACATGACATGACAACAACCAATAAATGAGAATTATCGACATTTAAAATCAACCGAAAAATATCAAGGAGTTTAGGTACATCGACCGAATATATTTTTCATCCTAGAAGGATTATTTTAATTACATACATACTAAGGCCGAGTTCACCAACACACTAATCGACCGGTAGAGCTAAACGACTGTTTACAGTAATCAAAACAATTCGGTAACCGCTTTAACTCGGCCCTAAGTAATGGAAAATCATGATTATGCATCACCCTCTCTTTGTCATATCTAGTACATTATTTCCTATCTCTACATCTATGTATTTGTATACTCTATAGTGAGAGATAATAATTATATCAATGTAATTATTAATTTCATACGATTAAAGGGATCTTACAGCTCATAGTATTAGTCTACACTGATGGAATTAATTAATTAAGCTCTAAGTGTACTAACATCATCACTGTGTAGGTACATCAATTATGGGCAAATAACTTGTTATTATGAGAAATAGAACTGGATAGTTACACCACATTGTTTAACTATACAATTAAACCGGGTAATCAGAATGCTACTGGCTAAACAAACTACCATTTGCACACGCGCTAAGAGTCCATGAAATCCATTTATAAACATCAAGCTATAGGTAGTAAAACTACCGCAACCCGCGCACTCCCCCTTGCCATTAATTAAGTGATAGGTAGTCGACATAGTTGTCATAGTGTAGCACTTACAAAGGTCGTGTCCATAAATTTACATTTATATGAAGTAAAAAAACAAGGATATTTGTTTTATAAGTAGGTTGTACATCCTTCAATATTAAAGGAGACACCAAAACCTGTAGGACGACATACCTGAAATTTGGTACAAATGTTCCTTTTGGTCTCTAGATGAGAGATAGCAACGGATATTTCAAAATTCCACCCCTAAGGGTATCTACTTGGGGGTCAAAGTTTATATGAAAAATCTTATTCTGTGGCCCGAGTGAACCAAAACTTGGCGTGAAGACTCTTTAAAATAATTTATAAAATATTATAAAATTCAGAATGCACGGTTCAATAATGAACTTCTGAAGGTGCCCTTAAAATTCCTATAGTGAATAAAATTTATTGGTGTATAATAAGGCAGTTATATTTAAATAAATAACTGAAATAGTTAAAAACGAACCATACTATGCGATCCAAATAAGAATAGGAATGTCAATAACCTCTATCTGTCAAATGTCACTTCAAAAGTATGATTTGCAAAAAACTTATTTGCATATCAATAATAATAGTCTTACATCAAATTTAAATAAAAAGGTTAACATATTGTTTTCTTATATTTACGCGAATACTACACATTGAAATAAAACTATTTTTCGGATTTTATCGCGTTTATTTAATTTATGTTCCCGACGTTTCGGCTGCTTTACAGCTGCCATGGTCACGGGGGGACTGACGCAAACAACAACTTAATATGAGGGTACCCAGTTACTAACTATGACATCAGGACGTCTAACACCTCAGTCCCCCCGTGACCATGGCTGCTGTAAAGCAGCCGAAACGTCGGGAACATAAATTAAATAAACGCGATAAAATCCGAAAAATAATTTTATTTCAATAAAAAGGTTAAATTAGTAGTAAATTGTCTTAATATTTTAAGAGGTCAGGGGAAATAAATACTAAGTATGTCACAATCGGTACTTTATTATTTTGAAGGTAGCTAATCTCGTTCAACAATTTCAAACACGGTACTTAATACTCTTGAGTATGTGCGTTCGCATAACAGCTTCTTCTCTCACTCGCGATCGAGACCAGAATGCCTGTGGCACGAGTATCGCCAGCGTTTTATAGAACAAGTCAAATCAGCAACTATTACCCGCGGACGCACATACATTTACAATAGTCAATAACACTACTCTATTATTAGAATTTAATGAACAATATTAATGGAATACTCGTATACTAATCAATCATAAATAATTGCTAACAGTCGGCCTTTCCTGCCCAATTCACGTCTCGTGAAAGACAGAGTTGAAAAGAAAAGCCCATTGCTAATTATAATTATGTACGTATATAACACTATAAAGTTTTCATGTAGTTGTGGCCTCTTCGTATCCACAAAGAACTCGGAATTAACAAGAGCAGTTATGGCCTCTACATATCCATAAACAACTCGTATGACACAAGGAGCAGTTGTGGCCTCTACATATCCACAAACAACTCTTGCCCACACAAGGAGCAGTTGCGGCCTCTACATATCCACAAACAACTCAGTCATTATCAAGGAGCAGTTGTAGCCTCTACATATCTACAAACAACTTTTAATACTTACAATATTCATTATCTTAACTGAATTCGTACACCACTTAACATAATAATAATGCATTATTCTCTGATTATTAATAGTATTATTAGAATACAATAAAAGTTTTCACCCTTGTTTAGTGCAAACCAATCAAAACCACGAAAAAAACAAAAATTACTTATTTAAATCACTTTGAGACTCCGATTCGCTGTCGCTATTTATATTCCTATTGTACACTAGCCACGGGTGTATTTTATCTACTGAAAATACACCAGTAAAACGTTTATTTCCTTTTCGAGATAGAGGAGTATCCTCAATTCGGTATCGGTCGTGTTCAAACACCTCCATGATACGATAAGGACCACGAATCTTGGGAATTAATTTTCTACTTTTTCCTATCGAAGGAACATCTCTTTCGACACGAACGAGATCACCAACCTTAAAGTTAACCAGTTTCCTAGCTTTATCAAACCGAGCCTTTTGTTCTAATTGCTTCTTTTCTATGTGTTGCGATACTTCTGTCCTGATGGTCTCTAGATTATTACCGTTATCATCCGAATCGTTGACAATATTCAGATTGAGCAAAGAATTTTGGGTTCCCACTAATTTTATTCCAAACAAGGCTTGTGCAGGAGTCTTACCAATACCTTTATTGAGGGTGTTGTTAAGACCCCACTGTATTTCTGAAACACTCTCATCCCATAATTTTTCTGGCTTGCCGTAATTGGTGGCAGATAAGGATGCAAGAATCGTGCGATTATAGCGCTCGACTTGCCCATTAGCTCTCGGAGTGGCGACTGCATTCCTAATGTGCCTAACGCCTAGAGAATGTAAATATTCTTGAAAGCGCTTAGATGTGAAGGACGTACCCCTGTCTGATATTAGACGGGTGGGAACACCAAATGTGTGAAAATAGGTCTTTATGGCAGAGATAGTGTGAACTGTTTTAGTCGTTTTAACAGGTATTAGTAAAATGTATTTGGTAAATGCATCAATAATTATTAATAAGTATGAGTTTTTCTTTTTGGACCTTACAAACGGACCCAAGTGGTCAATGTGTAGAGTATGGAAAGGTCGGTCTACTTTTGGTATAGGATGCAGTTCCCCTGCTCTTTTACCAGCCGGGATTTTCGTGTGTGCACATTCTAGACATGACTCTACGTATTTTTTAATAAAACGCCTCATCTTGGCAAACCAAAATGTATTTTTAATTTTGTCGTAAGTTTTATCAAACCCATAATGGCCTATATCATCGTGGTTAGATTTTAATACCTGCCACCTAACTCCCTTTGGTACAACCCAGCGATCACCCGAATCTGTCTTTCTGTATAACAATCCTCTTTTTACAGTAAAATTATTCTTAAGTTCTAGAACGTTATCCATTTCCTGGTCTTTTAGAATATTCACAATTCTTTGGAGTTCGGGATCGCTCTGTTGTACTGTTGCTATCCAATTACTATCAACATACCGTACTTCTTTTACTTCCGTATTTACTAAGTTAACTGGATTTCTACTAAGGGCATCAACATGGGACATTGTGACGCCGGGTTTGTATGTAATATTAAAGTCATATTCCAGCATGATATTCCACCACCGAGCTACCCTTGGTAACACATCCTTTTTCGCAAATGTGGCTCTCAGGGAGTTGCAATCGGTCACAATCGTAAATGGTACTCCTAACAAGTAATTCCTAAAACGTTGTAATGAAGCTGCCACGGCTAGAGTTTCTAAATCGTATGAGGTAAAACGAGACTCTTCAGGAGAGGTCTGCCTACTATAATATGCAACTGCACTGAATGGAGTATCATTTTTAGGTCGTTGTAATAAAATACCGGCAATGCCAGTCTTCGAGGCATCCGTATGCAATTGGGTTTCATAGCTGGGGTTGTAGAATGCCAATATAGGACGTTTTACTAACTCTCGTTTAAGATTCATAAAAGCATTCTCCTCCGATTCACTCCATTTCCATTTGGAATCTTTCTTTAAGAGCTGAGTAAGTGGTCTAGCGATGGAAGAGAATCCTTTTATAAATCTCCTAAAGAAGCTAGCTAGGCCCAAAAACTGTCGTACTTTATGTTGGTCGGTGGGCTGGGGAAACATTTCTACGGCTTCTATTTTGGTTTTACCGGGTCTTATTCCGTCTTCACAAACTTCAAAACCTAAATAATCTATGGATTGCATTAAAAAATTGCACTTAGCCAATTTTAATGTAAGGCCTGCTGTGCGAAACAAATCTAATGTACTTTTAAGTGACTGGAAACCTTCTTCTATAGATTTTGACGGGATTATTATATCATCCATGTATGCAAAGGCCTCTTTAAATCTTGCATTACCTAATATATTATTAATTGCACGTTGAAAATTAGCAGGTGCGTTAACAAGTCCGAAGGGCATTCGGTTGAATTCATAGTGCCCGTCAGGTGTAATGAACGCAGTCAAGTGTTTGGAAGACTCAGACATGGGCAACTGATAATAACCTGACGCAAGATCCAAAGTAGTATAATACTTGAAACCAGATAAGCAATCTAACTGATCATCTATCCTTGGGATAGGGTAGTGCTCCTTCACAGTCTTTCTATTTAGTGACCTATAATCAATGCATAATCGATAGTCTCCACTTTTCTTTTTAACTAGAAGAACTGGTGAAGCATAACTTGATGTAGATGGCCTAACAATACCAGAGTCTTCTAATTCCTGAACCATGTCACGAACTACTATGCGCTCAGAAAACGGCATTCGGTATGGCCTATATACAACCGGGGTACCATCATGCAAATTTAAATCCATTTCCGTACCTGTCATACAACCCAGTTCCTTAATCGAAAATGCAAAGCAATCCTTATATTTATTAAGTAAATCAATCAACTTGTTTACGTGACCCTGGTCAATGTTATCACTGATTTTTACCATTCCACGTTCAATATTTCGATTGGTTTCTAGTTTTGAACTATTTTCGACTCTATTTATCAAACTAGATTTTATTTCTACTAACGGGAGCGCCCGGACTATAAGCATATCTTTATCCATTGTAAATCCGGTTTTAGCTAGAGCTTTAATTGCCAGCGTACCTTTTCCATTTGATAGTCTTACAATATTTGGCAATACTTCATATTCGCGTTGAAAAAGTTGGCAAAAACTGGGTTCTACGACTACGTTTCCATCATACACCGGTATGGATTTAATGGGTATTTCCGTGAATCCAGCTATGGTGGTACTTTCCGCGGTATAAAGTAGCAAGTTCTTAGGTGTCTGGATTTTACCCGTTATGATTAACTCACTCTTTGTTTTATACACAATAATGTGTTCTTGCTCTGTAAACGTCTGTCCTATAAGTACAGGTACCTGCAATAGATTGTCCGGAACAACCAATGCTTGTACTCTTGCTTTAACTGAATCAATCTCAATATCCACCTCACATTTACCGCAACAATTGACAACTGAATTACCAAACCCTCTCAGGATAGGTAAGTCACTTAGTGACAGTACAGTGGATAGAGCTTGTGCATCGGACTCTCTTATCAAAGTACTTTGGCTACCAAAATCAATGAAACAGTTAATGGGCTGCCCATTTATTCTTGCAACTTTGAAATATTTTCGATCATTGTTCTGCTCTTGTGTGATGTTCAGAACTGATTTGTTAGCCAAAGTCTCTTTTTGTGAAGGACAATTTCCTACCAGATGGCCTATTTTGTGACAGCGATCGCATTTCCTGATTGGCTGCTTACATTTAAAATAAGGGTGTCCTTCTTCGCCACAATTATAGCATTTGGTGTTTAAATGAGGTTTACCATCAACACTTTCTTTTGACGTCTTATTTCGTTTGCTGTCGGAACTGCCTGTCTGCAAAGCTGTATTCGGTTTCTCAGGTCTTTTCGTTAATCTAACATTCCTAAGATAAACTAACAACTTGTCAGGTTCCGTGAATTGAACCGCTTCTGCACTAGTTCTAACTGACCTGTCCTCAATGCCGAACAAGATGCAATCAATTGCATTTTTACCCGATATGTTACACCGATTTAAAAAAACCATTTTTTCGTAGTAGTACTCTTCTAAGCTATCTCCGAATCGTGCTTTGCAGGCCAGCATCTCCGTCAACAATCGACCATAATTTTCATCGCTAGGAAATGCTACTCGCAACTTATCTTGCCACTCGTCCCATGAGAACAGTAAGCTTGGTAGCCCTTGGTACCACTTTTGAGCTAATCCCACCAATTTGGGCAGAGCGTAATGGATAACTTGGCGTTCCGACCAATTATAAATCACAGAACATTCATTTACTTTTGTAATCCACATATCTACACTCTGGTTCCGCTTGCATGGGTCAAACTCAGGTACGACATTAATAGTTGGGAACCGCTCATTATTTCCATCAGTACGCATAGCCTGCACTAATTCCTTGAAGACGTTTGCAAAATTATTTGAGTCTATATTAGCCGAAAAAGTACTTGCCGGGGGCGGTGTCATGCTGATATGTTGATGTGGCTGAGTGGTGCTCTGCTCATGCCTGCTTACTGGAACTGTAGTCTCGCGGCGACGTAGTTCCGGCGACATGTCTTCAGTAGACGTACTCCGTCGTCTCATTCTTCGCTCGCGCCTTGAGCGCCTGCGTCTGGACTTCTTTCTGCATCTCCTTGATGACTCAGACTCCTCATCAGAGTCCCTCGTACGTTTTCTTGAACGTCGCTCTTTACCCATGGCGGGTAATACTGAAAATCATTACAAAAAAAAACAAGTACTTGTTACCTTACCATAGCGTCCTTAAAGTACTTATTTCGGTACAGGCTAAAATATACCAAAAAGAACGATGCGGGTACTTAATCCCCATAAAAGGTTAAAAATCATCTTGTGTAGAGAAAAGTATGTAAACTAATCACTATGTAGGTATGCAGCTACATCAATAAACTCAGGCATAAAAAATAAACTAAGCGATTCATAACCCTTATTACTTGAAATCGGATTTGCCAGGTTTTTAAATCGTTATGGGATTTTCAAAACAAAATAAAACAAGTGTCACAAATATCATCGTTACAAATCGCGTTATTCAAAATTTAAATCAAACATTTACGTACCTTTACGTGAGCGTTGAGGTATACACCAAAGTTCTCCGTGTCACTTCGGTGCGATCCCACTTCTGACCTTTAAGAGGTCAGGGGAAATAAATACTAAGTATGTCCCAATCGGTACTTTATTATTTTGAAGGTAGCTAATCTCGTTCAACAATTTCAAACACGGTACTTAATACTCTTGAGTATGTGCGTTCGCATAACAGCTTCTTCTCTCACTCGCGATCGAGACCAGAATGCCTGTGGCACGAGTATCGCCAGCGTTTTATAGAACAAGTCAAATCAGCAACTATTACCCGCGGACGCACATACATTTACAATAGTCAATAACACTACTCTATTATTAGAATTTAATGAACAATATTAATGGAATACTCGTATACTAATCAATCATAAATAATTGCTAACAATATAATATTTAATTATTTAAGGTCATTATACGTTTTTAAAACCATACCATAATTTTTTTTATTTTCATTTCTGGCGTAAAGGCCAATAAAAAAGCAGAAATACAGTCATGGCTAACAGAAACAATATTGAATACGACGATTGCTTCACAAAATCAGAACTATTCCAATCGATAAAAAGGAACAAATCGCTTTTTTCACTCAACCTTTGCAAATAAATTTTATTTAAAAAATATCTTGTTTTGCTCACCCTACCTAACTTGTTAGAATTTACAGCTATGACGTCACAATATGGCGCTAAGTCGACCCTATTCTGATTTGAATCGCATAGTACATGATTTTTTAAAACACATCATGTATTATGCGATTCAAATGAGAATCAAATGGGAATTTTTTGAAACACATTTTAAGTATTCCCTCAAACTTATGTAATATCCAAACAGAATAGATTTCATAGAAATACACTTCCCAATCGACACTCGATCGGGTGGTTCATTCGCAATTAAATAGCGCACCTAATTAACATTGCAGGTAACGAGCAGGGAATGGCCAGAAACAACGTAACAAGTTTTATACAGTATTTCATAAAAGTTATTTTTTGTTGGGAAACATCCTATTAGCGCACTTTGGCAGCAAAATCTACCAGTTTGCCGTCACGGCAAATGGCATGACTCTGTCTCATGCCGTCATGCCCCCTATACGCCAACGGTCTCGACTCCCTTGTGTGTGTACGCGCGCATACTGTACACTACACATGTCTTTATATGTGATAGGTACGGTAACGTTCCTAATATGCCTAAAAGCCCTACCTAATCCTACCTAGGATAGCCTAGGTAGGGCTGGGTAGGGGTTTGGGCTTAGGGATTAAGTAGGGACTGGTAAAGCAGATATGACCTATTGTTTTGGCCGAGTGATTCGTATCATCTAGTGGTTCTCAGACCCTAATAGTGTTGCGCCCGTGAGTACCCGAGATGAACGCTGATACAAAGCGTACGAATATAAACAGTACGAATATTTAAATCTATTTCAAGTCTGAGAGCGCTATTGAGTTCGCTTTTGACATGTATTTTGTACTGCCATGACATTAGAATGCTATTTCTAATATCGCTCTATAGATTCTCTAGCTCGAGGTATTATAATAATAATATGTATTGTTCTATGATTGATTGACTTAGATTCATCTCATACTATCAATATAAGATGATGGTCAAATATCATTATATATATGTCGCAGCCAACTAGCTTAATTCGCCGTTCAATTAACAGCCTAGGCACTTTACTAAACAGCGCCGTTCAACTAGTGGCCTGAATGATATTCAGCCATTTGATCAAACAGCTAGGCAAATGACTTGGATCGATGACGTTGAATTACTTTCCTAGCCGTTTAATTAGTTGCCTAGCCTGTTCATTTCAATTTAGTTCTACTTTCTGCCACTTAGCGCCGAAACTCACCAAACAGCCAATATCTCTATTATATTCTCTTTGGTCAATATGTCGTCGGCAAAAAAACAACTTTGATGGAATAATTTTATTAGGTAATTTACGAAATTGTTTAGATCCACCGAATCTACTTGCCGGGTGGGATTTATGTGGGGTCATAAAAAAAATAACCCTAACCTAAACCCATCTGGGTCGTTCTGCTTGGGTAGTATTTTGAAAAAGTTTTGTAGTACTTAAATATCAACCAGTTGCCTAAGCATTAGCCAGCCAGTTTATTAAATGTTGTAACAGACGATACGGCTGAATATCATTTTGGCCGCTAGTTGAACGGCGCTGTTTAGTTAAGTGCCTAGGCTGTTAATTGAATGGCGAATTAAGCTATTTGGCTGCAACCTATACATGTCGATCAATTGGTGCATAAGATGCATAACTAAATGGTCGTCAAAACCTGAACGTACATATGATATGTCCGATCCCTCCGCGGCTAATTGATGCACTGAAACATGGGGCTTCAGCCATTACCGTGTGATTTATACCCGCATGGTTATTTGTGATGTTTCAACAAATAGTCACGTTTGTTTGATGAAACCAACTAAATTATTTCATTGTGGTAGCACCAAGTTGTTGCCAATTGACTGACAGCTCATACACGGGACATCTCGACCAGGCTAGTACGACCCTCTCACAGAAGATCAGCGTAAAATACCTATTATAACTGCATATCGTAGTGTGAGTAAGAGCCGGTAGCCCAATTCCACCCTCTCTTCCCCAGCCTCGGTCCAACTCACCTTGAGATCGGCAAACGTCGGGAACATAATAAAAAAACAGTGCCGTCTAGGGACGCCCGAAAGAAGCGAAGCTTTGCAGTAGATATTAGATATATTATATTAACGCGTAACGCGTTACGCGTCACGCGTCACGCGTTACGCGTTATGCGTTATAAAGAAGCTTCGCTTCAAAAAAGTAAATAAACGCGATAGAATCCGGGAAATAGTTTTGAAGCGAAGCTTCTTTACGGACGTTCGGGGCGCTCGCTACCCGGGGACTAAAACGGTGAAAAGCGTAACGCGTCATGCGTGACGCGTGATGCGTGATGCGTGACGCGTGACGCGTTACGCGTTAATATAATATATCTAATATCTACTGCAAAGCTTCGCCTCTTTCGGGCGTCCCTAGACGGCACAGATTTTTTTTTTTAATACTCACACTTTTTATTATTTAATTAAATAATTAGTAACGAAGGTCTTTTTATTTATATTTGTACCAACCTGTTGAGCTTAATAACCCTATCAAAGCCGGAGAAAAGTAGATTCTCCCGTGATTAATTTTAAGCATTTTAACGAACTGAACTTTCATGACCAACATTATTATGATACTGAAATCCAAATAAGAAAGTAATATTTGTTACTGTCAATAAAGGTAGAAATAAAAAGTAAAATTGACGGTTTTTTCCTTTGAATACTTAATTTAATTTATATAAAAAAAATAGATATTCCAAAATCGTTAATTGAGCCGACCGAAGGTTTGGTTTCGGCTTATTTCGGCCAAATACTCTAGTTTCGGCTTCAGTTTCGGTCTCGACCAAAAATCGGCCGAAACTTTCGGCCGCGCCGAAATTCAGTGTTCGTATTATCGCACGTCGTTCGGGCGATTTAGGCGTCATTGTGTTTTAACCCCCGATGAAAAATGAGGGGTGTTATGAGTTTAATATGTGTATCTGCGTGTCTGTCTGTGGCATCGTATTGCTCAAGCGGATGAACCGATTTTAATTTAGTGATTTATAGTATGAAATGTTTCTTGATCGAGAGTTTCTTCTGAACTTTGATTAAAGAAAATCTGTTCAGCCGTTTGAAGTTTATCAGATCTTTTCTAGTTAATGAAGCGATATGAGCAACTTCCACAGGTCTAATCGATTCGAAATTCGTTATCCATTTTTTTATTATATATTGAAGTAACAACTAACCACATTTTAACCACCCAAACTACTAACTGTTATGATTTAACAGTGCACCACAAATTATTTTATTTAAATTGAATTTTATATGTGTAAAATGTATATTATTAGTATTACAAGTCTAAATAAGTTTCCGTTTCGGTTTCGGCCGAAACTGACACCCAGGCCGAAGGTTCGTTTCGGCTGGAAATCCTGTATCGGTCAGTCTCTAATCGTTATATAGTTCATTAACTAGGATAAAAAACGTGATTATAACAAAACCGTACTTAAAGTTACAAGTACTACCTTATCTCTTGATATTGCTAGTTGCGGAGGTGTGACACCGACCAAGATAAACTAAAATGTATTTTCTAGTAGTGGCCCGTCGGCTCAAAGGGTGTTTTGCTTATAGCGGGTTGAATTAAACCAAATTTCGCGGTATTATCTCACGTTTGAGCGCGTGGAGCGAGGAGCCGAGCGCGTTCCGCAATGGTGTCATAACATAACGCACGCGGCAAAATATAAATAATTTATTTTTACGATCTCAATATTCATATATTAAAACAAAATAACAGCAGTTTTAAATTATTTTTAAATAAGCTAATATTTTACATTCTTGAGGCTGTCTGTAGTGAAGATTATAATTTTAATAAAAACTTAAAGATAAATAATTAAATACATTATTACAGCCTAACATAGGTTTTTATTATTTACCTACATAATTAGATAAAAATAGATAAGTTCCTAACCAGTATCCATACTGAATTAAACATTTTAACCAATTAAATGCGTCTAGTAAATACAATGGAAAATCTATTGCTGGCGGTCTCCGATGAAAGCAGACGAACTTTATCATATGGAATCATTTACTTGGCCTTTTTATAAATGAATATAAACACCGATAACGTGCTACCAAAACTCCTGTATCCAAAAAAAGTTTTTAATAATGTTTTTTTTTGTATTTTATACACTATAATAACCATCAAACTCGTAAATATGGTACGTGTATAAAGGAAAATTATTATAAGACGCCTGTACGTATACATTGTACAACGCCCCGATCCATATAAAAGGGGGAACTCTACATCGACTAGCGTAGTCAACTCGTTCCTTCGGAGGATTCGAACGTCCGGAATTCAAATTCACAAATTGAATTTGGAATATTTTGTTTTTAAATTACTTTGCCTTTCTGTGGTTGGTGACGTCATCGTTGATTTGATTGGCCGGTAATTGGAAAGGTGAGTTTATTTTTTTCCGTTATTGTTTCTGGAAAATGTCTGGAAAATTGTTTCAGTTAGTTGGGATTTCTGAGAGTAACTAAAATCTTTATACATAAAATAATTAAATAAAATAATTTTATATCATACATGTACCTTCTTATATAATTATTACAATAAAATGTAATAACTTAGTTATCAAATTCTTCAGATAGTTTATATTAATTTATTTTATTTTAAACTGTATCTTTATTAACTTATATTTTAATTTAGCGAAACATTATATTCACAGTTTTTTTTTTAATTAACTAAACTATTTTCACATTTAATAATAGTTTTTCCCACAAGCCAAGTAAGTAGGCAAGTACCTAAAGATATGGATTTTTTGAAAATTATTCAACCAGACTATTTGACATTTAACATTTTTTTTTAATTTTCCCAAACACTCCTTTGGAAAACCTGTGTGAAGACTTCTCTATTAATAATGTTTTCCATGGTGGTTATGACGTCAGCGAATAACACATTTCCTGGCCGAGCCCGAATTCCTTACATCCAATAAAACTGTAATTGCCCCCTCTATTCGGGTTGAAAAACATCTAGTACAAGAATTATAAAGTTTAATAGCCGATTGGTTAAGCACGCGTCTTGCGGGCACCAGGTCTTGGTTTCAAACCCCGCCTCGCACCTCTGGGTTTTTCGAAATCTATCTATGTGCGAACCATAATTTCTATATGATTATCACTTGCTTACGGTGAAGGAAAGATCGCGAGGAAACCTGCATGTCTTAGAAGATTTAACCAATTTTCGAAAGACATGTGAAATCTGGCAACCCGCACTAGGCTAGCGTAGTGGATTACGGCCCGAATCCCCCTTGTAGTGAGGAGAGGACCGTGCCCAGGAGTGGGTAAAAAATTATGTATTTTTATTTATTTATAATTTTCATAATAATAATTGATTATGAAAATCATCTTTTGCTAATTGTTCACAACTCGAGAATCGAACCAGTGACACAAAATTAAATGCGGTTTTAAACAATTCGACTATTTCCCGTGACTTGCCGAGGGTTTAACCTCGGCCTTTTCATAGGAGTCGTTTTAGAACAGTGGTGGAAAAGTGCCTGCCAATATTCATTAAAAAAAAACAGTGCCGTCTAGGGACACCCGAAAGAAGCAAAGCTTTATAAAGCAGGGTCGCTGAGCACGAAGAATTTCGTACAATGACCTGTTATTACCTGTCTCTGTCACTCCCGCGTAAATCTAATACGTCTCGCTCACACAGTTGCCGGTCACACGCAGTTCACGGCAACTGTCGTGAACGCTTAGCACGGACAGAGTGGCCGCCCGGCGAGCGCCCAGAACCTCCGCATAGAAGCTTCACTTCAAAAAGTTGGATTTATAGAGATAAATCCAACTTTTTGAAGAGGAGGCTCAGAGGAGCATGTGTCCAAAAAAATAGAACTCCAATTTGACACTACAAATAAAAATCTAGTTCCATTTTAGCATTGTATGATTGCCGGCGGTACTATACACGATGATTTCAAAACATTGGCAATATTTTAAACTATGACTCTACATAATTCAGATTATTTTAAGAACAGTAACGCTCGTATCTCTAAAAAAGTCATTAACTATTATTAAGTAATTCCTTTACAATAATCGTATTTTAAATAATATAAAAATATTTTAAAAAATAACCGTATATGTGCTGTAGTCATTGGCTATAGCTTGGCTACACCTTGGCTCACATACACGTGGGAGTCTTATACCTACATCACCGATGCACGAGTATATTCATAATAAAGTGAGACACACCATTTTCCTTTACACAGTAAACATTTTGTTCAAGGAAAATATTTAAGTAAGTGCAACAAAATACGAAGCGGGTTATTTTCGATACAAAATACAAATGTCAATTTACTTGATATTCTTAGCGAGCAGGTTACAAAGACTATATCAGACGCTGAAAATACTCTTGAAAAGTAACGTATCTTAGTGGTAGTCTAGTAGTAACTCATTCGATTTCTTAATAGAAAAATGCAATGTGAGATTTTGCAACATAAGCAGTCTCGTTTGTGGGTAAAATAATAATAATAATAATAATTAGCCCTTTTAATGTACCACTCCTAGACTCAGGATTCAGGCTTTAAGCCACCACGCTGGCCCAGTGCGGGTTGGCTGCATTCACATATCTTTCAGACATAGGTTAGATTTTCGACGACCGCTCAACGTAGTGGCTCGAGTTCACTGCACCGAGTGTCTGCGGGTTCGATTCTTATTGAGCTTCGACAATGGCCTTTTCATAATTTTCCCTGGTCTAGGTGTCAATGGGTTCGCTCCCAATCCACTACGGTATCCATATTATAAGCGTTGCTTAGTTTGGGACCATACAGTTGGTGTATTAGTCTGTCGATATTTAGCTATTTTAGTGGCATTACCACGAGTATCTCCAAACTTCACGTCAAAGAGGTAATCCAGGATCGATACACTGTCGCGATGTGTTGACTAATAATTAGTCACACTTTTGGGATTCGAGGAAGTAATCAAGGAAAGTTTTGGTTGGTTGACTGATATTATCTGTGAACGCAGCGGTTATAAGTAACCATGTATTGAGGAAAAAGAACATGAAAAATGAGACTCAACACCAAGCCTTTATCCAGTTTTTTCTTTGGTAGCTCTACTATGAGGTTTATGTTTGCAAGAAGTCTTTCATCGCTAGCCAAATAGTAGACACTATATAACAATAAAAGAAAAACCATTAAATATTGAAAAAAAATAATCAAGTTATGGGTTCAATCTCGAATCTCAATCACCTCAGGGGTCTTCGAAATCTATCGCATATCATAATTTGATCAATATGATTATCATTTGCTCACTGTGATGGAAAAATCGTGAGGAAACTTGCACGGCGTACACGCATAATGGTGCATCGCAAGAGGTCTTAGATATTATGCACTTTATCCACTTTTCTATTAGCACTAGTTTCCGTATCACTTTGTCGCAATGGGGTGTGAAATAATCTACAAGGCATGCGATGCAAATAGTGTCGCCGTTAAACTCAATCATGCTATAATATTCCTTATTATAGGGATATTAAAGCTACCCTGACTGCATGTTAAAGCCTTGACGACCGCTTGGCGCAGTGGTTCGAGCGTAGGCCGCTCGGCTCACTGCACATGGTGGTTGCAGGTTCGATTCCCGCCGGGGCAAATTTCGGAAATGGCCTTTTCGTAATTTGCCCAGGTGTGGATGTCACTGGGATCGCCCCCAGTCCATTGTACGGTACCCATAGTACAAGCGTTGCTTCGTTTGGGACCATACAGTTGGTGCGTTAGTATGGCGATATGAATTATGATTTACCCTTGCTTGTCTGTTATATGACACCCATAGTACAAGCATCAATCAGTTTAAGACTGAGGTAAGTGTTTATATTTGAGGGTTTCATAAGGTAAACCAGACTCATAACAGATATCGTGAAATTAAATACGTAGAGTCTGTTCCATTTTATGAAGTAACTTGGCAAGTCGTAAAATATATCGTAAAATCGTTCCCAGGTTCACCGGGGTAGTTTATCGCACATTCAACTTAATCCTAATGTGTTCATCTTAAATTTAATTATGAATTCTGATACACCCACTAAAATAAGTAACTTAGGTTTGTATTCCCATTCTAACATTGTAGGGATGGGTTTGTAGAATACGGTTTGCCTTTTACCAAGCAATAATGGGAATAAATTTAAGCTGAAGCTAGCCAGCCTGAACTGGACCAGGGGATGTGTGGAGACTATGTCCAGTAGTGGACGACTACCGGCCTATATATGATGGCCTGAATGACCCTCGCATTTAGCGAGAGATTACGGGGTAAATAGGAAGGTATAGAGTTGCCCCTTTTACATTGTGACGACAAAATTGGTGTTGGTCCTCCATTAAACTACAATCAAGCTGATATTCACGGAACTATCGTCTTCTATCCATCACAACCAGACTAGTATGACCACCGGTTACCTTATTGCTGTGCTGATAAAGAATAATCGATCCAAATCATATTGTAAATCGGCAAAAAAAATCGTTTTATGTTTGTCCCCGACTTAAAGCTTCTGACCAGCTTCTGATAGTCCATAACCACTCTCTAAGGTGCTAGCAGGGTAACACTTCAAAGCTGAAATAAACTCCATGGCAACCCAACCAAATCTAAATCCAAATGACTTTGCCATCTATCA
Source organism: Notodonta ziczac (assembly GCA_918843915.1). Lineage (NCBI taxonomy): Eukaryota > Metazoa > Arthropoda > Insecta > Lepidoptera > Notodontidae > Notodonta > Notodonta ziczac. Next base: position 5,080,222 of record OU974060.1, on the reverse strand, counting down.
ATCTACGTTACAAACCATTACAATCTCTATTCTACCAACAAATAAGCACTAAAACTCCTCGTTTCAGTCACCACAATGACCACCAACGTCACAGTTCTTCTCATCTTCGTGACCCTGGCCTCCGTGACAGCCCAGACCTTCCAATACTCTAGAGGCTGGACGAACGGGAAGCGGGACGGACACAACCGCGGCGAGGAGTTGAGAGAGATCGCCAGCAACATCCAGAGGATCCTGACTCCTTGCCAGATGAACAGGCTCAAGTATGTGCTGGAAGGGAAACCTTGGAATGAGAGGGTGAGTATGATATAGGAACTACTGATGGCTGGGATAAAAAAATAAATATCGCCAGACGAACACACCAACTGTTTGGTCCCAAACTAAGCAACGCTTGTACTATGGGCACCGTACAATGGACTGGGGCCGATCCCAGTGACACCCAGACCAGGGAAATTTACCCTGACGGGAATCGAACACGCAACCACCCGATGCAGTGAGCCGAGCGGCCTACGCTCGAACCACTGCGCCAAGCGGTCGTCAATAGAACGTATCATCAATAACCTATACGTTAAAGGAGCCGCCTTGTGACTGAGTGAGTCCTAGTTCGTTCTCCCGTGCGCCCACTCCCAAGCCAAAATCAAAATCAACCGAAACGATTTCTAGCTAGGGTTTATTTTTATTAAAATCTAATGAGGCTGATTGAGTTTTCATCAAAATTGGCCCTGAGACTCCTTTGAGCTTTTTTGCTAGTCCCTATATTTTTATTTTGGTTTTATGGCCATTAACGCACCTCTAATAAATTCACCCTGTATAATTGGATAACGTTTTGCAGAACGTAATCAATCCACATGCACTGCTGTAGACCAATACCAACCTTGTGTTAGTGGTTCTAGGTTGGTTTCAGTTTACAAAAGTATGTCAAAGTGATGGTAAGTAAATTTACAAATTTCTTTTTTATCCAGTTCTTTGTACCCTGCGATTACATCGACGATGAGGAGGCCCCCAAGCGGTTCAAAGCGGAGCGAACCCAGGACCCAGCCTTCGAAGCCTTCCAATGAAAACACCGCAACCAGTTGTTAAAAGTTATGTGCCAAACAAAACTATGGGATATACGGTTTTATTTACTAGTTGGGTACTAAAGGACCATTTTGATATTATATTTTTATTATAAAAAACAATGTTAACGTAGTCAGTAATGCATTAATGGCTGGATTTGTGCATTGCTGCGGACAGAAAAGTCATGTACCGACTATTTATTTGTATATAACATGTTTTTTTATGTTCTCCGATGATTTCCAAGGGAGATGGTCCATTTAAAGAAACTAGGATTACCTTGAGTTAATTAGTAAATCGGCGATAAACAAAACACTTTATTTAGAGTTACTAATCTCACTCTAACTTTGGTTAACATTAATGTCACTGTCCTTTAGACGAGAAATACTCTATACGTGTTAGTATCTATGAACGAGGACTTACTTGTTCTTAAGTAAATTTCTTACTCATTTTATTCCATAGTTCAGAAAATATCAAAGAAAGGATCGTCCAAATTTTGAATTCTAAGGGCCCTGTTTCACCATAATCAAATAAGTGACATTTATTCTCCGAATTGATTTCCTGTTTTAATACAAAGGTTAGTTTTCTATGGAAAAAATGTCAAACCGTCAAATTTATTTGGAGAAATGTTAACTGAGTAAGCCAAAGAAGTAATCGATAATGTATTTAGTTAAACAATATACATTTTGACAGTTGCATGAGCTACGTGTCTATAGATTACGATTTATTTCACAAGCCTACACTACAGTAAGAAATTATTTATTTTATAATAATTAATGTCTTGTTTATAGAAACGGATGTAAGGTAATGTCACCCAATGTTTTGCCCTGAAATAACCGATGACCGATGCGTGATGTTGTCCCTTGTTTATGACAACAAAATATAGAGACAACAACATGTTATGTGTGAGATGTGTTTCGTCAGAGCAAACCAGGTGTGAGAGGAACCTTACTTTGAAATTATTTGTAAGCGTAAAATCATAATAATTTATTGTATGAAGATTGATGGATCGTACCTACACTAAATAATAGGTGGGTACCTATTATATTACTAATACCTACCTACATTTTGTACAAATATAACTAAAAATGGTGTGTAGGTATCTACAAGTGTATAGGTTAGGTAGTTTAATACCATATTCTCATGATTTTAGTTTGTAAAATTATTTGTACCAAATTAATGTTATGAACATCTATTGTTTCTTCACTAATACTGTTTAATAAAACATACTTACCCGAAATGTAATCCAATAATTCAAAATAAAACTGTTAAACTAAATAGTATTATTACATAATTATAAAATAACTAAATTATTTCACGCTGCATTATCTAATTTAAAATGAACTATGTATAAAAAATGTTGACAACAGTATTGTATTGAAAATAAAAACTTTATGAGTAATGCTTCATTATTATTTTCTCAAATGAGTAGCATGATTACCTACTAGGTACTTAATTTAATTAAGCAAGTACCTACTGAAGTTTTTATTAATTAATTCCACAAAAAACTGAAGTCCGTACACTAAGCTCAGGGGTTGTGTAGCAGAAATCAAAATGACAGTGTTCAGCAGCTACATCTGTAGGGGTAGTACCACCCTCACACAGGTCATTGGCGTAAAGTAGCTAAAGCAGGGTCGCTGAGCACGAAGAATCTCGTACAATGACCTGTTATTACCTGCTGTTATTGCCGCCGCGTAAATCTAATACGCCTCGCACACACAGTTGCCGGTCACACGCAGTTCACTGCAACTGTGTGAGCGAGGCGTATTAGATTTACGCGGGAGTGACAGAGACAGGTTGTTAAGTTATTAATTTTTAAATGAGCAAAAGCTTCCATTCATTCAATTTTGTCCCATCCCTAATTCCACATCACATCACTATAGTCACTCAGTGTGAAAAAACTGTGCCGAAAAAACATAACGATCAAGAGGGACAAAAACCCGTAAAACCACCTGAAAAACGACTCGCACGCATCATCAACATAATCAATAACGCCGGCCGGCATAAATAATCAAATTCAACGCGAGTGTTGTGAAAGAACCAAACAGTTTGCAAACAAGAACACTACTACCAACAAGCCGGTGAGTTCAGCAGTTTATCCCTTTCATCCAATCTTCCTAATCATAAAGTTACAGTCCACTCCTATGCTCAACCATTCAAAACAATACCATTTTTGATCCTTCAAGAGCCGAATAATAAATTTGTACCAGGTTGGATAGCACGCGGCGGCTTTCGCCTCCATTTTGTTCATGATAACCATCGGCTTATTTCATTGTAAAACATCATTTGCTGCCTGTGTATTCATACTTCATCATATTCTTAGAGTTTCGATCATCTATTCGTATATTTTTTTTTGTATTTAAGCGTGTCTTTTAGTGTGAATCATTTCATTTGGGTACCAAGGTATATAGGTACCTATATCATAGTTTTGTGGGTACCATTTGCCTACGAAACGACCGGTCGTTTGATTTTTGCGTGTCGTGTTGATCGAGGTGGCTTAGTGAACCTAACATCGTGATATTTCATATAACAAACAATATAAGTATCGCAGTGTTGGTGGATGGTGTAATATAACAAGTACCTACAAGTCAATTTTGAGTGTATTATCATTTCAAACGTTCTAAGTGTACCATACAGCGCTTAAAACATAATCTCTTCTCAAAGCATATCAGGCAATTATCAGCCAAACACATCAAACGTTAAAATCACAAACATTACACCATCAAATCATATCATTTTAATCTATCGTCTTATTGTGTCACTCGGTTCACCAAACATTAGTTGGTAATTTTATGAGTAGTACCTACATTTCTATCAAACAAATTCTAAACATAAAAACATAATTCATCCATCGTGGTTGGTACCTACTTACCTACATAAACACATACGTGAACATAAATAACATTGAACATTCAAATAACCATCATTCATTTCGTCATTTAAAACTTCGTTCTATCATTCTAACAACCATAAATAAATTCATTCGTTTTGACAAAATAAAAAGCATTTAAAATTCTTGGCACATCATTCAATTCGCGGCTAAACAATTTGACCATAACTAAAATTTCCAATCATTCATTCAAACCAGTGTTACCAGTGCAAGTGATTTTCCACCTTAGCTGGTAAAAAAAAAAAATATCGTATAATTTCGTAATTGGAATTCTCGGTTATCATAAATATTTTTCATTATTTTGGGTTTATTGTGTCTCAACGATATTCTTAAGCAAATCAACGTTTAGTTATCAAACAAAGTGTCATTAAACATCAAAATGAGTGAGTCAATGTTAGCACATTACGAGTCCAAGCGTAATATTGCGCTTAAGCGACTGTCAGATGCCGTGACTTGTGCACGCGGCTGTGTTCAAAATTCGGCTCTTGTGTCTCGCTTGGAAACATTGTGTTCCCGGTTGGAACAAATCATGGAATCATTTAATGAGGCGCATATCCACATCATAACTGAACTCAAAAAATTTAAAGATTCTGAGGATCATATCAAAAAACAAGATTCATATCAGGAAAAAGCAGATGATATGTATTTTGAAATTTTAGAAGCAAAGCGAACACACATACCAAAAGAAATCCCTCAGGATATTAAACCTAGTGATTTATCATCAGAGAAAAAGCGTAACACTAAGTTACCACCCATGAAACTTCCCACTTTCTCGGGAACATTGAAAGATTTCCCAGGGTTCATTGACCTTTTTAACACATTGGTTCATAAACGTACTGATTTATCAAATGTTGAAAAATTTCAATATCTCACCACATCACTTACTGGGGAACCAATCAATGTAATTCGTGCCTTTCCTATTTCAGACGCAAATTATAAAAGCGCTTATGAAGCTCTAGTAGATCGATACAGTAACAAAAGGTATCTTGCATTTGTGTGTTGGGAACTAATCATAAATTCAAAACAAATGAACCAAGGTTCCGTACAGAATCTTCGTGCTCTGTTGGACACTTTTAACGAAAATTTATCAATCCTACGTACCTTAGGGTTGCCAGCAGATAATTGGGATTTCGTTTTATTTCACTCATTGGTAACAAAATTAGATAAAAATTCTCGTGAAGCATTTGAAATTTCTAGCAAAGGGAGTGATTTTCCTACCTTCAAAACGTTACAAACATTTTTATTTGAGAGGTGCAATGCCCTTGAGCGTTCATCTTTATCTAACATTCAGTGTAGTGTTGTTTCTAATCAAACTAATAATAAAAGGGTCACCACACAACAGCAAAAAAATCCTACCATGCTTTTAGCGCGAACATATTCTATCAAGTGCTATTTGTGTGATGAGAATCATCCTCTGTATGCTTGTCCCAATTTCATATCAAAATCTCCTCATGAACGTTCTCAAGTCGTGAAACAGCATAAATTGTGCTTCAATTGTTTGCGCTCCAATCATGATTTATCAAATTGTCTTTCCACACACACTTGTAAAACTTGCAATCAGCGTCATAACAGTTTACTTCATTTCCCCTCGAAGCAGCAACAAGCATCAAATAATAACAAAACGCAAACTCAGGTTCATGTTGCTACAAATTCGACATCAGATCAAGTAGTAGACGATACTAGTGAAGATTTTATTGTACCAGTGACTTCACTATCAAACACGGCTCAAGGCAATCCAGCCACTTCATTCATTCTTCTCGCTACAGCTGAGATCGAAGTCAAGGACAATCGCGGCAATTATCAAAAGGCCCGTGTTCTGCTAGACCCAGGCAGCCAGAGTCACATCATGACTGACTCCTGTGTCCGTCGTTTAGGGTTGTCAAGATACCGGAGCAACACACCCATGTCGGGTATCGGTGAGACATCCACACACTCACCCAGCAAAGTATTCTTGGACATTCGTCCCTTGGGTAAAACAGAACCTGTATTTACATCAGAGGCCCTCACATTAAACAAAATTTGTGGAGATATGCCTACTCATCAAATTAATATGAATCATTATCAACATTTAGCTAACGTAAAGCTTGCTGATGAACATTTCAATTCATCTCGCCCCATCGATATTTTAATAGGTGGAGAGATCTTTCCGCAAATTTTGCTACCAGGCAAAATTGAGGGGGGGATGCGTGCCGCAACGGCAATCAATACAATTTTTGGTTTCATTCTCATGGGTAAATCAGCAGTAGCAAGTAGCAAAGCAGCTTCTACTCCATTATCTATTAATCATTTATCAATTCAACAATCGTTAGATGCTAATCTGGATGTCGCAATTCAAAAATTTTGGGAATCTGATAGCATTCCATCAAAGTCACTGCAGTCTGCAGATGATGTTCAATGTGAAAACATTTATCAATCAACGCATCAACGTGATGCTGATGGTCGTTACATCGTTCAGTTACCATTTAAAGAGTCTGAACCAACATTCACTGATTCATACTCAGTCGCACTTCGGCGTTTTAATCAGCTTGAAAAGCGTCTAAATCAAAACCCTTCATTTGGTGACCAATACAAAGCTCACATAATGGAGTATTTATCATCTGATCAAATGGAAGCCGTTCCTCCGGAGCAGCATCAGTCTCCAACAGCCTATTACATCCCACATCATGCTGTCTTGAAACCAAGCAGCATTTCAACCAAATTGCGAGTAGTCTATGACGCCTCTGCAAAAGACAAACGTGGTGTATCCTTGAATGATACTTTATTGACAGGGAGTAAGTTACAGGCAGACATCAATAATATCATTCTTCGTTTTCGCCTTCATTCTATAGTGTTATCAGCTGATGTTCGTCAGATGTATCGACAAATCATCATTAAGCAAGATCATACCAACTATCAACGCATCTTATTTCGATGCACACCTGAAGAACCTATTCAAGAGTATCGTCTCAAACGTGTAACATTCGGAGTCTCGTCAGCCCCATTTCTAGCCATTCGCACCATGCAACAACTCTCGCAAGATGAGAAGGAATCTTTTCCAGCTGCAGCTGATGTGTTGCTAACTGACTTATACGTTGATGACGTAGTAACTGGTTGCGATAGCTTAGAACAAGCTCTTAATCTGCAAAGGGAATTGGTCGGAATCATGTCAGCAGGAGGTTTTGAGTTACGTAAGTGGTCCAGCAATCATGTGGCTGTTCTGCAAAATGTACCGGAAGATCATCGAGCTGTACCTGATTTAACATTTGACAGTGAAAGCAACTTTGTAAAGGTTCTCGGTTTAGCTTGGAATGCTAAACGTGACGTATTCAATTATCAAGTCAATCAAATTCCACGTGAATGTACCAAACGTACCATGCTCTCTGAGCTAGCACGAATTTACGACCCCATCGGTTTGTTAACTCCTCTAACATTTTTAGCAAAATTCTTAATTCAACGTCTCTGGTTGTTGGGTACTTCTTGGGATGAACCTGTGCCAGAAGATATCAATCAAATCTGGACAAGGTACACACAGCAGTTAACTAATTTGTCGCTATTACATATTCCCCGACGTATCACACGTGATAACGCAACATCATATCAATTGCACGGGTTTTGTGATGCGAGCGAAGCAGGATATGCAGCTGTAGTTTATCTTCGTTCCACAGATAATCACGATCAACATCATGTCGCACTTGTGAGTGCTAGATCACGAGTTTCCCCAACCAAGCGTAGGACGTTACCGAGACTTGAGTTGTGTGGTGCTTCGTTGTTAGCAGATCTTCTACATTATATTATTGACATATATTCAAACATTATTGAAATTGAAAGTGTACATACATGGAGTGATTCCATGATCACCCTAGCTTGGATAAAATCCAATTCAACCAATTTTAAAGCCTATGTTGGCAATCGCGTTGCTAATATTCAACGTAAAATTCCTACTGCTGCCTGGAAACATGTGCCTGGTTTTAGTAACCCAGCTGATTGCGCAAGCCGCGGGTTGACCCCAGTTGACCTCATCAATCATAAACTTTGGTGGTCAGGACCCGAGTGGTTGGTTCTCAGTGAGCAACAGTGGCCTTCCAAAACCGACGTATCTTTTGAAGCTCCTTCTGACGTATCATGTGAATTGCGGAATACTGTGTTAACAGCTATCATTGATATCAATACTTTGGATATACTTATCAACAAATTTTCATCTTTACGTAAAATTCAACGTATCGTGGCATACTGTAAGAGATTCATTCTTCGTAAACGAGACCCTCCACCACTTCATTTCACTGAACAAGAACTTCATAAAGCTCTCATGGTTCTTGTCCAACATGTGCAACGATCCGAGTTCGCTGATGAAATCAAAGCCTTATCATCAGGCAAACTTCTGCCTAAATCGTTCAGGAAGCTCAACCCTTTTCTGGATGAATCAGGTGTTTTACGTGTAGGAGGAAGATTAGCTCGATCTGAACTTGATTTTAATACCAAACATCCTGCATTATTACCACGCAAACATCGTTTAACAGAACTTATAATACAATGTGTACATAACGAACATTATCACCCAGGTTTACAGACAATGCAATATTTACTGCTTCAGAATTTTTGGATTCTATCCTCAAAACGGGCCATTCGTCATGTTCTGTCAAATTGTTATCGCTGTTTCCGAATTAAACCAATCGCTCTCGAACCTAAAATGGCGGATTTACCAAAAGCTCGTATTACACAACTTAAGGCATTTCAATCTGTAGGCTGCGATTATGCAGGTCCATTTAACATTACCTTTCATCGTCAACGTGGAACACGTACCATGAATGCATATTTGTGTTTGTTTGTCTGCTTCACCACGAAGGCACTTCATCTAGAGCTTGCCTCCGATTTATCAACTGAAGCCTTTTTGGCAGCCTTACGTAGATTCGTTGCGCGTCGTGGTAGGTGTAACACCATCCATTCAGACTGTGGTACCAATTTCAAGGGTGCAAAATCTCAATTGGCCGACATCATGCGTTCAGCTTGTGAAACTGAGCGCCTAGAATTTAAATTCAACCCTCCTGGAGCTCCACATTTTGGAGGACTTTGGGAGTCCGGGGTCAAGTCCGTCAAAACACACTTATATCGCGTAATCGGCACACAAACTTTAACATATGAGGAACTTAACACACTTTTAGTTCAAGTCGAGTCAATACTTAATTCAAGACCACTGTGTTCAATTAGTTCAGATCCTAATGATTTATCAGTACTCACTCCAGGACACTTCCTGACCTTAGCACCCCTTACAACCGTACCAACACCCAATTATACGGATACTAAAACGAACCGTCTTACACGTTGGCAATTATTGCAACGATTGCACCAAGACTTTTGGTCTCGATGGCACCAGGAGTATTTGACCACTTTATCTCAACGTTTGAAATGGACTCATTCAACACGTGACGTTCATAAAGATCAAGTTGTCATTATCAAAGACGAATCATGTCATCCACTGCGCTGGCGATATGGTCGCATCATGGAATTGTTCCCAGGACGCGATGGTATACCTCGTGCCGCCTCGGTCAGAACTGCACAGGGTATAATTAATCGGCCTCTCGTAAAGTTGTGTCCCATTCCTCACGGATGTAACTAGCCTTTATTCAATTCATTACAAAATTTGTAGCATTCACCATAATATTTCATCAATCATATCATTCACATCTTGTTACATTAGCGTTATCATAGTTTATTACATTCCACAGGCTTTAATTATCGTCATCATGTAAGTAGCTGAAAGTTATCATGAACATTTGTGGAGTGTCGTATCTTTTCTGGCTCCAATCTGCCAGCGGGGGGGAGAAATGTTAAGTTATTAATTTTTAAATGAGCAAAAGCTTCCATTCATTCAATTTTGTCCCATCCCTAATTCCACATCACATCACTATAGTCACTCAGTGTGAAAAAACTGTGCCGAAAAAACATAACGATCAAGAGGGACAAAAACCCGTAAAACCACCTGAAAAACGACTCGCACGCATCATCAACATAATCAATAACGCCGGCCGGCATAAATAATCAAATTCAACGCGAGTGTTGTGAAAGAACCAAACAGTTTGCAAACAAGAACACTACTACCAACAAGCCGGTGAGTTCAGCAGTTTATCCCTTTCATCCAATCTTCCTAATCATAAAGTTACAGTCCACTCCTATGCTCAACCATTCAAAACAATACCACAGGTAATAAAAGGTCATTGTACGAAATTCTTCGTGCTCAGCGACCCTGCTTTATCATAGGTGCGTTCGCGTTCGTACGTCGAGAGAAAGCTGGAGGCCTAACCCTTCCCCTCCCTTCGTACTCCTCTTCCTTACTGCCCTTTAAGTCGGCAACATGCGAGCAGTGCCTTTGGCGTAGCAAGTATCTTCACGTTACGGTAACTGCTTAATATCAGGCGAGTAGTACGCTTGTTTGCCATATTTGTTACAAAAAGAAGCAAACATCAAAATCAGCTCCGAGACTCCTTTAAGTAGTTTTTGGCTATACTCTAATAGTTTCAGATTTCGCCATGAAATATTTACCTTGTATCCTTCCTCCTCAGATCCTGCCGGTAGAGTTTAGACTCTACCAATGGTGGACTCTACCGTCGCGTCGGTTAGCCAATGGGTTAGAAATTCCAGCTAAAAACACATTTAATACATAAATTATAGGGTAGTGACTTGCAATTTCTGTGACCTATACATGAAAACTCAGACCAATTAGATAACAAGTGGCAAACTAGTCTTGATTCGATAAGAATTGTAATGTTGTATACAAACGACATATTTAAAAACACGCCATCTAGTACACAAAATTAATCAGCGCCATCTAGTGGACTAAAGCATTAATAAAATGTCAACTATTACTACTAATGTTAATGCTACTGGACACTAGATGGCGCATATTGCTTACGTATGCCATTGCACCTGTATTAACCAATGGGACGTAAAATTAATGTTTATGTAGCTGTTTTTAATTATTTATTTGTCCAGGCTACTAGCTTAGTACCTCCTAAAAGTAGATATGTAGATATTTAGGTATTTTTCCCCTAGTTGACGGAGATAATTAAAATTTGTAAAGGTTTTATTCTTAAATTTATTAATTTTCAGATAGTATAACCTACCCACCTAAGTCCACAAGTAAAGTAGGTAAATAGTTAAGTACCACCCACATAGCCTGGCCATAATCTTCAACGTGTCTTCAACAACTTTCTTGCAACAAAATTACTAACTTTAAACCGCTGTTCGGTTTCGGTTTAAAGAATATATTTCTCAAAAAGAACATACAAAGTTCACTTAAATATGAGAAACTTAAACAATACATAAGCCTAAAGTTAGCAAATAACATCTGTCGGAGGTACATACATGCTATAAATCAGGTTTATCTAATAAGTACATCTTCAATCTCTTTTTAAATGTATAAATCGACGTAGACTCCTTTATATTTTTAGGCAACTTATTATACAGTTGAGCTCCCTCGTATTGTATGCTTTTCCTACCGTAATTTAAGGTTCTGATCATTGGGAGTTCTATAGTATCTTTACGCCTGGTGCAATAACGATGTGTTTTAGGTTTAAATGTGACTTGTGTGTGTATAGTTTTTGTTAGTATCTTTTTTATTAACATGCAAGTGTGATATATATATAGTGTTTTTAAGTTGAATAATTTAGTTTTATTGTAAATTTCTTTTGTTGGCGTTAAGTAATTGAAGTTAAATAGTGTTTTAATCAATTTGTTTTGTGTTCTTTGTAGGTCTTGTAAATTGGTTTTTGCAGCTTGGCCCCAAATTTGAATCAAGTACTCAAGGTGCGGCTTAGCCAGCGTGTTGTATATAGTATAACGCAATTTAAAGGGTACACATTTGGCAATATTACGTAAAGCTCCAGATAGTGGAATTAGCTTTGATCTTACGTATTCGATATGTGCTCTAAAAGTCAATCTACTATCTAAGACCAGGCCCAGATATTTCTCTTGGTTTGTTCTTTTTAACTTTTGGGAGTCTATCGTTAGTGGAGGAAAGTTTGAAATATTTTTGTTTTTGGCAGAGAAAATTACGTATGATGTTTTATTTATATTTATTGTTAATAGGTTAAACTTTAGCCATGAATTTAAAACATTGAGGTCTTGTTGAGATTCAGCGATGATTTGATTTATTGAATTTCCGAAATAGAAGAGACACGTATCGTCTGCGTAAAGTGTTATATGTCCTATCAGTCCAACCTTGCTTATGTCGTTGATATATACTAAGAAAAGCAATGGTCCCAAAACTGATCCCTGTGGTACTCCGCACACTATTTCAGCACGCTTACTTTCATAATTTTTGATTTTTACAACCTGCTGTCTTCTTGTAAGATAACATTTAAAAATTTCATAGGCTTTAGCAGTGATACCAATACTTTTAAGCTTTTCCAAAAGTATACTATGACTCACTGTATCGAAAGCTTTTTTTAAGTCTATAAAAACTCCTAAAGCTATTTGTTTTCTATCGATATTGTTTTTAATTTTAACTATTAAGTCGGTTGTCGCTGAAAGTGTGTTAGAGTGGGGGCGGAACCCATATTGATTTTTATAAAGGAAATCTATTTTGGTTAAGTGTTGAGATAGTCGGTTATATAATATCCTCTCGAAAATTTTAGATATTACAGGCAAAACTGAAATAGGGCGGTAGTTGCCGGGATCAGTTTTCGATCCAGATTTGTAAATGGGTGTCACCTTAGCAATCTTAAGACTGTCTGGGAAAACGCCAATATCAAGACATTTATTAATACAATCTTTCAAATTATTTGCTATCAGGTTTTTTATACATTTAATGGCTTTAGTAGTAATTCCATCTATACCGCAACTGGTATTATTATCTAAGCTGTCGATAATTTTGATTATCTCGGCCTCAGTACAGGGCTGTAAATCTGATAATGTGCAGTTATATTTTTCGTTATTGTGAGTTTGCGTTGTGTTTTGTCCATAAAGGTTATTTGGTTGTATTTGTTGTGCTAATATAAATCCAATAGTTGCAAAGTAAGTATTAAAGTGATTGCAAATCTCTGTACCGTCAAGTGTAGTTTTATTATCAATGATTAGTACTGGGGGAGCACAACCGTAATCAAGTTTATTTTTTACCAGCGTATTAATTAATTTCCACATCTTCTTTGAATTTCTGTTACATTTATTAAATTCCTCATAGTAATATTTCTTCTTGTCAGTGTCAATAGTTTTGTTCACTCTCTCTTTCGCAGCAGTAAATCTTGATTTAAGGTATTCATTACTGGGATCCCTTAGATGAAGGTGCCAGAGTTGGTTTCTTTCATTGATATAATTGATTATTGTCTTGTTAATCCAGTCCTTTTTGGGTAAATTAAGAATCTTAAATTTTGATATTTTAGAATCCGTTATTTGCTGTCTTATAAAAGTGTCCAGGTAGTTATAGTCACTTTCTTCATTTTTTAAATTGCATTTTTGAGTATTATTGTAAAGCTTTTTATAGTCTATTGCTTCATATTTTACTTTGTGTTGTAGTGATTGCTTATACTTCTTAATTTCCACATATATTTGCTTATGGTCAGATAGTACTGATTCAATTAAAGCTATTCGTATCTTTGCTTCGTTTAAATTTGTACAAACATGATCTATAATACTTTTTGTATGTTGGGTTTGGCGGGTAGCATATTTTTCATCCGTATTATTTATTATGTGGTAGCCTGATTCTTGAATCGATCCCACGTAGTCCGTAGTTTTCCGTTCATTACGCAGCAAATCTATGTTGAAATCTCCAAGTATGATTGCCTTTTGTTTAGTTTTTTCCAATAGTACAGAGTATGTGCTAATAAAATCCTTCAGGTTTGTATGGGGAGGTTTATAAACTACCCCAATGGATAAGGAATGTTTTATTAATTCTATAAGCAAGAAGTTATTACCTTGGACGTATCGTTCCTCTTTCACGTTAAACGTTATATTTTTGTGAATATACATAGATACACCGCCCCCCAAACCATCCTTTCGAATACTATAGACGTGTGAATAGTTCGGTATTTCGAGAAATTCAGCTTCCTTTTTCGATTTGATCCACGTTTCAGTTAGTAGGATAACGTGTATTGGTTGTTTGAAAGATGCCAGTATACATTTCAACTCGTCGAGTTTACCAGTTTTAGTTAAGCTACGAACATTGGCATAAAATAATCTTAGCGACGAGGAAGTTGTGTTTATACTTTGGTAGTTATCTACATGCTGGTAACTTATGTTTTCTAGTGTTGAGATGTTGTTAACGACTGCCTGAGTATTATTCACTGACTGTAGTTTTTTGATGTAACCTTTGTAATTATTTTCGGTATACCCTTAACGTACTTAATCATCAGATCTAATTCGCCATTGTCTTTGCGTGTTAATAACTCGGCTCGGAGTTCCTTCAAGTGTTTAAGTTGTAAAGGTGTTTGGTCAGCAAATATTCGCACACTATCGGTAGCCAGGTTAGATTTAGTACGTAATATTTGTAGAACTGTACCTTTTTGTTCAAAACATACTTTAAGGTGTCTGTTTTTATTCTCACAGTATTTACCCAGTCGCATGCATTTAATAGGGGCAGGACATTCTTTATAAATAGACTTAATTATTGAAGTTACTTGTTTGTTGTCGTATTCACGCCGCATTTCCGAGTTTTTGTTACTAAGTTCGGGTATTCCGACAATAACAATGTTGTACTGTCGTTGTGCGCGCTCCTGGATTTCTAGGGCCATGACCTCACATTCGAGATGGGGCGGATTATTAAACGTAGGACGTTCTTCTTTGAGGGTATTCAAGTCGCCTTCAATGGTGTTAATCCTATCTTGAAATACAGAGGTTTGGGTCTTCAGATTCTCCAGTTCATATTTTATTTTATTTTGTTCTGATACCAAAGTTTCAGATGCGTATTTAATGTTTTTTATATCACACTTAACTTCAGTTATTTCTTGGGATAACTTTTGTGATTGTTCGTCCTGCCTCTCAGTAAATTCCCGCAAGAATTTCATAATTTCCAATCGAAAGTCTGCGATATCTTGTCTGATTTCTTTTTCTGGATCGGGTAATTTCCTTTTTTGTCGTTGAGAAACAAAATTGTCCTCGGATGTTAAAATGCGTAAATCAGGAATGGAACCGGTCCCGCTGCCGCTTGTGATATTTCCGCCAGGTGGTGTCCTTTGTAGACTCATCCTTAATCCTTATCGGTACGATGACGTCGTTGCACGTAAGCGCCGACCGTAGTGCCGCTGTGCGTGAGTGAGTCAAAAAATATCGGATCCCCCGTTTACCCAAGGGGGTGAAGAGCGGTTACCGTAGCTGCGCAGCCGATCGTCAGTAATGCGTATTAATATTTGTTTGACACTGTGCACTTCAATTTTAACTATTATTATAGTAATTATACGTTCTATTTTTCAATGAGAAACAATAACTTTAAATTGGTAAAACAATGAGAAAAGATGTACACGTCCGTTCGCTCCGACAGTTGTCGTCGTTTTTTGTTATCAAAGTTTATATTACAGTAACACTATCAAAATGATTTGTGGTTAATCTATCATTCGTAACGAGCGTCATTAAGGGTTATTATGGCTCGAGTTGTAATATTCAAGTATTTACAGTCGAATTAACATCGAGTCTTCGAAGCGATTATTATCGTGCCCCTTTTATTTTAATGTCTACCACTCCATATAGGTACAAATTATCCAAAATGATGATACACTAGCGACCCACACCGGCTTCGCACGGATTTTCTCTGCTTTTTAGGCATCATTTAATAAGAGTGCATCTATACTTCTACTTACATACGAATAAATAAAATTTACGTGTCTGTTTGTAATGTAATAATAACAGCTTTTTACATAAATATGCATATAAAAGTAAGTTCAGTACATTACGGTATTTAAAAATAATAATATAATATGTCTGCCTGTTGTTTGATCCGGCTAATCTCCGAAACGCCTGGAATAATTGTGACGACGACGTGCGCAATTGCGACGTTTCGCAACTGCTTTAAGTACCTATACTCCATTTGTTATAGCATTAGACAGAAGTTAAAAAAGGTTATTTTTAGTGTCCACTTTGTAATAAAAGTACAATTAACGAGTTACAGTTACGATTGACGTCGAATTTATTATAATCTATTTATGTACCAGCTTGTCACACCTAACTGTAATAATATTAATTATTATCTTATTAAATATATTGCCTTTGATTTAAATAATTATTATTTCATTACAATTTCAAATGAGTGTCGATGCTAAAAACCTAAAAGAAGCAGGGGTGAACATACCGGGAACGTTTTTCGTTTCACTATAATCCTACCAAATCTAAAATGTTACCTCATCCCTTCAGAGGTTATGACAGCAGGGTATTTCTAATTTTGTCGGACTATGTTATCTATGAAATTTATGTAAATAATGTGCTGTCAGTGTTTGTCATTGAGTCATTCGCCTGCACTCTAAGTTCCTGTAAATACCTTGTTTGTTATTGTTGTCGAATTTTCGTGATTTAATTGTTACTTGGTACTGTTTTCCTATCAAAAGTTATGTTAAAACAATTTTAATGTAATGACTCTAAATAAAAGTTGTTTTGACTTGAAAATAAAATGTTTTGGATCCCTGCTTCTGCGAGCCTCTTATGTCTAATGTTATAATAAATGGAGTATAGTGTACTAGTGCAGTCACGGCATTAAAAGATCTAAACAATTTTCGAAACCCATGTATTCCGCCCAGCTTTGGGCCTGCGTGATTATGACCTGAATCCCCCTTCCATCGCTTGAACAATAAAAAGCTTGATTCGCACTGGCAAAATACTTACCTAAGTAGATATTTACATTTACAATGATATATTTTTTTGCCTTTACTTTTTGACGGCACAAAATTGGGACCAGATCATTTATCGGAGTTACCTATGTTACCTATCAACATGTTCTATGAACATCCCACGATCTCACTTAAAGACCCAATTACACTTCCATATCGTTATGTACTACGAACATTCATCATTAGAAGGAATATTATAGTGTAACAAGCGCCTAATGACTCGTACAATGTAGCTGATGAAATTGGTCGTCGCATCGACGACTGCTGGCCGGTCGTTTAGTTCACGAGCGAATTAACTTTGTAGTGTTGGGATAGAGTCGATACAAATAATTGAATAGATATATCTACTGAGTTTATTTTATCTACATTTACATGGTGATGTTCCAATTATGAATTCAAAAATATTACATACATAATGATATTTAATTATGATTTTTTTAAACAAAAAAAAATTTACTAGCAATGTTAGTTCATCACATTACTAGTAAGCTCCAGCTAAGCTTATGTCTGTGTTAGGAGTGGGCCCACGTCAAAAGTTTAATGGCCGGGATGGGAATCGAAACTCTCGTCTACTAGGGCGGCCCTTCTAACCACCAGGTTATGCAGAGAAGAAATCAAAATCGAAACCAAAACCATAATACAATCGAGACGATATACATATACTCGTACCTAAACATAAAAATTATTAACCCTTTGAGTCAAAGGGCAAAGGTCCAAGGGCCACAAAAAAAAAAAACCACCAGGTTATTGACTTGCATCTTTATTACATTTAAACAGTTTTATTATACCTAGACCTAGCACGTGCGATGGGCTTACGGGCTTCAGCGCCATTGTTTCAACTTTGTTATTGATTTATTGTTTATACCTTATTCACATGTTTAGATAGAGTGGTATATGAAACTGCATATAACTAGATATTAAAAAGACTCGTGTTATGCAATTAAAGCCTTGCAAAGTGTAACGCTTGCTTCGCAGATTCGATTCCTGTCTCACACCTCTGGCATTTTGTTTGAATGTAAACGTGGTAAGGAAACGTACCTGCCTACATATCTGAGGAAACCTAATCAACCATTTTTTTTAAGTCGTCGGAAGTCCACTAAGCCACTGGGCTAGTAAGTAGCAGGCTGTGGTCTGAAATTCATAGGTTTCTCCACAATGCGAGGGAATACTCACGCGAGCGTTTGTGTGAACTTTTTACAAAATGACGACAGAAGCATCTATTTTGATTTAATTTATTACAGATTACGCTTGACCTAATCTTCAAAGAGTAAAATACTCACTCAAAGAGTTACATAGAGCAATCATTGAATTATTAGATTCTGCAAGTTTGTGATAATAACGTACTTTAATTTTTAAAAACTATTTTATTTCAAAAGGTACTCATAGGTAGGTACCTAATGTAATTTTATTTTTATGGCTTTTATGATATGCACCTAAGATATTTTTTTATTAAGTACCCATGTATAGAGAATAAAGATATTACATTTATTTTTGTGATAATTAATAATAATTGAAAAGTGATTAGGAATAATATCGTAGTCGATATCGACACACTACTACGCACTGCCCTGTCGATTGTAAGAATGAGATGCCATAGACTTAAATCCGTTTCCCGCCATCGCACAATCTGTACCGCGTAACCGACCAATCGCGGGTGAAGAGGGCGGCGCGCGGGATACAACCGCCACCGCTGATTGGTCCAAAATATTAAACGGGTTGCCCATATTAAAAAAAAGAATATAGCGCCGCGTAAACCTTACAATTGAGTGCCACTTTTTGTTCGTGTTAAATTGATGAAAAAAGACTAGGAAAAATTGGTACGGAGATGAAATAAAAAATGATTTATTATTCGCGTCGCTCAACTTTTTAACTTATTGGACATTAATGACTTTTGATTTTGCACGTTATTTTTGTAAATTCCCTCCTCGTCCGTCCACAGTATTTTTTTTATTTATAGACATTGTGTTGCCAATTTTTTGATATCTAATTTAGTCGATTTAATGCTGAGATCTGGATTGATTTTCATTGTTCGTACCTCCCTATTTATTTCCGTTGACGTGCTGTCCAAAGCTTTGAACAACTAGGGAAATGTAAAGAGGATACTTATAGGTAGACAATATCTATATATAATACATTATTGTGTATATTTCATGCGTAGTACGTAAAGGTACCTAACTATCTACTTTTTAAACCGATGCCTTTTAAGGACGTCAGTCCCCCTCCTCAATAGGCTTCCACTATTACTACTCATGTATGCCAAGATCTACCAAGATGTAAAAAAAAAAACTTGAATGGTAGCGGTAATTCACAGTTAACCCGGCACTGTTAATTTTCATACATTTTTAACTGACTTCAAAAATTCATTTACTTTTTATTTTTGTTACTTCACAACTCTGTCATTTATACCTAAACCGTTTTGATAAAATATTTTTCATTACTCATACTCTGAAAGTAGGTCTGAAGTTGCCTGAGAAGCGAGTTGAAAGTAATACTTTTCAGGCCCGGGAGTTTCGCTTTCAACTGACAGCTGTCAAATTATAAAAAAAAAACTAGTTCCATTTTCACATTTCTATGGAACCATGTTCAAACTTTTTCTACAGTCACTCAATTACAGCACGATTTAAAATTGAAATAACATAAAGTTAAGTATTAATTCAAGAATATTTTTTTTAAATCACTTATACTCCATTTGTTATAGCATTAGACAGAAGTTAAAAAAGGTTATTTTTAGTGTCCACTTTGTAATAAAAGTACAATTAACGAGTTACAGTTACGATTGACGTCGAATTTATTATTAGTACATTGTTACATGAGTGGTGAAAGTTACTTATTTTGTCCCGAGACGGGATTTGGCGCCCGAGCGTAGCGAGGGCGCTAATAGTTCGAGGGACAAAATAAGTCTTTCACCCGAGGTAAACACTGTGCTTTTCATTACGAATACAAGGAAAATAAAAATAAAAACAGGAATTGGCTAAAGAAATAATACAAGGAAGTATAAACAATACTCTACAACTCGAAAAAAAAAATCGGATTTCGCCTATTTTGTTTTTTTTTGTTGGCCGGCCAACTTAATTATTTAGCCATTATTTTTCATTTTCATCTTTAAATATTTTGCCCAAAACTATGTTATTTTAAAGAAATTGTTGAAACTAAATTATAATTAAGTCATTTAAAAAAAATATTCTTGTTTTAATACTTAACTTTATGTTATTTCAATTTTACATCGTGCTGTAATTGTAGAACTGTAGAAAAAGTTTGAACATGGTTCCATAGAAATGTGAAAATGGAACTAGTTTTTTTTTTTATAATTTGACAGCTGTCAGTTGAAAGCGAAACTCCCGGGCCTGAAAAGTATTACTTTCAACCCGCTTCTCAGGCAACTTCAGACCTACTTTCAGAGTATGAGTAATGAAAAATCTATTTATATACCAGCTTGTCATACCTAACTGTAGTAATATTAATTATTTATCTTATTAAATATATTGCCTTTCATTTAAATAATAATTATTTCATTTCAATTTAAAATAAGTGTCGATGCTAAAAACCTAAAAGTAGCAGGGGTGAACATACCGGGAACGTTTTTCGTTTCACTATAATCCTACCAAATCTAAAATGTTACCTAATCCCTTCAGAGGTTATGACAGCAGGGTATTTCTAATTTTGTCGGACTATGTTATCTATGAAATTGACGGAAATAATGTGCTGTCAGTGTTTGTCATTGAGTCATTCGCCTGCACTCTAAGTTCCTGTGAATACCTTGTGTGTTATTGTTGTCGAATTTTCGTGATTTAATTGTTACTTGTTACTGTTTTCCTATCAAAAGTTATGTTAAAACAATTTTAATGTAATGACTCGAAATAAAAGTTGTTTTGACTTGGAAACAAAATGTTTTGCATCCCTGCTTCTGCGAGCCTCTTATGTCTAATGTTATAATAAATGGAGTATAATTATAATTAAGTTTTAACAATTTCTTTAAAATAACATATATTTGGGCAAAATATTTAAAGATGAAAATGAAAAATAATGGCTAAATAATGAAGTTGGCCGGCCAACGAAAAAAAAACAAAATAGGCGGCAATCCGATTATTTTTTTTCGAGTTGTAGAGTTTTGTTTATACTTCCTTGCATTATTTCTTTAGCCAATTCCTGTTTTTATTTTTATTTTCCTTGTATTCGTAATGAAAAGCACAGTGTTTACCTCGGGTGAAAGAAACTTTCACCACTCATGTAACAATGTACTATTAACCTTACCGGACACTTTTATCTGTCATAAATGTCCTTATAGACAAAACGGTTTCGTCTTCTTCGTGCGAGTGAACGCTAATGATATCGAACCATGGGTATCTATCAAAATATCGCTGGTACATTCGCGTTTGAATGCGAAAGCGTTACCGTAATCTCACCACAATGGGGGTCTGACCGCGGTGGGGCCGCAAGGATTCCGACATACCCCGCTTGCCTCCATGAGGATTCTATTCATGTCGATTTCCCCATTTCATCATCAAAATCGGTTCAGTAGTTTGGCATTTAAATCAAAATAACTGGAAAACTACATAGGTAATTCAAGTAAACGAAATTGCGTAATTTACATCATTCAAGTAAACGAAATTGCATAATTTGCATACCTGTGACTTTTCAGTGGTGATAGTGGACTAGTGTGGGCGCTAGGAGCTAGACTGCTTCCTCCGAGGCGTGTTATTGGTAGCACTGCACATGAGGGCCACCGGTGGGTTCCACTTGTAGATCCCGGAGCTCCTCTGACGTGCCGATGTCGGTCACCGTGTGCTTTCAGCCGGTAACCCGCTCCATACAGCATACATGAACATATCACTGCGTAAAAAAATATTTAACAATCAAACATGACCATGGTAAAAACAACTCAGCTAACTCGCGCATTCACAATTTATTTTGCGCCGATAATACCGTGTTGAACCTGCATCTAACGTAGGATGTGGATAACTTGAATACAGACGTTGTCTAGTAAAGTTTGAGGCACATCAGTGTATTAAGCATACATCTGCTAACACTTCACATTGGTGCTGTTTCGGTTGGTATTTATAGCTTGAAATAGATAAGAGTCCAGTCCATAATATCTGTGATTATGGACTTGACTCTTAGCTATTTCAATCAATTTAAATCGGCAAGTTTGCAGTTAATTACTATTATAAATGAATATTAATGAATATCGCCAGACGAACACACCAACTGTTTGGTCCCAAACTAAGCAACGCTTGTACTATGGGTACCGTAGGTACAATGGCGATCCCAGTGACACCCAAAAATTACAAAAAAGGCCATTTCCGAAATTTGGACCCGTCGGAAATCGAACCCGCAACCACCATGTGCAGTGAGCCGAGAGGCCTACGCTCGAACCACTGCATCAAGCGGTCGTCAATAGCTTAACCCCTAAAGTGTCACGAGCACCTACGTCGGTGTATATGATTTAAATGCTCCAAGTGTCACTTTCCACTACGGGTGGGTATAAGACGCGAGCGGTCATTGGTTGTTAATTTGCTATGTTTAGTAACACGTCAACGATAATAGGGTTTCATAGATCGATTATGTCAAAGGATATCTGTTATTAGTATCGATTTTTGTACAAATCTTTACTGGTTGGCTCGAAAAAAAAAACAAAAAATGTTAATACTTCCGAATTATTTCGACACTTGGGGCAAAAGGGTGCCCGGAAGTGAGGATCATTAGAAGGGTTAATGCCCATGCTGGAGTCCGAAACCTCTCGGTTACAAAGTCCACCCTGTAACCATTAGGATATTGCCGCTTAAATTTCCTGCAATTGTGTCCCGGTGTGCCACAGGCGTCGTGTATGGCCGCTCATATACCTACCGTCGGACAGACGTGGGCGACGCGATACCGACACGATGTAGCGACGACTTTATTCAGCGACCAGTCGCCCGATTTATTGTGTCGCCGAAGATAGCTAATCTGAATTGAATGTGCGCGCGATTTCATGGAACTGATTTTTCGAAGCGTCTGTACTGCACCTATTTTATGTTCTCCTGGTACTTATTGAGATGTAAATTCAGATTATCGGTTGTCAATTTGTTACTTATATATAACTAGCTGTGCCCGCGACTTCGTCCGCGGGGAATAGTGACTTTAGGTATCATTTTTAATTATTTAGGCTACTTAATTTACACCCTTGAGGGCGAAACTTTTACAAACTTTGAATGTCATATTTATTTATATCGAATCAACAGCCCAAATAATAAGTATCAAGGTTCTAGCTCTAAAAATGACGATACTTTCATACAACTTTTTATCCCCCCTTTCAACCCCTTACATCCCTTTTTTCGAAAAAAAGTAGCATATGCCCTTTCTCAGGCTCTAGACTATCGGTGTACCAAATTTCATTTAAATCGGTTCAGTAGTTTTGGCGTTAAAGTGCGACAGACAGACAGACTGACAGACAGGGTTACTTTCGCATTTATAATATTAGTAAGGATTTTAAGAGGCCGTGGACTGTGGTAGAGACAATCTGTAACCAATAGACTACAGCTCGGCCAGGGTAGTACCACACTCTCACAGAAGTTTTTTTTTTTTTAATCTGGTCAAAATGTTGTTGGCCAGGGTGGTCATAACAACTTCACCCGGACAGAGGGCGAGCGCAAGTGCGCTCCAGCCAGAGGGGCAGGGGGGCAGCTAGCTCAAGGGCGCCACAAGGGACCCGGCCTCGGCTGGGGCCGCTGCCAGGAGAGGTGGCGAGGGTAAATCTACCACCGGATCGGAGAGCGACTCTCACAGAAGATGGGCATCAAGTAGCTTTTATAGCTGCATTTGAGAGAGGCTGAAACCCAACCCTCTGGCCTCCCTTCCCCTCTCTTCATTCCACTCCTCTTCAGGTCGGCACCGGCGAGGAATCCTATAGGTATTGCAAGCATCTAGAGCCTTTATTTTTTTTTTGTTTTCGCTGGGAAATGCTGTTACGCATTCCGTCTGGATTCGGGGGAACCCAGACGGATATGTGGGACTCCTGGACGACTGTCCAGCCTACCCACTAAAACCCAGCGGTCTGACCTCGCCGCTGAAATACGAAGCGCCACAGGATCTTCGTCAACTGTGACGCCCCAGCGGCTGGCCTGGCAGTGAGCACCAGGCCGCAGACTTCAAGATGGGTGAGACACCCCCGTCCGTCCAGGGGCTTGGCTTGACCATGGGGCCCCCCGACCCCTTAGCCCAAGCCCCTCCCTCCACTACGGAAGCATCTAGAGCCTACGGTAACTGCTTACATCAGGCGGGTCGTAAGCTTGATGGCCGACTTAGTTAAGTAGGTATATTTAAAAAACGTGTGGGCCTATACCCACTCAATAGTAGGGTAATTTGTGACATAGAGTCTCCGTAATACTGAGTTACTGCCTCAAATTCCAATGGTACTTTTTTGACGACCGCTTGGCGCAGTGGTTCGAGCTTAGGCCTCTCGGTTCACTGCACATGGTGGTTGCGGGTTCGATTCCCGCGGGGGCATATTTCGGAAATGGCCTTTTCGTAATTTGGTTAGGTCTGGGTGTCACTGGGATCGCCCTCGGTACATTGTACGGTACCCATAGTACAAGCGTTGCTTAGTTTGAGATCATACAGTTGGTGTGTCAGTCTGCTCGTATTTATTATGTAAGTACTAGCTGAACCGACAGACGTTGTCCTGTCTTAACTTTGAATATTAAATTGGACTTATTCCGCTCAACTATCTTATTTTTTATTTCATACTAGCTGTACCCTGCGCGCGTTGCTACGCTGTCAAAGATTGGTCGTACCAACTCAGAAACCTTTGTAGGCTCATGCAAAACACTTTGCTGAAGATCATGACATGATCAAATGCATAGTTTACGATTCTGTAAAGGACATACAGACAAACATTTATTTTATATATATACAAGGTGACACATAATGGGTATACTATTTTTTTCGCAACTTAACTTTGTAAATCTCAAACTATCGGCTTTGTAGGACAGTTGAAGTACTAAAGGTTTTGTACACTTGTGAAATCGGTCAACAGCTGTATTCCTGTAACACCTTTTGTTTTTCAAGTTCCCTCCAAAGCTGATGGTTTTAGAATTACAAAGTTAAGTTTTGAAAAAAAAAGTATACCCATTATGTGTCACCCTGTATAGATCTATATATATTTATATCTAAGGACATAATATTTCTATGATCGGCTTCACCGTTTAACAAGTGATAACAAATAACTATTGTAACTTTTGTAATATTTTTTCCTCTATGTTAAGTGAGTTTTCGTCCAACAATCGTGGTGACACAGTGTTGTATACCAGGCTTCATTAATACAAAGCAAGTTATCGCGTTTCATTTAAATGCCTTCGTCTTGTAACAGAGGGACGGACGGTACGGCGGGACGAAAGTGTTTTCTGATAACAAAAGGTTTTAATGAGTCACTTATTGGTTTTTGGGCAGCGCAGATCAAAGTACTGTTACATAAAGGTTGCTAGGTTCTTACAAAACAAATTCCTCAATGAAGGTAGGCACCAAACTTAATTTTTTTTTAAACCGGACAAGTGCACGTCAGGGCATGCACAATGAAGGATTCCGCACCCATTTCAATAGCGAATATTTATCTTATTAAACCAAAGTAGTGAAACACAAGAAACGAAGTTGTATTTGCGGTTGATTTTTGACTCTCAGTACCTATTGAGTTTATTCAGAAACGACGACGGGGAATCAACTTTGCAGTGGGTTGGCACAAAAATACAAAATCTTAGTAATGTAAGCTTTAGAGTATCACTCGGTAAATCAAAAGAATCTCATGCTGATTAATTGTTTTTTTTTTTGGACAAACATTTTTTTATCTCATAAATAAGTCGGCAAACCAGAAGCGTACGGTCCGCATAATGTTAAGCAGTTATCTTAACCTATAGATGCTTGCAATACGAAAGGCATTGCTCGCGCGATGCCAGCCTGAAGAGGAGCGGCACTAAGGGAATTGAAGGGTTGACTTCCGGCTCTCTCTCTCTATATTAGCAACTTTACGCCGATCTTCTGTGAGAGTCAAGTACTACCGCGATCGACCTAGCACCCTACAAACTTTATTGGAACGAAGTTCCTTATCGCGCGTTGCGAAAGGGGGCTAGACGGAAAAAATTAAGACCAAAAGTTGTAACGACACTTTTTGCTATAGTTGTAAGCCGTGCGGCATGCGCGTGTTTCTCTCTCTTATAGAAAGCAAGCCAGCTATTTTCGTTTCGTCTTTCTATTTCGCATTGAACAGTGTGGTGTCGCGACGATTATTTTTGAGTGTATACAGGTTGTTTGTGCATAATAAATACGAGTCATACAAAATAATTACAATAATGAATCCTGACAGTGTTTCTGCACAAGTTCCGGATATTGCAACTTCGTTCCATCCGGGTGTCCCTTGACACCTCTCAGGTTTTTACTGTCACTTTTCGTCACCGTCCCGCACTTTCTTCCACCCAAACCACTGTCCGTAATAAAGTTTGAACAGAACATAATATTAAATAGCTTTTAACATTCCTCCCGGTATCTTAATGTGTCTCCGAGACATTTATATTTAGGCCTGTACGTGTTCAATGTTTACCTTTCGGTTTCTTTATCTTGGACCTCTTTTACCTTCGGGGTTCTTCGTCGAATCATTTCACAACAATCCAATTCGACGACCGCTTGGCGCAGTGGTTCGAGCGTAGGCCGCTCGGCTCACTGCACATGGTCGTTGCGGGTTTGATTCCCGCCGTGGAAAATTTCGGAAATGACCTTTTCGTAATTTATCTTGGTCTGGGTGTTACTGGGATCGCCCCCAGTCCATTGGACGGTATCCATAGTACAAGCGTTGCTTATTTTAGGACCATACAGTGGGTGTGGGTCAGTCTGGCGATATTTATTTATTTATAAATTATACAGGTACTTTTAGGCGTCAATAGCCTAGTGGTTACAGGGGCCGATCTCATAGCTGAGGGGTTCCAGGCTCGATCCCCATCCTGGCCATTAAACTATTGACGTGGGCCCACTCCTAACACGAGCATTAGCTTAGCTGGAAAGCTAACGGGAATACTAGTAATGTGATAAACTTACATCCTACTAATATTATAAATGTGAAAGTTTGTGAGTGTGGATGTATGTATGTATGTATGTATGTTTGTTACTCCTTCACGCAAAAACTACTGAACGGATTTGAATGAAATTTGGAACACAGATAGTTTATAACCGGGATTAACATATAGGATACTTTTTATCCCGATAATCCCGACATTTTTGTTACGTTTAATACTACGCGGACGAAGTCCGTGGGCACAGCTAGTTATTAATAATCTTTAAAAAAACAAGATAATCTTTAGTTCGATCCCAGTTCCCAGACAACGGCTTGAAATGTCGAAAATAAATAATATTTATTCAATTTGGGGGCAAATTCTATTGCAAGCATCTGTAGGCTACGGTAACTGCTTAACATCAGGGGCCCAACTCTGTTAACCGCTGGCATCTCGATCCACTTGCAATACGTAAAAACTGACGTATCGCGCAAGTATCTGATTAAGTATGTCAGTTTTGTCAATTTTCTTATCGAAAAGGAAAAAGCTGTAAAAGAATCTGACGTATTCAGATACTTGCGCGATACGTAAGTTTTGACGTATTGCGAGTCAACCGAGATTCCAGTGCAGCGGTTAACAGATTTGGACCCAAGCGGGGTAGTAGGCTTGTTCGCCAACTCAGTTTTATATAAAAAAAAAGTTTTTTTTTTAAAATTAATCCCTTAAATTGTCTATTTCGGTGTTCCCTAGTTTAATAGTGTATTATCACCGAAATAGACTATACTGACGAGTACATCTATCTAGGACAGCTTATAACTCAAAAAGAACCCATGAGAAAGGAAGTGGAGAGAAGAATTACGAATGGCTGGAAGAGATACTGGAGCCTGAGAGAGGCTATGAAAGATAAAAAACTTCATATAAACTTAAAGAGCAAACTATTTAACACCTGCATACTACCTGTTCTGACGTACGGATGCCAGTCATGGGTGATAAGTCATGAAACATTAAACAAACTAGCAACGTGTCAGTACGCAATGGAAAGGAGTATGCTAAATATCAGAAAGTCTGACAGATTGAAAAACTACGTTATCAGAAATAAAACAAGAACTACAGATGTAACACTTAAAATCAAAAGACTGAAATGGAGATGGGCTGGCCACGTAATAAGAGGATGCGACAGATGGAGCCAAAGGGTGACCCAGTGGTATCCCAGAGAGGGCAAGAGGAAGAGAGGTAGACCGCAAAAAAGATGGGACGACGATATTAGACAAGTGGCCGGAGTCATGTGGAACAGAGTGACACAGGAAAGAAAGGAATGGAAAAGGTTGGAGGAGGCCTTTGCCGATTGGCAAACAGATCTAGGAAAGATAACCAAGCAACAGATTTTAGCTTAAACAGTTTATTTAGTTCAAGAGTCTAGTGTTATTATATTAGAAATGTAAACCCATTGTAATTAGTTAAGAGATCTGAATAAAAGGCTATATTATTATTATTATTATTATTATTAAATTGTACGGAACCCATCTGTTAACAAAATACACACTTGGCACATTCTGATCCAAACGCCTCGTGATTTGTGAGAGCGCGCCCCACATATTGAATGTTTTAAAACCTTTTAAGTTGGAAACGTGTTCCGATAAAATCGTTATAAACCTGTAATTAATTGGACGTTAAATACATAGATCGACTTTTGCCGGTTCCAATGTTTGACAAATCTTTTCTAAGCACATAAATATGTATGAACGTAAAATCCTACTAATATTATAAATGTGAAAGTTTGTGAGTGTGGATGTATGTATGTATGTATGTTTGTTACTCCTTCACGCAAAAACTACTGAACGGATTTGGATGAAATTTGGAACACAGATAGTTTTTAACCGGGATTAACATATAGGATACTTTTTATCCCGATAATCCCGAAATTTTTGTTACGTTAAATACTACGCGGACGAAGTCGGGGGGCACAGCTAGTGTATAATAAATTAGTCGGTAAACTATATACTAGATCGTTCAAAATTGTATGCATTCGGGTATCTATCTTGACATTTTTACGTACCTACTATCATACTATATATCAATTTTATTATGTAGCTAATCTAATTTTTATTTCTGAAAATTCTTAGATACTACCTTTATGTCTTCGTCTGCAGAATTAACCTCTACAAAACAAAAATACAATACTTATATTTAAATACAGGGTGTTTCAATCTTCAGAAATAATGCTTAGGGTTTGCTTGTATTGGTTACACATAGAAAAATGTTGAAATTCGAAAACAATTTAAAAAAAAAATCGCCTAATAAAAAATATATATTGAAATCTTTTTCTTGATTGTGGGTGGCTGTAAATTCAGTGTTTACAGTTTTCTTAGCCCTTTTGATGTGTTCTTAGGCCGCAATATGATAGTTGCGACAAATACGAGACTCGACAAAAATTCGTTTGTTTAGTACAGTCTATCTTCACATATCAGCCACCGTGCCTAAATTATTATTTCGGACGTTTGCAACAACTTGCACAGGCTTTCGTACGCACTGTGCAATTAATAAAATAATTATAGATCTTAGTCAATGTATCATTATCCTTCTGTAACACTTATTATATATTAATGGTAAGTAATAAGAACAAATGAAAAGCTTTTGGAAAAAAAAACTAGAAAGTTTTCAAATGTAGAACAAAATTGTAACAGACGACAATTTTTAGACAGATTTTCAAATAATTAAAGAACATCCAAAGTCTCAAACTAAACCCACTACCTATACCTACGCTACCGGCGACAGTAACAAATGTACAGTAAGACATGGTTACTGCAGTATCATAAAATGTTCCCGACAAATTACATAACAATAACATCAGTGTTCCGTCGGTGGGGGAACACCGAACACCGGTCACGTTTCTATTGCGTTTTGGCTTATGGCTGTAGGTATACGCGGACGAAATACTTTGATACTTTTTACCTGACTGGGGAAGCAAAAATGAGGGTTATGATTTTGACCGGTATGTATGTGGGTGTGTATATATACGTATGTATTTTCATATGTTGCCTGATAACTTTTTAACTATGTACTTATTATTTTTTATGTATTTATTATTTAGTGACCCAGGCGTAATGCTTTGCGGAGATACATTGTAAAATGAATATGGGAGATGGGCCACTCCCGCTTTTTATGGGTTTAATCCCGCCATACACTCCCATTACTGTGTTAACTCCTGTAAAACCCAGGATCGACAAAATGGTGTCCAAGTCTCGCTACTTTACAAATGTCTGGGTCTACCAGGAAAACGCGTGGTGCTCCAGTGACGTTGCCTCAGCACCATCTTGGGTACGTAGAAAATTTTAAGCACATTTTTTTATTTAACAAAGTCGGCAAAAATTTTTATTTTTTAATATAATTTTAAAACTATACCTTGAACAAAAGACCTCACACTAAATAAGAAAATAAAGTATCAAAACACATTCATCCACAAACGAGATGAAAGATCACATAAAAATTATATCATTGTTTTGGTACGAGTGTCATATCGATATTGAACAACGCTACTCGACTATTCTGATAGACAAACTATAAACTAAACTAACAAGGAGCTATGCTTTCAGGCCCGTATTAATAAATCGATCTCAAGTCTGAGACCGGTCTTTGACGTGTCATTTTGTACTGGAATGACATAAGAATGACATTTCCAAAATCGCTTTCAGACTTAAGATTGATTTATTAATACGGGTCTCAGACTGAAAATTATGTGAACAGGTAAGTATTCAGGTTACAAGACGTATAAATCTGGTTATTCCAACAAATACGTATAAAAAAGGAGTCATCCTTAATAATATTATAAATGCGAAAGTAACTCTGTCTGTCTGTCGCGCTTTAACTCCAAAACTACTGAACCGATTTAAATGAAATATGGTACACAGGTCGTCTAGAGCCTGAGAAAAGACATATGCTACTTTTTAATTTAAAAAAAGAGCTGTAAGAGGTTGAAAGGGTGAGATGAAAAGTTGTATGGAAGTATCGTCATTTTTAGAGCTAGAAGCTTGAAACCTATTTTTTAGGTTGTTGACATTCAAAGTTAGTAAAAGTTTTATCCTCAAGGGTGTGAGTGGTGTAACACTATTCCACGCGGACGAAGTCGCGGGCACAGCTAGTGTGAAATAAAAACAACACAAATCTTGTCTCGAGACCCATTCTGTCAAAAGCATGCAGATTTTCATTTAATTATAATGATGATATTTTTTCATGCGATTGTGATCTGTTATTTGTGCTCATTGCTCAAAAGTCAGCCTTTTGGAATAGGTATTAAATTCTATATTCCTCCGTACCTACCTATCTTAATAAAATATTCCAATACTAATGTATTGAATATACATTGATATTCAGTTGCAGGATCGCCTGTATGAAATTTTGATGGGCCCAGACAGCGTTGCAGTGATTCCGATTGGTTCCGTACGTGACCGCGCTCGCGGGGGTTTTCCCTGCACTTTATCGGAACCCTGATTTTATATGACCGCCCCGCGGTCTGGGAATTGTAAGGAGTTGTATTATGTGATTTTTTATCTGCAATGATGTATATATAATAGGTGAAACATAAAGGGTATACTTTTTTTTCAAAACTTAACTTTGTAATTCTAAAACTATCAGCTTTGGAGGAAATTTGAAAAATCAAAGGTGTTATAGGAATACAGCTGTTGACAGATTTCACAAGTCTACAAAACCTTTAGTACTTCAACTGTCCCACAAAGACGATAGTTTTAGATTTACAAAGTTGAGTTGCAAAAAAAATTGTATACCCTTTTTGTTTCACCTAGTATATATATTACATCTTCTTCTTAGCCGGGCACTCTTGTCAGAGTGGTCGTGGTTGCGCTGACGAGGTATATGGTGGAAGGTTTGGTGAGGCCTTAGCATTTCCGAGGGTGGCTCTCCAGGCGATGTGCCTCCATTTCTGACGATTAGAGGCGTCGCGAGTACACTGGACCATGGTGGACTCGGTAGCCTTTGCCATGACATCTATCCAGCGGGTTGCATATATATTACATAATTTATGCAAAACAAAGTAGGCGGACAAGTGTACGACCCGCCTGTCAAGCACGTTAAGCAGTTACCGTAGCTTATAGATGTTTGCAATACCAAAGCCACTGCTGGCACGTTGCCTAGGGGAGTGGGACAAACGGAGGAGAAGGGAGATAAATTGTACGAAACGCAACTATATTTTACTTTACACCGATCTTCCGTGAGGGGGAGGTACCATCAACAAAGTTGACGCTTGATCAATTTTTAACACTTTTCGCTTGCAGTCAGTAATCATAGGATGCCTCGCCCATTATGCTATTGTCCAATGAGACGAAAAGCGTCCGATGAGACAAAAGCCCTTTTTTAGAAAGCCATTTGTTTCGGTGGTTTTTATGACCAGGCTAGTCGCATGTGGCTGCTGGTCACTGCATACAAAATGCAACCTTAAGGTGATCAAGCGTCGAGTTTGTTGATTGTACCTACTACCCTGAACGAGCCGCCTTAAATTAGCTGCAATCGGCTACAGCTTTTTTATCTCTTACTAATTTATTCGAGACATCTAGCTTTAGTTTAATTATTATTAATTAATTAATTTTGTAATTATTGAATATAAGCCACTGGCGATAAAAAAATGACATGTAAAAAGACAAGCCCGCTGAGTTTCTTGCCGGATCTTCTCAGTCGAGGTCGCGTTCCGATCCGGTTGTAGATATAAGAAAAAAATAATGTAAAATTGACAATTTGTAAGTGCCCCCGTAGGCCTAAACAAAATAAACGCTTTGAATTTGAATTAGTATATATGCCTTACTTAGTATCTATACCTTCATCACAGAAAAGTCATGTGGGTACCGGTGTGGGTGGCAGCAAATACGATATCAAGAAGTTAGTATATGTAACATGGCCAGATAATCCTTCAAAGGGCCTAAATCACACGATTAACCCTTATTCTTCTTTGTCAGTGGCGTTTGTAGCTATTTGCCACAATTCTGCCAGTGTCTGTAATGCTAGTGTCATAAAATTGATAGCAGATAAAGTATGGCCAAGGCACCAACAAATTCTATTCATTTTACAATATACAGATGTCACACAAAATGTTAGGTACTTATCTGTCAAAACGATGTCGGCTTCTTTGTGTGAATTACCCCTCTTGGTACATACCGTTATGTATATTGATCTAAGTGTCTACTGATAGTCTGTTTCAGTTCTATTAATACAAGGGACGTGTTACCTGTCTAAGGGATCCCAGATAGCCACACTATGGACACTGTTCCACGAATATCCAGCTGGGGGCCAACTCTGTTCTACTTCTTTCTTTAAAAAGATGGCCCGCCCACCCAGCTTAATATACAGGTTGAAACAGAAAGGGTATATATTTTTTTCAAAACTTAACTTTATATATTTAAAACTATCAGCTTTGGAGGAAACTTGAAAAATAAAAGGTGATATAGTGATACAGCTGTTGACAGATTTCATAAGTCTACAAAACCTTTAGAACTTCAAATGTCCCACAAAGCCGATGGTTTTAGATTTACAAAGTTAAGTTGCAAAAAAATAGTAGGTATACACTTTCTGTTTCACCTAGTATATTCTGGCAGTGTCAAGTAACAAATATCAATAGCAAACACATTTAATACCGAAATAAAACAAAACTGTGAAAACCATAATGGAGGCCCCCAATTCTGTTTCCGCTGGCATCTCGGTCGATACGCGATACGTCAATGACGTATCGCGTATCTGAATACGTCAGTTGTGACAGTTATTCTAGAATAAGACTTGTGACAGTTATTCTACATATAGGGAAAATTACAAAACTGATGTATTATATCGTATCTAAAAGCGTCAGTTTTTACAGTTATTCTAGAGTATGACTGTTGACAGTTATTCTATAGGGAAAGTGTCAAAACGGACGTATTGAGAGTCGAGTGCGAGTCTAGCGAGATGCGAGTGGTTAATAGAGTTGGGCCCCTCGTCTATGGAGTTCAACTACAAGACAAACTCCCAATTAGATAGATGCGGTGGCCTAACCGGCTTAAATATAGGTTCGAGTTTAATTAAATTAGGGACAGTGTTGCCAGCTGTCTCCAGTGAAACTCATCTACATAAAAAAAAATATGCGTCTCGTGACGTTCCACAGAAGTGACAACTTAAACTGACAGATGGGCGCCGTAACGCGTTACGTTACGAAACGGTTTCCCGGCGGTGTCAGATTACCTAGTTACAGTATGAAAAGCAAATCGGTATGAAGTGCGACTCGAACTCGTGTAAAGCACGATCTTGGGTACGCTTTTAACATCTCATTTTGCGCTATTATGACATAAGAATGACATTTTGACGACCGCTTGGCGCAGCGATTTGAGCGTAGACCGTTCGGCTCACTGCACCGGTGGTTGCGGGTTTGACAACCGCCGGGGAAGATTTCGGAAAAGGCCTCTTCGTAATTTGCCCTAGGTCTTAGGTCTGTTGCTAAAATACATGTCTGTTGATAAAAATAATGAATAAATTAGCCTTTACTTTGATCTCAACGTAAATGTTAAAACAAACATTCATATTATTAAATAATGTAAAATACGGATTTAATTAATAGCGTCATGACGTCATCGCGTAAATTAATAATTAATTCGCGCGAGACAAACGAACTCGTTACGGCACGTCTATCTGTTATCATGCTCATTATTCGAACTGATGAAACTATCGATTAATTAATCGAATGTTATCGATGCATGTTTAACGATTATCGATTTGGTTTTTATAAAGCGATTAATCGGTTTGTTTTATTAAATTAGGAATAAAAAAAACGGTTAGGAATTAAAAAAAGGTGAGTACCTTCAGTGGTTTGGCCACTGTTATTAGGCATTTTATTTTCTTGTATGTGAATACCTAATTTTAATAAGAACTTATTGGATTGTAGGCCGCTTCGGTTCACTGCAACCAATCGTTGCGGATTAGATTACAGAAATGGCCTTTTCGTTATTTGCCCTGGTCAGGGTGCTACTGGGATCGCCCCCAGTCCGTTGTACGGTACCCATTAGTAACCCATATGTGTCACAATTAGTTGCATTCAGACAACTGTAAACCATTTCTCAACCTTTCGAGCCACTCAATACAATTGATAACCATACAAAATCCATGCTTACTATGAGATTTCCAATTCTTCATTCTTTTTAAACAAATGAAACCTATTATATGACCATCACTCTACACTACCGAACACTCTTTCTTGTTTATGGTCAACATACATGTCGAGATGCCAGTGGTTGGGTTAACAGAGTTGGGACCTAGTTTGGTATGTTACCTAGTCTGGCGATGTTTAATGGTTAAGGTGAAGGCGCCTGTCTAGCCCGCGAAGTTCAAAATTTTCGAGTATTTTTATAGTTTATCCAAAATCTGAAAACATTTAAGACAACATTTTGTGATTTGCGACAAACACAGTATGCAGTGCGTTTATTAATACATAAATTTTACTCTAAATAGTATGACGGTGGATATGATACTAGTAAATCACTAAATATACAAAAAAATCCAGTTTTTCTGGTTATCTGTCGTTCTTGAAATGTTTTAGAGTAAGTTGGATAGATTAATAAATACATTGCATACGGTCTTTGTCGCCAATTACAAAATGTGCCCTTTAATATTTTCAGATTTTGAAAAATTTCTAAAAAACTTCAAAAAAATTGAATTTCGCGTGCTAGATGGGCGCTTTAGCCTTAACCTATCCAACTCAGAACTTCAGTTACACAGTTACGACGTCACATTGCCATAACAGATCTCTGGTACCCGTTCATAATCACTCCCCTTTTTAATTCGTCAAGCACGAGTCAGATCCGGCGATAGCGCCCCCTCACGAGCGTTAACTGAATTACGTGTGCGATTGCGATTTTTTTGTCGCATTGCCGCAGCGAGCAGGGCCAATTAACTACCCCATGTTACTTCGTATAATCGCTTCCATTGTTTGTTTATAGACCTATGCTAATTGTAAATCGATATAGATTTTTAAATAGATAACTTTGTAAGTTTATAGGTAAGTGTAATTTGGCGAGTGTTCGCGTGTCTGCGTTTTTGGATGAATTTTGAAAAGAACAGTGATAGCCGATTGGTTAAGCACGCGTCTTGCGGGCACCAAGTGCTGGGTTCGAACCCCGGCTCGCAACTCTGTGTTTTTAGAAATGTGTGAATCATAATTACAGTATGATTTTCACTTGCTTACGGTAAAGGAAAACATTGCGACGAAACCTGGATGTTTTAGAAAATCTAAACAATTTTCGAAAGACATGTGAAATCTGCCAACCCGTTCTGGGCCAGCGTGTTGGATGGCCTGAATCCCTCTCGTAGACCCGGACCCATGCCCAGGAGTGGGACGTCAAAAGGGCTAAATAATTACTAAATTTGTATTTAAATAGAAAATGAGTGAATTAAGTATTTACTCACTTGCTATTCCTTGATTTCAATCACGACCTACGACTCTTTATTGTAAAACATGTTGAACAAGTATTCGTTGCAGCTCGTGACCAGCCATCGCCAAAATAACTCATTAGGTACATAAAATAGGTTAGGTACAATTAAAGGCTTAGGTAGGTACCTAACCTATTTTATTTAATAGCTTATACCACAGCCAACGAGATGCGATTACGAAAAAAAATTAGATTATTTCACGAAATCATTAACCGTTTCACCTTCATTTTTGATTGACATTCCGGTTCCCGGCACAGAATAAACCATGACTTTATAATAATGGACCCCGAATCTTGGTTAACCGACTTGGAATCCACCATTATTGACATTTTGTATCACTTCTCGTTGGTCGTGATCCTACTAATATTATAAATGTGAAAGTTTGTGAGTGTGGATGTATGTATGTATGTATGTATGTTTGTTACTCCTTCACGCAAAAACTACTGAACGGATTTGGATGAAATTTGGAACACAGATAGT
Organism: Notodonta ziczac; assembly: GCA_918843915.1. NCBI lineage: Eukaryota > Metazoa > Arthropoda > Insecta > Lepidoptera > Notodontidae > Notodonta > Notodonta ziczac. Next base: position 5,043,557 of record OU974060.1, on the reverse strand, counting down.
TGATAACCGGGATTAACATATAGGATACTTTTTATCCCGATAATCCCGAATTTTTTTACGTTAAATACTACGCGGACGAAGTCGGGGGGCACAGCTAGTATAACATAATTTACACTTTCCGCACTTAAATTAAACAAAAGAATCCAGTTGTAAATAAGGACTTACAAAATTTTATTATTATTATAGTTCTAATTCCATTAATACTAAATCCACGACATAACCCTGCCGCTGCGGTCGGTCGCAAATATACGTAATAACCATAACAAGTGGGGCACTAAAACAAAACCGTAGTTAACGATATATCAATAACAGTATAACGAGATGGGCCGTAACCCTCGCCCCTTCGCCGAGAACAATTAACTTATTGCAACACTTGAGGGGTTAAGCATAGAGTATTGAAAAGAGACGTGACAAGTTTTCGCAAGTTTTTCGTATATTTTATTATTAAATCTTAGTTATAGGTACCTAGTGTTTACTAGATATACCTAGCATTACACAATAGTGTACTATCCAAATATATATAACTCAAAGGTGACTGACTGACATAGTGATCTATCAACGCACAGCCCAAACCACTGGACGGATCGGGCTGAAATTTGGCATGCAGGTAGATGTTATGACTAAGGCATGCGCTAAGAAAGGATTTTGATTAATTCTACCCCCAAGGGGATAAAATTGGCGATGAAAGTTTGTATGAAACTTTGCCAATTTTAAACCGATCGGGCTGAGACTTGGCATGCATAAAGCTACTATGACGTAGACATCCCCTAAGAAAGGATCAAAATTCCACGCGGACGAAGTCGCGGGCTCAGTTAGTTCTTTGTATAATAGCCAAAACAAACAAGATACCACTGGTTGGTATTGAATGAAACCGTTTATTCGCCTTGAATTTTCTAAATGTATACGTATTTGGCAAACTTTTATAATGGCATTGGTTTTCTAAATTCATAAATAGCAATTCACAAGGCAGTCACAAACAACATAGGGCTATATGGGGACCACCACATAAAATACAGTTCTAGAAAAAAATAATATTGTATGGAAAAATAATTTGAGTGCCTATTTAAGTATATAAGTGCAAAGTTACAGTGATAGTTAGTAGTAAGAAAGTAGTTCTCACAGACATAGATTTACATAGATAATGCAAGTATCACGATTTGTATTGAAACCAAGCGTGCCGAATTTTTAACACCTACTGTGACGTCATTAGTGACGGGAAATCAAAACCGATTCAAAGACACAGACGCCGCCGATGCCCCTCCGCTCGCTACGATTTTCTCGAGGGATTATCTCGCTCTTACTCATATTTTTATATCGTAGTCGCGCGGACTGTAAGTTAGCGGCGACCAACCTTGACGCTTGGTCGGGGTTTCGTACACGCGAAGTACATGCATTTGCGTTATCTATGTAAATCTATATCTGTGGTACTATTATAGTACTACTACTCGTACCAATCGACTTACTCTAGTAGATTGTAAGTGAATAATAAAAGAAATAAGTGATAAGAAAAATCTATCTGGGTAACTACCCAGATTGATTTTTCTTACTTCGTAGGATTCTCATTACCCAATTAGTCGTAATATTTATTTTTCAAATTAAAATGACTCAGCAACTAATTTTTTAATTTATCTTGATTATGGTAAACCTTTTTCAAAAATTTTGTTTTTTAAGTTAACGTTTATTACAAGATATATGTACTGGTACACCGTATTCAAATAAACCTTGTTCGCAAGGGACGGTGCGAGGAAAGCTGGCTGCATTTCCTCCTTCAATTTTCAAACTGATTTTTTGAACGAGGAAAGAGCCAGGCTCCCGCTCGTCATCTGTGGAGGCAATTATTTCTGGGATTGGTTAATATTTATTTTAAAATTACATTCTAATGTTTAAAGGTCGTCGCTATATAAGTTTTCTTAAAATCAGTTTCGTCTATCAACAATGCCAACTCTATTCAATTCAGTGACACGAGGAGATACTGTTTGGACCCTTCATTGAGTTCCAACGCGCGTTCGAGGGTTAAATAATTGACCACACTAACAAGAGCTATAACGTCCATATATTTCTTTATAATTATAATAGGTATAGAGGTCTAAATAATTTGGTTATTGAGATGAAATTTATTTGTTTGTGATCGGATTATAATCGATTTAGTAAGTAGTGATAAAAATCATTCGAATGACTGCGGTTTATCGTTAATTATAATAAGACTGTAAGTAAATTATTTTTGGCGTCTATTATTATTTATTGTAATTGATTATTTGGATGGACTGTATGCCTATTTATGAGGAAGGTTCTACAGGAGATTTCGTAAGTACAGTAAGCAAAATTAAAAAGTACCTTTAAGTAAAAGATTTCCTAAAATTGTATTTTATTCATGTACAATGTAGAATATTTAAATTGTACAGCATTTATGCGCTGAAAAAATCTTTTGCAAAGCCGTTGTTATTTGATGATATCTAAATATATATAACTCAAAGGTGACTGACTGACTGACATAGTGATCTATCAACGCACAGCCCAAACCACTAGACGGATCGGGCTGAAATTTGGCATGTAGGTAGATGTTATGACGTAGGCATCCGCTAAGAAAGGATTTTGATTAATTCTACCCCCAAGGGCATAAAATAGGGGATGAAAGTTTGTATGAAACTTTGTCAATTAAATTCCACGCGGACGAAGTCGCGGGCACAGCTAGTTTTTTTATAAACGGGTAGACTTATAAATGTAAAATGTGAAAATTGTAGTTTAATTATTGAAAATAAACTACTATTATTAGGTAGATTGAAAATAGTTACAACTATTTAAATTACATTATATTTAAAGTCAACTGGTTCATTAATAATTGACAAAATGTTTGACACTTAGACCGTGTAAGCGCTTTGCCTATAAAACAATCTGTTGTCCAAACAAACAAAACAATCAAACTGCCTGTCACAGGCAAACGTGACAACGAATTAAAAAAAATACGCGTTAGGGTTGGCACGAAAATAAAATTTTGTGAGTTTTTTTAGGTACCTAATTGGCAAAACGCTAATCTAAAATTGTCTCCATGTTTAGTTTGTTAATCAATTATCATAGGACATATAACCAATGAATCAGAGTTCTGGAATTTCATAAGCTTTTTTCTTTAAAAAAATAAATAAGGTATATTACCTGTAATAAAGAAAAAATAAAACTAACTTTAAAGCCAATATTCTGGGTCTTCTAATGCAATAATATAATATTCCAAAGAAAACACTGCGTAAAGATATATTAAAATAATATATATATATAGGTAAAATAATAATAATTCTATTACCAAAATTTACCAGCCCTAGCTTAACACAGGGTGATTCCACCGCCAGTACAGTCGGCGACAATAAAAAGTGCACAGCGAGGGGCGTGATCGAATTATCCTATAATATAATATGCGAGCGATATGCAGCCGCGGGACCATCTGATATCATTGTCTGGTGCGTGGGGTGCTGTTACTACAATTAAATTATTTTCATATTTTATTGATTGAGTGTACTTTTAGGAGTAGTGTTACATCCTTTTGTTTGTCTATTGAATATAGGTATTTAGTTTAGATGGTAAAATCAAATTCAAAGTCTACAGCTTTGGTTTTTCATATAGTGTACTGAATAAAAAATAACGACAGCAAAACCATTTGCTGTCGTAGTGCAGGAACTCCGATAACCATATTGGAGTTCCTAGTCAGTAGGTATCTATTTTAGGATTTTTTACTAAAAGTTTTGTAAGTAGTAATAATAATAGCAAATAATTTATGAATACAAGGCGTTACCTATATAAATCTTTGCTGTAATTTATTTTTATTATTTTATTTTAACTGGCATTAAGTGTAATTTTAAGCCTTTGTTGAAATGACTCTCAGAGAAACGAAAAGAAACAGTTTTTTAATGATAATGTTCTCTTGACCAGATGCAAAGTAATTCAAATCATGTCAAATTTCACAATGCATTAAGTTTTGATAAAACAAAATAAACGGAGCGTGAGAATATTACTTACGAATTATATAGACATCACCCAGAGACCCAGTCTCCATGGGGCCATCCCACCACCCTTTCTACAGTCTGCACCGAAACAAGATGTTACTCATTTGAGAGCACTTCTAAACAGTCAAGTGCAAAATTCGATGCTACATCAAAGCATTACAGATTATACGTATCACGCCTTACTTCGAATTCCAAAACGACATTAGTAACATCAAATTCTTAAAGCAAATGTCTGTCGTATTTTGGTGTCTGCAAAGCTGATATTTCATTAGCTATAACACTCGTTGCAGCAATTATTGTACCAATAAATGAAACATCATAAATCATGTTTACGCTGTCTTCAATTTTGAAGTTTACTGCTCCATCGTTAAAGTTGTTTTTGGGGTGATGGTTTGAATCAATGGCAGTTAACACTGCTAATCCCCAAGGGGCGCAAACCCCAAAGCTTTGTGGGGTAGATGGGAAGTTTATGAAGGCGCACTTGTAACCCGAAGAGAATTACAAAAACCGTGTTATTGTTTTGTATGGGTGAGCTGGGAGATTTTATGTGTTAATAAAAAGTGGGTGGAAAATTGGCTTCAGTGAAATGTGCGCGGTGTTATCTAATGCTGAATTGATAAATGGTATTGTTATTTCTGTTTTTAATAAGGCATGCGTTATTAAATCAGCGTATAATAAAGGTTTTATTAGCTTTACAGGTGATACGGGTTTCAAGGTAGATGATATTGAAAATGGAAATGCAAATGCTACATTCTGTAATATTTTTAGGTTTTGGGGTATATTTAGTTTTGAAATTATACCTACAATTTCGTTACAAATTTACAGAACAACAACAACTTTGGATTTTATTGCTATTGTCATTTACTTTTGTTCGTTGTATATGAGAATCATTTAAGTTTCATAGTTTCCATCATATGAATCTAATATCGTCACTACTTGATCCCTATCATCACAGAAGCGTGGGACTGTATCAAATTCGTGTGACAATTTCCAAACATTTATAACATGTCTCTTGAGAATATCATCACATTTGGGGCTGGTTACCACTTTAACTTGGCCTACCATTCCCCCTTCTTTATACACTTCAATGAGGGGCTCAGGGGTGTTTGTTTGAAATGTGGAGTTCGGATTATAATTGATGAATAATCTATCATCGCTTGAGCATTCGCACGGGTATCCCGCGCTGGTGATTATGGGATTAGAGTGAGAGATAGTTTTGTGATAACATAATTATATTAAAATCTTTATCGCTACGTAAAATAAAATTTAATAATTTCCAATACAAATAAGTGTAAGTTAATGGTAGGTACAGTAACAGCTCCTTATTTGCGCTTCCTTCATTCGCGTTTTCACTATTCGCGGATTAAAAAATTGCGACCCAATTCCTATATTCGCGGCTAAAGATTTCTTTATTCGCGGATCTAATTGGTAAAATGACGAAGAATCTGTGCAAATTCGAACTATAACTGCCAACAATGCCGAAATTGCGAATGGAATAGGACGAGATGGGTTCGAACCTTTCATAACTTCTTTTATCAAAGGTTCCAACAGATAAAATCAAGTGACATTCAGGAGTTGCTTGAATCGCGAGATGAAGATTTGACTGAAACCGAATTGGAAGACATATTAAATTCACAGCCCATTGAAGAAGAGGCTTCAACAAGCACTGGAAACGTGACATTTAATTTGATAAATCTTAGTGAAGAAGAATGGTAAATGAATTTTGTAATTTCTATATTGAAATTGATATGGAACAAAGTGTTATTTTTAAGAGGCAAATGACTAATGCCGCAATATCAGTCTATCATCAGTCAAACTGCTTAATATCAGTCAGGATTGAAAAAGTTTTAAAAACTGCCAAGCAAGAAAAAAATACAAAATTCTTTAAACCATTGCCTAAGCCTGAAGATAATAATTAATCAATATGGTCAAAATCATCAACTAAATTGTTTTTTTTAATATATTTTCTTTTTTATTTTGTCACCTAGGAACGTATCCCCTATAATCCCATATGAATTACCATTCCATATTCACGGTTTCTGTATTCGCGGCATATTTACGGAACGCATACCCCGCGAATAAAGAGCTTTTACTGTACTTAAATTTATTTTCTTCTATCCATCTTTTTTCTGAAACCTATGCAGTGGAAGACTTTTTACCATAAGGTAGACTGATGACATCACTCGCGTCGCAGGAAGCTGGTGGTCGCCAGTGGCGAAGAACCATTTTGGAGGATAATGTCCAGCAGTGGACGTCTTCCAGCTAATGGATGGCCAATGGATGAGAGACACAGAAATACCTATGTAATAGTAGAACCAGACAATAGCCAAACCAAGATAATACTCGTATAACAACGAATTTTAATTTCTATTCCCGATCTTCGGATGGTTTGTCATGAAAAATATTTGTTTTGAATTAAAATGGCAAATTCAACCAATTTATGATGAAAGGTAGGTACTTATTTGATCAAATTCTCCTCACTTCCAAATAGGTAAATTACTCAATTTTATGAAGGTAATAAACAACCAAGTACTTAAACAGTCGTCCGACAAAAGCTCGAATAGCTGATAATCATAATCCATACTAGGTATAAGGTCACTCGGGAGATGATGAGTGACTGTAACCAACTAAGCAGGTACAGCCAATACCACAAGTGTACCGAACTCCATCAAGTGTTGACGCCTCGTGAATATTTAAGCACAAGACGCTGACGGGTCAGCCTCTCCGTGTCATCCGTCAATGTCCATTTTAACTTTAAATTTACTCTTTATTTCATTTTTTTTCTGCAAGGGAGCAACATAAAAGCGTTATCGAGTAAGGGCGTTGAAAATAATAGGGGGACTCGGAATTTTTAACGTTGGAAAGTTGTTTGATGAAATATTAAAATACTTTTGGGTTCGACTGTACCAAAGTCTAGATTTTTTTGTACCTGATGTGGGAGTACTACCTTTGTAAGTATATTGGTAACGTTTTATAATAACCGATTTCCCTATACCAAAATTTAAAATGCCTTGTCCTTAAAATATCTATTATAAGGCCTGTATTAATAAATCGATCTCAAGTCTGAAAGCGATCTTGAGCTACAAAATGACTTGTCAAAAGTGTACTCAGATTGCTTTGACTGTATGGGTCTGACTTTCTAGGTGCCGCATTAATACCATCTAAATATATATAACTCAAAGGTGACTGACTGACATAGTGATCTATCAACGCACAGCCCAAACCACTGGACGGATCGGGCTGAAATTTGGCATGCAGGTAGATGTTATGACGTAGGTATCCGCTAAGAACGGATTTTGATTAATTCTACCCCCAAGGGGATAAAATAGGGGATGAATATCCCGAAATTTTAGTTAAGTTAAATTACACGCGGACGAAGTCGCGGGCACAGCTAGTTCATTATAACTTACAAAAGGATTCTCATTATCCACTACCTACCTACCTAGTTCCAATCGATATCACCTCCACCTAAACAACTGGATACTCGTAAATGAAATACAATCAGTTCGCATGTAGCCTGATCCCGCCACACACTCCCACCTGTAACCAGGATCGACTATGGTGACCAATAATGACGTCGAGGTTTGACCCTCGATGATTCCCGGGGAAAAAATAAATAGTTTTGGAATCCGCACGAATTTAATCGAAATAAAAAATAAGAGTTGGAAGAAAAAAAATCTACTTCCTTCCAGTGCAAAGCGGGATACAAAAATGGCTGGGACAGTTGAAGTACTAAAGGTTTTGTAGACTTGTGAAATCTGTCAACAGATGTATTCCTGCAACACCTTTTGTTTTTTAAGTTTCCTCCAAAGCTGATAGATTTAGAATTACAAAGTTAACTTTTGAAAAAATAGTATACGCTTTCTAATTTAACCTGTAGAATATCTCACAGTTAAGAAGACAGCAACTCTACTATTTGAGAACAAGGTTAATACTAAGGTCGCTCTACCGTGTCATAGCTCTATGTCCTTTACAACTCAAATTGCACTCGAGTCCGGGATTATATTCGCCGCTGCGCTAATCAGTCTCACTTGGGAGCTAATTGCTTTCCACTATTGTGCGCTAAATACGTACTAAACTGCGGTGAACTGTGGCATTGCCAGTTATTTATTAAAATAGAGTCGTATTTACAGTCATCAGGGTATACATTTAATTTAAAAAATGACCTGTAAAAAGACAAGTCCGCTGAGTTTCTTGCCGGATCTTCTCAGTCGACGTCGCGTTCCGATCCGGTTGTAGATATAAGGAAAAAAAATATGTAAATTGACAATTTGTAAGTGCCCCCGTAGGCCTAAACAAAATAAATGATTTGAATTTGAATTTGTAATTTAATTATATTATTCTATCTGCTAGCAGCATTTTAACAGAATCAAAAGGGGTTTTTTTACTATAATATTATTATTATATCAATCCGGTCTTGACTACTAGCTCTTGCCGACTCGTCATGATTATAAGTGTGGTAACAAAATAAACGTATAAATAATTGTGGCTAGAAACAGCGCGGCGAGGGAGAACGATACGACAATAATACAATTAGGTTTTTCCTCAAAACTCGCCGAGGGTCAAATCGTGTCTTCTCGAATGAGTTGTGGACATGCTCGCTTAAAAAAACATTTGGCCTAAGAATTGTAATTCAAGCAAATTATGACGAACTCTTTATTCTAACTTTATTCGAAACACAACACGCAATTCCCACTGTTATTTTAAAACTAATTGGACGAACTATCAATCGTAGTTTGTAAAACTATACGAATTTTGACGTCGCGTCGCGTCGGTCCGTCAGTAGAAATGTTCACAAAAATGTGTATAGAAGTTGAGTTATAGTTAATGTGGTGGGAATTGGCGTTTGTTGTTAAAATAATGATAATAATATTCTCAAGATTGATGGAATACTATTTCTATTTTTTTATTGAATTATGTTAATATTAATTTACGAATCAGCTATAAATTGCAGCCGGTGTATTTTAAACGATTCTGGATGACATGACCTCACTAGCAAAATTACAAACAGTCACCTAAATCCTAGACCTAAGTAATATCGATATTAATTACAACTAAGACGACGCATTGGACCTTGTTTAACAACAATTTAACTACAGTTTAAAAGTCAGCGCTGTTAGAATAAGCAAGTGCGTTAAGGGGACTTTACCACACCAATTGATCAACATTGATATTTTCTAAACATTTTTACCTGTAGGTATCATGTCAAAATCTTCTTCAAATTCAAATCATTTATTTTGTTTAGGCCTACGGGGGCACTTACAAATTGTCAATTTACTATTTTTTTTCCTTATATCTACAACCGGATCGGAACGCGACCTCGACTGAGACTGAGTGTGAATGACCACTAAATGTAAGTCACAACCGATTTGTTTTTAAGGCACAGCATGCGCCAATTCTCACTGTCTTTACTACATATCGCAGTAGTTCCGTTAGCACGCTATACCAATTAAATGACATCGGTCCCAGGATTGACTCCCGACGGCGGACGTGCCCTTGCGACGTTTGTAAACTTATTTGTGTCAATTGTCACGCGATGCAAAAAAGAGGTTTTGTAGTTTTTAAGGGTTCTATTATTTTTAATAAGACTATTTGGAAGGGATTTTTTTTTTGGAGACGAAACCGTGATATCTTATAACATGAAACACGCAGATATATAATGCATACTGCGTCAATAGGCTAGTGGTTAAAGGGGCCGCTTACGTAGGTGAGAGGTTCTGGGTTCGCTGCCCATCTTGGCCATTGAACTATTGCCGTGAGCCCACTCCTAACGCAAGCATTAGCTTAGCTGGACAGGGTGTTGTCAGGTTTCAACATTTTCAAGACTCTAGCAGTGTTAAAAATAATGCCATTATAAGATCGTTAAAACATTATCCGTGTTTATCACTAGTTTAAAAACTTTGTCACGGGAATAGTGCCAGGTCCTGATTAGGTAGGTACGGCTATGCTGGGCTAAATCCAATAAGGGAAATATAAGGGGGAAGGCAGAACTGTAAGGAGCAGGTCTATGTCACGCGTGTACATTACCGGCACGATGGAGGCGGGCGCATTCTTCGGGTGATATGGCTGGATCCTCAGGTTCTTCAGCACGGGCACAGCACTGGAGCGCTTCCAATGGTTTTAGAGTTCTCACAACACAAACACACAGTAGATAAGGTAGATTACACACGATTAGGAATTTAAGGCACAGGAGCACGCGCGAGATCGTCTATGCCACTCGGAACTTGGTCAGTACACTGTCATGAAGGGGGGAAAAGGACAACAGCACAAAATATCACAATACTCGGGGGTAGGCAGATGACGGTAGACGGGACACATTTTAACTAGCATACAAACCCACATACAAAATTCTAAAGCAAACAAAACTTTGAATTTTAAGAACTCTGACGGCATAGAACACAATGAAGTATATATATCTGGATGTATATAGATCTGGACCTATAACAAAGGTTAGTCGATGAATAACTCTTAACATTTAAAGGGGATTTTCAAACAGCGAAATCGCATCATTATTTAATAGTTTGATATCGATTACGTAGAGACATCCTTTAAAATATAATTTAGGGTAACCTTGATCCATCATTGCACCACTCGCACTGTCGTTATCTTCATTATCCATTGCTTTTCTTGTTATACTTTGAGACGAGAGTGTACCTATAAACGAAGCAATAGATGGAACATCATTTTAATTTGTTCGGGGATTTTGTGGTACCGTAATTCTAGGGTTCCCAAGAATAATCAGTTTGTTTTTTCCACGCTTCAAAAAACAAAATGTAGTAATGACAGCACAGGAGTCACGTCCTATTGTTATTATATGAAACCCTCTTCATATTAAAATAGTATTATATAGCGTAATGGAGGCCTTAATTGTCGTTAAATCGACCGCTTGGGAGGACGGAAATGTATTTTTTGTATAAAATCGATTTCGTTTAGAGTAGTTTTGTGGGCAATTGTTTTATGATTTGTTTTTTATTTGGAAATGTAATTTGGGCCAAGTCTAATTTCTTTGACAAAATCGTTAAGGCGCTGTGTGCAGAAAAATGAATATCAGTTTTGGCCTATCTGACACTCGCGCTCGCTAGCCACGTCATTACGTCGGCACTACGGAAATCTATGGAGCAGTCTAAATAGTTATTTTTTAACAGAAATAAAAATATGGATGAAGTTCTCAGTTCAGTTGTTTTTTATGTATGTTAGATCACGTCACTACCTCAGATCTCCGTCATTTATAAACCAATTTGAAATAATATTTATTTATTTGATATTTTTTATTGTTTACATTATTATTTATTGATACTTGTAGGACCCATATAAATTTCACCAAAATCGGTTCAGTAGTTTGGGAGATGGACTATTTACGGTTACTAGCAATTCAATACGTAGTTTACCATTAAAAACATGACCAAAACTTAAAAAAAAAATCGATTCCAATAAAACTGGGTGCGCTAAATAAAACGCTGGAAATTTGGAGGTCCCTAATTTGGAGTCAGTGTCAATTCAAGTAAGTAGGAGTTGGTAGGTACCTAAGAAGCTGTCCTAACGTAAAGATTCCACCAGCGCAGCGACTCCATATGACATAAATTGTCATTTCTAGCTTTTTAATGCAGGTTTTATTGAAGTCAGTTCTATTTTTTTTATCATTCCTTAGTCACCCATTACACCAAAAATTTGGGCGTCAAGTATACTGATTCCATGTGCCCGCGACATAGTCGAAGTAAAGATGTTCCGTTAAAAAAAACCAGGTAATAAGTCTTAAAACACAAAGGCAATTGCAAATTGAATTATGCCGAAAAATTGTATTTTCTTAAATTCGGTAGTTAGCTAGATTATAAACCGATAGTAAGGTCGGTCGTCTGTCATCTTGGAATCCAAAATTTACGTCATAATCGTAATCGGCACGCCAAGAACCTAGAAAATTATACCCATATGCCAGATTTTCCAAAATATTATATAATAGTCCGCAACTTGGGATTAAAAAATTCTCATAATTATACTTCATAGAATATAGCTTGATCTCTGCGACAACTGTCAGTAAAATCACGCCTATGAAGTCTTGAATTTCATAATAGTACAAACAGTACCTGTCAATGTCATACTTTATGGGCATGCCGATCTAATTAGTGATGGGCGATGAATCATCGTGACCACAGACGATATTTGAAATAAAACTTAATTTATCTTTTAATTTTATTGTATATTATAATATCATAACATTATTTACATTTGTGCATACTGGATCTAAAATAATAGTGAGTAAATAAAATCTAATTTCGGGAGCGGGACGTCCGATTTGATAATATTTGCGAACAAGAGTTTATAATTAATTTACAAGATTGTTTTAGCGATTCAGAAACTGATCCAGACATGGATTTGGGTTGTACTCCTTTAAGAGAATAAATGTCATTTTATATTAAAATATTAGTTTTTAGCATTGATGATAGCAAGAAACGTCCATAATTTCTATCGACATTTTTTTATATCCTCACAACCCTATAAATATCACTTTGACTTAAGTCGCAGATATCAATATTAGTCATGGCATCTCTTTATGACTCATTATTGCAGAGCTCAGTGAAATGAAATCTATACAAAGAAATAAAATTGGAGTGTCTGTTTGTAATATCAAAATAACACCTTTTCACTAAATGCATATGAAAGTACATACGACACCCATAACAAAAACGTGTTTTAAAAAAATTTTGTCTGTCTGTCTGTCTTTCTGTCTGTCTGTGTGTTTGTTCCCGGTAATCTCCGAAACGGCTGGACCGATTTTGACGGGACTTTCACTGGCAGATAGCTTATAAGGAGTAACTTAGGCTACTTTAATTTTAGAAAAACAATTAGGGTTCAGCGTATAAAAATAAAAACACATGAAATCACAAATAAAAAAAAACATGAAATCAAAGAGTATCTCCGAAACGGCTGGACCAATTTTGACGGGACTTTCACTGGTAGATAGCTGATGTTATAAGCAGGTTAATTAATTTTAGAAAAAAAATGGGTCCTGTCACGCGGGCTCAGAACGCGGGAGCGGGCTTTTTGTTAAGTTAAATTCCACGCGTACGAAGTCGCGGGCTCAGCTAGTATATAATAAATTTAGTTAGTAAATTTATTTGACACATAAAGGAACGAAAAATTACAAGAGAGTGACAATTGATCTTCTTAAACAATTGACAGAGAATAAATCCAGAAAAAGAAATCAAATATGAAATTTAAATAAAACCTTATTTTATTTCTAACAATCAAGCTATGTTTTATGAAGTATAGTACTCCTAGTTTTCGCTTCTTCCTATATCTATGGTTCCCCAGATAATTTGTTCATTTCACTCTGTCCGAGCGCCCGACGTCACAGTCCTTTTATTCAGAGGCTAGAAGGCTGCAAACTGGCGCTAAAATGGATTTTTGGTACCGCTACAAAACTGTGTTTAAATATTGAAAGCAATATAATTATAGGGTAGGATACCAGTTTTAAAAAATAAATCCCATTTAATACTAAATATTAAATGGGTCTCGGGTTCAAACCCCGGCTCGAACCTCTGGATTTTTCGAAATCTATGTGCGAATCATAATTTCTATATTATGATTATCACTTGCTTACGGTGAAGGAATACATCGTGATGAAACCTGCATGTCTTAGAGGATTTAACCAATTTTCGAAAAACGTGAACCCCGCCAACCCGCACTGGGCCAGCGTGGTGGATTATGGCCTGAATCCCTCTCGTGTTGAGGGGAGGCAAGTGCCCAGAAGTGGGACGTCAAAAGGGCTAAAACTATTATTTATATTACTAAATATTGAGCTCCGCAATGGCCTTTTTCACGTAATCGCCTCTAACTGGTGGTATTTTAAATTATTCGAATTGATATCGGACACGGATAAGATCACTTACACGTCTGTGTCAGTGCCAAATTAAAATTTATTTTGAATATTTTTTCATGTCATTTTATTGTTGTATGTTATGACATATTCGATTACGTCATACGAATATGTCATACGATTATTAACATACAAATAAATAAATATCGCCAGACGAACACACCAACTGTATGGTCCCAAACTAAGCAACGCTTGTACTATGGGTACCATACAATGGACTGGGGATGATCCCAGTGTTACCCAGACTAGGGAAAATTACGAAGAGGCCATTTTCGAAATTTACCCTGTCGGGAATCGAACCCGCAACCACACGATGCAGTGAACCCAGCGGCCTACGCTTGAACCACTGCGCCAAGCGGCGGCCAAATTATATTTTTTAGTACATTTTAAATAGTCAAAAATATAAGTTGACTTTTAAAATACCCCTTCCCCCTGAACGACGTTATAAATAAACAATGATTATAATATCAAATATAATTAATAAATCATTAATAAAATAACCATTTCGTTAAGTAATATTCAAAAGCAATGTCTACTGAAATACATGTCTTTAAATAAATGTATGTTTTCTCATAATGTCTCCCTTCGCCGTTCAGCAAGTGAAAATTTACGTTGGAAATTATATGGAAATAGAATAATGAACTTTAAAAAAAAGACTGAAAATCTGTCAAATTACTACGATATACAAGTACATAATATAGTATCGGACTCGCACTTGAAATATTTTTTATTTGACCAAAGGAGTTTCCACTCTCTCCGTTTACGTATTGGTTACGAGGAATTTATTTAAATTTGGATCTGAAAAAAATCGGCATAGGTCCGACCTCGATGACGTCCGCAGACGACTGAGCTAGTTAGAATATGACAGTGATGCAATGACTTCATGTATAGAAAATATGAGATGACACTAGTGACCGCGCGCTCGGAAGTAAACCACATAAGCGCTAAACAATATTTCTTTGGTTATTAACAAAACTAGGGAATGGATTAATTTTTTTCTTATAAGCGATCCTAGATATTATCATTTACTATGTTTTAAAAAAAAATCGTCATCTAATTCGTAATAATATCGTGGATGAAATGAAAATAAAAAGCAATAACAGCCAACGTTGGTTTTTTTTTCTATCGAGGAAATTTCACTTAATCGTGTTTTCCTATATATGTAATCCTAGTTAATGTTCTTGAATAACACATATCTGAAAATAAGCTTCTTAATCTATAAAATTATAGAAATATTTCGAATTAAAAACCCAAAATAACCGAATGCCTCGACTTAATGGGGCCTCTAGTAGATTGTAGTGTGCTACCGTTGGGGTTTTTTACAATGAAAGGTCTTCTTACGGAGATTATGCTTGCAATAGTGATTCTCCTTTTCGGGGTATGAAACCAATATAATTCATAGAGTAATACCACTCTCCACATCACATACCTAAATCAATACATGTCATACAATACATCTAACACCGGTGTCAGCCCTGAGCCAAGAGCAAATCGAAGAATAACCCCTTTTGTTTTAATTTAAGTTAGTTGTTATTAGTGGTTTGCGCCCGTGAAATCGCGAAACGTCACCAATGGAAGACCAGCGCTGGTTCTTGCCAACCAGTACATGCTGAATTGGGTCCGTTTGCGGCGAGCAGAATTTGTTTTTTTTTGTTCTATTTGTTATTATCTTTGTTTTTTGATCGCCGCAGTAAAGTTTTTCTTTATTTTTCTTTCTTTCTTTCTTTCTTTCTTTCAGTAACGATATTCGAATATCAGTGATACCAGTCGTATCGGTCACCGCCCATTACATTGGCCTACAATGGTTTCAGCTAGTTTCAGCTGTATGCATTCAGTCACTGCAAATTCTTCTACTCGTTGAAAAATCGATTTCCATTTGAGATCACTTTAATGTTGTGATATCTGCTTTGGTGCCGACATCTTTGTAGACTTCACAGGGGAATTTAATTAAACAAAACAAAATCATTATTATTTCGGTATTTTTATTAAAACGTCCATTTGTGTGTAGTACTTAACGCAATCGAATTGGAATTATACAATAATTTACAATGTTACGAAATTGAATTCACAGTGAATTGAGCTACGGTCATATTATTTCAATATTTACAAGTATTTATCTCTAATATACATACTTAACACTTTTTAAAATAAAGAGAAGAGATGAAAATGCAAAATGCTGTCAGCGACTTGGTGAGAGCACTTACATTCAGTATTTTAAAGTTTACCTCTTTGAAGTCAATTCCAAGGAATTGATGGCGGAAAATTAATTTATAATATTTTCAAAAAAATGTAAACTAGCGGGTTTTTGTACATCTTTCATTAAACATTTCCGGACATGGATAATTATAATACAATTAAATTACAAAATGGTTCCTATCATAAATCTTTATTGTAACAGGAAGGATCACGAAAAATAAAGCTGCTCGAGAGGCTCCCAATGGGGCGTTCGAACTCTGGTGTAGACAATAAAGGTAACAATAAAGGGTTATTCTATTATATTATAATTATTTGTCTCTCTTTACAAGGGTGACCACTCAGAAGGTAGGGGTGTGTGGGTATGATAATTAGGATGGAAAGGGACACAGTCCCACCAGGAGCCTCTCACTCGGTTTGTGATTCTGTCTACAAGAGTTGAAGTAAAACAAACCTTAATTTAGGTAAACAAAGTAAAATATCATTAGGTGTTTACTAAAAGTCTTAGATCGGCAATCCAGTTACTTAAATATAATAAATCCATAGGTTTATATTATAATTTATTGCTATATTGTTGATATTTCTGCTCTTTTGAGGTAACGTAGTACAATTTTGAAAACTTTTAAGGCCGAATACTTACTGAAACGTTAGTTAAAGTTTAGAAGATCTTAAAGAGCGACGAGTATTCAGTTCAATACGAAAACATGTGTGTTATTAACAAATGTAGGAATTACCTTTACAAGCATACACATTTACAGCCCCAAAGCCTCGAAACTATCCATAGACCAATAAAACAAGACACCGCTTGCGTCCATTATTGTATGAGAATGCAATCATCAAAAGTTGGTGAGGTATCGGGGAAGGCGGGGAATTGTGATTGGTCCCTTCAAGATCGCGGCGTGAATAGACCAATTAAAATGTCAGGTGCAATTAAAATATTGGCCGACTGACACACCAACTGTATGGTCCCAAACAAAGCAACGCTTCTACTATGGGTACCGTACAATGGACTGGGGGCGATCCCAGTAACACTTAGACCAAGGCAAATTACGAAAAGGCTATTTCCGAAATTTGCCACGGCGGGAATTGAACCCGCAACGGGCATGTGCAGTGAGCCGAGCGGCCTTCGCTCGAACAAAGCGATCGTCAATATGCAGTGGCAATTCATTGTTAGGCGAGCAGACGGGCCCAGCTACGCGGTGTCTATGGCTTATTAATCTGTGGAAATATCATACTGTTGCCCAATATTTTTACACATCGCAATAACTATAGCTGACAAGATATTACACGACAAAATGATTAGCATAGGTAAAAGTTTGTTCCGTAAAAGATTTATTTATCCTAGTAATGTGACCACTTGAAATTTCTATATATTCTAACACTAACTTAATATTTTTTTAGGTAATTTTATTTGCTATGTTTCATAACTAAATCTATTTATACATAATGTCAGCTACATTTCAAGTAAATAAGCAGACTTAAGTATCGTTCGCTACATATTTAATTATGTTATCTATTTACTGATTTAATTATCTATAATACTGATAATGATTATTTACAGATTTAAGGTTACCGTTTTCCGCACCACTCATACGGAGAAAAAAAAAACTAGAACACAAATGAATTTTATAGTCATTAAAATCTCTTTTAGTATTTTTTCGCTAAACATTGTGTTGTATAATTGCAGTTGTATAATGTTTGGATACGAGGCATTATATAAATCTTTGCCGTAATTACAAAACGTTTAGTAACAATACTTTTAAAAGTACTAACTATGAACAACAAACACCATTTTAGTCATATTTTAACTCTCCGTAGGATTCAAATTAAAATAATGAGTACGAAATAGTATACTATTTGTTAAGTACCAATCTTGTACAGTTTACAGTCTAGTCTCTACACGATTCCGATAGACAGGGACATAAGTAGCTGTACGCGAAAAAAAACCCAACGGGAATGCACATAAGGTAGAGTGCCTTATGTTCTAGCATAGGTCTGTCTCTCTTCGTCAAGCATCGCTATCACCTTTAAGTCATATCCTAATCCGTCTCAACATATAGGGGACGCCACCGGCGGTGGATGGGGGGGCTGTGCGGTCGCAGCTTGGGCATTTAAAAAGTTCGCCTGATTTCCCGCCCAAGGCTGCAAATTCTGCAGCGCACTTAGGGCAGTATTCGACGGTGGGGCGGGCGGCGGATTAGCTGGGTTCTGGTAATGTAGAGCCGACAGTTGGGCGCCTCCTGGTGGATGTTCTGGCATGTAGCCTTTGCTGAGCGCTTCAGCTTGGAGGGAGAGCATGAGACGGTTCGCTGCTTGCCGTTCCGCTTCCCTCTCCTCCGCTGTTTGGCGTCTGTAACAAGGGCAGTTGTTGAGTGATGACGATTTAATCAGAATTTGCTATGTAAACCGTTGTCGAGAAGGTATCCTGAAGGTAGATGTTAGAGTCGAAATTTTGTGTATTTTTTCATCAGATTTATCCAGTACGTATGTTCTATTGTTTCAATGAAGATAAATATTCTGGTTGTTATAATTGTAATACTTTAGGGTTCGTCCTAAATAGTGCGTAGAGTCGCACCGGAATTATATTCCTACGGAGAAACTCCATAATCGCACGTTAAAAAAAAAACAAAAACTTGATTTGATGTAGAGTCCTGAACAACATGGGCTTAGTAGTATCTGAGATTAGCCGTTACCTAAAATTTTCGAGACAGACGAACGTCTGAGATAACTTTTTTTATAAAATATAGTGTCACTACCGGGGTCAAATGACTGAATAAAATAGCAGTCTAGCCAATTAATTCACGGAAACCTTTTAAAGCTATAAAAAAGCATGTAGAACATGCTTAAACACATAATAAAATAGATAATCTTTTATCTACCGAATCAATAAATCACTGGTCAATTAAAGGCAGTAACACACGTAAACAGGCCGGTATGGTTAGTACCTCGGACACTAATGGGGTCGTGAATAATTCACGTGGCCCGGCTCAGGCGGCTGCTAAATAATTTAATTCGGATAATCAGCTGTACGAGCTGGTTATATGATGTTGATGACGTTTACATAAATGTATGATGTTGGATTTCAAGCTACAAATATGAATGCGTAAGGTCTTTTTTTATTAAGCACTGGTCAGCGTTTGACTCCAATCGTACCTTAGGGAAAGTGACAATGAGAATCGCAGAGGTGGCACACTGACTCAGTAACAGTCTGTTTACTCTAGATGTGAAGATATCCAAGTTGTAACCTTCCGCGAAGCAAATGGTCCAAGTATGGGTGGAATACGACCGCTTGGCATTGTGGTTTGTACAAAGGCCGCTCGGTTCACTGCACATGGTGGTTGCGGGTTCGATTCCCGCCGGGGTAAATCTCAGAAATGGCCTTTTCGTAATTTGCCTTGTACTGGGTGTCACTGGGATCGCCTCTAGTCTATTGTACGGTACCCATAGTACAAGCGTTGCTTAGTTTGGGACCATACAGTTGGTGTGTCAGTCTGGCGATATTTATTATTTATTAATATCGTCACCGTAAGGATGAAATTGAAAATTGCTCCCTACGCTTGTAACACGATTGTGGCAGAGAGTTGACAGAAGTGTTCCCTTTATTCTAAAGAATAAGATGTATCACTTATACTAATGTATAAAGTACTAGCCTGGGCCCGCGACTTCGTCCGCATAGTATTTAACGTAACAAAAATTTCTGGATTATCGGGATAAAAAGTATCCTATATGTTAATCCCGGTTATAAACTATCTGATTTCCAAATTTCATCCAAATCCGTCCGTTAGTTTTTGCGTGAAGGAGTAACAAACATTATAATATTAGTAGGATTATAATTAAAGGTATACGTTGTAATTGGGCCAATAAATGCTTAGCTCTTTCTTTCATTTGATCGGTGAAGGAAAGAAGAAGAATGGCCAACGTGGTGAACTTTGGCCCTACCCTCTCTTACATTGAGGGGAGATGTGCCCGCTATGACCCAGTGCGGGTTGGTAAAATTCACATGTTTTTCAAACAAGCGTTAGATTTTGCATGCAGGTTTTCTCGTTTTCATCACCATATCACCCAACATATAATTATATTAAATAAGAACATAAACACTTTAAAAAATACATTAAAATAAATCATGCTGCGTGGGATAGTGCCAAGAATGCTGTTTGCATTTCGTCGTTGAATCGATAGGCTGTATTTTTGAACGAGGAAAGAGCCAGCTCTCTTGTCACCTGTGGAGGCAATAATTTTGGGAATTAAAACATTAATGAACTTTTTTACACTATATCTTATCTCCATGGGTTTCTACAGCAAATGTCACAAATACGTAATTATTATTTAAAGAAGCATATTTGCGCCGCTTGCCGAGATCCGCTTTTACTAGAATTATAATATGACTGGCTGAGCCCGCAACTTCGTCCGCGTGGAATTTAACTTAACAAAAAAACCCGCTCCCGCGTTCTGAGCCCGCGCGACAGGACCCATTTTTAATATTATGTTTTTCTAAAATAAAAGTAGTCTAAGTTACTTCTTATAATATCAGCTATCTACCAGTGAAAGTCCCGTCAAAATCGGTCCAGCCGTTTCGGAGATACTCTTTGATTTCATGTGTTTTTATTTTTTTACGCGGAACCCTACTTGTTTTTCTAAAATTCAAGTAGCCTAAGTTACCCCCTATAACATCAGCTATCTGCCAGTGAAAGTCCCGTCAAAATCGGTCCAGCCGTTTCGGAGATTACCCGGAACAAACACACAGACAGACAGACAGACAAAAATGTTTTCAATCGCGTGTTTGCTATAGGTGTCGTATGTACTTTCATATGCATTTAGTGAAAAGGTGTTATTTTGATATTACAAACAGACACTCCAATTTTATTTATTTGTATAGATGGATAGATAATATTATGATGAAAACCATAGGTCCGAGCCGGAGTTTGAACCCACAACCTTGTGCATTGAAGACGCGTGCTTAACCAGTCGGCTATCATTGCTTAAACTAAATTAATAATGCTAATGAGACTTCTTTAATTAACCAAACTGATAACTAGTTAAGAGCCAACATTAAAACAATTATCAGCAGCGCGACGCCCACAGTTTTCAACGGATAGTTCACCTTGTAAATAATACATGAGTTTTAGAATTGTGACGGTTCGGGGTTCGTTAACTGATTTGTGTCAATTAGTCGAATCTAAATGACGACAGGCAATTAGTCGGACGCTTAGTTAGTTACCAAACGTGGTGCGACTTTTAAAACTGATTGATTCAAGACATAAAATTACCTACGAATTTGAAATCAATAATACAAAATGAAAAATAACAATTTAGCCCTTTTGACATCCCACTCGTGGGCACGGGCCTCCTCTTACTACGAGGGGGATTTAGGCCGTAATCGAACACGCGCAGGCCCAGTAGGAGTTGGCGGACTTCACATGTCTTTCGAAAATTGGTCAGATTTCCTAGACATGCAGGTTTCCTCACAATGTTTTCCTTCACCGTAAGCGAGTGATAATCATAATATAAATTATGATGCGCACATAGATCTAGAAAAAATCAGATGCGAGGCAGGGTTTGAACCTAGGACCGGGTGCCTGCACGACGCGTGTTTACCCAATCGGCTATCACTACTGCATATGGTTGTATATCACCGAAACCGGTATTTTTTAATAAATTTAACACTCGCGAAAATTCTAGTAGAGCCAATGATATCTCAAAAGCGTACTCAAGATTGCTCTCACACAAGACTTGAGATGGATTCATTAATACCAATCTGACTCGTCAACTATCCAGGTTGAAAAAGAAAGAGTAAATATACTTTTTTGTCTCAACTTAACTTTGTAATTCTAAAACTATCAGCTTTGGAGGAAACTTGAAAAACAAAAGGTGTTATAGTAATACAGTTGTTGACAGATTTCTCAAGTCTACGAAACCTTTAGTGCTTCAACGGTCCCGTTTAGTACTTCAACGGTCCCGATAGTTTTAGTTTTACAAAGTTAAGTTGCAAAAAAAATGTATACGCTTTTTGTTTCACCTAGTATTATGGTCCTAAACTAAGTAACGGTTGCTCTATGGGTACCACACAATGGAGATCTCCCGACTATATTTTATAACTACCTATCTGTAAAAGTCAAAGCCTATCTCATTAGATAGTATTACAGCTTCACTTGAGTTCACCTGAACATTTGATCCTGAGTCAAGTAAGCGGTCTGATGCGATAATTCCGTGAGGTAGACCCTCTTAACGCGGATACGGGATTTGCATTATTCATGCACCAACTTATCGCACAACTGGTCCGGAGTTGAGTCGGGTCTTTTGTTTATCGGGGGAATTGATGGTTTCATTATGTAAGACCGATACACTGAGGACGTGTAGTAACGACAATCTATAGACATTTAACGTGTATTTTTCAATTGATTCGTTGATTAATGCACAAAGAATTATTGTCGTTACAAGAATTCCTTTTAGTATTTTTTAATAATTTTTTAAAGTAATAAGTTAAAATAGGAACTACAAAAGTCCAGACGTGTTAGCTTTTCTTGAGTTTCGTCAAGTGGTAAACCTCAACGTCATCGTTGACTGGCTTTCAGAAGTAACAGTGGTGATGGTGGTCCCATAAAACACAGAAGTAAAAACAGTGCCGTTTAGGGAAGTCCGAAAGGAACAAAGCTTTATACTAATAAAGCGTAGGGTGCCGCAGCTGCCACTTTGTATACCTATATATTTCGTGTAACGCTACTGACGCTTAGCACGGATAGAGTGGCCGCGCGGTAACTACCCCAAACGTCCGTATAGAAGCTTCCCTTCAACAAAAATGTACTATACAATTACTGAACAACCTCCTCACAAAGTTTGGGTTCTTTCGTGGCGCGTTGAATAATGGCGTAATGACAGACATAACCGCAGCGAGACGACCACAGCCCAAACTTGGATTTGTTGCTCAACTGATCGCGGGCAAACATTATTTAAGGCAGTTATTAAAAGGGATTAAACATGGCACTGGAAGTGAATTATTATTTTTTCATTAACAAATTAAAAATAAGTTACGTTATTCTTCACCGCAAACCGAAAAACACAGATAATAAAAACAACATTTTTTTTTGCCATCCCGAGTATTTTTTCGTATTTACTACTAAAGATTGTGTAATTATAGCAAACATTTATGTGATGTACATACGCGGGAATAAATATTTCCTGTAATTACATAACGATTACCTATTAAACACACTTAAAAGGATAGTTACTTGGTGGGTACTACAAAAATTTTTTTTTGTATTTTTTTTCACAGTGTATTCGTTTTAAGGACACGCTTACCACATCTAAAACAGAACTGAATCTGTGTCAAGTGAACCGGTACGTACTTAAAGCCACAACTTAACTTTGTGGCCTCTACTTAAAAGGGGTGAACACACTTTGGTAAATGATACTGCGCTCTTAAAATATTCATGCAGTAATATATCGGACTTTGTGAACTTTAGGTCTTTGAGCGCAGGTGGCTCGGAATTAGTTATACATTGTTGGTTCATGTGTTCCACCTTATATCTTCACGCCTTTATTCTCCGAAGAGGAAGGCAGAGGTGCACTGTAGTGGACACATTTCGCTGATGGCATTTTGGTCCCATATAACGGGCGCATTCCACGCAATGCAGTGGGTATTTTAGGCCAAAGTCCATCACGGTGGGCTTCTTGGCCACAAGGGTGGGCTTCTTAGGGCCGTATAAGTAAACTGATCTCAAGTCTGAGAGCGGTATAAGTACTGTAAGGAGGTCCATGTCGGCGCACTAGCCACTGGCAATAAGCGTTCCTGGCCGATAAGAATATATTTAAGAAAAGTATTAATTTTAAAATTTGAAAGCTCTGCGGTGCGCTGGCAGTGACAACCGAGAGACCACTAATATAGGAACTATATTTAAAGAAATGTATTAAAAGTGAATAATATAATAAATTTTATATTACCCAGCAACCTGAGTTATTAATATAAATACCCGGCGCCTCCACCGGGAGGAATGTAAGGAGGTCCATGTCGGCGCACTAGCCACTGGCAATAAGCGTTCCTGGCCGATAAGAATATATTTAAGAAAAGTATTAATTTTAAAATTTGAAAGCTCTGCGGTGCGCTGGCAGTGACAACCGAGAGACCACTAATATAGGAACTATATTTAAAGAAATGTATTAAAAGTGAATAATATAATAAATTTTATATTACCCAGCAACCTGAGTTATTAATATAAATACAGGTGCCACAGTACGCTTTTGACGTGTAGTTTTGTTGTTTCCAAGATACCTGCTCACATTCTGTTACTGTTCTATAGAATGTACACCATCTTTTATTAATTGAAAAGGGTAACCATTGAGTTTATTGCCGGATCTTCTCATTTCAAGCAGCATTCCGAACCGGTGGTAGATTTTGACTATTCATAAAATGCTTTGTTGGCTTACATTAATAAAACCAAATTTAAGTTTTAAGACTTGAGATCGATGTAGGTATTAAAAGAGGCCTTGGTTGCTAACTTATTTGATACTTAAACATGAAAGCTTAAGTATCTAAGTATTGAATATGAAAATGATTGCTTTATGAAACGTTTAGTTGTAGTACCTAGTTGGTTGTCTCAAGAAAATGCACTACTTACATAAATATATTATTATATAACTCAAAGGTGACTGACTGACTGTCTGACATTATGATCGTGATATCAACGCACAGCCCAAACTACTGGACGGATCGGGCTGAAATTTGGCATGCAGGTAGATGTGAGAAAGGATTTTGATTAATTCTACCCCCAAGGGGATAAAATAGGGGATGAAAGTTTGTATGAAACTTTGTCAATTTTAAACCGATCGGGCTGAGACTTTGCATGCATAAAGCTACTATGACGTAGACATCCCCTAAGAAAGGATCAAAATTCCACGCGGACGAAGTCGCGGGCTCAGCTAGTAGATCTATAAACTATTTAGGCTCTTGTATATGACTCTACCTCAAAAAATAGAGACCGAGATCCAAGTTGGATCAAAAGATCGGCGGAGCTTAACTATGTAATATAGCTTCGTTTCGTATGGTGAATGGGAGGGCCTAAAGACTACTACTAGGGAGGAGAGGGGTGCCCCCTCCCCACCTGTATAACTCTGTATAACTTGCCTTCAGGGCGACAACGTGCGATCAATGCCTTTGGTATCGCAAGCATCCATAGACTTGCCATAGATTGCAAAGTGAGTCACACAAAAAAAAAAACTTATAGTTGTCTGTCACAGTTAGTCACAGAAATGATGTTGGCATACATTGTTGAATACGAGAATTTTACTTTTTAAGCCTTTATCTGTGCACACAGTAGGAAGGAACTTACTCTAAAATTGAACATTTAAAAAACCCCCGATGCGACGACTTTTTAAAGTACAAAAGAGATGATAATTTTCAAACGGCTGAACCAATTTTTATGCAAAATTGCTAAGACAACTCTCGATAAAAATACCTTAAAAAAAAACAAAATTAAAATCGGTTCATCCGCTTGGGCGCTACGATGCCACAGACAGACACACAGATACACATGCTAAACTTATAACACCCCTCTTTTTTCGTCGGGTGTTAAAAATGTCAACTGCCGAAATACTATTTCAATATTCGACTAACGTTAACTTTGCCACATCATTTCGTCACAATCTCATGTCCGGCTTCTGTTCCAATGACGTTCACATAATTAAAAATACATTTCAAGTTACCAATCTTACGAACAGCCTATAGGTAAAGGCCGGTATACACTAATGAACACTTAAAACTTAATCGTCATTAAGTACCTCCATCGACACAGTATCTTTTGGTCGAAAAATTCTCAATTAATATAAACCGCTGATATAATTGAGGGTCTTAACAGCATTCGCGATATCTTGTGCGCTTGGCTTTTAAAAGCTTTTTTTAATCTATAAAAAGAGTTGATTATGCTATCGTACTACAGAAAAACATACTTTACCGTCTTCATTATAAAGGTTATCGTGAGTGTATTCACAAGTTTGGTGGCTTTACATGCAAATTAATGTTAAGGGCAGTGGAAGACTTTAAAGGTATCTTAATTAAATGATACAAGAGCAATGGCGCTTACTTAATTTTGTATCTACATCATAATGAAGGGAGTTTAACATTCTTAAGGCTAAAGCGCCCATCTAGCCCGCGATGTTCAAATTTTTTGAAGTTTTTTAGAAATTTTTCAAAATCTGACAAGAATACGAGTAAAAGGCACATTTTGTAATTCGCGACAAAAACTGTATGCAGTGCATTTATTAATATATCCAACTTACTCTAAAACATTTCAAGAACGACAGCTATCCAGATAATCTGGCAATTTTTGTATATTTAGTGATTAACTAGTATCATATCCACCGTGATAATATTTAGAGCAAAATAAATGTATTAATAAACGCACTGCATACTGTGTTTGTCGCAAATCACAAAATGTTGTCTTAAATGTTTTCAGATTTTGGATAAACTATAAAAATACTCGAAAATTTTGAATTTCGCGAGCTAGACAGGCGCCTTCACCTTAAGGGGTTATTAGATGACCCGTGTGGCACTAGGATTAGAATAGTCAAGCTCCCCACTCCTTCTGTCACACTCTCCTTTAGATTGGAAACGAGCGAGCCTTTGGTGTTGTAAACATCTATAGGCTACGGGAACTGCTTAACATAAGGCGGGCTTATTTGTCCACTTTGTAATATCCTGATAGTCCTACTGTATCCTACTAATATTATAAATGCGAAAGATAGTTTGTGTGGATGTATGTTTGTTACCATTTCACACGAAAACTACTGAACGGATTTGGATGAAATTTGGAACACAGATAGTTTATAACCTGGATTAACACATATAATACTTTACTTAAGTCTACGCGGACGAAGTCGTGGGCAGAAATTAGTGAAAAATTAATAAGAAATAACTACTCTTAACCTGTGTGTGTTTCTGAAAAGTCTAAAAGTAATGAATCCCATTTAGTTAACTAATGTCTCTGACTAATCTTTAGGGGGATAATAATAATAAATAAAATAAAATAAAAATAAAAAACCTTTTTATTTCATGCAATAAGAAAGTGTGTTTTAGGGGGATAAAGGTCGTGAATAGTGCCTAAAAGTATGTGTCTATAACAAAAACAAAGGCTTAATTAACCATATGAAAACCTTTATACCGAAGAAAGTTCCGCCGCAACTCACGTTTCATTAAAACCGAGGCACAGATGAATATAAAGTTAATTCATTCGTTGAATTTAAACTTCAGACTGATATACGACCACCCTGTATAGCAACCGACAAATTTACGAAGACCTCTATCCCCTCGCGATGTTAATCAGAAAAGGGGCGTTCGTATTAGCTTAGAGGGGTCCAATTTCGCTGGTAGCCGAGATAATGAATGATTGAACAAAGAGTTAAGTTTATTATAACGTTGCAAGAACTTTATTAGAACGGCTAATGCACTAGGTGTGATGTAGTGATGTGCTCACATCGATAAAAAATGCCGACAAGTTTTAAAGAAAGAATAAAATTGTAATATATAACACAACGGCATTGCTGCATTTTGACAGTTTGCATTACTGCATAAACATCTAGCCAGAAGATTGTGATTACCTACCTGAAATAGAATGAAGTTATCATATAATGAACTACCGCAAGTTACAATATTATACAATACATATAAAAGAACCAGTAATTATAATTTAATTATAATGTAACCTTCATGTCTTAGAAAATCTAACCAATTTTCGAAAGATATGATATCCGCCAACCCGCTCTGAGTCAGCGTGGTGGATTACGGCCTGAAGCCCCCTCGTAGTGAGGGGAGGCCCGTGCCCAGGAGCGGGACGTCAAAAGGGCTAAATTTGAACACGTCTACTACACCCACATGTCAAATACAACCATTATTTTGTCAAAATGTATAAACCTGATAGTGTCAGATTTTACAGAATAAACCAGCTTTGTTATTTTATATTTATTGTACATATATTAATTATTACTGTGTATACTCGAATAAAATTCAATTTAAAAAAGGAATGCTTACACTTTTCCCTTTAATACAACTCGCAACAATGTTTCATATAATGTTTTATCCAGATTATTATCGATACATTTTATCGACACTAGCACACATCACTACGTCAAACTCTGACTCTGGAGTTCCGACCGCGTCTTTATAATTAGATCAAGTGGGGAACAATTAAACATCCCTTAAATAAGCCAAATGCAGGGGGAGGCAATTAGTAATTTCAGACTGATTATTTTATGAGTCGCTAACTGGAAATTAAAATGGTGTCTGGATGCGGTAGAACCTTCATTGACGACCGCTTGGAGCAGTGGTTCGAGCGTAGGCCGCTCGGCTCACTGCACATGGTGGATGCGGGTTCGATTCCCGCCGGGGCAAATTTCGGAAATGGCCTTTTCATAATTTGACCATGTCTGGGTGTCTTGAGTAGACTTATGACATGTAATTTTGTACTGGTTTGACATAAACATGTAAATTCAAGATCGTTCCAGCCTTGAGATTGATTTATTTCTACGGGCCATAGAGAAAGTAAAAATGTTGTTCGTAAAAAAGAGACACTGTGAACATTTTGACAGCTGCGGAATCGAGATGGTAGATGCTTATAATAATAATATTTATGTATATTATGTACCTATTCGTTAGTGTAAGTGGGATGCATATAGGATCTTCTCACTTGCTCACTTATCTGTTTTTAGTTCAAACGGCACTTTTTTTTGTGTCAACAAAAATTATTTTCAGCGATTTTGGTGGATTATATGCATAATAATAACAATAATTAAATGTGTGTGTTACACCGTTATTTGATTTTGTGTTAGAAAATTCTTTAACGATTTGTTGGCTTAGCTTTTGTTATTTTTGTGTTCTTTTGTTGTCCCTTACGCAATATTATATTTGTATTAAAATTTATACGATAAGAAATAATTGTTATTTCTTAGTCGCATTGTTTTTTGGCGCAAGCTGTAAGCTGAATACTGTGTGAATGAATAAACAAATTTCCATTATGTTTCCATGGCATCCTAGTTCCTTGGCCGCAGACCACAGACACTGTCCTTAAGTAGCATTCGTTTATATTTACTAGTATAATATTATGTATGTAAGTCATTAAAGTGTTTATTTATTATATAGGCCATGAACATGTGACCTTAAAGAAGTTTGGCTATTTTTGGTAATAGACGTTTACGCTGCGAGCTAAATCGTAGGTAAATCTTACTACCCACGCGTTGGAATTTTGATCGCGACGAATTTAAATTCACGAGGCAGAATATTTAAGCCTACTTAAATGTTTATGACCCACTTAGCTTTTTGATTGAGTTGTCCTTATCTGTAATTTTTGCTCACAAATTTGAGTTCGAGAATTCGGCGGTGAGGTGAGTCTCATCTAGCTATCTTTTTTCTTTGTCCCCTTCACCCCAGCCCGTGGCGGTACATTCTAACAAATTTATACTGGCTAATTAAGATCTGCTTTATTAATTACTTTGCTCAACTCTCCACAGTTTTCTTTATTCATTTTTTTTTCAGGAAATCATATCCGATAATTTATTTAGCGGCTAATGATGATGGTTTAAAGAAATAAGGAAAATTTGAATTTATTTTTTCTTCAAAAGTTTTTAGTTTCAAAATTTACTTACAATATAGTTAGCCAAATTATTATTCTGTTTTCGAAACTACCGACCTGCCGTATTATCAAATGTACCTAGCGACAGTAATATCTACTAAACAAAAGCTAGGAGAAAATTTAATAATTGCTAGGTATTTCTTAGTATCTACTCTACTTTACCTCTAACTTTGGTACCTACTCTAGTACTTACCTATTATAAAATACGCAAAACTCTATGAAAGTAGAGAGAAGCCTATATACCTTTGTACTTAAGTTAGTACATATATATTTCAATAATAAAAAGCTTCAACAAAAAGTTTACAGCCCCCAGATATCAGAAAAGTGATACAAATCCGGGGTCGTTTTAAAACTTCAAGATGTTGATTCCGTAAAAACATCGTGCATAATAAATGGCCTGTCTGAATTTATTATTAGTTCGTAGCTACCTTTAATTTCTACCGTTCTTATGAAGAGAAAAATCAATAGATGTCCGTATAGAAAGCATTTCCAATACTTATGTGCTTTATAATTTGAGAGGCAGATCATTTTAGGATAGTTTTGGGTTCCGTATATCTGATTTCATATAATCATACTTTCATAATTCCATTTGTATTATAGTCTATTAAACTGTATCATAAATCAAAGCTTTAAGTATAACCTACCTAGATGTAATTTATGTCAGTACCTATCGAAGTAAAAAATAAATCCATGTATACCTTAGAATGATTCGCTTCGAGCACAGCCAATAACCGTTCTGTGATAGAGATCCGTGATCCTTTACGAAGAAGGTGGTTATTCATATAAAAAAATAATTAAATGTAAATAAATAGATCTCAAGTTTGAGAGCGATCTTGCAAATGACATTCTTATGTCATACCATTACAAAATGACATGTCAAAAGCGTACTCAAGATCGTTCTCAAACTTGAGATTGATTTAGATATACGGGCCTTGAACATCATTGCACCGATGTCAATCTCTTACGAACTCTAATAATATTTTGTTTCTTTCCTCCTCAGGTGAACATAAGACAAGATGGGGGTGCGATAAAAATTAACGAGGAACAGACATCGCACCCTCCTTGGATCCTCGATCCATCGCCAAACGGATTTGCTTCCTAATTCCAAAGGAGACAGCTACAAGCAACAATTATACGAAAGACAAGCGACATACAAGGAAACAAGAAACAAGTAATTCCCAACTTTATTCCAAACCAAACGGAGTCTATTATCCTTTGCGAATACTCTTACGCGAAATTAATTCGCAAACAACTTGCGTACCCCTTAAAAATAGCTTTTGTGTGGTTGACATTAAGAATCGTATTCGAGGAGCATAGAATCTAATTCGGGGAGTTTTAATATTCACTTATACAAGGGAAAAGAATTACGGGAAGAAAATGAAGCAGGGTGGGTAAATAAATAAAGGGAAACGATACGCCTAGGGCGGCCATGTTGGCAGCATTACGTGTCGGATCGTGCAATGATTCCAATTCGATTTGTCGATAGACGATCACGATTACAAGGAAATTACTATCGACCTTTAGAATGTGTAAATAGTTTGAGGGAATCGGTTGGGTATTCGTTTTCGAGCTGGGAGGGCTTTTGACGTTTCATTTTTAGTCGACTTCCTAAAAAGGCGGAGGTTCTCTATGTTCTTCTGTATGTTTTTTTATTTAGAAAATATTGTTTTTGTTTGAAAAGGAA
Organism: Notodonta ziczac; assembly: GCA_918843915.1. NCBI lineage: Eukaryota > Metazoa > Arthropoda > Insecta > Lepidoptera > Notodontidae > Notodonta > Notodonta ziczac. The sequence continues at coordinate 5,012,201 of OU974060.1, read as the reverse complement.
AACAAGGTGAAACATAAAGGGTATACTTTTTTTTTCAAAACTTAACTTTGTATTTCTAAATCTATCAGCTTTGGAGCGAACTTGAAAAACAAAAGGTGTTATAGGAATACAGCTGTTGACCGATTTCACAAGTCTACAAAACCTTTAGTACTTCAACTGTCCCAGAAAGCCCATAGCTTGAGATCTACAAAGTTAAGTTGCAAAAAAAATAGTATACCCTTTTTGTTTCACCTAGTATAGTCGGTACCTGCCAGCGCCACTATCGTTAGGACTGCTACTAAGGTCTAACTAAGGTTCGAGTCGTTTTTAACGCTTCCAGTAAAGGCACTAACGGAATATCATTAAATGACAACCTGCTAGTTGGGCCTACATTGCAACCAGAATTGCGTCACACTATCATGCGATGGCGTACTCACCCAATCTGTTTAACGGCAGACATTGTCAAAATGTATCGACAGATTTTGGTCGACGAAGAAGATACCGATTTCCAACGTATTGTGTGGCGGTACCTACCCTTACTTAAATTGGCACCGGCTCCAAAAGAAAGAAATAATAAGGTCCCTAGTTATTTCTAGCTTTTTAGTGCACCCAGGTTTTTTTAAGACGGTTTATTATTTAACCATCTTTTTTTTCAATAGTTATATGACAATAATTATTAGCTTTTTATTCTATTATGCACTGGTTAGCGATTGACCCCAATCTCATTTGGTGGAAAGTGACGATACGGCCGAAGATGTGGCTTGTTTTTTTTTAAATAGGTAGGACTTACTATACTTTATCTAATCATGATTGAAAAAAACACCAACCATATAAATGATAATAAGAAAAATAATATTTACATAATAAATTGTGTTGATAAATATTTATCGGATATCGAATTTAGATTTAGTAGATGAAACAAGGTTTTTAAAAATAAGATTTGAGACCAGACGTAATTAAAAAAATAATCTTAAATTTATAATGAGGCAGTGACCGCACCGGTAAGGCGATTAATAGATATACAAATTATCGCTTATGTCTCTAGGTATTTGATCGCTGTCGTATCGCATCCGCCTTACCATTGTGGCCCCGGTCTAAAATAAAACAGACCGGCAATGCTATCGAATAGTCCTAATCATTAATTTATAAAACACCAACTAGCACAATACAACGCTTATCCGAGACGAGATACGCATAAAAATAACGTTAAAACGAGCGTAAAAGTCACAAAAATAGGCAATAAACCAAACAAACGGGAACAATGCGTGTAAAAAGTCGAATGTGTACGTCTTTTCCACCGCAGTTAATAATTGATGCCTCAAACTGCCGAGTTGTGTTCCTCATACAATATTTATCTCCCTAGCTACCCCATGTTACCGCCTGCTTGATGCTCCGTACATATGTATAAGCGGCGCGTCCACTTAACCGCCTCTCACTCTAACCTTTGTTATAGCAATTTAGATTGCTTTGGGGAGCGAATTGATTAGGTGTACGCATGAAAATATTGTTCAGTTTGTGCCGCAATAAAAATAATTATACTCATTCATTATTCATTGCACGTCGCGAAACTGTACCTATATATCTAAGACTGATATTTACGAAAGTCTCCATTGATATTCGCCTTATTTATTGTATCGGTTTCAATTCGAATAATTATATAGTTACACTAGCTGTGCCCGCGACTTCGTCCGCGTGGAATTTAATTGACAGTTTCATACAAACTTTCATCCCCTATTTTATCCCCTTGGGGGTAGAATAAATCAAAATCCTTTCTTAGGGAATGCCTACGTCATAACATCTGCCTGCATGCCAAATTTCAGCCCGATCCGTCCAGTGGTTTGGGCTGTGCGTTGATAGATCACTATGTCAGTCAGTCAGTCAGTCACCTTTGAGTTATATATATTTAGATTACAGAGTAAGTAATTTATTACAACAATTAATAGATACACTTTCTAAAACTTGAAAACATGTCAAACGTTTGATAAATTACATTTCTTGAATAGGTAAGTACCTATAATTTAAAATGATGCATTATTCGTGATCAAAACAAAAAACCTACACGTATCTTCAATTCATGTACAATTAATTTTGAATATGGAAATCGAATTAGGTACCCAAGAATCGACTAACAATAAAATCGATTGTTTAATTTATGAGTTTGTCACATTCTTATCAGGGTCTACAGATAATCGACGCATAGACATAGATCATAAAGTATGATGCCATTGTCAAACTTTACTTATTGCATTATGGCTGTGGTGTAAACTTCTGAGACAGAAAGTAGGTATTTATTTATTTATGATTTTACGCTTTGTGCATCATTTTTATTATAATCTATATTTATGTATATAAAAATGAGTCTCTATATCCGTGGTCATCGCATTACGCGTGAACGGATGTAACGATTTCGCTAATTCCTTTTTTGTTGTATTTATTATTGTCGGGAGGAAGATTCTTATGCCAGAAAAAAATAAGTTAGTTGAGCGGGACAATTGGAATTCAATATTCAAAGTTAATAAGACAGGACAACGTCTGTCGGGTCAGCTAGTAATTAATAAAATCAAGCCAATAATAACTAAACGTGAAGGGATATTTGAACGGTAGCCCAATATTTTTATTATCCTTCGTCGGGATTCAGATAAAGCGAGACCATTTGTCATAGATAACGCCATTTCATTTAATTTATGTCTCCTGTATCAGTAATGGGATATTCAAATCGAAATTTGATTTATGAGGATTAATATAAGTAATATAGCAGTTTTCCGACACGATTTTTTGTTGGAAACTTTAGAAAATATATTTTTTTTTTTATATTTTTCATTGCAATCTGTCTCGGCGGACATTCAACAATTTTTTGGGTTTTAATTTAGAAGGACATGCAGGTCAGTGTTCAGTAACCCCGCCCTATTATTATTTTTAGGGTAGACAGTCTTTGCACCTGCCCAATTCTTAGCTAATTAATCAAATCGATTGGAGCTTTTCTCTTTAGTCTTGTAAATTTTATGTCTTCGTTCATGAGCTCTGTAGCTAAAATATTTGGCTACAGAGCTCACTTTAGAAAATATGACAACTTGTTATTTGAGCAAAACGACCGCATTAATGTCTAGGATAATATCTTTATGGGTCTAGGTAGAGACTACTTTGCTTTATTAGCTGCAAATGCTTTTGAGGACAGAACCTACAAAAAGAGGTTTATGGTACTAAATATAGGTACTCAATCAGCAGCTCTACTATGAGTTTTAAACTCATTAGTCTCTAGCATCTACGTAAAACACCTACTTAAATGGTAAATTTTGCAACGCCCCCGACCATCCGAAGAACTTAATTTGCCATAAAATTGTTTTGCGCAGACAAAAGCTTCTATCGACTCCAAGCGAACTTATAAACTCATGGTATAGGCATTGGCAAAGCTTCGAATTTTGAAAACTTTAAAACACAAAGCAAGCATTCCAAATTCAAAACTGCGAGACAATGCAAAGAGGTGCGTTCCGAAGTCGTGTGTTGGTGGCATCACGGCCGATTACGTTCTAATGGACAAGCGCTGTTTGTGTTCGGTACTGATAACGCTTGCTCGATACGCGCGGCGCCAAGCCACTGATTTTATTATAATAAAAAAAAAAAAAAAACTATTGCCCAGGCACTCTCGGCCGATGTTCGTGATCTACTGTCTGATATTGGGACTTTATTTTCTACTTTGTAATCATTGTGTCGATTGTGTTTCCAAACGTACGTTCCTTTTGATAGGTACTTCGAAATTCAAATTTGAAAAACCTACAGAGAACCTACGAAAATGAATAGATTATTGTATTACATTTAGGTGTTGTATCGGTTCTCCTTTATACATATTTAATTAACATTACGGTTTCCGAAACATAATGAAATAAACTGCGAATTAATAAAATGGTCACCCGAATGTTGGAGATCCAAGCGGTGATCGACAAACTCAAAAAATATTTTGTATCACTTCTCGTTGGCCGATGTATAGAATGCTGCAAAAATATTTCATCTCTAAATATCTAGTGTAAAACAAAGTCGCTATGCGCGTCAGTCTGTTTATCCGATTGGATCTTCTAAACTACACAGCGAATTTTGATGCGTGTTTGACTATAATTTAGACTATTGAATACACTTTTATTGAATTTAAGAATTCGAGGTTCGCTCAAATTATATAAGGTATTACCGTCCCATAGACAATTTTCACTTTCAAAGCCTCCGAAGCACAAAAGGCATGACATTAGTGTTCTGTTACGGTCGATTTATCTGACGTCTCTTTGTATTAACCGTCTGTGTTAATGGGCCGGCTTATCTATAGCTCCTTGTTTTTGCTGTGTGTATTATTAAAAGTCGGGTTATCTGTTAACGACGACCGAAGGGGCTACGCTATTCTCCAAGATAGGATTTTGTTTTGATTAATTTAAAAATGGAATAGTACTGACGCACGCAAGCTATTTCGAATTTATATTTAGAACACAATTTTGAAGATTTATTCATTTGGTTTTATTTATCGATATATCGAATCTTAAATCGAAATGAATTTGTTGATTTAAATATGTATATCGCATATTACGCACAAAAATGTCGAATTTGATATGTCATATATTTAATCAGTTTATCGAACGACTGGACACCTGTCAAATTCGTTTTATTTAATATTAAATAGTTTTTGCCGCTATTTTGCGTGTCAAAGTGCTCCACATCATTGGTAGGCACCCGCCCAATCAGTGCTCGTATGGGCGGATGATTATAACGTGGCCACGGGCATCCTCATCAGCTGATTTTATTGTTTACATTTTTGATATGTTGTCATTTTGTTTGTGTTGCCGTGGTTTCGCTCTCCCAATGGGAGCCGAGCACGGGAGTGGTGATACCAGGTCACCAAGGCAACCAACGTTCCACGCAGGCGTAGTCGCTGTCTGCGCGCTGGCTGCTGCAGTTCTTGACACAATATCTGTCACCTAAACAGACTGTTTTGTGTCATTTTGACTGATAAGTAGTTGTATTTTGTATGATATTCTTAATTTGTGTTTTAGTTCTTATAGTAATAATATTCTGTCACTATATGCATGCTGGTGCCTCGCAGCAGGAGCTCCTGGAATGCCCCCATTGCAGAAATGGTAGACTCTTCAAAGGTCGCAGGGGTCTCAACATACACATCTCTCGTTGTCATTCAAAACCGTTATCATTATCACACCCCCAGACTCCACAGATTTCTGTTCCTGATGACCACACTCAACTTCCCTTTGAAACACTAGTCTCTCGGCTTTATCATTCCACTCCTTTAGTGAAACATATTCCAAGAGGGGCGAGAATCCAGTTAGCAAGATCCCTAGCTAATTACGTAGACAATTGTCTAACTAATTCGGAAAAATCCTGGCAAGACCTTTTCACATTTGCTTACAAACATTTTCATGCCCCTAAAACTCGCAACTCCTCTCTGACACAATCTTTGAAACAAAACTGCTTTAATACTCTAAATTTTTCCTCCCAACCACCTGGGCCCATTTCTAATTTTAAAACATTTAATCTGGCCCGTGCGATAGAAGCCAAAGTCCAAGACGGAGATATCAGAAACGCAGCCCGTCTCCTCTTCTCAAATGACACTATCGCTCCTGCTAACGATATAACGCTAGAAGCCCTCCGCAGCAAGCATCCTTCACCCATCTCGGTCTCACAGTTACCAAATCCACCCACTTCAACTCAAAATTTTCAGTTCAAAGAAGAAGATGTTCGTGCAGCAATCTTCTCTTTCCCAAGTGGCTCTGCTGGCGGTATCGACGGAATCACGCCTCAACATTTAAAAGATTTGGTTGGTGTGTCCGCTGGTGATGCAGGTAGGGCCCTTTTGAGTAGCTTGACCAAATTATGCAATTTCATGCTCACTGGTAAGGTCAACCAGTCATTTTTACCCTTTCTGTATGGCGCCAGACTTTGTGCCTTCAATAAAAAAGATGGGGGCATTCGGCCGATCGCAATAGGTTGTACACTTAGACGGCTGACTTCCAAATTAGCCTGCAAATACATTATTTCCGATTTAAGTTCCAAATTTAAACCCCTTCAATTAGGTTTTGGTTGCAAAGGTGGTTGTGAGGCCGCAGTACACGCCACTAGAACGTTTATTGAATCTGGTGATATGGAAGTTCTGCTGAAAGTCGACGTAAAGAATGCCTTTAATTCTTTAGATAGGTCAGCTTTACTAATTGAGGTAGCTTCACAAGCACCTGAAATTTATCCATATATTTGGCAATGTTACAATTCACCTTCAAAATTGTTGTACGGCGAATTTTCCATCGATTCCGCAGTCGGCGTTCAGCAGGGTGATCCACTCGGACCTGCTTTATTCAGTTTAGGTATCCACCGTTTTATTTCATCTCTAAATTCAAAACTGAACGTGTGGTACCTTGATGACGGTACTCTAGGAGGCACAGCGGATACTGTTTTGAGGGACCTTGTTCAAATAAATAGAGATTTTCAAACAATAGGACTTGAGCTAAACCCATCCAAATGTGAAATTTTCGTTTCTGATACTCTTCCTCCGGACCGTCTTAATTTTATAATGGATAGTTTTAACAAAATTACCCCAAATATTAAGACTCTCCATAAAGATACGCTCTGCCTCTTGGGTGCACCTTTACTCGACGACGGAGTGAGACCTTTTTTGGATAATAAAATTAAAGATTTTTCGGAAAACTCGGACAGATTGGGCATTCTAAATTCCCATACAGCCTACACAATCATCAAATATTGTCTTTTTGTCCCAAAGCTCACCTACTCGCTCCGTGCCAGCCCAATCTGGAAATTTTCGGCCCAGCTCGAACAAATGGATGCCACCCTTAAGGACACTCTGGAGAAAATTCTAAATTTATCTTTAAATCATTTTTCCTGGACGCAGGCAACTTTGCCAATAAAGAATGGTGGCATCGGCGTGAGAAAAATTTCAAGTGTAGCCCTTCCAGCATTTCTCGCCTCTGTGCACAGTGTAAGTGACCTGTGCTCAAGGATTCTAAAAGCCAACACGGTCCTAGTCTCTGGTGCCACAGAGGCCATAGAAACCTGGAAACGAATTTGTCCCAATGACGATATCCCGAAGGAACTAAACCTGCAAATACTTTGGGACGGGCCATTGGTACAAATTACCCAAAAATTTCTGTTCGAAAATTTAATCAGTGACCGTGACCACGCACGGCTATTAGCGTTATGCGAAAAGGAGTCCGGACATTGGCTTCACGCAATTCCTTCATCCAATCTCGGCACCTTCCTCGACAACGAGAGTTTTAGAGTCGCTGTTGGCATTCGCCTAGGGGCTCCTGTATGCACTGGACACAAATGTCCGTGTGGAGTGGAGGTGGACCGGTCTGGTCTCCATGGGCTCTCATGCCAAAGAAGCGGAGGCAGGTTTTCTCGCCATGGCTCCCTGAACGACATCATCAAAAGGGCTCTTGCCACTATCAGCGTCCCTTCGATCCTTGAACCGTCCGGGGTTTTTAGGGATGATGGCAAGAGACCCGATGGCATGACGCTGGTTCCCTGGGAGCGGGGTCGTCCACTTGTGTGGGATGCCACGTGTGTGGACACTCTGGCCCCGTCCCATCTCAGGGAATCTGCGTCTGCAGTGGGAGCTGCGGCTGAGAAGGCGGACCTCGGCAAGCGGCGCAAATATGCACTGTTAAATACCAATTATGTGTTTGTGCCGTTTGCCGTGGAGACGCTTGGCCCATGGAGTCATAGTGCTAAAGCGCTATTGAACAAAATCACCCCAAGACTGGTTACCGCCACAGGTGACAAGAGGGCTGGCTCTTTCCTCGCTCAAAAAATTAGCTTATCAATACAGCGAGGAAATGCAGCCAGTATTCTTGCCACCATCCCACGCGGACGGGATTTGTTTAATTAGGGGTAGGTTTGTATTTTATTTTATCTTAATTTTAATTTTTTTTAAATATAATTTGTATATATGTATATAAGATTAAGACCTTATTTATTACTATAATATGTATAAATAAATAAAATTAAATGTTAAAAAAAAAAAAAAAAAAAAATTTGATATGTTATAAAAATATTTAGTATTAATTAGAGCTTAATAAATACTGCCCACTGCCTCATTGATATTCAATGATTTCCGGTTCGGAGTCTGTGAAATTCGTTCCACATTTAAAATAATCTTATAATATGTAGGTACAGTCAAAGGCAAAAATGTGAAAATATTTCAATTTACGTTACTTTAAAAAAATATGTAACCATTAAATAATTATAACAATTAATCACATTGTAAAAGTGTTCTACGTGGAATTTGGTACATATTTTTCCTTTGACTGTCCAGAAACTAGTTTTTTTTCGTAAGTTGGTACTTTTTGTTTTTAAATCCGATATTCAAACAACCTGACACGGTTTAAAATGCCAACACATCAATACAATGTTAACGCGGCAAAAGAATTTGGGCTCGGCCGCATTTTACTGTTTCCAAACGGATATTTGAAATAAAAGACTCATTTAAAAGGAGATTACGATAAAGCACTTTCGATTTATTGGAAGGTCCAAGAGATATTTTAATACTGGGTCAGAATAACTTATGGCCAGATACCGTAGAATACAGGCAACATTAATAAAAAAAAAACAATTTAAACACTATTGGAAAAAAACTTAACTCAATCAGAAGATAATTAAACTAGTGTAATGATGTCCTTTTAATAGTATAGAAATAAGTCCTTTTAGTGGTATGTTTTATTGTAACCATTACTAGCGATGTGAATGCTTGTGTTAGGAGTGGACTCACGTCAACAGTTTAATGGTCAGGATGGGGATCGAACCCGGAACCTCTCAGCTACGAGGGCGGCCCCTTCAACCACTGAGCTATTGACTCAATTAAAAGGATATTTGCTGTGGGTACAGCGTGTATATGTAGTAGAAAATATTATGGCACCAATATAAATACATTGAGGACCGCTTGGCGCAGTGGTTTGAGCGAAGGCCGCTCGGATCACTGCACCGGGTGGATGCGGGTTCGACTCCCCTCGGAGAAAATTTCTGAAATGACCTTTTCATAATTTGCCCAGGTCTGGATGACACTGGGATCGCCCCCAGTCCATTGTACGGTACCCATAGTACAAGCGTTGCTTAGTTTGGGACCAGACAGTTGGTATGTCAGTCTGGCGATATTTATTTATTATTATTACTTCTATGATCCCACTTCTTATATTGTCACTTAGCGATAATTACAAATGGTGATATAAACACCAATTTATATTTATTAATTTTTTATTTATATACCAACATGCATGACGTGTCAAACGACAAAACGACGAACATTATCTGTGGTTATAGATGACTTGAAAATTTATTGCCAACCTAATGCCGCTATAAATTTTAACAGTGTTACCAACTAAAAGCACTTATGGAACACATGTATCGCTATTGATTGAATGGTTTTAATTAATGTATAGTATGTTAATAGCCATTTTATTAAATCGATCGTTTTAGGCGAAGCGATAAATGTTAAAGAATGTTTTTGCTTGAATTAAATATGGCTTAGATTGTATCTACTTGGTAAGTATTTGTCTTCTAATTCAACATTCTGATACCCATTATTCCTAAGGGCTTCTAAATGAATTCTTTGTCAAATACATTTATTAAGATATCCATATATTCCATATTATTTCTTGAAATAATGTCAATTATCATATTGTGCATATATATGCTACTGTGATGGGTTATATATAGTCCACAATTTGTAGTCGAATTAAACATACAAATTTGGAGCAGAATTATTGCAGCGTAAAATAACTTATTTTTATTTTATTTTAGTCGTCGGTTTATAATGTCGTTGGTGGTTGCTTGCTTGGTTTATAGTGCGTGCATTAAATTCAGTAGTATCCTTTATTTTTTTTGTCTTATTAATATAAATAAATGAATATGAGCAGAATATCGCTTTTATGACACTTTTAATGCAAATACCTTTACAGAGCATCATTTTATATATTAACACGCATTACAATTTTTTTACGAGAGTAGTTAAAACGAAATATAAGTATTTACCACCGGTCCTATCTTTAGTACTTCAACTACTTAAGTTTTTTATAATCCAACACTATTAGTGGGAAGGAAATGTCCATTTTACATAGATCCCTGTCATTTATAAACGGTGTGGGTACGCAGAGGTCAAGTAAATTAGATATTAGAACATTACTTCTCGTATCTTAACGATGTAAGTACATGCTAAGGTAATGTTGACGCCTTCACTTAAGTAATTACAAGTATTTTAAGTGTATAGATAAATGTTGGAACGAGCAATAAAAAGTACAGTCAACGACGGCGGTATGTAATGAGCAAAATAGATAATAATTTATATTTATTTATTATTTATTTTATAATTTATTTTATAATTTATTTTATTATATACTTACCTAGCTTCATAATGGAGACATTTTTTATTATCAATTTGAACGTGAATTTCCTTTGTAAGATGGTACCCATTTAAAGCGCAAAGCACTTAAATCCTACTAATATCATAAATGCGAAAGTTTGTGAGTGTGGATGTTTGTTACTCTTTCAGGCAAAAACTACTAAACGGATTTGCATGAAATTTGGAAAACTGATAGTTTATAACCAGGATTAACACATAGGATACTTTTTATCCCGATAATCCCAAAATTTTTGTTAAGTTAAATACTACACGGACGAAGTGGGCACAGCTAGTTAGTTAGTAAAAACAAAAATGCGTCTGTATCCTTTAAAGGATGGTGCTTCCTAATTTATAAAATTATGCAAAACATGCGTTTCGAACGGATAAGGTAGTTTTAGAATTTTCAATAAAAAAAATAGTTCAAGTGACCTTTATTTTATTTTAACTACTTTTTTATTGCTGCCATTAATTTAATTAAGCTATCATCTTATTTTATTTTGTTTATTTAATTACGAATGTCGTTATCGTATTCGCTTTATATTGCTGAGAATATTAAAGATCAATTTAATGGTTGCTAGCGACCCGCCCCGGCTTCGCCCGGGCGCAATGCTGATTCTGAAAAGTTTCTGTACTATAGCATGCATGTACATATAAACCTTCCTCGTAGGTATGACAAAAGCGCTTCAACGCTTTTGCCATACCTATTATTGGAATCAAGTATAATCAGCTCACGAGTTTAGGTCCAATTAGTCATATCACGATCCGTGGTGCCTTACAACTGGTCTTCAATCAGCTGTAACAGTCTTGTTTCTATGGCAATCAGCCCATACCAGCTATTTTTGTCTCCCGCTTTGCACCGGAGGTAAGTGGTTTTTTTTTCTTCCAACTCCTCCTATTATTTCTTTCGATTAAATTCGTGCGGGTTCCAAGACAATTTAACTTTCCCCGGGACTCGTCGAGGGTCAAACCTCGACGTCATTATTGGTTACCATTGTCGATCCTGGCTTACAGGAGTTACAGTGGTGGGAGTGTGAGGCGGGACTAGTCCCAGTAAAAAAAACCTTCCTCTTAAATCACTCTACCTATTAAAATAAACCGCATCAAAATCCGTTGCGTAGTTTTAAAGATCTAAGCATACATAGGGACAGACAGACAGCGGGAAGCGACTTTGTTTTATAGTATGTAGTGAAGCAATACGTTCCATTTTAATTTTTTACTACAGTACATAATTTTGAAATAACTATGTTCAGCAGTGGACGCCTTCTAGGCATGTTGGACGAATGTAAAATCATCTCCATGGCTTGATAAGATGCTTTTCACCTGGTATTTAATAAGATAAATCTCATAATATTCGCAGTTTCCTCTTACTTTCACCTGGCTTGTATGAATTATGCATGTTATAGTATGTAGTGTGGGTTTGTAATGTCAAATAACAGCTCGTTTCTAAATGCATATTAAGGTACGGTAGATACTTTAACAAAAATGAATAAATTTTAAATTCTTTGTCAGTCTGTCTGCTTGTTAGGGCCAAACTCCGGAACGGCTTGACCGATTTTGACGGGAATTTCACTGGCAGATAGCTGATCTGATTTGATATGGAGTAACTTGGGAAACTTTTATTTTATCTATGTACCTACCTACCTCCACTACAACACTACTATCCCACCCAAACAATTTAACACTTTAGCAGAAGATGCGTAGCTAAAGGTAGGTACTTACCTAATTCAAATACAGTCAGCTAACAATGTCCTAATTTTACATAGACCTGTCTCTGTTATTTATTTAAAACTAGCTGTAACCTGCGCGCGTTGCTACGCTGTCAAAGATTGGTCGTACCAACTCAGAAACCTTTGTGGGCTCATGCACAACACTTTGCTGAAGATCATGACATCAGACATGGTCAAATGCATAGTTTACGACTCTATAACGGACATACAGAAAACATTCATTTATATACAAGGTGACACATAAAGGGTATACTTTTTTTTTCAAAACTTAACTTTGTAATTCTAAAACCATCAGCTTTGGAGGGAACTTGAAAAACAAAAGGTGTTATAGGAATACAGCTGTTGACCGATTTCACAAGTCTACAAAACCCTTAGTACTTCAACTGTCCCACAAAGCCGTTAGTTTGAGATTTACAAAGTTAAGTTGCAAAAAAAATAGTATACCCTTTTTGTATCACCTAGTATATATATATACTAGGTGAAACAGAAAAGGTATACTATTTTTTTTGCTACTTAACTTTATAAATCTAAAACTATCGGCTTAGTGGGACAGTTGAAGTACTAAAGGTTTTGTAGACTTATTAAATCTGTCAACAGCTGTATTCCTATAACACCTTTTGTTATTCAAGTTTCCTCCAAAGCTGATAGTTTTAGAATTACAATATTAAGTTTTTGAAAACAAGAGTATATCCTTTCTGGTTCAACCTGTAGATAGATAAGATCACGTCGGTGTCAATCACAGATATAGATTTACATAGATAACGCAAGTATCAGGATTTGTATTGAAAACCAAGCGTGCCGAATTTTTAACACCTACTGTGACGTCATTAGTGACGGGAAATCCAAACCGCTTCAAAGATACCGACGCCGCGGATGCCCCTCCGTCCGCTACGATTCTCTCGAGTGATTATCACGCTCATACTCATATTTTTATATCTGTAGTCGCGAGGACTGTAAGTCATCGGCGACCAACCTCGACGCTTGGTCAGGGGTTTTCGGACACGCTAAGTACATACATTTGCGTTATCTTATCTGTGGTGTCAATGTCTAAAGGCCTCACCTCCACTTGGTCCTCCTGTTCTGGAACCACGTCTTCACTTGCGCGTCTGTCATCTTCAGAGTCTTCGCTAGAGACGCCCTCTCGGCCGATGCCAGATACTTCTGCTTATGGAATCGCTTCTCCAGCTCCGCTATTTGCAGCCTGGTGAAGGAAGTCCGCGGCTTCTTGCGTTTCGGAGGCGTTCGGTTCTGGTACGGATGACCGATCCGCCTTGTGATCGGGAATGATGCTGGAAGGAATATTTTTCAGTTAGAATACAAGAAGAGGATTTAAATAGATCACGCCGTCGAGGTCGCTTGTTGATTGAATGTTTTTTTAGTTTTTAAAGTGACATTTCTTATAGAATTGAATATAAGTTAATAGGGTCCATTGACAATGTATCCTTCTATTTATCATCCCAAATACCAGTTTTACTCCTTAACTAAATTGCTAAAGTAAGCGAGGTACTAAAGTCAATACTTAAGTAGAAGTAATTTCAGAGTAAATACTTAAAAAGAAGTAATTCCAGATAAAAAATTCCACTATGCTGTAGTTATTAATGTATTGCTCATAATATTGCCTGTTCCAAAAATTGGAATCATTCCTTTAATTCAAATTTTGCTCCATAATATTATATCAAGTGCAACCATCAAGCAATTACAACTATTACGACTCGCGTACCAACATTTACATCTTATCTTTGTAATTGAAATCACGATTTAATCGTAGCGAACAAAACAGTTCGGCCATAACAAAAACTTATGAATAAATAAAAATCTCATTAAAATACGCACCTATTGCTCATACAATATCCCTACAAGCGTATTACGGCGCGCCGTGATTGCCTTCGTAATAATCAAAGCTTTCCGTCTATAATAAATGTAAAATTACATGTTGATTATCATTCGTGGAAACTCAACTTAAAAGACTAGCCATATACGCACCGCAAGGTATCTTCGCTTTTTAAAAAAGGAAGCAGTAATCGTTACAAATCGTTTCAAAGTAGCTGTTGCACGTTCTCTTTTCAAAATTACATCCAAGATGGCGGAGGTAATCACGTTTTTAAAATTCGAAACTCAATAAATTACTATTTAAACGGCGCGCCGCTATTGGCCGGGCACGCTGTAATGGCCGGTGTTTCCGTAATAGATCGATTTGCATTAAATGATCCGTGAGATGAGATCATGTTGTCCATAACTAAGTATATTGTTTTCAATGTCATATCAATATTGTTCTATTATTATCCAGATAATGGTGCATGCATTAGGTATGGGTTGTTTCAGTCGTTTCAATGACAATAAAATTGTCTATTAATTGACTCATATAATGCGTTACGTGTTCAATTAAGGCTAAAGCGCCCATCTAGCCCGCGAAGTTCAAATTTTTGAGGTTTTTTAGAATTTTTTCGAAATCTGACAATAATAAAAGGCACATTTTGTAATTCGCGACAAAGACCGTGTGCAGTGCATTTATTAATCCAACTTACTCTAAAACATTTCAAGAACGACAGCTATCCAGATAATCTGGCAATGTTTGTATCTTTAGTGATTAACTAGTATCATATCCACGGTGATAATATTTAGAGTAAAATAAATATATTAATAAACGCACTGCATACTGTGTTTGTCGCAAATCACAAAATGTTGTCTTAAATGTATTCAGATTTATGATAAACTATAAATATACTCGAAAATTTTGAATTTCGCGGGCAACAATTGTTAATAATAGTATACAAGTCACTGACGAGCAAATTACCGATTGCTATTGGGAATTTGGGATGTTGCTTTGGAGAGCTCCAACTATTGACTAATGCTACTTTGAGGATGTGCACTATTCTTGCACTATTATGATAAGTCACTTTAAATTACTTTGAAAACAGTACAACTATCTTAATTCACAGTAGACTAGAGAAGAGTAGAGTAAACAATTTGAGGAGCTCCGGAACAAAAACCGATAAATCCACTTTTAAAGAAAACATTTTTTTTTTCCGACTCTCATAGTACTCTTACATGCCATACTTTAATCGGACGCATCAAAAACCCGTTAAAAACGTACTAAATGAGACTCTAATGATGGGCAGCCAGAACAAAATCCGACAGTTACAATCAATGTTTTGTGTTTTCCCAAAAATTACGAAAAGTGGATTTATCGGTTTTTGTTCCGGAGCTCCTCATTTATAGTAGGTAGACTAGATGATTTAATGATAGGAAAATAATAAATAACAAAATATGTACCTACCTAAAGGTATTAGGCAGGTACATCCTGTCAACTTTCATGCAGGAAGACTACTGGCCGAAGGGTGTGGTGTTCAGGCGTTTTCGGGGAGATTACCGCCATAGTTTAGTTAAGTGTTAGTGTGTGTAAAGTATATATATATATGTACGTTAGTGTTAGTATATAAGGACTAGTACAATACATAATATCTATCGGCCTGCAATCCCTGACCAGTGACCATAAATAAATAAATACTTTTTAGAGACTAGCTGAGCCCGCGACTTCGTCCGCGTGGAATTTAACTTAACCGCTCCCGCTCCCGCGTTCTGAGCACGCGCGACAGCACCCATTTGTTCTTTTTAAAAAATTAAAGTAGCCTAAGTTACGCCTTATAACATCAGCTATCTGCCAGTGAAAGTCCCGTCAAATCGGTTCAGCCGTTTCGGAGATTACCCGGAACAAACATACAGACAGACGATTTTTCGTTTTTTTTTTAATCGCGTTTTGCCATAGGTGTCGTATGTACTTTCATATGCATTTAGTGAAAAGGTGTTATTTTGATATTACAAACAGACACTCCAATTTTATTAATTTGTATAGATAGATAGACCTACATTGTAACTATAATTGCAAGAAATTCATATTCAATTATGTGGCATTCCACAATGTGTAATACGAGTAGATCGTAATTATAAGCTTCTTATTTTATGTTAATCAATTGTAGACTTAAATGGGCATAGAAATAATTATGCGTGGGAGAGAATAGGATAATATAGTAGAAGAAATATATACCTAATATTATTTTATTGAAAATTTATTTTATTATTCCAATAATTATAGTTATATTCTCGCCAAAAAATCGATAACATAAAACAATTTATTAGCCTAGATTTTTTTATCGCATCCAATACAAGCTAATAATGCATAAGTGGGTATATTTATCTACAATATTACCTATTACCTAATATTTATTTAATCTTTATTGCCCAATGCTTTCAAATCTTTTAATTTAAAATTTAAATGAAACAAGACATTTAGTAGTAATAACGAAATTTTATGTCGTTGGCCACAATAAAAAAAAAACATTTTAATTTTCCGAATATAGAACTGTATTAAACGGCGCGTTCTCATTGGTCCGCCGCAAACGTAATGGCCGCTTCACGTGACCGCGAAATTATGTAGCAATTGCTGAGGTGTAGGTACTCGTAACTTGGTCGGCGTTTTAAGATTGTTAAAGGAATGGACTCCCTCACAATTTGAAGATAAGGTACCTATTTGGGCCACACAAAATGCTACCGATAACTTTTTTTATCATTGGAGTCTGAAACTATGTGACAAAAACATTTGTGTAAATACGGAAACAAATAACGAAGCGTATTCTATCTGTAACTAACTTGCGCAAACATATCCAAAGCACTGAGGAACCTTTCGCGGAATAATATTATTATTAAAAAAACTGTTTTTATCCTAAAATTTCAAGCAATATCCAAATACCTAAGTGCCGTGTGTGAATATTGAAAATTTAGAGAAACCCCGATGCGACGACTTTTTAATCTTCAAAAGAGCTGATAATTTCCAAACGGCCGAACCGATTTTCATGAAACATAGCTAAGCACACCCTCGATTAGAATATCTTTCTAACAAAAAAAACAAAATTGAAATCGGTTCATTCGCTTGGGCGCTACGATGCCATAGACAGACACACATATACACATGTTTAACTTAAAACAGCTTTTTCTTCGGGGTTTAAAAACCATAGCCAATGCGTAAATACCACAGAAACTGTATAAAAACGATTAGGCACACAGTAAAACACGGTGGTACCGACGTCACCCCACATCAGGGTGGAAAAGGGTGCGGTAACTAGATTCCCGGCTCGTAATCCAGTTAGATCCGGTATGATTCATGTGTACCGCCTCCGGGGTTATGCGGTATGGTTACTGTTACTGTAACTACAGGGTGGAAGTTTTTCGTTCGTACAATACATAGAATACATAGAGGTAGGAAATTGTGAACGGTTTAAAAAAAAAGGAGTTCGAATGGGTATACTCCCGCGGTGGTCCCATTATCATCAAGTCAGGATCTGATGGAATCTCAAGGAAATCGAGGAAACACTAACTAATTAGGAATATGGACACCGCGTTTTCACAACCATGTTGAAGTGGAATATTTTTCTTCTAACTCCTCTTATTATTTCTTTCGATTGAATCCGTGCGGGTTCCAAGACAATTTAACTTTTCCCCGGGACTCGGCGAGGGTCCAACCTCGACGTCATTATTGGTCACCACTGTCGATCCTGGTTTACAGGAGTAACAGTGGTGGCAGTGAGTGGCGAGGACCATTTAAAAAATACATTTTAAATCTGGATTTTTGAATACTTGGGAGACTAATGTGCTAAGAAATGAAAATATTAATAAAGCGATAGGAAGTGCTTTATAACAATTAAGTTATTAATCTATATCACTAATTAAACATGATTTTTTTAAGAAATAATGATCGTTTAATCTCATTAAACAATTATCTTTTCGCAATAAGAATCATAGCTTCAACAATAAAAAATAATAACCCTTAATTTTGAAGCAAAAACTGCAATTACGTGAAGGATAAACGCTGAGAAAAATTAACAAACTAATTAACATTGAAGGGTTTAACCGGCTGGCAACCCTTTATGATATTATCCCTGCGGGCAACCCTTCCGCCCTCGGTGTTGCCCGCTCATAGCAATCTCATTTATTTATATCGCTTTATCATATCCGGTTATCCGGGTACAGTCGGTTGCATAATTTAAATGAACTTTTTGTAACTAATTAAGTACTAATAAAATTATTAAGTACCTTCACGTCGGTTATTAACTAAACGGTATTCAGAGGTATATTGTTGTACTCATATTGTTGCCGATGGCAACAGGCCCCAATACAATGGAAACAAACCTGAGACTATTTAACCAATGGACGTACGATCTTGCCTTTTTCAAAAGGTATACCTTTTAGCCACGAACCATGAAACATTAGCCTTGGTCGTTGTTTCCCTGACTGATCTAACATGAAGCGCTGTCACTGTCTTATAATGTGAATGGGATGCATATAGCATCTTTTTTCTCGCTCTGTGTATCGGTTTCAAATTCTACCGACACCAAATTTTTGGTGCCAATCAAAATTAGTTTCAGTGGTTGTACTAAATTTGCATCATAATATCCAGAATAAGATATTATATCTTACGTCGGTAATTGATTATGTGCTGTAATAGTCATTAAAAAAGGTTGACTTTGCATTGATTGGTATTTCTATGTACTGACGCTGTCCCTTATGTTCGCACTTCTGTTGGCATTATCTTTCTATGTTGCGCGCTAAGCGAGACAAATTCCCGCTCATATTTTCATACGAAATCCGCCCCTAAGCGAGGGATGTGAAAAAGTAAGGATGGGAAGACGAATGTTTGACGTCTAATTGGACGCTGACGTCACCAGGGAGTAGAGGCGGGCGCTCCATCACACCCGGCACGCACATTTGTCCGCGCCTCTTAGATTTCGGCCTGGTATACCCTTAAATGACTGCCGTTGAAACTGTTAGATGAGACGTGATGAAACATAACCGGTTCTGACGTCCGATTACTGTAAGGACGTGGGAGTAATTTTGAACTAAATAATAATAAATAAATAATTAATATTGCCAGACAGACAAACCAATTGAATAGTCCCAAACTAAGCAACGCTTGTACTATGGGTACCGTATAATGGACTGGGGGCGATCTCAGTGACACCCATACTATGGCAAATAACGAAAAGGCCATTTTCGAAATTTATCCCAGTGGGAATCGAACCCTTAACCACCATGTGCAGTGAGCCGAGCGGCCTACGCTCGAATCACTGCGCCAAGCGGTCATCAAACTATAAGCAAACACATAGTAAATGATATGCCTAGAAATTCTTAAGACAAACATCTTTTTTTTGAAGTGAAGCTTCTATACGGACTTATGGGGTGGCGCTATCCGTGCTAAGCGTCAGTAGCGTTACACGACAATGCGCGCCGCAGTTGTTTTTAACGCTTGGTTCCTACGCTTTATACTATAAAGCTTCGCTTCGTGCGGGCGTCCCTAGACGGCACTGATTTTACACCCATATGGAATATGACCTGGAATATGACCTAGAATATGACCCAGCCTGTTAGAAAGATGCGCTTTCATGGTGATAATATAAGTCAAATTTAGTTTCCCGACGACAGAATTGGTTAAGTAGTTTCCCAAAATACTTGAATTCGTTATTAATTCGACATTGGTGGAAGTATAGCGCGCTTGATTCAATCAAAAGGTCATTTTGAAGTTTGAAGTGTCCCACTACTGGGATAGGGTCCCCCAGTTTTGGAGGCCATTATGAAAAAAATATTCTCCAGAAAGCGTATTTAAGAACTATAAGGACTAGAAAAATATCAGTAGTTCCGTCAAAGTAGTGAAATTGTTTAAGCGACTAACTACTGAGAACAAACGCAGGAGAGGACGTATCGAAATATAACTGTTATGTAATTAATGTACCCACAGATATAGATTTACATAGATAACGCAAGTATCACGATTTGTATTGAAACCAAGCGTGCCGAATTTTTAACACCTACTGTGACGTCATTAGTGACGGGAAATCCAAACCGATTCAAAGACACCGATGCCGCCGATGCCTCTCCACCCGCTACGATTCTCTCGAGTAATTATCTCGCTCATACTCATATTTTTTATATCTGTAGTCGCGCGGACTGTAAGTTAGCGGCGACCAACCTTGACGCTTGGTCGAGGTTTTGTAGACGGGAATGAAATGCATTTGCGTTATCTACATATGTAAATCTATATCTGTGAATGTACCCATAAAATATTACTTATTATGTTCTTTAGAGTTTGGCATCGTTTAAGTAGAGTTCCTATGGTTGCAATTTCTTTCCTTTCTTTACTAATTTATTCTGAATTTAATAAACAGACAGAGACAGATCCCTACTCTGTATCATTCTGAAAAAATCCGTCGTAAAACTCTCCCACTATTAGTTGAATGTAACTGCATTTAAATTAGTTTATCAAAAAGGAACCAATATTTAATTTTTTCGGTAGCAATTTTCGCGGCGATCGTAAATATGCAATTATCAGGTCCACTGCAGCCAAGCACAGTGCCCCGACTGCCCGTGCGCGAAACATTTTTCAATTACACCGGACAGTGGTACGACGCGGATGAAAAAAATAAACGGACAAAATCTCATACATATTGCACGCAACAAGCGAATACCAATTCCCACTAGTTACGGCGCCAAACGAACGGGAATCGTATACGGGGTGAGCTCATGGAAAATTCAGCGGTTGAAATGCAATCGGGGTACGGGTTTAGGCTGCATTTTCGATCGCTGCACTCGTACAAAGGCGCTTTATGATCCAGCGCTTTTAGTGCTTTTGTTGTTGTCGTTCCGTGTGCACCGGGCCTGTATATATTGTAAATTTATAGTGCTCTTGTTCACTGTAAACGTTGACTTTACTTTTAAAACACCTACCTTATTACTATGTCGAATTATGAAAAGAAAATTACTTTTTCATTACTCATACTCTGAAAGTAGGTCTGAAGTTGCCTGAGGAGCGGGTTGAAAGTAATACTTTTCCGGCCCGGGAGAATCGCTTTCAACTGACAGCTGTCAAATTATATAAAAAAAAACTAGTTCCATTTTCACATTTCTATGGAACCATGTTCAAACTTTTTCTACAGTCACTCAATTACAGCACGATGTGAAATTTAAAGAACATAAAGTTAAGTATTAATTAAATAATATATATTTTTAAATGACTTAATTATAATTTAGTTTCAACAATTTCTTTAAAATAACATAGATTTGGGCAACATATTTAAAGATGAAAATGAAAAATAATGGCTAAATAATGAAGCTGGCCGGCCAACGAAAAAAAAACAAAATAGGCGGCAATCCGATCCTTATTTTTTTTCGAGTTGTAGAGTATTGTTCATACTTCCTTGTACTATTTCTTTAGCCAATTCCTGTTTTTATTTTTATTTTCCTTGTATTCGTAATGAAAAGCACAGTGTTTACCTCGGGTGAAAGACTTATTTTGTCCCTCGATCTATTAGCGCCCTCGCTACGCTTGGCGCCAAACCCCGTCTCGGCAAAAATAAGTCACTTTCACCACTCGTGTAACAATGTACTATTCAGATTAATTTACTTGATCAGTTAATTTGTTTTTGTCAACCTGTATTTTTACGAAATGTCAAGATGGTAGTAATGAAAAAAAATTAAATCTTTTCATAAGCGTTGTAAGAAAGCGCGTACTTCCTTGGCAGGCATAATAATATTTTTTTAAGTTACATTTTGAAGTCAACATTAATGCAAAAAAAAAATCCTGCTTCGAAATGTTCACGGTTATCGCGCTGACGTTATGTAAATACCAAATAGAAACACGATTTGTCAATGTCGCAATACAAATTCTTTGCCAAATTATATTGGGCAACTGATATTTCATTGTTACATAAATCAGCAATCGATCGTTGTGGGTAAGTAATTGGATTATTATAATTCACATTATTTTTGCACCATAAAGAACCGATAAACATGTCTAGCTGATATAATTAAATTAAAATTAATGTTTCCGAAACACATAAGATTAATTAAATGAGCTGTATAAAATTCCATTTTTATTTTCGACAGACCAATCACAATGGTGTAAATTCCGCTCCAACACTTCTTCTTATTATGCTATCTTCTAGTTATTTCTCCTTGTTAGCTCGTGTTTAAACTTATTAAACTCGACCAGAAAGCTCACATTGTGGGACAACCGTTTGCCGTCGCTATTACATGTAGGTACGCTCCCTAATTTAGCTCATTAAAATTTTGTCAGAGCTTGTCAACGACTCGACCCACTGGGATTACGCGTCGCATAATTGTGGATTGTATCATGGGGAATTAAAGTTCATAATGGCTTATTTTTAAGTGACATTACCACAACCAATATCGCCCAAGTTCTCAACATAAACGGTTAATCTTCTAATCTTTCTCGGGCGAAAATATAAATTGCAATATAATATTTTATGTACGCCGGTCCACAACTCCTTGGGGAGGCGCGGGGTTCGCGCACATATATTTACACATTTGAAATATGGCCGGGTTTATAGTCTCTCGCGTTATGGATTGGCGGTAAAATATGTCAGCTTATGGCTGAGTTATGTCTTATATCAGTACATAGGTGGGACGAATGGTGATGTTTAAATGATAAATCAAGGAAACAAAGTCATAGTCGACAAGCATAATATAATCAAACAGTCTCTACCTATTGTAGAGTTTGTGGAGTTCCATTCTATTCATAAATCTTAGTACGAAGTTGCAAACAAACCTCAATGCGATATCGAAGACTGCGTAGTCGCCACCAAAAGGCCAAATGTTACTTAATGATTGAGTAAAATAAGTCGTAAAAACATTCATTAAATTTAGCGGAAACACGAGCGATCAAAAATAAAGTTTATGTCATTTTCAAAAAAATTTTAAAAGTGACGCTATCTGGTTATCTATTTATTTAATTCTATTAAATTATATGTAAGAATACCTTAATATATTATAGAATAATTAAGTAAGTACACACCTACTATATGGTAGCTGACATAGGTACTGATGACTTGTAAAGAACTACCCTAAATATTTAGAAGACTATACCCTAAATATTTTATTTTCTAATTTATGGGCCTTGAATTTTTTGAAATATATATACATGTTGCGACCTAGAAAACACTGTCAACTGCATTTAAGAGTACCTACCAACTTCTAACTTCTAAAGAAACAGTTTATAAAAAAAATATAAAGGTAGAGGAACATATAACCTCCTCCCTTTTTGAATGTCGGTTAAAATTCACAGTACAACAATCATCCAAATAGTATTTCAGACTTTTGAAACAGCCTGTATATGGGTTCATAATAATGATCTACTTAATGATTTCTAACGCCTCTAATCCTGTCTCACTTATAATTGCTTTCAACACATTAATTAAACTAACACCAATATTAAGACCCGCATCTACCCTATTCACCCGACCTCCCCAATAGGGTAGACCGGGGCGCAATTTCACACATGCAAAATTATATAGCACATAACCCCTGAAACGTATCATCGCATATTGGTTCACGTCAAATTTTCATAACGCCAACGATACCGCGCCTCCCCGCGGGAAATGCGGACGAAAAGGCTTCGAGGGGAGGTGCGGGCGATATTAGACGCGTATTTTAGTGTATCGATGATTTTGCGGCACGGTTTTGAAGGGAGCGATGGCCGGCGGAATAAAAATTCTGTTGATTTTAAAATATTCTAGCTATTCTTCTGTGATAGAAAATTCTTGAATGTTAATACTACGTAGGGAAATACCTTAGTACCTACGCTTCAATAAAAACCCTTGCAAGTTCTATAATCATTGTCCGTAGAATGTTACCGATGGATTTCGCTTTATTCCCATCTATATAAAATTACGTGTTTGTAAGTAATTTTCCTGTCTTCTCCTGAACGGTTAGACCGAATATGATGATTCATCATATTCGGTCTAACCATTTTCTAACTATTATACTACTGTTCTAACTATTCTTATTTGTACCCATAATGGAAGTTCTTAGCTACAGTTGTCAATCCCACTTAAGCTAATTCGCAATCGAAAAATTATGTTGTAAACTATAAAATATAAAAGTATAAAAAAAGATCGAATACACTCCTAACACCACTAGAGTTCATTTATCTGTAGCGTTTATTGCATTTTTATGTTTAAAATACGGTGCAATGGTATTTACGTCTTCGCAAACTGTGTATTAACGCTTAAAATGCCATAACACAGTATTTTATTGTCACAAATAAGAGTATGTTTGGTTGTTAAACAAATTGAATTGTAAAATGGTTGGCTTTCGTAATAATTGGGCTGTTAAACCGCCGTCGTCGGTCGGGGTCCGGGACATTGTCAGCGAAGTGGGTAGTTGTCAATCAATAATATCTCTACATTAGTAATAAGGTGAAGGCGCCTGTCTAGCCCGCGATATTCAAAATTTTGGAGTATTTTTATAGTTTATCCAAAATCTGAAAACATTTAAGACAACATTTTGTGATTTGCGACAAACACAGTATGCAGTGCATTTATTAATACTTTTATTTTACTCTAAATATTATCACGGTGGATATGATACTAGTTAATCACTAAATATACCTAAATTGCCAGATTATCTGGATAGCTGTCGTTCTTGAAATGTTTTAGAGTAAGTTGGATATATTAATAAATGCACTGCACACGTTAATATCTAGATATCCTCACTTATGTACAGTTACGGAACATATTGAATTTAGCTAGTAAGTAGTAGACAGGTATATATTTTTTTTGACGTTGTATAAAATAGTTAATCAAAAATATTAAACAAACATGCGCCTACCTAAGATTGCGCACCGTAAGCTTGATTGCCGGCTGTGTACATTAAAAAAGATCACAAAACATATAAATCCCTTCACAAAATATCCCACTAGTTAGGTAGCCATACAAGGCAAAATAGTAATAGTTAGAAAAACTGCCCTATAAAACTGTGCGGTGAAATAATGGCTTGGAGGCGGAAATAGAGGCGATTACAGGGATAAGGCTTATTACAGGCGCATTACAGGCACATTACACTGTCTATTGATTTCACAAAGCGATCGCTCGTTTTTGTTAGCATAACTGGCTCGCCTTTCTAAACGTTCGAGCAGAAAAAGTGTGAACAGTATTTTGTGGTGACCACAGAACACAAAATATAATAGAATAACTTTCGTTTATTTGTTCTAAAACCGGTGTCGTCTTATCTCTTGCATTTATCGCAGATGGATTGTGTAATAATAATTAGCTGTTACAAAACAGCTGACAAGTTTAACTTAGATTATTTAGAGCAGGATTTCTGGGTACCTAGTTATATAAAAATAAGCATAAACTAAACCAAATGTATAATATAAAATATTTTGTACGGGTGAGGGTCAATGACGCTTCGGACGCGTATTTACGAACATCACTTCCTTGCCGTACACCTAGCTGACTTACGAAAGAGGCTCTGGCGAAATATCCACCAAACCGGACTGGACCAGCGTGATGGATTATGGTACAATTTCCCCTCGAACGAACAAACCTGTCTAGTAAGGATTTTTTCTAACGAAGTGCCTTTACGCAGCTTACAGTAGGAGTTAAATGGCATAAATCATCACGCTGGAAAAGCGTTATACGTACTTAACTTTGCAACGTACACTGTGAAAAAGTTGTCTCAAAGTTAACTAGATAGCGTTAGTGAGTTATTTAGGTAGATGGATAGTGCGATATCGAAAACTCGTAAGATGTTGTTCATGAAATACTTCGTTCCTAAAGGTCTTCCGACCGCACAATTTCTTTTGAAGCTTCTATACGGACGTTCAGGACTCTTGCCGCGCGGCCTAACGCAAGATAACGCAAGTATCACGATTTGTATTGAAAGTATTGAAACCAAGTGTGCCGAATGTTTAACACCTACTGTGACGTCACAAGTGATGGGAAATCCAAACCGCTTCAAAGACACCGATGCCGCCGATGCCCCTCCGCCCGCTACGATCCTCTCGAGTGATTATCTCGCTCATAGTCATGTTTTTTTTATATCTGTAGTCGCGCGGACTGTAAGTTAGCGGCGACCAACCTTGACGCTTTGTCGGGGTTTCGGTCACGCGAAGTACCTACATGCATTTGCGATATCTATGTAATTCTATATCTGTGGTGCTAAGCGTCAGTAGCGTTACGCGACATGTACCTAACTACCTATGTAGGTATTCAGAGTGGCAGCTGCGGCGTGGGCGACACAGCTTTTTTTAATGCTTGGTTACGTTTTTATAAAGCTTCGCTTCCTTTATTTTTACTTAGCTAAACTATTAAAATGAACTACATATTTCTAAATACTTAAGCAAATGGTTTTTAGCAGGTGATAAATAACATATTTTTTATAATTTATTTATTCCATTGCAACAAAGAAACGTCGCGCCGTCGCCGTCGTATCCCCGCATGCAAAACGGCATAACCGCAAATCGGCGGAAACTGCGCCGCGGAGATGACACGCTTCGAATCACACAGTTACGAAACTAATAGAAATATAAAGTATCATTATCCACGTTATGATCCTTTGTGATAAACCAATGATTGATTTAATCGTTTGATAAAAGCAATATTTCAGTCGTGACTTTGAAGTTTCCTTTGGAGACTGAACACAGTATCGAAGTACCAGAGTGACTTTAATTTTATTGTGACAAGTGGTTCACAATCATAAAGGATAATTTTATAGAAAATTACTTTCTAAACTAAACTTCTTGTATAATAAGAACACGTCAAAAACTGTATTGTTTCAGTTTTTAGCATAAGTTAATTTATGATTTCCGTGCGAATTAACTTTCTTAGATACAAATTTTACTAGGCATTGAAATAGATTAACCAAGCCACTAATATAATAGATATTAAATACCTACCTATTCATACCTACTTCATACTATCATACCTTGAACTTAATTTCGAATAAAAAAATACAAAACGGCAATACTCTATAATTTTTGTTTGTATAATCTCACATTCCAGTTTAAATATTAGCTTTCACCGTGAAATGTAAACGCAGCTCATATTAATCTCATATTAATTACGCCATAAATATTTAAGGAGTGCAATGACAAAAGTGTATTAATGTTTTAAAAGGCTATAAAAAGGTTTAATAGGGAAATAAAACTACTTATGCGGCGCCAAACATTTTTTGTCACCACTTAAGCATTTCCGACACACGTACGGGAACTTCGAACGGTTCTGAGAGGCCTATTGTCTCAATTACAGAGTGGACAACCGCTTCCTCTTTGCCGGTGGTCGCAAAAAGTGGGGTCCTACACGCGTTGGGATTTTTTGAACACCTTTTTTGGTGTTCAAAGTGTGCAAGATGAAAAAAAAAGCTTTATACGCTTGTTAACAGGCATAGTTTTTTCATACTGGGATAATTATAAATTTGGCATAGGGAAATTTTAGCAGTGTTTGTTAATGTTTGGAATGGATACATGTAATGACAAAGTATTCTAATGTCATTAAAATTAGCTGGGAAATTATGAATGATAAAATGAGAAGTGAAGTATCGTAACATGCTTGTATTTGTATTTTAAAATACTCATAATTTCCAAGAAAACAATCAAGCTCGATAACCCTAAAATCCTCTACACATAACATCCAATTGACAGTTATTACCCCCTAAATTCCTGTTCGTGACGCAATTATCCTTCAAGATTGACCAAAAAAACCTTGTCTCCGTGTCGACCGGCGGCGGGTCGGCGCGACAAATTACACGGCGAGGCGCCTCCAATCTCGCCTTGACGGAAGGGCGAGAAAAAAACAAATAGTTCCCTAGGTGTGTCATCGTTTCGCACGCAAGATCGATTGGGTCGGAAGGATGTTGCCCATTGGGTTCGCTTTTTCTTGAAAGTGAATTTGTTTGTTTCTTTACTTGGTGTTTGTGGACTTTACGGATTTTGTTTGCGAGAATCAGAAGTATCTGAATATTTTTTATTTATGTATAAATTATACCTAAGATATAACCTTAGGTTCAATGAAACTTTATTTGTAATTAGGTTATCATTCATGCATCAAACACCTACATCAAAAATAGCATGCCGTAGGTACAGTCCTTACATTGCATCTTGGACATTCTATGTGGTGTAGGTGTAAGCAACCATAATGTAATTTCCTAAAAAATATACTAAATTGTATGGTGCTACAAGAATTTTTTTCTATAACTAAAACACCGTTTAAGTTATTACCGAAAAGGTAAACGCGGGCTAAATATGAGTTTTCAAATAAATATTAACATAAACCGTTTTTATTACGTGTTCAACTTTTTTAGGTATATATAAGTAAATAGTTGTAAATTGATAAAACTTACCGTTCAATCTATCCTTAACAATTTGATGAGCGAACGCCGCTGCCGCTGCCTGCCTCATGGGATCCATCGTGACTCCCCATGCTCCTAACGCACCCAAGGCCCTGTGGGCAGGGACTCTGACCACCCCTGGGTTACTCGAGAACCCATACCCACCTCCTATACCCAACCCAGGTCTCAATAACAACCCAGAATTCGAATAAAGCCCTGGAGAATGAGAAAAATTTAAAGGTAAACCAGTATTGTCTTTCCCATCATCTTTAGCACTCTCAGATTCAGTGTCCTGATCACTACGGTCATCACTCTCCCCGGAATTACGACGCTTGTCTATATCCTCAAACTGTTTCCCTAATAGCCGGGATATGCTGAAAGGTAGGTTCACTCTGGGCTGCGTTTCAGTCATGTGTTCGTTAGGAGAGTCTCGGTATCTGTCATGATAACTGTGCTCAGAGTCTCGGTCGTCTGAAGCGATGCTTCTATCGCAGTGACCAGATAACCTGCTGTCAGAGTCCACATTGATCTCCTCCTGATCATCATCAGAGTGCACAGAGGACATGATTGATAGATTCAACTGTTTATTATTTTTTCACTAACACTAAAATGTCTTCACCGATATATAAGGCTGCATTCCATTTTTAAATACCACTAAAGCTGAATGATTCTAATTTTGAATTGAACATTCGAAGTCGTGTTCCTTATTTGAAAAAAGCTCCGTTGGCGCGCTACGCTCGACCGCACGCGACCGTATCGTTACACAGTGTATCCAAAACGGGCCAATCAGCGGTGCCCCCACCGCTTTTCGAAACGTGATAGTTTGACCGCACAAACGCCTCAACTATGCCCGTTGAGTGGAACAGTTTCCAACAAAAGCTTAATACGATTTCCAAACATAAAAACTCGTTTGGACTCACTAACTTAAACAGAACGATTCGCTGCGTCCCTTTCGCGGTTCGTCTCGCTTCAATTGAGTCCCCCTACGATGCCATTAACAATACAATTTTAACTTTACCGCATTGCCGTAAGGCTTAAATTCTGTAAGCTAACGACGGTCTTTGTTACATTTTTAAAAAGCTTTGTTACAAGGTAAACACAACCAAGAATGTTAGCTGGAATGGGACAGCGAGAATTCGCGTCTATTCATTTATATGCGACAGAGCAAGACGGCTATGCTTCAGTCAGAGGGCGTGTCCCTTGTCTTGTAACGCGCCGTTTAAATCCAGTTATGGCCTGACAAATGGTGTACATATGAAGGGGGGCAATGTTAGGAAACTATTTTTGAATCTTTTAAGACAGTTAAATTATTTATGTTCGGCGGTCTGCCGACCTCCTATAGACAATGCACTTTATAATAAAATAGATCCCAAGTTTCATGTTACGGCCATAGATAAGTAGGGGTAATGTATTGCTGAAGATAGCTGGTTTATAGTATTGTATTCGACATTTGGAGTGGCAAAGGGTGTTAGATTATGGTTTTGTGCGATACTTTGACGGTTATCCTCTACTGTAATGGTGGATAATGATTTAAAAGATAGCTTTCAGTATTGTGTCATGGGTAACTTGAATATGGAATATTTTGAATTTTCGGAGTTATGCTCTTTTGTCAGTGGGGTAACGCGCGCTTGAAGTAGGTACCTCTACCACTGCTGACGAGAAGCGATACGGAACTTAATCAATGGTTATATTTAATTATCTAGTTGTTTTGTAAAAGTTTCGCTTTCATTTGGTTATTTTTAATTAACATTTCCTACGGCGTTCTCCCTTCAGCAGCTCCAAAACAGTGTTAAACACGAATTTATAAAATTGTAGCCCGAAGTTAGCGAGCCCGGTTGGTGACTGACTTGAACTCGAACATTATTTCGTATCGCTTCTCGTTGGCCGTGGTAACTATAGGTTATATTTTAATGCAAGCACAAGTACCTACGTAAGTTAGTTATTGTATTTGTATACTTAATTTCACGACGTTATTCGTGAAACAGTGGACAGAGCAGAGACATTCAAATTAGAAGGGAACAGAACATTCACACTTTTTGACAACCGCTTGTTTCTGGTTTGAGCGCAGTAGCGCACGTCGACCAATTTCGGAAAATGGTGTACCTACTTGGCGTCCATTTCGGAAATCCCAAGAAAAATCAACAGTAAGTAATATTTTGTAGTTTACCATGGATTCACCAGGTGGCGTTTACTTTCGTAGATTTCCCTTGTTGCATAAATAAAATAACCTTGATGGAATATGAATAAAAAATATACGTGTGTATTTTCAAAACTAAATTATAATTATGCATTGACATAATTACTTATACATAACTCTGGGTAATTGTCAGCCAGACCTACTGCTGACATCTAGTGACGAGTAGTAAAAATAGAAAAACATGACTTTAGCTAGATACAGCCAGTCGTTACTAGATGGCGTTATGTACAACTATGATTAATATTAGGCGTTTATAGCCTGCAGTGCAACACGAAAAAGAAGTCCCAAACGGATGGACCAATATGATTGTACAATACTGGTATTTCTAAGATCATTGATGTTTGATAACTTATTATTCGTTGTGTACATATCTACCTACCTTTGTATTTATAGGTTGAGGTGGGGTCTTTATCAAGACTTGAAGAAGAAAAGAAAGAAAAGATCGTCAGACTAACACACCAACTGTATGGTCCCAAACTAATCAACACTTATACTTTGGGTACCGTACAATGGACTGGAGGCGAACCCAGTGACACCCAGACCTGCGCCAATTACAGATACACGGGAATCGAACCCACTCGCTGCAGTAAGAATGAACCCTGAATTTATAATATTGCCGTCTGATTACGGGCGTCTGGCGACCAACTTGAACTTTATTACCATTTCGTATCCACTCTCGTTGGTCCCCAGTGAGACCTATAAGTACCTACCAATCAGTTGTAGCAAATACTTTACAATATTGCAGTTTTAGTTCTTGTTGTAGGCAAGTACTTTATGTGATTGAAGCTACTTACCCAAGCCATTCGACCATGAGATTGCAAAGTGGAATTATATTTACGTACCTACCTAATCCTTGCATCGTGTCGTTTCTGAGTTTTATATAATTAATTATGTAACGTACAAAAATAGGGGACAATCATGTTTTTTTTAATTTATTTATGCGTTTATGTTATGGGTACAATAGCCGGTAAGTAGGTCTATAAAACAATTTACTTTGTCAAGTTAAATCAGTGCGTCAGGCCTAGCAAAGCCAGTTTTGACAACACAAACCATGAGATACAATCGATTTTTTCCTCGAGCTCGACTCCGCGGGACGTAGTCGATGATAAAAGTCCTTATCTTGGCGCGGTCTTGTTAAACGTACCTACCTATCTAAGGCGCCACTTTGAGTACGACTTAATGACTGAATTATTTAATTTCATATTTTAGAACTACAAAGAATAGATGTGTCAAATGGAACACAGAACTTATGGAACACCAGAAGAATACTAAATGGCCGCGAAGTTCACGACACCAGGCCTTACATGGTGAGACAAATAGCAAGGGAGTTGATACTCTAAACCTTGCTCATCAAGGATGTAAATGGCCCTGAACTGCTTCTCTTGTTCTTACCCTAACTTATTTTGATCATGTCACAAAGGCGAAGAGTCTCAATAAAAAACAGCACCTTGTTTAGACTTGGGGCGTAAGGCATATTACGAAAAGACCATTTCAGAAATTTGCCACGACGTGAAACAAAGCTGCTGGTGCAGTGGACAAGTGAACTACGGTCAAATCACTGCATCCAGATAAGACGGTGTCAAATCTTAGTTATTTTCAGGTATACTTAAGACCGGCCGCGAATGCCGACCCAAAATTAGCGGCCACCAATTGGATATGTGGAGGCGTCATCATCCATGAACGATATGTCTTAACCTCCGCCGCGTGTATCGAGGATGTCAAAAATTTCTACGTAATCTCAGGGACCCATAGGTTAGTTACACACCCAGGGACCCATAGGTTAGTTATACAGGGTGAAACAGATAGGGTATACTTTTTTCAAAACTTCACTTTGTAAATCTAAATTTATCTTTGGAGGAAACTTGAAAAACAAAAGGTGTTATAGGGTAGCTGTTGACAGATTTCATAATTCTACAAAACTTTCAGTACTACAACTGTCCCACAAAGCCTATAGTTTTAGATTTACAAAGTTTAGTTGCAATAAAAATTGAATACCCTTTCTGTTTCACCCAGTACAGTGTGAATTTCTGAAATGGGCGTTGATGGCCAAATTAATAGTCAAAAATCGGATAATGCAATTTTTTGTTTGCTTCTAAATTTACCTCGAGACTCTTTTAGAGGAAGTTGTTGTCGACATGTAGAACATATTAAAAGCTAGTTGCCTAGTTCAGGATTTGGTCATTCACACCTACCTGAAAAATTCACCTGTGTTCTTACGTGGTTGTATAATAATGATTACTTAATTATATTTTCCATACGATGTTTTTTTTATTAAGATGGATTCCAGCCTCTGAAAAAAATGACGATTGCATAAATCACGGTGGTAAAAAGGCTGTTTGGAAATGCGTACCTAAATGTAAGTTGGAAGTGTTATGTTAGTCTATGGCTACTATTACTACAGTTTAACAGATTACCGATTTATGTATCCAAAATTTTGTAGTCCGTTATATTCTTGGCGGACGATATGTTGTCGGCCAGCAAAATGCCTCCGAATTGCTTGGTTTTTTTATATTATGACGCTTTGTGGTTAGTACAAAATCCACTCAATTTTCATTCTGTTAGGTGCTATTGAATTAATAGATTTGGCGCCCAGGTGTTTACAGCCTCGAGCGCTTCTGTTCTTGGAACGTGGTGAAAATATATTTGTCAAAACTGAATGGGTTCACTCCGTTTGGTAACGGTCCCAAATCCTGGTCCGATATCCTGGTGGATTTGGGCCCACAACCATATGATCGCACTACATTCAGTATCTAGTCCATTAAATATTAGGTGTCTTTAATATCATACCCAATAGCCTACTTCTACGACGGCGACGATTTCGACAACATCAGCTGGATGATCTACGACATAGCAGTGGTCAAGGTTGAGGACAACTTCAACTTCGAGAAGCGTGTGAGGGGTTGCGACTTCATCCCCAAGATGATAGGGTTTAATAACCAAAGCATCGACTTGGAGAAGGCTGGCACTTTTGCGTCTATCGCCGGATGGGGATCAACTGACCAGTTTGGAGATGTAAGTCCTCTATTACAAAGTAAGTACAACCTAAATCCTTGAGCTAGCTGCCCCCTGCCCCTCTGGCTGGAGTGCACTTGCGCTCGCCCTCTGTCCGGGTGAAGTTGGTATGGCCAATCAGGCCAACATTTATCCACATCGAAAAAAAAATGCTTCCTAAAAATTTCCACGTGATGTCAGGGATATAATTCACCCTATAGGTATAATAAGCCAACCTATGGCAGGTTGGATTGGTTGTATAGGGTGAATTTTTCAAATGAGCGTGGGTGACCCACAGCTAAGAAATACATAATGTTTCATATTTCTGAAATAATACGTGAGGTAGGTAATCATGAGTCTTAAATATAGATTGAAATGGAATATAATTTTGTACGAAATTGGAACACTGTCATATTTTTTTCGGCAATATTAAAAGCTGTAATTAGGTGTCTCATTAATTATGTAACATTTTTCACTGTTTTCTACGCCATTCGATGTATATTCTAAAGCCGGAACACGAAAATTGTGACGAATAACCTACTCAAAAGAATGTGTCGCGGTAATAGTGCTGGGTCCTGATAAGGTAATTACGGCTATGCTGGGCTAAATCCAATAAGGCAAATATAAGGAGGAAGGCAGAACTGTAAGGGTCAGGCCAATGTCAAGCGTGTACATTACCGGCACGATGGAGGCGGGCGCATTCCTCGGGTGGTATGGCTGGATCCTCAGATCCTTCAGCACGGGCACACCACTGGAGCGCTTCCAATGGGTTTAGAGTTCACACAACACAAACACACAGAACATTAGGTAGATTTCACCCGATGAGGAATTTTAGGCACACGAGCACGCGCGAGGACGTCTATGCCACACGGAAGTCAGTCAGTACAGTGTCATGAAGGGGGGAAAAGAACGACAGCAAAAAATATCAACTAAATCGGCGGTAGGCAGGTGACGGTAGACGGAACGTCACTCAGAATGTATGATAATTACGTACAACGGTACAACAGTGTATTTTCTAGGCATATCTACATGCTACCATAATGTATAACTAATCTAAATTATCTATTCATTAAGTCATGAACGTTCGTCATTAGAATATTTTTGAAACAAAAACCGTGGAAATATCTCTTGAACTACTGAATCTTGCGGAACATACCAATAGGCGGGGCAGATTAATGGCAGTAGCTCCTCTATCACACCCTAAAAAGAATACGTCAACTTATCAGTAACCCAATATACAGGTTGAAACAGAAAGGGTATACTTTTTTTTCAAAACTAAACTTTGTAATTCTAAAACTATCAGCTTTGAAAGGAAACTTGAAAAACAGAAGGTGTTACAGGGATACAGCTGTTGAAAGAATTCATTAGTCTACAACACCTTTAGCACTTCAACTGTCCCACAAAGCCGATAGTTTTAGATTTACAAGGTAAAGTTGCAAAAACATAGTATACCCTTTCTGATTCACCTAGTAGACCATAACCAATCGTAGGTCTTCAAAAGATAATTGAGTAAGTTCCTATTCCTAATAATTTTCTTCACATTGTAGGTGATAGCTAGATCGACAGTGAACTCTCCGGCGTTGCTGGAGGCTGACGTGGCGGTGATCTCGACGAGGAACTGCAAGAGGCGCTGGGATGCGCGGTACCACCACGTCATTGATGGCCACATGATTTGCACCAAGGACAGCACTGACGATGACGCGATGAGCGCTGCCTGCTTGGTTTGTACTACCGATGACTAAAATCTACGAGTGTATACGGATGTCATCCAAATGACAGGGGTCAGTCGCCTCAAGGAGGCCAGTTCCGCCAAGCTAGTTTAAGTTAGTGGTCATTCAGATGTGCCCATTTTGGTAAACAAAGCTTGAATTGAAACAAGTAATGAGTAATGACGGTAGTTACATCCATGGAAGTGGGTCCCTGGCCTTATTTTTTTGGCTGTCATATTGAGTGGGATGCCTAGTGAAAGAGGAGAACATACTGGACTCCTAAATATAATTATAATCTACTAGCTGTAGTATTTAACGTAACAAAAATTTCGGAATTATCGGGATAAAAAGTATCCTATATGTTAATCCCGGTTATAAGCTATCTGTTGCAAATTTCATACAAATCCGTTCAGTAGTTTTTGCGTGAAGGAGTAACAAACATACATACATATATACATCCACACTCACAAACTTTCACATTTATAATATTAGTAGGATATACTAGGTGAAACAGAAAGGGTAGGATACTTTTTTTGCAACTTTAGTTTGTAAATCTAAAACTATCGGCTTTATGAGACAATTGAAGTACTAAAGGTTTTTTAGACTTATGACATCTGTCAACAGCTGTATCCCTGTACCCCCTTTTGTTTTTCAACTTACCTCCAAAGCTGATAGGTTTAAATTACAAAGTCAAGTTTTGAAACAAAAAGTACCTATACCCTTTCTGTTACAACCTGTATATGAAAATGAATCTCTATTTCCTTAATGTTTTCTTATATTTACGCGAATACTACACATTGAAATAAAACTATTTTACGGATTTTATCGCGTTTATTAACTTTATGTTCCCGACGTTTCGGTTGCTTTACAGCAGCCATGGTCACGGGGGGACTGAGGTGTTAGACGTCCTGATGTCATAGTTAGTAACTGGGTACCCTCATATTTAGTTGTTATTTGCGGTCCGATTCGATTCCGACGATCTCTATTTCCTTGGTCATCGCATCACGCGAGAGCGGATGGAAAGATTTCGCTAATTCTTTTTTGTTGTATTTATTGTCAGGAGAAGGTTCTTCTGAAGGAAAAAAAATAAGAAAATTGAGCGGAACAATTCGAGTTCAATATTCGAAGTGTTATTAATAAGACAGGACGTCTGTCGGGTTAGCTATACAATATAAAAAATACCAAGCGACAGAAAAAAACTTTAAACTTACCTACTATATTTCAGTGTCTATTAATTCTACTAGCGCCTCTATCGGCAGTTCTGAAAATAATTCGTGACAGTACTTCCGTAGTGAGGTTACAATATTATAACCTTTTTGGTTGTTGAGAAATAAACTGTAATTAGGACCAAAAACGTATAATTAAGAACATTACTGTACAGGATGAAGTTAACTGCAAAGAGCTGAACTATTCCGACGAGGAGGAAGATGACGACACCAGGCTTAGGAGGGTGCTGGATCCAGCAGTGATGACCGTTCAAGGAGCGGAGCCCGACGGGCGGAGGACCAAGAAATCCTCGGGAGGGTTTTGTGAGGTTGGTTGTGAATTATGGTGTACATATAGGTAATATTAATAGGTACATACACTAAATAGGTCTCAGTTACTCCTCAATACGTGAGTTAACCGCCAGTGAAAGTCCCGTCAAAATGGGTCCAGCCGTTTCAGAGAATAGCCGGAACAAACAAACAGGCGGACACATATTATTATTTTTATACGCCGTACTGACTCACCAACTGTATGGTCCCAAACTAAGCATCGCTTGTACTATGGGTACCGTACAATGAACTGGGGCGATCCCAGTGACACCCAGAACTGGGCAAATTACGAAAAGGCCATTTCCGAAATTTGCCCCAGCAACCACCATGTGCAGTGAACCGACCGGCCTACGCTCGAACTGCTCCAAGCGGTCGTCGAATATAATAAATAAGTATTAGTTACTCCTCAACACATCAGCTATCCGCCAGTGAAAGTACCGTCAAAAGCGGTCCAGCCCTTTCTAAGATTAGCCGGAACAAACAAACAGATACACATTTTTTTTGTTATAAGTACCGTACTCATATAATTTCATATTTGATGTTGACTCTACTAGCACGGTCGAACCAGCTCGTATATGAACCACAGTCAATAAGCTACAGTTTAACTCTAACACCGTTGATTAAATGTCATTTAACTTCCTCAGAACGATCACGGAGGTCCTCTAGTGTATGGCCAAGGCAAAAGCGCCCTAGTGATAGGTATTATGTCAGCGGTTATGACCAGGGACGTGACGCACAAGTGCTACGGGCCTTTCCTCTTCACAAGTGTCTTCAAGAACAGGATACTTATCAATTGCGCTATCAATAAGGACGTTGGGTATGTTATTTGTGAGATAGGCAGATGGTATAGGCAGTGATAAGCACGCGTCTTGCGGGCAACAGGTCCTGGGTCAAACCCCGGCTCGCACCTCTGGGTTTTTGAAATCTATGTGCGAATCATCATTTCTAAATGATTATCACTTGATTACGGTGACGGAGAACATCGTGAAGAAACCTGCATGTCTTAAAAAATCTAACCAATTTTCGAAAGACATGTAAAATCTGTACTGGGCCAGCGTGGTGGATTACGGCCTGAATCCCCCTCGTAGTGAGGGGAGGCCCGTGCCCAGGAGTGGGACGTCAAAAGGGCTTTTTTTATTTGTGATGTATTCACATGTTCTTTTATTATATGCTGCAATGTAAAAATATTATGACCCACGTAACATGTTTTATTTAATTTCAGAATGGAGTAAGTTTTTGGTGGGAATCATCTATTGTCGTACTTTGGCAGTAAAATCGACTAGTTTGCCGTCACGGCAAATGGCATGACGCTCTATCATGCCGTCATGCCCCCTCTCCGCCACCGCCCTCGACTCCCTTGTGTGTGCGCACGCGCATACTATACACTACACGACATGTTTCATATCTGCCGGAAATCCAGGGACGGAAAACTTAAAAAAAAAAATATAGTATTTTTTTCTCATTTGCCTTAGCTCTAACATTTAGCCAGTGTCAAGTAAAATAATATTTTTATGTTTTACTAGCTGTGCCCACCGACTTCGTCCGCGTAGTATTTAACGTAACAAAATTTTCGGGATTATCGGGATAAAAAGTATCCTATATGTTAATCCTGGTTAAAAACTATTTGTGTTCCAAATTTCATCCATATCCGTTAAGTAGTAACAAACATACATACATCCACACTCACAAACTTTCGCATTTATAATATTAGTAGGGATTTATGCGTCGAGCATATGAATGGCTTTGGTATGGCATAATATAAATACGCTGTCTTACTTGCTGGTACTTACCTAATTCAACGATTAGCAGTAAATACCTCCTATTCGTTAAATAACCAATCTTTTTATAGAAATGATTGTGCATTGTTTAATAAATTTACAGGCCAACATGCAGAAGACTGCTAAAATCCACTAAGACTCAAATGATAGAAACTACATTCAACTGGACTAGCCATTCTGACGGGTAATTATTTTAAAATTTGATAGTTTTCAAATTAATGCAATCTAAGCACTTTTATTTTTCGGTTATCTAAGTTCTTGTCAGTAGGTAGGTACGATTTTTGAGGGAGCCTCACGGCAAACTTCAGGACCGATTCAACCGGGTTTTTATTTTGAGATAGCCTATGGTTATACTTAGAACAATTGGGATCAAAGCTTAGTCAGTAAATAAAACATTTTCGTTTCAGCCCGGCGAAATCCGATACGGTCCGACACGCAGATTTACAGAACGAACAGCAATTTATCCAAAACAATGTAAGCACGACGGCGACATCGCCCTCAAGTAAAAACACAGTTAGAACTACGACAAAAAAGAAATGATTCAGTGCGATAATAAATTGTGTGAAATCTATTTTTAATTATTATTTACATCCTACTTATATAATATAATATATATAAAATCATACTAATATTATAAATGTGAAAGTTTGTGAGTGTGGATGTATGTTTGTTACTCCTTCACGCAAAAACTACTGAACGGATTTGGATGAAATTGGGAACACAGATAGTTTATAACCTGGATTAACACATATAATACTTTACTTAAGTCTACGCGGACAAAGTCGCGGGCAGCAACTAGTAATACATACATTCCACGACCGCTTGGCTCAGTGGTTCGAGCGTAGGCCGCTCGGCTCACTGCACAGGGTGGTTACGTGGTTACGCTCTAGTCTGGGTGTCACTGGGTTCGCCTTCAGTCCATTGTACGGTTCCCATAGTACAAGCGTCGCTTAGTTTGGGACCATACAGTTGGTGTGTCAGTCTATAACCCTTTAAATGTTAATATGAAATGGCAATGAAAGTGCCAATGGTATTCAAAAAATGAAAAAAATATTTATTTATCTCGAAATGTAGGTACATAGTTTACAAGTTATATTTTTGATTTAAAATACAAATGACGTGCATAGAATTGAGAAACAAAAAAATAATATCTAGGTATATGAGAGAGTACTTACTTGTGGCCCTTAAAGCTAAAGCGCCCATCTAGCCCGCGAAATTCAAGTTTTTTGAGGTTTTTTAGAATTTTTTCAAAATTATTATTGTCAGAATAAAAGGCACATTTTGTAATTCGCGACGAAGACCGTGTGCAGTGCATTTATTAATATATCCAACTTACTCTAAAACATTTCAAGAAAGACAGCTATCCAGATAATCTGGCAATTTTTGTATATTTAGTGATTTACTAGTATCATATCCACCGTGATAATATTTAGAGTAAAATAAATGTATTAATAAACGTACTGCTTACTGTTGTGGTCGCAAATCACAAAATGTTGTCTTAAATGTTTTCAGATTTTGGTTAAACTATAAAAATACTCGAAAATTTAGAATTTCGCGGGCTAGACAGGCGCCTTCACCTTAAACATAGCCTTTATCGTACGAGGCCAGGTGGCCATATTGCCAAAACAAAATAAATCGAAATCGTCAGATAACGTATGACGGTCGGTAAGGTATTGTAAAAAGATCTAGGCTATTCTATTCCCCGGTCATTGTACGGTACAAAAATGCTGGTGGCCGCTCGGCTCTCTGCACCGGGTTATTGCGGGTTCGATTCCCTCCGGGCCATATCTCCGAAAATACGTTTTCGTAACTAACTCCGGTTAGGGGGTTATCACTGTTGACGGATTTAGAAGAAGGATGGAATCTGTCGTTTCCGACACGGAAACTTTCCGCTGACAGTGAATACCCCCCGTGGTGTAGTTGGGATCGCCCCCAGTCCATTGTACTGTAACCATAGTACAAGCGTTGCTTAGTTTGGGACCATACATTTGGTGTGTTAGTGCGGCATATTATTATTTAAAAAATTGAAATATAATCAGTAAAGAAATAATTGGATAAGCAGTTAGCTATGTATAAGAAGGAATTCACTAAAGAGCAATCCATGGCAAGCATGAAGATGGCAGGATCAAACGTGGGAAGCAAAATATAAGTAGTTTGGCAAAATGGAACCAACCTGCACATACTTCCGGAAACTGAAACCAATCTAAAATTACTAGCACGAGAGTTGGTTTTGGTCTGCAACAATATGTGCAGGTTGGTCAATTCTCCATAACTGCATCAAATTGTTCCAACCAGAACTATTATTATTATCATTGCTACCACGGCGATAGTGAAGAATTATATCTAGGTACATAAGTGAAAATTATAATTCTAACCTAGCCAAAATAGTACGTTATCACCTAGCTGCGAGGTATTGGATTGCCTTTTTACGACAAGGCATCGACAATCTTTTCAACAAGCTTAAGTTGAAAAATTTAAAAAAAATGCTATGGTATTATTTGTTTGTGTGGCTTTTTCATTTCATGGTAAGCATTTTGCGAAAGTCTTCACATACCCAGTCAACAGTTAACACATCAACCGTTACTAGAACCACGTCAGAGGAAATGTAAAGAAATAAAACGACATCCAATCAAACGTTGCCGTTCACCGTGAAATTGTTATCGAACAAATTGTTATTCATTTTAGACATCTGCTACCGAAACTTTCTTTTGACCAAATGCAACACAATGATACCGATATTGATGAAAAATGTTATTTACTGCATAACTACGATACTATGTTGTTCAGGTAAGATGCACCTGATACTTGCCATGACTTGTCATTAACCCCTAGAGTGTCAGGAGCACTTAGGTGTATAAGATTTGAATGCTCCAAGTGTCGCGTTCCCCTACGGGTGCGTATAAGACGCGAGCGGCCATTGGTTGTTTATTTGCTACGATTAGTAACACGTCAACGATAATAGGGTTTCACAGATTTATTATATCAAAGACTATGTGTTTATAGTATCGACGAAATTTTACTAATCGGCACGAAAAAAAAAACACCAAAAATCATAATTCCGAAATATTGCGACACTTGGGGCAGATGTACTTCGGAGGTGGGGATCATTGGAAGGGTTAAGATGATCAAGTATAGAGTGACTGCAAGCAATGGAATTGTTGACTATTAATTATAAGTTACTAAATATAAAGATTTTATTGTTGCACCAACTAAATTAATCTTAAGTGAGCAGTACCTAATATTCAACCTTTAGTTACAGTAGAAACACACGTAATAGACGTAGCTACAACGGTACCACATAATGTGGAAAACATATTGAAGAATACTAATGTAACGAACATTTTGGATATTCTTAAGAACACGAGAAGAATAGTGGGAGGAACGGAGGCAGGAGAAAACAGGCCTTATATGGTAAGCAAACATATGTAACTACGAATTAGGAATGACAAATATTATGGGTACGAATAGGGAAGACTTGAAGTTATAATCACAGTTATGGGACCCAACAAGGAAGGCTAGAAATTGCAACTAGAATATAGTTTTGTTCATGGTAGGAATTGTTCCTCATTGTTTTGTTTATTATTAAGTCTCATATGCCCACACGTAGTCCTAAAGTCCTTTATCAAGCCACTAGAAAATTTAAAATTCCAATTAAAATGTTGCCTAAAAATCCTTGCCCCAGGTCTACTTAAAATTGCCAGCAAACAACCCGAAGTACAAAGAGTATCGTCGTTGGCTCTGTGGAGGCGTGATCATCCATGAAGAGTACATTCTAACGTCGGCAGCATGCATTGAAGATGCGAAGCATTTTTATATAGTCTCTGGGACTTTCAAGTTAGTCGACTACTTTAGAAATATTGCCATTTCGAAATGAAATGAGTGGATAAATGTTGAAAAGATAAGAAAGAGATTAGAGCTGCTTTTTTGTCTTACAAGCAAAACACTTTACTTAATAGGTATTTAGAAAAACATTGGCACTCCTAATGGGTATAGCTTGAATCCTTCTTCACTCGTATTAAGCTAATCCTATGAGGCTAAAATAATTTTAGAAGGCACAGACGAGTCTTATGAGTGATACTTACCTTCATAATAATCATGTTCCATGTTATTCAGGAATGTTTGTAAATACCTAATCTACTGCTATTTTTTTAAGGCATGATGAAAGTGACGACCGTTTCACTAGTCCCTGCATTAAGAATGGAGCCAAAAAAGCTATTTGGAAATGTATCCCACGAAGTAAGTGTAGATTTTCTTAAATAACACACCAACTGTAATGTATGACGTAAAACGTTATCTGTGACGTGAATGAAAGAAAAAAGATAATGCTGTGCAGCCCTGATCACCAGGTACAGGTAAGTTAGCAGATAATGATGTCCGTGAACGAATTACTATCAATTCAACAGAGAAGATTTACCTTCTTGCTCCATCATATTCATATCCTCATTTCGGGTCCGATGTTAATGATCATATCCTTTCTAGATTACGTTTTCGACGGCCACGAGAATGACAACATCAGGTGGATGAACAACGACATAGCGATAGTGAAGGTGGAAGATGAGTTTGACTTCACTCGTCGCGTCAGGGGATGCGATTTTACTCCACGGCCCATCTGCTACAATAACAGATCCGCGCAATTGGAGGAGCCTGGGAATATGGCTTCAATTGCCGGCTGGGGCAGCGTCGAAAAGTATAATGATGTACGTTCAACTAATCATTTATCGTTGAAGTAACATATGATGCTGTTTTAATTGTACAAAATAAAGACGAGATCATAAATCGATGTTAGTCAGTGCATATCTGGGGTACGCGAATTTTTTGATGAAGTTGTGTTATTCAAACGCCTTTTAATTACTGATCTTATTAATAAGACTGTGATTTGAAAACAAAATATATTTACCTATGAAAGTATTCAAGGACCAGCCAGCAGTGGACGACCTGGGTGATGATAATTTGTATGAGACTAATCGTATTTTATATTCCTAGGGAAACCAAGATATGAAGCAAAATTTGTTAGAGACATCAGTACAGATTATAGCGAAAAACCGCTGTAAGAAGCGATGGGGTCGTCGGTACCACAACATAATTGATAATTATATGATTTGTTCCAAAGATCTGGTCGCAGACTTAAGTGAAATATGCCAGGTTTGTAAAAAACGATATTATTTTTAAAGAGGTATTTTAATTAAGCAATATCTTGTGCATTCTTTCGTGGATCGAGATTGATTCTCCAGTATCAACTCTGAAATTTGTTTAAAAAATGCCGTAATTGTTTCTGTTTTATGGGTTTTAATGACTTTCTTAATTACAGGAAAAATATGTGGACTGCACAGATATTATGTATTCAGGGGAATCTGACGAGGCCAGGAGATTGATGGATCCCACTAAACTTGAATTGCATTCCGCTTACCACAATGAGACGAATTTAAGAAGACAGAGTGGTTTTGGAGGATTTTGCGAGGTAATTTATAGGTAATTTAATTTATAGGTATAAAGGTAATTTATAAAACGTAATTAATGAAAACGTACCCACTACTAAATTAAGTATAATATCTGAATACCTACTTAATATGTATGCACTGTTAAAATAATATAACAATCATTTATTGATAGATATACAATAGTCAATTCACGACGATGAGCCACATGCCAGCTGTGAACTAAGTGTAACCTGTGAAATTTACCAACCATTCCTTCATAATTATGTTCATTAAATTAATTTCGATAATATTATTTAATATTTCAAGCATAAAGCTCGGGTGTGGAACGTACTAATGAAAATGATATTGTCACTAGAATGATCACGGCGGGCCTCTAGTATTCGGTGAGGGTGTGAACGCAATAGTCATCGGGATCATCTCGGCTTGCCTTGTCAAGGAGAGAACGAATGCGTGTTACGGACCGTTCCTCTACACCAGCGTCTTCAAGAACAGGGTTCTCATCAATTGCGCTATTTATAAGGACGTTGCGTGAGTTTTTATAATTGAAGCGATACAGTCTAGTGTTTGATGAGCTGCACTTGTAAGCACAGCCTGTGAAACACTAGATTAGTAGTTAGACCCAGGGGTTCAGCGTTTAAACCTCCTGGAGCGTTCAATTTAATAGCGTCAGCCCAATCTTAGTTGTCCACAATCGCCAGATTGACACACTAACTGTATGGTCCCAAACTAAGCAACGCTTGAACTGTGGGTACCGTACAATGGACTGACGGTGATCCCAGTGACACCCAGACCTGGTGAAATTACGAAAAGGCCATTTCCGAAATTTTCCCCGGCTGGAACTGAACCCGCAACCACCCGGTGCAGTGAGCCGAGCGGCCTACGCTCAAACCAAACTACAAGTGATAACAATCATATTGCTAAAATCTTTGAAACCGTGCCTGGAGAATCTCGATATTGTGTTTCAGGCTTCAATGAAGATACTATCAATGTATTGAGCGTTGCATTCAGCTCCATCTATTATCAGGCGTCGTG
Source organism: Notodonta ziczac (assembly GCA_918843915.1). NCBI lineage: Eukaryota > Metazoa > Arthropoda > Insecta > Lepidoptera > Notodontidae > Notodonta > Notodonta ziczac. The sequence continues at coordinate 4,967,252 of OU974060.1, read as the reverse complement.
AATATGATTTTCAGTTTAGCGAGATGTGAGGTCGCAAAATAATCAAATGATTGTATAAATTCCAGATCTGACTGCAACAAACTATTTCGATCGAGTATCACGCATACGGAGACAGAAATGAGTTGGATTGATCATCCTGATGGGTATAGCATGGGTTTTCTTATAATGTATACAATGAATACAGAACAAACAATGACTAGAGATAACTATTACATAATACCCAGAATTTATTTACATGGAAGTAAGAAGAGACGTGTTCAATAACGAAATTAGTAAAAAAAATATTACTAATATTATACCTAGTACAAAAAATGCTCTTTATGATGTTAGTAGCAACAGTCCTCCGAGTTAGTTAGTATTTTACCAATAAAGCTGTATAAGTTAGACTATCACGTAAAAACAACTTAAGTATATAATCAGAATTTAATAAACATAATATTAATGTTTCCTCCAAATACGCTGCAAATAAGTCTATATCATTTACAGGCCAGCCAAGAACGAAATAGCGAAAATAAGGCGAAAACTAGAGGAAGAGAAACTGTTGTCTGACACGAACCTCATCAATGTCACGTCGACTGAAATGCCGAGTCGAAAACCTCAATCCCATCACAATAATCATACTAAGAAAGCGCTCGATAAAGCGGAGCAACACAGCGGAGTCGTCGTGAGAGCTTTTGAAACTGATGATATACAAGTAAAGGGGAATAGAAGCACGATTTAATTTCACAATAAAATAAACAGAAATTGATCTTCTTGTTTAATTAACCCAATTGACTACAGTCCATATAGGGCTGGCTCGACTGGTGTAGTACGAGATCCTGATCCTATCTGCGTTAAGTAGCTATTATAGCTGTGTTTCGTACGATGGGTGAAAGAACCGGAAGTCCAACCCTTCTCCTCCCTCTGGCTCACTTCCGCTTAGGTCAGCACTGTACGACCAATGCCTTTGGTTTGCAAGAGTCTATAGGTTACGGTAACTGCTTAACATGCGGGTCGTACTACTGTTTAGCAACTATCTAATATATAAAATTCTCGTGTCGCGGTGTTTGTTGCCAAACTCCTCCAAAATGGCTCGACCGATTTTTATGAAATTTTGTGTGCATATCGGGTAGGTCTGAGAATTGGTCAACATCCATTTTTCGTACCCCTAAAAGACAGGACAACGTCTGTAGGGTCAGCTAGTGTAATATAAAATACTCACAATAAGATAATATAATTTAGAGAAATAAATGATGGTGTAGCCATAACAAATCCTATTTATAAATAATATACATTTTCTGTTATGTATGACTTAATAAGTAGGAACTAACGAAAAATACAGGCCTAAAGGAATCCTAAGGCCATTATTTTTGCAAGTGGAATATCTAGTAAAGAGGACGATCAAGGAGATTAGGTGACACAGGAAGTGGACAATGTGGTTCGGAAGGTTATAATTATTTCCATTGAAAATGGTATTAGTAGTAAAGAGATACATTTGTGATCTCTTTAGATGTTAGATAAAATATTGGACACTAGTTTCTGCCCACGATTTCGTCCGCGTAGACTTAAGTAAAGTATCCTATGTGTTAATCCAGGTTATGAACTATCTGTGTTCCAAATTTCATCCAAATCCGATCAGTAGTTACTTACAAACTTTCGCATTTATAATATTAGTAGGATTGAACTAAAACTACATCTGTTGTTTGAAAGCGATTTTATGTAGTAGCTTTGTGGTATATGTACATGCAGTTCTTGATAGATGAAACTCAAAAGTGCAATTTGATCTGAACCAAGGCTCAATTGGAACCGGAAGTAAATTTAACAGCTAAAGTTTAAATCTTGGAAAAGTTGCACCTACCTACATCGAATGTGACTACCAAAAGTCACGTGTAGAATTATTATTCGTCTTTGTTCCGTGAAATTGATAGATTTTTACAACATTCATAACTCGTTTCATTAATTAATGCACTCTCTTTGCTGTAACTTTCCAAGATGAAGTGTATATTTTATGTTTTTCTTTTATTTTTTGGATTTTTAGGTAACATCATATTTTGTATCAAATATTGATTAATATATTAATATTTTTGATGGATGATTTATGATTTCAGATGTCGAGTCCATAGATGTAGCAACACAAATACCATTGGAAGTGGCCCAGATTTTAAATGATACTAGAAGGATCATAAATGGGGATGAAGTTACCGACAGTAGGCCGTACATGGTAAGACGTCAATGCAATGTAAAACAATCCTTACTAACCTTATAATAGGACTTACACCAGTGATTATAATATATAATGATGTAAATAGCTTCTAGAAAATCATAATGATGAGTCAATGGTATATAAATAAATATCTCCAGACAAACACACCAACCTTATGGTCCCAAACTAAGCAACACTTGTACTATGAGTACCGAACAATGAACTGGGGGCGATCCCAGTGACACCCAGACCAAATTACGAAAAGTCCATTTCCAAAATGAGCAATGATGGGATCAAACCCGCAACCACCCGGTGTAGTGAGCCGAGCGGCCTACGTTCGAACCACTGCGCAAAGCGGTCGTCGCTATGACTATGTATAAGTAATCGATCGTAATGTCTCAGGTATATCTCAAATTGCCCCGAAGTAATAAGAAGCAGCCGAACTACAGAACGTGGCTCTGTGGAGGCGTAATTATCCACGAGGAGTATATTTTAACTTCGGCTGCCTGTATCGAAGACGCCGAACATTTCTACATAGTATCCGGGACATATAAGTGAGACAACATCACCCATATTACTTTAAGATCGCAGGTTTTACCGTACGGCGTTTATTTTACAAAGTAATCATGTTTCAGATATGCTGACGACGACGATAGATACAATAACCCGTGTATCAAAAATGGTGCAAAGAAAGCAATCTGGAAGTGTGTACCTAAAAGTAAGTTGAGCGATATAAAACACTCAAGGAAATATCAATGTTAGAAATTGTAATATAATGTTTTTTGGTAGTAAAGTTACAGGCAAACAAAGGGAACTTTCTAGTAATCAGTCTTATTTTCAGAGGCAGTAGCTGTATATTTAATTCCATCTAATTCCCAGATTACGTGTTCGATGGCCATGAAAACGACAACATCAGATGGATGAACAATGACATCGCCGTGGTGAAAATCGAGGACGGCTTTGACTTCACCAGACGTATCAGGGGTTGTGACTTTATTCCAAAACCAGTTTGCTATAACAACCAGAGTCAAACTTTGGAGAACCCTGGCACTGTTGTCAGCATCGCTGGATGGGGTACCACTTCTCGATACAATGATGTAAGTATTTTTGGTACGGATTTGGACATCGGAATCACTGGCATTTATGCACTAGGCAGTAATTCTCTTTTGTACAAATAGGTAACCCTTAATTTTTACACAGAGAAACTCCTGTCTTGATCATAAATTACCGAACCAATAATAAGGGCTATTCTTGACGTTAACTGAAATGTTAAATATTTCCAGTGGGTAAACAGAAGGAAAGACAATCAACAGAATCTCCTAGAATCGCACGTCGAGATCATTCCTAAGAACAGGTGCAAACGTCGCTGGGGCTCGCGTTACCACAACATCATCGATAACTACATGATTTGCACTAAGGATATTGGACAGACCATGTCTGAAATTTGTAATGTATGTAAAATGTCGTCCTATACTCAATACAAATTGAGAATGTATATGCAGGTATAATTAAATATTGTGGGAAGATTCTGCCAAAAATTTACAAACTGATAGATGACTAAAGTCTTGTCTCTAGAATAGCACGAAACTTGACAAGAAGCGACGTCTCGTCTGTTTAGAGCTTATCAAAAACTCATTTTATTACATTGATTTTATTTTAACTACAGGAAAAATATGTTGATTGCCAAGATATAAACTACTCAGATGAAGACGATATGCGAAGAGACGCTCGGATTCAGAAGATTGAGAAGATCCCCACCAATCTGGTGATGCATTCTGCTTATCACAACGAAAGTATTAGTGCTAACACGTCCTTAGATGTTATTAGCAGAAGATACGCATCAAATGCTGATGGGGGATTTTGTGAGGTTAGTTATTCTATATAATAAGTCAAAGTTATAAAAGAACTAGCTGTCCCGGCAAACGTTGTTCTGCCATAAAAAAATATATAAGTAGGTTTGAAATATACTTTATGACCTATTCTCATCCTACCCGATTTGCACACAAAATTTCACCAAAATCGGTCGAGCCGTTTCGGAGGAGTTTGGCAACAAACACAGCGACACGAGAATTATATACATTACTAGCTGAGCCCGCGACTTCGCCCGCGTGGAATTTAACTTAACAATAAAGCCCGGTCCCGCGTTCTGAGCCCGCGCGACAGGACCCATTTTTTTATATTGTTTTTCTAAAATAAAAGTAGCCTCAGTTACTGCTTATAACATCAGCTATCTAACAGTGAAAGTCCCGTCAAAATCGATCCAGCCGTTTCGGAGATACTCTTTGATTTCAAGTGTTTTTATTTTTTTACGCGGAACCCTAATTGTTTTTCTAAAATGAAAGTAGCCTAAGTTACCCGCTATAAGATCAGCTATCTGCCAGTGAAAGTCCCGTCGAAATCGGTCCAGCCGTTTTGGAGATTACCCGGAACAAACACACAGACAGACAGACAGACAGACAGACAGACAGACAGACAGACAAAAAAAAATTAATTCGCATTTTTGATATAGGTATCGTATGTACTTTTATATGCATTTAGTGAAAAGGTGTTATTTTGATATTACAAACAGACACTCCAATTTTATTTATTTGTATAGATTGTATATTAGAAGAAATATAAATCTAGATTTTTATTCAGTTACAAGTTCATATTTGATATTTTTTATGATATTTTAAACTGTATTCGTACTAGAAAGTGTGTACTTTCCTCTAAGTTAAAGTTATGGTTATGCAGAACGATCATGGCGGTCCTCTGGTCTACGGTACTGGAGTCAACTCCATCATCATCGGCGTGATCTCCGCTTGCCTCGTTAAGGAGAGGACCAACAAATGCTACGGACCCTTCCTCTACACCAGTATTTACAAGAATAGGCAGTTCATATCCTGCGCTATTTACAAAGACGTCGAGTGAGTACATTATATCGTAATTTCGCCCTTTTTGACGTCCCACTCCTGGGCACGGGCCTCCCGTCACTGCGAAGGGGACCGGGCCGTAATCCACCACGCTGGTCCAGTGCGGGTTGGCGGATTTCACATGTCTTTCGAAAATTGGTTAGATTTTCTAAGACATGCATGTTTCCTCACGATGTTTTCCTTCACCGTAAGCGAGTGATAATCAGATATAAATAATGATTCGCACATAGATTTCAAAAAACCCAGAAGTGCGAGCCGGGGTTTGAACCCAGGACCTGGTTCCCGCAAGACGCGTGCTTAACCAAACGGCTATCACGGCTACTTACTATATTAGATAAGTTTAGATAATATTTTTATTTTCATATCCCTAAGCTTTCTTGACTATTCTACATTTTAATTTTTCCGTTTTGATGTTAACAGGCCAAAATGCAGACGTCAGTTCAGGTCGGGCGTTACGCACGTCGAGAAAGTACTGTCTTGGAAGACTCATCCTGATGGGTAACTATACACTGTTTTAATCGTAATATGCAAATTTTATGAACATAAATATATGAGGGTCAAATCTCGATATCATTATTGGTCACCATTGTCGATCCTGGCTTACAGGAGTTACAGTGGTGGGAGTGTGTGGCGGGACTAGTCCCATTTAAAAAATCCCAGACATTACCACATCTTAATTTAATGTTCTCTAACAGACCAGCAAAGAATGAAATAGAAGCAGAAAAGAAACCAGAAGCGGCTGCGGAAATCGTCCACCGAGCTCACGAAACTCCAGTAGACGCGACCGGAGACAAAGTCTTCCCGGGCAGCGGGTTTATTCTCCGAGCGTACGGCGACAACAAGACAGTAGACCTAGTTATAGTAAATGAAACGATACCCGCTATTTAGTTTGTTATAAGTGATGAATAAAAAAAAATAAGATACAACAGATTTTTTATTATAATATATAAATTCCTTTAGAAACTGATGAATGATGAAGAGCCAGAAAAGGTTCAATAACCTCTCAAAGGTTTTCCCTAGAGGCTGGTAGAAACCTGCACGAATATAACCAAATGAAGGCGTCCATTTCATATCAGACAATTTCTAGCAGTAGGTATAAAATAATCTACAAAGAAAGCAATACATATATTGTTTAGGGATAGCTGTTTCGACATCTACTCTTAATATGCCATGGGCTTGTATTATTGTTTATAAATTAAACCCCAAACCATTATTATAATTATTAATTTCCTGTACTCGCTCAATTAATATTAACAATCATCTCTGCGCAATAATTTGATTCCGGATAACGACAATAATTAATTTCCATGAAGCGTAACTATTTGTTAGATTGACCAAAAAATTAATATCCTCAATCGAATTTCATGATTGAATAACTAATTTGTGGCGATCCTTCTAGGGTCGTCCTGTGGAGAAATATGACGAACCTCTGCCTGTGCTTGGCCGCTTTTATACTTGTGATATGTAAGTTGTTATTTTATACTTTGTATTATCGATCATTTGTTTTTCAGAAGCATCGCGATCTGCAATATTTAAAGTATTAACATCTTTGAACATTTAATTGTTTAATTCTCTTGTAAATTTATCGTGGGCTTTATCTTATTCTTCTGCAAAAAAGACTTTGTCTAATTGATTTTGTGTCTAAGTATTGATACCGTAGAGTAGGTTGTTCAGTAAGGTTCAGTAAGCGCCATCTGTCGTCAGCGGCACGTAGCACTGTACTATTTCCAATAAAATCTTATAAATATTGTATGCTTCGGCACTAGGAGCTGCTAATGCCAGGTAGCACGCCACTTATATTTATTTACGACGAAAACGATACGAACGCACATTTATATAACTTTTAATTCAAATTCAAAACGTTTATTTTGTTTAGGCCTACGGGGGCAGTTACAAATTGCCGATTTTACATTTTTTTCCTTATATTTACAACCGGATCGGTACGCGACCTCGACTGAGATGATCCGGCAAGAAACTCAGTGGGCTTGTCTTTTAACATTTGTTAAATTTCTTTTTTTTATCGCCGGTTGCTTATATAGTCAATAATTACATAATTTAGACTTGAAGAACATAACGTAGTGTGTTTTAATTTACCGACAAGACGACAATAAAGGCACAACGATATACAGTAGTCTTCATCAAAATGTCTAACTACAGGTCCAGTACTATCAAACCCATCGAGAAAACACGGCGAAGAAGTGAAAAAACTTCACGGCGAAGAGACCAAACACCACCATCATTCTCAAAAGCATGACAAATCGAAACCGAACGCGACCGATAACGAAATAGAAGATATAGACGAAGACGATTCAGGGTGGGAGTATGAGAATACCACTGCAGTAGACACAAGGAGAATTCTGTACAGCAAGCGAACGAAAGCGGGAACGAGACCTTACATGGTAACATTTTGAGAACACCAAACTGAAATAATATATAATATTAAAAAAAAATTGGTAGACTGACTTCTGAACACTCAAATGCAACTCAAATATGACTGTAAAAATGTAAAGCGCCCGTTATAAAAAAATAATCTTGTATTGTAACGACGAATAAACATTTACATATAATTCTAAATAAAAAGTAGATACTTAGGCCACATAACTAAAGCATGTATTTAGAATTACCATCGTAAAGTGAATTTTGATATTTTTAGGTCCAGAATCAGCCACGTTCATTATTTTGGAATCACCAATTTCACCAACGTGTAAAATTTTCTACAGGTATATCTTCAACTGACAAAGGAGTCGGCGAAAGCACACAAGTACCGGGGTTGGTTATGTGGTGGAGTCATCGTAGACCCTCACTACGTCCTCACTTCAGCCGCCTGCGTGGAAGACGCGGATCGATTCTACATTGTCTCCGGCACCACTAAATTCGTCGACAGTTTTGACTTCAAAAATGACGATTGCGTTTGCAAACATCGACGCAAAGTCGTTTGGAAGTGTATTCCTAAGAGTTAGTTTGTTGATTAATTGTGCTCCAACAACTATAATTATTATTGCTTAAAAACTACACTTTTGTTAAAACGCTCTCGAAATATGCTTGTTCTAATCTTATTTCACTATAAAATTCGTTCTAGACTACAAATTCGACTTCCAAGACAGCATCAAATGGTCTTCCAACGATATCGCCATCGTCAAAGTTGACAAGGCCTTCAAATTTGGCGTGTGCGAGAAGGGATGCGAATTTGCCACTGATCTCATTTGCTACAACAACATCAGCCGAGAACTGGAGAAACCCGGCACAAAGGGCTGGATTGCCGGTTGGGGTAGTGGTAATAACTTCAGAGAGGTAGGCATAGTTGAAAAATTTATATAATGCAAGTCCGTTAGGGCGAACCTTACAACCGAAAAAGACAAACGATAAAACCATAATATTGCTCGCTTGTTATATAAGTGTGGTCAAGCCACGGGCGCCAATCCTAAGGTCGTAGTTTTGTTTCTCAGATCAAAGCACTATAAGAAACAAACCACCCACAGTTTAAAAGTGGGCACGGGAAATCGTAATAGGCTCGCGAATTGACATCATAGATCGTCCGAGATAATATAGCAGGTGGAGCTGCTTTCTACTGCACCTGCTTTCTTGTTTTTGGACCTCATCCTATAGTTATATAGGAGGCGGTCCAGAAACAAGATGGGTAGACAACGAATCACGAGACTGGATGAGATTAGCAATAGAATATGGATGGATATACAGAAGTGGGTAACAGCAAACTGTGTATAGAACACAACATGGGTGTCTCTTTAAGTATTCCTTAGCATTTATTATGTTTTATAGGGTGTTTACCGCAGACAAAAGGACGTGCATATTCCAAAGAATGCAAAGTGTCTGCAAGAAGCGAGGGTGTGCGTCATGGACAACGAACAGTGTGCCAAGAAGTGGGCGCAGAGGTTCAGGGAAATCATCACACAATACATGATCTGCACTAAGGACGTCATGAAGAGGCTTAGCGAGATTTGTGACGTAAGTATGAAGTGATAAGACAGGCACTGAGAGGTTTAGCTTAGATGTGAAATTTAAGGTAGGTAGTAAATAGATTGATTGAAACCACTTCTAACACTATACGCTAACCTCTAAATTTAAAGCTGCAATCAATTTCCAACGGCATTACAAAATGCTTTTGTTGTGAAAAGTGTTTTGTCAAGACATTGTAAGCAGCTGGTTTGCTGAAAACTTCTACGTATAATGGAAGTGATACATCAACCAAACAGTACATTCCTTTGTAACATAATATGTAGTAGAAATTATAATATTCTCGAAAATCGGGGCTTTAAAAATTGAACTATTTACAGTTAGATTTCTAAGTATAGTTCGTTAGTATCACTAAGACACGTGCTGGGACTCTTATGGCACTGGCATATGGGTCAAATTTCAATAATCACGCGTCTTCGTTAAATGAATCGACTATACCTAGTTGACACTGTAAACACACACAAGGTACAACTGTGATGAAATAAAAGCCAATATACCACAGAAAAGATATGCGAACTGTACGGACGTGGAGACCCGACGACAACATTCAAACGAAGCGACCAGCAATTCTATCAACGTGGACTTGGGAAGACATCTGAGAGACCCCGATGACTACACCGCGCGGCGATCATCAATTCAAGGCGGATTTTGTGAGGTAGGTAATGAAGAATATAAGGTTGCTCCTGAATTCCTCGTACTCCTTTCCGACGATTAATTTCGTGCAGGTTCCAAGATAATTAAAACTTATCCCCGGGACTCTTCAAGGGTCAAACCTCGGCATCATATCAGGCAGGTAATACACTTGTTTGCTGAAATTTTATATAAAAAAAAAACAAGATATCACAAAACTAAGCCAAAATACGCTTTTGTATTGAAGAAACCGGTATGTTTTGCCTCCAGAACGACCACGGCGGTCCTCTGCTGGTAAAGTATCAAGGCAAGGAGCGAGTGATTGGCGTGATATCAGCTTGCAAGATCGACCCCAAGAGCCACAGCTGCCACGGCCCGTTCCTCTACACCTCCGTCTATAGGAACCGCCAGTTCATCTCTTGTGCTATACATAAGGACGTTGAGTAAGGATCCTTTTAAATCTTGAGTGTATTTGACACAGATACAGATTTACATAGATAACGCAAGTATCACGATTTGTATTGAAACCAAGCGTGCCGAATTTTTAACACCCACTGTGACGTCACTACCGAAATTTAGTGACGGGAAATCCAAACCGATTCAAAGATACCGATGCCACCGATGCCCCTCCGCCCGCTACGATTCTCTCGAGTGATTATCTCGCTCATACTCATATTTTTTATATCTGTAGTCGCGCCGACTGCAAGTTAGCGGCGACCAACCTTGACGCTTGGTCGGGGTTTCGTACACGCGAAGCACATGCATATGCGTTATCTATGTAAATAAATATCTGTGGTATTTGAGAATTTTTTTTTGGTTGGAGACATGTCTTGAACAGAATCTCATGGAGAGAATGCGAGGGGAGAAATAAGAAAGGTGAAAAGCGAAACAGAAATAGTGTGAAGAAGCTTGTCTTAGCGCAGAACAACCATTGGTCTTGGCTTAATGATTTTTGAATTCATTTTAGGGAGAATTGCAGAAGAGTATTCCGTACTGGCATAACTCATGAAGAATGGTCCGTCGATTGGAAAAATGTTAAGTAAGTTAGATTCATTGCATGTAACGATTTTATTTGTTAAAAAAATCATTATTACTGAAGCGGAAAACACTAATAATTATTGATTTTAATCTAGTGAGGATGATGATGACGACAATGACAAAGACATGTAAGTACCTAATGATATAAGCGAATTCATTCATCGATTTAATCTAACCAATGCTTCAACTTAAGATATACATCCATTACCGTTTATCTTACAGCTCCGACAAGGAAACTAAAGATAAATCATCCGATGAGAGGTACAATAGAATTCGCAATGTTTATAATCGGATCACTATTGTAGTAGAATTCACTAATACTGTTTATCTCTTTTTAGTAAGGAGGAAAGTAAAGAAGCACTGAGACAGCTAAAGTAAGGAATTATGCTACTTATGTTGGCACACACTAAACTAAGTTAACTAAGCCAGCAAGACAACAATACCTATTTTATTTAGACTAGCATTTACTTCGACATAAAGCTTTACAGCTTTATATCAGTGAAATAATTTTCAGAATCCGATCGGCAGTTCTAGAGATTACCTCCTACAAACAAACTATTTGACCTTATTAGAAACATTTTGTAGACATCAGTATTGGCTACATTTAATAGTTAATGTTTTCTCCTGCAGTAAGATGTAATAATTTGAACAAAAATTTCAGTGTAGACAATGAGGATAAAACGAAGAAAGCACCAGAGAGCGCTAGCGAATCCAGCAGCAGTGAAAGTGAAGAGGTCAAAGAAACAACGACGGAGAAACCGGAGAAGAAAGAGGAGAAAAAACAGGAGAAAACCGAGGAGAAACATAAGAAGAGGCATAAGTCTAAGAAGCACAAGTCTAAGTCTGAAGATAGTAAGCCAAAGAAGGCTAAAGAGGCTGAGGACATACCCTTCCAAGTCAAAGAACAGGTGTCTTACGAATCCAGTAAAGACGAAAATGTTAATGATCCAGAAGAGGAATAGATTGCCTGGGTAAATTAAAATAAATAAAATATGAATTTTCATTGAGTTTCATTTGTACTTATAATTGATGATTATCTACTTATGATGGTTCATTGAACAGTAAATCTATTACATCTATTCACATTCGAACGTACTATTGCTGAAGAGAAATACGGGCGGTTTCTTAATTAAAATTGCCTATTAACATCAAAAATACGAGGTTAGTAGAAAATGGAAGAGGTTTATATAAAACCATATACTCACAGTTAAAAAACAGACCACTTCCATTGCATGGAAAAATTTGTTTTACTCTGTGTTCAATTCAACAGTAATCTAATTAATTAGAAATAAACTTATCTTGCATTTTTTCATGCAGCAAGTCTGTTTACTTCACTACTAAGAGACTAACAAAAATACAAATGAAAATTATACCAATTTCATTCCAAGTCGATCAGCAATTTGACCGTCAAGCAAAACAACGGCTGCAAAGTCTTGCAATCCAGCTCCGGATTTCTGTACATCTTATCTAAACATCTATAACGGCCTGCGCTGTTGCTGTCTACCGGTAGATCGTTCGTATGCACTATAAACTCCAGAATTGGATATTTAGCCTGTGAAAATACAAAGCAAATTGAAGATGCGGCCCTAAGACAATGCCCTGAGGTAGCTCATTTTATTGGGCAAATATGGAGGTTGTTGATACATTGAAGATTTATTTATAATGAAACTTAGAATGACAGGTATGGAGAGTGGTAGACCACCAGCCAGATAGTCTGATGACATGGGAAAGATGGCAGATACTAGAGTAGCACAGGACCGAAATAAATGGCGTGAAAAGGACAAGCTTTTACACAGCAGTTGGTTGATGCAGACGGAATGATGATTATTATGTTTTGCATTACTGACCGGTCCAAAAGGACATCGCTAGGTATGCCAAAGTACTTCATGTAAGCATAGTAATCGCTATCAGCGCCTTTCTTAATCTCCTCACAAAAGTTGCAGATGAGATGATTGAACACCACCTCGTATTTACCGGAAGCTTTCTTTTCTAGTTTTAATTCTACCTGAAATATTAATAACCTACTCAATATACCTAGCCACAGATTTGTACTCTGGTAGTCCAACATATAGAGAAATCTGGAGTCTAATAGCAGACAATAGGTTTATCATGCACTAACACTATTTTAGTGTCAAAACTCGTTTCTAACCTGGGGGAGTTAATCGATATTGGATACGGATATTTTGAAGGTCTAATTTAGGCATCTTGAAAGTTATTTTAAAAATTATTGCACAGTTATTAATCGTAGGGCATTTTCGATGACTGCATTAAAATATTTTCCTAACATTGTAAAAAAACAGACTTTTAAAGTTTCTGATATAGATTCGAATGGTCTTAAATAACCATCCTGACCTCTCGTTTACACTGACGCAATACCAGTATCATTTATGTAGCTGTCTCTATTTTGGGAAGCCCAAGCCCCAAAGTAAAACACCACGCTTTAAACAATAAAGTATTTCGTCAGTGTAAACGTGGGGGATGACCAGTATAAACTGAAATGTCTCCCACTTAATTATTCAAGTAGGCTTATAAAACTCACCACAGTGTCTTCACTGATTTCTTCAAGGAACTCTATGTCACCGGACATAAACGCCGTAGAATCATTGTAAAGGTGCGACCACGTGCGATGTGTCCACTGCTTTGGAGCTCGCTTCATCGCAGCAGTCCATTCGAGAGTCGAAGTTCAGCAGGTATCTTACCTCCTAATAAATATAAACTATAAACGCATGTACCTACCTAACGCCTGTTTAGTTTGGTCAGCCCGCAATGGTGGAGATTGTCATTGCACTATCTTAATATGGATTAGCAGACTAAAATGGTCAAAGGTGATGTTATTTTTATCATGAGTTGATAGAATTCTTACTGTTGTCTGAGATAATGCCCCCCCATGAGATATTTAATAATTTTCAGAGCAAGTGCTTTATAATGCCGTCGTATATTATGGATGATTATAAAATCTTACTTTTAGGGAGTTAGTCATGTTCATTATATGTATTACTAGTTGCTGCCCGCGACTTCGTCCGCGTAGACTTGAGTAAAGTATTACATGTGTTAATCCAGGTTATAAACTATCTGTGTTCCAAATTTCATCCAAATCCGTTCAGTAGTTTTTGGGTGAAGGAGTAACAAACATACATCCACACTCACAAACTTTCGCATTTATAATATTAGTAGGATTATTATCCATAAGAGAATAGCCCGTATTAGTAAATCGATCTCAAGTCTGATAGCGATCTTGAGTATGCTTTTGAAAGTAATTTTGTAGGTATGATATAAGAACGACATTTTCAAGATCACTCTCAGACTTGAGATCACGCATTGAAAGGTAGGTATTTAGTTATTTTTAAGTTAAATAAAGTGACTTGATATCGATTTTATAATAGGGGCCTATAATCAACATAAAAAAATACAATTACTTACCGTGTTTGGGGCTTGACAGAAACATAACATGAAGATTATGTCGGCATGCTTGAAGTTCTGCGAGATAGATGCCTGATCGTTTTATATTTCTAATTTGTTTATAAGTACTTAATTGTTGTTGCTTGTATTTGTATTGTATTATTAGTGTAATTGGTTAATTTGACCGTTCTAATAAATAAATAAATAAATAACTGGATCAGATACAATAACACTATAACAATCACTTTGATTTTATTAAATTCAGCAAAATGATGGGCGGCTAACATTTTCCGCACTAATAAAAGTTAGGTCGCGTGCGATATCAGATATCTGAACATGTCATTAGATAATGTAGATGATAGATACCATCGCGTGGGAAATATTTTTTGCAAAATGTTTCAATAAATTGTAGCAATTAATACAGCCAGTTTCATAATACTCATAATATATAAAGTTACTAGCTGTGCCCACGGACTTCGTCTGCGTAGTATTTAACGTAACAAAAATTTCGGGATTATCGGGATAAAAAGTATCCTATATGTTAATCCCGGTTATAAACTATCTGTGTTCCAAATTTCATCCAAATCCGTTCAGTAGTTTTTGCGTGAAGGAGTAACAAACACATACATACATCCACACTCACAAACTTTCACATTTATAATATTAGTAGGATTTCTCAAAACTACTTTTCGACAGTTTTTCAATAGAACTGTTACAACTACAATTTTGTTGGAGATTAATCTTTATCCTGAATATTGTGAAATAATTTAGTCTTCTTATATTCCCGGATGGGTGTTTTAATCAAATGAATGTTCAGAATGAAACATTTATTGGCTAGAAAAATAGAATTTAATCTGACCCTCAACCTCTAAACGACAATTTTTAGGTACAATCACAACATTAAGTTTCAAATAAGTATCAAGTGTTATCTATACAATACCCTATTACTTATGTTCAAGTAACTAACAAACCATAGTGTGCAAATGAAAATGAAGATAAAAACAAAAAATATAAAGTG
The DNA here is from genome assembly GCA_918843915.1 of Notodonta ziczac. NCBI lineage: Eukaryota > Metazoa > Arthropoda > Insecta > Lepidoptera > Notodontidae > Notodonta > Notodonta ziczac. Next base: position 4,952,101 of record OU974060.1, on the reverse strand, counting down.
TTTAATAAATTTATTAAAAAAAAATAAAAAACAAAAAACGGTCGTCCATGCTTGCTCTACCCACCGTTTATAAGATTACAAAACAAACTAGAAAATAGCATGTTAACAAGTTATATACATATTAAATATATACTTTAAAGTGCTATTAATAATATTGCAAAGTGAAAAAGAAAACGTTTGGGGCATGACAGCTCAGAGCGAGTGTAGGACACGCTACACTGATACATAGAAATGCCACGAAAAGTAATCGACAAAGCCTTCAATTATTATGCAGTACAGTTAACTAAAATTTCTCCAAAAATACACCAATAAAAATTCATATCTCTATATAAAATACACTTTTTTAACGCTAAGAGACCAATGCCGCCGGCTTGCTAATTGTAACAGACAAAATAGTTTTATAATATATCTTATTATGTCAACCATTATATTACTTTTCAAGTCTTAAATTATATAAACCTAATACTGAAAAAGTAACTTTTGACACCCACCAAGTGGTTCACAATATTTATACCAACTTACACACACACACTCGATATGTTAAATTAGTTCTAAAAAGTCCGTGAGAAAACGATAGGCCACACTATGTAGCCTTTAAACCGATACACCCGAGAATTTAGGTTAAAACAAATCTTCAAACAAAGTTGGCACAAATATACAATAATAGAAAAGACAGAGCCCCAAATTTCAATTTTTAAAATAAATAACCCTTAACACTAATCAAATCCTTTCAAACTAATTTCTAAACAACTTTTGGGGCTCCGTCCTTGCAAGCACCTTACAACATTAAATATAACCTTTTTAGTTTTAGTTTATTCTATACTACATACTAAAATATAGCTTCATTCTCGTAAAATATAATTATGGAAGAATGCTTAAATGTATCTGCATTGAAAAACGAGGAATCGTAACTTTACGTGCTACTTTTAGACTAGAGAAACAACTAAAACATTCATAAAGATATAATTTTTCGTAAAGGGTTTGTTTTTTAATAATATATTAGTTCACTCTTGGCCGGCCGAGAGAACAAAGATAAGAACAAAAACCCATCGAGCGAACTCACGTCCGAACAATGACACAAACTAAAATCGAACCTTCTCGCTTCTACTTCGGTTAAAATGCGTTACTACTGCACATCACGGGGTTACGGGCTGCCATAGACTACATATGTACCTCTACATCGGACTGTTTCATTCGAATCTAGGGTGCTACTCTAAGCAACGATAATCGATATATCGTGAAATTCGTTTTGTTCAATCCTACTCTAAATTCCATATTTTTGCCGTCGTATATCGTCTGAACGAAAGATAACTTTGTATTGTTCGTTCAGTAATCGATACGACGGCAAAATAGATTAAATTTAGAGTAGGATTCCACAATACGAAAGTTACGATATATCGATTATCGTTGCCAAGAGTAGCACCCCTAAAATCAAAGAGATCTATGCTAGGCTTTCTGGGTGGTTACATATAAAAAAACCAACCTAAACCACTTAAACAATTTTTCCTGGTTATGCTTTCCGGGTAAATATAAAAAGGACGTGACCGTCCACTTCGGAAAACAGATATGAGTGGCCATAGGTATAACTTTAATTAGCCAAACCACTAAATCGCTGATAAATCTCATTTTTATCACGGGAAAAATGCTATTATTACTAATTTGCCAACGATTCAGTTACTACCCTGCGGATCTGACATTTAGGGATCAATTTCTTCACAAAAGATAATGAGAGCCGAAAAAAAAATGGTGAAAAAGCCACGTGATATACAATAGTGACGCAATAATGTTGATTCTCCGGCCGGCGCAAAGAAAAATCTACCTTAACGCTAAACAAATTAGTGTCGGAATGCGACAGGGAACCCGTCCGTCCGTGTGCAACCAAGCGAGCGACGTATATATGCGTGTTTTAGAAATAATTATAAGGTAGTCGTTATCATAATATCGAGGGATAATTATTAACGTCGGTTGCAGCGCCTCTCGGAAATCAATGTACCTGCAACGAATCGTTTCTTGTAACCCCTCATTAACACTGACGCAATACTTGTATTGATTCATATAATAATTTAGCCCTTTTGACGTTCCAATTCTGGGCAGGGACTCCCCTCACTACGAGGGGGATTCAGACCGTAATCCAGTCACAGCCGGCCCAGTGCGGGTTGGCGTATTTCACATGTATTTCGAAAATTGGTTAGGTTTTCTACGACATGCAGGTTTCCTTACGATGTTTTCCTTCACCGTAAGCAAGTGATCTTCTTCTTAGTCGGACACTCTTGACAGAGTGGTCGTGGTTGCGCTGACGAGGTATATGGTGGAAGGTTTGGTGAGGCCTTAGCATTTCCGAGGGTGGCTCTCCAGACGATGTGCTTCCATTTCTGACGGTTAGAGGCGTCGCGAGTACACTGGACCATGGTGGACTCGGTAGCCTTTGTCATGACATCTATCCAGCGGGTTGGTACTCGACCGCGTGCTCTCTTGCCTTCCACCTGGCCCTGAACTACCAGTGTCTCCATCGAGTTCTCATTTCTAGAGATGAGACATCTCTAGAAGCAAGTGATAATCATATTTAAATGAAGATTTCATAAAACCCAAAGGTGCGAGCCGGGGTTTGAACCCAGGGCCTGGTGGCCGGAAGACGCGTGCTTAACCAATCTGCTATCACTGCTCCTGATTCATACAGGCCCGCATTAATAAATCGATCTCAAGTCTGTGACCGATCTTGAAAATTTCATTGTTATGTCATTTCAGAACCCTTTCTGTTTCACCTAGTATAAGTGTTGCGTCAGTGTAAACTAGGGGTAATGCCGTCGTTTAAGACGTTCCACGCTTTCAGCGACTAGCGTCAATCTAAAACTGTATGAATGAACTCCTGAGACCAAACACCATTGCGGCCAAATATACCACTTTCAACTTTAATGTCTCACGAGTTGATTTATATGCGATCTCAGAGCAGGAGTCGATTAATAAATGACAACTGGCGTGGTAATTATTTTTTTGGGCTCCAAGTTTACCCTGATAGCGGCTTCCGCTTGCATCAACGTCCATTCTATAATCACTTTTTTAAAAAACCTAGTTTGACGTTTGACGCTAGAGTTACTGGCGGTGTGGAGCGTCATGACTTATTTATCCGAAAGTTATCAATATATATACACACATCAAAAAGTCTAAGCAACATGTATGGTTTTGCACTTTTGAACGATTTTTACTATTGTAATATACATGTATTTCTTTTATAAATAATAACCAACCATTTTTGATGCTTTAGTTTTGAAGGATTTAGCAGTCAAATGGCGTCGCTCCATGACATAAAAAATGACTCACCACAATTTTTTTTCAAAAACTGTATACTTCTAAATTATAAAAGTGAGACACTTTAGTACCAAATTTATTAAGCAACGAAAACACCATGAAAGCGGGAAAAATAATTTTTTTTTTTCAATGAAAACGAAACACAATCGAAAAGTTTCTACTTTTAAAATCAGCCAGAGAACAAAAATACCAATCTGCTTTCACTTTCACTTTCTATAAATGACGCGTGTTGCTTAGACTTTTTTGTTGCGTGTATGCTAGTAGTAGTACAAGCGTCGCTTAGGCTCGTACCTCTGCGGCGGGCGGGTCGGTGCCCCGCGGCGGCGCGGGCTCCACGCACAGCAGGCGCGGCTTGTCGTCGCGCGGCTCGTCGCCGGCGCCGGCCCCGGGCGCGGCGCCGCCGCTGCCGCCCACCGACATCTCCGCCAGCGCCGTCAGCACGCTCTCCATGCTGGCCGCCGCGCCGCTGTCGCCCTCGCCCTGACGAAACACAATTGCACTCAATTAACCAAATTATAAAGCACTACGAGTATAATCAGTTTCTTGCGACGACCGCTAGGCGCAGGGGTTCAAGCGTAGGCCGCTCGGCTCACTGCACATGGAGGTTCGGGTTCGACTCCCGCCGGGGCAAATTTCAGAAATGGCCTTTTCGTAATTTGCCTAGTCTGGGTGTCACTGGGATCGCCCCCAGTCCATTGCACGGTACCCATAGTACAAGCGTTGCTTAGTTTGGGACCATACAGTTGGTGTGTTCGTCTGGGGATACTTATTTATTTATTATGTCATGAAAATCAGAGACATTGTGTTGCTTATATCCTTACTTATCCTTAATAATATTATAAACGCTGAAGTAGCTTGTCTGTCTGTCTGCGCTTTCACACCAAAACTACTGAACCGGTTTAAATGAAATTTGGTACACAGATAGTCTAGAGCCTGAGAAATGACATAGGCTACTTTTTAATGCGAAAAAGGGTTGTAGGGGTTAAAAGCGGGGGAAAGGGGGGATGATGAACATTTGTATGGAAGTATCGTCATTTGACGATGAGAAGCTTGAAACTCATTTTAAGGCTGTTGATTCGAACATAAATATGACATTCAAAGTTTGGGGGATAATAATTTGTATGGAAATATGTAAGGTTTATGTGAATGTTTTATATGTTTGCGACAAGAGACAAAATGTGTTATTTATAAAATAATTAGCATAAATACTTTAAAATGCTACCCGAAGACACTATTCCACGCGGACGAAGTCGCGGGCACAGCTAGTTTATTTATAGTTTTAATGAGACGACACCGCTGTTAACCAGTGGTACTTCGTATGTATATACACCAGGGTGCACATTTAATGGTAGATCATCTATTATGTCCACTTACGGTCGCTAATTCGGTAGTAGTATTCAGATTATTGACCTGGCACATTACCTATTACCGTGATCAATTTAATTGAAATCCGTCTAGCAATTTAGGCGTGACGCAAGTTCAAACCGACAGACAAAAATTCAAATCTATGTATAAATTAAACTAACATATTATGGTCGTTTTGTACACAAAATTTTTTAAGATACAGGTCGTAAAAATGTGAGCTGGACTTAAACCCATATTCTTTTAATATGATTGGATCAAGATGCTGTAAATATAATATTGCGATTAGTGCAAGATAAATTTAAATAACATCAAATCACTTACCTTTTGGGGGCTAGGCTTGAAGAAATGCAGGTAACAGAAACCACGGAATCCCTGAAAAGAAAACGATAGTTTAGCATAAACCCCTTAATTCAATAAGTCTGTAAAAATCAAATGTTGTAGGTATTTCAGTAATATTCTTACTTATTTAAAACAATTTACACTTCTTAAAATTCAACGTCGTCCGTCTTTCGTCATTCCAACAATCTCTCCTCTCACTCACCTAGTCGTTCATCACTTTCACTCCTTTCACGTTTCATTTCACTTAGTCTCACATACATTCCGTTCAACATTAAATACCTTTCATACATCATCCTACGTTCCGTTCTACGTTAAAAATCTTTCACACATCTTACGTTCCGTTCCTTCCCTAAGCACTCCCAAATGTCTATCTATTCCTTGGTTTCAACTGACTTAAAATTAATACAAAAAATATTGCTATCTCAACTTTTTGCCGTCATAAAATAGAGACAACAGCATGTTTCAGTGTATCGTTTCGGTTTCTGTAAACCTAAGATGCCATACAATAAATGATCTTACCTTCCACACCATGATCTGCGGTTTGACGCCGCGCTCGGAGAGCGCCTGTTTCAAGTCACGCACTCTTGTGTTCGGGCTGATGTTGGATATCTGTTCGAAATAAAGCAACAATCACGGATATAGATTTACATAGATAACGCAAATGCATGTACTTCGCGTGCACGAAACCCCCACCAAACGTCAAGGTTGGTCGCCGCAAACTTACAGTCCGCGCGACTACAGATATAAAAAACAGGAGTATAAGCGAAATAATCACCCGAGAGAATCGTAGCGGATGGAGGGGCATTGGCGGCATCGGTGTCTTTGAATCGGTTTGGATTTCCCGTCACTAATGACGTCACAGTAGGTGTTAAAAATTCGGCACGCTTGGTTTCAATACAAATCGTGATACTTGCGTTATCTATGTAAATCTATATGTGTGGCAATAATCAACGTTTAAATGCAATAAACATATTGCTCATAGTCGATTCTATATCGATTTAAGTGGCAAAAATCGATTGTATTAAAGTTTTTTTTTAGAATGATTAACTATACTAATCGCTATAGTTATAAATGTCACAAAAGGGCTGGCTCGGCCGAGGTAGTACCAATCGCTTACAGAAATAACAGCTGTTATGGCTGCGTTTCGGATGTTGAGTGGGAGAGTCCAACACTGGGCCTACGTTGAGCCAGCTTCTTGCTTGCTTCATCAGCTAACTTCTTGGCAGGACTTTTTGGAAAAGTTTTTGAACAGTAATGTCATTTCTGTTCTAGTTTCTAGAACTCTTCGGAATGATAATAAATATCGCCAGGGCGAAACACCAACTGTATGTTCCCAAACTATGTGGGAATCGAACCCGCAACCACCATGTGCAGTGAGCCGAGCGGCTTATGCTCGAACCACTGCGCTAAGCGGTCGGCCAAATGTTCGTGTGCAATTCGAAAAAAGTGGTGAACCATAAATTTTCGTGTTCCACCAAGGAGTCTAGAATTTGTCAGAGTAGTCATCAAGAAAAAGAAAAACCTAGGACAGTACCTTGACAGAGAAGTCGATGACGGGACGCTGCCGCTTGGGGCGCCGCGGCTTCTGCTCCTTCTCATCCTTGCCGTCCTTGTCCTTCTCCTTGCCGGACCTGTTGCTGTCGCGGCGCCGCCCGCTGCGGCGCGGCTTGCCCTTCCCCTCTTCCCCCTCAGTAGTGTTGCCCTGTCACCGACAATCACATATTACCCCACTGTTGCAATGAACGAATACGACCAAAAATCGGTGGACACATCAGTGCCACCTGAAGGTTTCTTTACATCAAACATTTGAGTATGAGAATGTATAACTAGAAAACCACTGTTGATTAGAATAGAATAAGAAAACATGACTTTGCATACAGGTATGCAAGATGGACAAAGTACTACAATACAAGTGCTTCATGTTAAGCCTTTATGGCGTTCAAATTAAAAATATTGAATGCATAAAATGATTGAACTTATGGTGTGAATTATTAAATTATTGTAACAATAAACGTTTTTATAAAAGGTTAACCCTTAAATTATCTGTTATACTTAATTGGTAATAATAATTTGGTTTATTTTATTCTAACGGAGTATCCTAAAATGTGTTAATAATTATTTGATCATTGATCCGGCTTTAAAAAAAAATCAATGTGTTTTTATGGTTCGTCCCTTTCGGTGTATAGCTTTTATTGAGGCGGTGTGTCGAGTGTTGGCGTGGGTAGGATGGGGGTAGGTGTGCGCTGTGAGGTAGGCGTGAGTAAGCTGTGAGGTAGGTGTAGTGTGAGTGAGCTGTGAGGTAGATGTGAGTGAGCTGTGAGGTAGGTGTGAGTGAGCTGTGAGGTAGGTGTGAGTGAGCAGTGAGGTAGGTGTGAGTGAGCTGTGAGGTAGGTGTGAGTGAGCTGTGAGGTAGGTGTGAGTGAGCAGTGAGGTAGGTGTGAGTGAGCTGTGAGGTAGGTGTGAGTGAACTGTGAAGTAGGTGTGAGTGAGCTGTGAGGTAGATGTGAGTGAGCGAATGGTACGCACCTCCCCCTCGCTCTGGCTCTTGTGCGAGCGCGTGCGGCGGCGCAGGCGGCGCGGGCGCTGCGCCACGCGCTCCTCCACGTCCGTGTCCACCTCCTTCAGCGTGCAGGCGCGCCCCGCGCTGCCACACACACACAAATAAATAAATAACATATTGCCAGACTGACACACCAACTGTATGGTCCCACAAACTAAGCAACCCTTGTACAATGGACTGGAGACGGATCCCGGACACCCCCGGCCAAATTAGGAAAAGGCCATCTCCGAACATTTACTCCAGGGGGATTCGTACCCGCACCCACCATGTTTAGTGAGCTGAGCAGCCTACATTTGAACCACTCAGCCAAGCGGACGTCCCTTTGGGGGGGAAGCTAAAATGCAACTAATCTGTGTTCAAACTGACTGAATACGTCTATGGGGTATCATTGGAAAACACAAACAACAACAAAAAATAACATCCAAATCATCTTGAGTTTAATAATGGCAGGGCAGACCCCAGAACAAGATGATGGGATGAGCTGAATTCTCATGTAGCAGAATTGTCCCGGGTATCAAAAGACTGATGCAAGTCGGAAAAGGATACAGGCTAGAATCATTATACAATTTTGTAGTGTATAAGTTAAGTGTTGTACTGCTGCTGCTTTTACCTGCAACTCCTCTACTGTGCTAATAAATATATAATTATTTATTATTAGTGTTGTGACTCACAGCATCTCAATCTCGCGCAGCTGCCCCAGGATGGGCATGAGCTGCAGGCGGCGGTTGGACAGCAAGTGCCACAGGATCCCCACCGGCCGCTGGCTCATGCGCTGGGTCGATATAACCTACAAACACAACACACAGCGCTCGCGAAACAATTCTCATAGCCGATTGATCCTTCCAATGATCCACCTCCGAGCGCCCTCTGCCCCAAGTGTCGCAATATTTCGGAAGTAATAATAATAAATATTTTAGCCCTTTTGATGTTCCACTCCTGGGCACGGGCCTCCCCTTACTACGAGGGGGTCTAGGCCGTAATCCACCACGCTGGCCCAGTGAGGGTTGGCGGATTACACATGTCTTTCCAAAATTGGTTAGATTTTCTAAGACATGCAGGTTTCCACACGATGTTTTCCTTCACCGTAAACAAGTGATAATCATATAGAAATTATCATTCGCACATAGATTCCTAAATACCTAGTTGTGAGCCAGGGTTTGAACCCAGGACCTGGTGTCCGCAAGACGCGTGCTTAACCAATCGGTTATCACTTTTTTTTTTCGTTCCGATCCATAACGTTTTTTACAATAATCGATACTAAAACAGATAGGTATTGACATAATCGATCTATGAATCCTGTTATCGTCGACTTGTTACTAAACGTAGCAAATAAACGACCAATGGACGCTCTCGTCTTATACCCACACCCGGGGGGGAACGCGACACTTGGAGCATTCAAATCTTATACACCGATGTAGGCGCTTGTGACACTCTTGAGGTGAATCCTACTAATATTATAAATGTGAAAGTTTGTGAGTGTGGATGTATGTTTGTTACTCCTTCACGCAAAAACTACTGAACGGATTTGGATGAAATTTGGAACACAGATAGTTTATAACCGGGATTAACATATAGGATACTTTTTATCCCGATAATCCCGAAATTTTTGTTACGTTAAATACTACGCGGACGAAGTCGGGGGGCACAGCTAGTACTACTATAAATCGAACTCATGTCTGAGAGCGATCTTGAGTACTCATTTGGTATATCATTTCGTACTGGCATGACGTGAGAATGACAATTTCAAGATTGGTCTCAGATTTGAGATGAATTTATTTAAACGGGCCTAAGGCCGAGTCGATCTTGGACATGTCATTATACTGGAGGATCCGCTCGTCAGTGAGCGTCTTTTGATTTTAACCGGCGGATAGTGCAGTCAAACATGTCAATAGTATTGTTATCACAAAATAATTAAAGTGAAAACTTTCCTGCGGTTTATTTCTATTTCAATAATGTTTTTTGCCAAATTGAGGTGCAAATTAATTTCATTATCTGGAAGTTCTTGCCAAGATCCCAGAATGTAGAGGGCGCTTGACATGACTAGATAAAGGAAGTTGTTCGCACCTGTGTGGGCGTGATGATGATGTCGACGGGCACATCGTGCGGCCCAAATAACTCAGCGGGTAGAGTGTCGAACACCTGTGGATAACATCAAATTAGTTTTGCAAAAACAATAGCAGCCTATCCAGTATATATCGTATATTAATGGCAATGCGCCGAAACGTTTTCAGCTCACTAGATGGCGCGGTAATCTTATCTGTCACTTCTGTCAGTGTCACAACACATACTAATCTTCTCGTGTCACAATGTTAGTAACCATACTCCTCCGAAACGGCTTGACCGATTTTTCTGAAATTTTATATGCATATACAGAGAATCGGCTACTATCTATTTTTCATACCCCTAAAAGACAGGACAACGTCTGTCTATATGTAAACGTAATCTATATAATTATGTCGAGATGGGATTAGAGAACGAAAGAGACAGGAGGGAAGAGATAGAGGGGTGAAAGAGAAAGAGGGAAGAGGGGTTTTGAGAGAGAGAGAGAGAGAGAGAGAGAGAGAGACTGTCTTAACATGAACAGGTGCTGCCTATTATGTCAGCAGCCACCACGGCAGTGTCTTTCGAAAAACCTCAGTTATGTCTGAGAATCATATTTGATCGTCCAGCTCCCACTTCGGTTTTAAACATTTTTCAATTCAAACCATACAACCATAAAGTCTGTATTATTGTTACCCAAGAAGGGTTGTGTAGCATCTAGTTTATTTAATGTTCATAATTCTATGCAAAATACGAGACCCCACATATCCAGTTCAGGATAGGTTCTAATATAGTTCTTAAGTACTACAATTTAAAGAACAGTATACCTGACTGTCATGTACGGTGGTGGCGACCAATGTGTCCGGCTTGATCGCCTTCATGTGCATCATGAGACCAAACTCCAGGTCGCCGTAGCCTGAACACACAAAATAACAACGTTAATTTAAAAAACAAAATTTGAACTATAAGTGTATATGACGACCGCTGGGCGCAGTGGTTCGAGCGTAGGCCATTCGGCTCACTGCACATGGTGGTTGCGGGTTCGATTCCCGCTGGGGTAAATTTCTGAAATTGCCTTTTCGTAAATTGCCCCGGTCGGTCTGGGTGTCACGGGGATCGCCCCTTGTCCATTGTACGGTACCCAATACCCATACAAGCGTTGCCTAGTTTGGGTCCATACAGGTAGAGTGTCCGTCTGACGATATTTATTTATTATTATTATTTATACATATAGTAAATATCTCACCTCTCCCTTTGCCAATGCGATAGCCCTCCTTGGAGACGGCAACGGAGCCCATCACGACCAAGTCAAGCGAAACGGAATCTTCTATGCCTGATGACAAAGTTCATAAACATTTATTAATCCTTAATCAATGATACTTTTTTGTCACCCAATAGAACAACATTTTGGCCAGACATGAGCTGAACTAGAAACAATTTTTTTTTCCCCCGATTTAGAAATATTTTAATTAAGGCTAAAGCGCCCATCTAGCCCGCGAAGTTCAAATTTTTTGAGATTTTTTAGAAATTTTAAAAAATCTGACAATAATAAAAGGCACATTTTGTAATTCGCGACAATGACCGTGTGCAGTGCATTTATTAATATATCCAACTTACTCTAAAACATTTCAAGAACGACAGCTATCCAGATAATCTGGCAATTTTTGTATATTTAGTGATTAACTAGTATCATATCCACCGTGATAATATTTAGAGTACAATAAATGTATTAATAAACGCACTGCATACTGTGTTTGTCGCAAATCACAAAATGTTGTCTTAAATGTTTTCAGATTTTGGATAAACTATAAAAATACTCGAAAATTTTGAATTTCGCGGGCTAGACAGGCACCTTCACCTTAATATTGTTGTTTTGTGGTCTTTCATAACCATTATAGAAAATCTTCAATGGACTGGGATTTTAAGAATTTATCAGGACGGAATTTAAACTCGCAACAACTTCTTTCCTTCAATTAAAATCATGCGGTTTCCTACACAACTTTTACTTTTTCCCAGAATTCATCGAGAGTGAACCCTCGGCGTCTTCCTTAGGGCCTGTGCACACGCACGTTTTTAAACGCGCTATCGACGCGCGTTTTGGAAACTTGCATCGACGGCGATCTTTTATCCTACAATGCACAGTGTTTTAAGAAGACCATTTTTCGGACATCGCGTTTTTATTGCAAAAGCTGATAGATATAATCATTTAAACGCTATGAGTCGAATACCCATTTGTCTAGCATGTCTAGTTTCTGAGATATAAATTTTTGAAAATCGTCAAATTTTCATCCGGATTTTTTGAAAAAAAATTATATCTCTTAAACAAGGCAAGATACGTAATTATGATGTTCGGTGCATTGATGGTGTATGTTATGCTGCACCTCTTAAAGCATAAACGAATCTCGTAGCTTTGATAGATTCCGATATATACGCGTTTTTTGGTTTTTAGATTTTCTTATTTTTCTCGAGTATTCCGCCGTATTGGGAAAAGTTATTTATACACAAATTATGTTCTTTACTTCCCCAACACACCACATAAATTTCACATCCCAACTCCATGGAATCTAGAAGTTATTCCAAATTAACTATTTTTGCTAGGGTTGTCACATTATTCATCGGAATTTTATCGAGTCTTTTTTCATTTAACATTCATTATTACAACATAATTAAACTTATACTACTAATGATACTTATGTATTTTTTAGGATCCGTAGTCACAATGACAGACCACATACCAAAACATTTATACCCTTTTACTCGCAGTCCACTGCTGAAAAGGCCTCTAAAAATATAGTTATATGTACCCTTCATACTAAATTAGAAACTATGAAACAAATGACAAACTAAGGGCGACTACAAGTTTGAAATTACTAATATACTACAATGAATATAAAATGATACGAAATTTGGCGCATAGGGTTCCGTAGACTACAGAATTTTCAGTTTAATATTGTAGACTGGGTCACCCTCTTAATGTCGCTTTTAACTCATGCCTAGCGCGGGCGCTCCATGCGGGGACTGGTGCACTCACTTTCCTCTTACCAGCATTGTTGTTATACTCTATTCATGTATATAGCATAGAACGTATTAAAACAAAACACATTATTTATTACTCTGCACTATTGGTTATAGACATTAATGGGAGTTTTAGCCAGTAAAAAATGTTACCGCCTTCACCGCGTGGAGGTACTCCCAGCTTATGTTATTACTATTGTCATGGAGGAAGTGCTATGAACATACATAGATAACACTCATACAATTGTTAACTTTGCCCTTAAATTATATCGCTAAGTATAACTTTTGCATTTCCGTTTATATAAGTACTAGCGACCCGCCCCGGCTTCGCACGGGTGCAAAAACCCTCTAAAATTATGAGTGTTTCTCTACTATATTATGCATGTATTATATATATAAACCTTCCTCTTGAATCACTCTATTTATGAAAAAAAACCGCATCGAAATCTGTTGCGTAGTTTTAAATATATAAGCATACATAGGGAAAGACAGACATCGGGAAGCGACTTTGTTTTAAACTATGTATTGATGGTCAAGCTGGTCTCTTAGAGACCTCAGACATAAGATAATCCAATCCACTGGTTGTATATATCAACAAAAATGCTATTAAGTATATTTTTTGCCAAAGAAAAATTAGATCCGGATATAAATTATTATCTTTGAGCGTGGTAACCCTAACGACAAAAAATCGGGATAAAACTTAAAAAAATTGCGGTTCCTAGATTCCATGGAATTGGGGTGTGAAATTTATGTGGTGCATTGGGAAAGTAAAGAGGATAATTTTAGTATAAATAACTTTTCCCAATACGGCGGAATACTCGAGAAAAATACCAAAATATAAAAACGAAAAAACGCGTATATATCGGAATCTAACAAAGCTACGAGATTCGTTTATGCATTAAAAGGTGCAGCATAACATACACCATCAATGCACCCAACATCATAATTGCGTATCTTGCCTTGTTTAAGAGATATAATTTTTTTTCGAAAAATCCGGATGAAAATTTGACGATTTTCAAAAAATTATATCTCAGAAACTAGACATACTAGGCAGATGGGTATTCGACTCATAGCATTTAAATGATTAAATCTATCAGTTTTTGCAGTAAAAACGCGATGTCCGAAAAATGGTCTTCATAAAACACTGTGCAATGGTCTACAGGCTGCGTCTGACTGACTCTGACTCGCGTGCGTATCGCGTGTGTATCGCTAAAAACGCACGTCGACGCGACGGTGCGTTTGAAAAACCTGTTATGCACAGGCCCTTTGACACCACTAGCGAAGCTGGCTTAAAGGAGTAAAAGTAGTTGGAGTCAAGCTCCCAAAAAAATTACAACTATTCGAATAGCAAAGCTGCTCAAGCCAAAACACAAGGCAGTCTTCAAAGTATCCTCACCTATCGGTTTTCCATAAGTCTCCATCCCGTTGCGCGACACCGCCTTCCTGATGGCCGCCGGGCCGGTCTCGCCCTCCGGGAGCTCCAGCCGGTTCAGGAACCCGTTCTGCAGCCGCGGCACTGGCACATAGAGCGTCTTATGTTGCTCCAGGCATAACACTCTGCAACCAATGAGATCTATGAATATCTTCATCAACATTCATTGACTACTTACCCCGTGAATTTATATTAAGACTAGTTGCTGCCCGCGACTTCGTTCGCGTAGACTTGAGTAAACTATTCTATGTGTTAATCCAGGTTATAAACTATCTGTGTTCTAAATTTCATCCGAATCCGTGCAGTAGTTTTTACGTGAAAGAGTAACAAACATATATCCATTCTGCAAAACTACGTCCAATTGTCAACTTTATATTTTTTTATCTATAGGAACAGCAGAGATTTCAAGATTTCATTTCTCAAACAGGCGTGTATGTCAAATATCATTATCACCGCGACGAGTTTCCTTTATCTTGGCAATAAATTAAATATTTTATTAATGTGCATTACTTATTTGCATTCATAGCGCAACACGGGGTTATCGTCGCGGTTATTAAACAGGTCATATCACTGTGCGTCGTATGGCGGATACGTGTGAGGTATTAGATCAAAGTATCTACCTACGAATTTCTTAGTTCCATAGGAAGAAGCTATTTTTTTCACTTATCTATCAAAACAAAGTTTGACAAAATGGTGCTAATCTGTTGGCTACAAAACTTGATAAACAGTGATGTCTTGCTCATGCACTAGGTCTGTGAGAAGGACAGTAAAACATTTATATATAACTAGCTGTGCCCCCCCGACTTCGTCCGCGTAGTATTTAACGTAACAAAAATTTCGGGATTATCGGGATAAAAAGTATCCTATAATATGTTAATCCCGGTTATAAGCTATCTGTGTTCCAAATTTCATCCAAATCCGTTCAGTAGTTTTTGCGTGAAGGAGTAACAAACATACATACATACATACATACATCCACACTCACAAACTTTCACATTTATAATATTAGTAGGATTTAGTTTTAACACAAAATTTTGTTTTTGTGCTTTTGTTTTATGTTCCTATCTAAGTATATAGGAGTATATAAAAATGAATGTCTATTTCCTTGGTCATCGCATCACGCGTGAACGGATGGAACGATTTCGCTAATTCTTTTTTGCTGTGTTTATTATTGTCAGGAGAAGATTCTTATGAAAGAAAAAAATAAGAAAGGTGGGCAGAAAATTCGAATTCAATATTCAAAGTTAACACAGGACAACGTCTGTCGGGTCAGCTAGTTTTACAATTAATTACTGCCAGTCAATTCTACATCATCGGTAAAATTGAAGCGTAAAAATAAAAATATTTTTTTTTCTGATTCCCTATTTTATCAATGTCCAAACGTGATTCCGCAGCGATATAAGTAACCGTACGTATAGATTAGGGAAAGTCGTGTGTAGTGCCGACTTTCTAGTGAATTTTCAGGTGCGCGCGCTGTAGGCATTTTTATGTAATAAAGAAGAAAGTTATATACCTACATTTAATGGAATGCGTTACCCAAGATATCGGTCGCGGGTGACGCAACACCGTAACACCTTTTTACCGTCTATCGCAAATTAAATTTTTATTGGTAACTATACTTATAAAAGTACCTACAATCAAAGTGGCTAGGAGGAGATAGCCAATTTTCTAACAACAATACGAGTCTTTATTCCTCCACTAGCACGTAAAAAAAGTTTGCAAATCATAAGTCTAATACCCACGTTGGCTTACAACTTATTTGCGTCGAGAAAGTGTAACGTTTTTTCAATACCTAGGCACTAAAGCGTTGGACCGATGAGACATCTAGTCTAAAATTAGTGGAGCATTTTACGAGATCTGGTGTGTGTCACGCCGCGGTAAGTGAAACGAAATTGCTCGACGAGTGATAAAGGCGGCAATACGTTAATAGTGGACGGCGGCGCTATCGTAATGGCCAGAACTATTACTGATTACCTGACCCCAAAAAGATTGGCCATAACTACCTTTGAAAATGTATTGTATGTATAATACAAAGAAAATGGTGTTATTTGCGTAATATGTATTAAATTACTTTTCGTTATATCAAACAACTAGTCCACAGGAACTACGACACCGGTATATAACACAAGGAAACTCAATTTTCCATCCCATTTATTACAAAAACGAAGAATTAGTTCGCCAAATAAGTGCAAGCTAGGTATTTTCGTCATTAGACCTTCACAGAGGATAGTAATGAGTTTGAATACTCGGCCGTATTAATAAATCGACTCTCAGATTCGAGATTGATCTCATGGACACGGAGCCTAGTGCGGAGTCCATAGTATTCGGTGGCGTATAAAACCACTAAAATATTTTAAAACCATCCTGTTTTACAACTTTCGGAGTTAAAAACTAAACATTTGCCTGTGCAGTGCGCTTTCAAGATCGTGAACCGTCAATCAACTGGCGATGCAGAACGGCGCACGAGACTGCACGAAACTGTGATATAATGGCTCAATAAAAACGCATTCAATGCACTCGTCTTTTAAGTCAAACTTTCTTTGTTAAATGCTGGTCTATAATTTTGACTGTGTTCACTGCGCAGGGATTGAACAACTAACTAAAGAAAGTTTACATCACACCTAGTGCAGTCTTTTACACGCTCAAATCTCGCTCGACTTGCACTTGCCACGGGATACATCAGTTTTGACAGTTTTCCATAGTACACCGTGCCGACCGATTTCTAGTAGAAATAGGTGAATAGAGTGGTAGTGGACTACGGAAAACCGTCAAAATTGACGTATTGTAAGTCGAGTGCAAATCGGGCGAGATTGAGCGGTTAACGGACTTGGACCTCGGTACCATTGCCTAAAGGTAATCACATTTGTACACTCATATTCTACCATTATTGGGGTGTGTAATGTAACTTACAACTAGTCTTACGCAATTTATCAGACACACTACCAGACTGGTATGGGTTGTTGCTTGTTAGAAGCCCTATGTACAACGGGATGGTGACGCCAATTCAAAAAGCTGAAGGTCCGTATCTAATTGGTTGCTGGAATCTCATTGTAACCATCAAAGCGAACCACAAATTTTGTTCGTTCAAAAACTGTTTAAAACCAAGGCTACTTGCAACTTTTCAGAGGCAATCTTGACGTGGTTCTATGCCAATGCGTGCAACACGAATGCATGCAGTTAGGAAACATCAACATTTACAGTACTCGAATGCGTAAAGTAGGTTATAATTTAGCATTTTCGCTACACGGTTCAGCTATCGGTTAATCGGCCAAAGAATGGGAGTTTTCGGGGAATATGAAACGAAAAGAAAGACCAATGTTTGCCAACCAGTCGTTCTACATGTAGTGAATCCCGTTGGCCGCTCATAGCACCAGACAATCTTTCGCAACATTTTCTATCAACATTTTGTTTCGATAAGTAGGTCAACACTCGCAACATTGGCCAAACATTTGACGTTGAGCAAATTCCCAAAATAATCGCGCTTTAGGGAGTCCGGACATAGTTTTCTATCAGAGATCAGGTTTGATAATGAACCTTGGGAAAGCGAAATAGATGCGAAAGTAGACTAACAAAGGCTGATATCACTAAGGTAGTAAGGTAATCTTCCCCGCGATAAGGTAAACGACGAAGATTGAGGGACAAATATTAGATTTGCTTCGCGACTTGACGTTATGAGCAAACGAACATAAGTACAAATTCTGTACTATCTATATCATGGTGATCCTAACTTCAAGGTTTTAAATAGTTTGCCTGTAAAAGACATCTCACCACCAGTAACTAAAGAGCGAGCGAAAATGGAGGCATCCAGGTCTTTTTGACCACCATACTGGCTTGGGATGCCATAGACACTAAGTGTGGATCTACTAATGACGAGATGTATGTGTGTCGCAATAATTTGCCTTTGAGGTCATACTGACAGAAGTAAAGTGACAGATAGCGTCACCCAGTCTAAACAAGCGACATCTGTTGATATGAGCTGAAAATTTCCACCCTAATTCTATAGTCTGAAAAATTTGATCAAGAAGATTTAAGAATTATCACTCACCTAACTGCCTCCTGCGGCTTATCAGGGTTAACTTTGACAGTGTTCGCGTTCTTGAAGATGTCGAGCTCGGCGAGCTTAGCGGCGGCCTCCGGGGCTCCCTTGAAGTTCGGGATCCGGTTGTACACGGGCCGCGGGAACATGGCCAGGCCGTTCGTCTCGAGGTGCCGCCATACTTTAAGGCGGAACGAGTGCTTCGTCACCTCTTCGGGCACCGGTTTCTTGGCTGGAAAAGAGGAAGCGTTCAGATCAGTGCCGGATTAACCATATAGCAAGAGTAGCAATTGCTACGGGCCCCGCGCGAAAGGGGGCCCCGCATATGTTAGTTTCTTATCAAAATTATTATATATTGCCAGAAAATCTCATCTCTGGCTTTTTGTACTTGTCCAGAGCCTAACAGCGCCTATGGTAATTTACTAAATGCCCACAAAATTGTAACCTACTTATAGATGGCAAATAACCGTATAGACTATTGATTTGTTTTTTTACCACTTTATACTTAAAAACCCATAGTAGATCAAGGGCTCTATACAGGGCTTTAAGTATGTCATGTCCTTCTTCTTCTTTCCTTAAAAATATGGCCCACCCAAGTTAATAGGTATTTCGCCAGTGTCAAGTAACAAATAGCAATAGTAAAAAACAATACAAAAATGTGACCGTCCACTTTGGAAAAAATAAAGGCAGGTATGTTATAGTAAAGCAGAGGTTTAGTCAAGGTGATTAAAGATTTTTTGGGATTCGGGGAGAGCATTGACATTCGACTGGGAGCTTCCGTGTCAGAAACAACGGCGTCCTTCTTCTAATACATTTGTAAAATAATAATGGAGACTATCGTTTCCCGTATCGGGAACATTCCGTCAACAGTGGGAACCCCCTCCCCCGAAGACTTAAAGCTCCCTTGGATAAGTTGGGCTGGTGCGCGCTTGATGACATACGGCTGAATACTGAACGCAGCTGAAATTTTTGTACATTTTTGAGACTATAATAGATAAGCTAAATATGCAACAAATGTCACCCTCCTGTATGTTTCGCGAAATTTTGACCCTGCAATTGCAAGTCACCCTGTAGACAGTCAGCAGCTGTATCCCTGTAACACCTTTGTTTTGCAAGTTTCCTCCAAAGCAGAATTAAAAAGTTAAGTATTGAAAAAAAAGTAAAAGTACCCTTTCTGTTACAACCTGTATATTTCAGTTGCGTTCAAGTATCCTGTCTTTCTAAGCTGGAGTAACAGAACGATTCTAAAGCAACCCCTATTGCTATCTTTCCCAAGGTCGAGAGTTGAGGGTCACATTAAGTTAGGTTAGTTAAGTCGTGATTTGACGGCAACAGAATACCTAGTTACCTACTATGAACAAGAGTTTATTAACATTGTAATCACGCTTCCTAGGATAAGCTCGGACAAACTGCGTGATACACATACATAATGGCAGTTTATCAACTGACATTATATAGGTAGGTACTTATTACATAATGTAAATATAATCTACACAATAATTATAAATATTACATAAATACTTTGAGTGATAACTGAATAAATTGATCATGTTGAAGCGTTTTACTGCACAAAGATACACCTACTTAAATGTAGAAACACAACTTCATATTTGACCTAGTTCTACTAACATTTCTTTATCTCCTGGAAATTCTTGATTGGCTACCGAAGGCGAGATAGAAGGACGGGTGCGGGTATTTCTTTATATAATAGGTGAAACAAAAAGGGTATACAATTTTTTTCAAAACTTAACTTTGTAATTCTAAAACTATCAGCTATGGAGGAAACTTGAAAATCAAAAGGTGTTATAGAAATACAGCTGTTGACATATTTCACAAGTCTACAAAACCTTTAGTACTTCAACTGTCCCACAAAGCCCATAGTTTTAGATTTACAAAGTAAAGTTGCAAAAAAATTAGTATACCCTTTTTGTTTCACCTTGTATGTTGGTAAAATAAAAGTTTTTTTTTACAACTATTAGTTTAAGCCTTATCACCGTAGCGGCCCCAAGGATACAGACCCACCCGATCTTCTGTGGGAGGGTGGTACTACGCTGGTTGAGCTTGCCTGTACTTAGATATCTACCCATTCAACCACGATAACAATTGTCAAGATTTAAAACAAATGATACAAACGGAAATTTTGTGCCAAAATGACTCAAGAGGTAATAAACGAATACATAATAACAAATATTTTCATATTTCACCAAAATTTTAATGTTAAAAACATGTATAATGCGATTCAAATAAGAATAGGAATGTCAATAACCTCTATCTGTCAAAAGTCACTCGAAAAGTATGGTTTGCTAAAAAAATAATTGCATATCAATAATAATAGTCTTACATCAAATTAAAATAAAAAGGTTAAATTAGTAGTAAATTGTCTTAGTATAATATTTAATTATTTTAAGTCATACTTGGTTTTTTAAAACCATTCCAAGACGATGATAATTTTTCGTTTTTTTTTTTCATAAATAAGGTAACAGAATGCCCCTTTTTCATTTTAAATAACAGTTGGCGTAATCAATTTTAAAAACCTACAATAATTCATATTTTATTTTATAGCGGAAAGCAGCAGTGATTATTGTGCCACTAAATCTTTGCAAATAAATTTTATTTAAAAAATATCTTGTTGTGTTCACCCTACCTAACTAGTTAGATTTGACAGCTATGACGTCACAATATGGCGCAAAGTCGATCCTATTCTCATTTGAATCGCATTATAATATGTCACACATATCGCTGGATTATACATAGAAGTTATAAAGCAAAGAATTCATTTGTCAAGGTGATTACAGTAACACTCATGAAACAAAACACCTGTGCATATAACAAGTCAGTTGTGTTTACTTAAAATGTGGTTTTATAACTTGCCAATTGAAATAGTACACATTATTATTTATATTCTATGATTAAATTATTATAATGTAGCTGTGGAGGGTTGTTTTTTTTATCACATTCAATTCTACAGCAGACACAATAGAGTTGTGTTTGTTGTCATCTAGTGACTGCTATGGCTCACAGACTGTGTTTTATTTCTCCCTTTTTTCTGTAGGCAAGAGGAAGTCTTTTTGAACAACCTGATATCTACTGAGAGAGCAAAAAACCACAAACATAGATATCAAAGTAAGGAAATATAAAAAATTGCTGATTGGTTAAGATGTCTTGCAAGCACTAGGTCTTGGAGTGAACCTTACTATTATACAATCCGAATATTGTCCGAATAGTATACAATACAGTCCGAATTATTTGTATAATTCTTGATAACATCAAAAGGCAACACACTGGAGCTATTTTAATATTTATATTAATATCTAAGTACTACAATTTGTAATTATTGAAAATAAGCAACTGGCGATAAAAAAAAAAAAAATGACGTGTAAAAAGACAAGGACGCTGAGTTTCTTGCCGGATCTTCTCAGTTGAGGTCGCGTTCCGATCCGGTTGTAGATATAAAGAAAAAAAAATGTAAATTGACAATTTGTAAGTGCCCCCGTACGCCTAAACAAAATAAATGATTTGAATTGAATTGAATTGGTTTCACTCAGACCTCTGGATTTTTCAAAATTATTGAGCAAATCATAATTTCAATAATGATTTTCACTTGCTTACGGTAAAAGAGGACATTGAGGAATCCTGCCTATCTTAGAAAAACTAACCAATCTAAGAAAGTTGTGAAATCCACCAGTCCACACTGAGCCAGCATAGTGGATTATTGCCTGAATTCCCCATCTTATTGAATGGAGGCCTATGCGGAGGAGGGGAATGTTATAAGGGCAAATATATAATGACATTGTTCATTTAACTTACACATTGTTTACTTTAGATTACTAAATAGTTTTAATACAATATTGTCTGACAGATAAATATTCAACCCTGACCTATGCATCGCCCACACTCTTTTGACCAGACATATTATGTGGGTAGGCGGGAAAAGTAAATAAGTATTTTTTGATTGGCTCCATCCATAATTGCTCACTGTTACCTTAAAAATAACTAGTGAAGCAACATAGACATACATACCATGAAGACCTTCAAAGCGATGATTCAATGCAAATAGAAAATCTAGTGACCTCACCTATGAGTAGAGGGGCAAAGGATTGTAGGTACTCATTTAACTTAATTAATAGCACCTGCATTAGAATGTCACTAGGTTTTCTCATGTCTAATTTCGTTATAATCATCGATTACGATACGATAGCCTCCGCAGTTGAGCTGTCCAATAAATCAATTGCATTTTTACAAAAGGTGGTCAGGACAGAAGAATGCCCGTAACGTTTCACTCCAATTAAGCTACCCGCAGTATCTATCAATAATTACAAGCCGCGGAAACAACCCAAATCGCAGCAATCGAAGCAGAAACACTCAAGCGCAAGTGAAATTACCGTGTTACTACAATGCAATCCAATTCTAATTTCTACATTACCCATTTTTTTTTACATTTGGGACGGCGAAACTGACGATTTTCATCAAGCAATATGTGGGTACTTCGAAATAAACGTGGTATAACAACCAAAAAACTATAACACGCATTTTTCCAACCATTCTAACCAAAATTTACACGGCATTCGTAAATAAAACAGTGGAATAATGATTGTTATTTCATTAATTTTGTCAGCAAATGTGAAACTTACTGTTATCCGCGGCCGTCGGCGTGCCGTCTCCGTTCTGCATTTTGATATTTTACCGCAATCGGGAGGTTCTCTGCAGGTATTTCGATGATCTAAACGAAAATCATCAAAATTATTTGCAAAATAAAATCTTTCTTCGCCGGACGGAACCGTCACACACAAAAATAGAACGCGAATAAAAAACAAATGCAACCAACTTGCCAACAAAAAAATAGAGGTGTACTTCCTTTAGATGCCTACTAAAACTTACTAAAAAAATATAAATGTAATCAATTTCCTTAGTTCACCGTATACCATAGAAATAAGATGCCACGGAAACGTAATATACGGATAGCAAAATTGAATACAGAAATAACTTTTAAAAGCAAATTCACCATTTTTAATGACATGCACAATATCAAATAATGTTACAAACACTTCGTTTTCGTTATTATTATGCAAAAAATTACATCCATCGAAACTAATTTGCTAGGCACCAAAAAGTTTATGCCGGGTTAACACCAAAACTCAATGCATCCCATTTACTCGATTACCATAATATGCGTATAGGCATATAAAGAATATGCGTATAACTCGTTTCTGCAACTGTCAAAATGTTTGCAGCGTCTCTATTTTGACCAAAAATATATTAAAATTTATTATCTAAATCTTTATTTCATAACAAGCTCGCTAATTTCGGTTTATAATTCCATGGTCCTATTACGTTGTCAACTAGCTTTCTAAATTTTTTGAAAAAGTCGATTATAAGACACTAAAGTGGGCCACACTATGCAATGTACTGTTGCCAACATCACAAAATAAATCAGTACGTTTCCAGCTACAAAAATATTTATAGATTATAAAATATTATTACGGAACTGAGAACAAATATTAGCAAATGTTTGAATCACGATTATTATGTATTTAAAGCAGATAGGTATTATTCAGAGGCATGGTATTATTATACCCAATATTATTACTTTTTACTTCCTACCAACATCATTTATGATTTATTTACTGGATAGGATTTATAGACTGCTGGTTATAGGTACTGTAGCAAGATTATCAACATGATTTTAAGTACGTAGCATGCCAACCATCTTCAACACGCAATTACGAAAAAGAAAATAAAACACAGTCATTAATACACTTTATTATTCGAATAAATAATTGTAATAACAATAGTTCTAATACTTTATCTGATAGTCTGGGACATGTGTAGCGGAGTGAGCATTAGCTCGAATGCGGCGTCCTTTAGGTTCGCGCCGCGGAGGTTCGCTTCATGAAGATCACTGCCAGATAAGTCGCAACACTAGAAAAAATAATAATAAATAAATATCGTAGATGAGGCGATGTCGCGTCTCGGCAATACAATTAATACTGTGAACAATTTAATTCCATATTTTTCTGCGGGACTTTCTATGTGAAATAGACTGTACTTCATTCAAAACTAGCTTCAGCCTGCTGATACGCACGCTTAACTCTCAATTTATTCTGCCGCTCAATCCCCACTTCTACACCTACAACCATAAATAGCTACTACAAAATTGTTAAAGTATTTATTTTATTTTCGTGTTTTATTCCGTGTCCCACCAAAACAAGGGTAGCAACAATAATCAATATATCCTGTCATTTTTCGTGTCGAATCCATACGCTCTAAATTCTATATTTTTTTAAGTCGGATATCGTCTGAACGACCGATCATTTGTTTATCGTTCGTTCAGTAATCGATACGACTGAAAAGAAGGAATTTAGAGTAGCATTCGACAATATAAATATCACAATAATATATCGATTATCGTTGCTAAGAGTAGCATCCCTGTACACCGCACGTCATGGCCACCAAAATGGTGATCCCCAATGCGATCCCCACAAATGCATACAACGCATAAACCACATGTTTCATGATGTTCCTACAATACATACTTCCAAGTCGGCACCGGCAAGGACGGCAGTTCTGAGATCACAGTTCTGTAAGTTTGCATTCTTCAGTGTTGCCACACGCAAATTGACGCCCGCCATGTTGCTACCCTCTAAATTCGCACCTACAGTAAAAAAAACAAAATTTTAAAACCCTGCATGCGCCTATCTTGAAAATAGCCGAATCGATTTCCATCACATTGGCGATATCATATGTCAAACTAAAAATGGATCGCAAGCAGTCTATGCATTGTTAAGCTACGACTGAACAGACAAAGATGTCAGTATATCATCCCTATTTACATTGCATGGTGAATTAGTTGAAAAATATCCATGAAGTCATTTTACCACAAGAACAAGAATGTACATTATATTATTTTGTACAAGAATGTAATCTATAATTTGTACCTTTCAAATTAACCCCCTCCATCACAGCTCTAGAGCCAGCGGGGTCTTCCATATTGCATCCTTTTAAATTGGCACCTGAAAAATAAGTATAATACACACATCAATAGGTACGTAGTATAAAATAGTGAAAAAAAAATTAGATAAAAAAATTGAATGAATTACTAAAAACCTGGGTGCACTAAAAAGCTAGAAATAACTTCCTTTTTGAAGTTGGTGGAAGCAAAGTCGATTCCCCCTGTCTGTCTGTCTGCCCCTATGTATGCTTAGACCTTTAAAACTACGCAACTGATTTCGATGCGGTTGTTTTAATACATAGGATTCAAGAGGACGGTTTATATGTATTACTAGCTGAGCCCGCGACTACGTCCGCGTGGAATTTAACTTAACAAAAATGTTCGACGGACAGATAGACAAAAATGATTAAATCGCGTTTTTGCTATGGGTGTCGTATGTACTTTGGTATGCGCTTAGTGAAAAGGTGTTGGTTTGATGTTGCAAACAGACACTCCAATTTTATTTATTTGTATAGAAAACCTGTACCTACAATATATTGATGGAAGCCAGCACTCATAGCACAGTTTAATACTATTATGAGTGCTGGCTGCAACCTTTAGAGGCAGCTTATTATTTAAAAATAAAGAAATATTATTATTACTTTGATTTCACGTGTTTTTATTTTTTTACGCGGAACCCTAATTGTTTTTCTAACATTAAAGTAGCCTAAGTTACTCCTTAAAACATCAGCTATCTGCCAGTGAAAGTCCCGTCAAAATCAGTCCAGCCGTTTCGGAGATTACCCGGAACAAATACACAGACAGACAGACAAAAAAATTTAAATCGCGTTTTTGTTATAGGTGTCGTATGTACTTTCATATGCATTTAGTGAAAAGGTGTTATTTTGATATTACAAACAGACACTCCAATTTTATTTATTTGTATAGATACATTTATGCATGTATTATGCAATATAGTAGAGAAACACTGATAATGTATTACACCCGTGCGAAGCTAGGGCGGGTCGCTAGTTATATAATATCAATAAGCTAAGGACTTTTAAAAATTGCATATTGATTCATAATCGTATATGACCAATATCACCAACCTTCCATATTGGCGCACAAAGCTTTGACGCCAAGCAACTGGGCGCCTTCCAGGTTGGCATAAGATAAATCAGCTCGCTCCAAACAGCAATGAGACAGGTTCGCGCCGCTCAGGTTACAGCGGGAGAGGCAAGCGTACTGTAATGGAAATAAGTTTATTATTAAGAATTTTTACTAACTACTACTGTCGCGGCAGGAAGAGTCAGCTGTTTGCTGTCCTCGATTGTCGTACCGTTACCTGAGCTAGTCACCAGTACCGTGCAGCCTCACTGCGCGGCGGGGATTTTGTTGGTATGTTTGAGGTTTTGAGTGAAGGATGAATGCAATTATTCTTATTTATTTTCTATTCTTATAATATATTAGCTGAGCCCACGACTTCGTCCGCGTAGTATTTAACGTAACAAAAATTTCGGGATTATCGGGATGAAAAGTATCCTATATGTTAATCCCGGTTATAAACTATCTGTGTTCCAAATTTCATCCAAATCCGTTCAGTAGTTTTTGCGTGAAGGAGTAACAAACATACAAACATACATACATACATCCACACTCACAAACTTTCACATTTATAATATTAGAAGGATAGTAGGATTAGCTGAGCCCACGACTTCGTCCGCGTGGAATTTAACTTAACAAAAAAGCCCGCTCCCGCGTTCTGAGCCCGCGCGACAGGACCCATTTTTAACGTTTTGTTTTTCTAAAATAAAAGTTGTCTAAGTTACTGCGTATAACATCAGCTATCTCCATCACCAGTGGATACGGATTCGGAGATACACTTTGATTTCATGTGTTTTTATTTTTTTATGCGGAACCCTAATTGTTTTTCCAAAATTAAAGTAGCCTAAGTTACTCCTCATAACATTAGCTATCTGCCAGTGAAGGTCCCGTCAAAATTGGTCCAGCCGTTTCGGAGATTACCCGGAACAAACACACAGACAGACACAGACAAAAAAAATCCATGTGGGCGAAGTCGCAGGCTCAGCTAGTAGAAAATAAGAATTACTTTCTTTTACCAAGATCTCTTTCAGACTTGAGATTGATTTACTCTTAGTTACATCAGGTTTTGGGGCTGTTACAATATGTGATTAGATATTGCATAACTGTTGCTGATAAGCAATACAGTTATGACTCAAGTTGCTACTTACAATACCTTCAAATTAATATATCTAAGGTCCAGCCTATTCAAGTCTGCTCCAGCCAGGTTGACCCCTTGGAACCTGAGTTCAGAGCTTGTCGGGGTAATGATGATGGACCTCACAACATCCATTCGGGTCAATGCATGGTTGCTCCCGCTGGCACACCGGGATTCTTCAGCTAACTGGTTCAGCTGTGG
The DNA here is from genome assembly GCA_918843915.1 of Notodonta ziczac. Taxonomy (NCBI): domain Eukaryota; kingdom Metazoa; phylum Arthropoda; class Insecta; order Lepidoptera; family Notodontidae; genus Notodonta; species Notodonta ziczac. The sequence continues at coordinate 4,924,640 of OU974060.1, read as the reverse complement.
TATCATTGAGTCTATCCCTGCAATTCATTAATGTAAACGGTTCATTCATTATCAGGATTGATAACAAATAATTGTTTCATATTGGAAGTTTAAATTAAACTCAATATAGTTTAAGTTACTCACATAATAACATGTGAATGATGGTAAAAAATAATAATTCTACATATTTATCAAAGTTTACCTTATTAAATAAATAGTATTTTAGTTTTCCTTTATTGTAAACCACATAATGAATGGAAATAAAGTTGAACTTTAAAGGAAAATAATAACTAATGATGTCTTAGTTGTCAGCTACTGAAACATGACTATCAATCACAACAACATATTATATTCTTAAATGGCATCACATAGTACCTATGCAAGTTATGTTATGTAAACTGAAAAAATGTGAATATTATTTTCCAAATTAATCTTTAACTACTTACCATAGAACACAGCTTCTTCCAACACACCTTTAGGGTTAACATGCTTATCTAATATCACATCCCCGTGCCTCAAATAATTCAATATAGGCTCAAAATACTCAGGGCTCCTGTCTATCAAGTACGCCCCACTTGGATCAGTGGCACTGGGGTTCATTAAGTACACATTATTATCATCCGCGAACATCCTGGCCAGCATTGATAGAGGCTCCTTCGCCAGGAGCGTCGACCGAGACGTGGTAAACAGTTTACCGCCAACATTCAGGGTTATCCAGTCGGAAACAGCATTGTTCCCTTGACAAATCCTACCATCTGTAATCTCTAACTTTTTCATCGCTTTGTCGATGCTATCACAGCTTTTAGATTCCTTTTCGTTATGGAAATTTAAGTATATCTTCTCGTCGTCTCTTATTACCTCCACATCGTCAATTTCACAGCCGTTAGATGCATATAAACGTATTGTTTCTACATCCACTTTGAAATGTTTGGATAGTTCGGTTTTAAAGGCTTTAAACGTGTCTTCCACTGCCACAACTTTTCCATTTTCTTCGTTTTTATCATAGAAAACGTAAACTCGTTTCATAATACGACTTATTTTCCAGAAATAGCGAACGTTTTGCAAAATCGATAACAATTAACAAAACAAGATAGGAACAGATTTTGCGAAAAAAATGACTGACACCATTCACTAAATCATAAGTGTCAATGTCAATTTTGACGAATTATACCGTCACAGATTTCACTTTTAAACATGGTAAAGAATCGACTAAATGGTTAATCGATAAATAATTGAAAATCGATTGATTAATGTGGTAAGTTTTTTATTGATCTGTACTTTTTTCTTTAAGGTGAAGGCGCCTGTCTAGCCCGCGAAATTCAAAATTTTCGAGTATTTTTATAGTTTATCCAAAATCTGATAACATTTACGACAACATTTTGTGATTTGCGACAAACACAGTATGCAGTGCGTTTATTACTACATTTATTTTACTCTAAATATTATCACGGTGGATATGATTCTAGTAAATCACTATATATACAAAAATTGCCAGATTATCTGGATAGCTGTCGTTCTTGAAATGTTTTAGATTAAGTTGGACATATTAATAAATGCACTGCACACGGTCTTTGTCGCGAATGACAAAATGTGCCTTTTATTATTGTCAGATTTTGAAAAAAATCTAAAAAACCTCAAAAATTTTGAACTTGTCGAGCTAGATGGGCGCTTTAGCCTTAAGGTCTGCTCTAAGGTGTGGATTTTGGAGGCCAGAATATTATCATTACAAGAACTAACTTACTAGGATTAACGCCATAATAAGGCACCTACGTAACTAAAGTAGATTCTACAGATAAACAGACTACTTACGTCATATTATAGAGCTACCTACTACTTAGGTAAGGATTACAGATATAGAATAGATTTACATAGATAACGCAAATGCATGTACTTCGCGTGTACCAACCCCCGACCAAGCGTCAAGGTTGGTTGCCGTTAACTTGCAATCCACGCGAATACAGATATAAAAAAAAATAGTATGAGCGAGATAAGTAATCACTCGAGAGAATCGAGTGAGTCGAGTGATCGAATGAGTTAATAAGTTAACCAGAGAACGACGACGACCCTGAAGAGGACTGTGGCAGAGGTGTGCAGCGGGTTTAGTCTGCGAAGGAGCAGGGCCATACGACATGCATCCTATCCCGCCGGGACGAGCTCCCACAGGGAGAGCTTCGAGTATCCCGGTGCCCCTCCGACGTGCTGTAGGCGGAGGATTTAGTGGGTAAGAATCCCTCAAACTGACATACTTACACCTTAAGTCACAGTTGACGGAAAATTTCCGATATCGGAAAGCCAGCTTTCATCCTTTTTTTACAAATGAATTAGAAGAATGATGGAAGCTCTTTCCGACACTGAAACTTTCTGTCTACTGTGAAAACCCCCACAGGCCTATCGTACGATCTGGGTATCTTTTGAATTGTTTTACCCTGTGGACAGAAAAGTAGGCGTCGCTAGTCATCATCATCATCATCATCATCAGCCGGAAGACGTCCACTGATGAACATAGGCCTCCGCCATAAGGGGGTTTTGCCATAATCACCGCGTGTGGCAGTCGTCTTGGTGATCGCAGTAGCTGGTCGTAGGTGCATACATAGAGAACGCTGCTGCCCATTCCCTGTATTATCCCTTTGCCGGTTCGCACGGCACCCGCGGGAGGAGATGGGGTGATCCTATTATAGAGCCGGGACCACACGGCTTGGCTAGTCAAAGGTGCTTAACTTATCGTACTTAGGTATATATATGTCGCAGCCAAATAGCTTAATTCGCCGTTCAATTAACAGCCTAGGCACTTAACTAAACAGTGCCGTTCAACTAACGGCCTACATCCTACTAATATTATAAATGTGAAAGTTTGTGAGTGTGGATGTATGTATGTATGTAGGTATGTATGTATGTATGTATGTTTGTTACTCCTTCACGCAAAAACTACTGAACGGATTTGAATGAAATTTGGAACACAGATAGTTTATAACCGGGATTAACATATAGGATACTTTTTATCCCGATAATCCCGAAATTTTTGTTACGTTAAATACTACGCGGACGAAGTCCGTGGGCACAGCTAGTTATATTATAAACTAGCTGTGCCCACGGACTTCGTCCGCGTAGTATTTGACGTAACAAAAATTTCGGGATTATCGGGATGTGAAAGTTTGTGAGTGTGGATGTATGTTTGTTACTCCTTCACGCAAAAATTACAGAACGGATTTGGATGAAATTTTGAACACAGATAGTTAATAACCGGGATTAACATTTAGCATACTTTTTATCCCGATAATCCCGAAATTTTTGTTACGTTAAATACTACGCGGACGAAGTCGGGGGGCACAACTTATGTAAAAATAATGAACGCCGGCGCTAGCGACTAGCGAACACGACACTCGTTATACTCGTGGTAGTGCTACTGGAGCGACTCTACCTACTACACTTCGTATTATTAATAGTGCCATAAACGAGCAGTTAACTATAGATTGATAGCGCAATGAATCCAGATGGCCATCATTAAATCCCCTCTGATCTTCAAGCTGACAATCATGACTTTTATGACAATATTGAGACGTTGCAACGCCAGAAGGAAGAGAATAAGCTTGTGGTGGACGTAATTTAATTATAATAAAAATAGATAATAATAAATAAATATCGCCAGACGAACACCCCAACTGTATCGTCCCAAACTAAGCAATGCTTGTACTATGGGTACCGTACAATGGACTGGGGGCGATCCCAGTGACACCTAGACCAGGGAAAATTACGAAAAGGCCATTTCCGAAATTTACCCTGACGGGAATCGAACCTGCAATCACTCGAAGCACTGAGCCGAGCAGCCTACGCTCGAACCACTGCACCAAGCGGTCCCAAAAGATTATAGAGTTAAGGCTTGTTAGCGAGGTTCCGCCTGGGGTGGCGGCAGGAAGAAGCTCGGAAATCATTGAGAAGTGCAGTCTGGTCTAGGTATCTGATTAACCTATAAGTAATGTACCTTACGCTACGTAGCTAGTTGGGTTTCGGAGGGCTCCAATAATCGCTCCGTTATACTACCTTATAGGTAACCGAATCAGAGTAATATACTTGGATGTCTAATACACATAATACATGGGTTACGATGGAAAAGAAATCGAATCTTCACGATAGCTACTTTGCATACCTATAATATTGTCACCACAAATATGAGACCCACAAAAATGTCCAGTACGCGAAGCAGCAATCCTTTTAATAAGTAGGTTTATTGAAGTAAAACTATTTTTCGGATTTTATCGCGTTTATTTAATTTATGTTCCCGACCTCGAGACACTGTGAGCACTTTCTGCGTGGATCGGACCGCAAACAACAACTTAATATGAGGGTACCCAGTTACTAACTATGACATCAGGACGTCTAACACCTCAGTCCCCCCGTGACCATGGCTGCTGTAAAGCAGCCGAAACGTCGGGAACATAAATTAAATAAACGCGATAAAATCGTAAAAATAGTTTTATTTCAATGTGTAGTATTCGCGTAAATATAAGAAAACGATAAGTAGGTTTATTATTATTATTTTAATAATAGGATAATAATATAATGCACGGTTGGTTTTGTGCATGACACCTTAGTATGAAGATGATGTGTAGTTAGTAACCACAAAAATATATCTGATAGGTTCATTTCTAACAGCTGACCTTCAATTAAATCACTCTCTACCAACCATCTGCAACAGAAAAGATTTAGGAAGGTATCAAATTTGTACTGTGGTGAGTGCATATAGGTACCTATATCTCTTTTTGGAAATTATCGTGCATTATTTAAAAGACCTTATAATAATACGAGCTGAGCCCGCGACTTCGTCCGCGTGGAATTTAACTTGACATAAAAGCCCGCCCCCGCGTTCTGAGCCCGCGCGACAGGAACCATTTTTTTAAATTTTGTTTTTCTAAAATAAAAGTAGCCAAGTTACTGCTTATAACATCAGCTATCTACCAGTGAAAGTCCCGTCAAAATCGGTCTAGGCGTTTCAGAGATACTCTTTGATTTCATGTGTTTTAATTTTTTTACGCGGAACCCTAATTGTTTTTCTAAAATTAAATAAGCCTAAGTTACTCCCTTTAACATCAGCTGTCTGCCAGTGAAAGTCCCGTCAAAATCAGTCCAGCCGTTTCGGAGATTACCCGGAACAAACACACAGTCAGACAGACAGACAGACAGACAGACAGACAGACACAATTTTTTTAAATCGCGTTTTTGCTATAGGTGTCGTATTTACTTTCATATTATGCATTTAGTGAAAAGGTGTTATTTTGATATTACAAACAGCCACTCCAATTTTATTTATTTGTATAGATTTATCAACTAGGTAGTCCGTCCATACCACATGTTATGTACATGAGTCAATGCCTACCAGAGATGGTTGAAAATTTCATTATTGTTTTCCCAGCGATTCAAAAATTGTTTACACATTGCAGTTTTCCCGCTGCTAAGTCAACAAAATAATGTGACATCTGGCGATTCGCGAAAAACAGAGTCAGATGTTTATTTATCTCGAGTTTGTTATTTTGTTTCTTTCTGCCGATTAAGTAACCGCGACGATTGTATGTAAGTTTTTATTTTTGGCGATTTTATCACGGAATTACGAATACATTTTGTTCGCTGTGAATTGCATTTAGCGGCCATTGAATAAATACCAGTAAGTAATTGGTTGTTGATTAAAAATAACCCATGCATCCTTTCAGGGATGAAGAGTTTGGCTAGGTTCAAACTGAAACTCAAATCCTTTATTTTATTTAAGCCTATGGGGCCTTGAGTCTTACAACGGGTTGGAACGCGTTCCAGGTCGCGACCTCAACTCCTGCAAGAAAATCAGGAAACTCAGTGGCTTGTCTTACACATTACAATTTTTTATCGCCAGTTGCTTGTAACAGTTTCACCGCAATGCCCCCACATTCTGCCAATGGTATTTTGGTCCTTATAATATAAAAGGCGTGCCTATTGCCATGCAAATGCCAAAAGTTTAATGTGCTACCTACATAATTGTAATCTATTATCTAACCATTGCATGATGAAACTCTTAGGTAGAGTCACTTGAGAGATCCATTTATGATTGTTTCAATAAGATCACCTGGGAATTGTTTGCACAAACGATATCCAAGGTTAGAAAACCTTGTATAGATCACACACCACAATAAATAAATAAATAAATGAATACGGCCAGACTGACACACCAACTGTATAGTCCCAAACTAAGCAACGCTTATGCTACGGGTACCGCACAATGGGCTGGGAGCGATCTCAGTGACACCCAGACCGGTGAAAATTACGAAAAGGCCATTCAGATATTTGCCTCGACGCAAACCGAACCCGTAACCACCCGGTGCAGTGAGCCGAGCGGCCTACACTCAAAACACTGCGCAAATAGGTCGTCAAAAAATAAAATACAAAATTGGATAAATTACAGCAGGAATGCTGCAGCAGTCTAGACCGCTGCATGCCGAGCGAATCTTGACTGCACATAGCTTTGCAGGAGAGACAAGCTCGTAAATTCCCACAAATAATTGCACACATTCATAGCCACATTCTCAAAATATTTTCAACTGGATTGATGGCAATAATTCTGGCACAACGCCACGGACGGAAGGACAGAGCTACCGCAGTAAACACCTACATAATAGTTCCGATTTTACTTGAAAATATTAGTAAACTATCGACACAGCCGGCTCACAGGCCTTTTGTATACTATTTATAAATTTAATTAGGATGTATAATACATATAAACTTTCAAGAATACATTATCTAAATGTCAGTGAAAACCGCATCACAATCCGTTGCGTAGATTAGGATAACAAAGTGGTGAAACAGACAGACGCGGATAGCGACTATGTTTTGTAGGTGGGTACTATTTAGAGATAAGAGATATACTGTGGTGGCGCCACATGTGTGCGTGGTAGAGGTGGTAGCTTGGTAGCTAAGTGCCAAATTGGCAGAAAGCTTTCATTGAAAACAAAGAGGCTCAAGATTCTCTTACACCTTTTTTTGTTTATACCCAAGTCGGTAAGTATTAGACACTAGCTGTGCCCCCCGACTTCGTCCGCGTAGTATTTAACGTAACAAAAATTTCGGGATTATCGGGATAAAAACTATCCTATATGTTAATCCCGGTTATAAATTATTTGTGTTCCAAATTTCATCCAAATCCGTTCAGTAGTTTTTGCGTGAAGGAGTAACAAACATACATCCACACTCACAAACTTTCACATTTATAATATTACTAGTTGTGCCCACGGACTTCGTCCGCGTAGTATTTAACGTAACAAAAATTTCGGGATTATCGGGATAAAAAGTATCCTATATGTTAATCCCGGTTATGAACTATCTGTGTTCCAAATTTCATCCAAATCCGTTCAGTAGTTTTTATGTGAAGGAGTAACAAACATACATACATACATACATACATACATACATACATCCACACTCACAAACTTTCACATTTATAATATTAGTAGGAAGTAGGAAGTAGGATGTATTGAATTTTGGTTAAACATTGATAGAGCGAAACCATCGATACTATCGATACTATTGATGGTATCTACAATGATTTGATTAATACACGCTATAATAGTAATAATGTCGATACCATCCAGAGTCATTAAAATTATTATAATTATAATTGTTCGTTATATACCTGCTATCGATATTATTGTACAATTCCTATACACCTATCGATATTCTGGCTAGTTTTGGAGGTCAAAAAAGTATTGGCAACCTATCAAGATACAATCGATAGTTAGACAACAGTAGCTTCCCTTTACCACCACCGTAAGCCTCCTCTAAGATATTCCCTTTAATCTTACATGTTGGAATTTTTAAAATGTAGCTAAATATCGCCATGCAACTTCGGTATGCACAAAACCAGTTTTAGAAAACGTAAAACGTGAAATCTGCACTGGTTCAACGCACTATACCTACCTTCAACCCATGAGTCATTACATGTCATTGTGAGTCACCCATTTTATTAAGAGTGAAGAGAATCTTCGCAAAATCTGGATTGGATACAAGGCAGGAATAAAGATTCTTGAGGAAGACAAGACAAATATAGGTGTAAAAAAATATGGTTAGGTACCTACAAAACGATATCTAAATAACTTGTTCACAGAAGCAAAGGCTTTAGAATAATTCGCCAGAATTCTTACAAAGAGCTTCCCATATAGAATTTACTTATTCATTATTCTCGGGAGAGAGAGTCAGCCGCCTTACGCACGAAGTTCACGGAAGGCAATCAATTTGGCAATACTGTACCTCGTATTGCCGGCAGACGAGCCGATGACACAGTGGGAAGCTCTCGCTAACGGCTAACTCCAGATATATTTATAAAATCAGTGTCCAGCCACGACCGGCCCGCGCACGCGGCTTCGTTAATAAAAACTCACCGCGTTTATATACGAAAAGTGCCGTAATGTCAATGTAACGAGAAGTATTTCGACGCCGGCGCTTAGTTGCATTGTTTTTATTTTCTACATTTCAAGATGCATACTCTGGATGTGCCGCCCAACTATCCGCCTCCACCGCGACCCAGAAAGCCGGTGAGGCCGACGATCACACTGCAAATTCCTGATGCAGCAGCGTCCGTGACCCCGAGAGGGCCCTCTACAGGAGCCTCGATATACCTCAACCCGTCAAGGTTCCGCGGGAAACCGCCAACGACCGCCGGATCCCACATGTCGGATCCCCACGGGAACCCTTACTTCAATCCCTTCATGCAAATGTACCATAATAAGGCTTCGGAGTTCATGTTTAAGCAATTCGAGGGATTCAAAGACTTCACAATGAACACGGCCAAGAGTGGTTTAAGTGCTGGTGAAAAGTCCGCGTTTTGGTTTTATAATAAGTTAAAGCTGTTGTCCAGAAGATGGTTCACGCATCTGTTCCTTAGTTTGTGTTTGTGTTTGTACAGTTTTGTGGGTGCAGCGGTGTTTATGACTCTTGAAGGTAAGTGATCGTATAATTTTATTGTGTGAACTTCGAATTTATTCGCTCCAATTGTGTTTTGAGAAAATAACGAACACTTATAGTAGTTTTTAGTTTAAAATTTGTAAGAGGCAATAAGATATGGCATCCAGTTAAAGGATTTTAATATGAGTAGCGTTTGAGTACTTCCCTACATGACGTCAATAGCAACTATGGAAAGAAAAAGAGATGCAGCAGTTTTTTAAAAGATAGAATATTTATATTATTTAGTTTTGATAGGTTAATGGGGTTTTTAACTAGACTTTGAGGTTAAATAAACCCTACTTGAAAATAAGTTACAAATTATTGTTTATGATTACTAGTGAAAAAAACCTAACGATCAAATCTTATAATAATTAACTAGTACCTTCTTAAATAATTTGTTAACATTATAATAAATTGAACTATTCAAATAACTGAATATTCAGATGAAAATCTAACTGAAATAGGTAGGTTTAAACATAACATAATGTTCAAAGTACTTAACTAAAACGTAAACCTAAACGTCTGAAGTCTAACTAAAGTCATGTCGATACTAGAAGATTTTGGAGGTTGGCGATCTGTTAGCATAGGACCTTAGTTAATTGAATTTAACCAACAAGTTGACCAATTACTTGAAATACCTACTGATAACGACTATCATCACCCACCGAATGTTACCTATAAAATACAGTAGATATCTACACAAGGTATTTCCACTGAAATTTCTTAGTAATGTAGGTGGGTAGGTAACCAGTCAAAGGCCCTTAGAAATCTATATAATATATGGATTTATATATAAATAAATAATTGTCTGTATGTCCTTTATAGAATCGTAAACTATGCATTACTACAGCAAAGTGTTGTGCATGAGCCCACAAAAGGTTTCTGAGTTGGTATGACCAATCTTTGACAGCGTAGCAACGCCCGCAGGGTACAAGCTAGTCATCACTACATATTATAAAACAAAGTCGCTTCCCGCTGTCTGTATGTCCCTATGTATGCTTAGATCTTTAAAACTACGCAACGAATTTTGATGCGGTTTTTTTAGTTCATAGAGTGATTCAAGAGGAAGGTTTATATGCATAATCTTCTGCGTCGTTCCCTCACTGCTGAGGATCGTGACCATATGTGATCTGTCTCCATTTGCTCCTGTCCTGCGCCAAATCAATAGATCGTTGTAGAGTTTCTCCTGTTGCCTCTACAATACTCTTAGTCCATCGTGTTGGAATTCGACCTCTGGAGCGCTTCCCCTGCATCTGTCCCACGATCAGCTGCTTCTCCAGCTCATGCTTTTGCGACCGCATGATATGTCCAAAGAAGCTTAGTTGACGTTGTCGGCATACAGAGATAAGTCGTTTTTTGATTTGGAGCTCTTGTAGGATGGATTCGTTCGTTCTCCTGGCAGTCCATGGTATCCTTAGCATTCGTCTCCAGCACCACATTTCAAAAGCGCTTATTTTACTTACGTCTCGATTTTTGAGGCACCAGTTTTCAGCTCCGTATAGAAAAATTGAAAACACCAAAGAATGCACTAAGCGTATTTTGGTACCTCGGCGTATACCCTTGTTCCTCCAGATTCTCCCGAGGCTTGACATTGCGCTTTTAGCCGTTGCTATACGACGGCCCAGCTCATTAGTACACCCTCCTTCCTTCGTAATGAGGGAACCCAGATAAACGAATTGTTCTACTTTTTCGTAGTCTTGAAGAGCTAGTGAAGGATGAAGTTTGTGTCCCCTATCTACCAACATAATTTTAGTCTTTGAGGCGTTTATTTTGAGGCCGAGTCTAGCACTTTCTCTTTCTATCCTTGCGAGGAGGGCAGCTAACTCCTCTTCACTAGATGCAATTACGGTTGTGTCATCTGCATATCTCAAGTTGTTTATTTTACGCCCCCCCACAACAATGCCACCTTCCCAGCCGTCGAAAGCTCTTCTCATAATGTACTCTCCATACAAGTTGAAAATTTTTGGTGACAGAATGCATCCCTGCCGAACGCCTCATTCTGTGGAGAAGGATTTAGATTTCTGGTCTTCTAATCTAACAAAACACCGGCCATTCAGTTAGAGATTTTGTATGAGAATAGCAAGATGTTCAGGGACGCCCATTTCTCTCAGTATTACGAACATGGCGCTCCATTGAACACAGTCAAAAGCCTTAGCGTAATCAATGAAGCACAAGACCATGGGTATGTTGAACTCCCTGCATTTTTCTATCAATATCCGGATGTTCAGGATTTGCTCCCGAGTGCCTTTCCCCGCAACAAACCCTTCTTGTTCGCACGGGATTTGTCTGTCGACGAACGCAGCCAGCCGGCTATTGATTATCCGAAGCAGTACCTTACTGGCGTGTGACATTAGAGATATCGTACGGTAGTTCTCGCATTTTAGCGTCGATCCCTTTTTATGAATAGGGATTATTGCTGATTGTGTCCAGTCCTCAGGCCATTGTGCAGTCCTCCATATTTTGTTGCAGATCTGGTGTAAGATTGCAATGCCTTTACTACCGATATTCTTTAGCATAGCGGCCGATATCCCGTCAGGACCCATAGCATTGTTTTTCAACCTTTTTACCGAGTCCTCTACTTCCGAAAGCAAGACTCCAGGTTCATTTGCATATCCATTCCAGTTTCTATTTATGGCGAACGGTGAATCATCTTTATATAGGTCACGACAGTAAGTCCTCCATCTTTCTAAAACCAAATCTAGGTCTGTCAAAGTGTTACCTTCACTGTCGTGGATTATCCAATTCTTTGGTTTATTCGGGTTGGTCAGTTGATTAAGTTTTTTAAAAAGGTCTTTACTCTGGAATTTCTGAGCATGCTGTTCAATTTCTTCGCATATACCATTTATGAACGTATCTTTATCCCTTCTTATCATCCTCTGAATCGTCGCGTGTAAAACCCTGTACCTCTCTCCCCTTTCATCAGATGAAATACCACCTTCTTTTAAAGCTCTCCTTTCTTCTATCACTTTCCAGGTCTTATCACTAATCCATTCTTTTATTTTCCTTTTGGCAATGTTGTGGGTCTTATTTATTTGCTCAGTGGTAGCGATTATTTCCCGTTTTAATCTATCCCAGTCTTCTACCTTATCATCAATGGGGACTGTTTCCCAAATTGCCAGCTTTGGTTCAATTGTTTTCCTAAACAGATCCAGTATGGGCTTAGTGAGAGGTATGGTATTCCTGGGCTTAGGTTGGATTGCCTTGAGACGCACATGCAGGTCAGCAATCAAGAGTTGATGATCACTCCCACAGTCAGCTCCCGGTAAAGTTTTGCAATTAGTGATTGATGAACGCCACCTTGACTTAATTGTGATGAAATCAATTTGGTTTCTGTACTTCCTACATGGTGAAGTCCATGTGTAAAGTCGCCTCCTGTGCTGTTCGAACCATGTGTTCATGATTGATAGCGCATTTTCTGTACAAAAGTGCAAAAACTTTTCACCTCTATCATTTCTTACTCCTAAACCATAGTTCCCGACCACTGTGCCATTGACGACTTCATTGGTTGTTACACCAATCTTTGCATTCCAGTCTCCTTCTATTATAGTTATTTCCCTTGATGGTATGGAGTTCAGAAGGGCTTCCAGGTCACCGTAGAATTCTGCACATTCCTCTTCGGACGATACTGATGTAGGTGCATAAGTTTGCAGTATGTTTATTGCAACGGGTTTTGCGTCAAGTTTTATAGCGATCATCCTATCATTGGGTGTTTGATATCCTTTTATGGCACCTTGCAGTCTCTTGGCAACCAAGAAGGCCACTCCATTACGACTGTGCTCATCAGATCCCGAAAAGTAAACCCTAGTGCCTTTATCTGTAACAAAATGCCCGCTACCCCTCCAATGAACTTCACTAAGACCCAATATGTCAATTTTGCACCGCACCATTTCACTTTCAACTATTTCAAGTTTTCCGGGCTGTATGAGGCCTCTTACATTCCATGTTCCCACGCGTGGTTGATACTTTGGTGGGTATTGTTTGGAGCTTTGACCAATGGTTTTACAGCCATTAGGTGTCTGGTCATCCGCAGTATCGCATTGACCAGTAGCATATTTCACACCATGCAACCTGGCATTATTGCCATGGCGCCGAGGGTCAGTCGGGTCGCATGACAAAACTCGCATAATATTGGACATTTCTACATATGGTTTTCTTGGGAAATTAGTGCAGTGGTTTCCCCTTGCCTTCTGCACCAGATATTTTAAGGGCTATTTAGGCCCCAAGGTCACTGATACCTCTTCCAGTCGGTTTCCCGGCTAGGTTTATGGTTATCCCGCCATAGCTCGGTCGTCAGAGCCCCTTCTGTTATCTAGCAGGGAGCACCACGGTGGCCTAGGCCATCGCCGCCAGCTATTACTACGAACCACTAGCGCGTGCAGGGGGGGTTGGCTTGGGTCGGATAGATGTTACGCTCCGTTCTCCCCTTACTCCCCCTGCATAATACATGGATAATATAGTAGAGAAACACTGATAATTTATTGCATCCGTGCGAAGCCGGGGCGGGTCGCTAGTTCAAAATAAAAAAGAGACCTTTCCATTTATGACGATGTTATCATTTTCGTATACGACCTTTTTAAAGTAAAAAAAATGACCTTAGTTGACTAAAGCCATGGTAAGATTGACCTATAATAGTGAAATTTAGTTCTGTTGGATAGTCACGTACCTAATTCTTTAATTAATACCGAGACGTGATACAAAATTATTGATAGGTATATGCCATGAAAGAAGATAAAACTTTTTAAAATCTATGCTTTATATTCTACCTTTTTTAAATTAAATAGGTTACTTGTTCAGGCACGAAACACCCTACATTTATCAAGTACCTTACCGTTCTCGGTCAATTACTACCTACTATATAAGTACTCGTACCTAATTATTTAATTGCAATTGTGTTGTAAAAATGAAATAAAATATAGATGCAAAATCGCTCGCACATGGTGGTTGCGGGATTGATTCCCGCCGGAGCAAATTTCGGTAATGGCTTTTTCGTAATTTGCCCAGGTCTGGGTGTCACTGGCATCGCCCCCGGTCCATTGTGCGGTACCCATAGCACAAGCGTTGCTTAGTTTGGGACCATACAGTTAGTGTGTTCGTCTGGCGATATTTATTTTATTACTACTTATACCTTTCGTCATTGCTTGCTTGGAGCTTATGAGCCACCGCTCATAAGCTCCATCTGTTGGACTGCAAGCAGGTAGCGCCAACTACAATCCAATTCCTTCCCCGTAGAATATATAAAAAGTTTTATATCTCGACCACATGATGCTGGTCATATAAACTTTCCCGGAGTAATACGACGAAATGGTTCGATAGCGGACACAGTAGTTGCTATTAGCGGGAAAAGAAAATAAGGTTTACCAATAGATCAACTTAAAAAACAATTGAACGTAGTTTAGAATCCATGTCAGGACAAAACAACTGCGTTAAAATTGGTTTATTCCTTCTAGAGCAATGATATAGGCAGAGGTACAAATAATATTCCATATCCATAGCACGAAATATTAACCAAGAGATATCATCCAATGACTTTTAGCTACAGATAATAGATAGATAATAGATAGGGCGGATAGTACCGCCCACTCACAGAAGATCGGCGTAAATTTGAAAATGGACCGACTTTTTCAAAGTGGAACCAACCCACATGCACTACTGTAGACCAAAACCAACCTTGTGTTAGTGGTTCTAGGTTGGTTTCAGTTTGCAGAAGTGCGTGTGGGTTGGTTCCATTTTGGAGCAAAACCTTAGGTATTGCAAGCATTTATAGGCTACGGTAACTGCTTAACGTCAGACGGGTCGTAGTCTTGTTTGACGACGTCGTTGTAAATATATAGTTAGTGGACAAAGGCCACTCAACGACTTAATTCCTTTTACACGGTTCACTAAATGGCTATTCTTCGTTAGGTTTAATCCTTAGGTTAATTAAACTAATTATTGAATTAAGTTAAAACACTAAGAACTTACTTTGAACCGGTCTGAAGCTCAATAAGCGAGATCTCGAAATGCCAACATGTTTAACTTATGTACGAAGTTTAATTCGTTCGCGCCATCCGTTGTTCATAATTGTTGCTTAAGTATAAACTTTTAATGCCGTCGCCAGCCTCGGCTGATTCAATGTGTTAAAGGTTACGCTGAAACTTCTTAACTGTTATATTAATATTGGCTCGGAGGATGTCTCTCCTTTTTACCCTCAACTCTACGCGGGTTAAGTTAATAGAATTCGCAATTTATAGCTGGAATTTTCAGCTGTTGAGTTCTCGAACTCCATTACCTAAAGTTTGTATGACATAACGATCATCCGTCAAAACTGCTTTCAGTTGTTTCGTGCGATGGATAATTTACTTAATGTTGAGACGCAATTTTGGTTTCAAGATATTTGTTTTCTGAATTATTTCAGTACTAGTTTCTGCCCGCGACTTCGTCCGCGTAGACTTAAGTAAAGTATTCTATGTGTTAATCCAGGTTATAAACTATCTGTGTTCCAAATTTCATCCAAATCCGTTCAGTAGTTTTTGCGTGAAAGAGTAGCAAACATACATCCATACCCACAAACTTTCGCATTTATAATATCAGTAGGAATTTACTGCGTGATTACGTAGGTTTGCATCAGTACAGGTTGTGCTAAGACGTTATGTCAGTATCAGTTTTAGAAACAATTTAATTTTGACCGGAAATCGTAGATCAGAATCGTAATTCGTGTTTCAGTAAAGCTTTCTCCATTAATCTAGTTAGCAGACATCTATACGTTCTGATTTCTTAGAAACCTATTCAAAATTCATTCATGATTGAAGTAAACAAACGCGCTTGTGTACAATTGAGTAGGTGCTTAAGTAACTTACAACTAACTAACTTACAATTTTTTAGGAGTTTTGTATTTAGTAAGCAGATAAGTTGTATGACAAACATAAAAGGCAACTGTTTCGTATGATTACTTTTAGCATAATTAAAAGTTTAGGAAAAGTTGAATTCCGTAATTTCTAACTTCGCCTGATGTAGGTAAATCAGGCAAAGTTATAAAAAAAAACAATTTCAATTCGGTGATTATTTACACAACTAGAAATCACAATGCCGATGGTCAACGACAGTGTATTTTTTTTTAAAGTAGTGAAGCCTAGACACTTCCCCAAAAAACTAAAACAAATTTTCCCTTCGCCTATCTATATAATTATAATTTAGCCCTTTTGACGTCCCACTCCTGGGCACGGGCCTCTCCTCAACACGAGGGGGATTTAGGGCCTAATCCACCTCGCTGACCCAGTGCGGGTTGGATTTCACATGTCTTTCGAAAATTGGTTAGATCTTCTAAGACATGCATTCTCCTCACTATGTTTTCCTTCACCGTAAGCAAGTGATAATCAAATAGAAATTATGATTCACACATAGATTTAGAAAAATCCAGGGTGCGAGCCGGGGTTTGAACCCAAGACCTGGTGCCCGCAAGACGCGTGCTTTAACCAATCAGCTATCACAGCTTATCCGCTTCGCCTATCTTTGAACTGAAAGCATCCGTTACATCACTCCGCCCTCTCATGTTGTTGTTATTTTTACTCAACACTTGCGTTTTTGTAAACTGTTTGTATAACTCTAGACATTTTTGAAGCGTGTCGTCAAAATAACGGTTTGGTACAGACACCTACTTTGTTGTTCTTGCCAGAAATAACCTGATTCTCTTCCTCCATTTTGGTTTTCCAAAGTGGACGGTCGCATTTTTGTATTGTATTGTTATTAAATGAGTTTGTTATTGCTATTTGTTACTTGACATTGGTGAAATACCTATTAACCTGGGTGGGCCATATTTTTCAAGAAAGAAGGAGAAAAACTTGATTCTCACCCCCTGACACAAGGTCTAATTTTATCTGACAAAATGTAGGTAGTGACAAAGGTCTAATTTTATGTGATAAAATGTAGTGATTCGAACACCTCTACCGGTACTGGAAGTAACACAAGGGGTTGTGATGAAATATACGATTGCTTGTAATAAAACAAGACTTTCCTGAGAAATACTAGCATCCCAAAAATGCTTTGAAAAACGGTTCTAAGTTCAAACTTTGATCCTTTAAATAAGCTTTTGACAACTACATATACTACCTATCACGGCTAATCAGATAAAACCATTTTCGCATACTGATATCAATGTTATCACTTCAATAAATTAATGGACCTTTATGATATAACACTTTTCATAATATTGACATAAGTTATCACGCCATAGACATAAGGGTTGCATATGCGTTACGAACTCGCAGACAAGATAACACTCAAAGCAAATAATACAACTTTAAATTCAATATTATTTAAATTATTTAGTTAACATTCGTAATGTAAACTTTTTTGTATAGTATTAAGTCACCAAATAAGCGCACGACTACAGTCTTTAAAATCGCACGACCCGCCTTATGTTAAGCAATTTCCGTACCTAAAGATACTTGCAATACCAAATGCATTAAATTGTGCGTACGTTTCCGACTGGAACGGGAGTGGGAAAGAGAGGGACAGGGAGGTAGAGGTTGGGCTTCTGACTCCCTCACTCATGGTACGAAACGCATCTATACTAGCTACTTCACTCCGATCTTCTGTGTGTTGGTAGTACTACTCTGTTCGAGCCAGTCTGTACTTATATCTGTAGTCAATTATAATTAATAATTATAAATTTAGCCCTTTGACGTCCCACTCCTGGGCACGGGCCTCCCCTCAACACGAGGGGGATTCAGGCCATAATCCACCACGCTGGCCCAGTGCGGGTTGGCGGATTTCACATGTCTTTCGAAAATTGGTTAAATCTTCTCAGACATTCAGGTTTCATCACGATGTTTTCCTTCACCGTAATCAAGTAGCTACCTACTAACGTGGCTCTATCACTGAAAACCATCTTTAGATATCGAAGTGATACACCAATTTTCACCGCCCTCGCTAGGTAAAAGTGACTCACTAAATATATGGGACACTTTTATTAATAATCGTTTAAAAATAACCGAACCACACTTACGTAGAGCCATACGTTTTTATAATTCCGTGGGTGGACTTAGTCGACGGAGATTAGTGAAAATATTTTTTTCTAAAGAAATGTCACAGTTATTAAAATAAATGTGTCCATAGTTATATTATACTTCTGGGAATCACATGTGAATCAGTGATGTGAATAATTTATGAAAATAGTTATGATGAAATAATGGCTTTTGTAGATCATATACATTCATTATGAATTTTATGTAAATTTAAATTTTTGTTGAAACAAAATTATGCTTCTAAAGAGAACTAGATTTCTCGGTGCCCTGGTTGGATCATAATGTCTGTTTTAGGTAAAACTTTTACAACACAAATGTGTTGAGTACCTATGACAAAGTGTGTCATATAATGATAACCTTTCATCGCTTCTTGTCTACTTCCTCTAGTAATATTTGAAACTAAATAACTGTTCGTGACAAAATAAATTTATAAATAGTAATCTGTTTTTGTGCAAATTTGCAGCCTTCTAGCCCTTAATAGTATCTGACTGAAATGACTGTGACGTCGGACGGACAGACAGACGAACAAACGGATACGGCGAAACTATAAGTTTTCTTAGCTTAACTATGGAACCCTAATAAAAAAGTGGGCCATGATGCCATAGGTTTACAAGTTCTTAGTCATTCAGTTCAGACAATACTTATTTTATTTTTTCAAGTCTACGCCACAGGTCTACGCACATAATTTGTGTTTTAAATTAAGAAACTTTGCGATGAATATTTTTTTTTTGTCATAGACTGCGAAGGTTAATTTATTTATTTATTTAGTTATTATTTATATATTAAATTAATACATGCAAAAGCTACAATGAATTGGCAAAAATCAGATGCATCATATATTATGTGTGGAAAAAATCCTCTTGTGGCTTCAGTGGCAAAGCGCAATCAATAAATCTACAGAATCTAAACCGATAAACCCCGAAATGACTGAACCATAAACACAAATAAGTGTAAAAAGTCGGTGTCAATGCGGTGCGGCCGTTAAAAGTGTCTGTTTCCCACATTTATTTACATTGCCCTAACCTCTGTTAGACGGGAAACGTTTTATTTCTACCGTGGTCTTCGGTAGAGTTGCCAGCTTTTTTACAATCTTGTAATAATATGTTCTGTAGGAAGATACGTGCACATTTGTTTTTCAAAAACTGTTCGGCGGTTTGAAGGTAAATATTTGATACAAACATCTATCAAACTTTGACTTGTTGACCCTTAACGACTTTGAGTCCATTTTGCCTCTATCTGTCTGAACATTATGGTAGAATATAATTTTCAATATTGACCGTAACTAATGACTACAGCTCATACACGGGCTGGCTCACAGATATAGCTTTACATAGATAACGCAAGTATCACGATTTCTATTGAAACCAAGCGTGCCGAATTTTTAACAGTGACGTCACAGCCGAAATTAAATCCAAGCCGATTCAAAGACACCGATGCCGCCGATGCCCCGCCCGCTACGATTCTCTCGAGTGATTATCTCGCTCATACTCATATTTTTATATCTATAGTCGCGCGGACTGTAAGTTAGCGGCGACCAACCTTGACGCTTGGTCGGGGTTTCGTACACGCGAAGTACATGCATTTGCGTTATCTATGTAAATCTATATCTGTGGTCTGGCTCGATTGGGGCTGTACGAGTACCACCTTCTCATAAAAGATGGGCTTAAAGTAGCTATTAAAGCTGCATTTCGTACTATAAGTGAGAAAGCTGGAATCGTTGGTAACGTGCTAGCCATGCCTTTGGTATTACAAATATCGGTAGGCTACGGTAACTGCTCAACAACTCAGAATGGTCGAACAATTTTTTGTCCACTCTATTAAATAAATAAAAATCTGGATTTTCGAAGTATAAAATCCTTCTATATGTAAGTATGAAAGTATATTATAAACATGTTCAAACAACATTGCCGTATTAAATGTGCCATTAATGATATTGTTAGTGTAATTTAATGATCATGTTTGTGGCGTTTCTTCAATATAAGTAGAGCATTATGTTGTCTGTTATAGGCTATTAGATTTTTTAACGGTTTACCTATTTTCCTTGTTACTATAGCAAAATATTTAGTTCTTTTTAAGTAGAATTTATAGCGTTTGCACAATGATTCACTTTAAATGTAGTTGCTTGATAATTATTCGTCGTAGCCATGATTAATAATTTGCTTACCCATCGAAGAGGCTACGATTTCCTTAAATCTAAATATATATAACTCAAAGGTGACTGACTGACTGACTGACACAGTGATCTATCAACGCACAGCCCAAACCACTGGACGGATCGGGCTGAAATTTGGCATGCAGGTAGATGTTATGACGTAGGCATCCGCTAAGAAAGGATTTTGATTAATTCTACCCCCAAGGGGATAAAATAGGGGATGAAAGTTTGTATGAAACTTTGTCAATTAAATTCCACGCGGACGAAGTCGCGGGCACAGCTAGTAAGTATATAAGATTGAATCAGTAAGAAAGCTCTGTTACCGCGATGTAAAATTTACAAGTTTCTAAAAAGATGAATCTAACCTTGTGAAAGGTTGACAAGGGACATTTATAAATAGATCTTCCAACAATTTACAATAACCCAAGGTTTACAGTAAAAAACAGATGACCGTGAGCCAAACGATGGCTACAGTAATTTTCAAACCGACTTGTGAAAAACAATATAATGTCACTGGAATATAACGCCCAGTGTCCGATCAGGTTGATTTTTTGTTTCTTTTAGGACTTTGCCCACCACACACTCCTACCAACTTTTTTATTCAGGAATAGGAGCGAAGAAAATTATCCGCTTTCTTCCGTTGCAAAGCGGGAGACTAATTTAATTTACTGTAAACATAGGCTGATTGCCACAGTCGCAAGAATGCTACAATAGAAGACCAACCAGGGGCCCACGTCTATTAATCGCTGGCATCTCAATCGAATCGCACTCCACTCGGGATACGTCAAAACTGACGTATCGCGTATTTGAAGACGTCGGTTTTGACAGATGTTCAACAGGAAAACTGCGAGTACGAGTAGTACCATGGATCGTAATTAGACTAATTTGATCTAAACACGCCCTAAATAGGACCTCAATACATTCGACTAGAGTTTATTTCGCTAAGACGTTGGGTGATGAGCTTAGCTTCACGATCTAATTAAGCTTTTTTTTGCGGTCACGTGTTCTTCAATCATCTCTTTGCTAATAAGAAATATAACACTTATCCTGAAGTCCACGCAATCGGGGTCGCGGGAAACAGCTAGTTAATCATATCTCAGTACAGGATGTGACTGAAAAAATAAATTTGAACTGTGCGAAAGTTTTTACTGCTTTAAAACAGAGAGTAGTGAATTATGTGTCCTACGTCTGCGCGATAATAAATTTTAAACCAAGTCTTTGAAGATATGGGTTTAGTGTTGTTTTGTTTGTTTCTGTAGGTTAGATTTGAGGTATGGCATGGGAATAGATGAGAGGAGACGAGTGAAGAGTACTAGCATGTAATCATTATCTTTTCGGTAGACAACCGTTAGTTTTCTGAAGGAGGTCTGCCGTAGCCCCCTCAAGGTCGGTGCCTTGGGAGCAATGCTTGTGAATATACGCTTGTGAACTTTGCTATAATATGCTTTGTTAAAAACAGCATGTATGAATATGAAAATTAATAATATGAAATGACGTTGTTCTTATTGAAATATGCCTGTAAATAATTAAAACTGTTTTCCCTTACTTTCAACCTAACATTCAAATGCTTGTTGAGTCATGCCCCAAGGTTATATAAATAGTGATCAGGGCTCACATAATTAATTTACAGTTTATTTTTACAACACACGATTAACTCAGAAATGATAAATAGATCGATCCATTATTAGGAGACATAAAAATTAAAAAGGGAAAGTGATGAAACCGGAGATGATAGTATCCCAACTCTTGAGAGCGATCTTGAGTCCTTTTTTGGTTTGTTATAGAATTTCCAAGATCAGTCTCAGAATTGAGATCGATTTTGTAATATAGACTTTAGTCCCAGCTGTTTGAGACCTCTATATCTGACATTTATTGTAGGTGCAGCGCGTCAAAATTAATCAGTACTAAAAATTTAGTTATTGTAGTGACGATACGATCATCAAGGATGTTAAAAGCGTCCATCAATATACAAATATATCAGTCATCGCATTTCAATCATGTAGACTTCACTACGGAGAAAATACTAAAATAGTACAAGTCTGGGAATAGTTTCGACGCTGGCCGTCGAATTGATGACAGATACTATACAAGACCTACCGTCATTGGTGAAGCAAAATGTTATGCAACAAATTGCCAAACATGTGACCTGTTATCTTTTCTAAAACTCCACGATCTTACTACAACATCCGCAGATGTATGCGGCATGAAACTTAATTCTGACAGGAGGGATAATTTTTGCGTAAATAACGAGCTGAGTAAGAGGATTCTGGTGGGACGGTGTCCCTTTCTACTAGAGTCTCCGCGGGGGCCGGTAGGGACAGGGTTGGTGGGGGTATAAAGACATGGCCAATAGGAGTGAGAGAGACACAATCGCACCAGGGACTATCTCCTTCGGCTTGTTTTTATCCTCCATCCTATAATTTTAACCAAAAAATCAAGTGCGCAATCTTATTACACCAATGATGTGAGGTTTGCACAACACTAGTAGGTTCTTCTACTACGGGTGGACATCAATAGTTTAATACCCAGATTGGGAACTCAGAACCTATTGGTTGTAAGGACGGCTCTTCAAACCAATAAGCTATTGACGTTTATAAAATGTAATTATGCAAATTCAAACAGCTACCCGGAAAACATAATATATCCAATCAAAGTATTATAAAAAATCTTATTTAGAGGCATAGCGTAAGAGGAATCTTACTGGCTATAAAAAAGCTAGAGGGATAGAAAAATTGGCAATTTATATTCTCTTCGCAAAAAACACAATTTTGACACTTCATAATTCATAACAAACTCAATAATGTTTTTGTAATAAAATAGTCCGTAAATATTCTAAATCGCAATGATTTAGGTGCCCACCTGTATCCAATGGGTGTCCAGTGAAAATCAATCAATCCGGCACAGTCCATAATATATAAAATTTCAACCAGAACCATGACGGGTAAGTATCTACCTCAGGAGCTAGGATACCATCATAAATGCCAATTGGACGTGGTATTGCAAAACGGAACCAATCCACACACACTTCTGTAACCTGAAACCAACCAACAACTACTTCAACTAGGGTTGATTTTAGTCTGCAGGAGTAGTGTGGGTTGGTACCTTTATGCAAATCTATGTCCAATTGGCCCTACATCTTGGTAACTTTGTGTAACTTTCTCTTGACAAAAATGACGTCATACGTGTAGTATGCCCTATATAGGCGCCGCGAAGTCACCTCATGGGTCCCTACTCAATAAGATAATATTTTCCCAGAATACTTTAACGAGACGCTTTTTATTATCGACATAGGACACTTTCATTGAAAATTGTGTCATGCGGTTGCTCGCACTGGATACAGCAACTACGATATTTAACCCCCGACAAAGAGGGGTGTTATAAGTTTAACATGTGTTTGTGTATCTGTGTGTCTGTCTGTGGTATCGTAGCACCCAAGCGGATGAACCGATTTAAATTTTGTTTTTTTGTTAGATAGGTATTCTGATCGAGAATGTGTTAAGCTATGTTTCATGAAAATCGGTTCAGCCGTTTGAAAATATCAGCTCTTTTGTAGTTCAAAAAGTCGTCGCATCGGGGGTTTTCTAAATTTTCAATTTTAGTTATGTATGAAAGTGTCCCGTGTTGACAATGAGAAGTGTTTACGTTTGCGCAGCGCCTTAAGGTTAACTTTCCCATGGTAATAATTCAGAAGTAAAGTATAACTTAGATAGAGCGCGTGGAAATAGAATCCCCTCGCATGGAGGACGAATGCGTTGGGTAACAAGGCAATCTCGCCATCCATTACATTGAGACTGAAGTAACAATCGGGGAAATGCGGGCGCACTGCATTTCACCTTTGCTTACCCATTTAAGGAATACTGGCGTGATATTTTACCCATTTTATGTCGACCCACATGCAGCCTGTGCATGTGCACATGCACTGCTGTAGACCAAAACCAACCTTGTGTTAGTGGTTCTAGGTTGGTTTTAGTTTGCAGAAGTGTGTGTGAGTTGGGTCCATTTTGCAAAAGCACGACCATTTTGACAAATCAATTTGTTATGCGTAAAGTATTTAAAGAAGCTAAAATCCTACTAATATTATAAATGCGAAAGTTTGTGAGTGTGGATGTATGTTTGTTACTCTTTCACGCAAAAACTAATGAACGGATTTGGATTTGGATGAAATTTGGAACACAAATAGTTTATAACCGGGATTAACACATAGAATACTTCACTTAAGTCTACGCGGACGAAGTCGCGGGCAACAACTAGTGTAATATGAATGTAACTATTATTATTATAGCTGTGAGAGGGCTGGAAGCCTAATGGCCCCCTTGAAGGCGGCAACGATCGAGCAATGGTTTTAGTACTATAAGCATCTATAGGCTATATACCTGCTTAACATCAGGCTGATCATACGCTTGGTTACCGACTGTATTCTATTAAAAAAAAAAACGTATTTCAAGGCGTTACTTGTTGCATACGTTGTTTGACGACCGCTTGGCGCAGTGGTTCGAGCTTAGGCCGCTCGACTCACTGCACATGGTGGTTGGGGGTTCGATTCCCGCCGGGGCAAATTTCGAAAATGGCCCGAACGAAAACGTAATTTGCCCAGGTCTGGGTGTCACTGGGATCGCTCCCAGTCCATTTTACGGTACCCATAGTACAAGCGTTGCTTGTACTATGGCTACCGTAAAATGGACTGACCGTACCGCTGATGGTACCGCAATACGTCAAACTGACGTATCGCGTATCTAAATATGTCAGTTTTGACAGCTGTCAGTCAGTTTGACGCGGTTACCAGAGTTAGCTCCTGCTCATTTGTGGTCTCGTTCTAGGGAGAAGCCCAAGTAAATGGTGCACAATCCGCAAGTTACTTCGAATGCTATTTGCAAATGTAGTCGTATGCACGGCGAGAATTATCCCCTTGCTATGCTATTGCATGCTCGGAATCGCGTGCTTAGTCTGGCAGAGTGGATGTGGCTTAATTTTTACCTAATCCTACTTGAATAGTCCACATCAAATTGTACAAGAATACCCAATGTAATGTTCTGTAACATCACCACCACTACAAATAAAAAATATTGCATCTTTATAGGTGCGTTTTTTTTGGACTAGAACAAAAGAAAACAGTCCCCTAATGTTTATTATTAAGGCTAAAGCGCCCACCTAGCCCGCGAAGTTCAAACATTTTGAGGTTTTTTAGAGTTTTTTCTAAATCTGATAATAATAAAGGGCACATATTGTAATTCGCGACAAACACTGTGTGCAGTGCATTTATTAATATATCCAACTTACTCTAAAACATTTCAAGAACGACAGATAACCAGAAAAACTGGCAATTTTTATATATTTTGTGGTTTACCTACTAGTATCATATCCACCGTGATAATATTTAGAGTTAAATAAATGTATTAATAAACGCACTGCATACTGTGTTTGTCGCAAATCACAAAATGTTGTCTTAAATGTTTTCAGATTTTGGATAAACTATAAAAATACTCGAACATTTTGAATTTCGCGGGCTAGACAGGCGCCTTCACCTTAAGCCCGTAATAATAGATCTATATCAAGTCTGCGACCGATCTTGAGTATGCTTTTGACGTGTCATGTTGTACTGGTATGACATAAGTATTACATTTCCAAGATCTCGCTCAGATTTGAGATTGATTTATAAATAAAAAGAAAGATTAGGGCACGGAATTATTTTTCTTGTAGTTTTTAGTATTTTGTTAAAAGTTTTGTAGGTAATTACAACAAAAAATGTGTATTTCCTCGTATTCATAAAGTATTTGATGTAGGTAATGAATAAATTATGAATCGTGTAGGAAATTATACTAAAGGGATACTGAGAACTACAAAAATCATTAGTTATCGTTTTTTTTGTTGTGAGTGTAGGTACATACTTCGTAATGCATTTCCGATCTGTGGTGCCCACACTTTCATGAGTTATCCTCTTGGCCACCGCTAATTTGTTTGTATCTATGCACAGACCATAAGCCATAGACACTGCATTGCCAGGCACCCCGTTCGCCTGATATATGCATTGCCACAAATTCGCTGTTTCTCCCTACCCTGCAAACCCCACCAACTTTTAAACATTGTATTCGTATAAAATAGCAGACGTAAGCGGTGTCTTTTCTTATTGGTCTATGTTACCCGGTTACAATTTCAAAATACAATTTATGTTACCCTAGTACATTAGTGTGAACGATGACTGTATTTTGGTTCTTATCTAATGGGAGTGGAATTCGAAAATGAGTCAGCCACTTACCGTGGAATCTCTTCTATTTTAAAATTACTAACTCGTAGGTTCATACTAAGAGATTACTAAGATTTTTAGTAGGTACCCACCAACGTGTGTAAATATACACATCACTTTCTTAGTGAACTCCTGATTTATTTTGGCAATAAATGTATGCGCTGTTAAAGATCTTTACGGTCCGATGTCAAATCTGAGAGCGATCTTGGAAATGTCATTCAAATATCATACCAGTACAAAATGACATATCAAAAGCGTACTCAAGATCGGTCTCAGACTTGAGATCGATATATTAATACAGGCCTACGACTCTTATGTTGAACTCTATTAATTGGTATAATTCGTTCAAATTAAGTATAATAAGTGTCCATTTCAATTTATTTGAATTTATTCCGTGGTTTAATTGGCTCTGGGAAATGGAAACATTGATGAGCTATCTGACTGACTCATGTGCGTTCACAGCTCACTAACTGAACCAGTTCTTGAAACAGATGAAAAGGCTGACCTACCTGACTATCGGCCCAATTCCGAAGCCGCTTATGTTTATTTTTTAATGTAATAAAAGTCGGTCATACGATCCGCTTGATATTAAGCAGTTCCTGTAGCCTGTAGATGCTTGCAATGCTAGATGCATTCCTCGTATGTTGCTGACCTGAAAGTAACTGGTACAGAGGAAGGAGAAGGGAGGAGGAGTTGGGCTTTCGTCTCTCTCAATGGTACGAAACGCAGCTATAAGGGCTACTTTACGCCGATCTTCTGTGAGAGGGTGGTACTATCCTGGTCGTGCTGATCTACAGGTTGGCTCTAACACTGTCTGGCCGACTTTAGCTGATTCCACTGTCCAAGAGACCACTGCCTTATAAAGTGGGTAGAGACACAAGTATTAAATAGATACTCATTGCCTCACTCATTCAGGAGACAGATGACCTACCTAAAAAAACAGTGCTGTCTGTGGACGCCCGAAAGAAGCGAAGCTTTACTCGTATAGTATAAAGCAGCAGCTCTGACGTCTTCGTGTAAGGCTACTGACGCTTAGCAAGGATATAGTGACAGTTTATTACACGGGCCTTGTGGAAACCAGGGACAATTTCCGTGCGGTCAAGCGCTTTTGCCATACCCATTATTGGAATCAAGTATAATCAGCTCACGTGTTTGGGTCCAATTAGTTCAAATTACGATCCGTGGTGCCTTGCAACTGGTCTTCAATCAGATGTAACAGTCTTGTTTCTATAGCAACCAGCCTATAGCAGCTATTTTTGTCTCCCGCTTTGCACTGGAGGGTGGAAATATTTTCTTCCAACTTCTCCTATTATTTCTTCCGATTAAATTTGTTCCAAGACAATTTAACTTTTCCCCGGGACTCGTCAGGGGGCAAACCTCGACGTTATTATTGGTCACCATTGCCACATTGATCCAGGACCGGTGGTCGTACATGGCCACCTTCTTGAAATTGTTTCCGAGTACACGTACCTTGGGCAGATTCTGCAGTTAGGTAAAAACAATTTTGAGAAGGAGGCCAAAAGGAGGATCCAGCTGGGTTGAGCAGCGTTTGGGAAACTACGTCGAGTCTTCTCGTCATCCATACCGCAATGCTTGAAAACGAAAGTTTTCAATCAGTGCGTCCTACCCGTCATGACCTACGGAGCCGAGACGTGGACACTCACGGTAGGGCTGGTCCACCAGTTTAAGGTCGCTCAGCGAGCTATGGAGAGAGCTATGCTCGGAGTTTCTCTGAAGGATAGGATTCGCAATGAATACATCCGACAGAGAACCAAAGTTATCGACATAGCTCAAAGAATTAGCAAGCTGAAGTGGCAGTGGGCTGGCCATATCTCACGAAGAACCGACAACCGCTGGGGTAAACGTGTTCTTGAGTGGAGACCTCGACTCGGCAAGCGTAGTGTAGGGCGCCCTCCGACCAGGTGGGATGACGATCTGCGAAAGACTGCAGGCAGATGCTGGATGCGGCAAGCTGAAGACAGGGCGCTATGGCGCTCATTAGAGGAGGCCTATGTCTAGCAGTGGACAAGCATAGGCTGATGATGATGATGATGATGATGATGATGATTGTCGATCCTGGCTTACATGAGTTACAGTGGTGGGAGTGTGTGGCGGGACTAGTCCCATATAAAAAAGGACAGAGTGGCCCCGCGGCGAGCGCCCCGAACGTCCGTATGCTTCGCCTCAACAATCTCCTGCCCTACAAGCGCCTTAATAAAAGTTTTGTAAAAAACATTTCCAAAACCTTTTCTCCTTATTGCTTGCTCTCGTTGACTGATCACTTGTCTCAATGTCAGCGTAACATTGATCTTAAGCGAACGAATCGTGTAACGTGAATGTATTTGCGGCGGTATGATCGATGTGGACCCTGACCCCGAGGAAGCTGACTTTGGCATTGATCAATGTCAGACAAATCTTGAGGGGATGGCGAGACGCGAGTCCCTCACAGCGAAACATTTTCGCTGAAGCTCCTCTATTTGGTATGCTCCAGCTTTTAAGAATTGGTCAGACTCTAGTCTCGTCAAATACTTAAATACTTGGTTGGTCGTACTGTTATAACCCTTATTTATTTGCAATTAAAGCTCACACAGCATTGTAGCGTGTGACGCTGTTTTATCCTATATATAATTCAGCAGTTTTGCCACTTTACGTTATTGAGTTAAATTTTATTGTTCACTCAGTCAGTCAGATTTCAGACCTCGCGGAGTTCACAACAGCAACTCGGAAATTCGGGAGTCAGTGTACATTGTTCATTATAATATTATTTTCTCCAATAAATGAGTGCAGTGTAAAAAGTAGTTTGTGTTTTAAAAAGACATACATGGTCGGCCTCCTAACAGTACTCTAACCTAGACAAGTACATAGCTTGGTAATCTGCCAATCAGGAGGGTTCATTTCCACACTTACACAACTCTATTGCTTCTGAAAGCAGAGATTTATTGAATGGCTACCCATTCATAACATGTATCTTTTGAATGAACAGAAAATGAGTCCTTTTTTTTCAAAACTTATCTTTGTAATTCTAATACTATCAGCTTTGGAGCAAACTTGAAAACCACAAGGTGTTACAGGGATTGTTTACAGATTTCATAAGTCTACAAAACCTTTAGTACTTCAACTATCCCACGAAGCCAATAGTTTTAGATTTACAAAGTAAAGTTGCAAAAAATATAGTATACCCTTTCTGTTTTACATAGTATAGCTGAATTTGCATGACAAGTCACAGACCCGGAAGCCCAGCCCTTCCCTTCATCTCTCTCTGTACCACTCCCCTTCCGGTCAGGAACATGCGAGCCATGCCTTTGGTATTGCGAGCATTTATAGGCTATGGTCACTACTAATCATCAGGCGGGTCGTCCGCTTCTTTTCCGATACTGTGACGACCCATAGAGTAGCGTAGCGTACTAGCCTAGCTTAGTTCGGGACCTTGCTGTTGGTGCGATATTTAGAAAAGAAATAAACTTGTTTATTATACATAATATATCAGACGCCGACTCATTTTTATCCAGTACATGTTTGCTCAGGAAAACATTAGTCTCGTTAAAACACAGATGCGATGAAATAGTAACTGCGAGACTCTATAATAAATTGCGTATTCAAAACACTTGGAATTGCATGCACCACAAATTAATCGTTTGATACAACATACGGGTGTTTCAATAGTCTGAATTTTTAATAGGTACACGGAATCAGATATAATGTAGATACCCAATGATGACAGATTACTTAAGGCTAAAGCGCCCATCTAGCCCGCGAAGTTCAAATGATTTGAGGTTGTTTAGAATTTTTTCAAAATCTGACAATAATAAAAGGCACATTTTGTAATTCACGGCAAAGACCGTGTGCAGTGCATTTATTAATATATCCAACTTACTCTAAAACATTTCAAGAACGACAGCTATCCAGATAAACTGGCAATTTTTGTATATTTAGTGATTAACTAGTATCATATCTACCGTGATAATATTTAGAGTAAAATAAATGTATTAATAACGCACTGCATACTGTGTTGGTCGCAAATCACAAAATGTTGTCGTTTTCAGTTTTTGGATAAACTATAAAAATACTCGAAAATTTTGAATTTCGCGGGCTATACAGGCGCCTTCACCTTAAACGTAATTATTATCTTGAGGGAGTGGGAAGTCCACCCCTCCCCACTCCCGTTGCTTCAGTTTGGCTCTATCGTCATAAAATCCACTTCTGGTGCAAATAAATATTATCTATCAGTGTTGCAAGTGAAATAAAAGATTTCTCAATCAGATTTTTCTATTTTGACGGAGAATTGACGACCGCTTGGCGCGGTGGTTCGAGCGTAGGCTGCTCGGCTCATGATGGTTGCGGGTTCGATTCCCGCCGGGGCTAATTTTGTAAATGGCATTTTCGTAATTTGTCTAAGTCTGGGTGTTACTGGGATCGCCCTTAGTCCATTGTACGGTACCCATTGTACAAGCATTGCTCAGTTTGGGACCATACAGTTGGAGTGTTCGTCTGGCGATATTTATTCAATTACTATTATAACAACTTATGGGTCTGGCAACACTGATATATATCTAGTTGGCCGAGGCTCAAAAGGGCTTGTACCCAGGGCCGTTAAACTAACTTTGAAAAAAAAAAAAACTAGTTGGCCGTGGAAAGATGGCTCGCAAGCTTTATTGCTCAGCTTTTGCTCAAGTCAATATGAGCCAATGGTCGATTTATTGATAAAGAAAATACGCTAGATGGGAATCTAATCTAGAAATGCCGAACTAGGTTCGTATTTTTTCTTGTAAAAATATACGTATTATTTGCTCAATCGAGTTTCGATGGAAAATATTGTTGGAAGCTAGCGAATTAGTATTACCTAACTTTGGATATGAACGAACCTCCTGACTGATTGGTCAAACTGTGACCTTCACAAGTTTTATCTGTACTTAAATAGTGATAGGCTCACCATATCCATTAACATAATTATGCCTTAAATGAAGTTACCCTGATAACACCCTTATAATTTTTCTATACTTATTTTATTGCATAACAAAATCGACAAGCTTACAGCCCACCTTAATTTAAGCAGTTACCGTAGCCTCAAGATATTACAAATACCAAAGGCATTGCTCGCACGTCACCAATATAAAGGACAGTAGGATTTCTTGTCTAATATCATAATATAGAGATAGGTAAAGTTGTGTATTTATGTATTCTTGTAGGTCGTCCCTTTTTTTTTTTTGTTGGAAACCCCTTTATGGGTCCCCTCACGCCTCGGGGGAGACGAGAGGGGTATGTGGGAGTCCCTGCGCCTGAAGGACGCAGTATACCCACTAAAAACCAACGGTGTACCACCCTCCGCCATGCAGAGGGGCGCCCTGGGTCCATTGAAATGCTCCGAGACGCCCCGGCGGACAGGAGGTCATCCCTGGAATAACTGATCCGATTCTGAAAATTCCTTCGCTGATAAACTCAAACTCAACTCAAATTCAAAATGGTTTTTATTCACGTAAGCCAAAAAAGCATTTATGAATAGTCAGAATCTACCACCGGTTCGGAATGCTGCTTCCACTGAGCAGATCCAGCAAGAAACTCAATGGTTACTCTTTTCAATGAATAACAGATGGTGTACATTCTCAGGAACAGCATAAAATAATAATATGAGCAGGCAAAACCATTATCACTAAATAGAAGTAAATAAAAATCAAATCTTACTGAGATTTAGGTATGTTAATAAAATGAGAAAGCTAGTTTAGTGTGGTGGGCATACCTACTCATACTTACATCAAATTAAATATTTACGAACCAAAATAACAATTAATAAAACAGAGGTGGATAATTAGATAATTTCTTTGGTGAGATGCCTTCCATGCTAAGTAAATGAATAGTATTTAACGACAATGTTGTTAAGAGGAAAGTGAGTGGCCCAATCCCCGCAAGCAGCGCCCGCGCACGAGCATGACTTGAAAAGCGGCATCACTCTCCTCAACCATAATAGAGGGACGAGGGTGACCCGCTCCACAAAGCCACAAAGCCATAGAATACTATACTTTCCCTGAGTGTCAAAGGCTAAATAAATAAAAATTCCATGCGCTTGAAAAGTCGTGGGAAAGTTAGTTCTATATTTATGAATGCTCTATGTATATGACGACCGCTTGGCGCAGTGAGTCGAGCGTAGCGTAGGCCGCTCGGCTCACTGCACATGGTGGTTGCGGGTTCGTTTCCCGCCGGGGAAAATTTCGCAAATGGCCTTTTCGTAACTTGCCCTAGTCTGGGATCGCCCCAGTTATTTGTTCGGTATTCATAGTATCTACAAGCGTTGCTTAGTTTGGGACCATACAGTTGGTGTGTCAGTCTAGCGACATTATTTTTGTTCATTTATTTCATAGGTAAGCAGTTAAACAGTGGATATAAAACTTTGTAGTGCTATTTTCCTTTCAAATAAACCCGTACGGAAACTTCGCCGTTCTAACTTAAGCTATGCATTTCTCTTTTATGCGATTCTCATACGTGCGGATGCTTTCCTGGTTTCACATTTCAGCAATTTCTAGTTCCTCGCGATTTTATTGAAGGAACTGCGTTTGTTTTGGTAATACTTTAAAAGGAAACTTTGTTCGGAACGGTTAGAAATGGTAAACACCGTTATAAACTAACTTTAGTTAAATGTCTAGAGTTGATTTTAGGAGCGTGGTGTTAAATCTCTCTCATAACTTTTAAATAAATTTATACTAAGCACATTTTCAGCTTTAAGTTTAGCGTAACTACATTATTTAAGTTTTATAAAAGTTTATTCCAAAGAAATATATTTACAACTAGCGACCAGCCCCGGCTTTTGTTTATAATTTACTAGCTGTGCCCACCGACTTCGTCCGCGTAGTATTTAACTTAGCAAAAATTTCGGGATTATCTAGATAAAAAGTATCCTATATGTTAATCCCGGTTATAAACTATCTGTATTCCAAATTTCATCTAAACCCGTTTAGTAGTTTTTGCGTGAAGGAGTACCAAACATACATCCACACTCACAACTTTCACATTTATAATATTAGTAGGATGATTTTTATTAGAATGTACAACAAAGTCAAAAGGTAGAGAAAATTTTATTTTCTGGACAACATCTCCATCTATAGCTAAGGTCCAAGTAGGGTTCAATTATAGCTAAGACCTATCCCAGTGACCCCTCAAAAACATCTTCAAAATCGGTCAAGCCGTTTAGTAGGACAAGAATTACGAACACAACACACACATCTGATTTGTATTAGCCTGCATCCTGTAAGCATTATCGAAATATCGCCAGACTTACACACCAATTGTATGGTCCCAAACTAAGCAAAGCTTGTACTATCGGTACCGTAGAATGGACTGGGGGCGATCCCAGTGACACCCAGACCAAGGCAAAGTACGAAAAGGCCATTTCTGAAAGTGACCCCAGCGGGAATCGGACTCGCAACCACCATGTGCAGTGAGCCGAGCGGCCTACGCTCGAACCACAGCGCCAAGCGGTAGTCAAATAAAATCAAGAATATTTAAAACTGATGAACGACTTGAGTATCTAGTACATTTTTGAGAACTCTGAGTAGATAAATACAGGCAATCTGTTTCAGTAGTTCGTAACATCGATTGATGTTTGATCGATGACTGTGCAAATTTACGAGTTTGCTAACATTGCTCTTGGAATACTGAAAACGTGTTATATAAGTGGATCAAGGCTGGAATAACACTTGAGTGTTATATGCTAGACATGAACCTGGTACATATTATTTTGACGGTGCTAAATTATATGGAAATGAATGAAATGAAAAATGTTTAATCAGCACAGCAGTACACACATAAGAAAAGAACAGAACATAATTATAAAAGATGAAGTAAAATATATAGACATAGGGTAGGAGAGCTGCATCTCCTACAGTGTGAGCTGTACCGAAAGGCATTTGGCTCAGCATGTGCTGGAGGGGAACGTGATCGCCTCCAGCGCTGATTTTCAGCCAAAGCCTCCTCATACCTTATAAAAGTAAAATAAAAGAATTGATAATGTAAGAATATGGATATAGATAGGTAAAATATGCAAGTGTGGGCACCTATCAAAAAAATATATTGCTCTAAAATGTCATCAATGTTTTGGTCTATGGTCTACCTAGGTATTCTTTGGCCCGTATAATGAATTGATCTCAACTCTTGGAATGGTCTTGAGTGAACATTTGACATGTCATTTTGTATTGGCTCTCAGACTTGAGATCAATTTATGAATGACCTTACACAATAACCTACAGAACATAGAGTAAAAATGCATATAGCGTATTGGCGCAGACTCTCAATAGGAAATTCCGTGAAATTTAAATAACTACGTTTTACGAGCTCAGCCCAGACGTTAGACGCCGCCGTGACATATACGAACTCTACGTTTTTAGGTAGAGTTGTTTATGGAAGTTCATGCTTTATCTTAGTGCTATACTTCTTTTGAGAATGTAGGTACACCATCTGTTATTCATTGAACAGAGTAACCATTGAGTTTCTGGCCGGATCTTCTCAGTGGAAGCAGCATTCGGAACCGGTGGTAGATCCTGACTGTTCATAAACCGTTCATAATTTTCTATAGGCGTATTCTTAGAGGTTTGCCCCGAGCAAAATATTAAGATCCTAATACATTAACCGGTTTATGGGCTAACTCCAGTGATGCTCTGAAGCATTATTATTTAATATTATTTCCAGATATCATTAACATACAGAGGTGGAGTAATATAAAAAAAATGCTCTCTACTTAATTTCGATTGAAATCATTCGATTCGTTATTTTGACGAGAATATACTTGATTAATAATAATTAAATGGGTATATCAATAACAAAGAAAAATTATTTGAATATTTAGATATAATAATGTAACGTACTCTCTCTCTAATGCAACGAAAGCAAAAATTTAACGTAAAACGTTTTTATTCGACCAAATATTGAAATGTTTTGAAGTAACTGTCCACGGTGAACTAGGTAACGCCAGAAGTATCTAACAATGCGGGACTGAAATAGAACAGTGTGTGAAGCACACCGATATATGTACGCGCATTCTCCAGGAGTTAATAGGTTAAATCTATATTAGTGACAGCATAACATGTTCCATCTCTTCTTATTGATTTGTAGGGTTCCGAAGCCAAACTAGGAACCCTTATTCGCCATGTACGTCTGTCCAACGTCACACTCATTTTATTCAGAGACTATCAGGGTTAAGGGTTAGCAATTGGCACAGAAAAATAGAGTTTATTTGACGTGTTTACGTAAGCGTTCCGCATGACATTGGTAATTACCTAGTTATTATGTAAAAGCTATATTTCTACTTCGTTATTCTTTTATACATTATTATTCTTTTAATTAGCACTAATTCCCAATTAAAAAAAATGCAAATGCAAGTGATTTTATTAGCATTTTTTAAAATATAGGCATGAAAAATTCGGTCTACAAATGTACGACCCGCTATATGTTACTGTAGCTAGATAGATGCTTACAATTTACAATACGAGTACCAAAGACGTTACTCGCAGGTTGCCGACTTAAAGAGGTGTGGTACAGAGAGGTGAAGAGAGTGGGGTTGGGCTTCTGTCTCTCTCACTCATCGTAGCAAAACACAGCTATAATAGCCACTTTACACCGACATTTTGTGAAAGAGTGTTACCTACTTAGCTACGAAATAAAATACTACAATGATGATCTACAGCGATTAACTTTTGCATACCAATAGATATTTAAGAACTGTTGCGGCAAAGAACAATAAACATGCAATTCCAGCATCCGTCACTCCGAAAACTATAATATTCATTATAAGAACCTCTTCCGTCGAAGATTCAAAATAAATAATGATGAATGAACATTGTTTACGGATATACCTATGGTTAAACTCAATTCTAATATTAGGTTAGTAATGCAATTAACAACTGTTCAAGATACAAACATTACGAGATAGCAATTTTTTAAACGACATACCGAAACACTTCTTCTTTAGTTAAAAAATAGCCCGCCCAGTTTAATAGGTATTTCGCCAGTGGCAAGTAACAAATAGCAATACAAACATTTAATAAATCCATAATTAATGAACTTGGTAGAGCGGGCGAATAGTTACACATCGAATTTTCTCTTTCTGTCATCAGTAATTTGATATTTGAAAGAAAGAGACAATGTTTTGTGTAACTATACAACCAATAATTTTCAATCATCTGTACTGTAATAGTATTGCTTCTATGGTAATCAGTCCATACCAGCTATTTTTGTCTCCCGCTTTGCACTGGAGGGAAATGGAATGGTTTTCTTCCAACTCCTCCTATTATTTCTCTCGATTAAATTCGTGCGGGTTCCAAGGCAATTTAACTTTTCCCCGGGACTCGTCGACGGTCAATCCTCGACGTCATTACCCGTCACCATTGTCGATCCTGGTTTACAGGAGTAACTGTGGGGGAGTGAGAGGTGGGACCAGACCCAAAATAGTGCATTGTTACACGAGTGATGAAAGTGACTAAATTTTTCCCGAGACGGGGTTTGGCGCCCGAGCGTAGCGAGGGCGCTAATAGTTCGAGAGACAAAATAAGTCTTTCACCCGAGGTAAACACTGTGATTTTCATTACGAATACAAGGAAAATAAAATTAAAAACAGGAATTGGCCAAAGAAATAATACAAGGAAGTGTGAACAATACTCTACAACTCGAAAAAAATAAATAAAGACCGGATTGCCGCCTATATTGTTTTTTTTTCGTTGGCCGGCCAGCTTCATTATTTAGCCAGTATTTTTCATTTTCACATTTAAATATTTTGCCCAAAACTATGTTATTTTAAAGAAATTGTTGAATTTAAATTATATATTATTTTATTAATACTTAACTTTATGTTATTTCAATTTTAAATCGTGCTGTAATTTAAAATTGAGTGACTGTAGAAAAAGTTTCAACATGGTTCCATAGAAATGAGAAAATGGAACTAGTTTTGTTTTTTTAATTTGACAGCTGTCAGTTGAAAGCGATTCTCCCGGGCCGGAAAAGTATTACTTTCAACCCGCTCCTCAGGCAACTTCAGACCTACTTTCAGAGTATGAGTAATGAAAAAATCTATACAACCGCTAATCCACGCTAATTAAGAAGAGGGAGCATATATTAGAAGCGTTACGAAGACGATACATAATTTCCACAACATTAATATTATCTAAAGCAAAACCATTTTTAACTAGCATTGTTTACGATAGTATAATGGAATATTTAGTCTATATGTCTAACCAGCGGCTAGGTTTGTTTAGTACCAAACGTCGGGTTAGAGAATGTGCGTAGGTAACTTACCTTGGTATGTATAATAGGTAGGACGTAGGTATTATTTAAAGCCTGTCTCCACCACATGATGCAAGAATATAAACGTTTACTATGGTAGAGCAAACGAGATCGCCCTCAATTATGAGAGCGATCTCGGAAATGTCATTCTTATGTCATATCAGTACAAAATTACATGTCAAAAGCGTGCTTAAGACCTGTCTCAGACTTGAGATCGATTTTTTAATCCGGGCCATAACTTTCACATTAAACCAGTTGGTTGCCGCGATATCAAGACGTATGAAAAAGAGCTAGAAAAATTAATGCTGATCCAAGATATAGTGCTTTCTTTACCATACGTTTTGTTAAGTAAAATGAACATGAAATAAACATTATCACGTCTGTATTTTATTCACTGGAGGGGTAGGCAGATGTGTGCTGACACATTATGCCAAAGACAAATGGTTTTTATTAAACGTTATAGGTAGGTACAATATATTTTCAATAACATTACAAAACACTTTTGTTGTGCAAAGTGTTTACAAAAGCAATTAATAAATGGATTGAACATTATTTTAATTAAAATAATAATATGTTATAGGTGCTTGCTTACGGTAAAGAAAAACATCGTGAGGAAAATTGCATGTCTTAGAAAATCAGAAAATCTAACCAATTTTCGAAAGACATGTGAAATCCCCACTGGGCCAGCGTGGTGCATTACGGCCTGAATACCCCTCGTAGTGGGGGGAGGCCCATGTCCAGGAGTGGGATATCAAAAAGGCTATATTATATTGTTATTATAATTATTAAAAACTTGCAGGGCACCAGGTCTTGGGTTCAAACGACGGCTCGCACCTCTGGGTTTTTTGAAATCTATATGCCTATCATAATTTCTATGATAATGATTATCACTTGCTTACGGTGAAGGAAAAGAATTATAATTATTATTATAAAATCAAAATCGTTAGTAGGGTTGAGCCCCGGTTTCCAAGAAGTTTGTAGGTAGGCGTCCTAGGTAAGGATACTGACTCAAAACTACTAATGAAAACATCGCGAACTCGTAAACTGGGTTTTACGACTTTGTTTCACATCAACTGAGAACTCAAACTAGTCTCGCTTGCATTAACAACACTTACAAAGTGATTTATCACTTTGCAGTGTTCTTGTAGTGAAAAAGTTTCTTTATTTTAATGGAGTATAGTGTTTTTATGTAACAAAGTCAGCAATCAAGTAATTCACCATCAGCAAGTGATAGTCATATTGAAATGATGTGCATATAACTTTCGCAAAAAAACGGTGTGCTGGCCGGGGTTTGAACCGGGGACCTTGCGCACGCATGACACGTACTAAACCAGTCGGCTAATACGGCTACACATATTTAGCCCGAAAAGAAAATAAAAATTGAAAGGAAAATCAACTTAAGCCAATTTCAAGTTTACATAAAATACCGTCTTACTCCTAAATAAATAATATGGAATCTCGTCATACGCAATTCCATCAGTATCCAAACGTCGTTACGTCACATTAGGGGATAAAAATGTTCAAATAAGCTTTCAAGGCGGCCTGTTACCCACTTACAAAGTGTTTTGCTTGGAAGCTTCTTGATCAATTGAGCCTACCTTGGATGCATCCTTTTGTAACAAATTATGGACGTACTAGAGGTATTCTAATGTCAAATAAAAAAATAAACAAAATAATTTCTCATGACATTGATCGTCTTTTGTTCGGATCGAGAAATAACACTGGCTGTATTCTTATAGTTTTCTATGACACTGATGTCATAAGCTCCGCCCATTTTGAAGTCATTGTAGTTTTCTTCCATGGTTCAGCCTGTGTTATATGTAATGGTAATTATAACTCGAAACTTATTCTTATACGTCTACATTATTGTTTTCGTTCGTTCGCTGGACGAAAACAATAACGTAGACGGAGCGCGTAGAGCTAGCGAGTTGAGCCAGAAAAAGTAATCTATACTAATATTATAAAGAGGAAAGATTTGTTTGTTTGTTTGCATTGAATATCCTCCGAAACTACTGAACCGATTTGAAAAAATCTTTCACTGTTGGGAAGCTACACTATCCCCGGGTAACATAGGCTATAGTATATTTAAAAAAAATATTGGAAACCTGACTAAAAATCCAACGATGTAGCCGTAATGTACCCGTGCGAAGCCGGGGCGGGCCGCTAGCATCAAATATTTATGCTATCAATCCTTTTTCATTTTAAGATTTAAAACGATATTTAACATTTTATAATGCAAATAGTAGACCTCAAATTCATCAGTTGCATCTTCGTATTTCGTATCTAAGGCAGCCGATATATTAGCCTGCCTACACAATAGATGATAGGTGATTCTGTGAAGATAGAAATCATTATTGTTGTCTTGCAATCTGCTGCACAATGGACTACTGTTGCTTGGGGATTGTGATAAAGCTTGCCACAGTGTAGATAATAGTATTACCACATAATAAAAGAGTATGCATAGACATATAACCTCGGTTATCCGGTAAGGCACCTGTCTAGCCCGCGAAATTCAAAATTTTCGAGTATTTTTATAGTTTATCCCAAATCTGAAAACATTTAAGACAACATTTTGTGATTTGCGACAAACACAGTATGCAGTGCGTTTATTAATACATTTATTTTACTCTAAATATTATCACGGTGGATATGATACTAGTAAATCACTAAATATACAAAAATTGCCAGATTATCTGGATAGCTGTCGTTCTTGAAATGTTTTAGGGTAAGTTGGATATATTAATAAATGCACTGCACACGGTCTTTGTCGCGAATGACAAAATGTGCCTTTTATTATTGCCAGATTTTGAAAAATTACTAAAAAACTGCAAAAAATTGAACTTCGCGGGCTAGATGGGCGCTTTAGCCTTAAAGTATTTGTTCGCGTTTACTTATGATTATTGACCAGATAAATTTAATCTATTGACAGTTTTTTTTTCCATTTCAGTGGTTTTCTCATGGAATATCTGTCAAAACTTTTAAATTAATTGGAGAATTTATTTTTGTTGCCTAGGGCCCGTAATAATCAGTCGATCTCAAGTCTGAGAGTGATCTTGGAAATGTCATTCTTATGTCAAACCAGTACAAAATGATACGCTAAAGCGTAATCAAGATCGTTCTCAGGCTTGAGATCGATTTATTAATGCGAGCCTAGGAAGGCACACTGGCAGATGGACATCAGGGCCCTAACCACGCTAGCTACTCAAATCGTAATAGAAAACCAAACGTTCGCGATTATGTTTCAAACGCTCCGCTTTTGAAGTTGTGCTGACACGAGCTTCACGATTTCTACTGACATTGATATGGTATGGTGTCAGCAAAACGTCAAAAGCGGAGCGTTGGAAACGTAATCCCGAGCGTTTGCTTTTCTATTACGCTTTGAGTAGCTAGCGTGGTTAGGGCCCTGATGGTAAGTGGTAAGTATAACATTTGCGTAATGTAGGAATCCGCAGCTTAGTTTCATCGATAAACTACTATTTGACGTATACAAACACAATAATTTAACAAAGAACCAACCTCTTTTATTAAATAAAATAAATACCTATACAAAAATTCTGCAAAAAAATACAATAGAATCATTATGTCAGTAAAACCTGACATAATTATCACATGATACACTCTAATAAAAATTAAGAAAAATAACCAAAGAAAAATAAAAATTGTTCCGTCTAATATAATAAGCAACGCTTTCCACATTATCTCACATGTCTCAGCGATATTCCCGTCAAATCTAATGAGTCTTTCTTCCGCGCGATGTTTAGGCAGTAGTCACACGACGCAGTTTGTAGCGTATTGCGAGCGTATTTACTGTTTTACTTTTGTTTTTTTACGTGAGGAAAAACTGATACCCAAACGCCCCGAGCAACGCGAGCGGGTAATGCCAGACTCTTATTGCCTAAACCCCACGGTGACTGACCAAAATGGGCAGTAAATAAATCAACTGAGTACCTACTATTTATGCTTAGTTCATAAGATCAGGTCTGTCAACTTAGGCCCGTAATATTTTTTTTATTTTTATTTTGAGACAGCCTAAGTATTTGAACACGATCTCACCCGTTTTATAAGTGACGATGTGGTCAACCTACGTAACGGTTCACTCTCGAGTTGAAAACATCTAGATTATAGTAAGCGGGAAACAAAGACGCTGGTAGAGCGTTCCATTCAGTGCAGTTCGTATGATGAAGATGGAAGCAAATTGATCTTAAGTCTGAAAATGATTCTGAAAATGATATTCTTATATCATACCAGTACAAAAGCGTACTCAAGATAGATCTCAGACTTGAGATCGATTTATTAATAAACGCCCTGTCACATACAGTGTGCCCCAGCCTAACAGTTAAAATGTTGAAGAAATTAGTGAAATGTCGCTTGCGATTTTCATGAGTGACATTCATATAGGCCAGTAGGTCGAACCTTTTATATTTTTAGCGCATTCTTTGTCAACATTGCGTGTCGACATTTTGAGACTAAGCAAACAAGCGCCGTGAAAAGGTATGGAACATGGAAAGGCATGCGTGAGACAAGATAAGCATGCAAGCACGAGAGAGAGCGAGACATAATAAAACAGAAACATACAGTTTAAGCACCTAATTATAAAAAAATATAAAGATTAAGATGTGATTAACAACAGACCTTAAGACATTTTTTTTATTTCATTTGTTTTTCAAAAATAACAGTAGTCTAAGTTACTGCTTATAACATCAGCTATCTGCCAATGAAAGTCCCGTCAAAATCGGTCCAGCCGTTTCGGAGATTACCCGGAACAAACACACAGACAGACAGACAGGCAGACAGACAAAAAAAAATTAAATCGCGTTTTTGTTATAGGTGTCGTATGTACTTTCATATGCATTTAGTGAAAAGGTGTTATTTTGATATTACAAACAGACACTCCAATTTTATTTATTTGTATAGATGAAGCGGGTCGCAGCCTTAAATTCCGACTCTATTACATACAAAATAGGGGTGGAATAATTTCAACTTTAATCCCCTTATTAATAAACGTAGAGTAGCGGTTGTGTAGATACACCATACTTTGTGTTCTTCTTTCGAATGTAAAATTACTGATGACAGAAAGAGATAGTTCGGTGTGTAACTATTCGCCCGCTAATCTGCGTTTATTAATAAGATGGTATATTATTGTGTAGAGATGTATTTAAAGGATTCTGTACCCTATTAGATACTATAAACCTCGACAAGTAACCTACAATCATAAACTAACTTTCTTCCGTTTAAGATTACACCCAGATAGAGGCCAAAATCGATTGTCATTCCTCAAGCCGTTTGTCTTTTGTTTCAGGTCCAAATGAAGCCAACTACGACACGAATCTGACCAATATCCGAATGGATGTCACCAATAGGATACGTGATATATTATTTAAGAATACTTCTATATTATACGTAAGTATAATTTGAACCTTACTGCTGTTTTGTTTTACGGTTATTATTACATTGACTTGCTCATCAATCTAAGTATTAGTTTGGCTTAAAAAGCTACCGATAGAGTTGCAGATAGTCTGTTGAAATTCCATGATTTCCGCTTAACGTTTAAGATACCCTTTAGGTAGGTAACACCAAAAATTTCATTAGTCGGAATTTGGTTCGGTCAGTATTTCGACTGGAAAATACCTACCGAAGAATAAAAACTAGCTAAAGAAGTTAAGTGACAAAATCTTTGTGGTTAGAACGGCCGCCTTTATAGTTGAGACTTGAGAGGTATCGAGTTCGATCCCCATCCTGGCCTTTAAACGATTGACGTGAGGGCCTAACAGGAACAAGTCCTAGGAATATGTGATAAACTTATATTTTTAGCAATCTTATTTATATAAATAAAGATAGTTTACGGAGGTTTACTTCAAGCACTATCTATGGTCTAAGACACGGTCTAAGAAATATATACCCTCATCTGTTATTTATAAGTGATAAGAAATAAATGATAGATAATATTCACATTAACACATTGCAAATAGGTTGTCTAGTTAAATTGCACCCGAATAATATCAAATAGTTAAATTTTAAATGCGAGTGTTGAGAGTGACAAAGATGCGTTGCGCGCGCAACTTCATGTGACAGACAATGATAGAGCGAGTTTTTAATGAACCTATGTGCAAAGTGTTAATGTGAATATTATCTATCATTTTATCACTAATAAATAACAGATGAGGGTATATATTTCTTAGACCGGATCTTGTACTACTACAAACAAGCTGGAAACAGGGGTAGGTTGGTATGAGTTTTGAACATATTCAAACTCCGCTAGGGGCGCTGACGTGAAATGTTCGAAAATATACTATAGGTCAGACGTTTTAAATAGTTATTTCTTAAACTGCAGCAACGTTTTCAGGACCACAGTGTCAACTTATACCCTGAAATAGAGCCGCATCTGATGGAGTACGAGTCGACGTTCACGGACATCATGAAGCACGTCAACGATAACAATACTACTAAGACGACGTGGACCTTCTGGAACGCCATGTTCTACTCCGGAACAATATACACCACTATAGGTAGGTACCTTAGAACATTCTATGTTCTAAGATAGGTACAATGATTTGATACCTACTCTATGTACATATACTCTACTCTATGGACTGTACCCTATACTGTACTCTATGGACAAAGATTTTCAAAAGTTACCAACCCACACTTACTCCTGCAGACTAAAATCAACCCCATTTGAAATGATTGTAGGTTGGTTTCAGTTTGCAAAAATATGTATGGTTGGATCCATTCT
Organism: Notodonta ziczac; assembly: GCA_918843915.1. Classification (NCBI taxonomy): domain Eukaryota; kingdom Metazoa; phylum Arthropoda; class Insecta; order Lepidoptera; family Notodontidae; genus Notodonta; species Notodonta ziczac. The sequence continues at coordinate 4,880,319 of OU974060.1, read as the reverse complement.
GCATATCTATATCCAATTTTTAATTATAAGAAATTAGCGATTAAAAAAAATACTTGTTACAAAATTTGAAAAGACAAGCCCGCTGAGTTTCTTGCCGGAACTTCTTAGTCGAGGTCGCGTTCCGAACCGGTTTCAGCTTTAAGAAAAATATGTGGTAATGACAATTTGTAAGTACACCCGCAGGCTTTAACAAAATAACTTAGACTTTGGAAATAGAGCCATCAATCACCTTCAGCGTGTCAACCTCCAAAATTATAAACCAAATACGTTGGTTTATGATAGAAGAGGCCAACAAGACCGAACTCCGTTAGTCAAGAGCAGGGACACTAATTCTATGCAATTTTCCGCGGAACAAACTAAAAAGATATTTTGATAATTTCTCTAAGAGAGACTTCCTCAGGATTGTCAATTTTTTGTTTCTTAACTCTACAACGATCTTGACTGAGAATCATTTTATTTCCTGAAATTAGTGAGCTTTTCTTTTTACCGACATTTTATTGTTAGTAATAGTACTTTAATGTAAATACACGAAATTATGAGAATTTGAATACATAATAATATAATAGAATAATCCTTTATTGTACTTGGAAGATCGTTTTGGATTTTTTTCCGGGAGATGGCAAGTTAATGTTCTGTGATACAAGTATTATTTTAACCAACTAGCAAATCGGCTCATACCTAAGTATTTAAACTTAGATATCTTAGAATAATTAAGAAATAGAGCAGCGCTTTAATGGCACCATTAGTACGCTTTTACTTATAATTATAATAACGTCATGTTCGAGGTTCAATCTTGCTCTAAGGTCTGCTCTTCATGTTAAGACTCTTTTCTATTAAACGATCTGCATTCAATTAATTAGTGCAAAGTACCGCGATACCGGGTGCTTAACGTCTTGTTAAACGCAGCCTTAATGAGTGCTACGATATAATGAGATAGCTGGTTACCTGATCAGTTTGCGTTTTAATTGCTAATGTCATCGTTTTAAAATGAGATAATATCATGTAGGCAAAACGATAAAAACCCCCAAAGATTTATAAAGATAGAAATCTTATGAATACTTAAACTACCTCATAAAAACGGTAATCCTCGAACGTGTCCAATCCAAGCGCCTGAACTATTTACAATAGCAACAAATCTTTAAATTAAAAATGTTGCAGCAAAATATTGTCAGGCGCTCCTAATCGAAATAGGTTTCTGGTTACAAATAATAAATACTAATAAAATTTATGTTAGCAGACATAAGGTTTTATTTTGTCTGCACTTGTTAGCACGTTCAAAGCCTTAGGAGCAATAATTTGTTTGTTTTATTTCGGGCCGCAATCCTTTTATGTCTGAAAGCGTCTCGGTCACATTAAAAATAATATCCTTATTTTCAGCGGTTTTTTCTAGAATTCTTAAAATTTTATTTAATTGCTTGTTCATTTACCTTGTTTTATGTATCTTCATTTGCTGATCAAGCAGACTTGTGTTCATTGTTTCCAGGATATTTTAATTAAAGCAAGGACAAGAACTCTTGTTCTCGTGTTCTTAATAGACTTAGTTTTAAATGAGTTCTTGTAATCTGGAAGCCGGAAGTTTTCAAAGCAATTGCAGTATCTTCTTGAAGCAGTCGTTCCCCGAATTTGCGTATTTTCTAAATGACATTGCTTTAACTCAAACACTTTTGTTTATTGAAATTTTTAAATCAAGGTCCTTAATTAGAGTCTACAAGTCATTACCTTAGTTAGAGCCGTCAGAAATAAATCAGACAGTAATATTTGAGCCAGATTCCTATGGGTAGGTAGAAAATGTGTTAGTATTTTTCACGTGAACGTAATCAGTGAGCATTCTCTTGCGTAAAGATAAAATAAATCTGCGCGAGGAAAGTCGCGTAAAAATGTGTTTGCGTAACAAACTCCAGAGAGCTGAGGAATTCGTAAACATACAATCATCGTCGCTTGAATGGCTACTAAACTAAGAGGAAGATATTTAGGCAGTTACTTACAAAATAAAATTAACAAATCGTAACTCATTTTAAAACACACTCTCTCCATTAGCGACGTGATTATATTTTAGTCTCTCTTGCGTTGATATAGATATCAGCTATTATTTCAAGTGCCAATGAAATTAGACCTTCAGAAATTAGCTCTTTCGCACGTTTCTCGTTCAACTGTGAAGTGTCAGATTAAAATGGTTGTGAATGTCGAGAATTCTAGTGCACGGTTGCGAACACACGCACCGGACTGAATGTAGGTGTAGTTGTTTTAAATTTGGATCGCCGCCCGGCGGGCTTGGCGCTTTCCCGCTCAGTACCCGCGCGTCACAACACCAAGCATATTTTACGAAAACTCGTGACAAACATTTACCATTGAAATCTTGACCACCCGGAATAATCTATTTGCTTCTCGAGTTCAGCTACAATCGGGATATCGTTATATCGAAGATGGGTCTCTTATCATTAGATATTTGTTTACGACTGGGGCGGTGAAAATAGATTCTTTTATTAGATATGTGCTGTGACCTCGTTGCAATACAGAAGTTTGTTATGAGATTCATCAACGGAAGGTAAGTTTACGATTTATCAATTCACTTCATTGTTGGCTTTGATTTGTCATTTCATAATTATTGGCAGGAGATACATTCAAGCCTGCCAAATCACTCTGATCGAGTTCAATCGCCTTAGTTCATTGTGAATCAGTGTAGTGACAAGAGCGTTTTATTTTTCAGTTGCAGCGTCATATAACGGGTTGGTGGTAATGTGTGAAAACGAAAACAAGGAAGAGATAGAAGTGAAGTTTACAATCCCAATAATAAAAACCGAATCGGAAACTCAAACGAGTGGCTTATTAGTATCGAAATCTCCGGATCGAACAATACTAGATGATATGGAGTCGACACAGGACATGTCTATTAGGAAACGCAGGAACTTGTCCAAAAATAGGGGGCACGCGGCTAGGCAGAGAGAAAAAACACCAGAACCGGGCAGGACTCCTGTGCCTCACGAGGACACGCCAACGTCTGATGACGATGACTTAGATCCGCAACGAAACTCAAGGGAAATTGAAGCTGACAATACATATGAAGAAATGAAACGCTTAGTTCAGGAGACAGCAAATAATGTAGACCCTGTATACGATTTAGACACTGACCGCGTTCTTGAGGCTAGAGCTGTGGCGGCTCTGGAAAGAAGACGTCGAAGTATTTCACCTTTTGCTATACCAGACAAAGAAGATGGTGGCTGTGGCTTAGAACGAAAGGGAAGTTTTATTGACCCAACTAATAAACTTCTGTCTACTAATTACGCTTTAACTCCAAAAGACGAAGAGACTAGTAGACGCGGCTCTTTAACCATTGATCCTCCGAAAGATATTAAAAGTAGTGTCGCTACCCCTCCTCCTACTAGCAGCTCTCCAAAAGACAAAATCTTTCCATATCCCATGCCTACGACTCCAAAAAAGTTAGAGGAAATAATTTATCCTGATGAGAAAAAAGTTGGGGACGTCCCTAAAAAAACAAAAACTCCAGTTAAAACGGAAAATATTTTCACATTTGAAGACAAAGAAATAAAACAAGCTGTAAAAGCTGCAACACCTAAACCTGAGCCTCCAGCGACGCCAGGTGAACTTGTAACAAAAGTGATTCAGGTAGAAAGAACTCCAAGTAAGAAACTAGCACCTGATAAAAAACCCGTTGTTGAAGTTAGGGAAAGGATTGTGAGAACTCCAAGCAGAAAAATATCAGCGGATGCTAAGCCCACGGTTGTGAAACCTGGGAGGCAAATCAGAGATGAAACACAAACTCGAGTGCCACCAGTTAAGCCGGCACGCAGTAAATCCGCATCAAGATTTAGGGTCAGTTTGTACATAAAACTATTTTTTATTTTGTTTGTCGCTTTGTTGATAGCACTTTATTTCGAACTGAAGTAATCCCCCAAACCACATAACCAAAATGATCATTGTATAAATGTAGTTTGCAATAATTTAGTAGAATGAGAAGAATAACTAATAATATACATAATAACATTTGCAGAGTAAAACTAGTGAGAGCGAAATGAGTGAGGATCAGCACAATACCAAAATCGAAATTAAACGTAGAGCGGTTCCTGTACCTCGTCGTTATACAAAGAACAAGATGTCACCCAATACGAATCGATCCCAATCGGTCCACAGACCTGAGGATTTGAAATTAGTAGACAAAACTGGAACAGGTATGAGTCAAACTAGTCGAGAAATTATCGAGCTAATGAAAAAAGCTAGAGCTAGGAGCCTATCCATACCTAAGGACGATCCAAGACTTCCCCCTGAGTACAAAGATTTCAATAGACATTTGAAAACTCCTAACAAAACCCCCACAACGTTGAGACATGATAGGGGTCTATCCTGTCCTAAAACAATTCAGATTATAAGTGAGAAAGAAATATTGTCAAGCTTGAATAAGAAAACAGATTTGGAGAACCGCAGCAGACAAAGCTCTGGGTACATAGACGCCAGTCAGTCAGAAGACACGTCGAGTTGTTTTTCATCGTCACCGAGTGAAAACGAATACGACTTTGATTTATCCGAACGAACAGCAGAGTTGACACGTAAACTCAATAAATTAAGTCAAGAAGTTGATAAAAAAGAGACACTTGCAAATATCATTTTATCGCGCGACGACACTGATATGCTTAAAAATGAACAGGCTGGACACAAGTCAGTATTGCGGAAAAGGTCAGTAGCTGATGGTAAAAGCGTCGTGAAGAAAGAGAGCAAAGAAGCTGCTGAGGAGAAAAAATCTAAAAGAAAATCTGTAGACGACAAAACCAGGAAAGTTGTCAGATCGAAATGGAGAGTGATTGCGAATTGGCAACAGTTTGTGCAGGAGGAGAAAGTGCATTATGAAAAAATAATAACGTTGCGAAACAGGTGTATATGCCACATGTTCGTCCTAGTAATAATGTGCGGTCTAGGCGGAATGATGTTCAAAACTTTAGAGGGATCTTTTGAGAATGCGTACAAATGTAGTACGAGGAATGTTAAAAGGGATTTTATTGAGAATCTTTGGCGAGGGAGCCATCATTTGCGCGAAGAGGAGTGGAAATCTATGGCAAGGAAGAAACTGTTCGAATTTGAGAATCAACTGCACACGGCTCACGAGGCTGGCGTCACTTCGTACAGTGGCCAGCGATCTTGGAACTTCATGAACTCTTTCGTGTATTGCCTGACGTTAATTACAACTGTTGGTAAGATTAATTTCAGATTCAAAATACCTATAGTATTTGTTTCTGTGTTCATTAAAGTTTATTTTAGTAACATGTTCATTTTCATTTGTTTTAATTTTGTTATCATATTGTGCCGGTTATGTTGTGATTTATTTTCATAAACCTATATTATAATATATATTATAATTTGTATCACCTAAATTTATAGAATCATGTTCTCGGTAGTTACCTAGTATTATGTTTGCTTAAGCATTGATCTGTAAGTGAAAGTTACTTTAATAATGTTTGTCCTTACATATTCCAGGGTACGGCCACATAGCACCAAAGACCTCGTACGGGCGTTTGGCAACTATCGTCTACGCCACTATCGGGATCCCCTTATTCTTGATCTTGCTGGCTGACTTCGGCAAGCTGTTCACGAGGATCATCAAGTTCTTCTGGGCTTTCATCAGGAGGTTCTACTACACGAGAAGTTGCCGAAAAGTCAGAAGAACAGGGCCTGTGCAGGTATAAAACTGTCTAATGATTTAAGTAATCTAACTCAGTCTTTTCTGTATTGGTAAAATGCATCCCAAAAAACTTATTTAACGTGGCAGAAATATACCCAAAGATCTCTTAATTACTGTACCTAAAGGTTCTGTACGAGCTTTGCATTTTTACCATTCTAGGCGTATTACTCGTAAATAAAATGATTCAGGTTATGTTCGAGAAGGCATCGAGTTACCGTCCCGTGGTAGTGTCACACCGCCAAAGTTCGGTTTTGGTGATAATGATGTGGTACACCGCACGCCTCGTCGAATGACGTGCATCTGAACATTTTAGTGTTTTAGCTCGAAAATTAGATGACAAAGTGCATTATGTGTTAGGATACAGATCCTAACACAATTTATGGTGCATGACCTCTAAATGAAAATGCTGGCCAAAAATAACGTCTGATTTTGTTTGAATATTTTATGAAATGAACAAGCCATTTTATTTTTTTCCTGTCAATAATTCCACACGTTCCCCATTATTAATAAACGTGGTAGGTATAGCGGGAGAATAGTAATACTCCGAATTATCTAATTCTGTCATCAGTAATTTGACATTCGAAAGAAGAAGACAAAGCATGGTGTAACTATACAACTGCTAAATCACGTTTATTAATAATGGTGGTTATGTTTACTTATATACAAGGTGAAACATAAAGGGTATACTTTTTTTTTTCAAAACATAACTTTGTAATTCTAAAACTATCAGCTTTGGAGGAAATTTGAAAAAGAAAAGGTATTATAGGAATACAGCTGTTGACAGACTTCACAAGTCTACAAAACCTTTAGTACTGCAACTGTCCCACAAAGCCGATAGTTTGAGATGTACAAAGTAAAGTTGTCGAAAAAATAGTATACCCTTTTTGTTTCACCTAGTATATATACAAGGTGATAGAAAAAGGGTATACTATTTTTTTTGCAACTTAACTTTGTAAATCTCAAACTATCGGCTTTGTGGGACAGTTGAAGTACTAAAGATTTTGTAGACTTGTGAAATCGGTCAACAGCTGTATTCCTATAACACCTTTTGTTTTTCAAGTTCCCTCCAAAGCTGATGGTTTTAGAATTACAAAGTTAAGTTTTGAAAAAAAAGTATACCCATTATGTGTCACCTTGTATAATGATAAAGATTATTTTTTTCAATTTAACATTTATAATATATTCATTCATGTAAACTAATAAAGCACTTATGGATAGTCATGAACTACCTTCAGTTCGGAATGCTCCTTCCACTGGGAAGATCCGGCAAGAAACTCAATGGTTATTATTTTCAATAAAATCATCCTATACTTTGGAGTTAAAAAATATATGATGACAATGCTCACATCGTAATCATATATTGATTAAAAGCGTGATAATTCGTAATCACATGATCGTGATACAAATACCTCGAAATAGATTCCTATTAATAGATTAATGTTCATATATTGATAATAATCGTTATCATGTGACTTCATAACAAAACTGATAGTCTAATCAATTTTATAATTTGGCACGTTATAAGAGAGTCTGAAATTGTTATGATATAAGATCATTATTTTCAATCAAATTAAGTAAGAAAGAAACAAGATTTGTAAATAAACATCTTCCGAGATAGCGCAAATTACTTTACTTCAAAATAATGTTCAAATTAGAAAGAATCCCGTTGTACCATTATTTTGTTGTCCTTTTACACAAAAAAAGAGCAATGATTACACTGAAGTCTGATCTTACCTAATATTTTAGTGGCTTTTGTTTTAAGGCCAAACAGTCCTTTCTTTATTCGACTTTATCTCATTATCAGACTATATTCGACACTATTGCTCACTGTATAGAGAAGCATATCAAATGGCGACATGGTTCGCATTCTAATCGCGCAGCTTGGAAGTACCTGTGGGCGAAATGCCTTAGTGAAACAATTATTCTCTAATTTCAGGAGGTAATGAAGGGGCTGAACATCGTGTATGACGTAGTGCGTCGGCCATCGCAGATATTCTCCGAGGAAGATATAGAAGAGTGTCCCGAAGGATTGCAGCCTCCCCCGCTTCATAGAAAGTCGAGTGATGTGCCGCCACCCCTGCCGCCGAGAGCGGGCGTTGTCAGAGACCATGACAATGAAACCGAACCGGACACACCAGCGCCATCTGTCTTCGAGATAGACGATGAGTTCAACCTACCAATTTCCGTCGCCGTATTCATCCTGCTCGTCTACATAAACATCGGGGCAGTGGTTTACAGTATGTGGGAGACTTGGAACTTCTTCGAGTCTTTCTACTTCATCTTCATATCAATATCGACCATCGGTCTCGGCGACTTAGTTCCCGACCATCCGATGTTCATGATGGCATCGATTTTATACCTTGTTTTCGGATTCGCTCTCACATCCATGTTCATAAACGTCGTTCAATTGAAGCTGTCGAATACGTTCAAGCAAGCCAGTGCTAAGCTCGGAGCGACAATTGGACTCAAAGTGGCTGAGGAGGATGGCAGCCTGGTACCGATCACCCCACCTCCAACGGAAATAGTTCCAGTGCACAAACCGAGAGTCGAGATAGATGATGATAAAAGTAAAGAAGTGAATGAAAACGATGCTAAAAATAGATAGACTAGTTCTCACAGATATAGATTTACATAGATAACGCAAATGCATGTACTTCGCGTGTCCGTACACCGACCAAGCGTCAAGGTTGGTCGCCGCTAGCTTACAGTCCGCGCGGAGGGGCATCGGCGGCATCGGTGTCTCTGAATCGGTTTGGATTTCCCGTCACTAAATTTCGGCTGTGACGTCACAGTAGGTGTTAAAATTTCGGCACGCGTGGTTTCAATACAAATCGTGATACTTGCGTTATCTATGTAAATCTATATCTGTGCTAGTTCTACATTTCCCGTTGGCCACAAGGCAACCCATGAGACGAGATTTAAAAACTAATTCCCATTGACCAGTGGCGGATGGGGTCAATTAGGGTCATCGGTAATAACCCCTATCTATAAAATGAACCTCGAAAATTCTCAACACAGTGTGGGTTTAACAAAACGTTCTCTGAAGTGAATAGCGATCGTTCCAGTCATTTAGATTAGGTTGCATCGAGAGTCCAAGGGCTCAACTCTGATAACCGCTGGCATCTAGATCCGCTCGCAATACGGCTAAACTGACGATGTCGATTAAGATACCAGTGGTTAAAAGATATGGGCCCCAGATGTGAAGTTTCGATTTTCGATTATAGTGATGATGAAATAGATATTAAGTGTAACAACATTAGAATGTATGGTGCTATAACAACGCAGTCCGCATGTGCAAGTGATAATTGTTACTAATTATTTAAATTATAATTATATTTTACACGTGTTTGTTGCTGTGTGTGTAAATAAAGATTGTTTTGTAATCGTCTTTTTTTCTACCGAACATTTTAATGATACTTACGTAAATGTGCCTCGTTCTATGGCTAAGACATGTTGAATCACACTAAGACACTGGGCCAGCGTGGTGGATTACGGCCTGATTCCCCCTAGTAGTGAGGGGAGGCCCCTGCCCAGGAGTGGTACATCAAAAGGGCTGAATTATTATTTTATATAATATTATTATTATAATACTTTTCCAAGAACTGGAGAGGTTATTCACTTATTCCACTTTAAATTTCCTTCAAGTACTTAAAACGCGAAGTTATTATACCTCAAAAAATACAGATCTCTTGAACACGCTGAACCGATTTCTGAACAATGTACTATTATTTCACCGAAACATTTCGTACACTATTGAACACGATTGGAAAAGAAATATAAAATCCCTTCAAAAGTACCAATACAATTTATCTCACAAAGACTCGGAGATGTCCTTAAATGAGCAACGAGGTAGGTACTGAGAACGTGGAGCCTATTGAGAAAAATGAATGGATCGACGATAATAATATATTTTCAAAGGCATTGTTATCAGTAATGGAAGACTTCGTGCACCGCCGTACCCGACGGCTTTGAAAGAATTTAATTATAGGAATCAACAGTCTCGGCGTCCACAATAGATGTTTGCAAACCTTAAACCTTAGACCATTTGAAGAAAGGATAGGCATTAGATACTTTTTTTCCTTTGCTGGACTAATAAAAAAGATTAACAGAAGTGGAAGAAAATTGAGGCTTTTGTTCAGGGTACAATAGAGTCTGTTTAATATGTATTTAGGTAACTAGGTATTCTATTTAGACGTCGCTTTTTTATCAAATGCTAGATGTTACAATAAAACCCATCAGATTATTGTTTGTGGTTGATATATCATCTTCAGAATTTACTTAGGTGGCATGGAAAATATCGTTCAACAAATAAATAAATATCGCCATACGAACACCCCAACTGTGTTGTCCTAAACTAAGCAACGCTTGCACTATGAGTACCGTACAATGAACTGGGGGCGATCCCGGAGACGCCCAGACCAGTGCTAATTACGAAAAGGCATTCTCCGAAATTTACCTTGAGGGTAATCGAACCCGAAAACACGTCGATGCAGTGAGCCGATCGGCCTATGCTCGAACCATTGCGCCAAGCGGTCATCTATCTAAATATATATAACTCAAAGGTGACTGACTGACTGACATAGTGATCTATCAACGCACAGCCCAAACCACTGGACGGATCGGGCTGAAATTTGGCATGCAGGTAGATGTTATGACGTAGGCATCCGCTAAGAAAGGATTTTGATTAATTCTACCCCCAAGGGGATAAAATAGGGGATGAATAATCCCGAATTTTTTGTTAAGTTTAATTACACGCGGACGAAGACGCGGGCACAACTAGTATTAAAATAATTGTTCTTCGAGTTTATTTATTTGACTTCGCTTTAAAAACTGTACACGGCTGGTTTCGAAAAACATTTAACAATGATTGATTATACCACTATTGAATATTGAAAGTGTTTCCGATTGATCGAGGATCCTCTAAAGACACGCTTTGTCACTTAAAGGATTTAGGCGACGAGCAGAGTTTGTACTTCAATATTTTAATAATAAATCGTGAAGTGTACCGTTGGAATATCGAATGATGTGGATTGCGATACTTTGAATCGAGACAAGGGTATTGTTACTGTCGTTTTTATTAATACCCAATGGATATAATCTGTGACATTCGCCTATTTGTTACCCCCTATAAATAAACGTGAATTAGCGGTTGTGTAGTTACCATACTTAGTCTTCTTATATCTTATATATATCTATAGCCGGATCGGAACGCGCACTCGTCTGAGAAGATCCGGCAAAAAACTCAGCGGACTTGCCTTTTACATTTTGTAATATTATTAGTTTTTTAAACCGCCAGTGGCTTATATTATAATTAATAATTACAATATATGTATACTACTAGATTAGCTTGTATCTGGTAAGTACCTACATTATTTTAGTAGGTATTTACTAAGGCGCCACACGAAATTTTATGCATCATTAAAATAAGACCTTATGTAGTAGTTTTACCAGATCAGATGATAATGAATAATGCTCACGAAAAAGTAACTGCAAGAAGTTATATGGTGTCGCCGTTTCGTAAGCATAATAGCACGTTATATATACGTTTATACAAGTTTATAACTGCCGACTGTGACAACAAATGCAAGGAAAATCGATTTTGTTTCATTGTCTTTGGTTAAATAAAAAGGAGAGAGACTTGTGTGACATAATCCGTGGGATAGCACAACATAGCTATCCTTCGTTCGGGCATCTTTGAAAATCGCGAAGACTCGCATTGAGCGAACATATTAATATTAAAGCTACAAACACGACAGGACAAAGGAAGGATACATTAAAACAACATCGTCTGCTATTTGATTTGGAATTCACTCCCTAACAGAATAAGAGTTTTTTGTTGCAATAAGAAATTATGTATATCATTGCGATTGTACCATCCTTTAACGATATATATCAAAGTAAGACTACTTACTTGCATAACAATTGAAATTTCAATCCATTTTCAAATCTACTGATTAATATAAATGGGATTATTAGTTGAAATAGCTTTTAGTTTTCACAATTTGCTATAAAAATTCAGTAAAGATATAAAAAATATTGAATAAAACCGTGCTCAAAGTGAAAACCAATTTATTTGCTTTCAGACGACTCGTACAAATGTTCCTATAGTTATTATATTATTACAATTTGAGCTATTTGCAATTTTTTAGGCAGCCAGACTCGTAGGAAAAATGAAAGTTTTAAAAGTCACAAACGTTTTATTATTAATTTCTTCGAGTGGTTCGCATTTCAAACTCGAAACAAAATAATTTTCAATTAAATGTCACAGAAGCATTACTTTTAACTGGTTTTCTCTCCCAAGTTCGAGTGTTCATATAATTATTTAATAATTTTACTGTATTCATCAGTTTCATTTTGTCGTTAAACATTTTATAATTAACATACTCATGTGTAGTATCAGTATCATAATATCGAGACATTAAATTCATCAGTTTCATCTCCAAATCTGTCAAGTCTTGCAAAATATCCTTACACCAAGCTAAATTACTTAACACCGTATTCATATTGATAGTGTTCATTGTTGAGTAATATTCAACTGAAGACAGTCCAGTTTCAATGTTGTCGAAACCAGCATTAATATCTGCATTAACTGAGATATATCTTTTAAGAGTATTATATATCTGAGTGCTCTCAAACATACAAGTAATATCAACATTATCGAAAGTACCAAGATCAATAATTTTATTACATTCAAGACTTTTATTTATATCAGCCTCTAAGTGTTTATGGAAGAAATTATCTGGATTGGAGATCACATCCTTGTCAGCGATGACGCCACTTTTAAACTTATTAATTAGTATCAGGTTAAGGATTAGACTTGGTAGAGATGCGGGAAGTAACTCACACAAAGGATCCATATGACTGTATCTTGACCATCCGGTTAGAATGATACCTTTGAATCCGTAAACTGCTTTCTCTCCACCAAACGTGTAATCAAGAATAAGTGTCATCCAGCTGAAATGATTCAGATATCTGTTGCTGAAGTTTGGAATTGTCATTGTACGGCCATCGGCGCCTTTGTAAGCAGATGCAATCCAGATATTCTGGAAACTCTTATGGTATTTCAGCAAGTTGACATGTGACACGCCGAGGTTGGGACTATAATCCCAATACACAGGCTCAATGTGGTGGAAAAGGTCGATGCTTTTCCATTGCAGCGGTTTTATTGTTCGAAGCATATCGTCCCAAATGAGAACCGTTGTGGCGGGACTTAGGCTTTTCACTACAGCTGCAATTTCTTTAACGTAGTTGATGTACAAGTTTCTGAAATTATAACAATTAGATTATTCCTTTGCTGATTTATTAACCTCTGACGAAAAAAGAGGGGTGTTATAAGTTTAATATATGTGTGTCTGTATGTGGCATCATAGCGCCTAAGCGGAGGAACTGAATTTAAATTAGTTTTTTTGTTAGAAAGGTATTCTGTTCGAGAGTGTTCTTAGCTATGTTCATGAATCGAATGAATAAAATCGGTTCAGTCGTTTGAAAATTATCAGCTCTTTTGTAGTTTCTTCAGTCGTGGCATCGGGGGTTTTTTAAATTTTCAATTTATAGGTACAGGTAGTTTGTGCTGATAAAACCTTGATGTGTCTCAGTACTTACACATTCGAAATATTTCTGAGGCGACATTTGTCGCATTTATTAATATGAAACACTTCGTCGCAACCAATATGGATGTATTTCAGCGGTTGGACGCTGCTATGAAAATGTATAATCTAGAAGGAAAAAGTCAGTTGTACTATTACTTTTATCTGCCAGGAATACATTGCCAAATACTTATTGCAGTAGATTAATATTTACAGTGGTGGAGCCAACTTGTAGCCAACCTGTAGCCAACTGACTACAGCTCATATACGGGCTGGCTTGACCGGGGTAGTACCGCCCACTCACAGAATAGCTGCCGGAAAGCCGGAAGCCGCTGCGACATACAATTTTGTTTCGATTTTTCTGTTACAAAGTAGTTGGTCCGTAGTCTCCCTTTATGATTTCAATTGTTAAATAGGCAGTGACATAATTATGTTCTCCGCCATTCGCATCCAAAGGCTTACAGCTTCCAGTTTACTTACGTCTACAGGTCTATAATCATATAGCTCCTTTGAAGTGAAGCTTCTATATGGACGTTCGGGGCGCTGGTCGCGCGGCCACTCTATCCGTGCTAAGAGTCAGTAGCGTTAGACGATGACGTAAGTAGCGCTACACGATATATATATGTATACAGAGTGGTAGCTACGGCGCCCTACCCTTTATACAATAAAGCTTTGCTTTTTTCTGGCGTCCCTAGACGGCACTGCTAATAACAACAGAATCTATCAAAGTTCAAACAAAAGTTCTACCTGTTCAATCATATCCTTGACTAATACTTTGCTCTTCGGATTACTCGGACAAATTGAATCCGGATGCATGTCGTCTTCCCGTAAATGCCTGAATTCTTCCAGTTTCAAAACATGCTCCAGGTGGCCGAAGGTTTGAATCAGAGGTATCACATCATAGCCAGTGCGGACCGCTTGGTGGAGGAATTTTTTGAGCTAAAACATTTTGTCAATTGATTAAAAATATACTCTAACATTGAATTGTTAGCGCGTTTATTTCTGTGCACTCTACTGAGGTTTAGAACCGATGGTTTTGGGGCTACAGAAGTCATTATTAGGAAGATCTTTTCTTCTTCATATAGTAAAAGTAAACCACTTTGTCCTGGTTTACAGGAGAGTAAGGAAACACTTACCTCAGCTCTATCATAACAATTCTTAGCACTTATATTCACTAGTTTATCTCTATACGGGAACATATCTTCATACTCCATTAGGAGGCCGTTCACACCTTTATCTTTGAGCATCGGTAACAGCGACTCCATGTATTTCAGCTTCGGCGGTGATCCTTTCAAATCAAAATGGACCACAACATGAGGTAGCACGATTGATTTTTGCAGCATCGGCGAGGTTTTCAGATTGTACCAGGTTTCCATGAGCAAGTAGAATAGGAACAAATATACCGCTAATATTATTGTAGCTATTATGAAGAACTTTATCGTAATCCATCTCATTTTGTTGTACACAGAACGCATCTTCGCAAATAGCGTAGTATTGTATTATCTTTGGCAAACAGCAAATAATTTGTCAATTGTCAAAGTTTGTTGATTTATTTTGTTTTTAAGAGTTTTTTTTTATATATCTATGAAAAGTTTAAACACTATTGTGACCTTATTCGCTGGAATTTAACACATTGTTTTTATTTATATTTTTAATATACGATTTTATGTATATTTATGTTTTTGTTTTTTAAATATACCACTACCGACTCCGGCGTACTCCAGACGCTGTATGAATGAATACGGAATGAGGTAGATTATGTTAGCGACGGTTGCACATGTAAGGATTCTGTCTAATCTAGTCACTAACCTGTCAATTCAGATGTCCGAGTGACCTACTTCACGACCCCTGCGGTTATGTCTGGAAGAGAGGCTATGGCTCTACATCAAAGCTCTACATTGACTCATATACGGACAAGTTCATATACGGGCTGGCTGGATCAGGGTAGTACCACCCTCTCACAGAGGATCGGCGAAAAGTAGCCATTATAGCTGTGTTTCGTACGATGACTGATAGAGCTGTTTTTGTGTTATTTTTAATAAGACATTAACTTTCATCTTTTGGATATGTGCAAAAAATGACAAACATGGAAACATCTCACCAAAATTCGCGGTACATACAGGACGATCAGATTTGTTCAATTGTTTCTTCTCTATCATAACGCGAAAGGAATACGACGAATTAGCAGTAGCCCTGAGTAAATATATTTTTTAAATATTTCTTTGAAATTTGGAATCCGAGCGGATTTTTTATTTCAGATATTAAGTATTTATTTTCTCTTTAAGTTTGTATTTGTTAGCCTCAGCCAATATAGTATAATCGCCCTGTCTAATTCAACAAAAACTTATTTTAACTATGTCTAATGCAATTTCTAAAGTTTTATTCAATTTCAACAAGACGGCAACTAAACCGCAGTTGAAAACTATGCGGAGTTGATTGAATTTAACTAATTTCTTTAATAACTTCAACAGAATACATATTGGGTGGTTTCGAAGTATGCAGATTAGATTGAAATGAACCACGAAAATTATAATTGATATTTATTATGATTATATTAGGCCTGAATCCCCCTCGTGTTGAGGGGAGGCCCGTGTCTGGGCATGGCACTCCTGGGAGTGGGACGTCAAAAGGGCTTATATTATTATTATTATTTACGATCAGTTTCGCCACTCTTAAATAACGCTTATTCTCCATATAAATTTTAGTTTTTAACACTATTATTAGTATGGAAAATATGTCAAAACGTCTATATACTTAATTTATTTCGAGGATTTATTTTTATTTTCAGTTTTTTTTAAGCTTGCAAAAAACTGATGCGCGAAATGTCATATGCAGTTAAGTATTGAGTTTCCGATAAAGAAAAGAGTTTGATTCTCACCCTGTATAGCTTAAAATAGATAATAAACACTTTGTTAATGCTTCAAAATTGTCTGTAATCAGCAAGTTGTTAGAGTTTGAAAGAAGAGATAATTACTTTGAAAACAAAGACGCAGGTTCATAGCCTTTGCGAAAACATTTCAATCAAAATGCAATTATATAGAAGACTTAACATATTAAATGCGATAAATACTTATTGAAATCTTTCAATATGGATGCAACATACTAAACAGTAATAAGAGATTTTGTTCAAATAAAAACTCTTTGCTTACACTGCGACATGGAGTGGCTACGAGCCCTTACTGCGCTACGAATATGTAGTTTCATACTACGAAGCGTAGACCGTAGGCATGTGGACGACAGACCTCAAACATGCTACGAGGGTGCTACAAATATTATACTACGAAGCGTAGCCCGTAGTCACAGGGAGCTACGCACACCCCAGTGTGAGCTCCGTAGTCTTAAAACATATTATTATTATTTTAGTTACTTTGATAGCTGGCTGTTATGTCCTTGAAAAAATATTTTTAAAATAAAATTATTATTTTTTAATTTTCATTGTTCATGTAACTATTTATTATACACGTAAAAAGTTTATAGAAAGTTTAACTAGACTAAGTAACTACACAAATTATATCTGTATGTCTAACTGTCGATAAATAGCGCTAGTAGTATACCTAACCGCTGAAATATAGGTTAAAATTTATTTTATGTCGCTTGCTATATTTTATAATGCACTATATTTATATTCTCAGAATGTTTTTGTCTTTCATTGGACATCCTTATCGATACGGCAGCGAAAATATAATCAGAGACTCCACATTTTTGGATGTGACATCTGTCATATTGATTTTGTCTACATAAAATCCCGGATCATAAAATCGAAAGGATTGATACCTCATACATCAAAATCGGATGGATAGTTTAGGCAGTACGGTGGAACATAAAAATGATACATACATACCTACAGACATACAAAGACTGCTCAAAACATAACCCTTTTTTTGGCTTTGTCGTAGTCGGGTACAAAAGAGCAACGTAGTTTCATATCAAGGAGGTGAAATAGAGCCGATAGTTCTAAACTAACTACAATATCAAAACACTCAGTAGGGTCAATCCTTTCTCTGAATCAATTTAGACGGATACCTATTTCAGTTACGGTTATTATCTTTGCAAATCGAAACCAAGTTACAACTACACCGAAAACAACCAATATTAAACTCTAAGTCAACGGTGTTGATGCGTCAACGCGTGTTCGCTTGACTTGGTATACCCATCGCTAGTTAGCCGAGAGTTGTAACTGTCGGATCCTTGACTAATTTATGTAATTCATAATGCTAAAAAGCCGTCGGGCTTAGAGAACGTAATGGAGTTGTATAAATCAGAAATTGTGTTTTGACGTAATAAAATAGTATTGGGTTCCTAATCAATAACCTATTTCACCTATTTACCTATTTCATTTCGTTTACATATTTTTGTGTACCTGTTTCAAATGAAATCTTCTGCCCGTCTGCGCATTTATTTAAAGCGTCAAATCCACATTTTTTAAATTTAGATTGGCTTAAGTATGTATTTTTTTTTCTACATCAAAATACATAATTAATAGTTTTTTTATGTGATAAAGCACAATCTTCAATCAGCAAATCTTAAAAACATACACTCACCCGCACATTATCATTCCTATAATGCCCGAACGCAGAGGCGACACTGCATTGGACCTTCACTTGACTAATGGTATTCTCATTCCAAGGTTATAAAACGAGGCCGGCCTATTGAAATTATACTGGGCATTTTCGCTTTAGATTCGAGGGCGGTTCTGACAATAGTCCATCACCATGACTCAATGTGGGTTAGTGAACTTTAGAGTCGAGCGGTCTACGTTTAAACCACTGCGCCAAGTGGTCGTCGAAACACTTGTAGGTTTCCTCACGATGTGGTAGAAATGAGATTCGCACATGAAATTTGAATCCCTAACCATGGTTTGAACCTTGTGATCCAAAGCATGCAAACGACCATTAAGCTACCGCTCTCACGATTAACCACGAAATAATAAAATAATTAACATCGAGGTTCAATTTAAGATTAAGTGTTACGAGATACGGAGATTTGTAACAAATTAATTATCTTCAAACGCGGATTATGGAATCATTTCAAGAGAATTAATTTCCGAAATCCCTAAGTAAGATATGAGATAGCGGGAATGTAAGCAAATTCCTTTAATTACTTAAGAGGGGTTTTACAATACAATGTACAAGGTTTCATTACACGGTCTCGTGCCCCAGCGTATACCACCCCTTCCTTCCTACCACTTTGTCCCACTCGTTTTCAGCCCAGTAACGTGCGGGCTACGGTAACGGCTTAACATTAGGCGTGTCATGCGCGTGTTTTCCGGCTATGTTATTTAATCTAAATATATATAACTCAAAGGTGACTGACTGACTGACTGACTGAAATAGTGATCTATCAACGCACAGCCCAAACCACTGGACGGATCGGTCTGAAATTTGGCATGCAGGTAGATGTTATGACGTAGGCATCCGCTAAGAAAGGATTTTGATTAATTCTATCCCCAAGGGGATAAAATAGGGGATGAATAATCCCGATTTTATTGTTAAGTTAAATTACACGCGGACGAAGTCGGGGGCACAGCTAGTAAATTATATGTCAGTCGAGTCGAATCGACCCACTGCACCGGGTGGTTACGGGTTCGGTTCCCGTCAGGGAAAATTTGGGATACGGCCTTTTCGTAATATATTCTGACCTTGGTGGTACCTACGAGGTCGCCTCAGTCCATATTGTATGGTATGGGCACACGTTGCTTAGTTTGGGCCCATACAGATAGTGTGGAGCTATTTATTATTAAAATAATTTCTATGATAACTCCACTTAAACTGTTTATTCAAGATTTATAATCGGCTAGTTTATTTAAATGCATAATTAAGACACCCTTATGAATTTTCTATCGCAAAATCACAATTCTATTAAAATAGATAAAACTCCGTAAAATATTTATAAACACAATTTATTTAATATGATTACTAAAGTTAAGCACTTGTAGCTATTATTTATCAAAAACAAGTACGGAGAAGTTCTGAATAGATCTCGTAGTTATCTAAAGGCTTCAAAGTTTAATAAGAACGAGTTATAAATACATAAGTATCTAGTGGGTTGAGGATATAATGATGTTACAGATTTGAGGGATGAGAAAATAATATATTTTCCTGAGAATATAATATATAGGGAGGTCAAAAACTTGCTAACTACTCCAGTGGTTCTTTGAAATAATCTCTTGTATTAAATAATAACAGAGATGTTGTTTTTTTCACCGCAGGGCGTAATGGTTCGAGCGTAGGCCGCTCAGCTCACTGCATATGACGGTTGCGGGTTCGATTCCCGCTGGGGTAAATTTCGGAAATGGGCTTTTCGTAATTTGCCATCATCTGGATGTAACTGGGATCGCCCCAGGCCATTGTACGGTACCCATAGTCCAAGCGTTGCTAAGTTTGGGACCATACTAATACATACATAGTTGGTGTGTCAGCCTGGCGATATTATTTATTTTATGTAACAAATTTGCTAAACAAGCGTGAGATCCGCCTGATGTTAAGCAGTTACCGTAGTCTGTAGATAATTGCGATACCAATGGCATTGCAATCAAACGACAAGCCCGCTAAGTTATTTGCCAGATCTTCTCAGTCGAGGCCTTATTCCAATCCGGTTGAAGACTTCCAAAAATATTAAAAAAAGTAGATTTAAAAAATCTAAAATCTGCCAGCTTAAAAACTGAACTTTAAATTAAAAAAAAACGGAAAAGAAAAACAAGTCCAGTAGTCTACAATTCTGTTAAGTAATATCTCTTTATCAGTTGGGACCTATTATCGGGAAGATTTTAGCCAATCTAGATTTTTAAGGGGATAGATTATAATTAAGGTCATTTCTAAAATTTACTTTTTACGGGAATCAAAGCCGACCCCCAACCTCCACCTGACGCAGAGACCCGATAGGCCCACGCTCTAATCACTACGCATAACGCTAGATGTAATAAATAATAAATCCTACTAATATTATAAATGCGAAAGTTTGTGAGTGTGGATGTATGTTTGTTACTCTTTCATGCAAAAACGGATTTGGATCGAACGGATTTGGATGAAATTTGGAACACAGATAGTTTATAACCGGGATTAACACATAGGATACTTTGTATGCCGATAATCCTGAAATTTTTGTTAAGTTAAATACTATGCGGACGAAGTCGCGGGCACAGCTAGTATATAATAATAATTTAGCCCTTTTAACGTCTCAATCCTGGGCACGGGCCTCCCCTCAACACGAGGGGGATTCAGGGCCTAATCCACCACGCTGGCCCAGTGCGGGTTGGCGGATTTCACATGTCTTTCAAAAATTCGTTCGATTTTCTAAGACATGCAGGTTTCCTCACGATGTTTTCCTTCACCGTAAGCAAGTGATAATCATATAGAAATTATAATTCGCACATAGATTTCGAAAAATCTAACCTTTGAATCGAATTTGAACCCAAGACCTGGTGCCCGTAAGACGCGTGCTTTGACCTCTATTCAAATT
This sequence comes from Notodonta ziczac, assembly GCA_918843915.1. NCBI lineage: Eukaryota > Metazoa > Arthropoda > Insecta > Lepidoptera > Notodontidae > Notodonta > Notodonta ziczac. The sequence goes on along the minus strand of OU974060.1, from coordinate 4,859,586 downwards.
CAAATCATTTATTTTGTTAAGGCCTACGGGGGCACTTACAAATTGTCAATTTACATATATTACATATATCACAGCTATCACAGCTTAAGATAGATTTAATAATAGAGTATAAAGTCTTTAGTCTGATCATATACGTACGCGCAGACGACGCAATATGTAATAGCTTAGGCTAGAGCAGATTTAGTAACGTATGAACAAGCACCGAGTACGCAGCCCACAGATATAGATTTACATAGATAACGCAATAATGCATGTACTTTGCGTGTACGAAAACCTGACCAAGCGTCAAGGTTGGTCGCCGTTAACTTACAGTCCGCGCGACTACAGATATAAAAAATATGAGTTTGAGCGAGATAATCACTCGAGAGAATCGTAGCGGGCGGAGGGGCATCGGCGGCATCGGTGTCTTTGAATCGGTTTGGATTTCCCGTCACTAATGACGGCACAGTAGGTGTAAAAAAATCGGCAAGCTTGGTTTCAATAAAAATCGTGATACTTGCGTTATCTATGTAAATCTATATCTGTGACGCAAACATATGTCTGTCCTGCTCTGCGGCTCTGGGTGCCTATAAATAATGTTCTCTAATCAATTTTTCCCTAAAAAACTATTCACAACCGCAAGAGACGCAAGTGAGGCACTTTAAAAGATTCGTCACAAGAATTACATTTGGTTGAAATATTCTTACAAATGTTTGTCGCAGGTACAACGCTTAAGCTGTCTGGGACAAAATGCCTCTTTATGTTCCAACTTTTGGGTTGAATATTTTTAACCGCATGTAGCGTAGACTTCAACCGTCAAAGTTTCAAAACTCTACCGCGTCGGGCGGCATCAGTAGTGTAACCGTGCTTCCTATACTTGTCGGAGTTATTCCAAATTGAAAAATCTTATTGAAGTTTATAAATAGACACAATGTAATTACTAAATATTTCTTTTACTGATACTAAGCGGAAGTTAATATGAAAGTTTTCACAAACAGAGCTGTAGAGCCCATATTATAGGCACTGTATATGCCACTGTAGAGTCTTTCAACACGCCTTGTAAGTGCAATTCGTTTTTTACTATACAAAATCAAAATGATAGTAATTTGATCAAAATACCCCCTTGTAAGGAGAGGCCCATGCCCAGGAGTGAGACGTTAACCGGGCTTATTATTACTATTATTTTCTACATTCGATTTTAATAATAACTATAATAATTATCACCTCACTTTACTGTAGTAAAAAATGTCCTAATAAAATGAATCTGAAATTGGTCATCCCGATGCTCTAGGTAGGTGCATTGAAACGTAGACACCGAGTGCCAAGTTCCAGAGCTGCGACTCTACATTCAAGTTATACGGTAACTTGATAGAGCGGTAAATTGCTGCACCTATGTACGTTGTTTAATTGTAGAGTATTAGGTAGCTATGGTATCTATAAAATATATAAAAATTTGGTGACTTTTTTGCGAATTCTCTGTTCTAATTTTAATTCATATTCTTAATATAAAGAGCGAAAAGGGGGTGAGTGCAGAGATGACGGATGATAGGCTTGAATGGAAGAAGAGAAAGTGCTGCGCCGACCCCACCTAGTGTGGGATAAGGGCAAGGTGATGATGATTATTTATTTAAAAAACAATCTTGGGTGGGTATCTCTGATATCGCTCTACGGTGGATCTAAATTCTGATGTTGCCATGTCTCCTTTAATATATTATGGCAATGTAACGGTAGAGTTAAGCTGTAGCCAATTGACTACAGCTCATATACTGGATCGACTGGGGTAGTACCACCCTCTCACAGAACATCGGCGTAAAGAAGCCATCATAACTGCGTTTCGTACAACGAGTGAGAGATATTACTTATTTTGTGGATAACGGTGCTGGTTGTGTAATTCCTTATTTGTTACTACATCATCTATACTTAAGCTTATTATGCAATTGTTTGTTGTCCTGAATAAAAAAAAGCCTACCTCCCTTTTTCCTAATTACAACACCTCTTCAGGTCCGCAACGTACGCTTGTGTGCCGGCTTAGTTATATATAAAACGTTAGTAGTTACGTAGTTATATATTTGACGACCGCCTGGCGCAGTGGTTCGAGCGTGGGCCGCTCGGCTCACTGCACATGGTGGTCGCGGGTTCGATTCCCGCCGGGGCTAATTTCGAAAATGGCCTTTTCGTAATTTCCCCTGATCTGGGCATCACTGGGATCACCCCCATTCCATTGTACGGTACCCATAGTAAAAGCGTTGCGTAGTTTGGGATAGTTTGGCGATAATTACTATTAAAAAAAGAGATAAATCTACTCTCTGTCGTCACCGTTCTGTTATCAAATAAACGTTGTTACCCGCCTCTCCGCTAAAATGTTTAGTCTGTCTTCACAAACACACATAAAACCACTTTACACATCTTCCTTATATTAATGTTATGACACTAAGCTTTTATGGTGTTGTTCATAATAGAAGATGTTATTTTAGTCTCCCGCTTTGTAACGGAGGGAAGTGGATACTCCTCCAATTCTATATTTCGATTAAATACGTGCGGGTTCCAAGACAATTTACTAGTCTCCTTTAAATAATTATCCTAAAAAGAAACGCCGTTTATAAATAAATAATAATTATCGCCAGACGAACACACCAACTGTATGGTCCAAAACTAAGCAACGCTTGTACTATGGGTACCTTACAAAGGACTGGGGTCGATCACAGTGACACCCAGACCACGGAAAATTACGAAAAGGCCATTGCCGAAATTTACCCTAGCTGAAATTGAACCCGCAACCACCATGTGGACTTGTGCAGTGAGACGAGCGGCCTACGCTCGAACCACTGCACCAAGCGGTCGTATTCAAGCCATTCAATGACCTAGAATTTTTGGCAGTAGTTGGGTACTCGTAAACTCCTTTATAACAATGCTAGAAAAATAATATCTGAATGGTTTTGCATTCCAATAATCTCTGTCAGAAATTGGCACATAAAGATGTTCTTTGCATTCGAGGAGGGCAATATCTTTTCAAATTCAAATATCACTTGCCATATAAAGCGCCAAGGACCCGTTGCTCCACAAAGACTTATATAACAAGTGAAAGTGGAAAAGTTGCGCGTACAAAAAGGATGACTTATTATTTTGAGAAAAAGTAAATGGCCGTTCTGTTTTAGGAATAGGCGCTCTGTTTGGTTAGTGAAGGTGTCTTGCGAGTATAAATACTAATAATAATTATCGCCAGACTGACAAACCAACTGTATGGTCCCAAACTAAGCAATGCTTGTTCTATGGGTACCATACAATGGACTGGGGACGATCCCAGTTTTATTTGATTTTTACATATCAATTAGCCTGTAATAAATAGGGTTGATTTTGCTGGAAATTGTTTCACTATTTCAAACCCCTCGTTTGCACTGATGCCATTATCATCCAAAGTTGTGGTCCTATTTGTTGTAATAATTAAAAATTTATCGTAACATCCGTTCTATTTGTAAAGTCTATGCATTCCTACTTTGTTTTTTTTTTTTTTTTATTTCGATATAGGCAAGTATTTGACCAGAATCTCACCTGATGGTAAGTGACGATGTGGTCTACGGTGGTGCATACTTGCCTAGAAGGTACCTGTTCACTCTCGACTTGAAAACATCCAGGTTATAGTCAACCGGGAACAAAGACGCCGGCAAGGTGTTCCATTCCTTGGCAGTTCGCACAATGAAAGTGGAAGCGAAACGCTTGGTACGAACTGAATCTATGCATTTCATTGTTCCTGTAAACGAAAATGTATAAACCGGTTAACTACGATCAAAGCAGACTATACAGTTGCTCGGTAATCATTAAATACTCGTAGTATAAAACAAAGTCGCTTCCCGCTGTCTGTCCGTCCCTATGTATGCTTAGATCTTTAAAACTACGCAACGGATTTTGATCCGGGGTTTTTTATAGAGAGAGTGATTCAAGAGGAATGTTTATATATATAATTCATGCATAATATAGTAGAGAAATACTGATCAAAATACCCGTGCGAAGCCGGGGTGGGTCGCTAGTTTGTGTATAAATTAGGCATTTGGTCAGAAGTGGCATAACTCAGGCCGCCGCTTGGCAGTCATCAATATGGATTAACTCGACAATAGCGACGCGCTTTGTTCGATGATTGGCGGCATGGGCATTGTGGCACTATTATGTTACCTATTACCTATTCAGTATGTTGTACAGTATTAAGGAGATATGATTATTACTACTAACACCGTATTATGTCGAGGCAATGAAAGGCCCTATTAATAAATCGATCTCGAGTCTGGAAGCGGTCTTGCATATGTTATTCTTAGAGTACAAAATAAGATGCCAAAGACCGCTCTCATTTATTAATATGGGCCTAAGAAAAACAGTCACTCACACGATGAAGGCGTCATCGCTGTCTGTATAACTTTGATATTATAATAGCCGTATTTGTTATCTGCATACAGTAAAATGTAATGTGGCAGTGCCAGGATGACCGAAATGTCATTCTTATGTCAAAATTATGTGTCAAACGCGTTCTCAAGATCGTTTTCAGACTTGAGATCGATTTATTAATACGGACATAAGACATGGTTGGCAGTCTTATTAATAATTTCACAATTATTGATGGGTTTTAAACGCGATTTACATTAATCTAGATCATAAAGCATTATTTATTAAAATACACTAATTAGATATAGATTTGCAGTACGGAATCAACCCGCATGCACTGCTGTAGACCAAAACCAACCTTGTGATGGTGGTTCTAGGTTGGATTCAGTTTGCAGAAGTGAGTGTGGGTTGGTTCCATTTTGCAAAGTTACGTCCAATTTTCAAAAAGGTTAATGTTTTTAGCTCGGTCTGGATTGGCTGAATCTCAAATGACGTCAAATGGCATGAAAATATGTCTCACGTATGGAAATCATTGCCAGATTGCCGTTCTTTCGCGTTCCTTGGGAGATAAATTTTATTTATTTACGGCAATGAATACAGTGCGGACGCTATATCACTCAAGATAGCGTTTTGACGACTTATTTTAATAGTGAATTATTATTTGCTATTTTCTTATTATTAATTATTTCTAATTAAATAATTCTAATTATTAATAAATACATTAAAGAATTAAAAGTGACTACTTTTGAGGGCTCGATTAACACCACTTAATTATCTGAGATCGTTTTCAGAAACCAGTGAAATTGTCTATAATGGGGAGCCATAGCTTTAGCTTATTAATAAGGGGCCTTATTAATAATCGTGGCCTAGCGTTTGTATAGTTACACCATGCTTTGTCTTCTTCTTTCGAATGTCAATTCACTGATTACAGAAAGAGATAAATCGGTGTGTAACTATTTGCCCGCTCTACCACGAATATTAATTAAGGGTAAAAGTTTAAAGCTATCAATATTAAAGTCACCTTGCGTATAAAATATTTAGTAGTAATTTATAAATCCATTAGAACTAAATGTACCATCCCTGTAAAATGGCTAAAGTAAACCCAAAACTAAGTTACCAAATAAACGTGCCATGATCTTAATGATTAAATTTGTCATAAATTGGGAACTGTAATGTGTGTGAATGTTATAGGTATTTTATGAAATAAAAATATTTGTGTAACACAGTCAGTAAAAAAGCTACCATTACATCTGCTGATAAGCAGATATTGTAGCTTACACCCTGTTACATTTGGACTTAAATATATATACCTAATAGCGAAGACGACAAATTTTTATGTCCAGTCAATTGATATTATTAGTTTGTTTATCAGTTCTACCTCAACAATTTATTTTTCTCGAGCGACAAGTTTCCATTTTATTGATTCCTTCCTTTTGATAGCTCTTAATGCTTGTAGTTTAGATGTTCACAAAACATAAAAACTTTTATCTAACTGAAAATCTGATCTGAAACTTACTCACAGTCCCGAACTTTCTGTAACATACAGCTAGTAAATGACCATGAAGTCTATGTTCAAATCTCGCTTGTCATCTGCTTTATGAAGAGCGGGACCTTCGACCCGAAGGTCGAGCTGAGACCATCCATAACACTTATTTACGGAATAGAGGAAAATTTTGGCGCAAATTTCATAATTACCAACCTCGTTCCAAGGATTCGCTTTTGAATAGATCAGAGATTCATCTGCGGAAGATTTTGAAGCATTATTCAACGGTCGTACAGAATACACCAACCGACGTTGTCTATGGATTGGACTGATTCCCCATCCTCGAGCTATAGGTAGTTCTCAGTAGAGAATTTGGATTTTAACTAGCAATGCTTGTAGTCTAAGCGTTTTGACCTTAATAGTAGTTCGGACTTTGGTTCACACGTAAGCTTTAGGTATTTAATGACCTAGGTAAGTATGTAGACCTTGCTTAATAAATTAATAAATCGTAACTGCGTTAACACCGAACGATATTTTTTTAGGTAGCGGAAAAATAATGGTTTTTTACCCTTCTAGATTTTTTTTACCTATGAAACTAGGTATAGGGAAAAATACCCGTCATAATATTCAATAGTACTAATTATTTAGGACGGTCAAAATTTCGACCCCTAGACAAATCCTCAGACGCGTAGTCTGTACAGGATCTGAGCAACAATGCTCAAATCTATCTTGACCTCCAAAATGAACATCAAACGATATCCGACGATCCATCAGCTATATTAGTTCAAAGGGATGCTGGTGGAACTATTCCAAGTTGGCAGGGATGGCGGTTTGGCAAACTAACCGACGCTTCCATACTTGGGACATTGGCTTTGAACTGTCTATTAAGTTCCGTAAATATTGGCAATCAATTGCCTCCCAAAAATCTAGATGTACCACAGATATATATTTACATAGATAACGCAAGTATTACGATTTGTATTGAAACTAAGCGTGCCGAATTTTTAACACCTACTGTGACGTCACAGCCAAAATTTTGTGACGGTAAATGCCAACCGATTCAAATACACCGATGCCGCCGATGCCCTCCACCCGCTACGATTCTCTCTCGTGATTATCTCGCTCATACTCATATTTTTTATATCTGTAGTCGCGCGGACTGTAAGTTAGCGGTGACCAACCTTGACGCTTGGTCGGGGTTTCGTACACGCGAAGTACATGCATTTGCTTTATCTATGGAAATCTATATCTGTGAGATGTCCCATTTATATTGAAACATCCAAGGTTCACCTTAGTGATATGGGTCTTCCTTTCTTCCGTCTGCACCGTTTTGTACCTTTCGTCTTGTTTACGAAGTCTTCCTTATAAATTAATATCGACATAAGGAACATTTTTATAGCAGTTTCCTGATTTTTAAGCATCTTAGATAATTTCCCTGTGAAAATGCTAATAGTAGTTTTATAATAAAAATATTTTCAAAATTAAAATAGATTTTATCTAACACTGAAGCAACTCATATGAAATCTTTTTAAAGATTCTATAAGGAGTTGTCTTAATTCTATCATGAATAATAAGAACTAGTGTAGTTACCTACCTATGTTTCTATAGTAATGATTTACATAGCACTGCTATAATTCTCATTTGCGGTACAAGAGCCTCGTATATTAAACTGAAGATAAAAATTCTTGAGTACACTTTTAAAAGCACGTACCAGCACTAAATTCGTCCCATTAGGGTACCGTCGGCAATAAAAGTCCGTTAAAACGGACTCATTAACGGATCTCGGAGCTTACGTCGGCACATTAATCAGAACGTTCTTCGTTTGTCTACAATTCTATATTTTCCCCACATTATTATTATTATAATGGTTCTATTCTAGTACGATTTCTTATTTATATTTGTTTTGCTAGCTGTACCTTTTTTGTATACAGGGTTATAGGGTAAGTCGACCTAAATCCTTTAAGAGATTGTAGTTTCCATCATTCCTGACCGATTTGACTAGGAAACCCCATATACCAAACTAAACCGTTCTCAAGTTATCGGCCTTTGAATTTATTTTATAAAAATTACTGATTTTTTGTCGACTGCCCCCTTTTTTTGTGTTTTGTGTTTCAATTTGTTTTGTTTTTGCTATTTTTGTGTAGTAAACTAGTTGCTTTATTATTTTAAACCATAAAACCTCAAGTAACTATACCAACTGAGTCATAGTAGACAGTCAATTGTTAAAAAAATAAAAAAAATTGAAAGAGTTTATTTTTCTTTGTAAGATATTTCTAAAAAAGTCTATGACAGATGTGCTGCAGATTTACTATAAAATATCTACGGTTCTTCAGCTTTCCGATAAGGTATAATAACATAGGGTATTATTAGACTTATCTAATAAAAACATTGATGAAATACTACCAGGTAGTAGTAAATACTAACGATAATCAAGCGTTGTTTTTGAGTCAGAAAACAAAATAAAACAATCCAAATACATATCAAATTTTGTTTATTGGTCTTTTTTACAATAAAAAATGTTCCACGTGCCCTCCTCTGTTTCGCACACATACACGCATTCTGTGTCTTAGGCCACTTTTTACAACACCAGTCGTTAGTCCTCTTCTTAATTCGTTAGCGGCATCAATAATTTTTTGTCTTAAAACCTCAATCGATTGTATTGGGTTCGGTTCATGGTACACCAAACTTTTCATGTGTCCCCACACATAAAAGTCCATAGGGGTCAAGTCTGGACTCCTGGCTGGCCACGGTATAGGTCCACCTCTTCCGATCCACTTATTGGGATAATTAGTGTCTAGCCACTCTCTGACACTCCTTCTGAAGTGCGCGGGGCACCCATCGTGTTGAAACCACATGTCACGGATGAGGTTTAATGGAATATCGTCGAGCAAACCAGATAAATCTTGTCTCAAAAAATTTTCATAGTTTTCTCCATTTAAATTTTGGGGTAGAAAGTAAGGCCCAATCAAATGATTGGAAATTATTCCCATCCACACGTTAAGACTGAAACGTCTCTGTGAACCCTTTATCCTTTTTTTATTGGGATTTCTTTGAGATTTTGGGGCCCAATAATGTGCGTTGTGATAATTAGTTATCCCGTCTTGATCGAATTTCGATTCATCAGTCCACAAGATGCTTCTAAAAAAGGATGGATCTTCCAAATCTGCATTGAGCATAAATCTACAGAAGTCCAGCCTCCTCGCAGGATCTCCTTCTTCGATGACATGTACTGGCGTGTAGTGGTAGGGGTAGAGACCGGCAGTATGCACTGTAAACCACACTTTCCACTGTGAGAGTCCAAGTTCCCGAGCAACAACATTGGTTGACGTAGTCGGATCCTGTCGAAATCGTCGAACTATCTCATTATCTTGCTCTTCATCGTCATCATTAATACGTGGTCTACCCAGGTCTGTTCGTCGCCTTGAAAGAGAGCCAGTCTCTCTAAGTCGTCGGTAAACTCCGTCGAAGACACTAATATCCGGTATTCGGCGGCCAGGATAACGTACTATGTATTCTTCACGGGCTCGTAAAGATACACAGTTGCAGTACCCATAACAAATCAAAATATCAGCATATTCTTCGTTCGTAAAGGTCGTCATCTTCAACAGTTCAAAATCAGAAGCACAAATCAAGGTCCAGTTAACAAGCACAGTCACGAATAGGAAGAAACAGTCCAGAAAACAAGCCAAATCGAATAAAAAACAAAGAACACCAAGTATCGCATCTACCACGGACGAATCGCGTAAGCAGACTGACTAAAAAATACACACAATAACAACAAAATAGTTTTTACATGGAATAACTTGTCTCACTCGTACCTGTTTACATTGAAAGATGTCCCGCTCGCACCCATTGCTGGACAATAGGCGCTGCGAGCAACTTAACGTTTGCTACTTGGGCGTCTTTGTTTGAAGTTTTTTCCGAGAATCCTAACAATACCCTAGCATGTTATACCTTATCGGAAAGCTGAAGAACCGTAGATATTTTATAGTACATCTGCAGCACATCTGTCATAGACTTTTTTTAAAATATCTTACAAAGAAAAATAAATTCTTTCAATTTTTTTAATTTTTTCATCAATTGACTGTCTACTATGACTCATTTGGTACAGTTACTTGCAGTTTTATGGTTTAAAATAATAAAGCAACTAGTCTACTACACAAAAATAGCAAAAACAAAACAAATTGAAACACAAAACACAAAAGAAGGGGGCAATCGACAAAAAATCTGTAATTTTTATAAAATAAATTCAAAGGCCGATAACTTGAGAACGGTTTAGTTTGGTATATGGGGTTTCCTAGTCAAATCTGTCAGGAATGATGGAAACTACCATCTCTTAAAGGATTTAGGTCGACTTACCCTATAACCCTGTATATACAGCTGTTATTGACATCGGATCAACAAGAATAGAGCGGAACTATTCGATGCATGCATATTCCGAGTTGAATATTTGCATTGGATTTCAACAGTTTAGAATATATCTCGAATATCAAGTGAATAAACAGGTGTTGGAATACGGAGTGGTCCGTTTGAGATTGGGATGCTGCACTGGAATTGGTTATTGCAATTCCCCATCTAAGATATTCACGAGTAGATTTCGTTTTGTGAGTTAATCACATTACTCGAATTTCTAGTAATCTTATTTAAAAAGAAATAAAAAAACACGTAAATCTAAAAATCAATAGTAACTTGAGATCAAGTCATTGGTAGATATAAGATCTCTATACTAGGTATAAGATAAGATATGGAAGTTTATTGCGTTTTATCTTAAACATAGGCCCGTATTAATAAATCAATCTTAAGTCTGAGAGCGATCTTGGATATGTCATTCTTTATGTCATTCCAGTACAAAATGAAATGTCAAAATCGTACTAAAAATCGATCTCAAATAGTTACTTATATTTCCATCTTTCTTTACTTTAATTATTTAAAGTCAGACTTTCTTTTGAATAAAAACAAGAATCGTGATTCGGGTCATAGCCACGCTGGTCCAGTGCGGTGTGTATTTTGTAAGACGTGCAGACTCCCTCGTTGTGCTCGTTGACCGCAAGATAATCCTACTAATATTATAAATGCGAGAGTTTGTGAGTGTGGATGTATGTTTGTTACTCTTTCACGCAAAAACTGCTAAACGGATTTGGATGAAATTTTGAACACAGATAGTTTATAGCCTGGATAAACACATATAAAACTTTACTTAAATCTACGCGGACGAAGTCGCGGGCATAAACTAGTATCCTACTAATATTATAAATGTGAAAGTTTGTGAGTGTGGATGTTTGTTACTCTTTCACGCAAAAACTGCTAAACGGATTTGGATGAAATTTTGAACACAGATAGTTTACAGCCTGGATAAACACATATAATACTTTACTTAAATCTACGCGGACGAAGTCGCGGGCATAAACTAGTATCCTACTAATATTATAAATGTGAAAGTTTGTGAGTGTGGATGTTTGTTACTCTTTCGGGCAAAAACTACTGAACGGATTTGCATGAAATTTGGAACACCGATAGTTTATAACCGGGATTAACACATAGGATACTTTTTATCCCGATAATCCCGAAATTTTTGCTAAGTTAATATTACGCGGCCAAATCGTGGGCACAGCTAGTTCGTTATAAATTACAGAAGTCAGAATCTATTAATAACAAATTCGCTAATGTGTCTTCCTGTTATACCGTCGTATAACATATCTACACACAACGCCAGTGCAGTTTCTGGAACAATTCTCTGATAGATGTTAAATTAGTACGGTTGTGAATGCGTAACTTTGATGTCTTGCCAAAGACACCGCGGACTAGGTACACTGCATAATTAATACGAATATAGGAGGATCTTTGACGCAGTTGATATTTATGTCTGTGGTTTGAAGTCAATAGAAATAGATTTGCTATTAATATTTATCATTTTCAATAATGATGACCGTTTGCCAAATTGTTTAGAGCTTTTGCATGTTTTTAAAAATATTTCTAATATGCACAAGACTATTTGGAAGGGTAATGGCCGCCTAAAAATAAGGACCTATGAGAATACCAATTTCAAACATATTTGGTTATTAATCAAGGATATTTGAAACAAAAAAACAATATCTCCTTTCATTAAATAATTAATTTGGGGACACTATTTTGAAAACATAAGCTGGCTGCGTTTAGGGTTCATTCAACAGCGGCATGCCTTGTTCTTGCCTAGAAAAGATTACTGATTGCTATAAAACTTTGGCCCTTTTATTAATAATAAAATATATTGTTAATTAGTATACGATGAAAGCGAATTTCACAAGACCGAGAAACCTGATCTATTATGGAAGGGCGATGTCCGCTCCGATAGCACGTAATTGCGGCAAGTAACCCGCAAGCCCTCTTGAAACACGAGCGCTTTTGCAAATTATACCGTGACCTTAAACAAATAGATGTCTTTTTGAGAAAAATATTTTTGAATATAAACAATGACCGTCTTGTTGCAAACTTACTATAGACTGAGTCGAACGTCTGATAGTCGCTGACTATATAGGTTGAAACGGAAAGGGTATACTGTTTTTTTCAAAACTTAACTTTAATTCTATCAGCTTTGCAGGAAACTAGAAAAACAAAAGGTGTTATAAGAATACAGCTGTCGACAGATTTCACAAGTCTACAAAACCTTTAGTACTTCAACTGTCCCGCAAAGCCGATAGTTTTCGATTTACAAAGTAAAGTTGCAAAAAATAGAATACCCTTTCTGCTTCACCTAGTATACATAGGTAGTATTGTAACGTATCTGTCAACCCGACATCACATCAATACATCCTCTACAGTTATTTCCTGTAATGTACACACTGGGAGCGATTTGTCTCCGTCGCCACTGACAGGGGTGCCCTCGGACACATTACTTAGTTCCACATCATACCCGCTGTCCAGACGTAACGTAAATAGCCGCTCTGACGCCTGTGTGAGACACCCCAGACAGGATGTGATATGCGACGTGTGTACTTACGGGATATTGTGTAAAGATTTTTAAGAAAATGTGTTCTTTTTATAAGATTGGTGTTATAAGGAGGTGTGTGCTTTGTGAGACTGTATTTATTGGGTGAGATTTTACCTAACTTGTGGAAATCGAATCAACCAAAAATATTTTTATTCATGTAGGCAAACAAAGCGTTTACGATTACTCATCTCATAGTAGTCATCAATCTACCACCGGTCGCTTCGGAATGAAAACTGAGAAGATCCGGCGGGAAACTCGATGGTTATTCTTTTTTCAATAGAATGTATGCTTGAAATCACAGATATAGATTTACATAGATAACGCAAATACATGGACTTCGCGTGTACGAAACCCCGACCAAGCGTCAAGGTTGGTCGCCGTTAACTTACAGTCTGCGCGACTACTGATAAAAAGAATGTGAGTATGGGCGAGGTAATCCCTCGAGAGAATCGTAGCGGCATCGGTGTCTTTGAAGCGGTTTGGATTTCCCGTCACTAATGACGTCACAGTAGGTGTGAAAAATTCGGCATGCCTGGTTTTAATACAAATAGTGATCGCGTAATCTATGGAAATCTATATAAAATTCGGTACGCTTGGTTTCAATGCAAATCTTAATACTTGCGTTATCTATCCTTAAAATCTTGTGACAAAAGTTATATTTGGTGAAGTAATCACCTGACGCGTAGGTAGACACGAAACTGATTTTTATCAGGCGGAGTACTGTGGCTTAGGGCCATCGGATTTGTTTTTTTCCTTACTTGATTACCTACTTTATAATATTTTTTATGGTGAAGGAATACATTTTGATAAACCCGAGTAATGTCTTAGAAAATTGCACAAATTTTCAAAAGACTGAACAGCGTATACAGCTAGTTAGATTTAGGCCTTTGCCGGACTTTTTTTTTTTTAATCTTTATTTGTTTTGTCAAAAATTGACTATGTCACCCAAAGCTAATTAGTTTTTTCTTCATGGTGTTTTTATGGTTATGTTAAAATCCATACCAAAACCCCACCTTTATCTTCTATATAAAATAACAAGCGGTTCAAGTTAACGACCACGGACAAACTTAACTGCAACATTTTAGCTTACTCAGCAACAGAACATTGTTATATGTTACCAACAGGTCCGTACTTTGTGAACTTTTGCGAGCACTTCCGCTGTTAAGGCAGTTTTGCAAGCTAGAGTCCTAGTTTTAACACTATACATAAACTTAAGTTTGAACCAAGTTTTTAATACAAAGTTCAGTCTGGACTAGTATTGTTATAAAAAGTAATCGCTATGGTAAATAAGGGGGAAAGGAGGTATACATTTAAAGTGATTATGCAACTATGTAAGTAGGCCGAGTAGAAATCCTTTTGCACGATTTCGGCCGTCTGGAAGACGAATGACGTGTACCAGGGGCCCAATTCTGTTGACCGCTGCCATCTTGATCAGATCGGAATACGTCAAACCTGACGTAGCTTACGAGTTTAGATTCAATTTTAATATTGCCCAAAAGAGTAGGCAGGTATGGTATTTTATTTCTACCTACCTAATAATGGGTTAACCTATTGCCATAATACATGAAATAGGATAAAAAGTATCCTATATGTTAATCCCGGTTATAAACTATCTGTGTTCCAAATTTCATCCAAATCCGTAGTTTTTGCGTGAAGGAGTAACAAACATACATACATACATACATACATACATCCACACTCACAAACTTTCACATTTATAATATTAGTAGGATGATAGATATAATAGCCGCTTATGTACGTATACGATAAAGTATTGTCAATCTCATTAGAAAACACGTGATGAATGCGTGAGTCTTATCGAATGTTGCAATGAAAATTTGGACAATCAATGTGCTTACTAATAAAGGAAACATTATTAAAATAACTAAATATCATTGCATAGTATAAAACAAAGTCGCTTCCCGCTGTCTGTCCCTATGTATGCTTAGATCTTTAAAACTACGCAACGGATTTTGATGCGGTCTGTTAATACGAGGCATGCCTTTTAAGTTCTGTCGTTTCCATAATTCCCGGCAATTTTGAATTTGGAACTGTTCTATATTCGAATGTGTTTAAATTTCGAATCTCAAAACAGTTTAATGTATTAGGATTAATGTTATTGTTTAGTCACAGCGTCGATTAGAATCTGTCAGGTTACGTACGAAAATGAATCTTTCTAAGGAAAATGTTCGTGCAATAATTTTCTACAACTTTAGAAGAGGCCTGACACGGCTTCAGTGTTTTGAAGAGCTAATATCTGTGTTCAGGGATGAAACCCCATGTCTGCGGACTGTCGAACGCTGGTATTTAGAATTCCAGCGTGGACATACTAGTGTTAGTGACAAATCTCGCGAAGGTCGCCCAAAATCTGCATTCACTGAAGATAACATCATTGGAGTGAGACAACTAATTCTCGAAGATCGTCATGTGACGTATCGAGAGATAGAGGCTCTATTAGGCATCTCAGGGACAACCATTCAGAAGATCTTGCATGAAGCGCTTGGTGTAAGAAAGCTAGTTTGCCGTTGGATACCGCATCTGCTTTCCGACGATCACAAGGCGGCCCGCGTCAGATGGTGTAAGAAAACTCTGCAAAGGTTCAACCGAGGAGAGTCAAATCACGTCTACGACATCATCAGTGGTGACGAATCTTGGATCTATGCCTACGATCCTGATTCCAAACAACAATCTACAATCTGGGTCTTTCAAGACGAGCTAAAGCCGACTAAAGTTGTTCGTTCTCGAAGCACTTCAAAGAAGATGGTGGCCACGTTCGTTAGAAAAACCGGCCATGTTGCGACTATTGCACTTGATGATCGTAGAACGGTTAACGCAGAGTGGTATACCACAGTTTGTTTACCACAAGTCATCGCCGAACTTCGAAAATCTAACTCAAAGCGACGCATCATCCTGCACCACGACAATGCAAGTTCACACAGCGCTCGTCAAACGTTTGAGTATTTGAAGCAGGAAAAAGTAGAAATTCTTGACCATCCTCCATACAGTCCTGACCTAAGCCCTAACGATTTTTTTACATTTCCTAAAATTAAGAAAAGTCTTCGTGGTCAAAGGTTCCAGTCCAGTGAAGAAGCAGTCGACGCTTTCAAGTCAGCCATTTTGAACACCCCCACTTTAGAGTGGAATAAATGTTATAATAACTGGTTTGAGCGAATGGAAAAGTGTATTAAGCTACGTGGTGAATACTTTGAAAAACAATAAAAAGTACTATAAGGTTCTAGTTGTGTTTTTTTCTTCAAACGACAAAACTTAAAAGGCATCCCTCGTAGATAGAGTGATTCAAGAGGAAGGTTTATAACATGTATAATACATGCATAATATAGTAGAGAAACACTGATAATTTTAGAGGTTTCTTGCACCCGTGCGAAGCCGGGACGGGTCGCTAGTAGTAGATAAACTATACTAGGGATTGAGAAGATATTTTTTTTTATATTGTTTTTTTATTAAAATTACTTATTTTTGATTCAAACTACCTACCTGTTAGTAATTGAATCGGGACCACCACCTGTAGGTATTATAATATTTATTTTTAATACATTTATTTAAATAATTATTTTTATATTCAAATACACTTCCTATCTTAGTGGTCCCCCGGTTGTCACTGCCAGCGCACCGCAGAGCTTTTAATTTCAAAATTAATCTTTTTCTTAAATTTAAATATTCTTGTCGGCCAGGAACGCTTATCGCCAGTGGCCAGTGCGCCGACATGGACCTCCTTACAGTACCTACCCATTTCCAAACAGAAGCGCTCGAATGGTAAACACTTGATTCGGGTGACTGCTAGCGGCATTTACAACTGAACTCTCCGGTTAGTGTTTCAGAGGCCACGTTAAGCCGTCAGTCCCGGCTATCACGGTCGTTAAGTCATGTCGGAGGACGTTCGGCAGTCTGAACACCGAAACCAAAGTTCGCCACCAGCTTATACGTTAAGAAGATATACAGACTACCTATTCTACTCAAAACGCGCGATACTCAACTATGTTTTAAACGTCAATAGCTTATTGGTTAGAGCGGCCGCCCTCGTAGCTGAGAGGTTCCGGGTTCGATCCTATCTTGGCTATTAAACTATTAACGTGAACCCACCCCTAACACAAGCCTTAGCTTAGCTGGATGGGCTAAGGGGAATACTAGTTACGTGATAAACTCACATTGCTATTATGTTTTTTTAAGAAAAAAATTAACGCTGATATATCATTTTATTGATACTAGCGACCCGCCCCGGCTTCGCACGGATTTAAAATTGTCAGTATCTACTATATTATGCATAATTATAAACCTTCCTCTTGGATCACGCTATCTATTAAAAAACCGCATCAAAATCCGTTGCGTTTTAAAGATCTAAGCATACACAGGGACAGACAGCGGGAAGCAACTTTGTTTTATACTATGTAGTGAAGATTAGTAGGTACTTAACAATCATTCGCATAATTATTTCAATATTTACGTACTTATCTGAGTATAACACAAATATTATCAAACTCGAAAGTGCGGGGTAGCCGGCGTCAATTGGAGTCGTCTGCAAATGTTTGAACACGACCGCTCTGTTTGCGCCCACGCCGACACACCAACCAGTTCATTCGTGTTTAACAATGTTCCAATATTTCCCTGTCTATGTTTCCAATTAATTGACATCGTCAAATGTTTGAGAGAGCGTGAGTATATGCAATCTCTGCATAGTATAAAACAAAGTCGCTTCTCGCTGTCTATCTGTCTTTAAAACTACGCAACGGATTTTAATGCGGTTTGTTTTTAATAGATAGAGTGATTCAAGAGGAAGCTTTATATAATGTATAATACATGCATAATATAGTAGAGAAACACTGCAAAAAATACCCGAGCGAAGCAGGGCGGATCGCTAGTTAAATACAAATTTAAGCGATATAAATTATATACCTATATGTATAAATTCTCTACAAAAGTTATGAATATAACTCTAAATTGAAAATTTAAAAACCCCCGATGCGATGACCTGTTCATCAAATGTATAATTTACCTAGTTCTTCCAAATAATGATGTTAGCGCGATTTGCGTAGCTCCCGTAGCTCAGTATCCATAGCTCATCTCGCAAATTCATCTGGTACAACTAGTTTCGATGCCAGATTATGAAAGCGCCATTAAATCATTTGTTTTGGCTTCCTCATTTATATTCTAAGATGTAAAATAATCAACAGAAAATCTGTGTAAAAGTATGAGACATTATTTTGTTATGACAGTATAATAATTGACATTAGAATAGACAACGAATCTAAATATTGATGCCACGGAGGTTTAATTCGTAGTAAAATATTATCAATTATGATTCAATTTCATGTAATAACTCTGGTTGAGGTGGACGGGAGCAGCCCAGGGAAAGAATTTTCAATAACGCTAAAATTATTTTAAATTTGATTTGTTTTTTATATTTTTTCTCAATGGCGGAGCAGCGCCCTCTAGAATTATTATAACGTAATATTCCATGACCATTAACAAAACAAACAAAATTTAACGCATGCGCGTATCCGTCATTTGACACGTGACTGATGGAACGTCTTTAGTTCATACACAACTCTCTTATAAAAATTGATAAAATATACATTTTTTCCAGAATCAGGGAAACTTTTCATATTTATAATATGGTAAAAAGCCAGTTCAGACTATTACGATCATTTAAAAATATAATAAATCTAAATCTAATAATCTCAAATTTCGATCGGATTCGAGCCGTGGAAGTTGGTTTTGGCCGTGAATGTGGCTTTTTAACCTACAAAATAGCTGATGATCTTCAAACGGCTGAACCGATTTTCATGAAACATAGCTAAGAACACTCTCGATCAGAATACCTATCTAACAAAAGAAACACAATTGAAATCGGTTCATCGGCTTGGGCGCTACGTTGCCACACACAGATACACAGATACACAGATACACAGATACACAGATACACATGTTAAACTTATAACACCCCTCGTTTTTCGTCGGGGGTTAAAAATCAATACATGTCAAAGAGGTTTAGAACGAAGCATGCTAAACATAAAGATAATGGACAAAATAAGACACACAATGATAAGAGACATCACTAAAGTCACAAATGCTTTAAACTTTGCTCTAAAATTGAAATGGCATTGGGCTGGCCATGTAGCAAGAATGTCTGACAGAAGGTGGACCACACAAGTTACACAGTGGAAAGGACCACCAGGCAAGAGGGGGAAGGGCAGACCCTTAGCCCGCTGGGAAGACGATTTAAGAAGATTAGCTGGCATGAATTGGCTCTCCATAGCACAAGACCGACAAAAATGGGCATCTTTGGAGGAGGCCTTTCCCCAAACCGGGATTTCTGTTAATTTATAAATATTTGAAACACATACCTAACCTACTTTAAGCTAACTTACTACTAAAAACCAAATCTGTGTTTACTGTAATATTATATTTACTAAATTCTGTAAAACAAGAATTAATAAAGGTTTATTATTATTATTATTATTATGTATAAAGTGTATTTTTCTTCCGTAATAATTGATTCTACATTCTATTTATTTTTTTACCAGATCCTATCTACCTATTAAAGGAACCTAATGTCATGCGACAGTAATTCCTTTGAAGGAAAACCTTCAAACGAAGTAAGTACGTCTGTTTGAAATATGCCTACTTCGAAAATTTACATTAACGTGTCAATCTCAAGCACCTTATTTGTGAGGCACTGGCCTGACCCCTAAAATGTATACAAATGTATATAAATGTAAATAAATGTATATAAACTTTAATGTCTGATCTCATAATAAGTCTGCCTCGACAAAAGATTGGGATTACCAGGAGAATCCTACTAATATTATAAATGTGAAAGTTTGTGAGTGTGGATGTATGTTTGTTACTCCTTCACGCAAAAGTTACTGAACGGATTTGGATAAAATTTGGAACACAGATAGTTTATCACCGGGATTAACATATAGGATACTTTTTATCCCGATAATCCCGAAATTTTTGTCACGTTAATTCAAAACTACGCGGACGAAGTCGGTGGGCACAGCTAGTCTGATATATTAATGTGCCTACCCTTTCACAAAAATAAGGCGTGATGGTACCAATTTATTTTCATAAATAAATGGAGAATATTCATTATTAATATACAA
The DNA here is from genome assembly GCA_918843915.1 of Notodonta ziczac. NCBI lineage: Eukaryota > Metazoa > Arthropoda > Insecta > Lepidoptera > Notodontidae > Notodonta > Notodonta ziczac. Next base: position 4,839,662 of record OU974060.1, on the reverse strand, counting down.
TGTATACAATTGTTTTATTCAATAATTATAATACCATAATAAATTATCCAGTGCTTAGTAAATTTGAAACTATTACTAACGATAGAAAGTTACTCAAAATTGTTTTGCTTGAAAGAAATAATTAATGCGCGGATTACGTTGATTAAAACTTTACCATTTGGATTTAAAATTTTCAGCTTATACCTCAATAGAATAATATTTAGTTTTAATAAAAAGTTGCTGTTGTTTCAATAACTTTGTGGCCTTTTTATCGGCGTCGAAACGCAAATCCCAAAGACTTAAATAAAATTTATATTTGAAATTTATTTTCCATTCCATAATTAGATGACATAATTATTCGACGAAGTAAGTACCTACCTATATAATTGTGGATATTTTACATTCTAATATATAATAAGGTGTCTATAATTAATATGAACAGTGCAATAAATATGTTTGATCTATATGCTACTAGCTGTGCCCGCGACTTCGTCCGCGTGTAATTTAACTTAACAAAAATTTCGGGATTATTCATCCCCTATTTTATCCCCTTGGGGGTAGAATTAATCAAAATCCTTTCTTAGGCATCCGCCTACGTCATAACACCTTTTTTTTTTTTTTTTTTTTTTCTTCACGAGGAGGAAATCTTCCAAAGATTCCCAGGCCTCTTGTGGGAAAGGCCTGGGGTATGTGGGATTCTTACCCACTAAAACCTCCCCGGTGGCCGCCTTCAGCACGTCAGAGGGACTCCGGGCCCTCCCGAAGAACTCGCCGGTGCCCCTCATGTGCCGCGCTCCCTCGCGGGAGCTCGCCCCGGGGGAGCAGATGGTCGCTCCCCCTGCACCCTCGCAGTGCACGGCGGCGGGGAGCCACGCCCGCCGCCGTCCTCCTCAGGGTCGTCGTCGTCAGGGAACGTCCGGGGCCCACACCCTGGACGTTCTCGACCCCGAGGGTAGCCCGTTGTTTTGGGCCCTGGGCATCAGGGCCGGGGGGCCCCGACGTGGCGCAGCACGGCGCCTACGTCGACGAGCGGGATCGGCTCTCTCCCGATCCCGCTCGGCGGACTCCTTCTGGGACATGACTGTCTCGCAGAAGGAGGTCACAGCCCCCCACGCCGCTTCCCCGGACAGCATAGCCGATACTACGCTGCCCAGGGAGAGGTCCGATCCGATCCGGCGGACCAGGATCCGCCGCTCCGCGTCCCACGCGGGACACGCCTCGAGCGTGTGCTGGGCGGAATCCTGGTCTCCTCCGCAGTGGTGGCAATTGGCCGTCGCTTCGCGTCCTATCTTGCACAGATATTCGCGTCCTATCCCGGCACATGAGGGGCACCGGCGAGTTCTTCGGGAGGGCCCGGAGTCCCTCTGACGTGCTGAAGGCGGCCACCGGGGAGGTTTTAGTGGGTAAGAATCCCACATACCCCAGGCCTTTCCCACAAGAGGCCTGGGAATCTTTGGAAGATTTCCTCCTCGTGAAGAAAAAAAAAAAAAAAAAAAAAAAGGTGTTATGACGTAGGCGGATGCCTAAGAAAGGATTTTGATTAATTCTACCCCCAAGGGGATAAAATAGGGGATGAATAATCCCGAAATTTTTGTTAAGTTAAATTACACGCGGACGAAGTCGCGGGCACAGCTAGTAGCATATAGATCAAACATATTTATTGCACTGTTCATATTAATTATAGACACCTTATTATATATTAGAATGTAAAATATCCACAATTATATAGGTAGGTACTTACTTCGTCGAATAAGGACCAAGGTCGAGCAAGGACCGGCAGGAGAGCGTTGACGACGCGTTTGCGCGCGTATCGCTCATCGGAGAGCCGCGCGCGCCACTCCGCGAACGCGCGCCTCCGTTCCCGCCGGCGTATGCCTTCGAGCGCTGGCGCCTCCTCGCCTCTCTGGCGGACTTCGCGGATCCGGTCATAGACCCTCGCGTCCATGTCCGCCAGTATGTCCAAGGGCGGGAAGCGCGCTAGGATCGTCGCCGCCTCAAAGGATACCGTGCGGTATCCTCGTGCGACCCGGATGGCCATCCTCCGCTGCAAGCTATAGATCTTGGTCCTGCAGCGTCGGATTCGTAACCGCGGAGCCCACACCGGGGCTCCGTAGACCACCACGGATCGCACGACCCCCGCGTAGAGGCGGCGAACTTCCTCGATCGGTCCCCCGAGGTTGGGCAGCAGTCTGTGCAGAGCACCCACTACCCTCTCGACCCGGGGGACTAGGCGCCCGAAGTGCTCCTCGAAGCCCCAGCGACTGTCCAGGGTGAGGCCTAGGTACTTCATGTACCGCCCCACCCGGACCGGCGAGTCACCGACGCGAACCCACGAGTCGGGCGGTTCCCTGCTCCTGGGCAGTCCGTGGAACCATAGCGCCTCGGTCTTGTGAGGCGCTATTTGAAGGCCCAACTCGCGGATCTTAGCGACGACCAATTCAACCCCAAGCTCGGCGAGCCTCGTGGTCCTCTCGAAGGTCTCCCCGCTGGCAATGACCAGAGTGTCGTCCGCATAGCAGACGATACTCACGCCGGCGGGGAGTTCGACACGCAGAACAGCGTCGTATGCGATGTTCCATAAGAGGGGCCCCAACACGGACCCCTGCGGAACACCGCACAACACCTCCCTCCGGTGCACTGCACCGTCCTGTCCCATGTACGAGATGTACCTGTCGCGCAAGTAGCCCCCGACGATGATGGCCTGCAGGTAGGGGGGCACACGATGGTGTGACAGCGCCCCCCCGATCGCGTCCCAGGGCAGGGAATTGAAGGCGTTGACGATGTCGAGGCTTATCGCCAACGCCACGCCACCCTGGGACACAGCCTGCTCCGACAGGGAACGGACGCGAATGATCGCGTCGATCGTCGATCGTCCCTGCCGGAAGCCATACTGGCTGTCCGCCAAGTCGGGGCCGACACGCGACAGATGCCCGCTGAGACGAGAGGCAATGATGCGCTCAAAGAGCTTGCCAGTCTCGTCCAGCAGGCATATGGGACGGTATGCAGAGGGAGAGTCCGCAGTTCTGCCTTCCTTCTTCAAGAGGACCAACCTAGCCTCCTTCCAGGCCGTGGGGAACGTGGCAGTACGGAGGCAGCTGTCGAACAGCTGCCTCAACACGCTCCCCAGGGCAGCCAGAGCCAACACCAACGCCCGGCCCGGTATACCGTCGGGCCCTGGCGCGGTGTTCTTGGCACGCAAGCGGCCAACGGCTCGGTCCAGCTCCTGCTCGGTCACCCCCAACTCATCGGTGTAGTCCGAAGGTGTCGGGGGGATTGAAGGACTGACCGGTGCCGCCGGGAAGAGCGTACGGATCACTCTCTCCAGCAGCTCCGGCTCGAGGGTTTCCGTCACCGGGGGCATCCAGGGGCGGAGCTTACCAAGCACCGCCTTATAGGGACGCCCCCATGGATCCCTGTCCAGTCCCTCCAGGAGCTCGCTCCAGGACCGTGTCCTGGCGTCCGCGATGGCGAACTGGAGCGCCATTGTGGCCGCTCGGTACGCCGCGTACGCTCTGGCTTTCTCCTCGGCTGAGGCTCGCCTTCTTCTCCGGGCTCTCTGGTACTGGCGTCGACACCGCAGACAGACTTCACGCAGCTGCGTGATGTCCGCTGACCACCAGTACACCTGCCCACGCCTGGGGTTTCCGGTCCGGGGCATGGCGGCGTCACAGACGACCGTCATCGTGTCCCGGAACCAGATTGCCACCCTTTCCGGATCGGATCGGACCTCTTCGGCGATTTCCGGCCAGGCCGCGACGTTGGCGGCGGCTTCGAGAAGATCTCGATTTAGCCGCTTGAGAGACCAACGTCGCGGGGGGCTGCCTTCTCGGCGGCGGGAGTTGTCGGGGCGGCGGATGGCCACACCGAATACGATGTGGCGGTGGTCAGACAGAGTGACCACCTCCTCCGCGACCCGCCATCCCGACAACATGGCCATGGCAGCGGGAGTCGCCCATGTGAGATCCACGATCGACTCCCCCTGCCACCGCACGCATGTGCTGACGGACCCCCGGTTTACGAGCCGGAGGTCTAGCACAGCCGCCCATTCGAGCAACGTCTCTCCCCTTGCATTGTCCCTAGGGCCGCCCCACGCTCTAGCGTGGGCGTTGAAATCCCCCAGGACGACGAGCGGACGGGGTAGGCATCTGCGAATGCAGTTCGCCAGCCCGTCCAGGTACGCCTCGTAATCGGCGAGGGACCTGTTGGGAGAGACGTAGCAGCCCACTACGGCCAGAGGGCCCCACCTGACCGCCACGAATCCTTGCCCCCTCTCTAGAAGGGAGCAGGGTGGGACACCCTCTCCGCCGCCCCAGTACACAGCTACTGAAGCGGCGTCGTCACCGAACCAGCGAGGATGGTCCGGGACGCTGTAGGGCTCCGCCATGACGGCACGTCATAACACCTACCTGCATGCCAAATTTCAGCCCGATCCGTCCAGTGGTTTAGGCTGTGCGTTGATAGATCACTATGTCAGTCAGTCACCTTAGAGTTATATATATTTAGATTTCATATTTCACTCGTTCACCGACAGAAGATTGGCGTTAAGTAGTTAGTATAGCTGCGTTTCGGTCGATGAGTGAGAGAGCCGGAAGTCCAACGCCCTCGTCCATTTCCGTCCCTCTGCCCCACTTCCTTACAGTAACGGTAACGGGCGAGCCATGCCTTTGGTATTGCAAGCATCTATGGGCTACGATAACTGCTTAACATCGGGCGGGTCGTAAGCTTGTTTTCCGAATTTGTTATATAAAAAAAGTTATTGCAGTGCGCAAATTATGTTACACATTTGGTCCCATCATTTTTCAAGTCACAATAACTTTCTAATTGTATGCAATACTCGCACCATTACCAAACCTTTTCCCATAGAGAAATCCCCTTAAACTCCTACCGGGAAACCCATAAAGGATATGGATAAACTTTGTCCACTAAAAAGTTATTCATTTGTGAACTAACTTTACAATCTGCTTTTTGGCCCAGTGGGTCAATGTAAGCAGATTGTGGACAAAACCTTTGCGTGGTCATTTATTATTTATTCGGTTCACTGCATTTGTTCATTGTTAAGCTTTTTTCTAGTACGCGGTGCAAAGTATAATGGGAATTAATATTAAATAAGCACTATCAAGGTTTTACTGGCGCTAATGGTAAGTACGCAAGAAGAAAACGAACGGAATTATTGATAGTTATATAAAAAACATATATGCGGATAATAATTAGTCGTGTAAAAATCCTCCAAAATGATTGGTCTCCGACCTGCCATTTGGAAGACTGGCTACAATGAAGACAACGATTTTTAACTTATTAATTTGACGGCATACGGCTCAAAAATAAGGTCAAAGTGTTTGGAAAAGTGTCTGCCGTGTAAATTACGCGAGAATATTTACAATTGATTTCAACAAATCTAACAAGATACTTATTACCTCTATTATAACACGGTAGAATTGTTATTGATTTTTAATTGTTTCCAGCTAAGTGCGCGTCTGAGGCGACGTACCACTGGGGCTTCGCGAATGTTCATTTTACATGCATGAATGCTCCCGCTAAGTCTTCATGCATTTTATGTGAGCTTGCTTTTTAGTGAAGTACTTACATAATCCTGTAGGCAGACCCATAAATAACTTGATCATTTAATATTAAATCTGCATGTGTGTGCTCTTTGTGATTTATTTGCTGATACGAAAGGAAATACTCACATATACAATTCTAATGAAGGGAACTCTGAAGATTGTCCGTATGTTGGCTTAGTGTGGACAGATATAAACTTAATGTTGCATAGTGTGGCCACAGTAAGCGATTCGTTTTAGCTCCCTCAACTCTCATCAAAATTATTATTACGACGAATATTTATATTTTATACTTTAGGAAGACCGCTCGACTCACTGCACATGGTGGTGGCGGGTTCGATTTCCGCCGGGGTAAATTTCGGAAGTGGCCTTTTCGTAATTTGCCCAGGTCTGGGTGACTGGAATCGGTCCATTGTACGGTGCCCATACTACAAGCGTTGCTTAGTTTGGGACCATACAGTTGGTGTCTCCATCTGGCTATATTTATTTAAATATTCGCGGACATTAAGACCGTGATTAATGAGCAACTTTTAGCGTTTTATCAGATCCGTGATCATCTGGATGCACGTGGCACGTCTTAACCCGGACATTGCATAGCACGGTACCTTAGACTTCCTGAAAAATATCCTACTAATATTATAAATGCGAAAGTTTGTGAGCGTGGATGTATGTTTGTTACTCCTTCACGCTAAAACTACTAACGGTTTTGGATGAAATTTTGAACACAGATAGTTTATAACCAGGACTAACACACAGGATACTTTTTATCCCGATAATCCCGAAATTTTTGTTAAGTTAAATACTACGCAGACGAAGTCGGTGGGCACAGCTAGTATAGTAATAAATTTGTTTCACTCACTCTTATTTTACATAGCGTAGTGAAATAGAATCTGGGCTATGATGCTTGTAAAATAAACGCATAAATCAGTTGGTACAGCTTGCTGTTTCAGTCTAAATACGAGTACTATTCATTTTCATTTCAAAGTCGGGCAAACTAGCTTAGCTACGTACCTCCTGATTCTTTCAATACCAAATGCATCGCTCGCACGATGCCGACCAGAAGATAGGTAGGATAGAGGGGAGACAGGAGGGAGTGGAATTGGACTCAGGGCTCGCTCAATTATCGTACGAAACACAGCTATAGCTTATTTACGGCTATCTTCTGTGAGAGCGTGGTTGCGTTCCGATCCGGTGGTAGATTTACCCTCGCCACCTCTCCTGGCAGCGGCCCAGGCCGAGGTCGTGTCCCTTGTGGCGCCCTTGAGCTAGCTGCCCCCTGCCCCTCTGGCTGGAGCGCACTTGCGCTCGTCCTCTGTCCGGGTGAAGTTGTTATGGCCACTCTGGCCAACATCATATTATAGTCAATTAAAAAAAAAAACAAAAAAAAAAGAGAGTGTGGTAGGGCCACCCCGTATATGAACTGTATTCAATTAGCTATATATATTGTCAACACCTTTTATAAAACCACCTACATTCTGAGCAAATAAATGATTATTATTATTATTATTTTTATTGTGATGATTTTCCCTCGGTTTTTACACCGGTTTACTAGTGTACACGGGCCTAAGCCAAGTGTACACCAGGTTCCGTATTAGTGAGTGTTGATGGTTGGGATTCAGGTTGTGCGATTATTTCTTCTGTGGTAGGGGTGTGCATGTTAAGTTGGAAATTATTTAAAGTTATGTGTCTGACTGGTGGGGCATCAGTGCGTTGAGTATTGGTATAAATGTTGTCTTGTTCTGTCTGCAGGAATTTCCTGACTATTCGGCACGTGTTCAGAATTGCTGCTTTTTGCAGGACGGAATATATGTTGGGTGGTAGATTGAGGGTATTAAGGGACTGGTGGAGCTGTTTAGGGATAACCCCCGTAGTAGAAAGGACTATCGGCACTATTGTTACTTTTTCAAGATGCCAGAGTCGAGATATTTCGTCTTTTAGTTCGGTGTATTTGGTGAGTTTTTCTGCTATTGTGGTTTGTAAGTTATGAGTGTTAGGAATGGCAATGTCTATGAGATAACCGGTTTTGTTAATTTTATTTATTATGGTGATGTCTGGTCTGTTGTATTGGATTGTTCGGTCAGTAAGTATAGCTCGGTCAAAGTATAATTTAGTCGTGGTATTTTCTAAAACAGTTTCAGGGTTATATTTGTAGTACGGTTGTATATTTGTAACCAGTTTCTGTTGGTAGGCGAGCTGTTGGTGGATGATATTGGCTACTTGGTCATGCCGGTGTTTGTAGTCAGTTTGGACTATGGCTTTACATGCCCCTGTGATATGCTGGATAGTTTCCGGGGAGCTGCTACATTTTCTACAGATGTCGGATGGTAGATTCTTTATAATATACCTTTGGTAATTCCTGGTCTCTATGACTTGGTCCTGTATAGCCATCATAAAGCCTTCAGTCTCCGGGAAGAGATCGCCGCGGCAGAGCCATGCGTTCGACGCCTTTATGTCGACATTAGGTTGGCATAAGTCATGGCGATGTCTTCCATGTAGAGACTTTCCAGTCCACTCAGCTATTTTTGTGTTTTCGTCGGTAAGTTTTTCTTTTGCTTGAGTTGATTCGTCTTGGAGGTTTAGGGGAGTTAATTTTTTATCATTTTGGACTATTGCCTTATGGAGTGTGGAGGTTTCCATTTTATGAAAGAAAAAGTGTCTGAGGTTTGTGATTTGACTATTGTGTAGGTTATTTATGTCAATCAGTCCCCTTCCCCCTTCTTTTCTAGGTAGCGTAAGTCTCTGTAAGCAGGATCTGGGATGGTGTTTACGGAATTTAGTCATTGTGGTATTTATGGAGCGCTGTAAAGCTTTAAGGTCCGATTTTGTCCAGTTAATAATGCCGAAAGAGTAGGTAAGTACTGGTATAGCAAAGGTATTTATAGATTTTACAGTGTTTCGGGAATTTAATTGCGTTTTTAACAGTGAATTTAGTCGGTGTTTAAATTCTTGTTTTAGTTTTTGTTTTATGTTTTTGTGGTGTATTTGTTGTGACTGATTGTATCCTAGGTACTTATATGTCTCGTGAGCATCTAGTGGGTGAATTTGCTCTCCTGTACTGAGTGTGTGGTGGTGTTGGTAGTTCTGTCCTACTCTAATAGAATTAATTTTACATTTATCTATTCCAAATTTCATATTAATGTCGTTGCTGAACGTTTCTGTTAAATTGGCTAGTTCATGTAGTTTATGTTCATTTTCAGCATATAGTTTGATGTCATCCATGTACAGTAAGTGATTTAATAAATTTACTCTGATGTTTGAGTCAGTCTGTTCATATGTGTCCGTATATTTTAGAGAAAAGCCTATTGCAGTAGAGTTTAACATATTAGAAAGGGGATTTAGAGCAAGACAAAACCACAAGGGACTGAGGGCATCTCCTTGGAAAATACCTCGCTGTATTTTTATCGGACTTGTCTCTACTGTCTCTTTGGGTGTCGATAGTCTCAAACGAGTGGTCCAGTTTGACATTACCTTCTTCAGAAATGTCGTGATTTTAGGGTCTACTCTATATATATCTAGAATCTGTGCTAGCCAGGAGTGAGGGACTGAGTCATATGCTTTTTGATAGTCAATGTACATAGTGAATAGGTTAGATTTTGTTTTGTGAACTTGGTTTAAAACAACTGAGTCTATGATTAGCTGCTCTTTACATCCCTGAGAGAACTTTCGGCATCCTTTTTGTTGTTCTGCTAATATGTCATTACTATTAATGTGTTGATATATTAACTCTGAAATACAGGACGTCAGAATTTTATACAGGGTTTGCAGACATGTAATCGGCCGGTATTTAGCTGGGTTGGTAGAGTCATTTTGGTCTTTTGGTATCATGTAAGTGATTCCTGATGTAAAATAGGTTGGCAATGTGTTAGGTTCTTGAATAAAGTTATTTAAAAATTTATGTAGGTATTTATGAGTATTTGTAAATTTCTTGTACCAATAACTGTGTATATAATCTGATCCTGGTGCTTTCCAATTATGTAGATTCTTAATTACTTTTTCGAATATATGTATTGGGATGTTCTCAAAGTTCATGGATTGTATTGTTGTATTGTTATTGATTTCTGTCTGTATCCAGTCAGATTGAGAGTTGTGTGTGGCGCTGTTTTCCCATATTCCTGCCCAGAACTTCAGCAAGTCCTCTGGGTCGGGGGTGTTATTAATATTGTTAGTATTTCGATCCTGTTGTGTATTTGTTGTATTTTGTCTTAACTTGCGGTAAAATAGTTTTTCATTATTGATGACTTGGTTATTTTGTTGTTTTCTAAGAGTGCAAGCTTTATATCTGTGAAGCCTTCCCGAAATGACAGAAAGTTTTTGTTTGAGTGTGTCTAGTGTATGTGAGAGTTGTGAATTTGGTTCTTCATGTACAGAATGGATTTTGTATTGTTCGATTATACCATTTACGTGCTTCGTGAGATTCCTGCTTCTGTTGCCATTTATGTATTGTGTAAGTCTACCTATTTTAGCTCGTAAGTCATTAAGTCAGTCGCGCCCTGCACGCGCTTGCGAACGGGTCGAACATAGGTCTCCCCGCCTATCTCCGCGACAATGTCTGTGAATACGCTAAAATGTGTGAATTGCAATATCGTAATTTGTGAACTTCTATCCTTTATACAAAATAAAATAGATGTGATGGACAATGAGAGCCTAATAAGGATTTGTGACACGGCCTTCACTGTGAATGAGGTGGAGAGTGCCAAGGAGTTGCTGTTTAGTTCAATTAAAACTAACAAGAAGAAAGTGACGAGACGCAAAGAAGGAAAAAAAGTCCGAGACTTAGAGGATATTATATGTGTCTTCAAAGTGACGGAGCCAGATCTTATACCGATCTTTGTTGCGCGTGACTTGCAAAAATTACCGCCAGTTACATTTGACCATGTAGATGTGACCAAATTATTAAAAGATCTGGTGATTGTACGTGCAGAAATCAATGACATAAAAAGTAAATATGCAACAGTCACTCAACTGGATGACTTGAAGCTAGAATTGGGATCAAGCAGGCCCCCATTATCATTGTTAGCGAGCAATATTAATACGAAGAAAAGTGGAGGGTATTCGCTTAAAAGTGGGCCGGTAGGCTTATCACCGGCGCCAGTGCACGATGACGGTGACTCAATGACGAGGTGTGAGAGCGCAGAGCGCACTGAGTCACCCAAATATCGCTCTCGCGCTTGCACACACACCGAGGCAAGCACGGCGGGTGCGCCTGTACCGGTTAACTCAACTTTATTGGAAAATGAAATATGTGAGTCGATTCATGGGTCAGCTGTTTGTAATACAGAGACCAGTAAGTTCGAAAGACCTACTATGGCGGAGATGGCAAGGAATGGTGAGTGGAAAATGCCCAAGAAACCAACAGAAAATTGGACGTTAGTGCAGAATCGGCGGTCTAAGAATCGTTTTTCTGGTAAAATGGGCAAGGCGGCTACGGATTTGTCGGAGAAATTTAAAGCAGCGGAAGTTAAAATCCCGTTGTTTATTTCTAATGTAAGCAAAGATGTATCGTTGGAGGACATATGCAAATACATCAAAAATAAAACGGCTGAGGTCGTTTCGCTTGAGAAAATTACAATGATGAAGGAAAAGCCATACAATGCCTTTAAAGTTCTTGTTAACAAAAGCAAGCTGGACGTTTTTCTAGATGATCAGATATGGCCTGATGGCGTGACATTTAGGCGCTTTATTCATTTCAGGAATAGAAGAGAAGACAAAGATAAGGCAGTTTTTGGAGCTGAGGCAACAACAAAATACAAATCGAATAATGGATAGTATTTCAAAAATGAACATAATAACATTCAATTGTAAAAATGTGAAAAGGTCGGTGAATTGTGTGCGTTCACTGTGCAAAACAGCTGACATTGTTTTGTTGCAAGAAACGTGGTTATATCCACATGATATGGCCTTCCTTGATAGTATTGATCAGGAATTCAGTTACACGGGAAAGTCGTCAGTGGACACGTCAGCAGGCATGTGTAAAGGGAGACCCTACGGAGGGCTGGCCATACTATGGCGGAAAACTGCATTCAACTACGTGAGTGTGGTACAAAGTAACAGTAAACGTATATGTGCAGTGAATGTAGTGGTAAACAACAGGTGTTTTGTGGTTATAAATATGTATATGCCGACGGAATGTCACGACAATCTGCCACTTTTTACAGAGTGTCTTAGTGAAATGTATTCTATTATACAAAATAATAATGCTGAATCAGTGTATGTGTTGGGAGATTTCAATGCGCACCCGGGTGAGTCATTTTATGATGAACTTATTAGTTTTTGTAGTGAGCAGGAATTATTATGTGCGGACATAGATTTTTTAGGCATACTATCGCAAACGTATACGTTCATCAGTGACGCACACGGGTGTAAGCGTTGGCTCGACCACTGTCTTGTTACACAAGCGGCGGGAAAAACAATTGTAAACATTGAGGTTATTTATGATACGTTTTGGTCAGATCACTTTCCCTTGAAAATAGAATGTGATGTAAATGTTATCAGATTGAAAACATGTGAAATTAAATCATCGCTTAACGGTGTTCAATGGGGTGAAAGAAGCCCTGATGAAATAAAAGAATACTCGTCGCTGTGTAACAATAAATTAAAAAGTTTAGATTTTCCTGACGATTTTGAACTATGTGCTGATATTTTTTGTGATAATCCCCACCATAGGGCATTGTTGGATTCGATGTATAAAAACATAGTATCGATATTAAGTGAGGCAGCCACTGTAAACAAAGTATCTAAAGGCATCGTTAGAAAGAAAGGTATAAAAGGCTGGAACAAGCATGTCAAAGAGTTTCATACTCGAGCAAGGTCTAAGTTTAAGTTGTGGAAGTGGTATGGGGAACCCAGTAGTGGGCCAATTTATGAGGATATGATTTTAAGTCGTAAGGTATTTAAATCAAAATTGAAATGGGTAATTAAGAACCAAGAAAAAATAGAAATGGATATATTGGCCTCGCTTCATTCTAAGAAATGTTTCTCAGCTTTTTGGAAAGGCACTAAAAAGCTTAATATATCTCCAAGCTTACCAGCTAGCGTGGAGGGTGAGAGTGACCACACTGGAATAGCTAATGTATTTAAGGAACAATTTATTGTAAGCTCACCTCTTGAGTCTGTGGTGAGGGTGAACGATGCTGAGTCCAGTCAATCAGGAATACCCCTTAGGTTTACGTGCACAGAGATAAGAAATGTCATTAAATGTATGAAGCGGGGAAAATCTCCTGGTCATGACGGACTCAGCATTGAGCATCTTCAAAATGCTGGTTTGCACTTGCCAAGAGTGTTAACTATGTTTTTTAATCTATGTGTGGGGCATTCTTACCTACCACAGGTGATGCTGGATACATTAGTTGTACCTATTGTTAAGAATCGGACAGGAGACATAGCAGACAAAGGGAATTATAGGCCAATCTCACTGGCAACGGTGATAGCTAAAGTATTTGATAGTGTGCTGGACGCGCACCTCAGTCTATATACAAAACTGCACGACACACAGTTTGGTTTTCGTGCTGGGCTGTCTACTGAGAGTGCAATTTTTGCGTTGAAGCACACTATCAAGTATTATACGGACAGAAAGACACCAGTGTATGCTTGTTTCCTGGACCTTTCCAAAGCTTTCGACCTGGTTTCATATAAGGTGTTATGGGGGAAGCTTCGGGAAGCGGGAGTTCCTGCTTCATTAGTTTCGATATTATCTCTCTGGTATGATAAGCAGATGAACTTTGTCAAATGGTCCAATGCATTGTCGGACCCGTATAAACTCAAATGTGGTGTTAGGCAGGGAGGTCTTACTTCCCCGAGACTGTTTAATATTTATGTTAACAACTTGCTTGTTGAGCTCAGCAGCACTCATGTCGGTTGCCATATAGACGGAGTTAGTTTAAATAACTTAAGCTACGCAGACGATATGGTGCTGCTTAGCCCGACAATCGGTGGAATTAGGAAACTACTGACCATTTGTGAAAGATACGCCGAGCAGCATGGCCTAAAATATAATCCTACAAAGAGTGAGCTGTTGGTGTTTAGAGGAAGAAATAAAAGTCCCTCATTTGTCCCTCCCGTAGAACTAAACGGTTCACTTTTACAGAGGGTTTCACAATTTAAATATTTGGGCCATATTGTGACGGAGGATCTTAAAGATGACTTAGATATGGAGAGAGAGCGCAGGGCGATGGCTGTGAGGGGAAACATGTTGGCACGCAGGTTTGCTGGTTGCTCAGCGCCGGTTAAAATAACACTTTTTAAGGCGTTTTGTCAAATATTTTACACCAGCAGTCTGTGGGCTAATCATACCCAAAAAGCAGACAGCGCACTGCGCATTCAATATAACAATGCCTTCAGGGCGCTGTTGAGGCTTCCACCTTACTGTAGTGCATCAGGAATGTTCGCTGATGCGCACACTGATGATTATTTCGCAATCATGCGCAAAAAAGTGGCATCGGTTATGTGCAGGGTGAGGGGAAGTAGCAACAGCATTCTGAAGGTATTTTCAGAAAGGACGGAAGGGCCTACAATGGATAGGTTTATCAAGCTACATGTCAGACATGGGACTTGATAAATCGTCCTCAAAGTGAATGCTGTGTTTTTTGTTTGGCTTTGTTTTTGTTTTGTTTTTGTACTCATGTGTGCCTTAGTGTTCTACTAACATAGTATTTAAGTTTCCGTAAAACTAAAACGCTATGGGCCGTCGAAGCCTGATAATAAACGATTTTTATTTATTATTTTATTTATTAAGTCGTTCTTCTAATCGTCTCTGCCAATTCGGTTTGTAATCTTTTCGGTTATAGCTAGAGTTTTCGATAGGTTCTAATCTAATTCTGGCCCCATTGATCTTGGCAGCGGTCCATGCAGCACAATATATGAGCGTCTGTAGTGTCTTAAAGTCAATTTCGCTATTAACGTTATCTTGTATAATTACTTTATCAAGGTACTCAACTATTTTTGCAAGCTTTTTAGAGGGTTTTTGTTTAGGTATATAAATTCTAGATGTCGGATCAGTGTTTTTGAAATGCTCAAAGGTTTGTTGGAAAGTTGTATCTATTTCCAGATTTCTTTCTAGTTCTGCTTGTGGGTTTGTGACGTTATTTTCAGAAGGGATTTGTTCTATGGTGCTTAAGAATTGCATGTCATTATTTTCAGTATTATCTAAGTCTGCAGTCTGGGTGTAGTTTGTATCATTGCTGTTGTTATTTATCTGATTTGCGTTCAGTGAGAGTTCATTAGATACATCGTTCTTTATTTCATTGAGTCTGTTGTCGGTAATGTATTTGCTATTTATTATTGCCCTTCTCTGGTCCGCTATTCTTTGTTCGCTTAAGTGGGCAAGTGCAGGGAACCTCTGTACAAAATCTTGGTGAAGTAATTTTCGGTATGCAGTTCTATTGGTGTCCATTTGTGTTATTCGAAAGTACGATCGTATTATTGCTTCATTGTGTTCGTTAGTCCATCTCATTCGGGAATGCGGGTATGCATGTTGTACATCGGCAGGTAAACACTGAACTTGAGTAGTCTGGGATCTAGAAGTCTGATAAGTTGGATTTGCTGTTGTTGCTTGTTGTGTTTGCGAATGTGGGTTTATATGTTGAGTGTTACTATATGTATGTAGGTTTTTTAGTTCTTCTCTAATTTGATCGTAAATAGATTCTATTGTTGATTGTGGTAATAGCTTACTTCTTACTATAGCTCGGCGTTGGTCTCCTACTCTTTGACGGCTAACTGACATATTCGGGTACTTTTCAATGAATTTTAGATGTAGTGGTTCTAAATATGTTTTTGTGTCGGTATCCAGTGCTGTTAATTGCAAGTAAGTGCGCAGAATGAATTGATTCATCTCGTTTGTCCATCGTCTGCGCGGACGAGATATGCCCGAGGTGGATGCGGGTTCAGAGTCAAGATTGACATCCTGCACAACACCATCGAGCGTGGTGGTACTTGACAAGGTTGATGTGCGCCTTGTCATGTATGAAGGGCGAGTCGAAGGGATGGAAGAAAACAATGAGTGCGTATCATCGCCCGATGATGACTCGGCTGTAGCTTCTACGCCGCGAGCCCGCCTGCTCAGCTCTCGGCGACCGGCTGTAGTATTTTGTGTGACGAGGGCCCGCCTGCTCAGCTCCTCGTCACCGGTGTCTCGCGAACTGAGGCACCCAGCACCGGCTCCAGGTGCGCCCCGGCGACCCCCGGGCAGCGACCGTAAATTATAATGTCTTTTGTTCTGCTCCATGAGGGTTGTTGTTGGGATGATTAGTTCGGAGAGGGTAAGCTAAGGTGTTATAGGCTTGTTATGATAGTATCTCCCACCTGGGGTTTATGGTCAAGATGTGCTGACACGGTAATGGTACCTCCTCTCTTTAAGCCCCCCCACCACGGCAAGGTTCATCCCTGGGGGGTTATTATTATTATTATTATTATTATAGCTTTATCACCATCGAACCCTTATCACTACATAGTATAAAACAAAGTCGCTTCCCGCTGTCTGTCTGTCCCTATGTATGCTTAGACCTATAAAACTACGCAACGGATTTTGATGACGTTTTTTTTAATAGATACAGTGATTCAAGAGGCAAGTTTATATGTATAATACATGCATAATTATAGTAGAGAAACACTGATAAAAAATACCCATGCGAAACCGGGGCGGGTAGCTAGTAATACTAAATTTATAAAAGTTGGCAACCCTAGTCGAAGTATTGAATGTATCGTTCAATAGCGTCTAGCAGAGGTCACGATGGAAAGGCGAAGCTTGTCATTAGTTAGAGTTGACACCCAATAAATCTAGAGTAGTATTAAACGGTTTAATTGGATCTGCGGTGGGCACATCCAATATGTTAGTGGCGTTTTGTCATAATTTGATACTTAACTTACTTAAAGATTTATGATTTAAGGATTTCAACATACTACTTATAGGTATACTATTATTATAACGATACTCGTTTCCAAGGAGTTCGTAGGAATGGATAAAGTTAGATATATTATGATGTCTAAAAAAATTGTTGCAACTATATATATTTTATGATTTAATATGGGTAATAAATTCTATATTGATTTCTTATATTTACGCGAATACTACACATTGAAATAAAACTATTTTTACGGATTATATCGCGTTTATTTTTACTTTTTATGTTCCCGACGTTTCGGCTGCTTTACAGCAGCCATGGTCACGGGGGGACTGAGGTGTTAGACGTCCTGATGTCATAGTTAGTAACTGGGTACCCTCATATTTAGTTGTTGTTTGCGGTCCGATCCACGCAGAAAGTGCTCACAGTGTCTCGAGGTCTTGCAATGGTACACTTGGTTTTGGATTTAATTATATTAATTACTGGATCCCAAGTTGGTGGTAGCACCCAGCCATCTTCCCTATTGAAATTTGGATGTTTTTTAATTTCAATGGCCTCACGTATCATCCTTGGTCGGAATCGGTGTTCTTTTGCGAGGATCTGTGGTTTATCAAATCTGATATAATGGCGGGTGCGGTCCTGTACATGTTCACAGATTGCAGACTTCGTGGAGCGCCGGTGTTTCACGTCAGCTATGTGTTCTTTTACGCGGGTTTTTACTGATCTTTTAGTTTGCCCTATGTAGGAGAGCCCACATTCACAATCGAGTTTGTATACCCCTGCATCTTGTAGAGGAATGTGACACTTGACAGGTGGTAAGAAACTGACTAATCTTCTTAGGTGGCTTGAAGTAAGTTTTGATTGAAGCCCGTTTCAAGATGTAGCCAATCTTGTCTGTGACACCTCTTATGTATAGTAGTACAGCAGGTAGACGCTCGACTGTGGCTGGTTTCACTCGGTCACTGTGATGGCGGCGCGGGATCCGAAGCTTGTTGTCATGCAATACTTGCTTGACGTGACGGATCTCGGCAGCCAGGTGTTCCTCATCACAGATCCCTTGTGCTCTCTGAAACAAAGATTTACCCACGGTAGCTAACTGTGTTGGATGGTGGTGAGATTCACCGTTTAAGTACCTATCGGTATGGGTCTTTTTCCTATACACGGTGTGGCCTAAGGTGTTATCAGGATTACGGATCACTAGAACATCTAAGAATGCTAGAGAGTTGTTGGCCTCTAACTCCATTGTAAATTTGATTTTAGAGTGTATGGAGTTAAGATGGTCTAGAAATGCTGTTATTTTGTCAGATGGTAATATTGTGAAAGTATCGTCTACGTACCGCTTGTAGAATCTTGGGGTCACAGGTGAAGTGCGAAGGGCTGTCTCCTCAAAGTCTTCCATGAATATATCGGCGACAACGGGAGAAACAGGGGAGCCCATCGCTACACCATCTACTTGCTTGTAGAACTGTTCATTCCACAACAGATACCCAGATGTAAGGCAATGTCTTAAGAGTTCAGCATATTCCTCCGGCATGTTGTTCTCTGCTAGCTTCTTTGATACTATTGTGATGCAGTCTGCTACAGGTATACAGGTAAACAAGGACTGAACATCAAAACTGACCATAGTTTCATTGTCTGCAAGATGTAGATGTTTAATCTCACTGACAAAATGGTATGAATCCTTTGTATGTGCTCTTGTGTGTCCTCTTAGTAGTGAGAGCACCTTCGCTACGTGCTGGGCCAGACTGTATGTTGGTGTGTCAATCTGGCTTACAATGGGACGCAGCGGGGCCTCGGGCTTGTGTATTTTAGGTAACCCATACGTCTACACCTCAGTCCCCCCGTGACCATGGCTGCTGTAAAGCAGCCGAAACGTCGGGAACATAAAAAGTAAAAATAAACGCGATATAATCCGTAAAAATAGTTTTATTTCAATAATAAATTCTAATTAATTAGTCAATAAAATAAAGGGCCTCCTACGGAAATGTTGATATTTCCAAACATTTTTTTTCGTGATATAAAACTAAATGAAAATTATATGTTTTGTAGTAACGTACCAAAAATTATATTATGCAATGCAAGTAATGGTGTTGAGCACATCCCATAGACATTTTTTTTTGTTACTCTTTTTTTGGACTAAATTAGATTAATAGTACCCAAAAACACCAAATTAATCTGGCCAAGATGAAACCTTTTATTTATGTAACAGAATTGTAACACACTTATTATTAGCTGTTATAATGAAATTCGTTTCAAGTTTAGTAAATCAATTAAATATAAATAATTGGAACACAATTTTGTTAATACCTGTACCTGCGTGGTGTTCCATTTAAATTGTTGGACATCCAATAAATTCAATACGCGTAATCTGATTAACACATTCCGATACTTTGCACAGTCGAGGTGAATTTTCATTTTCCAAATTAATCTGTTCCAATAATGTAGGTACTTATTTAAATGGACAGTGAATTTAAATTCGGAAATTGTAGATCTGCTAAAGTTATCTTGTTGATTAGTTGGAATTTTGTGATAAGTAATTTGTAGGTAACCTTCTCATTACTTATTATAGGACCTAGAGTCCTATACAGAGGAGCAGATTGTGGTAGATTAAATAAAAACATATATGGAGACCAGACAAGATGTTTAATGTACAGCGTATTTTGACAGACAGAAAATAATTTTATGTAAAAAACAATTGCTAGTATAAATTACACGGAATTTAAATACTAACTATAAGAACAGGCCAGTGCTTTGATGATTTCCACCACGTAGGTTTCAACACTTATTATGCACTATTTATTTTTATTACCTATTGTTTTGCTTTCCCAATTCTAACATGCGCTTGACTATCTATTTGTTTTAAACATAACTTTAAACTACCAAACGCAACTGTCTACCCTATTTAACACTGTGTGTGCTACCTGAGGAAAATGTAGTTGATTGTGCATTTGTGTATCCTGTACTTAACTAAAACTGTGTTTCAACTGCCATAATGTACAATTGTTTGTTTTCCCAAATAAATAAAATAAAATAAAATACACACATTTAGCATTTCGCATTTCGCCCTAATAAATGCTGAAGATGATGTACTTTAACTATTATTTCGGACTTTAGCAACATACCGTATAAAATACCAGAATCGTTTTTTTTTTAAATTAGTCCTGAGACTTCCGTTCGTAAAATGAGCGCATAACTATTTACAGGCGCTGAAAATTAACGGAACAACCTTTCCCACCCACCCTCCATCCTATTCTACTTAGGTTAAAAGCCTCTCTGCTATCTTTGTGTACAATTCACCTTAAATTTAATTCACAACACAATAAGAGCATTAATAGACCGGTGAAATGGTACCAGGTAGATATCGTAAATCATAAGTCATTTAAGTTGAATGACTGTCGAGTTTTTATTCAAAGAACGAACGAATGAATGAAGAACCGATGAATCATTTTGAATAACGAAAATAAATCATATCTGTTTCGGTGTTCAGAGGGCGCTTTCGTTGAGTGGTGCGAGCAGACAGACGATTTTATATTTATTTTTATCACTACAGAGTATAAAACAAAGTCGCTTCCCGCTGTCTGTCCCTATGTATGCTTAGATCTTTAAAACTACGCAACGGATTTTGATGCGGGTTTTTTAATAGATAGAGTGATTCAAGAGGATGGTGTATATTATGTATTATACATGCATAATATAGTAGAGAAACACTGATAATTTTAGAGCCGTGCTATTATTAATACGAAAGTTTGTGAGTGTGGATGTATGTTACTCCTTCACGTAAAAACTACTGAACGGATTTGGATGAAATTTGGAACACAAATAGTTTATAACCGGGATTAACACATAGGATACTTTTTATCCCGATAATTCCGATATTTTTGCTAAGTTAGCTACTACGCGGACGAAGTCGCGGGCATAAACTAGTTTTTTATCTAACAAAGTTATATATAGTAGTGTATAACAAACGAGTGCACGAGCTGTCTGATGTTAAGCAGTTACCGTACCCTACAAATAGATGCTTGCAATACCAATTGAATTGCTTGCACGATGCCGGCCTGAAGCGGAGTTGGATAGAGGGAAAGGAGTGGGATTGAGAGAGGGGAAGGGAGTGGGATTGAGAAAGGGGAAGGGAGTGGGATTGAGAAAGGGGAAGGAAGGAGGGGTTGGGCTTCGGGCTCTCTCACTTATCGTACCAAACGCAGCTTTGAAATAGCTGCTTAACGCCGATCTTCTGAGAAAAGGTGGACTACCCTAGTCGAGCAAGCCGGTAAATGAGGTGTAGTTAATGATTTAAATCGATTACCTACCAAATAAAAGGAATTTCTATAATAGGTATGTGAAAAATATACTTAATTCATTATTAGTTCTGCCACACACTCCCTCCGCTGTAACTCCTGTAAGCCAGGATCGACAATGGTGTCCAAAGATGAAAATGTCCTAAAGTAACATCGTGGTTTTTTTTTCAAATTCAATATTAGTCTTAGCTTATCGGCTAGTCTAGATTCAGATAGTCTAGACTTCGTGACATTCGTATTGTCGAATCCTACCAACTCTTAACTCCATCTTTTTTGTGGTATATCGTCTGAACTAACGACCAAAAATATAGAATTTACAATATTGTTTTCTTATATTTACGCGAATACTACACAATTGAAATAAAACTATTTTTACGGATTTTATCGCGTTTATTTACTTTTTTATGATCCCGACGTTTCGGTTGCTTTACAGCAACTGTGGTCACAGGGGGACTGAGGTGTTAGATGTCCTGATGTCATAGGTAAAAAACTGGGTACCCTCAAAATTTGGATGATATTTGTGGGGAACATAAAAATGTTAATAAACGCGATATAATCCGTAAAAATGGCTTTATTTCAATAGAATTTACAATGTCACGGATGTATCGATTATCGTTGCTATAAATACCACCCTTGCAATTATTCTTGTATCGCAAACACTTAAAGAATTATAAGCATTTCCTGTTCATCCCAATGGTCCGTCTACTCGGAATCAAGCGTGGACCTGAAGATTTGACTTTACAGAGGTGCTCTTGATAAATTGTCTTCTGTTTTGATAATAATACGGGATTTAACAAGTGAATGGGCGTAATAAACATAAATGGTGGAGAAAATTCAGATAAATCGGTGAAAAATATGGTAGAACCACCACTTGGTGCAGTCCTTCGGAGTTTGTTAGAGGTTTTTCTTCTTATTAAATAAAATACTGTTTGCTGGTTACTGAATGATTTAATGAATAAATAAGACATATCTATCAAAATCCTATGCACACAACGCTTGCAAGTACAAAATCGTCTTAGCGACATCTATTGCGATGATGATAAACGACAGGTTCTTAGTTCAAAAATTGAAACATTCTAAAAGTAATAATACCTACGTTGTACATTTATATATTTTTTCATTACTCATACTCTGAAAGTAGGTCTGAAGTGGCCTGAGAAGCGGGTTGAAAGTAATACTTTTCAGGCCCGGGAGTTTCGCTTTCAACTGACAGCTGTCAAATTATTAAAAAAAAACTAGGTCCATTTTCACATTTCTATGGAACCATGTTCAAACTTTTTCTACAGTCACTCAATTACAGCACGATGTAAAATTGAAATAACATAAAGTTAAGTATTAATTCAAGAATATATTTTTTTAAATGACTTAATTATAATTTAGTTTCAACAATTTCTTTAAAATAACATAGAGTTGGGCAAAATATTTAAAGATGAAAATGAAAAATAATGGCTAAATAATGAAGTTGGCCGGCCAACGAAAAAAAAACAAAATAGGCGGCAATCCGATTTTTTTTTTCGAGTTGTAGAGTATTGTTTATACTTCCTTGTATTATTTCTTTAGCCAAATCCTGTTTTTATTTTTATTTTCCTTGTATTCGTAATGAAAAGCACAGTGTTTACCTCGGGAGAAAGACTTATTGTGTCCCTCGAACTATTAGCGCCCTCGCTACGCTCGGGCGCCAAACCCCGTCTCGTGACAAAATAAGTAACTTTCACCACTCATGTAACAATGTACTATTTAATAATTGAATTGAAGTTTCGATTTTTCAGGCAACCGTGTTCTATAACACTTCACCTGAATTCCCAGGTGAAAGGGTGAGCGAGCAGTGATTACCTAAACATCCATATTTTTTTAAACAGTTATACGACGCGCGAGACGAGTTAACTCTGAACTAGTGTTGCCCAACTATCGATTGTCTATCGATAGCATTGCAATACTACCTATCGTGGCGCAGTTGTATGAAGCTATTACTTTGTTCCGCTTTACTTTACTTTACTTTCTGACGGCAGAAATAACATGAAAATTATTAGTCACGCCTATTGCCGAGCCAGGAATCACATATTGAGCTTCATCCATATCCATAAATTATTTCCTTTTTATTGTAAAATAGAAAATTTTAACTTAACCCAGATACGGTACAGTGTATAACGCGTGCGTACGAATGACGTCACGTCCGTTCCCCGCGAGCCTCTGGCTTCCGGCCCGCACGCCTCGCATCCGGCACCTGCCTTCACAAAGGCTAGAACACCCCTCTTTATTTAACGTTTCTTTGTAAGCCCGCTCGCGTCACCTGTTTCATTTTAATATTGTTATGGTTTATTAATGCGCAAATTTCGTTCCCGAATTCCATGAATCAGTTTTGTTATAAGAACGTTTAATTTTCGGTTGAAATTTTATGCGAAAAAATGTATGTACCTACTTTTAATTAAGTTTGCGGCAACGAGCAAATCTGCTGTCTGCAAACACATTTAACTTTGGATTAGATACACATTGGCTAAACAAATTGACTGAACCAACATATTTTTAACCCCCGACGAAAACAGAGGGGAGTTATAAGTGTGTCTGTCTGTGGCATCGTAGCGCCCAAGCGGATGAACTGACTTCAATTTAGTTTTTTTTTATGCAAAGGTATCTTGATCGAGAATGTTCTTAGCTATGTTTCAAGCAAATCTGTTCAGCCGTTTGAAGATTATCAACTCTTTTGTAGTTTATGAAGGGATGAGCAACCTCCACGGGTCTGATCCACTACGGTTGTTGTTATTGTATGTTTGGGATTTTTAAGGCTGATTGTGGAATAAACCTGGATTTATTACAACCTACATACGTGTATAATATGCTAATACCGTATCGTTCTGCTTGGTCCCCTCCCCAGGATGACTATTATTATGTGGTTGTACAACAAGACCGCAGTATGTAGTATATTATAATGTTTTATGACTCCGAAGGCAAAACGCCGGCCTATTAAAAGGATGTTTATTTGAGAGACCTTTTCATTTTCGTGTCATACCCTTATCAAGGGCACATACTGCCGCGTGACGTCATCATCTTTAGTTACAGTCAAAACGCTTTCCAAACGACGTCTATTAAAACAACTTGGTAATTTAAAGTAAGTTGGTAAATTTAATTCTGTGGTCAGTCTCGGGTTCTATTCTCAGACGTGCAACATTGTCAGACTCTTGTAAAGCTGTAAACGCCTATAAGCATTTAGGTATACGACCGAGATGAGGAAACGATCTTAGGTAGAGGAAATGTAGAGGCAGCAAAAAAAAATTAAAACAATTATTAGCTCTAAATCTGATTTCGTTTTATTCATAACTAGCTGAGCCCGCGACTTCGTCTGCGTGGAATTTAACTTGACAAAAAAGCCCGCTCCCGCGTTCTGAGCCCGCGCGACAGGACCCATTTCTTTAAATTTATTTTTCATAAATAAAAGTAGCATAAGTTACTGCTTATAACAACAGCTATCTACCAGTGAAAGTCCCGTCAAAATCGGTCCAGCCGTTTCCGAGATACTCTTTGATTTCATGTGTTTTTAATTTTTTTACGCGGATCCCTAATTGTTTTCTAAAATTAAAGTAGCCTAAGTCACTCCTTAAAACATCAGCTATCTGCCAGTGAAAGTCCCGTCAACATCGGTCCAGCCGTCTCGGAGATTACCCGGAAAAAACACACACACAGACAGACAGACAGACAAAAAAATTTAAATCGCGTTTTTGCTTTAGGTGAAAATGTGTTAATTTGATATTACAAACAGACACTCCAATTTTATTTATTTGTATGTATAGATAGTAGGTTAAAGGTACTTTAAATCAATTGCACTATCCATGAATATTATATTAGCAGTACCTTTTTTACCGTCAGAAAAAAACTCAAACAATAATCATGTTTCACGAAATATAAAGAAAACACTTTCCACGAATCAGAAATAATAATATAGAAGACTAATAACAGCAGGCATGGTTGGTGATCACTAGACGAGATAGCTGTTTCTTAGACGGTAGAATAACAATTATTATGTTTATAAGGTAATCAACTAATAATAAGATATGTTTTCTTTTAATAATTAAGTAGGTAGTTATCAGTCGCCGCTTTGGCATATACCCGTCCCCACTTCGCGGTGTTAAGTCTAATAAATCCCATTCAACAAGCCACATTCAAGCCAACCTAACCGCATTTAATCTCTACAACACATCCGTTTTATCCAACAATTAACACCGCTGTACATTGAAATCTTTGAATAAATTTCCATACTCGGCTATTTAATTAGTAGCTCGATGCGCTAGCCCTAACGGCCAGTGATTTGAACTGGGTCGGACGGACAATTGTGTACTAATTCGAATACGTTGCTTGGAGATCGTAACTGAGTTAAATGGACACGTATGTGGGGAGAATCTTGTGTGTTCTTGTTTACGGGTAATACAAATATTTTTTTAACAGTCACAACTAAGTACATTTTTGTTCCAGTTATTTTGATTTAAATGCTAAACTACACAACCAATTTTGCTGAAATTTTCTATGAGACAAATCTGAAAGTATAACATGTCAAATAAAAAAATATTCAAATCGGCTTATAAATGACAAAGTTCTGAGGTAACAAACATGAAATAAAATACAACCATATTGAGAACGTCCTCCTTTTTTTGAAGTCGGTTAATAATTTGCTCTTATAATGTCCCTCGTGGGTACGGTCCCAAATACAACGTGAATTTAAGCCTATAATCTACAACTTACGGATATCGAATTTTAATTAAATTAGTGTTTTTTTAATAATTTGTTATATTATAATGAATTGTAAATATAGTCAGACAATATAATATGCTTAATATTTGCATTATTATTAAAATTGATGAATTCATAACTATTCAAAAACAGAAAATTAACAGTTTATTAACCAATAGCGGCCCGCCCCGGCCTCGCACGGGTACATTGCGGTTACATTATTCGAGTTTTAGTAAGGATCCCTAATTTAAAAAAATATATATTATAGCCTATGTCACCCGGGGATAGTGTAGCTTCCCAACCGTGAAATAATTTTTCAAATCGGTTCAGTAGTTTCGGAGCCTATTATTTAAAATGAAAGAGCAGGATTTTTTAATGAAAACACAGGATATTGTTAACCCTACCACCAACTCGGTGACTTCTGCATGTTTAAAAAGTTACGTCTCTGCAATGGAAGTACTTACCTCACATTTTCGGATGCATTTTAAAAACTGCTGTCTCTGAACCCTGGAGTCGCGTGGGGCTGCATTGCAAAATTGAGTTGCATATTGAAGACGAAATTTTTAGAATCCGAATGCGGTGAAACTGTTGGACTTTTCTTACTCTTATTTGTTTTGGGATAGATCCGAGGTAGCGTTGGTTGCATTGCTGGTTCGGCTGCATTTTTATTATATAAGGACTCGGTACATTGATGCTTAGAATTCTCCGTGTATTATCTTTGCTGTTTGAGGTACGAGTTATGTTTATTATGTATGTACACACTCACTAAATACGTTGGTACTTGTCAGGAACAAAAAATATTATTGTTTTATTAGATAAAGAATATTTTTAACTTTACTTTTGACCCCAGTTTCCTCCGTCATCTCTCTAAAATATTAATTAATTTCAACACGTTCTTTAGCTTCTTGCTAGCATCCGTCAGCACTTATGTTTTATGGAAATCTATTCCACCAATTTCATCTAAGCATAGTTTAAAAATAAAATTCATAAGTTCTGTAAGTACCTATGCTACAATTAGTTCTTTACGCACCTACTTACTATGAATCTTGTAACGAAGATTAGTCTCTTGTAAGCTCGCAAACAATTCAAGAGATAGGTAAGGCACCTAATTAAAAAGCTGAAAGAGCTCGCTTCTCCCGAAACTTCGAGAACAATGCGCTAAGCGATGAGACGAGACATCGTGCAGAAGGCCGCGTGGATAGTGTTGGAATTAAGATGATAGTCAAAGCTGCGATAAACTGGTGTTGTTTGAACAAAAGAGACAAATATATTGACCAATAGGAACGCTTTAAAATGATGACATTTTCCATTTGTCGACCGCTTGGCGCAGTGGTTCGAGCGTAGGCCGCTCGGCTCACTGCACATGGTGGTTGAGGGTTCGATTCCCGCCGTGGCAATTTTCGGAAATGGCCTTTTCGTAATTTGCCCTGGTCTGGGTGTAACTGGGATCGCCCCCGGTCCATTGTACGGTACCCATATTACAAGCTCTGCTTAGCTTGGGACCATACAGTTGGTGTGTCTGTCTGGCGATATTTATTATTATTATTTGCTCTTCCTCGCACAGTACGGCTGATGTCAGCAACTATTTAAAAAAACATATATTTAAGATGTTCCGTTTTTAAGCAAGAAGTACCTAATAGGTATGATACCCATGTTGCTAGTGTGAATTTTTGTACATTAAATATTCGTAAATCATAGTGAAAAAGTACTAGGTAATTTTCCATTTTTATTAATCGCTAAATTTAATATGTAATAGGTTGAACTTTTGACCATTTCATTAAATTTCAAATGAGTAGGTACATAGTTCCCATACAATTTACAGGCATTATCTATTGTATTCAAATTCTAAATTGTTCTATGAACACCTTATGCTATTTTTAGTTATATTTCAAATGCAATTATTTTTAATCACAATAGTTTTCGAAAACATGTCATAAATTTTGCAGTAAGTATTTAGTAAACGTGGAAAATACCTGAATATCCACAACAATACGACCGTTTGGCGCAGCGGTTCGAACGTAGGCCACTCGGCTCACTGCACATGACGGTTGCGGGTTAGATTCCTGTCAGGGCAAATTTCGGAAATGGCCTATTCGTAATTTGCCCTGGTCTTTTCGTAATTTATGTTTCCCATAGTACAAGCGTTGCTTAGTTTGGGACCATACAATTGGTGTGTCAGTCTGGCGATATTTATTATATTTAATCCATAATTGTATGTGATTTTTGCTTGATTTTTGACACATTTTTGTATGTGATTTTTGACACAGCTTGGAGAAAATGAAAATTGACCAAAAGAGCTTGTTTATCATCACGTGATCATTATTATTAGGCGATCATTATTACTTGAATTTTCCTTGTAGCTGCAATTTAAAACAGCTAAATCATAAATTGCAAAGGCGGCGGGCAATCGCAGGGTTACCAGGTGGACCGCTCGAGATATTGCCTTCACCTGGACGGCAGCGTTTTTCAAATAAATTGCTTCAAATCAGCGCACTGCAGTGCAAGGGTTATTCGCTTTTTTTAGGGCCTGTGCACACCATGTTTTAAAACGCGCCGTCGACGCGCGTTTGTAGCGATACAGACGTGATACCTTTGTAGGATAAAAGCGCGCCGTCGTCAACGCACGTTTCTAAAACGCACGTTGACGGCAAAACGTGGTGTGCACAGGCCCTTAGTATGATTCTCAAAAAGTCGTCATTGACGTATTCTGAAAATGAATTAAAGGAAATGATCACAGGGATGAAAGGTGCCTTCCGAGAACTAAGGATTTACCTATTTAATACGGAATTACCTAACACCGAACAATATTATCTTGTAAGTATTTTTTTTTATATAACAATGTTGGCAAACGAGCGAACCACCCGCCTGATGTTAAGCACTTACCGTGGCTTATACTAGATGAAACAGGAAGGGTATACAATTTTTTTGCAACTATGTAAATCTAAAACTATCGGCTTTGTCGGACACTTGAAGTACTAAAGGTTTTGTTCATAAAATCTGTCAACAGCTGTATCCCTATAACACCTTCTGTTTTTTAAGTTTCCTCCAAAGCTGATAGTTTTAGATTTCGCAGTTAAATTTTGAAACAAAAGTATACCCTTTCTGTTTTCAACCTGTAGATAGATGTTTGTAATACCAATGGCAAAGCTCGCATGTTGCCAACTTAAATGGGAGTGAGAATTGGGATTGGAGGCGAAGAGGGCGATATACTTCTGGCTCTGTCACTAATCGTATAAAACGCAGCTATTGTATCTTTTTGCCAAAAATCATAAGGCGCCTCTCTAGCCCGCGAAATTCGAGTATTTTTATAGTTTATCCAAAATCTGAAAACATTTAATACAACATTTTGTGATTTGCGATAAACACAGTGTGCAGTGCGTTTATTAATACATTTATTGTACTCTAAATATTATCGCGGTGGATATGATACTAGTAAATCACTAAACATACAAAAATTGACAGATTATCTGGATAGCTGTCGTTCTTGAAATGTTTTAGGGTAAGTTGGATATATCAATAAATGCAATGCACACGGTCTTTGTCGCGAATTACAAAATGTGCCTTTTATTATTGTCAGATTTCAAAAAATCTCAAAAAATTTGAACTTAGCGGGCTAGATGGGCGCTTTAGCCTTAACGTGTAATATTCCTGAGCAAACCTTATCATTAAAGCAGATTTCGCGTGAGTCGAGTGATGCCTCTGATTCAGCCTCTGATAAATACAAGGCAACTGAAGCGTCTCTTCAAAAAATATACCTTCCAGCGAGTGGGCGTCGTAAACGGAAGATAGATAAAGCGTATAATTTACGAGGCTTTTAGTGCTAATAGCGAGCTTTTATTGCACGCCCATCATAAAGTCAAACTGAAGGTGCTGTGCTGAGGATTTTAAGCTCTGAATGCAGACTTTCTGGTTGGATGTGCCTTTTAGTGAAGGTTGGTATTGGACGCTATCTATAAACTTGTTATTTTTAATGTCAAGCAACTATAGCTTAAGGTAACTGCTTAACATTAGGCTGGTCGTACTCTTGTTAAGAACTTGTACAGGTTGAAACAGAAAGGGTATACTTTTTAACCGACTTCCAAAAAGGAGGAGGTTATAATTTTATGTACGTCTGTATGTTTTTTTCCAAAACACTATCAGCTTTGGAGGTAACTAGAAAAACAAAAGGTGTTAAAGAAAATATACAGCTGTTGACAGATTTTAGAAGTCTACAAAACCTTTAGTACTTAAACTGTCCCACAAAGCCGATAGTTTTAGATTTACAACGTAAATTTGCAAAAAAATTGTATACCCTTTTTCACCTCCTCCTCCGCGTGTCGTTTTCCTCATTATTGGGGGTCGTGACTCCCCCGCTGCATCAGTTTCTCCCGTACGATTTCCCGCCATCTGCTGCGATCCTTTGCTTCATGAAGGGCATTGTGGAAGTTGATGTTCAGAGAAGATCGTATTTGGTCCGACCATCTCGTGGGCTTGCATCTACCTTGCCTGTCACCATCAGCTGTTCAAGATTATGACCTCCTTTACCTTTCACTTGGTATAAAAGAAAAAAAAACTATTTCTCTTTTGTGGAAATAACATGGCAATATGGCAGCACCTCTGATGGCTACTTAAACTCTCTGTGTCTCTCATTTCTGCCAGCGGCATATCTTCTAGTTTACGGCTCCAGTTTCCGAGGTCCAACCCAAATGCTTTTTATAACGATATCAGTATTTGAGGAACATTTATTTGATTTTTTTATGGTGATAACTGCTCGCTCGTAGTATTAAATAAAAATTGTTTACGATACTTTTTAGTACAGCTTTTGAATATTTTATTGAAACATCCTAGAGATATATTGCGTTTAACATTTCAAAGAGGACTTGGCGTGAAAAAATCTGCGTAAAAATATAATGATGGCAGAGCACCCTCTATATAAATGTGTGTCATTATAGCGGGTGATTGGAATATTTAAATTTTAACTAGTTACGTTTGGTTTTCTTATTTAGAAACTGTTAACAAACTTGTACACTGTAACTTGTATTTAAATTTACTTTAGTACTTTGTTTTAGTACAATTAGGGATGTAATTATGTAGAAATCAATTAAGTAAAATAGTCGTTGTTCAATCGTAGTTTGTAAGTAGGATCTTGTTTTCTTTTCTTTTTTATATATATATAATTATATTTATATATATATTAATGGCCTCTTACAATTGGGTCAAGCCCAATATGATTCTGCCAATGTCGAGTAATGAATAGCAATAACAATCACAATTAATAACAATATAAAATACGAAAATGTGACCGTCCATTTTGGAAAACCAAAATGGAGGCCTAGGATCTTTTTGCCGAGACGTTCCTTTCGTCGCTTTATGGTGATATATGACAGATGACGGATGACAGGTGACATATGTAGGTTAGTTCAAGAATGGCTCAAACACAAACTACGTCACTTTTTGACGCGGAACTCTACTATACATCTATATTACGTGAAGCAATAACTTACAAACGATTATTACGAAAATTACGAGGACGGAGGAATACGAAATATGGCACACTTATAGTTTATAATAGAGAAGGAGTGCAGAAAGCTCGTATTCTTATATTATTATACTTAGAAATACATTAAAATCAATAAAGAAAACATTACACACACTACCATGAATTGACACACACATATTTGTAACCTTCATCCCGACTGACAGTCTTAGTGACAAACGGTGACAGTTTTTGGAGGGTGGGACTTCCATGGTGCATTCTGCGTGGCAGTATCAAATAGTCTTTGACAATAAAACCTTACCTTAATGACGTTTAAAATTAAAATTTAAATGAATTATGATCGAATTTCGACCATTATAACGGGAATACTAGTTCTTACTAAAAACCTGTGGCAAAATCGACCCTATTTACTATCGCAGAGCACTTACCCAAATGTATTCAATCCGTGCCGGCACCTCCACTTTGTGGTGATATAATCATAAAACACTAGCTATATTAGGTCGGCGAGTATTCCTGTCACGTTACGCTTCCATGCTCCCCGCTCTATCAATCACTCGGTTGATCTGATACCGTTGTATACAAAAGAGATCAGATGCAAAAGGTTTGGTCCGCACAAAGCGGGATACCGTCCCACACAGACCAAGAAAGTGAATGGTGATGAGATACGTAGAAACAATAAAAAACAAAATAAAAGTCTCTAATCATTCGATCGTTGTTGACCGATAAAATGATCGAAATTTCTCTATTCAGAAAATGTCGTTCGTCATCGACGTCATTCTATCATCGATCAATGGATCGATCGATTGGTCGAACCCTAAAACCTATAAATAAATCTGAAAAAAATGTTTGCATATTCGACCGACGTCTGTCACCGCCATAACATAAAGGTGAGGTAAGATCAGGATTTATTACTGGTATTATGGTTATTTATAAATTGTGCCTAAATACTTGGAAACTAGAGCACTCTGAGAGAAAAAATAGGTATGTGTTCGCATAAGAGCGAAAGTAAATAGGTGGAGTAGTCTTTTCTGATGTTCGATTTGTTTACGAAAACCCTTTTTTTTGTTTCCTTTCATTAAAAAAGTAATATTATAATGTATTTTCTTATTGAACAAAAATACAAAAAATAATACCTAATTCTAGGATGATATCGGAATTTAAAAACAAGGAATTCAAATTGGTTTCACGTGTGTATACAAAAAAACTAAAGGTATTTCTGTGTTTACCTATATTGTGGATCCGGCCCCCTGCGGGACCGGCGCGAACCGTGTTCTAATTTATTAAACACTATACCTACATTATTGTACGGAACCTTCCTCCATTACCGAACATGTTAACCCTTTTGGGGTTCGATTTTGTGTCATGTCTGCTTGGTGGTCCTTCTAAGAATACAGGTTGTATGAGGAAACTACTTGACCACGTGACGCGGTCGTAAGGGAAGTTTGCTTCTGTTACACCCCCGCAGTTGTGGAAAGACTCAAATACAATTAAACAAAGCATAAGAAAAAGAAACGTAAGCCTGGAACTATGAGAGTGGAAAAATTAAAGATATCAATTCATAAGTGACAGGATTAACTTGTAAGTGGAACGCGTACAGTCGTGCAAAGTTCAGCATGCTCACTTATAAGACAATAGTTGGAAGCCGATCGGATTATAACTCCATCACCAATTACACAAGTTTCCATTAATAGCAAGGGTAAATGCGTGCATAAAGTCTTAGAATAATCGGACAAATCCAGTCTGCAACAAACCTACAAATAATCAAAAGACAGGATTATCCGATGTAGCTATGCACAAAGCAACCAACTCACAAGTACTCCTGCTAACCAAAAGTAAAACCTTGAAAAAGCGATTGTAGGTTGGTTTTAGCTTGCAGAAGTAGTATGCGTGGGGTGGATCTATTTTGCAAAAATACATCAAATTTGAATCTAAGAAAGATATACATAAGCTAATCCAGATTTTTGTAATGATCTGGAAACTAGATCAGATGATTACGAAATCCTCCTTCGATTCTAAATATTCCGATCCTGCAGTCAACCTAAAATTATCGCAAATATTGTTTTTTTTTCGATCAACCTATGTTATATAATATAATGATGTGTAAATTATTATTACTTGCCTCAATCAGTAACAAGTAAAACCTTTAAAAAAATTAGTGTAGTCTATGTCACCCGAATTATAATAACGAATCGATTGACACCCCATTCATCAAAATAGGTTGAGTGGTTTAGGCGCTACAGTGCAACATTAAAATGATACTAACATACATACATACAATACACTGCTGAAAATACAACCCTTCACTTTTACTTACCGTAGTCGGGTTAAAATAACATCAGTTTGTACGACATATGAACCACCCTGGAATTACGTAAACTAAACAACAAACCTATTTTCTTGTAAAACAGCCTCAATGTTTACAGGCAGCAAACATTTGACAAGCAAACATTCGAATATTCCGTTGACTCAGAGGCACAATGGAAAATCTTTCTTGAGCAAATAGTAACGGTTCGAAACCCCGGGGGTGTTTGACTTGATATTATGATATTTGTAGATTTTTTGTTAATATTGACGATGTATAATAGGTTTATTCAGCCATTTTTTTATATACTTACGTATACTAGGTGAAACAAAAAGGGTAGGTAAACTATTTTTTTTGCAACTTTACTTCGTAAATCTAAAATTAACGGCTTCATGGGACAGTTGAAGTACTAAAGGTTTCATAGACTTATGAAATCTAGCAACAGCTGTATCCCTATAACACCTTATGTTTTTCAACTCTCCTCCAAAGCTGATAGTTTTAGAATTAAAAAGTTAAGTTTTGAAAAAAGTATACCCTTTCTGTTTCAACCTGTATATTTTTATTATAGAATAAAGTCGGCAATAAAGCTTGCGACCAGCCTGACAAGCCTATAGATAAATGCTTGCGATACCAAAGAGCTTGCAAGTTGCTGAAATGAATGGGAGTGGGACAGAGTTCAGGTTCTCGTACGAATAATTTTAGCCCTTTTCAGGTCCCACTCCTGGGCACGGGCCTCTCCTCAACACGAGGGGGATTCAGGCCATAATCCACCACGCTGGCCCAGTGCGGGTTGGCGGATTTCACATGTCTTTCGAAAATTGGTTAAATCTTCTAAGATATGCGGGTTTCCTCACGATGTTTTCCTTCACCGTAAGCAAGTGATGATCATATAGAAATTATGAATCGCACATAGATTTCTAAAAATCCAGAGGTTCGAGCCGGGGTTTGAACCCGAGACCTGGTAGCCCGCAAGACGCTTGCTTAACCAATCGGCTATCACTGCTATCTCGGCTATCTCGTACGAAACGCAGCTATAATAACTGCTTGACGCCGATCTTTTGTGAGCGGGTGGTACTACCCCGGTCGCTCCAGCTAGTGTATGAGCTGTAGGTAATTGGCTAGACCTTGGCTCTACCACTGAAGATGTCAAATCCTACTAATATTATAAATGCGAAAGTTTGTGAGTGCGGATGTTTGTTACTCTTTCAGGCAAAAACGACTGAACGGATTTGGATGAAATTTGGAAAACAGATAGTTTATAGCCGGGATTAACATATAGGATACTTATTTTTTTCTTATATTTACGCGAATACTACACATTGAAATAAAACTATTAAAAAAGGAAATGAACGCGATATAATCCGTAAAATAGTTTTATTTCAACATAGGATTCTTTTTATCCCGATAATCCCAAAATTTTTAGTAAGTTAAATTCTACGCGGATGAAGTCGCGGGCACAGGCTAGTCTGTTATACTTATCGAAACTCAAAATGACACTATCACTGTTGCGTTCAAAACCGCGCCGTGAAACACCTAAATCGTGTACATTTGGTACCAAGATAGAGCTCGCCTCAGGGATATTTTTCACGCGCTATCTGCGACGGCCATTTGCAACCAGACCGTGATAAACACGGTGCATAATGAAGCCGAATACCTCATTTTTTTCGCGCTGAAATATTGTTGTAATTTGATGAAAAAAGAGAAATATTTGGCTTTACAGAGATACACAAGACGAATATATTTTCGAAGTTAAAATAAGTCGAGTTCATTGATATTAATCTAAATATATATAACTCAAAGGTGACTGACTGACTGACTGACATAGTGATCTATCAACGCACAGCCCAAACCACTGGACGGATCGGGCTGAAATTTGGCATGCAGGTAGATGTTATGACGTCGGCATCCGCTAAGAAAGGATTTTAATTAATTATATCCCCAAGGGGATAAAATAGGGGATGAAAGTTTGTATGAAACTTTGTCAATTTTAAACCGATCGGGCTGAGACTTTGCATGCATAAAGCTACTATGACGTAGACATCCCCTAAGAAAGGATCAAAATTCAACGCGGAAGTCGCGGGCTCAGCTAGTGTACTATAAGTACGCTATGTTGCGAAATACTGCAGGCAGATAGTGGACGATAGCGGCAAGCTGAAGACAGGGCGCTATGGCGCTCATTAGGGGAGGCCTATGTCCAGCAGGGGACTGATATAGGCTGATGACGATGATGATGATGAATTCACTATACTTAAAGAGATTTTTTAATGTCTAATAAATAAAGTCTAGTACCTATGGGTTACAGCGATGGATCAGAGCGTTAAGGCATGCCAGCTAGGTTTAGAATTTGATGGATTAACTAATAACCACCAAATTTCGTCCGTACATCGGAAAGCAGTAGTTAATTCAAACCATCAGTAAGTGCCGGTTAAGCGCTAAGACCTATATAATTATGAATGCTTTTTAATTAAATTAAAATTAAAATATGTAAGATATGTAAAGGATTCAACTGTATAGATCTCTACTCCTATACTGAAATTAATATTTATTACGTTAACTTATCCTATGTTACTAGAGTATCCACTATTATTACGGCATAATGTCAAAAGATTATAAATTCTATGAGCACCCATTAAGCTTCAAATTGCACTCAAAGCTCCGTAATTTCTAACCCTAACTAGCTCGACCGCATATTCCAGACATTTAGGTCAACCTCCACGGCAACAGCGACCCTCAACGAATGCAAATTAATTGTAGCTCTTGCATCCCTGTTGCATTTTAATCGCAGATTTCAACAAGCTCTCTGAATTCGCGAAAGCGATGTTGCTAACGTGTTTCTCTTTATTAAATTTACCGTATTTAAATAAAAATAAATTAGAAAAAGCAACGATAGCCGATTGGTTAAGCACGCGTCTTTTGGTCACCAGGTCCTGGATTCAAACCCAGACTCGAACCTCTGGGTTTTTCGAAATCAATGTGCTAATATAATTTATATGTGACTAGCTGCCCGCCCCGGCTTCGCACGGGTACATTACGGTTACATTATTCGAGTTTTAGTAAGGATCCCTAATTTTTTTGAAAATATATTATATTTATGTCACCCGGGGATAGTGTAGCTTCCCAACAGTGAAATAATTTTTCAAATCGGTTCAGTAGTTTCGGAGCCTATTCATTACAAACAAACAAACAAAGTTTTCCTCTTTATAATATTAAGTATGATTATCACTTGCTTACGGTGAAGGAAAACACCTGCACGTCTTAGAAAATCTAAACAATGTTCGAAAAAGATGTGAAATCGGCCTGAATCCCTCTGATGCAAAGGGCTAAATTATTATAAGAATATAATATAATAATTTGGCCTTATACTATATAAATTAAATTAAATGCGAGGCATCTATGCCAGATATTCGCATACGTCAGACTGAGGTACGTAAAACACTGCGAAATCTAGACGTGAACAAGGCTAGTGGCCCCGACGGAATACCAGCAGTAGTCCTCAAGACATGTGCGCCAGAGCTTGCTCCTATACTGACACGCTTATACCGCCTCTCCCTTCAAACTGGGCAGGTACCAAAGGCGTGGAAGCTTGCTAACGTACAACCTGTACCGAAAAAGGGCAGTCGTGCTGACCCTGCCAACTACAGACCCATATCGGTCACGTCCATACTCTGCAAGAGTATGGAACGTGTACTGAACAGTAGGCTCCTGGCATACCTAGAAACGAATGACCTTCTCGGTGACCGACAGTATGGCTTTCGCCGGAATCGGTCTACCGGAGATCTTCTAGCGTATGCCACACACATTTGGAGCGAGGCCTTCGAAAGGAATGGAGAGGCGATAGCCGTCTCTCTTGACATTTCGAAGGCCTTTGACAGAGTCTGGCACGATAGTCTTCTTAGCAAGCTTCCATCCTATGGTATATCAGCAGCCCTGTGTGTTTGGATATCAGATTTCCTGAGGGAACGGTCGATACGAGTAGTCCTTGACGGCTTCACATCTGACCAATTGGCAATTAATGCCGGGGTACCTCAGGGGTCAGTTCTCTCTGCTACTCTTTTCCTGCTGCACATAAACGACCTTCTTAGACCTGGTATCTTTGGGTATGCAGATGACAGCACAGTATCAGAGAGATACTTCTCCGACGCACGAGCCGGGGCAACGCTGATTCAGTCCAAAAGAGAGGCTATGGTCGAAAGGTTGAATTTGACCTTGCAGGCAGTCTCCGATTGGGGCGATGCCAACCTGGTCAAGTTCAATGCTTCCAAGACCCAAGCGTGTCTGTTCTCTGCAAAACGGAGTCTGGGTGTTACACTCAGTTCTAAGCTCAATTTCGGTCCCTTTATTGAGTCCAAAGCCAAACTTGCTGCAATGAAGCTGGGCATCCTGGGGAAGGTCAGGCGGTACTTCACACCGGGGCAGCTTCTAAACCTATACCAAGCTCAAGTCCGATCATGTATGGAGTACTGCAGCCATCTTTGGGATGGTTCAGCTAAGTATCAGCTGAAGGCTCTGGACTCAATAGATAAGCGGGCTAGAGGGCTCATTGGCAGCGAATCCCTAGTGCAGGCTAAGTTGCAGAGCCTGGAACATCGACGCAGGGTTGCCAGCCTATCAGTTTTCTACAGAATACATTTCGGGGAGTGTGCGATGGAATTACACGAGTTAATTCCCCCGTCTCCATTCTACCATCGGACGACAAGACGCACGCACACAATGCATCCATACACCGTGGACATTCCTTCAGTTCGTACCAAGCGTTTCGCTTCCACTTTTATTGTGCGAACTGCCAAGGAATGGAACACCTTGCCGGCGTCTTTGTTCCCGGTTGACTATAACCTGGATGTTTTCAAGTCGAGAGTGAACAGGTACCTTCTAGGCACCTATGCACCACCGTAGACCACATCGTCACTTACCATCAGGTGAGATTGTGGTCAAATACTTGCCTATATCGCAATAAAAAAAAAATAAAAAAAATGAATATATCGACTCTAAATTTATTAATTGCTAAGCTTTTATATTGCACGATGACTTTTAAACCGTAATGGATAATTATAACTAATATTTAATTTAGTGAGTATATTTTTATAGTTGCTTTGTAGTCTATTAATAAACAGGCCTTTAAAAACTAAATTTAACAATTTCTTCTCTAGTAAAAATTACAGAACCAAATCTCTAGGTACCGTAATAAAAATACGACCTAGTTGGCTACTACGACCTAGTTATTCTGAATTATTCTATACCTGTGCAGTTCTTCGGAAAAACTTATCCTTCCTAAGGGATGAAAGTTTCCCTCGAACTATGTCGCGGGAAAGGTCCTGATTAGGGTAGGTACAGCTATGCTGGGCTAAATCCAATAAGGCAAAACGAAGGGGATACGCTAAACTGGAAGGCTGAGGTAAATGTCAAGCGTGTACATTACCGGCACGATGGAGGCGGGCGCATTCCTCGGGTGGTGTGGCTGGATCCTCAGGTCCTTCAGCACGGGCACAACACTGGAGCGTTCCCAAAGAGTTTAGAGTTACACAATTACACAGAAGATTAGGTAGATTTCACCCGATTAGGAGTTTTAGGCACAGGAGCACGCACGAGGACGTCTATGCCACACGGAAGTCGGTCAGTACAGTGTCAAGAAGGGGGAAAAAGACAACAGCAGAAAATATCACATTAATCGGGAGTAGGCTGATGACGGTAGACCGGACACATTTTAACTAGCTACCCACATACAAAATTCTGAAGTAAACAATCATGATTGTACATATAATACATTGTCATTTACAGATTGTACATACTTTGATGTTCCGAATAGGTCAATGAGACATAATCCACCGATCTCAATCCCTTTTTCTTCATCTAACTATAGGCAAAATTCATATTTGGTGCGAGCAAGCAGAAACTTTAATAAACTGTGCAAGGACTGCTCTTTTGATCCCTTTGTTACTAATAGTAAACAAGCAAGAAAGCAGCTAAACCTAAAGTTCTTCTAATAAATTCTGTACTGTTCTTATATTTTCTGTAACTAGTTCTGGTATATCTAGGTGATGTGTGCTATTAAGTGTTTGCATAAGACTCTATTGTACTTCTCTACTGCTATACGTGAAAACCTTTAATTGGCTTTCTGTTACTAGATTTAATGATTAATAAAATTTGTATGTAGCTGTTGGTTTTCCATAAGTTAAATAAATAAATAAATAATGTCTACTATTTTATGTACGTAGTTTTACAGCTACCATAGGTTAACCAATTGTAATAATCCGATACGACTCGTACCCGCGTCAAAAGTAC
This sequence comes from Notodonta ziczac, assembly GCA_918843915.1. Taxonomy (NCBI): domain Eukaryota; kingdom Metazoa; phylum Arthropoda; class Insecta; order Lepidoptera; family Notodontidae; genus Notodonta; species Notodonta ziczac. The sequence goes on along the minus strand of OU974060.1, from coordinate 4,800,219 downwards.
TTCATTTGACCGGCAGTAGAAAGCGCGATAAGGTGATAAGCGCGTGTACAGCCCGCGAAATTTAAATTTTCGAGTATTTTTATAGTTTATTCGAGAACGACAGATAACCAGAAAAACTTGGTAATTTTGGTATATTTAGTGATTTACTAGTATATCATATTAACCGTGATAATATTTAGAGTTAAATAAATGTATTAATAAAGGCACTGCATACTGTGTTTGTCGCAAATAGAAAGAGAAAGAAAAAAAAAATTTTATTGTGGCTCACAGGATAAAAAGATAACAAAAAAATAAATGAAAAAAGTTACAAAATTCTGCTCGCTACAAACGAACCCAATTCAGCATGTGCTGGTTGACAAGAACCAGCGCTGGTCTTCCACTGGGCCCGTTAGCGAATTCACGGGCGCAAACCACAAAAAAATAAATAAAGATAAAATAAATAAATATATATATAATAGGTAAATTAAGACTAAAGGGCTATACATAAACTTCTTGCATAAAACTATAAACTCTATGGTGCGACAAGACAGATCTAACTAACCACAAAGAGTATACAATATTACCTCGTGAAAGCAAAACTAACCTACAAAATAATGTGAATTAAAAATAAAATAAAAATGGTGTAAGTAGAACATAAAATTATTGTTAAAAACAGTGAAACATAAAAGCACCTCGTCAAGATCAAAATGGAACAACTACAACAATACAATTCTAACCTAGGGAAACATTTTTCTTGCATTTTTCTTCAAATCACAAAGTGTTGTCTTAAATGTTTTCAGAATTTGGATAAACTATAAAAATACTCGACAATTTTGAATTGCGCGGGCTAGACAGGCGCTTTCAACTTAATTTGACCCGCAGAAGAAAGCAATACTAAATAGACAATTTATTCCATTCTTATCAAAACTGTAAACGGGGTAGTCCCACCCTATCACAGAACACCGGCGTACTTTTGATATTATAGCTGTATTTTGTACAAAGAGACCCGCAAGCCCGACACCCCTCTTCCTCTGGCTCTATCCCATTCCCGTCCAGGGCCCTAACCACGCTAGCTACTCAAATCGTAATAGAAAAGCAAACGCTCGCGATTGCGTTTCAAACGCTCCCCTCTTGACGTTTTGCTGACACGAGCTTCACGATTTCTACTGACATTGATATGGTATGGCTGCGATGTATGCGAGTAATGCTATTGCCTTAACATAAGGCGGGTCGTACGATAGTTAGCCGAATTTGTTACATCTATCTAAATATCAAAGGTGACTGACTGACATAGTGATCTATCAACGCACAGCCCAAACCACTGGACGGATCGGGCTGAAATTTGGCATGCAGGTAGATGTTATGACGTAGGTATCCGCTAAGAAAGGATTTTGATTAATTCTACCCCGAAGGGGATAAAATAAGGGATGAATAATCCCAAAATTTTTGTTAAGTTAAATTACACGCGGACGAAGTCGCGGGCACGGCTAGTAAAAAATATAAATCTTATTTTTATTTTTTTCTCTGTACAATTACAAAATACTTTAGATATTGTCTGTTGTTTTTTGTCTGACTACAGCCAGTCGGGTCATGGTGGCTCAGTAAAAGTTTCGACCTTTATTCAGCTTTTCAGCCTTAATTCAAGGAGCTCGTAATCTGTGCAACACTAGTTGGTGGCTAGAAGTTATTGCGTTTGTGGTTTCCGCGAGAATAATTAATTATGGCAAGTTTAGCATCCTGTGGTAAGTTTGAAACACCTTGTGTATGAAATTTATATAATAATAATTTAGCCCTTTTGACGTCCCACTCCTGGGCACGGGCCTCCTCTCACTACGAGGGGAATTCAAGCCGTAGTTCACCACGCTGCCTGGCCCGGTGTGGGTTGGCGGATTTCACATGTCTTTCGAATATTGTTTAGTTTTCTTAGACATGCAGGTTTCCTCACGATGTTTTCCTTCACCGTGAGCTAGTGATATTTCGAAAAATCTAGAGGTGTTGAACCGGCGTTTGAACCCAGAACCGGTGCGCGCAAGGCGCGTGCGTAACCAATCAGCTATATAAGTATTTTTGAAAATATTGTTGAATACTCGTAACAGTTTAAACTGTTTTCTAAGCCAGTGGGTGTGTTCTGCTGGGTATACCATGGACTGCGTTTCGGACCAACGCCTCCATACTCAAGCAAAATCTCCACTAGGCTCTCTACTATCTGCTTCAAAGGAGTGCTTGATTATTTTGGACATATTGCCAGGAAAAACGGAGATAACCTCGAAAAACTCACGGTTACTGGCAAGGTGGAAGGAAAGAGATCTCGGGGTCGCTGCCCGATGCGTGGGTCCGACCAGATCCGCACCACACTCGACACCTCCGTCTACGATGCCATGCAGGTCGCCGTCGATAGGAACAAATGGCGAGCCATCATAAAAGAAAAGGTAGTGGGAGGCGGTCACGACCCTCAGAATTGAGGAATACGACGCCAGGAGGAGGAGGGTGTGTTCTAAGGTCGCAACACGTAATTTGTGACATAAATTCAAGTGCCCATATCTTGGAAACTTTGATATTAACGTATAGTCTGTCTTCACAAGGCATCATCATTATCAACTACCGTTATATATATGTACCTTAATTATTATTTCGGACGTTCGAGATACCCTGTATATAATCCCACTATCCTACTAATATTATAAATGTGAAAGTTTGTGAGAGTGGATGTATGTATGTTTTTTACTCCTTCACGCAAAAACTACTGAACGGATTTGGATGAAATTTGGAACACAGATAGTTTATAACCGGGATTAACATATAGGATACTTTTTATCCCGATAATCCCGAAATTTTTGTTACGTTAAATACTACGCGGACGAAGTCGGGGGGCACAGCTAGTATTATTTAATATTCCTTATCCACTGATTTTCGTTACTGTAACAAGGTACAATAAGATAGGGCTATAAATATAATATTACTCTTCATAACAATATGGCGACGCTGTTTATTACTGCACTAAAACAGACGCTAGCCTGAAGCGCTGAACTATATCCGAATAAATCCAAGCAATTCACAACCATACCCTTACGAATTTAACGTTGAAATTGGCTCCAACCAAATGTAGCGTAATTTCAAGTCTGAATATCATGTCAACGATGAGGTAGTTTTGAGTGCACAGTAATAATATCATCACGGTGCCTCGTAATGGATGTAGACAGATATTTGGGAAAACTAAGTATCAACTAAGTATCAACTAGGTAGGTACTTACTTTTATTTTAATGTTTATACATCCTGTTAGGTATACAGAGTTATTGGTAAAACATTTACAACCTCTCAGACTGTATAACTAAATTCATAAACAACAATGTATGTTATATGACTTTGAATAATTAATTCATCAGACATACATACAAAAATAAAAATATATAAATTAACAACTTAACAAATGAACAATCTGACTAAATGTTAGAACTTTATGCCCGCGTCGCGTCATTCATGTGTATGTGTGAACGCTCCAAATTGGGACAACACTAAAGATATAGATTTACATAGATAACGCAAGTATCACTATTTGTATTGAAACCAAGCGTGCCAAATTTTTAACACCTTCTGTGACGTCATTAGTGTCGGGAAATCCAAACTGATTGAAAGACACCGATGTCGCCGATGCCCCTCCGCCCGCTACTGTTCTCTCGAGTGATTATCTGGCTCATACTTTTTATATCTGTAGGCGCGCGGACTGTAAGTTAGCGGCGACCAACCTTGACGCTTGGTCGGGGTTTCGTTCACGCGAAGAACATGCATTTGCGTTATCTATGTAAATCTATATCTGTGGACAGCACCAAAATCTCGTTCTGGAGAATCTTCTCAACATAAGTGGGAACTTAACATACTCCAATAAGCTATTTCTTACAATATCCTCGACTTATTTGAATATCGATTCAATTTGGCCCGGAATGAGGTCGTATTTTCCTAAACACCCCGTAGGCGCCCCTCGAAATTGAATTTGCATTTTTAAACAATACGTTATGTATGCCTATTTAAATTGTTTTTCATTAATTACGCGTATTTTCAGTTGGATATAAGGAATCGGTGGCTGGAAATTACCGCGGCTCGATGTTGAATCTGAATACTTCCTTATGTAATAAGTGAGTGGTTACCAAGGGTTAGTACCTACAACGTCAAGAAAACAAACGACTATAGGCGTCCTAAATTCGATGATAAAATACCGTGTTGGTTACGGAATAAGGTCCAGTGTCAATTGCACATAGGTACTGCCCCATTGGCTATATATATCTATCTTAATAAAAATGCAAAATACAAATATAATTTTCAAAATTGAGCATAATTTTCACTATCATAATTATATATATATTTGTATTAATCACATTGCTGCGTAACATAAAAAGCAATAGGTGCTTATTTAAATATATTTTGTGGGTATGAAATTTAAATTAGGTTGTATTATTACTTCACACATTCTATAAAAAAACCCCAAAACATCCTGTTCGCCATGATTGAAAGTACACAAACACCATCAAATTACGTAAACGTGTATGAAAACACAATAATTCTTTCGTCCAATGCTCTTGCCGCCATTTATTCATACTTAAACACATAATAAATCAGGCCAAACATCATTACACTAGTTTCCAACCGCTTGTGTTTGAAAGTTTTAACAAAACAATGCATACTAAAATTAGATGCTGCATTAGGGTGAGTATATATGCGATTCAAATAAGAATAGGATCGACTTAGCGCCATATTTTGACGTCATAACTGTCAATTCTAAAAAGATAGGTAGGGTGAGTAGCACAAGATATTTTTTAAATAATATTTATTTGCAAAGGTTGAGTGAAAATTTTAATCAGATTCTTGCTTTTCAATGCCCCTCATCTCTGCATTGGTGACTAGCGTCCGTATTTTAATTTCTTTAATAATTTTGGCAAGGCTTCTAGGCCTTTGCGCCAAAAATCAAAATAAAAAAGGTTATGGTATGGTTTTAAAAACTAATTATGACTTTAAATAATTAAATATTATGTTAAGACAATTTACTGCTAATTTAATCTTTTTATTTACATTTGATGTAAGACTATTATATTATTATATTTATTTTATTATATTATTTTATGCAAATAAGTTTCTTGCAAACCATACTTTTCAAGTGACATTTGACAGATAGAGGTTATTGACTTTCCTATTCTTATTTGAATCGCATTCGCAATCGCATTAATCTTCCAGATAATTTATCTGTTACAACTACCGATACCGGTGCTCGAAACCTCTCTGTGGAAGCTAGTTTCTCTAATATGAGCCTAGAAAGATCCAAACATCGTTTGCCGTTCTCTTGAAAATAAGCATACCCATAGTCTTGACAACGATAGGGTTCTTTATAAATAAACATTGCTGTTATAGCATTGGAATAATATTAAAGGTACCTATCTAGTAGCAAACGTGGCTTTGAAAACAATAAATTTGAATATCTAAATCAAAAACTGAATTCTAATTTATTCGTAGCATTCAATATTCAGGGAACTCGAATATAATCCATGCCTTTGTTTTGATACCTAGCTCTAGCATATTCTTGTTTTACGTATCGTATGGACTAACCCTAAGTTTTCGTATTACAAATAACATAGAAATATAAGTAGTGATGTCATAAAAGTGCTGTGACTTTTCATAAAATAGAGCCTCTTAGGTATCGTGTTGTTCGATTCTGTGTTCGATTCCCGTCAGAGTAAATTTCGGAAATGGCCTTTTCGTAATTTACCCTGCTCTGGGTGTCACTGGGATCGCCCCCAGTCCATTGTACGGTACCCATATTACAAGCGTTGCTTAGTTTGGGACCATACAGTTGGTGTGTTCGTCTGGCAATATGCATTATTTATTTATTAAAATTCGTTTTAATCGTCAGTGGAATATCGTTGGTAGCTAAATAATTAGATTTTAACTTCATCCAAGCAATTTTCTGTTTCGTTTCACTTTCAATTTATCACTAAAATGACAATGATGTATCTCTTCATTCGTTCTTTAGTCTAGAAAAAAATCTTGGCGTACCGAATTTAAAGTATGAAAGTCAACAGATATAAATTGCGGTCTAGATTTTAATTGCAAATTGTAAACAGATTTATTACAGTAAATAACGTTTTTAATTTTCATGTTCCATTACTTGTCAAAGCTTTATGAAATATTGTGTATAAAAGTGCAGCTTTTTGGCAACTTTATTAAATGCAAGTATTTTTACTATTTCTATAGGCGTCGGACCTAGACAAGTAGGTAAGGAGAAGCAGACTAGGTAGATAAATTACTGGAGGTTTTAATTGATTCAATTGATTGGGTGATAGTGATCGGTTGGTTGATTGATTGGTTTGGATGAAAACTCAACACACTGGAGCTATAATATTTGATTTAATATCTACTACCCATTGTAATTATTAATTATATAAGCAACTGGCGATTTTAAACAAATAATAATAGGTACTTATTCCAAAATGTAAAAAGACAAGCCCGCTGAGTTTCGTTCCGGATCTTCTCAGTCGAGGTTACGTTGCGATCCGGTTGTAGATATAAGAGAAATATGTAAAAAATACAATTTATAAGTGCTCACTTAGGCCTAAACAAAATAAACGCTTTGCCTATGGATTGGTTTTACATGTCAGGCACATTTTACTTTCAAAGGAATCTTCTTAATTTATATCCATTAATTCTGATCACCTCTCTCTATTGGGTATGCAATGATACTTACAAGTATTGTGTCATTGAAATCTAGTTGTTATAATTGCTAGGATGGATAGAGCTCCAGGCTTATAGGATTTTAACGAAGTTTCCTACAAGCGTCCGCGTCTCGGAATGGGGACGAAACTCTGTTTGTTGTGGAAGATGGAACGTGCCCGATGAAAGGAATACTTTTTTATTAAAATAGTTAATCTAGTTTAAAGTATAGAGCGGATGTTGAGCTCCGAGGTACGATACTAGAGTCCTATATTTTCATATAACGTACAATATAGACAACAAAATTTAACAATTACTTTTTATATTATGATTTCTGTAATGATTCCATAGAGTAAAATGTATCAATTACAAAGTACTTTTTTATGTTGTCGTCTTACGCGTGATAACGATAATCATGATTACGAAGCCAATACGATTTCTCAAATTAATTTTAAACATTAGGTTCTTCAAAATGCATCAAGTCACTAAAATACCGGTACAGCGTCTGCTACCTTAAGTGACAGATGTCCTGGGCGATCGTTACCACTAACCATAAGGTGGACTGTGGGTCACTGTACCAAGGAAAGTTCCTTGGTACAGTGACCCACAGTCCACCTGTATCACCAGTATCTAAGTATATATATACTCCAAGTTTCTCATATAATACCTAGCTAGGCAACCAAAAAGCACCTATATCTTTAGTAATGGCAACGTCTTTTGTTCAAAGTACTTTTCCACCTAAGTATACTTCTTCGCGTACTGTACGTGTAAAAGCAACAAGGTTTAAAACTGTATGGCAATATATCAACGGTAGCGCGTGGAAGGGAAACGTTACAGGCGCTGTGAACACGGCACAGCGGGTTACATTGTAAATTAAGTCTTGAGCGGGAGCGGGGCATACAAGTAGTTTCATTACGACTGCGCGATAGATGAGAGCGACTTTTCCATGCACGGGAATGTGGAAGACATCACACCGCGAGAAAGTTTTTCTCTGCAGGGTGATTAAAAAGTCCGAAATTATTATTGTTTTGTGGTAAACGTGAGTAGAATCATCATTATCATCTCAGTCGAGGTCGCGTTCCGATCCGGTTGTAGATATAAGGAAAAAATATGTATATTGACAATTTGTAAGTGCCCCCGTAGGCCTAAACAAAATAAATGATTTGAATTATATTAATACGTGAAGGAAAAACTTAGTACCCCTTTTTACTGAAATTACGCGGATGGTGGAGTATGTAATTTGGCATAGTTAAAGTTTATAAAGCAGTGATAGCCGATTGGTTAAGCACGCTTCTTGCGGGCTACCAGGTCTCAGGTTCAAACCCCGGCTCGAACCTCTGGATTTTTCGAAATCTATGTGCGAATCATAATTTCTATATGATTATCACTTGCTTACGGTGAAGGAAAACATCGTGAGGAAACCTGCATGTCTTAGAAGATATAACCAATTTTCGAAAGACATGTGAAATCCGCCAACCCGCACTGGGCCAGCGTGGTGGATTAGGGCCTGAATCCTCCTCGTGTTGAGGGGAGACCCGTGCCCAGGAGTGGGACGTCAAAGGGCTAAAATTATTAATTATTATTATTATAAAGTTTATATGGAGAAGTAGTGTAGAAAGTTAATATTTTTATAGAATAATACTTAAAAATACATTAAACTAATAATAGATTATTACACACACTACTCTAAGTTTGACACACGCACATTTATAACCTTCACTCGGTAACTGACTGACTCTCTGACTGACAAACGGTGACAGTTTTTTGTTCTCTATTTCGGAGGGCGGGACTTCCATACTGCATTCTGCGTGCCAGTATCAATCAAGGTTTTGGATTTATTGTACTGATAGTTGACAATATAACCTTAATACCGCTCAAACTAAACTGTTTAATGAATTATGGTCGCATTTCGACCTCGGGCGACTACTAGTATAGTATTTATAAGCTTATGACTCGGCCGGCACCTTAATGGGACCGGCATAATTTACCTAACACGATTTCATCCCCGGGACTAGCAGACCTATTACGTAACAGTAACTGCTGCAACCATGCTCCTAGCAATCATCTCGTGTTGCTAACAGAAATTAATATTGCAACTTGTCGACTGAAACAGGGTAAAGGTACACTCTACTCCTTTTTATTCGACTACGGCAAAGCCAAAAAGGAGAGTGTTTAGCAGACCATGTATGTATCATTTTACCATAGCACCGAAATACGCGCTGAATCCCTGGCAATTTTTAAAAACTACTGGATACACACTATTGGGCTTCATAGTTTTCACTTTATTATGTATTACTACTTGCTGCCTACGACTTCGTCCGCGTAGACTTAAGTAAAGTATTATATGTGTTAATCCAGGTTATAAACTATCTGTGTTCCTAATTTCATCCAAATCCGTTTAGTAGATTTTGCGTGAAAGATTAACAAACATACATACACACTCACAAACTTTCGCATTTATAATATTAGTAGAACGTGCTGAATCCCTGGCGATTTTTAAAAAAATAATGGGTACTCACTATTTGGCTTCATAGTTTTGACTTTATTATGTATTATATATATAATGTCCTGCTCTTTGTTTAAATCATTGGTATTTATTGTCTATATTTATGTATGTATAGTATGTATTTATATTATATAGTATATATGATATAAGTTAATGTTTGAATAATGAATACACTGTTGACTACTAGGTTCCTTGACAACATGACATAATTCTCTCCATCTAAAGGTTGTCTGGAAGAGATCGCAATCTGTGATAAGACCGCCCAATGTACACTATTGTTTTTTATGTTATTAGTTATATTCCGAAGTTTAGTGTGCAATAAAGAGTTATTCTATTCTATTCTAAACTCCCCATTCGATTTTGATGAATGAGGTGTCAATCGATTAATTATTGTGGCCCGCGTGACATAGGCTACATTTAATATGAACAAAATCCATATAACGGATGAAACAGCCATAAATATGGGGGGTCCCTATTTTTTTATTCTCGTATCGATTGAAAAAAAATTCTGAGTTCGTAATTATAAATAAACCTAGAATAATATGAGATATACCAAGCAACAAAAACATTAATGGACCCACAGACTTTAGCATATCTGTGCATAGACCGAAATATTGAAGAGATATTTAGATTTTTAAGAACTATACTGGTGGCCTTTTTATATAGATCGTGAGTATGTGTTTCCAAAAAAGAAATATTTTTTACGGGAAATTATAGTGCACCCAAGTACTCAATCATTATACAAATAGCTTACGAAGACGCTAGTGACTCTCGAGCGCGTAAACCCAGGTAGAGCCACTTACCTAAAGCTAGTTCTCAGCAGTCTAGACCAATAATTGTCAGCGTTATTGAAACAAGTAATGAGAATTTGTAAATTAGCGCTGATTAATATCAATCAACAGTCCTGTATTACGTAGTTTCTATTTATGTACAAATTACTGAAGCGTTGTAGCTGTTAATGAATAGATAATTAGTGTCAACTTAGTATATATTGTTTTATTTGTGTTCCAATAATAAGACATCTGATAATAATTATTATCAACTGATGACCGCTTGGTGCAGTGGTTCGAGCGTAGGCCGCTCGGCTCACTGCACATGTTGGTTGCGGGTTCGATTCCCGCTGGGGTAAATTTTGGAAAATACCTCTTCATTATTGCCCTGATCTGGGTGTCACTGGGATCGCCCCCAGTCGGTATTGTACGGTACCCACAGCACAAGCGTTGCTTAGTTTCGGACGTTCGGAGTTGGTTTGTCAGTCTGATATTATTGTTCATTTCATGAATCGATTCCAAAAATGTTCTCCGGACTCTTTAAAGAAAATATTCTAATTCAAAAACTTTTTTCGTACGACACGAATTCCAAAAGTATTGCCCACCAATTGCCGTTGCTGAAAAAGAGTCGGATAGACGAAGAAAAGTGACGGTAGGTTGGGCTTCCACCTCTTTTACTCATCGTACAAAACGCACCGTTAAGGCTAAAGCGCCCATCTAGCCCGCGAAGTTCAAATTTTTTGAGGATTTTTAGAAAATTTTCAAAATCTGTCAATATTAAAGGGCACATTTTGTAATTCGCGACAAAGACCGCGTGCAGTGCATTTATTATAATATATCCAACTTACTCTAAAACATTTCAAGACAGCTAGCTATCCAGATAAGCTGGCAATTTTTGTATATTTAGTGATTTACTAGTATCATATCCACCGTGATAATATTTAGAGTAAAATAAATGTATTAATAAACGCACTGCATACTGTGTTTGTCGCAAATCACAAAATGTTGTCTTAAATGTTTTCAGATTTTGGATGAACTATAAAAATACTCGAAAATTTTGAATTTCGCGGGCTAGACAGGCGCCTTCACCTTAATTGCTTCTTTACGATGTTCTTCTGTGAGAGGGTGGTACTACCCTGTAGCTGTAGTCAGCTGGCTACAGCTTGGCTCTATCACTGTTATAAATAATCCTACTAATATTATAAATGCGAAAGTTTGTGAGTGTCGATGTTTGTTACTCTTTCAGGCAAAAACTACTGAACGGATTTGGATGAAATTTGGAACACAGATAGTTTATAACCGGGATTAACATATAGGATACTTTTTATCCCGATAATCCCGAAATTTTTGTTAAGTTAAATACTACGCGGACGAACTCGCGGGCTTAAACTAGTATTAAATATTTGTATATCATTATTTCCTCTTTTGGCAAAGGAGGGACGGAAGTCGTCCAGACGATCAGAGTGAACTGCAAAAGTTCAGTTTCGAAACTGTTGTTTGCAGAGATGAAACTCTCTGATTGTCCAATTATTTCCCTGTCTCAATAATAGAACAATTACAAATTCAATTCAGTAACCTACTTGAGTATTCATAACAAACTGAAACTGCTTAAAATTTATCCGCCGCCGTCCGATGTTAATTCTGCTTTTCCCCTCAGGAATGTTTTCGAAATAGTTGGGATACCGACCAATTATCTTAAAAACTTGTTAACAAAATACTCTTAAGATTCTAACGAAGTCTGTTTAACGTCTGAGAAGATAAATTAAGTAGCTTAGGATTTAGAGACTAGTTTTAAAAGTGGTTTTAAAAAAAACTTGAGAGGTGTCAAGGGACACCCGGATGGAACGAAGTTGCAATATCCGGAACTTGTGCAGAAACACTGTCAGGATTCATTATTGTAATTATTTTTTATTATTTATTATGTACAAAAATCCTGTATACACTCAACAAAAATAATCGTAGTGACACCACACTGTTCAATGCGAAATAGAAAGACGAAAAGAAAATAACTGGCTAGCCTTCTATAAGAGAGAAAGAGAGACAGACAGAGAAATACGCGCACGCCGTACGGCTTACAACTATAGCAAAAAGTTTCGTTACAACTTTTGGTCTTATTTTTTCCGTCTAGCCCCCTTTCGCAACGCGCGATAAGGAACTTCGTTCCAAAAACATTTCAATAAGTGCAAATGCTCTTGGAACCAACTCTTTTAACCGCTGTCACTCGAATCAAATGACACTCGACAGATTATCTTCTTCTTCTTTCTTTAAAAGTATGGCCCACCCAAGTTAATAGGAATATCGCCAATGTCAAGTAACAAATAGCAATACAAACACATTTAATAACAATACAGTTATAAGCCCAGTTTTTCTATAAGATAAAGAGTTTTTTCGGACTACGGAAAACTGCCAAAACTGACGTATAACGACCCGACTGCAAGAGGGAGAGGCCCCAGATAAAATATATCGACATTGTACCAACATTCAAATATATTCCGTCGATGCAACACTCATGTAGCTCAAAAAGATATTAAAGAAATTGAATTTCACAAGCCTACATAAAGGTTTGCGCCGACTGGCGCATTTCAATGCGAACCCATTTCCTTAGCCGTTATCAACGGATGCACCAAGGAATATATTGCGGAAATAAGCATGCAATATGCGACTTAGGAGACATTTACACTGTTCGTAAAAATGTCGATTTCAACTTACAATCGGAATAGAAATTAACCCTTATCAACGATGGGCATACAAAGTTTAAGGAAAAATGTATTAATACATTTAAATGCATAATTTAACTGGCGTCTTAACTCCTGAAAATCAGAACTAATTTCAAAGTATTTTTCTTTAAAATATTTATGGGCGAAATGCATTTATACCCCCTTGAAGGATACGGTTGCCACGAGTATTTATGTTTTTATGGTTTTGAAGTATGCGCATTTCAAATTTGAATAAAAACAAAAAACAAACGTCGGTGAAGCCGTTTAGAAGCTGAAAACGCACGCATACCAGAATTTTCAAGATAATAAAGAGATCCCTATGTAACATTGTTTCGATTTATAATTAAATAACATATTATGGTACATTTGAGTACCATTTCATAGTTTAACATTTCACTCAGTTCACGAAAACTACGTGTAAAAGATCCTTCAGCCCCACTCCACATCTACCTTCTCCTACCTACTTTTGATTCCTTTGGAAATGGAAGCGATTTCAACCCAATTCACTCGACATATGCGAGCCATTCACAAACCCCGTTCTAAAAGATTTCGAAGAGTTATTTGTACCTATAGAAATGATACCTACTATTGTGTGTCTGTATTTATTTATAGACTAGCTGTGCCTGCGACTTCGTCCGCGTGGAATTTAATTGACAAAGTTTCATACAAACGTTCATCCCCTATTTTATCCCCCTGGGGGTAGAATTAATCAAAATCCTTTCTTAGCGGATGCCTACGTCATAACTTCTACCTGCATGCCAAATTTCAGCCCGATCCGTCCAGTGGTTTGGGCTGTGCGTTGATAAGTAGATCACTATGTCAGTCAGTCACCTTTGAGGTATATATATTAAGATGTTGCAGATGGATTCTAAAATTACCGGTTTAACAAAACAGTAATACGGTTTTGGAAAAGAGCTTGAAACGTTCAGCTGGATGGGCCAACCTAGATTGTTTAGCGCAGGATATCTGGAGAAAACTGCGGTTTGTAAAACCGCTGGCGGTTATGTAAAAAAAAACGAATTACTTACTTATACAATCCAGCTTTGACATAGACATGACTACAGGAATATGACTGTCATTTTTAATTTAAATAAACTGTCCTGTTCCATTTTCAATTTGTTATAAGTTTATTTCAAAATCTAAGAATGCGGGGTTTTCCTAATACATATTCTATGTCATATAACATATACAGCATGGCGCTACCATGGCGACTTTAAATTAACACACGTATTAGGCTTCGCATTTTATGATTTTCTAGATTTTTAAATTTTATTAAACATTATTATTATTAATAAAATAATTCAACATTTTCTAAAATACCATTTTGGAGCAGCCTGTACGTAAATAACTCTAGCGCAGAGGTCATCTGCCGAAATCACTGATAATAACATTTCTTTAATGAAATAAAAACGAAAAATAAAAACTATTAGAAATAATACTATTAGCTCGCCCCTCTCCAAGTAGTAGGTAAGAGCGTAAGAGTAGCTGAATGAATCGGATTTCAAGGGTGATGCCAATTTGATTACTGTATTTATTATCTATTTTGTTTTTTCAAATGTTTATTTTTTCTGTTTATTATTGACCACTAGCTCTACCTGTGTGTTAAATTAAAGTCGCCATGGTAGAGACAGGCTGTATAACCTAGTTTCAAATTTCACCATACTTTAATTAAATTATTATTTAGATCCCTTTAAGGTGAAGGCGCCTATCTAGCCCGCGAAATTCAAAATTTTCGAGTATTTTTATAGTTTATCCAAAATCTGAAAACATTTAAGACAACTTTTTGTGATTTGCGACAAACACAGTATGCAGTGCGTTTATTAATACATTTATTTTACTCTAAATATGATACTAGTAAATCACAAAATATACAAAAATAACCAGATTATCTGGATAGCTGTCGTTCTTGAAATGTTTTAGAGTGAGTTGGATATATTAATAAATGCACTGCACACGGCCTTTCTCGCGAATTACAAAATGTGCCTTTTATTATGGTCAGATTTTGAAAAAAATCTAAAAATCCTCAAAAAATTTGAACTTCGCCGGCTAGATGGGCGCTTTAGCCTTAAGCGCTGTTACTTTGTCAAAATGTCGAGACAGCGCTACAGTCGCGCTCCCACAGATGCTACTTTATTTTCTGAAAATCACATCTTCTATACAAATAAATAAAATTGGAGTGTCTGTTTGTAATATCAAAATAACACCTTTTCACTAAATGCATATGAAAGTGCATACGGTACTTATAACAAAAACGCGATTTAATTTTTGTTTGTCTATCTGTCTGTCTGTCTGTCTGTGTGTTTGTTCCGGGTAATCTCCGGAATGGCTGGACCGATTTTGACGGGATTTTGACTGGCAGATAGCTGATGTTCTAAGGAGTAACTTAGGCTACTTATTTTAGTAAAACAAAATACAAACAAAAGAAAAATAAAATAGATCCCAAATGCTGCCAGTCGCACGGGCCAGCGCGAGCGGGCTTTTGCGATTTTAGGGATATAATTATAAACACGAAACATTGTCTCGCAAATGTTAAATTATTTTTTTTAAGTTAATTTCCACGCGGAAGAAGTCGCGGGCTCAGCTAGTTAGCAACTAAAATGCTTAATATGGCCTCTGAGCAC
The DNA here is from genome assembly GCA_918843915.1 of Notodonta ziczac. Taxonomy (NCBI): domain Eukaryota; kingdom Metazoa; phylum Arthropoda; class Insecta; order Lepidoptera; family Notodontidae; genus Notodonta; species Notodonta ziczac. The sequence continues at coordinate 4,784,932 of OU974060.1, read as the reverse complement.
AGATAAAGTCACAAAAGTCGTAGAAACGACTATCATAAAATATTTTAACAATCACAGTTATAACCATTTTGAGTAGGAAACGTAAAACGTCATAATGCTTTTAACGTGCAATAATATTGAAGCTACGAAAGCTGCTCTATTGAGGAAAGACCGTTGTCCACTAGAGCATACCATATTAATATGAGAGCACATGGGCCACGATTCTAGGGGCCCCGGCTTGATGGGGGCCCCAAAATGCCGACGTCATGGTTTATACTAATAAAAAGGACCAATCTTATAAGGGTACTTATATTTTCTGAGAATTGCCGTTATAAATCCTACATTTGAATGTAAGTATATCGGATAGTCACTGAAAAAAGTCATCATCATCATCATCAGCCTATGCTAGTCCACTGCTGGACATAGGCCTCCTCTAATGAGCGCCATAGCGCCCTGTCTTCAGCTTGCCGCATCCAGCATCTGCCTGCAGTCTTTCGCAGATCGTCATCCCACCTGGTCGGAGGGCGTCCTACACTACGCTTGCCGAGTCGAGGTCTCCACTCAAGAACACGTTTACCCCAGCGGTTGTCGGTTCTTCGTGAGATATGGCCAGCCCACTGCCACTTCAGCTTGCTAATTCTTTGAGCTATGTCGATAACTTTGGTTCTCTGTCGGATGTATTCATTGCGAATCCTATCCTTCAGAGAAACTCCGAGCATAGCTCTCTCCATAGCTCGCTGAGCGACCTTAAACTGGTGGACCAGCCCCACCGTGAGTGTCCACGTCTCGGCTCCGTAGGTCATGACGGGTAGGACGCACTGATTGAAAACTTTCGTTTTCAAGCATTGCGGTGCATTCAACTGAAGTACCTAACTGGATATAAGTATCTTTACTTTTTTTTAATTTCTAACAGAGGCCCAAATTTTGAGAGGCTAAGGGCCGTTGCATGGTACGCATAGTACGCATGCATGGTACGCATAGCATGGCCATGCTGTGGTGCGGTGAGCAAAGACCTTTAGAACAAATTTTATGAGCAACAAATTGGGGTCACGACAGTTTCGGATCAGTGCGATTTGATATGAAAAGAGTAATAGTATTTGGGATTATGATATCTAGTAAAAGTAAAAATTTGCATACCGGAATTAATAGCTACTAAAAATTCCATAATGCATATTTTCAGGTACTGCCACGTCATATATTGGATTCAAACAAAAATGAAAAATGGACTTCATTTTCAATTTATTTCCATTTGAAAAAATATAATATTTAGACATCGAAACTTTTCATTATGTCAACGCAATTTGAAGCTTTAATTTTTATGATAATATAGAGCTCTTATTTAAATATAATATCAACTCGAGACAAAATAACTCGATTCTAATAATAATTTAATTTATTAATCACATAATTTTCATGAAAAGCTTATAACAAACATAATTATTGTAATAACCAAACATACTTACAATGGATACACATTTATTATTTATTTATATACTAGTTTTAACAAGTTGCTTCTGTAGCTAAGCCATCAAAATTGATCGAGCCGTTTAGGTGGATAACAATCACACTAGAGTTTGAAGATGCAAAACATTATGACAAATACACATTTGATATATGACGAAACATGTCCCCAACGGATTTGAGGAGTCGTCACAGTATATTTCCTCCGTTCATTATTTCCTTGTCTCTTACAGTTGGCTACAAGCCACACACGTTTATAAATACATAAACGCATCATTCGTCCTTATTTATTGCGCAGTAAGGTATATATTAATTATGTCGTAATTTAAATGAGCAATGGGAGAAATGTTAGAGATGTTACAATAAAAAGAGGTGTCACTCGATTTTAAATTGTAAGATAATGTTTTTATTTGTAAATAATGCAATAAAATTAAGTACCTGCTATTAGAAGATGCGGTTCATCTCTAGTAGTATTCGCTAGCCACACAAAATGACTTTGATTTATAACGTGCCAACAGTGACACTTATATATTAAAATCGTAATATCGTAAATTACTCTGTCGCAATGAATCTTCTGCAACAAAATGTTGATAATAAAACAACCATGTTGGATATTTTTTTATTTTATTTATGTCAATTATCTTCGTAATGCCTCTTTTTTTCTAAAAGCCAGGGGGGGAGCAAGTCTGTTAGCCGTTCTGATAACGCCCGACTTGCAATATGTCAGTTTTGACAGTTTTCCGTTGTCCACTAATGACTCGCCCATCTGTGCCGACTGATTTTCGACTCGGCCAAGGAATGGAACACCTTGCCGGCGTCTTTGTTCCCGGTTGACTATAACCTGGATGTTTTCAAGTCGGGAGTGAACAGGTACATTCTAGGCAAGTATGCACCACCGTAGACAACATCGTCATTTACCATCACGTAAGATTGTGATCAAATACTTGCCTATAACGCAATAAAAAAACGACTTGACTCCAGAAGCAGATGTTAGCGGACTTTGAAATGTTTGGCTCGATCGTAAATGTCAGAACCGACGTATTGCGAGTGGATTTCAAGTCGAGCGTTATTGGGACGGTTGACTTGGCCCCCTGATTGTTTTTGGTTCTTATTTTGGGATGAGGACAGTTAAAAGCATAATCCTCTTTAGTAATGTTGATGGAAAATCCACCGCTTCCGTTAAGCAAAATTATGTATACGAGATTGTATTTCGTTTTAGCGAAGCCTGCACTTTCAGGACTCTAGGGCCAAGAGACTAACAGTCTTAATTATGCTTATAACATGACATTTCCAAGATCACCCTCAGCAGAAGCAGGCGTCTAGCGGGCACCAGGTCCTGGGTTCAAACCCCGGCTCGCACCTCTGGGTTTTGCTAAATCTATGTGCGAATCATAATTTCAATACGATTATCACTTGCTTACAGTAAAAGAATAACATCATGGGGAAAATTGCATGTTTTATGAAAATCTACCCGATTTTCGAAAAAAATTTGAAATCCGCTAACCGGCACTGGGCCATTGTGATGGATTACGTCCTGAATCCCTCTTGTAGTAAGGGGAGGCGGGTGCCCTGGAGTGGGACGTTAAAAGGGCTTAATTACGATTATAGGTAGGTACACTATAAAGTGGCTTAAAGTCAAATTTTATAATTAAATGTAAATTACTTTTAATGAGGAAACAACATTTTGTCAGTTCGTTTACAAATAGTTACATAACACCTGCACAGCCCGGGTAAAACAAACAAATATGGCGTCGGGTGGGCAAATACTGCAAAGTTGTGAGGCCCCTCACACGTTGCTCTCGTTAGTGTGTTTACACGAAACTTTTAAGCGAATGATGTAACAAATTTATCATAATAATATCGCCAGACAGACACACCAACTGCATGGTACCAAACTAAGCAACGCTTGTACTATGGGCATCGTGCAATGGACTAGCAGTGATCCTAGTGACACCCAGACCTGGGAAAATTACGAAAAGGCCTGCCTAATAACATTCAGTTGCTGGTAATGAGAATGTACATCATCTTTTATTTATTGAAAAGAGTAAATTTTAGAGTTTGATGATTTAAAATCAAACCACAAGTTATTCTCGCGATTAACAATGTTAAAGACAACTTTGTGACGTTGTTCGCGTCGGTCACAGTGATGCTAATTTATCATCAGCCACAACTTGCGTGTGTTTGTTCAGCTTGCGACCTTGCCTCGGCGAATCCGCGAAGTTCGTGCGGAATAAAGAACAATGCAGGAGGGTTAGAACAGCGTATCGATAGTGTGTACTAAAGACCCTTTATATAATTTTTGGCTTCGGTTTCTACAATCCTCCGTGACGCGAGGAGTCATAAAACGCCCGTCATAAGGCCTGTACGTGCAAGGGAGCGCGCAATATGCGCTAATGCGCTATTCCGTTCCCACGTTTTATGACTCCGTGTGGCATGAAGGATTGTACGCATTATAGTTGACATACCTATACATACCACGACAGGGAGGTAGCAAACGGGGCATACGATTTTTTTTAACAAATCCTTAACGCGTCTTCCTGTAGGACTTAACTGGCGTAAATCGACACGTAAGGAATAAACATAGTACCCTTCTTTGCGTTGCGCAGTCGTGTAAAAAGCGTTATCGGGGGGATCCAGGCAACATTTTATATTTAACTGACAGCGTTTATATCAACTTTGACAGAACATGTCGACAGAACATGTCGCACTATCATTGAAAATTTGTGAACTAATATGTAGAGTTTAATATCTGCGTTAATAATAATCATATTTTAGAATCATTTTTTATTGATTACTTTTATAATTATAACCAAAATTATAATAAATATATTTTAACTACAAAACATATTATCATTGTATGCATGTAAAACACTTAATAGAAAACTTCGTCTCTGACCGGAGTCCACCGATCGCACATTTATTTATTTGTTTAGGTACTTATATAACAAGTCGGCAAACAAGCGTACGACTCGCCTGGTGTTAAGCAGTTACCGTAGCCTAGTAGTAGCGTGGTTGCCACAGATATAGATTTACATAGATAACGCAAGTATCACGATTTGTATTGAAACCAAGCGTGCCAAATTTTTAACACCTACTGTCACGTCATTAGTGACGGGAAATCCAAACCGATTCAAATACACGGATGCCCCTCCGCCCGCTACGATTCTCTCGAGTGATTATCTCGCTCATACTCATATTTTTTATATCTGTAGTCGCGCAGACTGTAAGTTAGCGGCGACCAACCTTGACGTTTCGTCGGGGTTTCGTACACGCAGTTTTGTAATTGCATTTACGTTATCTATGTAAATCTATATCTGTGGTGGTTGCAAACGTGTGGCGGGCACGTGCCTCATTGTGAACAATGGGCCCGGCCGGCGCTTATCAACTGTACAAATAAATGGAAACAGGAACTTCTGTGTACATCAATTCGGTATTGTATTGTATTGTATATCGTAAGTAATATAATCTCCATCTTTTGTTCAATATCTTCAAACGTAATATTTATCAAATCCTAGGAAACGTGAATAAAACTAACGCAAAAAATACACTTTTTTTGGAGACCATCAACTGAGACATAAAATTCCAATAACGCTCGACTTGCACTTGACTCAAAATACGTCATTTTTGACAGTTTTCCGTAGTCCACTAACCACTCGCACACCCGTGCCGACCGATTCTCGACTCGACTCGAGAAGCAGTCGTTACCGGAGTTTAGTTTTCAAATCGCTTGCAATTTTTATATCCATTAAGGTGAAGGCGCCTGTCTAGCCCGCGAAATTCAAAATTTTCGAGTATTTTGATAGTTTATCCAAAATCTGAAAACATTTTAGAAAGACAACATTATGTGATTTGCGACAAACACTGTATGCAGTGCGTTTATTAATACATTTATTTTACTCTAAATATTATCACGGTTGGATATGATACTAGTTAATCACTAAATATACAAAAATTGCCAGATTATCTAGATACCTGTCGTTCTTGAAATGTTTTAGAGTAAGTTGAATATATTAATAAATGCACTGCACACGGTCTTTGTCGCGAATTACAAAATGCGCCTTTTGTTATTGTCAGATTTTGAAAAATTTCTAAAAAACCTCAAAAAATTGAAACTTCGCGGGCTAGATGGGCGCTTTAGCCTTAAGTCCAGTTTTTTTAGATCTAAACAATCTTTATTATATTAGTATTATGCTGCTAATATTTCGATTAGACAGTAATCATTTTAATGATTTGTGAAAATTTTGAAAGTTCAGCGACTTATGTAGCTGACTGTACGTTCTTTATACACCCGGCTAGATGATCTATTGTGTCCGCTTATTATACTTATCGTTAAATTACACACGCTTCAGGAGTTTTTAGCTTTTTTGGTACATAAATCTGAAGAGGTTCTTTCAGTGAAGTCACATGAAAATCCAATTGAACGGTCTACAAGTTTAATAACACTCCAAAAATACATGTCATATTTTCTCATTATTTTACATGATCGCAGTTCTTTGTGTTCGAGTGAACGATCTGTGGTTTCGGATCGTCGGTAATGAATTTAATTCAAATCAAATATTGAATCTTTTTGGTCGAACGGATTCTGAGAGTTCAGTTCAATGCACGTTCAATAGCTTTTGGTGTATGATTTTCTATTTTCTGTGAGTGTTTGACATGCGTAATTTACTTATATTGGTTAGGTAAAATTCTTATTTTAATAATGATTGTATCATACATAATATAATAGAATATCTTCAAGTGTTTGACAATGACAGACTGATTAAATTTTCATTTACGCCATCTGTTGGGTTCTTTGGTTACTATTTTGTTTATGTAAATTCGTAGAGATTTGTCGAATGATTTCACGGCATCAGTATAAACTGTAAGCAAAGGATGTTCTATAACATTCTATATTCTATGTTGTGAAAGGTTGTGAACACTAACTCCTAGAATATTAGGTGAAAAATGTTTTCAATTTTGGCAGTAAGTATTGCACAGATACATGGCCTATACACATTATAAATACTAATACGATTATTAGTTAGGATAGGAATTGTGTAGATTGATTAACTATATCCAATTGTCATACTGCTTCAGACTAAAACCAACCCTAGTGCTTGAATTATAAGTTGGGTTTTAGTTTGCAGAAATATGACGGATTGTTTCTATTCTGTAAAACGAAGTCCAATCGACGAGCCGTATCTACCCAAATATTAACCGGATATTGCGTAAAACGGTTATTTTCGACCGCATATAATTTTAGCGAGTCGATTTTTTACAGCGGTGTATGTCAAAACAAAAACCCGTTTTAGACGAGCTTGTGTCAAAACATTTTCGCGGATTCGTGCCGAGAGTAAAAATAGTCTACTATTAGATCACCTAATGTGTCTTACGGCTAAATCATTCGAAGCTTGCGTTGCTACGTAGAAAAAAGTTGGATCGAAAGTCAATTTGGTAACTGAATATTGTGAAAAACCAATAAATATATATCGCCAGACGAACACACCAACGGTTGGTCCCAAACTAAGCAACGCTTGTACTATGGGTACCGTACAATGGACTGGGGGCGATCCCAGTGAAAGCCAGATCTGGGCAAATTGGTAAAAGGCCTTTTCCGAAATTTTCCCATTTCGTAATTTTCCCAGGTCTGGATGTCACTGGGATCGCCCGCAGTTCATTGTACGGTACCCATAGTGCAAACGTGGCGTAGTTTGGGAACATTCAGTTGCTGTGTCACTCTGGCGATATTTATTTATTTATAGCTGCATTTCCTACAAGGGGAGTGAAACAGGGGGAGAAGAAGGGAGGGAGTTGGGAGTCGGGCTTACTCTCGCACTCATTGTATGAAACCCAATATTAATATATTATATTTTTTATGATGTTATCAACAATAAGTCCGTCAATTTGTCGCGCAACATGTTCACTGACATTGTTTAGCAATTAATTGAAAAACGTACGTAAGTACAGCACCTATAATAAATATAGAAACTCAATAGAATTCCCATTATTCGCCTGTGACGTGCCGTTTCTCATAGGAGGTCCTTTTGTTGCCAAATTGGCATTTCGCGTCGGCCTGTCACATTATTTCGTGCTAAGTAGGGTGACAACGATTTCGATACTTATAGAATTAATATTTGTGGGCGGTGGTGTGTGACAGTTTTATTATAAACCTGAATAAGTTTATTTTACGGTGGCAGAGCCATGCTGAAGCGAATTACTTAACTACTAGTCGTATACCGTATTTCCTGAATGTAACTACACTGTGTAACCTACCGGGTCCAATTATATCTAAAAACTAGCCAAGTGAACCAATAGGTGCAGAGAAAAATTATCAAAATCGGTCAAGCCGTTTAGGAGGACAAGAATAAATTACGAACATACGCACACCAGAATTGTAACCTGGCTAAGTGGAAGGAGGTTTGTGTCGAATATCGAGCATACTTACTGTCAACTTTGACTTCAGTGATTCGGCGAATTGTGTTTCGACCACAGATATAGATTTACATAGATAACGCAAATGCATGTACTTCGCGTGTGCGAAACCCCGACCAAGCGTCAAGGTTGGTCGCCGCTAAATTACAGTCGGCGCGTCTACAGATATAAAAAATATGAGTATGAGCGAGATAATCACTCGGGAGAATCGTAGCGGGTGGAGGGGCATCGGTGGCATCGGTGTTTGGGCTAAATTTCGGCTGTGACGTTACAGTAGGTGTTAAAAATTAGGCACGCTTGGTTTCAATACAAATCGTGATACTTGCGTTATCTATGTAAATCTATATCTGTGGTTTCAACGTTCTGCAGTAGGTGCAACGACTACGAACACTCTTTCAAGAGTTAAATGACTTAAGGACGATAAATTATCCCAAAAATTTCCAAAAAATTATCCCCAAAACTGTCTTCTAAAACGACGTCTCGTGGTGTTTTTACTCCCTTAATAATTTAATACGGCTTCAACGCTCGGAAGTCATTGGAATTCTTTGATCTCGGAGGCTTACTAGAACACGTGACTAGCAACATAATGGACGCTGTGTTCAATGGTATTAAGTACGAGGGTATTATAAGATGTGTTTTATTTTTATCAACGATTTCGTCTAATTTATTTTGACGGGAAAAAAAATGAATTTAATACGCTTGGACATGGGAAAATGCGTCTTATTAAATGTAGGAAGTACCTCGTGGTACTTTGAGGGTATTATATTTACAAAAATAATTAATTATACAGAATATGTCATTAGTGGCAAACAAATACATACTTATGTTGCGGAAAACATTGGACACTTTTCAAAGCAGAAATCGTGTTTTAAAACAAAATTTTCAACCAGATCACCCACAATAACACCAAACAATACAACACTAAGGATTTGTTGATTTTCAGCAGATTGAACGATTGTGATTGATGGGATGGCACATAAATACTGGTCTGGATAATATATAGGCGCGCCAATGAATCACAGAACCCAAGCCCGGCATTCAGTGTAAATATTTTTTGATACAATTATATTATCAGCGAGTTACGGTACACCTTTCCGTTGCGGGGTGTGTTAGGAAGCATTTTCTTTTCCCACCTGAGGTAACGAGAATATCTACTCCCGTGTGTCATAGAGGATAGGTAAGTTATGTAATATATTAACGTGGTGCAAGTTTATAAAGTAACTATGCTTCAAACATAAATATATCAAAATTATTTTCGTTTAAAAAAATTGGAACACCTAATTTGGATATCGAATTGGAATACAAAAAGGGATTACTCGCATGTTGTTGACCTGAAGTGGAGTGGGAAGGAAGGGGATGCGAGGGGATTTGGGCCTCCGACTCTCTCATTCATCGTACGAAACTCGGCTATAATAACTACTCTACGCCGACTTCTGTGAGAGGCGGGTATTACCCCGGTTGAGGCAGCCCGTGTATGAGCTGTAGTAATTTTTTTTTTTTTTTGTAGTTTTTTTTTATATTCCTACAGGCAAATCCTTACTAATATTATAAATGCGAAAGTAACTCTGTCTGTCTGTCTGTCGCTCTTTCACGCTAAAACTACTGAACCGATTTCAATGAAATTTTATACACAGATAGTCTAGAACCTGGGAAAGGACATAGGCTACTTTTTAATGCGAAAAAAGAGTTTTAAGGCGTTGAAAGGGGGGATGAAAAGTTGTATGGAAGTATCGTCATTTTTAGAGCTAGAAGCTTGAAACTTATTTGTTAGGCTGTTGATTCGATATAAATAAAAATTACATTCAAAGTTTGTAAAAGTTTTACCCTCAAGGGTGTAAAATAACAATAGGGAATAGGGAATGAAAGTTTGTATGGAAATATAGCTCTTTGCAATAAAACACTGCAAATAGCTCATTATTGTATTTAAAGGAAGGTTTTATTTGTAAAAAAAATGCCTAAATAATTAAAAATGCTACCCAAAGACACTATTCCACGCGGACGAAGTCGCGGGCACAGCTAGTCTCTAATAAAGTAAGGCAGTATGGCAAAGTTATCACAGGTCTGGGATCGCTCCTGTGATAACTTTGTACCCAAGACGTACTCAAGATCGCTCTTTAATACGCTTTTGAAATTTCATTTTATGCTGATAAGTATGACCTTAGAGTGTAATTTCCAAGATAGCTCCTTGAGATCAGTTAAACTCATAGATGAAGGTAGGTACGTAGGTACCTAAAAGAGAAACGTGTCGTCATAGCGTGTCGCCATTCGCCGCGATCAGGCGTTTAAATTTCCTCCCATAAAACCTACAAAATCCTTATCTGGCCAGTAACAAACTCTCCAGAATATTCAAATTTTACAGCGCATAAATCTATAGCGAGGTTGGGCCACAAAAAAGTCGTTTCTTATGAATAAGTGCCTCCCGCGGCCGTAAGATGAAGTTTCGTCGCGTTTCCAAGGGATCGCGGCGTATCAGTCTTCTTTAAATGTTCGGGAGCTGCGATAAATTCAGTTTAGGTTGTTTGGGGTCATCGACATTACTACTGCAGTGCTTCTCACATGTTTCTCGTTCTGAAAATAATAAATAAATAATAGCAAAAAATGTTCTACAACTGATTTCTGTGGTTTTAGAGGACTTCATACGTTTTACTAAAATAATAATAGTCTTTAGGCATGGAGGTTTCTTCACGATGTTTACTTTCAAGCAGAGAGAGAGACCCGAGCCAGGAATCAAAACAGCGCCTATTTTAAACAACTAAACCAATTTATCCTTCATTGCTTATTTAAAGTACTCCTTTTCAATCATTAAATAACTTACTATCAATCGACAGATTATAGCACCTACTGTATGATCCCAAACTAAAACTATTCTTTCCATTCTCATCGAGGGTCAAACCTCAGCGTGATTACAGACTCAAATTCAAAATTGTTTTTAATCATTTAAGCCAGCATAGCATTTATGAATAATCAGAATCTACCACCGGTTCGGAATGCTGCTTCCACTGCAAGATCCGGCAAGAACTCAATGGTTACTCTTTTCAATGAATAAAATATGGTGTACATTCTCAGGAACAGCAACAGAACGTGAGCAGGCACGATTGGACCACTGGACGCCATTGTCGATCCTGGCTCACAGGAGTAACAGTGGGAGTGTGTGACGAGCCCAGTACAAAAGAAGAACAAAAAAAAAACAATAGTAGCGCACAGGTCGCGATCGGTCAATATCCGATCAGTTACTAAGGCCTCTTATTTCCATGGAAGTAAGTAACCAAGCGAACTCATATTGTCGAAAGGGATAACCGTATATCAGGGAATTACGCGATACGATCTCCTCGCTACTCTACGAACAAAAGTAGAGTTTATTACTTTGTTTATTAATAATAGTACTAGTTTTTTAAAATTCGAATACTCTACAATTATTATTTATGTTCCACGTATGAGTTTATTAATAAGAGTACTAGTTTTTTAAACTTCGAATACTCTACAATATATGTTTCACGTGTAGTGTGATGAGTCTTTTGTGGTAGAGCCACATATCTCTAATCTGTGGTAGCGCCAAGCTGTAGCCTATTGATTACGGCTGATATACTGGCTCGACAGTGGTAGTGGCACCCTGTCACAGAAGTTCGGCGTAAAATTGCAATAGAGCTGCTTTTCGTACCATGAGTGATAGAGCCGGAAGCTCAACCAACATTCAGAGGTCTAAAATGCGCTCAATATTTTCAAACATCCCTTCAATAAGTCTAACAGGAAGTTCTTACGGTCTAAGAAGTATTCACCTAACACCGAAATCAGTTTGAAAGCCACAACAAAAAATAAGCTTATATATTCCATTACCTACTTATTACTTCACTGCCCCAGGTAATATAGTTTTTTTATTAAATAATAATGCCTGAAGGTAATTTAAAAGGTACCTTGCTACAAAGTTACAATAAATGATTCCCATTCAAGAAAATAATTAGCTGTCTGACTGTTTCCTTTATATGTGCACTGTAACAAAAACTAAACAGAATTTAAGATTTGCAAGTCACTGCAAGATTTGATATCTGCATACAATTGTAAGCACGTAATTATTATATTTATTTCAATTTATTTCTCACTGATTTAAAGTTAATATCGTAATAAGTAACGCCAGACTGACACACCATCTGTATGGTCCCAAACTAAGCAAAGCTTGTATTATAGGTACCGTACAATGGACTGGGGGGTGATCTCAATGACACCCAGACCAGGGCAAATTACGAAAAGGCCATTTCCGAAATTTACCCCAGCGGGAATCGAACTCGCAACCACTATGTGCAGTGAGCCGAGCGGCCTACACTCGAACTACTGTGCCAAGAAGAGGTCGTTTAAAACAAAATTATTTAGTTTTTTTTCCAAAATGGACTTCGAATAGGACAACAAGGGCTATTTTAAATAACTAGCCCGTGCTTTAGTGAGTGTAATATGTAGATCTATACAAATAAATAAAATTGGAGTGTCTGTTTGTGATATCAAAATAACACCTTTTCACTAAGTGCATATGAAAGTACTTAAGACACCTATAGCAAAAACGCGATTTAAAAAAAAATTGTCTGTCTGTCTGTCTGTGTGTTTGTTCCTCCGAAACGGCTGGACCGATTATGACGGGACTTTCACTGGCAGATATCTGATCTTATAGGGAGTAACTTAGGCTACTTTAATTTTAGAAAAACAATTAGGGTTTCGCGTATAAAAATAAAAACACATGAAATCAAAGAGTATCTCCGAAACGGGTGGACCGAGTTTGACGGGACTTTCACTGGTAGATAGCTGATGTTATAAGCAGTAACTTAGGCTACTTTTATTTTAGAAAAACAAAATTTAAAAAATGGGTCCTGTCGGGTGGGCTCTGAACGCGGGAGCGGGCTGTTTTGTGAAGTTAAATTCCACGCGGACGAAGTCGCGGGCTCAGCTAGTTTATCATAATTACCTGATGTATGTCAACGAAATACTTAAACTAATTAGTTTGTCTTATTTACCAATGCGTAGACAACAAAGAGGACCTCCTTTTTTGAAGTCAGTTGAAAATAAAATAGCTATTCTTGTCGATGGATTATCATTTAATCAATATGAATGTGTCATGATCAAGTAGATAAGGACCTACATTTATAATTAACTAGCTGTGCCCACGGACTTCGTCCGCGTAGTATTTAACGTAACAAAAATTTCGGGATTATCGGGATAAAAAGTATCCTAAATGTTAATCCCGGTTATAAACTATCTGTGTTCCAAATTTCATCCAAATCCGTTCAGTAGTTTTTGCGTGAAGGAGTAACAAACATACATACATACATACATACATACATCCACACTCACAAACTTTCACATTTATAATATTAGTGGGATAACGAACCAAGATCGTATGATCATGTTTCGTGAAAATGGTTGCTATGTTTGTATAAACATACCAACGATTTTGAGGACACTTGAATGGCGAGAGTATTAAAAAGCTAAGTTGTCAGTATGTAAGAAAACTAAAATCTAAATACATTTTTCAAATTCAAATTCAAATATTTTTATTTCAAATAGGCCAGATTAACTGGCACTTTTAAAAAGTCAAGAACTAGGTGCATGTTCCAAAACAAAGTCCTATGGAGAAGAACATGCAAGAAACTCCATGGATACATTTTTTCTTTTGTCTTTTTTAAAATTATGTTTGTTTATTTACAGTAGGTATTAAGAGATGTGAGGACAATGTAGGTTAACGCATAAGGCATCACAAATAAAGAAGTAATAGGCCCAGAATATTGCCATGTCAAAAACTTATATCTACTAGGAAGTTATGCTATATTAATGCATCAGTGCTTACATGGTGCTCACATTTTAACATTTTGTCATTATTGTTACAATATTATTTTGCTGTCTATCATTTGATTAGGTATATTATTATTATATAACTCAAAGGTGACTGACTGACATAGTGATCTATCAACGCACAGCCTAAACCACTGGACGGATCGGGCTGACATTTGGCATGCAGGTAGATGTTATGACGTAGGCATCCGCTAAAAAAGGATTTTGATTAATTCTATCCCCAAGGGGATAAAATAGGGGATGAATTACCCCGAATTTTTGTTTAAGTTAAATTACACGCGGACGAATTCGCGGGCACAGCTAGTCTTTAATAAAGTTCTTTCTTAATAGTCGTCCACATGGTTACTCTTAAGCGTTTGATAAATGTTCGGTCAAAGGCACTAAAAGTTGGGAACTATATCCCTAACTCTAGTTCTCATCTGGTCCATAAAAATAAAGGATAGGGATCTATATCAAGCGTTTAATGTTCCACGTGAAACCCTTATTTATAGAACTTGTAAGTTCCTCAATAAATATGAGTAGTTTTTGAATGAATTGTTTTAGGTTTCCTATAGGTTTTAGGTTTTTTTTTACCTTTTAACGTTTTAATTTATTAAAATTAAACTTTTATTATAATTAGATAGATTATACACTGTCTAATGTTAAACAAATAAACAATAATCAGCTAGTAATCTGAGAAAACTGATTATTAGTGATAAGTTATTTATGTAGTTGATATGTAGAAGTAAAACACTGTAAGTTTTCCGAATAAAATAAAATAAAATCTAAATAGGTACTAAAATTAAGTATTTCGTTTATAATAGGGATGCTGACTAATGTTGAAATCAGTATTGTTCTTTATATACCTCTGACATAAAATACAATAAAATTTTCAAAAATATTAAGTGAATACAAAAATATTCGATATTAAAGTTTGCTGAAACTACTCAGTTATGGCATCATAATTATGTGCCCAATGTAGAAGTAAATAAGGTTTGTTTTTTCTTAAGTAGAGGCCAACGCGTATTATACGGGTGTAGCTACTATAGGTACTCATGCGACTGGTCAGTTGAAGCCTCTATGATAAGACTACCACCCATCCGCTCCTGAATACTTTAGCAAACTGATTGATACTCCGCATTTAGATATCTTTAACACTACCTGAACTACTTTTAAACGCAATATCACCAATAATCGGTTTGATACGGTTCAAAATGTGTTCGAAGGTTTTTAACCTTTTAACTTTTTATCTAATTTTTTTAAGGTGTAGGCGCCTGTCTAGCCCGCGAAATTCAAAATTTTCGAGTATTTTTATAGTTTATCCAAAATCTGAAAACATTTAAGACAACATTTTGTGATTTGCGACAAACACAGTATGCTGTGCGTTTATTAATACATTTATTTTACTCTAAATATTGTCACGGTGGATATGATACTAGTAAATCACTAAATATACAAAAAATGCCAGATTTTCTGGATAGCTGTCGTTCTTGAAATGTTTTAGAGTTAGTTGGATATATTAATAAATGCACTGCACACGGTATTTGTCGCGAATTACAAAATATGCCTTATATTATTGTCAGATTTTGAAAAATTTCAAAAAAACTTCATAAAATATGAACTTCGCGGGCTAGATGGACGCTTTAGCCTTAACATAACTTTTTAACTTAATTTGCTTGTATTAAAATTAAACTTTTTTATAATTAGATATATTTATACACTGTCTAATGTAAAACAAAAAAGCAATAATCAGCTAGTAATCTGCGAAAACTGATTAATAGTGATAAGTTATTTATGAAGTTGCTATGTAGAAGTAAAACACTGTAAGTAACACTGCAAGTAAAATAAAATTAGAAATACGATTCCGGTATATTACCGATGTTCTGTAGGTATATAGTTAGGTACTTATCAGTACGTAGATAGTGACGAAGTCTTCGTTCGCAGTAAGGTAGGTACCTACCTACTTAAACTATTGATAATTACAAATGATGTTTGCTTATTGAGTATTACGAAGAATCGTAACGATGCGACGTGACCTAATTAGGGATCGGCTAATGAACCTTGGACTCTACAACTGATTAATGTTATTAAACTCCAAAATTTGGTAATGCTCAAACCTTTATACAAACTCCTATTGGTTCCGTACATTTAAAACGCTTGTAGTATGGGTACCGTATAATGGACTAGGGGCGATCCCAGTGACACCCAGATCTGGGCAAATTACGAAAAGGCCATTCCCGAAATTTGCCCCGGCGGGAATGGAACACACAACCCCGGTGCAATAGAAGGAGAATTAGGTACTGTTACAGGGTTTGGCATTATTTGCAAGTATTATTATGGCGACTGCTGGGCGCAGTGTTTCGAGCGTAGGCCTCTCGGCTCACTGCAAATGGTGGTTGCAGGTTTGATTCCCGCTGGAGCCAATTTCGCAAATGGCCTTTTCGTAATATGCCCTAGTCTGGGTGTCACTGAGATCGCCCTCAGTCCATTGTAAGGTACCCATAGTACAAGCGTTGCCTAGCTTGGGACCATACAGTTCGTGTATCAGTCGGGCGATATTTATTTATTTATATTACCGTTCACATATGATAATGAATTATGAACTCCAAAACTACAGTCATAAAATTCTAATAATTAATCGATGATTTTTTTTTTATATTTTGACCGAATGCCTTTGGCGCCTCGCCTCGATAAATTACTCAATTAACGCGTTGCGTGCGCATTCCAGGGCTGTCATTTAAAAATCATTTTTCATGTAATGAAAATCACCGATTTAGTTATGATAACGCGACTTGACTATGAGTTAATATCGATGTTGCATGTCGCTCGCTCAAGAGGGGACATTAATAGTTTACCGTTTCTTTATACAATTCAGATCATTAGGCGAGAAATTGAAGTTAGCCACACAATACAAAAGCCACTGTTGAAGTTTAAGCGTAAGAGAAATAAAGGAGCATTATATTTCATTATGTTTAAGAATACCAATTATGTATTGTGCATACTGATTATTATTTATTGCTGACCAAAAATTTGTTTAAAATTCTTATTAAAATATTATCTGATAATCGTGGTTGTAGGTAGACCATTTAATATTCCACGAATGAATTATTGTTAATAATTATAATTTCAAAAGTATTTGAGAATTTATAATCCGAAAACATCAAGTAATTAACACATTATTATGTTAATGCATAAAGTAATATGATTATTACCTGATGATAATATTACGTAATTTTTCAGCAATTCAAATTTCGGTTGGGTAACTTTTCCATTGTTATTTAGTGGATAAAATATCATTTTAAATTCACACTGTTAAAAAATGAAACTAGATTTTTTTCCTTGCTCAGTGGTTCCTTGTAATTAAAGCATTTGAATTTAGAATTTTTATGCAAACCTTCAACTTCAATGATCGTGCGTGTGAATTTGGTTTCTAATTCGAAATTCGAAATCGTATTTTTGTTCTCGTTGACCTATGATAAATGTATGAAATATTCGTTCGAGATAAATTTGATAAAAATAATGAAAAGTATGACCAAAATGTAGACGCTACAGGTGCGTATTTGAAGTCGGCACGGGCCGCCGCCGTCAGTTGGCCCGCGAACGATAATCAGAACGGACGTGTGCCCATGGCCCGCCTAAAACGCCGTATCGAAATATGCATACGTATATAACACAAAATAAAGTGTTCGCAATTGACAGTGAAGTTATGTGAGACAGTGTAAATACAACATTATAGTCGTTCTTAAACTCCATCTTATCTGTGAGTGTGAACTAACAGAATAGAAAGAATTGACATTTGATAAGATTGAATGTTAAATGTCGAGTATCTATAAAAGTTTGTAGTGTTACTTATATTGGAAAAAAATTTAAGTGATTGTATTGGAAAGAATCTTGTGAAGGAATTCATGCGGTTTGCTGAAAAAATGTAAGTAGGTACCCTACCCACGTTAAACAAAAAGCTGATAATTTTTACATACCTAATTATTAATTTTAGAACAGAATCTTAACATAAATATAATACAAATAAGTATATAAAATATAGATTTTTAAGACTAATATAATTCTTAATTTTTATAATTAATTATAATTATAAATTATAATTAAGTATAAAAATTAAGACTAACTTAAAACATAACTTTAGGTACCAATTAATTTAAATGATAATTTTATCACACAAAATATGTATATCCATTCTGTCCTTGGTATTTAAAACTGCTATCATCTATTTTTATCTTAATTGTTTACGGCCACACATCTATATAAGTAGTATACTCTACGTATACTTAAGCTAGTATTAATAAATCTACCTCTAGTCTGAGACTGATCTTAAGATCACTAAGAACACTTCAGACTTGAGTCTGATGAATGAATTCAAGTAGCATTAATTCCAGCGAGATACGTTTAACAATTTATTCAAATGTACTTGATAATTTATATCTCCAGTAAGTAAATAACTTAGCAAAAAAGTATTTCTCCCAAAATACCCTTCGCTCTACGGGTCAAATTTAAATTAAGTCTTACAACGTAATTCGTTTAAGCCGCAAGAGCTAGGTATTTAAAATGCTATTAATAAGATAGTAGGTACCTAAAGCAACGCAGATTTATAATCCTAATGTTTATTCTAAAAACACCGACACGACTCTAAATGCGTCACTTTTCGTCCTAAAATTACGTCTGAAAAGGTGATGACAGGACATGAACAAAAAAAAACACGAATATTCATTGAAAAACATCAGAACCTCAGAAAAAATGGCTATCGTCGCCCAGCAGTGAAAACCTGCAATATCGATGATTATGACTATAGTGGTAGAGCCAAGCTATAGCCAACTGACTACAGGACTACATCTAAATATATATAACTCAAAGGTGACTGACTGACTGACTGACAGTGATCTATCAACGCACAGCCCAAACCATTGGACGGATCAGGCTGAAATTTGGCATGCAGGTAGATGTTATGACGTAGGCTGGCTAAGAAAGGATTTTGATTAATACTACCCCCAAGGGGATAAAATAGAGGATGAAAGTTTGTATGAAACTTTGTCAATTAAATTCCACCCGGACGAAGTCGCGGGCACAGCTAGTCTCATATACAGGCTGGCTCGACTAGGGTAGTACATCCTCTCACAAAAGAGCGTAAGGCAACTTGACACAAGAGACATGGAAGAGTAGGAAGACCGTCCCCCTTCCACTTGACAGCGACAAAAACAAATTTTCGAAGTTTTTTTGCTGCTGAGCGACGATATCGGGCGATGCAATTATCCTTGCCAAAGTTTCCCCACCAGTAGGGAGAAGTGGAAAATATATGCACCTGTCTCTACCGGCTGGGTTAGACGCACTCATTGTTTTCGTCATGGTTCGGCTCCCACCTGTCTCCGCCATTACATTGTACCTGCTCAAAATCACGTCTATCTATCTATCTATACAGGTTGAAACATAAAGAATATACTTTTTTTTCAAAACCTAACGTAGTCATTCTAAAACTATCTGCTTTGGAGGAATCTTGATAAACAAAAGGTGTTATAGGGATACAGCTATCGCCAGATTTCATAAGTCTACAAAACCTTTAGTACTTTAACTGTCCCTCAAAGCCGATAGTTTTAGATTTACAAAGTAAATTTGCAAACAAATAGTAACTATACATTTTCTGTTTCACCTGGTATATGTATAAAGATCTCGTGTCATGGTGTATGTGGTCGGACTCTACCAAAACAGCTCAAGTGAATTATATGTTTTTTTTATTTATATTTGGTAGGTATGAAAATAGGTCGATACCTTGAAATAATTAACGTTTGCTGGGTTCGCTAGTCACTATAGGTATAATATTCCCTGAATCGCGTCTACAAACACTAACTCGTCCACTTAACAGTATTCGGAAGCGAATATAATAATAATATTCATGACGTATTGAGCAAACCGAGCGTCGGGCGACAATTCGTTTTGCATATATTTGCTAAAGGTTTTAGTCAATCGGCCCCATCTACGCGTACAGTTTCAACGACACGTTTTTATCATAGAAACATGGCGGAGAATCCATTAAGATTCCGTATTTGAAGATCAGTGACACGTGAGTCATGGGCGGCTTGGTATTGATAAGGATGTCCGTCTGGGTGACACTTTTGGACGGATTGTTGGCAAATATTGTATCCGTATATTCAGGATAGAGATGGGTGTAAAGGGATTAGAGAGGACTCTAGCGGGATACGAGTACTGCAACTCTGCTCAAATGTAATCAATTATCTATAGATAACTAGCTGACCCGACAGACGTTGTCCTCTATTTTAGGGGTATGAAAAATTGATCGTAGCCGATTCTCAAACCTACCCGATATGCACACAAAATATCATGAAAATCGGTCGAGCCGTTTCGGAGGAGTATGGTAACTAACATTGTGACACGAGAATTTTATTATATATAAGATAATTGAATCTCTATTTCCTTGGTCATCGCATCACGCGTGAACGGATTAAACGATTTCGCTAATTCTTATTTTTTGTGTTCATCATTGTCTTGAGATGGTTCTTATGAAATAAAAAAATAAGAAAATTGAGTGGAATAATTCGAATTCAATATTCAAAGTTAAGACAGGACAACGTCTATCGGGTCAGCTAGTTAATTTATAAATAAAATAATAATAGCTGCAATAGAGTAGTCTGATCAATTTACAGATCATTCCACCTTGTTCTTACATAGAGACTCTGTTTACAAGCTCTACATGTATATCTGCCAGAAATTACTTGCGTCATCATTATCACCAGATTTTTATCTGTTGTTTTACGCATCTTTTCCCCGCTTTGCTTGCGCAGATTGTCAGCTCTGTCTGCATAATACAAGCGACATTGAATTGTAATTCAACAGAACACACGAAAACTGTCTAGTCTAATAAAATGAACGTTTAATTATTACTAATGAACACACTACGTTGAAGTATAGAGAAAGAGAATTGGCAACAATAAGCAACATAGTTGCTATGAGAGAGTTTCTTGCTATTGCGTTGCAAAGTTTTTTTGATGTGAAACATCTATTAGCGCACTTTGGGAGTAAAATCAACTAATTTGCCTTCACGGCAATACGGCATGACGCTCTCTCATGCCGTCATGCCGCCTCTCCGCCACGGCTCTCGACTCCCTTGTGTGTGGGCACGCACATACCATACACTATTCATGTTTGATATCTGCCGGGCGTCCTGATATGGACAGCTAGTTTTTTTATCAAAAGAACAAGGTTTGAACAAATAATGCGATGTCATAAAACCATTATCAAATAAACTTTATACTGAGAGACGTTTGTGTTTGTGACAGTCAGTGATGTATTAGCACACCTACAGCGCTAAATTGCTAATTAAATTTACAACTGAGCGTAGCCAGAAAACTCCGTAACCAGAGATGGCCACTAGCTTTTACGATAAGAAAAAGATGCGTCGAACCAACAAACCATTGGAGGTCTAGCTGAAATTCTGACGTAAATCTATTAACCCGCCAAACTTATGTCTACTGTTCTATATTCAAATACAGTGTAAGCACAGTGTCATGTTCATTCCTAATCAATACATCGTCTCAAGGGGCTTTAACAAAAAATGTGGAGAAAAACAGCGCTTACAGATGAGAAATATGAACTCACATAGTTCTTATATAACTCGTACGCATGTGTTGTTTATTTATTTGACTTTTATATACAATTTGTTTTATTTTGATAAATAATATACCAATGAGGGGGAAGCCTTCCCTCGATAAATCCATGGAAAACGTCGTTCAAAACCGTGTTTGCAGCAACAACGGTTTCCTATGACGGTATCTCGGGTCGGCGACAAAAAGTGTCTTGTGTTTGCGCAACAGTTTAGCTATATTCACTGAGTTAGATTTCCTTCTTGTTGTTGCTGGTTTTGGCTTCGAGTCTACACTAGAACTTACATTAAAACGATAGGTACCGCCACCTTCTATGAACCCTTTAATAAGAAAATTATTCAAGGTGAACTATTTAATTCAAACCGTGCATGATATCCATTTCCTCAAAGTTTACGTAAACAATGCAGTCGGTTGTCGCCGACATTAATAAATGATCAGCGCGAACAGCGCCACCGCACGTGACAATGATCTATCACCCATTCGAAATACAGCATAGTATTGCGTATCATAACACTAATGTATGATGACGAACTTGCTTAATTCTATCCTATATGTAAGTAGGGATGTAGAGTAATTATTTATGTAGAGTCTCGTCATAACAACTTTGCTATTTACTGCCAAACAGTTCAGAAGCTATTTACTGGCATAATCAGAAGTTTAACTATCTTTTTGATTTGATTTCGAAATTACGTAAAATCATTCAAGGGATCGTAAAATTGACAAGAATAAACGAACTAAGTACCTATCCCTCATAACATTTGTACTGCATAATAAAACCTAAGTAAATCTGTTTTACTTGGCCGTACAACTAAGGCGTTATATAATTATAATTTCGTTCAATTTTCAACGACGGGAAATCGTTAATCCCTTAAAAGGTTTCGCGACACCGGCTTTCACGGGAAATTTCATTTTAACTTAACCCTTTTCAATTTTTAAGAACCTTAGCCTCAATTTTGGTGTATGAAGTAAAAACATTTGGCAGCATAGCTTCCCGAGATAAACATATTTTTATAAATATTCCCAAATACGATAGCAATACAATAGCAATTGTTGTTGAGTTGGGGCAGTGGTTTGAGCGTAGACCGCTGGGCGAACAGCTCCGAGTGGTTTGATCTGGTCTCCTCAGTCCATTGTATGGTACAAGTATTGCTTAGTTTAGGACCATACAGTTGATTTGTTAGTCTGACGATACTCATATTTTATTTTATTTGATAGAATTGTACAAACTACTTCAACACAGCTCACTTTTAAAACTTTCAGAAAAAAACTTACTACTTATGATACAAAAATCAGATTTCTCAAAAGTTTTAGTACTTACAAAACAAAACTGATTGAAATTAGTGGTCTCCTTAAAAAAAATAACAATTTAAAACATGTGTTTTAAACACACTGTTTTTATTTAAGTATGCCATCTTCCAAAATTAATTAAAATTAATTTAATTTGATTTTCAATTACGTACTTCTAGTTATTTTCTTTTAGATTTTTTGTGTCGCTGACAATTATACGAAGTTAAATATATTTGACAGTCAACATGATTATAAATAAATAGAACCATAAAGTATTCTCCTCTGAAAAATTGCAAACTAAACGCGTTGCTGTCTTTGCAACATTGTCAAAAAAACTGATATTTTCATAGTGAGTTTGTCAGCTCTAGGTTTTGCCAACTAAACTAACATGACTTTCTAATTCTATAAGTTTCTTATTTAATAAGTTTTTACATGGTTGATGAGTAATATTTCATATTTATTTAATCTTTAAGCGTCAATAGCCTATTGGTTATTGAAGACGTCCTGGTAGCTGGAGGTTCCGGGCCATTAAACTATTGTATGACGCGAGCCAACTCCTAACACAAGCATTAGCTTAGACGGAGGGGCTAAAGGGAATACTAGTAATGTGATAAACACATTTTGTTAGTATACTCTTTTACGTAAAAAAGAAAAAGATTATAATTATAAAATTCAGGTGTGCGTGTTCTAAATTCTTCTTCTCCTAAACGGCTTAACAGATTTAGATTAAAAAAAGTATTTATGACATCGTCTTGATGGTTTTTAGCTACAGTTGGATACAATAGGTGGCGCTGGTGTCGCCATCCAAAAAATACGCTAACGAAGCACAGGCGACGTCTAATAAAAAAATATCAAAAATAATAATATCGCCAGACGAACACACCAACTGTATGGTCCCAAACTAAGCAACGCTTGTACTATGGGTACCGTACAATGGACTGGGGGCGATCCCAGTGACACCTAGACCAGGGCAAATTACGAAAAGGCCACGTGCAGTGAGCCGAGCGGCCTACGCTCGAATCACTGCGCCGAGCGGTCGTATGATAGTCATGATAATACCATTGAACATAGATTTGCAAAACCGAACCAACCCCAGTGCAAGTGTAAGTAGGTCGGTTCCACTTCACAAAAGTATAATATGTGGTTTGGTTCCATACTGCAAAACTATGTGTGTACAATTTTACACAAAAGTTTGTACAATTGTACACACTTTTGTTTGTGTACAATTGTTCACACTTTTGTTTGAGTACAATTGTACACAAAAGTTTGTAAAATTGTACACACTTTTGTTTGTGTTCAATTGTACACAAAAGTGTGTACAATTGTACACACTTTTGTGTAGAACAGGGAAAATAAAATGTGATAGTTTTCCCCCTGCTATGAATATTGGCGATTGTAGGTATGTAATTCTCAACAATGTTACTTTCAAATGTATTTACAACTATTTATATTTGGACATTCATAGCACTGTACATGTTCCAACATCTGTCAGCCATTCGCTTATCGAATTCTCGTTTGGAGTACTTCCAATACTTTTTATTTTGGGTTATAACCGGCTGAAATATTTAGCATTTTGTTCAACAAACTGATGGAATTTCTCATAAAGCAAGTTTTATTTAAATGCATGTACCATAAATTTCAAATTAGGTCAAAGTAATCAATATCGGATAATCGTAAACGAATAGTCTGCTATCTGTCGTGTCTGATAAAGAAAATATAGCAAATATACTTAGGAAATTAATTAAGTACTTAACAATAAATTAATACATAGTTTTATTTATTTATAACAAAGTAGGCAAACAAATGTAAGACCTGCCTGATGTTTAGCGCTTACTGTAGCTTAAATAAATAAAAATAAATATCGCCAGACTGACACACCAACTGGACGGTTCCAAGCTAAGCAATTCTTGTACCATTGGTTTCGTACAATGGACTGGGGGCGATCCCACTCACACCCAGCCGGGGGTAAATTACGTAAGGGCCATTTCCAAAATTTGCCCCGACGGGAATCGAACCCGCAACCACCATGTGCAGTGACCTGAGCGGCCCACGTTCGAACCACTGCGCCAACGGTCGTCTAATGATGCAAAACCAATGGCATTGTTCGCACCTTGCCGACTTAAAGGGGAGGGTGAATTAGGATAGAGCGCAGCTATTACGACCGCTTGGCGCAGTGGTTCGAGCGTAGGCCGCTCGGCTCACTGCACATGGTCGTTGCTGGTTCGATTCCCGCCGGGGCTAATTTCGGAAACGGCCTTTTCGTAATTTGCCCAGGTCTGGGTGTCACTGGGATCGCCCCCAGTCCATTGTACGGTACCCATAGTACAAGCGTTGTTTAGTTTGGGACCATACAGGTGTGTCAGTCTGGCGATATATTTTTTTATTTATTATAGCTAGTTTACGCCAATCTTTTGTGAGAGAATGGTACTACCTAGATCGATAAGAACTAGTAGTGACCATATCGAAAACTCTAAAATTCCTAAATAAGACAGGTAACATATTCAAGGTTCCTACTCACAGATTGCAACTTGTTCTAGATTTATTTTATTTTTAATTAATTTATTATCATTTAAAGACATGTAATATTGTATAAGTACATAACATACAAAAAACCACTGAGGTTTAGAAATGATGTCATAACAGTCATAACATCTACATCAAGAAGAAGTGTAGGTAGGTGTAACAACAAATAGTTTATTTTCTAATGGAACTAGGTAGTAGAGGTTTGTTTATCTGCAATTTATATTTACACCACTTCAAAGGAGTGGGTGTCGGTATGTAAGTAGGTCCCTTCAATAGCGGAAGAGTCAATTGATCTGTTAAGATGTCGCAAATTGCAACACAACGAGATAACTGCGCGGGAGTTGCGCGTTTTCATCAATTGCTTACGTACTCATGCGCTCGATATGAAACGATCACCATTGTAATATGTTACACACAATATTTTTTTCTATTTTCTGGTGTATAGACTCTAAACCCTCATTTTTTTACTTCATTATCTATACAAATAAATAAAATTGGAGTGTCTGTTTGTAATATCAAAATAACACCTTTTCACTAAGTGCATATGAAAGTACATACGACACCAATAGCAAAAACGCGATTTAAAAAAAATTGTCTGTCTGTCTGTCTGTCTGTGTGTTTGTTCCGGGTAATCTCCGAAACGGCTGGACCGATTTTGACGGGACTTTTACTGGCAGATAGCTGATGTTATAAGGAGTATCTTAGGCTACTTTTATTTTAGAAAAACATTTTTTTTTAAAAAATCGGTCCTGTCGCGCGGGCTCGGAACGCGGGAGCGGGATTTTTCAACCGACTTCAAAAAGGAGGAGGTTATCAATTGGTGTGTATGTTGTTTTTTTTTTTTTTTTTTAATGTTTGTTACCTCATAACTCCGTCATTTATAAACCGATTCGAAAAATTATTTTTGCATTTGAAATGATTTCCGTGCAGATTGGTCCCATAAAATTTTATCAAAATCGGTTCTGTAGTTTGGCATTAAAATCAAAATATCTGAAAAAATACATCATCATCCAAGTAAACGAAATTCCGTGATTTGCTTTCCTGTGACTTTTCAGTAGTGGTTGCGGTCACTAAAATAGTCTCAGTAAACTGCCTACCTTCCGGTTTCATCATCAGATGATGGAGAAACTGGAAGGTAGGGGCCGGAACTCCGTAATAACACAATATTACCTGTTTACGGTTGCCAGCATATCGATAAGTAGTTTACCACTAAAAATCGTGAAAAAAAAAAAATATAAAAAAAAATATACCGACTTCAAAAAACGTGGGTGCACTAAAAAGCTAGAAATAACTAGGGACCTTATAATTTCTTGCATTTGGAGTCAGGTTTTTTGAAGTCGGTTTATTTTTTTTTATGTTAAGTCAAATTCCACGCGGACGAAGTCGCGGTCTCAGCTAGTAATTAATATTTTTAATTTCAACGATTCACGTTTAAAATATATATGTAGTCCCGAGTATTAGGTATTTATGAAGAGATAAAATACATACATAAATAATAAGGTACTCATTCACTTTAAACAACACAATAATATACTAATATTGATCTAAAGCGACAATAGACTAATGCGTGTTGTAAACTTTTCACGTAATTAGAAGATTAGCAGCTATGTACTCTATTTAGCTATTCCATACAATAATATGAGGTTGCGTTCCGAGACGCGATAATATCGCTGTCAGCGCGCGCTCGCGTTGTTATTTTGCGTTCCGATTCCATAATCGCGCTTCATAGATTAACCTAAGGTCTAAGTCGCGCTTATGATAGTTGACCGCTGTCATGATTCGGAACACTCTTGAGAGCGCTCAGTGCATACTCATAACGAATATTCAAATTGATCAAAATCGAATAAAACAGTGTTAATGTTACCACCTTTATTTTATCTTCTATATTTATTTGAACACTTTTGCCTTATAAATTTAATAAAAATATGACGACCGCTTTGTGCTATAGTTCGAGCGTAGGCCGCTCCGCTCACTGCACCGAGTGGTCGCGGGATCGATTCCCGCCGTGTAAGTATGGCGATATTTTTTTTTTTTTCCGTGTCAAAACAACTCGGCTGCTGACAACAGTAACTGTGTTTTTTTCTTTTAACAGCGGCGCTCACTGTGATTTTTGTTTGGAGCATAGACGGTGCTATCGCAATATGGCGGATGTAATGACGTCATCCGTGACGTCACACAGGACTTCGTAGTCTCCCGGGATGTCTTGGAACGAATGTTAGCGCGCTCATGTCGCAAATCGTCGTAATTTTATGTACTGTGTATTGTTCGCTTTGTGTACTATGTATAATGTGTGTGTTTTATCTGAAGCATTATCTCGGGATTAATGTAATCATATCCGGCCGTTTGTAGATTTAATTCATCACAATAGATTAGATTCCATTTGAATCGTGGATTCTTGTTTTCATTGTTTGACACCTTGAATGTCAATGTTATGAGTCTTTTCATTTCACGAAGACGCGTAAATTAATGCAAATTGACCCGTGTATGATGTTTTCATAAGAGTCACAGAATGAACGAACTATCCTGAGCATTAAACACTTATTAATAAACTAGCTGTGCCCGCGACTTCGTCCGCGTGTAATTTAAATTAACAAAAATTTCGGGATTGTTCATCCCCTATTTTATCCCCTTGGGGGTAGAGTTAATCAAAACCCTTTCTTAGCGGATGACTACGTCATAACATCTTAACATCTACATCATCATCATCTTGCCCTTATCCCACACTAGGTGGGGTCGGTGCAGCACGTTCTCTTCTTCCATTCAAGCCTATCATCCGCCATCTCTGCACTCACTCCCTTTTCGTTCATACCCTCTTCCACGCAGTTCATTCACGTCTTTTTAGGAACACAAACATCTTAACATCTACCTACTTGCCAAATTTCAGCCCGATCCGTCCAGTGGTTTGGGCTGTGCGTTGATAGATCACTATGTCAGTCAGTCAGTCAGTCACCTTTGAGTTATATATATTTAGATACATAAATATCGCCAGACTGACACACCAACTAGGGAACTGTATGGTCCCAAACTAAGCAACGCTTGTACTATGGGTACCGTATGTACTGGGGGCGATCCCAGTGACACCCAGACCTGGGCAAATTACGAAAAGGCCATTTCCGAAATTTGTCACAGCGGGAATTGAACCCGCAACCACCATGTGCAGTGAGCCGAGCGGCCTACGCTTGAACCACTGCGCCAAGCGGTCGTCGAACACTTACAATAAGACTAGTATTAATAGATCGATCTCAAGTCTGAGAGCGATCTTGGAAATGTCATTCTATGTCATTCCAGTACAAAATTACATGTCAAAAGCGTACTCAAGACCGTTCTCAGGCTTGATATCGATTTGTTACTACGGACGATAGACATGTATTAACTATTTTATAAATCATCATCATCACCATCAGCCGGACCGGAACACGTCCACTGCTGAACATAGGCCTCCCCCATAGAACGCCACAATGGACGGTTGCTCGCTATCTTCATCCAACGGCTCCCCGCGACTCTCATCAGGGCCCTAACCTACGGGTTGGCGGATTTCACACGTCTTTCGAAAATTGGTGAGATCTTCTCACGATGATTTCCGTGCACTCATGCAGGTTCTCATGCAGGTTTCCTCGCGATGTTTTCCTTCACCGTAAGCAAGTGATAATCATATAAAAATCCAGAGGTGCGAGCCAGGGCTTAAACCCAAGACCTGGGCCCTAAATACGTTAGCTACTCAAATCGTAATAGAAAAGCAAACGCTCGCGATTACGTTTCAAACGCTCCGCTTTTGACGTTTTGCTGACCAGAGCTTCACGATTTCTACTGACATTGATATGGCATGGTGTCAGCAAAACGTTAAAGCGGAGCGTTTGAAACGTAATCGCGAGCGTTTGCTTTTCTATTACGATTGGAGTACCTAGCGTGGTTAGGGCCCAGATCGTCTGTCCATCTAGTGGGGGCCGTCCAACTCTGCGTCTTCCGGATCGAAGTCGGCACTCGAGCACCTTTCTTCCCCAACGGTTGTCGGTTCTACGAGCCGTGACCTGCCCATTGCCATTGCATTATAAATATGTTTGTATAATACAGAAATACTAATAGGCTTCATTTCTTTCATAATGTAATCTAGAAAAACGACATATGTCATTACCTTACTAATGTGAAGTAGATATACGAGACTTCTTAATTTATTGGTTAATTGATTATATACATTTATTAGTGAAATTAATAAATATTTGTATCGCATTAAATGGGTAAGTAACTATCTTGTTTTAAAAGTTCAATGGTCATTCAGATACAGGTTATCCGATTATAAATAGCTTATGACAAAATCATTGTTTTATAATTGGGTATGTCTACGTATTGCGGGGAAGACATAAATAATGTTTGATACACGTGGTAGATAGCCGAGCGTGGAAGCGGTGATAGCCGATTGGTTAAGCACGCGTCTTGCGGGCTACCAGGTCTCAGGTTCAAATCCCGGCTCGAACCTCTGGATTTTTCGAAATCTATGTGCGAATCATAATTTCTATATGATGATCACTTGCTTACGGTGAAGGAAAACATCGTGAGGAAACCGGTATGTCTTAGATGATTTAACCAATTTTAGAAAGACATGTGAAATCCGCCAACCCGCACTGGGCCAGCGTGGTGGATTATGGCCTGAATCCCCCTCGTGTTGAGGGGAGGCCGTGCCCAGGAGTGGGACGTCAAAAAGGCCTATTTTTTATGGGTGTTTATCCCAGAAGAAGACGGAATACGGACTGGCTCATTTGGGGTAGAACTTACCACTCTCTCACAGGAAATCAGCTTACTGTTGCTATTTGGTAATCTTAAAAGGCAACACACTGGAGCTATTATATTTATACAAGCTGTGCCCCCCGACTTCGTCCGCGTAGTATTTAACGTAACACAAATTTCGGGATTATCAGGATGAAAAGTATCCTATATGTTAATCCCGGTTATAAACTATCTGTGTTCCAAATTTCATCCAAATCTGTTCAGTAGTTTTTGCATGAAGGAGTAACAAACATACATACATACATACATGCATCCACACTCACAAACTTTCACATTTATAATATTAGTAGGATTAATATCAACCTTGTCATTATTAATCAGATAAGTAACTGGCGATACAAAAAAAGAAATATGACAAAATGTAAAAAGACAAGCCCGCTGAGTTTCTTGCCGGATCTTCTCAGTCGAGGTCGTGTTCCGATCCGGTTGTAGATATAAGAAAAAACCGGTCAAGTGCGAGTGCAACTCGCGCTCTGAGGGTTCCGTACAATATTTTATTATGATTTTAGATAGTTTTTCCATTCCTGGATTCCATAAAAACTTTCACCCCCTATTTTATGCACTTAGGGGTGGAATTTTCCAAAATCCTTTCTTAGTGGATACTTGCGGTATATAAGATATTTACTGTCAAAATTTCATGATTCTAACACCAGCGGTTTGGGCTGTGCGTTGATTCCTTTGTATTGATAAGTGAATTTGCGAAAAGTATCAAAATATGTGACATAAATCACCGTATCTTTTGATTTCGTTGACTTAGAAGCCCAATTTTTTTACACCCACAAGGGACCATAGCATTTGATATTTGGTATTAATTTCAACTTGATAACTCTACCCGTTTCTGAGAAAAAAGGTCTTGACAGACAGACAGACGGACAGACGGACAACAAAGTGATCCTTTAAGGGTTCCGGTTTTTCCTTGTAAGGTCCGGAACCGTAAAAACATGTAAAATTGACAATTTATAAGTGCCCCCGTAGGCCTAAACAAAATGAACGACTTGACTTGAATTTGAATTTATTCAAGCTGCGTTTCGTACGTTGAGTGGAGAGCCAGAAGCACCTGGACCCCATCTCGTCCCCCTATCCCACTACACTTCAGGTCGGCATTGTACAACCAATACCATTGGTATTGCAAGCATTTAAGCTACGGTAACTGCTTAACATCAGGCGGGTCGTAAACTTTTACCGAATTTTTATTATACCACTTATATAAAAAACTACAAGTAGATAATCACGCAATCTTTTTCTGATGCGAAAGATGATTGAATGTCATGTAACTGATAAAGAGTTATATTATAAAATATCGACTTTTTGTCGCAAATGTCACCTCTCTTTCGCTTTCAGACATTCAGATAAGAGCACACTAGTTGACTGTCAAAATAACTTGATGAATATGCTGATTGAACAGTGATCGATGGTAGCCATACGTAATATGTTATGTCGATAACAATCGATATTTTGTAGATCGATATAGTGTTGAAGTTATCGATATAAATGTCTTGCCGTACACGTCGCGTGGACTTGTGTATGTATTGATAAGATCAGTCCTTTTATTGCATAGAAGATATTCTATGTATTAAATGGACTGACTGACTGACGTATGGACAATGCAGAGC
Source organism: Notodonta ziczac (assembly GCA_918843915.1). NCBI lineage: Eukaryota > Metazoa > Arthropoda > Insecta > Lepidoptera > Notodontidae > Notodonta > Notodonta ziczac. The sequence continues at coordinate 4,753,440 of OU974060.1, read as the reverse complement.
CTAAACTTGTGGGTCCATATATTTTGTACATCACTTTTTTTTAGACATTTTGATTGGTTTCGCCTACTTTTGACGATTGAATTCTCATACGAGTATAAAAGGGGACGTTAGCGGTGTCTTGACTTAATGGTCCTTACTATATAAAGGTTTTTTGACTGGTCCCGCCACACACTCCCACCACTTTTACTCCTGTAAACCAGGATCGACAATGGTGACCAATAATGACGTCGAGGTTTGACCCTCGACGAGTCCCGGGGAAAAGTTAAGTTATCCTGAAACCCGCACGAATTTAATCGAAAGAAATAATAGGAGTAGTTGCAAGAAAAAACACTACTTCCTTCCGGTGCAAAGCGGGAGTCAAAAATAGCTGGCATGGGCTGATTGCCATAGAAGCAAGACTGCTACAGCTGATTGAAGACCAGCTGTAAGGCACCACGGATCGTAATTAGACTATTTGGTCCTAAAAACGTGAGCTGATTATCTATCTATAAAAATAAATAAAATTGGAGTGTCTGTTTGTAATATAAAAATAACACCCTTTCACTAAAACGCGAATAAAGAAATTTTTGGCTGTCTGTCTGTCTAGCAGATAGCTGATGTTATAAGGAGTAACTTAGGCTACTTTTATTTTAGAAAAAAAAATATGGCTCCTGTCCCCGAACGCGGGAGCGGGCTATTTTGTTAAGTTAAATTCCACGCGGACGAAGTCGCGGGGGCTCAGCTAGTACTTAGTATTAAGGTAACCCGTTTAGGGTCACTGAAAAGTCTACGATAAAATCTTAAGATAAGTTCTAGAGCTGCAATCTGATTTAAAATAATTTAAATAATAATCTGATTCAAATTTAAGGCGACAAAAGAAACGACACAGACATTATTTCAAAACCAAACAACAATTCTGCAATAGAGTCTAAAATCGAGAATTATGTTAACAACCTTGCGGTCCATTGTGCAGCATCCGGATCTACATATTCACTTGTCGTGGACGCATCACGAATCGATTTTGCATTTGAAATGGGAGCTATTTTCATGATCTTCCTTGAGACATTTTGCATAACAAACGGAGGTGTCATGTGATCGGAGCTGTGATTTCAATAGCCAATGGAGAGTTGTAGAACTATGGGTGGAACATGGTTGAGGAACACTTGACGCAGTGGTTCGAGCGTAGGCCGCTCGATTCACTGCATCGGGTGGTTGCGGGTACGATTCCCGTCAGGGTAAATTTCGGAAATGGCCTTTTCGTAATTTTCCCTGGTCTGGGTGTCAGTGGGATCGCCCCCAGTCCATTGTACGGTACCCATAGTACAAGCGTTGCTTGGTTTGGGACCATACATTTGGTGTGTTCGTCTGGCGATATTTATTATTATTATTTACTGGTGAAATAAGAACGGGCTGATGTAAGTGGTGGAGTGAAATTAGATTACTATTTACTTATTTAGTGACAATGGTGTTGCATGCTCACATTATATTGCTGTTACTGAGAATTTACACCATCTTTTATTCATTGAAAAGAGTAACCATTGAGTTTCTTGCCGGATCTTCCCAGTGGAAGCGGCATTCCGAACCGGTGGTAGGTTCTGCCTATTCATAAATGCTTTAGGTAAATTAATAATATCGCCAGACTGACTGACCAACTGCATAGTCCCAAACTAAGCAAAGCTTGTACTTAAGGTACCGTACAATGGACTGGGTGACACCCAGACATGGGCAAATTACGAAAAGGCCCGCAATCGAACCCGCAACCACCATGTGCAGTGAGCCGAGCGGCCTACGCTCCAACCACTGCGCTAAGCCGTCGTGCAAATGTTGGTTTACATGAATAAAAACTGAGTTTGAGTTTGGGTGTACTTATCTTCAGAGCAGTATTTCTCAATTGTACAGTGGTGGAGCCAAGCTGTAGCCAGCTGACTACAGCTCATATACGGAATGGCTCAAACGACCTTCCTTCCTACCTACCTACCTTCAGTTTCGACTGGGGGCGATCCCAGTGACACAGACAAAATTAAGAAAAGGCCATTTCCGAAATTTACCCTGACGGGAATCGTACCCGCAACCACCCGATGCAGTGAGCCGAGCGGCGTACGCTCGAACCACAGCGCCAAGCGTTCGTCAACCATGTTCCACCCATAGTTCTACAACCTACCTTCTCACAGAAGATCGGCGATATTCAGCTATTATATAAAGAAAGAAAGAAAAAAAGGAAGAAACATTTATTCGACACGCATTCCGGAATAAAACTCTATTTCGTACGATGAGTGTGGGAGCCGGAAGCCCAATCCCTTCACCCTTCCTCTCCCACTCCCTCTGTCCTATTCCCCTTCAAGTTGGCAACGTGTGGGTATTGCCTTCGGTATTAGAAGCATCTATAAGCTAGGATAACCGCTTAATATTAGGTAGGTCACACGCTTGTGTGCCGTCTTTGTTATAGGTATTTAAAGTACATTTTTTATTCTTGCAAATCAAATTTTCCAAGAACGCAGTTGGCGAAAGTACAAAATACAGTTACGTATGGAAAAAGAATACCTTACTCTCCCTATAGAAGGTGAAACATAATGGGTATACTTTTTTTTTTCAAAACTTAACTTTGTAATTATAAAACCATCAGCTTTGGAGGGAACTTGAAAAACAAAAGGTGTTATAGGAATACAGCTGTTGACCGATTTCGCAAGTCTACAAAACCTTTAGTACTTCAACTGTCCCACAAAGCCGATAGTTTGAGATTTACAAACTTAAGTTGCAAAAAAATAGTATACCCTTTTTGTTTCACCTAGTATAAGGTTGAAAACTACAATTGCATTATAATAATATCAAAGAATTTAAATAATCTTTTTCTATGTTGCACTCGCCTCGAAGATGGCTTGTCTGGACGTGGCGAAAGTTTCGTTATTACTTTCTTGCTGCAGTGGTGGAGGGAAACTTATGAACTTTCACGGCGACTAGGGAGCAGTGTTCTGGTAATGAGCATTTCACTTAACTGGAATATAGTGATGCTTTTTTACTACTTATAGTGATAATTAAAACTATCAAGGAAAAACACTACAAAACCAACGTTTAATAATTTTGTATAACTCTAAATTGAAAATTTAAAAACCCCCGATGCGACGATCTTGTCATCAAATGTATACAATTATCAACAGAAAATCTGTGTAAAAGTATGATACATTATTTTGTTATGACATTATAATAATTGACATTAGAATAGACTACGAATGTAAATATTGATGCCACGGAGGTTTAATTCCTAGTATAAAATATTATAAATTATGATTTAATTTCATGTAATAACTCTGGTTGAGGTGGACGGGAGCAGCCCAGGGGAAGAATTTTCAATAACGCTAAAATTATTTTAAATTAGATTTGTTTTTTTATATTTTTTCTCAATGGCGGAGCAGCGCCCTCTAGAATTATAATAACGTAATATTCCATGACCATTAACAAAACAAACAAAATTTAACGCATGCGCGTATCCATCATTTGACACGTGACTTATGGAACGTCTTTAGTTCATACAAAAATCTCATATAATAACTCTAAATTGAAAATTTAAAAACCCCCGATGCGATGACCTGTTCATCAAATGTATAATTTACCTAGTTCTTCCAAATAATGATGTTAGCGCGATTTGCGTAGCTCCCGTAGCTCAGTATCCATAGCTCATCTCGCAAATTCATCTGGTACAACTAGTTTCGATGCCAGATTATGAAAGTGCCATTAAATCATTTGTTTTGGCTTCCTCATTTATATTCTAAGATGTACAATAATCAACAGAAAATCTGTGTAAAAGTATGAGACATTATTTTGTTATGACAGTATAATAATTGACATTAGAATAGACAACGAATCTAAATATTGATGCCACGGACGGAGGTTTAATTCGTAGTAAAATATTATCAATTATGATTCAATTTCATGTAATAACTCTGGTTGAGGTGGACGGGAGCAGCCCAGGGAAAGAATTTTCAATAACGCTAAAATTATTTTTAATTTGATTTGTTTTTTATATTTTTTCTCAATGGCGGAGCAGCGCCCTCTAGAATTATTATAACGTAATATTCCATGACCATTAACAAAACAAACAAAATTTACGCATGCGCGTATCCATCATTTGACACGTGACTGATGGAACGTCTTTAGTTCATACACAAATCTCTTATAAAAATTGATAAAATATACATTTTTTCCAGAATCAGGGAAACTTTTCATATTTACAATATTGTAAAAAGCCAGTTCAGACTATTACGATCATTTAAAAATATAATAAATCTAAATCCAATAATCTCAAATTTCGATCGGATTCGAGCCGTGGAAGTTGGTTTTGGCCGTGAATGTGGCTTTTTAACCTACAAAATAGCTGATGATCTTCAAACGGCTGAACCGATTTTCATGAAACATAGCTAAGAACACTCTCGATCAGAATACCTATCTAACAAAAGAAACACAATTGAAATCGGTTCATCGGCTTGGGCGCTACGTTGCCACAGACAGACACACAGATACACAGATACACAGATACACAGATACACAGATACACATGTTAAACTTATAACACCCCTCGTTTTTCGTCGGGGGTTAAAAATTGATAAAATATACATTTTTTCCAGAATCAGGGAAGCTTTTCATATTTATAATATTGTAAAAAGCTAGTTCAGACTATTACGATCATTTAAAAATATAATAAATCTAAATCAAATAATCTCAAATTTCGATTGGATTCGAGCCGGGGAAGTTGGGTTTGGCCGTGAATGTGGCTTTTTAACCTACAAAAGAGCTGATGATCTTCAAACGGCTGAACCGATTTTCATGAAACATAGCTAAGAACACTCTCGATCAGAATACCTTTCTAACAAAAGAAACAAAATTGAAATCGGTTCATTAGCTTGGGCGCTACGTTGCCACAGACAGACACACAGATACACAGATACACAGATACACAGATACACATGTTAAACTTATAACACCCCTCGTTTTTCGTCGGGGGTTAAAAACAAAAATTGAAAACTGAACAAATTTTCTCATGAAATGTAGAGGAACGTATTTTCAATACAGGATAAATAACAACATTTTAGGCCTTTTGACAGGAAAATCAAGATAGGCTAACATAAAATATGCTATGTTTGACGACTGCTTGGCCCAGTGGTTCGAGCGTAGGCCGCTCACTGCACCGAGTGGGTTCAATTCCCGAGGTAAATTTCGGAAATGGCCTTTTCGTAATTTACTTGGTCTGGGTGTCACAGGGATCACCCCCGGTCTATTGTACGGTACCCATAGTACAAGCGTTGCTTAGTTTGGGACAATACAGTTGGTTTGTCTGGCGATATTTATTTATTTATTCAAAAATGTACTTTCAGATTATGAATTTAAGTATTGTCTTATTTGTAAATGATCCCTATTATTCGGTAGAGCCTATTGTGTTGGCAGTAAGTGGATTTTCGGAGAGTGCAGGCCCATTACAAATTGTGTCAGATTCTTTTGTATCTGTGGGTGGCTCATGACGTCAGCAAGAGATGCTTGCGCAAGATATTTGATAACATTCACGTGTGGAAAATGTAGTTTTTATGTTAAACGTCGATCATCGTGTAACTCATTATTGCACCATTTTTTGTGTAGGTACTTACCGAGCGCACGAAAGCTAACAAATCAAAACTAAACTGAACATGATCGATTATTGTATATATCCCTACCACTGCCAACGAGAAGCGATACGAAAATCAAAAGATTATTTTATCGAATTTCTAGTTTTTAACATTTCGCTTTTTTATGTGGCAAAGTCGGCTAGCAAAAGTATCACCCGCCTAATGTTAAGCAGTTATGCCCATAAGCCCATAGATGCATGCACGTTGTCAACCTCAAGGGTAATATGACAAAGAGAGGGTAGGGAGGGTGATTGCTTCCGGCTCTCACTCATCACAGAACACGCAGTTTTAATACGGAGTTACTCTACGGCGATCTTTTGTCAGAGAGTGGTACTACCCGGCCAAGCCAGCCTGTGCATGAGCGGTAGTCAGTTGGCTACAGATAGGCTCTACCACCGTCGAACATCCGGAGTTGATAATATTAATAATGTAAGATAATGTTGAAAATTGAAATATACTAATCCTACTAATATTATAAATGCGAAAGTTTGTGAGTGTGGATGTATGTTTGTTACTCTTTCAGGCAAAAACTACTGAACGGATTTGGATGGAATTTGGAACACAGATAGTTTATAACCGGCATTAACACATGGGATACTTTTTATCCCGATAATCCCGAAATTTTAGTTAAGTGAAATACTACGCGGACGAAGTCCGTGAGCACAGCTAGTATTCAATATAAGGCACCTCCTCATCTTACCCAATCTTTTTTTTTTAAGATTATTAGATATGTGTTTATCAGATTACTAGTATTCCCTTTAGCCCCTCCAACTAAGCTAATGCTTGTGCTAGGAGTGGGCTCACGTCAATAGTTTAATGGCCAGGATCGAACCCGGAACCTCTCAGCTACGAGGACGGCCCCTCTAACCACCAGGCTATTGACGCTTATTCTGTAACTAGCTGAGCCCGCGACTTCATCCGCGTGGAATTTAACTTAACAAAAAAGCCCGCTCCCGCGTTATGAGCCCGCGCGACAGGATCCATTTTTTAAATTCAGTTTTTCTAAAATAAAAGTAGCCTAAGTTGCTGCTTATAACATCAGCTATCTACCAGTGAAAGTCCCGTAACAATCGGTCCAGCCGTTTTGGAGATTACCCGGAACAAACACACAGACAGACAGACAGACAAAAATTTTGTAAATCGCGTTTTTGTTATAGGTGTCGTATGTACTTTCATATGCATTTAGTGAAAAGGTGTTATTTTGATATAACAAACAGACACTCCAATTTTATTTATTTGTATAGATTAGCAACGGTTGTTAAGACCAGGAAATTAATTGTACGCTTATCTATCGATGTCGATACTCGTGATATAGGTATGCTACTTACTATAGAGGTGTTTGTAAATATGTGTATCTACACGAAACAAGTAGTAGGTACTAGGTAAAACATTTATATATCAGAGCGGAAATCAAGCAATAAAGATTGGAGAACCTGAACTCTAGAAGCGATTAGATAACATTCCATCGATAAAAGTATTGTGAAGACAAATAATATAAATAGCTGTGGTTTTATTCGTTATTTTGATATACATCGTTATTATACCGCATTAGAAATGCTAACTCTACCAATTATTAAAACATAAAAGCTTGTTTAAAATCTTAGTGTAGTAGTTTTACGGTTGCTTTTATAATGGCCACGTCATGGCCTATAAACAAGGCGGATTTTTTATTAAGAATCGATGAAGCAATGCCTCTACCTCGTGGCCAGTGCTTTCAGATTCCCGTCGTCGTAAATTTAGATTTTCATTGGCTTTACGATAGAGCACCTATGTGTCTGTTTATCCGACGTGTAATAAACTCTATTTTTAAGTAATTGCATCCTCATTGCGAGGCATTAGAGCTCAAATTTAAAATAAGGTTATCAGAGTGTATATTTGACGTTTCAAAAATATTTTGTAATGTAAGTAATCTTTTGTGGATCTTGTATTTACTTGTAAATGGACTGTCCAAAAATATGTTCTCAATGCATATTCATTTATATTAGTCTGCAAATGTTTATGCGATAAATCTAAATATATCAATTCAAATCCTTTTTTTATATATTTCGTTGGAAGATTCCGTTCTATTCATAAGTGCTTGGTTACATTCATGTCCAAAAATATCACTTTGCCAAAATTGTTTAATTCCGAAATGATAACTTTCAAAATAAAAAAACTTTTTATTTGATTTGAAGCGTTGCTTAGTTTGGGCCATGTAGTAAATCAAGATAACGAAATAAAATATAAACTTAGAAGATATACTGTGACTAACTGGGATAGGCGGACGGACGTACGGACTGGATGATCTTATAAGGGTTCCTCGTAGGGACTACGGAACCCTAAAAACAGATTTTAAGACTGCATGGTAATAGAGGCTTTCAAAGTTATTATTCGTAAACATTTATAATTTCACAGGCAGCCAAAATTTCAATAGAAACACGCTCTACCTAATATATTAAATTAGGTCTAGTCATTGTATTCACATACTCAATTGACGTAAACGTATTATTATATAACACGTTTAGTTACGTGTAAAGAATAAGAATTTCTGGAACTAATTTGATACAAAGCGCACCTACGTATTGCGATTTTGTTAGACACAAATTGTATTGTATTATTTTGAAAATAAATCAAGTATAAGGGTGTTGCCACATCTCTCCACCGATTGGTGTGTCAACACCATTAAACATAATGATACGGTGATCGTCGTTTACCTTCTTGGTAAATTATTGGGTGCTAATTAGAATAATTGATTGTCATGGTGCTTGCTTGAGATGGTCCAATGTTCTGTGTTTTCATTTAGTAAGTAGCAGTTATTGAACACACAGGTCAAATAATATTAGTATGCATCGAAATAATTAATGGGTATACTATAGGTTCATGTTCGAATTATATCCAATTTAGTTAGGTAGGTAAAGTTTTAATATTACTATAATTTCGCACTAGGAATAACTTACACCAAAATAATTCGGCGGGTAGATCCTTACACTTTATTGAGCGTATGTTTTTCGGATACTTTTATCCTACAGTTCGGAGTTTAAAGTGTCCTTAGTCCGTGATTATATGCGGACTCACCGCCGAATAGGTAGGTTAATACTCAAAAGCATTTCAAATTTGAAAGCCGTTTATTTCGAAGACTCATACAGCTAAGCGGTACTTAAACATTTCACTATTCATCCGGATGTTTATAAGAAGTTTAGTTAACACTAACTATTGAACTGAATTGGACTAATCAATAAATAAATTATGAAATAAATCGACCAACATAGTATGCCAATACAAATATCGTTCGAAGGTCGCTCATCGCGCACGCTAGACAGAGCTGAAGATACTCTGCTCGGCACGGTATTAACTGAAAACTGAATTCATATATAAACAGTCTCGTTAAATGTTTGTTTGCGTATGGCAGCACTTTTTAAGTGGGATTAATTGCGAAGTGGACTCTATGTTTTGATAACGCCGAAAGTATCTGAATTTCAGGTGGAATAAATTAGTTTTTCATTACTCATACTCTGAAAGTAGGTCTGAAGTTGCCTGAGAAGCGGGTTGAAAGTAATACTTTTCAGGCCCGGGAGTTTCGCTTTCAACTGACAGCTGTCAAATTATAAAAAAAAACTAGTTCCATTTTCACATTTCTATGGAACCATGTTCAAACTTTTTCTACAGTCATTCAATTACAGCACGATGTAAAATTGAAATAACATAAAGTTAAGTATTAATTCAAGAATATATTTTTTAAAATGACTTAATTATAATTTAGTTTCAACAATTTCTTTAAAATAACATAGATTTGGGCAAAATATTTAAAGATGAAAATGAAAAATAATGGCTAAATAATGAAGTTGGCCGGCCAACGAAAAAAAAAACAAAATAGGCGGCAATCCGATTTTTTTTTTCGAGTTGTAGAGTATTGTTTATACTTCCTTGTATTATTTCTTTAGCCAATTCCTGATTTTATTTTTATTTTCCTTGTATTCGTAATGAAAAGCACAGTGTTTACCTCGGGTGAAAGATTTATTTTGTCCCTCGTACTATTAGCGCCCTCGCTACGCTCGGGCGCCAAACCCCGTCTCGGGACAAAATAAGTAACTTTCACCACTCATGTAACAATGTACTATTTTTTAATAGGTAATGTATGCGTGTGATAGCCGATTGGTTAAGCACGCGTCTTGCGGGCTACCAGGTCTCGGGTTCAAACCCCGGCTCGAACCTCTGGATTTTTCGAAATGTATGTGCGAATCATAATTTTTTATATGATTATCACGGGTTATTCCCAAAGTACTCCATTCTTTTGTTCTAAAAAGATAAGAATTTCATACATTCATTCCCAAGTTACTCCACGGAAATATGATTATTTAAAAATACTTATTATTTTATTCCCATTCTGCTCCAGAGGTATCCGGAATTGTTCCCAAAGTACTCCATTGATTTATTCGTTATCAATTCTTAAACTGCTCTATCTAAATACGTACCTTTAAAATGTTTCAGTACAATCAGTCACAAAAATTATTAAACGTTCTGTTTTAAAGTTTTTTTAAATAATTATAATATTATAATTGTTCATCCCCCTGGTGATAAACAGGTTGTGTGTGAGCGAGACAGTGCGATAGTGGCGGCGACGTTATTGATACTTAAACCGGTTAAGGGTGCGGATTAGTGTTTTTTATCTATGTTTAAGTGCAAGTCGCATGCTCTTTTTGCAATTAGTGTAATAGAGAATATACGTCATCAAGGTTAATTGGTCAGTGGCGGCGAGATTAGTAATGAAAGCAGTCAATGATTTTAGTTAAAGTTGTTGTAGTTATATTTTAATTATCAAAGTTAAGTGATCAGTTGCAACTACAAAAAGATAACATGAACCATGCTGATGATATTGGCGATGCTGAACCAAGTGCCGGGAACCCAGAATTTCATTTTTTGACCGGAAAAAGTGAGTACTATTATTAATTTAATATAATATGTATTGTTTTATAAACTCCACGTAATAGTGATTAGTTGAGAATACAGTAGTTTATATATGAATCTTAGGACAGTGTCGATCTATGGAATTGTGAAGGACAACGTCATAGAACCACAAACTTGGTGGAATCGTGGCACGAAAGATTAAATATTATTATTACTAAAAAACTACGGTTGCTTAAGTTCATAGAAACAATTATAGAAGAATCTGTATATTTCGACCGTTATCGTTGCAGTCCCAAAATAAATAGAAGTAGACAATCAATAAACAGGGACCTGAAACTGACTTTAATTGTAAAACAGTTAAAATTAGAAAAAATAACATTGCTACAAGCATTATTACCAATTACCAAATTATTTAAAATTTGAGTTAATCTATATTTAATTAAAATTTTATTCAAATTTATTTGAGACATAATATGTCTCAAATAGTTTTAAGTCTGATTCCATATTTTCAATTCCAATTGAAGTTAGAAAATTGTTAGAAGGTACAATTCGAAATTGAAAAGTTTTAGTACAATTTATTTTGATATTTTTTAATGTACCTAAATAAAGTTTAAGGCGAGGCCGCACCGGTAAGGCGACTGCGATGCCACAGCTTTCTTGTTTCAATAAAATAAACCCCTGAAAACATAAATGGTCGCCGCATCATATAAGCAAAACAGTTTTTATAATTTTTTGTCGCATTAAAATTTCCATACCTGTGCGACCTTATCAGCACTTGTATACACGTCGAATCCTGACTCTAACTCAATTAGAATAACTCTGAACCCAAGATTGGTTGGCTTAACAACACGGAGTAATCGATAATTTAGTTGTTGAAGCTACACTCGATTGTTTAACTTTTGTCTCGATTCGCGTCTCGATCATAAGTTTACGCCATGAACCGTCGTTTACGGTCATCTGATGCTGGTTAGTTTATTATGCTAAAACTCAACATACCTACGTTAGTAGCATGATTCTATTATCTACATGATTGTAATAGATATTTAGAAATATCTATCTATAGGTCTTATCGATTGACGTCGACTACTCGATCATAGTGGACGCAGTAGGAAACATCGATTATTAACCAAACTATTTTATTGAACTGGGTACGTTGACGATGATCGAATTGAGACTAGTGCCTATTCTTTAGAATAGACTTTCTATTTGATTGGATTCCTTATTCATTTTGGTCAGCGAAAACATTAAGATATAAAAAAAAAACAAAAATTATTATCGCCAGACCAACACACCTATACTAGGTGAAACAGAAAGGGCATACTATTTTTTGCAACTTTGTAAATCTAAAACGATCAGCTTTGGAGGAAACTTCAAAAGCAAAAGGTGTTACCGGGATACAGCTGTTGACAGATTTCATAAGTCTATAAAACCTTTAGCACTTCAACTGTCCCACAAAGCCGATAGTTTTAGATTTACAAAGATAAGTTGCAAAACAAAAATACTCTTTCTGTTTCACCTAGTATATGGGCACTGTACATAGACTGGACCGATAATTTTTATATCATAAGTAGTTATACAATTTGTAGGCAATTTACACTATCCGCCACAGTCGGGAACTATGCAGTTTGACGCACGTCATAACAATGTGGCTATAAAATATAATGTCGTCAACGTGCTTGAAATAAATAGTTAATAGCAATTACTATCGGCATCGGGAATAGCTTGTATTGCTTATAAATTGATCGTAAACTCTTGATGCTTCGATAACAAAGTTATGTCTGTCGATGCACCAATGAGTATTAAATTAAAACATCACGCGCAAGAAGATTTCAACCTAGACTACTCTAAAATATTTGATCATACGTGAATATAAGGTCACCTTTTAATAATGCGCGGTTTTAAAATAAATATCGCCAGACAGACATACCAACTGTATGGTCCCAAACTAATCAACGCTATGGGTACCGTCCAATGGACTGGGGGCGATCCCAGTGTCACCCAGACCTGGGCAAATTACGAAAAGGCCATTTTCCAAATTTGCAGTGAGCCCAGCGGCCTACGCTCGAACCACTGCGCCAAGTGTTCGTCAAATATATTCTTCTTATTACGAGGGTGTGAACTTAGTCAGTGACCTTCTACTGTTATATGAAACCCCATGTCGATCTGTCTCGCATTTTACCATGATTAGTCGGATACTCCCTTAGGCTGTACCTATAACATCTACGTACTAAGAATCCGGTAACTTCTCTCGCTTCGGGATGTCTCATAAATTCTTATTAGCGCCAATTATTCGGCCCAAGTTCGCGAACGCGCCGGCAGAGGGCGCTGAAACGCGAGAGTACCATACTCATCCGTATCACTGCTTTGCTACTTAATTAATGGGGACTCGAGATTTGTATAATTTATTGCCTTAGTTTGAAAAGTTGAGTGAAAAACGAGGGAGAAAACGGCCCAAATCGTACTTATTGAGATGTCTAGTGGACACATTTTATTAAACAGATTTAACCTTGTGTTCAATTCTATCTTTCATTCAGCACCTCTCACTGGAAGTGAACCACCTGAACACAAAAATGATCGAAAGTGAACAATGAATTCGTTAGCGAACCAATCCAACGATGTCGGAATTTGGCATTCGGCATCATTCACTCGAGCTCAGATGAATGATAAAAGAAACGCTTGAACACAGAGTGAAGCATTCATTCGGCCTCGGCCATTTTGTCATGTCTCCTAGCGCGTACAACTTCGTTCGACGACATTTGAGCAAAAGAACGGATGAACGTTAGGTAGGGTTATTATTATGATATTGTTAGCAACGTGTAGGATGAAATATGTGGAATGTAAAACAAATAGATAGGTAAAACAGAAAGGCTATGCAATTTTTCTGCAACTTTACTTTGTAAATCTAAAGGTTTTGTAGACTTATGAAATCTGTCAACAGCTGTATCCCTATAACACCTTTTGTTTTTCAAGTTTCCTCCAAAGCTTATAGGTTTAGAATTACAAAGTTAAATTTTGAAAAAAAAGTATACCCTTTCAATTACATTCTTTGAGTAAAAGTTCATTCGAGTGAACCGTCTGATATCAGCTAAGTAAGTTTAAGTATCAGCCTCTACATATCTTGTCTATGTATGTAGAGAGTATCCTCATGGCTGTATGCGATCATACTGAACTTCAAAGATCGATTTCTTATACGGGTCAGATACGCCGTTCGTAAGCACTAATTATCTAGGTGTAATATGCAATAGATGCTTAGGTATCAAAAAAACAAACGAAGAATCACCATTATCTGCAATTTAAATTAGTTTTTGTACGTTTATGTTAGATCTCACCATTGATAAACTGTTGGGTATGCTAATCGTTTAATTTATCGCTATTGACTGTATGACTAATTTAAATAATCACTGGCGCTATCATTACGTCTAGCAAAAAGATTTTAGTAATAAGGTACAATGTACTAAACTTTAGGTATTGGGTTAATAAATAACCCTTCTTTATTCCTTCATTCAGACAAGTCCATAAATAATAAACTTATATTGATTAATAATATAGGTAGTACGTATGCTTGATTAAATGGCCTACATAATAATAAACAACGAATTGAGTACCTAAGTAAATTTATGGATCAATTTATAAAATCGCTATAAGTGTCTCTCCCAAGGTCATGATCCGACATTAATATGTCGTAGTGATTATTATTTATTATTTTTGATGTCGCTGATAATTTAATAAATTAGGTCAAAATGAGAAATATTTATTCGTGGGCCACAAACAACGGAATTAAAACAGCGGTAATAAGTCCTATACTTTGTACATTGTAGTCAACTAGCTGTGCCCACCGACTTCGTCCGCGTAGTATTTAACTTAACAAAAATTTCGGGATTATCGGGATAAAAAGTATCCTATGTGTTAATCCCGGTTATAAACTATCTGCGTTCCAAATTTCATCCAAATCCATTCAGTAGTTTTTTCCTGAAAAAGTAACAAACATCCACACTCACAAACTTTCGCATTTATAATATTAGTAGGATATCACGACTTTTTATTACTACGTCATACGAGCACCGAAGCATTCCATTCCTCGTACCAATCACTCATTCAGTCAATAGGACCTAGGTGTACCGTATTTTTCCTCTTCAACAACAATCGTTCATCTTCGACGGCTTCGCCTGTACACAGTGTGTATTTTAAACCTATAGTTAAACATAACTGATTTGAATTATTAGTTACACGTAAGAATGCACCTTGACCCCGGATACGTTTTTACGTAGATACTTAACTCACGGTCGGAACGGTCGTTTGTACTGTCTATGGTGTAATGAACTATACTTGCAATTTGATTATTAATTTATTTATAGATTCATAATTGGAAAATTATGTTAGGTAACATCGGTTAAATATAAGGCAAGACCTATTCATTAATTACTAATATTACTAATCACTTATTTATTAATGCACACATATGTATAGACTGATCTTAAAAATAAACCACAAATAGTCAGGTATCATTCCATAGTGTAGATTTTGAAACAAAACATAATGCCTAAGCGACATTATATTTAAGCAAATTTACAACTTTCAATTACGAAGGTAACAAAAAATCTATTGTCTTTTAGATTTAAACTATTTAATCAACCTACTAAGCTTTTACCTATCGTCTTTTTCCAACAAACTGGAATATTTTTTTATAAATATTTCACCAACGCTTAGATATTAAACACTAATGAATTCTACCCTGACAGATCACGAATGTGACAATGATTAGCGTTAATAAGGTTGGACAGATTTAACTGTTAGATATTAATCGGTCACAACCTTTTTAATTTATTTATACCTAAATATATAAACGTTTCGCTAAATATTACACGTGTACTTATAGATATACATGGTTGTATATTTATGTAAAACACCTGTATATAAATTTTGTCAAATGATTTTAAAATGTGTTAGTAAGATACGCCGATAACCATAATTCAAGGGAGACTATGCATAAAATAACTTAATAAACCTGTTACTTTGAGTTCGTTATGTTATAGTTTATTATGTTAATATCCATTATTCTCACCTACTTCCTATTAATAAATCATACTTAACTATAACCACTCATATCTTCCGTACCTAACATTATTTTTTTCAAATGTAAATACATCATTACATAGTATAAAACAAAGTCGCTTCCCGCTGTCTGTATGTCCCTATGTATGCTTAGATCTTTAAAACTACGCAACGAATTTTATTGTGGTTTTTTTTTAATACATAGAGTGATTCAAGAGGAAGGTTTATATGTATAACACATGCATAATATAGCTGAGATATACTGATAATATATTGAATCCGTGCGAAGCCGGGGCGGTACGCTAGTAATATTTAAATTAATATTCGAATAACTAATTAATTTCGCCTCTGGCATCTGTTCAAATCCAATATACATTTGTTAAAATAACACCTATCGTGAATTTGGAATTGATTGACAACATGTTTAATCAAGACTTGATCAACCACGTTAGTAGGGTCATCATCATCATCATCATCATCATCATCATCATCAGGGTCAAGCTGTAGCTAATTAACTACAGCTCATCTAATGGGTGACTCGAACAGGGTAGTACCACCCTCTCACAGAACATTCACGTAAATAAGCTATGATAGCTGCGTTTGGTACGATGAGTGAGAAAGCCGGAAGCTTAATCCTTTCCTTCCCTTTATCCTAATTATCCCCTTCAGGTTGGCAGCGTGCGAGCAATGTCATTGGTATTGCAAGCTTCTATAGACTACGGTAACTGCTTAACATCAGACTGGTTGTACGTTTATTTACCCACTTTGCTATATATATAAAAAAATGTCGTGCGTTATGGATAATATCATTTGAATAATGCAATTGTTCCATTTGATAACAATATTATTTTTTTCGGTTATCAAACTATGGTTTGTCCGCTACCAAGTTAATCAGGATAAATAATGTATATATGAAGTACTGTTTATATGTCCATAATATTAATATGTATTTATCCTGTTTACTTTAACCTTGATGTCGCTTGGGGATTCCGTCATATCTTTTTTTTAGCGTGATTAGCGCAAATTTAGAACACGTGTGTCATGAACGTGTTATATTTAAAAATATAACTATTAAATAAAAAAATATTGATAGACACAGTAAATGACAGCCGACATCACTCCTTTGAAATCTGCCGGCGGTTTTTGTTGAAAGTTCGTAGTGAATGTATTCGTTACTCACTTTTTAAACTTATTTAAATGTGTTGCTTTTGAAAGCCAAGCAGTCAAGTTCGTTACTTATATATTAAATCTGCCTTTCGTAAATATATAAAAACAAAAATGTTATAGAGAAAACCGGTCAATGGTCAATGGTTAACATTAAATATTACAGCGATAATACTTTAAAAATACAAAACCACTAACAATATTTTTCTTCAATTTTCAGACCCAAAACCTAACTCGGATTTAAGTATGCATTCAAAACTGAAGCCTATTGTCCGGGTGATCTGGTAAGTTTTCCTATTTACTACAATAAGTATAACCACAAAACGCATGTTATAACCAATCGGCTATCACAGCTTACTTCGCACACACACACAGCAACCCCGGCTCGCACCTCTGGATTATTCGAAATCTATGTGCGAATCATAATATCTTTACGATTATCACTTGCTTACGGTGAAGGTAAACATCGTGAGGAAACCTGCATGTCGCAGAAGATCTAACCAATTTTCGAAAGATATGTGAAATCCGCCAACCCGCACTGGGCCAGCGTGGTGGATTATGGCCTGAATCCCCCTCGTGTTGAGGGGAGGCCCGTACCTAGGAGTGGGACGTCAAAAGGGCTAAATTATTATTATTATTATAAGTATAACCGACAACATTTACCTATCATAAATGTTGACACAGTGACTCGACATTATTATGCTTCTGATGTCATTTCATAACATTGACCTAAGCGACGCTAACTCCGACATAATATTTTTTTTCTTAAACAGGTTTGCTTCTGTAAAAACTATAAATTGATGTCATTATTTACGATCAGTTCCTTCATTATTAAAATTACGACATGAATTGTTGTTTTCTGAATTATCCTACTAACGAAAATTCATTATTATTTCATTTAAAATCCGTATTGTCATGCTGACATAACAAAACACGTGTGTATCTACAGTTACTTCTCCTATAAATAATGTTAGTATAATAAATTTTGGCTTCCGTTGCTGTTCTAAAAATACATAACTCGAAAAAAAACTCTTAACAAGGTTGTCCGTCAATCATGGTTTGACTATAGACACTTTAAAGATTCAACAGTCATTTGTCTATTATTTTTGAATATCGAACGTGATAGAAATAGGCTCGAGAGCCGCCATCTGGCGGAGAGGTCAGTACGGAAATAAAGCCCAACATCGATCGTTCCATGTAAATTTAATGTGACTCGCATATAACACGAGCAACAGCGCTGTCACAATGGGAATTGACATAAGCATAAGCTTCACCGGATTTTCAGTAGAAAGAGTTTCAATTGAGGCGTTTATTTTAACTGTGTGCATTCTAAACAAGTTTCTTTTTTTAAATAAAATATTACTAGCAATGTGTGTTTATCACATTACAAGTATTCCCTTTTGCCCCTCCAACTAAGCTAATGCTTGTGCTAGGAGTGGACTCACGTCAATAGTTAAATGGCCAGGATTGTTTTAGAATTGGGCTCACCTCACTTAATGGCCAGGATGGGGATCGAACCCGGAATCTCTCAGCCACAAGGACGGCCCCTCTAACCACCAGGATATTGACGCTTAAAGTTACTTACCTATTGAATCTATATTTTGTCGCCCTTGAAATGTTGAGAAATGTTGTTATTTGAGAATAGTTTGCCTGACCTTTCACTGGATACGGTACCTAATAAAAATATTAGTGAAAGTATTATATTTATGTACATTAGTAACAGTAGAGCTGGAGAAGCAGCTGATCGTGGGACAGATGCAGGGGAAGCGCTCCAGAGGTCGAATTCCAACACGATGGACTAAGAGTATTGTAGAGGCAACAGGAGAAACTCTACAACGATCTATTGATCTGGCGCAGGATAGGAGCAAATGGAGACAGATCACATATGGTCACAATCCTCAACAGTGAAGGAACGACGAAGAAGAGTAACAGTAGGTCATATAATATTACTTAAGCAGTAGGCTGGAAACGTCTATTGATTCTTAGTATTCATTGAGTATTTCTGAATATAGGTACAAAGAATAGAATCGAATGACGTAGTAAGTAATTTATAGTGTTTATGCTGCTAAGAAAGTCTGAGTACCTCGTTTTAAGAACCGTCTATAACAATAAAACTTCTAATTTAATTTTCATTCATAAAACAGGTCGTATCCGCTGTTTTATTCTGCATTTCTCATTCTTGCATAAAGTTTTTTTTAACAGAGAGCCATTGCGCCGACCACTTATAAGATTTATTATTTAAATAAACAATTTTCCCGTTCTTTTCTACCAAAATTATGTTGAGGTGATTTGATTTTCTACTTACCAACAGTTCTCAGTAAAATTGGATGAAGTATCCAGTATTTTCTGTGCAAAGAGAAAAGTAAACCCCCAATCTAGGATAAACCACCCATAGACTAAAAAAAATTGTTGCCCCTTTCCAACAATTCAAGCTCTGCCAAGAAGTTCGTCAGCTTCTTGATATCTTTGATAACCTCCTCCATGGGTCTACTTTGCGTTTCATGTAGAATTTCATGGGGTTTCTTATTCAATACTTTACCTATACTAGGTGAAACAAAAAGGGTATACTATTTTTTTCAAAACTTAACTTTGTAATTCTAAAACTATCAGCTTTGGAGGAAAGTTGAAAAACAAAAGGTGTTATAGGAATACAGCTGTTGACAGATTTCACAAGTCTACAAAACCTTTAATACTTCAACTGTCCCACAAAGCCCATACTTTTAGATTTACAAAGTAAAGTTGCAAAACAATTAGTATACCCTTTTTGTTTCACCTTGTATATCAAACGTAATACACGGTTTTTCAAATTTATCACCGCCTTTTCAGTCAAATATCATGTACATGAACTCTTTGAAAGCAGCATTGACCTAAAGCGCCACACATATAATTAAATATAAAGAGGTATCAAGAAGCTTCCGGAAAACAACATTGTATATAATTCGTTCATTTCACGAAAACTTTTGCTGACTCTTATGATCTCATAATATCGTTTTGGCCGTTTGTCCCGCTCATGGAAGTTACATTATATTTATTTTTTAAGAATAAGAATAAATTTATTATAAAAAAACAACAGTTACACGTACAAAATTTTAAATAGTAGGTACAATATACCTCTTGCTAGTAACAAAATCACATTTACGTGGACGTATTACTGTGGATCCCAAACTAAGCAAATGCTTGTATCTTGGGAACCAGAGTAGTGTACATGGTCTCACTTGTTCACCATTCTTAAGACGTCACGCTGTTATTCCACTCCCATAATCCTATTATCACCATATCCTATGTCTCAGTAATCAATAGCCATCAATGTGTCCTTAGCTCCCAATAGCACTTCCCCACTAATTGGTGAGTGGTGCGTAAACATCAACGTATCGTTTCCGGTAACTTGCGTTTAAGTTCGGAACTTGTCCACTATATCATTAAGGCGCTGACTACAGGCTTACATCTCTGGATCTTATAATAATATATTGACGTATATAATATATTGATGACGACCGCTTGGCGCAGTGGTTCGAGCGTAGGCCGCTCGGCTCACTGCATTGGGTGGTTGCGGGTTCGATTCCCGCCAGGGTAAATTTCGGCAATGGCCTTTTGGTAATTTTCCCTGGTCTGGGTGTCGCTGGGGTCGCCCCCAGTCCATTGTACGGTACCCATTGTACAAGCGTTGCTTAGTTTGGGGCCATACAGTTGGTGTGTTCGTTTGGCGATATTTATTTATTTTTATTTATTCAATGGAAATAGCATATAAATTGTGATAATCCTACTAATATTATAAATGTGAAAGTTTGTGAGTGTGGATTTTTTATTTTTTTATTCTCCTATTGTTTTGGGGCTTTTGAGTGTGGATGTATGTATGTATGTATGTTTGTTACTCCTTCACGCAAAAACTACTGAACGGATTTGGAAGAAATTTGGAACACAGATAGATTATAACCGGGATTAACATATAGGATACTTTTTATCCCGATAATCCCGAAATTTTTGTTACGTTAAATACTACGCGGACGAAGTCGGGGGGCACAGCTAGTAATAATATAAACCAATTAAAGAATGTTTATTGCGATACCAAGCTATACCCTGATCAAAGTGGGGTGCCATTATTATTAATTGGTTCTTAATTAAATAATGAGTCAAGGGTTCCGCAGAACCAATTAATAATAAATCAGTTTACTAATGATTTTTAAACTAAGTTCTAGTGTTTTTCCATTGCAAATGAGGCTGTAGGTCCCTAGGCTAGGTACCCGCAGCAGCTAGGGTAGGTTCCGCGGCTGCTCCCTTAAGTTGCAGATGTCCTGGGCATCGGTTACCACTTACCATCAGTTAGACCATCTGATTTTGTGCCTAGCTAGGCAATAATAATAAAAAATGCTTAATAGTCTGAGGATACGCTGCTTGAGGTCTTTGCATAGGGTGTACACGGATGCTATACCGGAATCACACCATGACCGGATTAGAAAAGTTTTGTGTCATTTCCCTGACCAATTTAACGCATAGGTATGGTTCAATTCTTAAACTAAAGTGAATTGCTTACTGTCGGCCCCTTAACAAAGTAGTTTACCCCAAAAGGGAAGTTCTTAGGATCCGATGGCAAATTCCCATGGGTCGTTTAGCTTTATATTTTATTTGTACGGTAAACTATTAGGAGCAAGTTCGAAGGAAAGGGTGAAAAGGGTTGTATGGGATCCTCCTGATAGCTGTACATAGATTTTTATTGCTGCTATATTGAAGTTTACAATAATCTTATATTTATACTGGCTGTGCCCACCGACATCGTCCGCGTAGTATTTAACGTAACAAAAATTTCCGGATTGTCGGGATAAAAAGTATACTTTATGTTAATCCCGGTTATTAACTATCTGTGTTCCAAATTTCATTCAAATCCGTCCAGTAGTTTTTGCGTGAAGGAGTAACAAACATACATCCACTCACAAACTTTCACATTTATAATATTAGTAGGATAGACAGGGTATAATTTGATGAATAATTAACACAATGGCGATCGCAATTAAGTCTAATTTACATTGGGTAACATTAACAATTCCTAAATAGTGTTCAGTTTTCAAAGAAAAAACTGCCTTTCCATTTTCCTATAGACACATTAAAGTTAGCAATGACAGGCCCGAGGTCAAGGTAAAACAAGCAGCTTGCTGAGTCATAGGCACAAAACAAACGGTTGAATAAATGAGATTACTTTTTAAGTTCCAAACTTTGCCCTGTCCTAACATGGAAGTTTTTACGATTCGCATTGTAGCTAGGAATTGTTGGGGGATTTTGATTGGCTGTATCACAGGTTCAATATAAAAAAGGTTTGTGTGTTCCTGAGAATGGTGACTGTCAAATGTTTTGTCGTAAAAAGTAGAATCGTTAGGATTTTATTAATTTTATTATCGGGCTCTGTGTATTTTATTCTGATTAGTGAAACTGTATCTTTGTTGTTTTATGTAGAGTACATTTCTCTATTTGTTAGTAAAACTATTTATATCTAATTTTATTTATCGATGTTTCTGGTCAAGTATAATAGGTGTTTTGTTTTAATATCTTTATTGGTATTATAAAAGTCAAATATTCTTTATAGATATTTTAAATTCCGGTGTGCGACGGATTTTGATGATATTTTGTACTTAAGGAGTCACCTGGATTTTTTTTAATTCTAGTGTAAGTATAAAGCAATAAAACAGCAGCACCTACCCCATTTAAAAGCCAATTAATCCGAATGTTAACCCCGATTACAATATTTCAACAACAAAACAAAACGCAGTACCATAAACGGTATATTATACAAAATTGGCTCTTATTATACCGCCACAATGTCCACATTTCAAAGGTTTCCAGGGATTTTGATGGGGGAGAGCCGCTTTCGTGAATGACGTCACTCGGTATCATACCCGGCCATGTTTGGGACGGACTGTAATAAGCTTTATGTTGCTTTTTTTTGGCGAAATAAAAAAGGTACCTTCCCGTTTCACTCTACCGCGAACGTTTGTTTTAATGAAGTTTTTTTTGTATCGTTAACTCTTGGACTTTGGCCAATACAAACACCATTAAGTACCTTATTATTAATACACACGGGTGTGTTTAGCATAACGCGAAAAATCTGTGTAAAGCAAAATGTCGGTGGACAATTACTGGAATATGTGATCTCACATGAGCGATGATAGAGACACATGATAGAGCTATTTAAGTGTCGATATCAACATTATTTGCAGTTGATTTAAGCAGGTTAACTATTTCTACTGAAAGTCCTGCTAGTTACCTGAAGGAAAGATCAATTACAGGATAGAAAAAATATGATCCCAATGTCTAAAGTGTTCACCAAAATACAATGTACATAAACTTTTCTTTATTGAAAAGAGTAACCATTGAGTTTCTTGTCGGATCATCTCAGTGGATGCAGCGTCCCGAACTGGTGGTAGATTCAGACTATTAATTCAGTGGTTTGATAGCCTACATAAATAAAAAATATAATAAATTTTGTACAGAAAGAAAACTTATTTTTGTTGCACAAAAAGAAATTAATATCATGAATTGACTAGTCAAACTACTGATACTAACAGGTGCATTTTTTGATCATCCTACACGTCACTGAAATTTCAGAGATGAAATAACATTTTCATCTCGTATGCGAAAGTAGAAGGCGTGTGTTAATTCATTAACATTTTGTCATAACGGTTTGTTTGAGAAACATGCCAGAATTGTTTGATTAATTAATGGCACAACCTGAAAAACAAACAGTATTTTATAAATAAGACTTGCATCATATTTTTTATTTAAAATAGTGGACTTATTTAATAATATAAGTAGATTAATAAATGGTTCATGACTTCGTAACATAATCACCTATTTCTAATTGTTTAACCGATACGTACATCAAATCTTGAAACTAACTTTCGTGAAAACGTTTTTCTCAATTTATTAAATTATTTGAGAATCTATTTAAGGGTCTAATTTGAGGTAATAGTATTATGTACAGACATAACTATCTCTTTTATTCAATTTCAAACAGATAGACAATGTTCCATTCCAATGTTCCTGCCTCGTGACATGTTATGGAATGGATAGAGTTTTAAAATTGATACCGATCCACAATTTAGAATACAAGTATTATTATGAAGCTGAAACGTTCCAACCACCCATACTTCTGCGAACTGAAACCAATCTACAGTCACTTGCATTAGGGTTGTTATTAGTCTGCAGAAGTATTAGTATGTGTGAGTGGATCCTTTCTGCATTAATTGACGTTGTTTTGCAAAATCGAACCAATCCACACACACTTCTACAAACTGAAATCAACCTAAAACCACTAACACAAAGTTGGTTTTGGTTTACAGCAGTGCATGTGGGTTGCTTCCGTTCAGCTAAACAATATCCAATTATTGATTCTTCACGTAGAGTACGATCAGCGTCATAAGTCACATAACAGTCTCAATTTTTAAATTCACTGATACTCTTTGTTTTTGCAAACATTTCGAACATTTTCAAAACCAAATATTAGGAACAAATTTATATTTTGTTTCAATAAAAATAAATAATGGACTTGATGTTCAGTGATTTATGTTGCTGTCCGTACCTTATTCTACTATTTATGGCTAAACTTAGTCTATATTCACAAAATATAGTTTAAATTACGCCAAAAAGATTGTTTAATAACTTTATACTCTACTTCAGCTAATGGAATCTGAGATATGAGTACACGCCTCAATGAGCAACGCTATGAGATTGCGGCAAAGGCATCTTAAGTCTTAACTGGTTTAATATAAAGCTCAAGGTATATTGGACTTCAAATAATTTGCCCGCTTATTAGATGGTTGAAGGTGAGAGTGAGTGTCATTGACCTTTATTATCTATAAAATTAATTTTTCACAATATATTGTCTGGTGTGATATAGTGTGCTATGAAACTTTTAAATACATTAATGAATTTATTTTTCATTAACAAAAGTTTGTACATAGTGTTTTTTAATTCGCCATTGAATTTTACTTTAAATAAAGGCTCTACAATGTTTTTTTACTAATAAGATACTCAATTTTTTTTGTACTTTTTTAACTCACCACATTTATTTTAAATAAATAAAAAAGTTAAAATTTGGTTCATGGTTCGGTTAAAATTTGAAAATAGAATCGCAGCGACGTTACTAAATAGTCAATCTGTCGTGACTGTCACAACGATGGTCGCACGCGGTGTATTTATTCAAAAGAAAAATAACTGGAATTTTTTCCCAGAAATTTGGCAACATTAATGGTCTGGAAAACTATTTTAGCTTGCAGATATAGGACAAACATTGACTTGCGGCTTTCGTAAAAATGTAGGTACAATAAGTATTCAGGAAAAAAAGTGAAAAGTTCAGGAAGAAATCGACATTGGCATAATACACAAAACTCAACTCAAACTCAAAATTGATTTTTTTCTTGTAAGCCAACAAAGCATTTATGAATAGTCAGAATCTACCACTGGTTCGGAATGTTGCTTCCACTGAGAAGATCCGGCAAAAAACACAATGGTTACTCTTTTCAATTATTAAAAGATGGTATCTATACCTGTGGTGTACATTCTCAGGAACAGCAACTGAATTTGAGCAGGCAACACCATTGTCACTATATAACATTTTGTTAAACACTCACGGCATTGCGGTAATAAGTAGATACATAAGTTATTTATTAGCGAAAATCACGGACATGCTTATTCAGCGAAACGCGAATTATTATTTATAGCGTCAATTTATGGAGCATATTCGTGACTACCAGCATTTCCACAAGGTCGCTGAAACAGACATCAATTCATGTGAAAGACACCGTACCGGTACGTTATGACACTTGAACTACTAGTATACCTACTCATATAGGTAATCTCAAAGGGCAACACACTGGAGCTATTATAATATTTACTTTGCAATTATTAATTATACCTTTAATCAATAATGGCAGAAAAAAAAAGACAACCCCGCTGAGTTTTTTGACGGATCATCTCAGTCGAGGTCGCGTTCCGATCCCGTTGCAGATCTAAGAAAAATAAGTAAAAATTAAAATTTAAGCGCCCTGTAGCGCCTAATCATATTAATAAACCGTTTGACTTGGTACATATGGGCTGGCTCGGCTCGGACAGTACCACCCTCTCACAGAAGGTAGGCAGCAGTATACTCATATACCCACGGGATGCCTCGACTCGTATAATACCACTTTATGACAGATAGCGGCCCGCCCCGGCTTCGCACGGGTACATTGCGGTTACATTGTTCGAGTTTTAGTAAGGATCCCTAATTTTTTTGAAAATATATTATAGCCTATCACCCGGGGATAGTGTAGCTTCCCAACAGTGAAAGAATTTTTCAAATCGGTTCAGTAGTTTCGGAGCCTATTCATTACAATCAAACAAACAAAGTTTTCCTCTTTATAATATTAGTATGAAGACCGGCGCAAAGTGGCTTCTATAGCTGCGTTTCGTATTATCAATAAGAAACCTAGTTCGACTCTCTGCCTTTCTGTCCCACTTCAGCTCGACATCGTACGGACAATGCTTTTCAAGCTCCAAGAAGCTTATAGTGCTATACTTATATATAATTCTTGGTTTTATGTGTCGTACAGCATAGGTTAACTATTATGATTCGGTTGTCCTTTTAATTTTGTATTTTTATTTTTTATTATTAGTTTTTTTATATAGTTTTGGGTACGAGCCCTTTAGTCCTAATTTAGTTATTTATTTATTGTTTTTGTGGATTGAAATCGCCAATCGGGCCCAATGGAAGACCAGCGCTGGTTCTTGTCAACCAGCACATGCTGAATTGGGTCCGTTTGTGGCGAGCAGAGTTTTTAATTGTTGTCATTTCCTTTTTTTATATATATTATATTATTCTATCTGCTAGTCACAATAAAGTGTTCTTTCTTTCTTTCTTTCTTTTGGTATTGCAAGCATCTTTAGGCTTCAAGTAACTTCTTAGCATCAGGTGGGTTGTGCGTGTACCTACATAAAATTGAAAATAAATGCTCTCATCAATTTTTTGTATAGAGGTCGTCATTCATCCTCATATGTCTGTTTATCGATATTATTTTAACTGGACTCATTGAAGCCATATTCTGGAGCTTAAACCAAAGCTTCAGTATCTAAAACGTATCTAATATGTGAACTAACACCTCAGAACTCCAAATCCATCTAAAAGCCCCGTAATGCATCCATAAACTGGTTAAGCGTTCTTCGAACAGCTTAACTTTTACTAGCGGCGGAATCACCGAGCTCCATTTAAAATTCAAACTCGACCGAATCCAGCAGTCGTGTGGAGATAGGAAACTAACTTATCAAGGGTTTAGGTAATCTTATTAATTACAGAGTGAATAAAGCACAATCTTTCAAAAGACTAGGGAAATTTTTATTCCAAAACATTTTCAATATCCATGATCACAGTGGTTCAAGCGTAGGCCGCTCGGCTCACTGCAAATGGAGGTTGCGGGTTCGATTCCCGCCGGGGCAAATTTCGGAACTAGTCTTTCGTAATTTACCCCGGTCTGCGAGTCACTGGGATCGCCCCCAGTCCATTGTACGGTACCTATAGTACAAGCGTTGCTTAGTTTGGGAACTGATGAACTCTGGTCGCCATGGTAAGATTTAACTTGTGTTATGGGAACCAGTGCTCTCACAATATCCTTGAAGCATCAATTTGGATTAGTAGCCGCTGAAGGTGGTTGGCGGGTACCATCAACAAAGTTGACGCATGATCAATTTTTAACACTTTTCCCTTGCAGGCAGTAATCATAAGATGCCTCGCCCATTATGTTGTCGTCCAATGAGACGAAAAGCGTCCGATGAGACAAAAGCTCTTTTTTTAGAAAGCTATTTGTTTAATATTTTTTATGACCATGCTAGTCACATGCGGCTGCTGGTCACTACATACAAAATGCAACCTTAAGGTGATCAAGCGTCGAGTTTGTTGATTGATTAAAAACAGTCGCGCAAGGGAAAATTATGAAATTAGTTAACTGTTGGTTAAATGTGCATGCTTTGTGTGTGTGTATGTGTGTGTGTGTGTGCGTGCGTGTGTGTGTGGTGTGTGGGGATGTAGGAGTTGTGTGAGAGAGTGTGAATGAGAATATTATGGTGAAATTGTGAGTAGATGTTTGAGTAAATCAACTAATTACAAAAATGATATCTTCAATAGGGCTTCCGTCTCATCGTTATTTTGGTTTTGTACCCATTTACATACTTTGAGTTTGCATTCGTGTCTATTTAAGTTATAGATTGGGCAGGGTCTGTTTATTTTATTGTAAAGATGACTCCCAATTTTGTTGTAAAATCTATGAGCAAAAGTTGTTCTTGATTTTTGTACCAAACACACTTCGTAGCCAGGCAAGAGTCTTCATTGTAATGTAATATCCTAAATGTCACACAACGTGTTAATTTATCTTATCACCGATAAGCCAATAACACGATTGTGGCCACCGAAAGCGTATTCATTAAGCCGATAGCATTTGAAGCATCACTTGTTAATGATTCCACTAATACCCATAGCTAGTGAGTAATCCATATTATATTCCACACAGCAACGTTTGAAGCGTTGGCAACCCATGATGCCGGCGTGAACCAAATAAGTCGTTGAATTAATTTGTCATTATTAACTAAACAGGTTGAAACAGAAAGGGTATACTTTTTTTTCATAACTTAACTTTGTAATTCTAAAACTTACAGCTTTGGAGGAAACTTTAAAAACAAAAGGTGTTATAGGGATACCGCTGTTGACAGATTTCGTAAGTCTACATAACCTTCAGTACTTCAAATATCCCATAAAACCGATAGATTGAGATTTCAAAGTAAAATTGCAAAAAATAGTATACCCTTTCTGTTTCAACTAGTATAACCTACTGGCGATTAAATTAAAAAAAAAAGAAAGATAAAAAATGTAAGAAGACAAGCCCGCTGAGTTTCTTGCCGGATCTTCCCAGTCGAGGTCGCGATCAGATCCGGTTGTAGATACAAGAAAAAAAAATAATATTCACAATTTAGTGCCCCCGTAGGCCTAAACAAAATAAACGCTTTGACTTTGGCTTTGAATTAAATCCAATTATTTTTAGTGTTTATTGGTTTGAGATGTCGAATCGTAACCGAGTGGATCCGAGTTCGATCCTAGTCCTGGCCATTAATCTTTTGACGACTATTGACTCTAGTTTGAAGAGACTTACTGTAACTACACGGACGAATAAAACTCCTATAAAACTGGCGTACAAAACATCCAAAATTATATCACTACATTTATTAATTCCACTGTAACTTTCCTATCATATTCACTTTGATCTCCCATTCGCAGGGTGCCTTTAATCATTATCACAGTAATTAGACGAGTCTCCCGAGGGTGCTTAACTGTTCAACTTTATATATTATTCACTTTACCTAGCTAAGTTTGCGTCCCTTCCTTTGGTTGTATTAAGTCTTAGGGCGGTCGCGGACTATGCTGGCCAATATAGGTTTCACCATTGGCCACACTTTAGACTAAACGTGTCCAAGGTTGGTTATAGAGCCAAGGTGTATTCAATTAACTAGAGCTCATAATAATAATATATAATATAATATCGCCAGACTGAAACACCAACTGTACGGTCCCAAACTAAGCAACGCTTGTACTATGGGTACCGTACAATGGACTGGGGCGATCCCAGTGTCACCCAGACTAGGGCCAATTACGAAAAGGTCATTTCTGAAATTTACCCCAGCGGGTATCGAACCCGCAACCACCATGTGCAGTGAGCCGAGCGGCCTACGCTCGAACCACTGCGCCAAAGGGTCGTCAAGCTTATACTTATACAGGCTGAGTATATTATTGTTTGCTTCAGCGCTACGAACTGCTAACGCCAGGTGACACTACCAACTGAACGGCACTTAAGTTTTACGACGAACGATACGATACGACAAGAACGAACTTTTATATATTTCTTTTATTTTCATATAACTTATTGAACACTGACGTATAGTGGTTTAATTAACCAAGCAAAGGAGGACAAAGGGACTATGATATACAACTAGGATAGGACCACCCTGTCACAGAAGATCGGCGTAAAGAAGGATCTAGCTTTTATACTAGCATTTTGTACTGTGAGTGTGAGAGTCGGAAGCCAACATAATATCGTCCACTCCTTCTGTCCCGCTCGTCTTTAGGGCGGCGAAGAGAGAAATGCCTTCGGGGGAGTAGGATAGAGGGAGTGGAAGGGAATAGGGGTTGGTCTACTGGCTCTCTCTCTAACTTTAGCCCTTTTTGACGTCCCACTCCTGGGCACGGGCCTCCCCTCAATACGAGGGGGATTCAGGCCATAATCTACCACGCTGGCCCAGTGCGGGTTGGCGCATTTCGCATGGCTTTCGAAAATTGGTTAATCTTCTAAGACATGTAGGTTTCCTCACGATGTTTTCGTTCACCGTAAGCAAGTGATAATCACATAGAAATTATGATTCGCACATAGATTTCGAAATATCCAGAGGTGTGAGCCGGGGTTCGAACCCAAGACCTGGTGCCCGTAAGACGCGTGCTTTAACCAATCGGCTATCACTGCTCTCTCTCTAATCGAACGAAACTCAGCTATAATAGGTGAAGGGTGCTACTTGTCAGTGTAATCGGGCATTGAACCACCGACTCTAGTGGACAACATTATTAAAATCCTACTAATATAATAAATGCGAAAGTTTGTGAGTGTAGATGTTTGTTACTCTTTCAGGTAAAAACTACTGAACGGATTGGGATGAAATTTGGAACACAGATAGTTTAGAACCGGGATTAACACATAGGATACTTTTTAGCCCGATAGTCCCGAAATTTTTGTTAAGTTTAATACTACGCGGACGAAGCCGGTGGGCACAGCTAGTATTATATATAATCTGAGAGGATGTCGCTACAGAACACATATAGCTCGCTGCCTTTGATTTGTGTTTCTGAATATAACACTCAGATTTAAGAAGACAACAAGTTAAGCTGCATTTAACTGATCAGCTCATTAAGGCCCGTATAAATAATCTATCTCAAGTCTCATAGCGCTCTTAAGTGGGCTTTTGACAATTCATTTTGAACAGTTCGGTCACAGACTTGAGTTCGATTTATTAATATGGGGCTTAGTTTTGAGTATTCGATATCGAATTTATTGGAATTAACTTATATTTAGCCAAAGACTGTACTGAAATTTAACGTCCCACAGAGTTGTTTGATATGTCATGTCGGGACAACCTTAAGCAACTCTCAAATTTGAGCTGGAAAATTCAGGTTTACCCAGACCACTAATTGGTTTGGACTGCAAATTGGACTTAAAAAACAATTGATAACCGATCCAAACTGATTAGTAAAATTATTTGAAGATACTATCCTCGTGTGTGGTCTGCCGATGCGTAAATCGTAATATTTTATTCCGCAAGTGGGTATTTCTTGTTCGTAACACCCGCTGAACCGTCTCCGAATATTTAAGTTGAACCTTTAACTTTACGAGGGACGCAAATCTTGTTAGTACTACCATGAGCGAATTTATAACGGGATATTTTGCTTTTGACGAGTCCGGTAAATAAACGGAAATTCAAACTAGGTTTGAATTACATGCTGACATACTAACAAGCGGTCTATATTCTCAAACTGAGGCTTTTATTAAAGCTCTAGGGAAAATGCGTGACTTCCATAGCTTCACCTTTTATTAATTGAAAAGAGTAAGCATTGCGTTTCTTGCCGGATCTTCTCAGTGGAAGCAGCATTCCGAATCGGTGGTAGATACTGACTTTGAAATAATCTGTTGGCTTACATGGATAAGTTTGAGTTTGAGTCTCCATTGTAAAAGATAAGCCAGGTTAAAAATCACAAACTATAGCTCCAGATTGTTCACGAATAAAGCTGTCCTGAAGATGAACAGCAGTAAAAATCCTATAAAATACAAGCGAATTCCCGTCACGCACTGGTTGAAGCGGTCAGAGTGCGAAGGGCGCGCGGAAAGCGGTGGGTAAGCCTCGGAATCATCGATGGACGGCCTGTAATGGGCAGCGAGCTCACGAGATAAAGCGATTTCTAACTCACTGAGATCTAGCTAAATAATAGTGTACCTATGTGAAAACAGTCATTAGATTACTTACACATTAGAAACATCGTTTTGAAATTAATTTCAAATTATTACGTATAAAAAAACAGCCCTTTGAGGTCCCACTCCTGGGCACAGGCCTCCCCTTGCTACGAGGGGGATTCAGGCCGTAATCCACCACGCTGGCCCAGTGCGGGTTCGGATTTCACGTGTCTTTTAAAAATTGGTTACATTTTCATGATAAAGAAAATATGATTAGCATATAGATTTCGAAAAACCCAGAGGTTCGAGCGCAGGTTTGAACCCAGGACCTGGTGCTCGCAAGACGCGTGCTTAACCAACCGGATATCACTACAATTGGCTATTCGAAATACTAAATCATCATTTTAATTGCATTTATGTAGTACACGTGATTTTTGCACGAACTTCAACACTTAAACAAAAAGAAACATAAGTAGGTAACCAAACACGAAACTCTTTCCTGTCTGAAAATCCGACATAGAACCCATCCATCCCTCAACGAAATAGCCTCTCAGTAGGCAATACGAAGCCCACGTAAACCCATCTACACACAATAAACTAGCAGATGTGATCCAACAATAAAAGCGCCTTGAAACACCAGTCACGTCACACACACGGAACAACTGAAAACTAGAAGCGCAGAAAGATAGTCGTTAAACTATATCCTTACACGTGTGGCTACAAACCCTGCATACTGAAATACGAGGCGAAAGAAAGCGCTTTGGTTTGGTTACAAGTTTTCAAGTCCACAGAGCCAAGTAGTACTAGAAGTTCTATGATTTATCCATTTAGACAACACAACAGATAACAATCACTTATACGGTTGAAACAGTAAGGGTATACTCTTTTTTCAAATCTTAACTTTGTAATTCTAAAACTATCAGCTTTGGAGGAAACTTGAAAAACAAAAGGTGTTATAGGAATACAGCTGTTGACAGATTTCACAAGTCTACAAAACCTTTAGTACTTCAACTGTCCCACAAAGCTGATAGTATTAGATTTACAAAGTAAAGAAAAAACACTTTTTGTTTCACCCAGTAGTCCTACTTCCTACTAATATTATAAATGTGAAAGTTTGTGAGTGTGGATGTATGTATGTATGTATGTATGTATGTTTGTTACTCCTTCACGCAACAACTACTGAACGGATTTGGATGAAATTTGGAACACAGATAGTTTATAACCGGGATTAACATATAGGATACTTTTTATCCCGATAATCCCGAAATTTTTGTTACGTTAAATACTACGCGGACGAAGTCGGCGGGCACAGCTAGTATATTATAAAAAACATCAACCCCTTATTAATTAACGTGGATTAGCGGTTGTGTAGTTACACCATGCTTTGTCTTCTTCTTTCGAATGGCAAATTACTGATGACAGAAAGAGATAGTTCGGTGAGTAACTATTCGCCCGCTATACCACCTTTATTAATAAGGGTGCAAATGTTTACAGTCTAGATTGAGATCCAGGACGTGAGTAAGAACAATTATTATTGTCTAATTATTTTTGTACCAGCAGTGATAGCCGATTAGTTAAGCACGCGTCTTGCGGGCTACCAGGTCTCGGGTTCAAACTCCGGCTCGAACCTCTGGATTTTTCGAAATCTATGTGCGAATCATAATTTCTATATGATTATCACTTGCTTACGGTGAAGGAAAACATCTTGAGGAAACCTGCATGTCTTAGAAGATTTAACCAATATTCGAAAGACATGTGAAATCCGCCAACCCGCACTGGGCCAGCGTGGTGGATTATGGCCTGAATCCCCCTCGTGTTGAGAGGAGGCCCGTGCCCAGGAGTGGGACGTCAAAAGGGCTAAATTATTATTATTAATTATTTATATTCTTGTAATCTGTGTGTTTAGGTTATGAACTAGCAAAAGAAATTGCGTAGCTTGTATTCTAGTACTTAGGTGTCAGGCTGTATCATCTAGTACTATATATTTATAGTATACTCGGCTGCTTTACAGCAGCCATGGTCACGGGGGGACTGAGGTGTTAGACGTCCTGATGTCATAGTTAGTAACTGGGTACCCTCATATTAAGTTGTTGTTTGCGGTCCGATCCAAAAACTTAATATGAGGGTACCCAGTTACTAACTATGACATCAGGACGTCTAACACCTCAGTCCCCCCGTGACCATGGCTGCTGTAAAGCAGCCGAAACGTCGGGAACATAAATTAAATAAACGCGATAAAATCCGAAAAATAGTTTTATTTCAATGTGTAGTATTCGCGTAAATATAAGAAAACAATATGTACCCACATGGTTTTTGGTAAAACACTAACCACATCTCGGCACTATATTAAAAACATCATAAACAACAACTTTTGTTGTACGACTTTTATAATTCATCAGGCGTTAATACGAAAATGAAAATATTTAAATTAAACTGTTTTAGTGTTACGACTTCTACACCCGCATCGCATTAACTCATACGCGCGTGCCCCTTGTAGCGATATTCGGTAGCGCGAACGTAAATAATTCCAATGTGCTAGATAAAACAACGAAATCTTGAAAGTTTGTGTCTAGTCAATTTATTACCTATACATTTCATGAAAAGTCAAATAACAAAATTATTTTGTTGTTTATGATGTTCGTAGTAAAGTTATGCAAGGTTGTTAGTGTCTTACCAATAACCCATCTGTATATACCATACACTATACTACTATAGCGTACAAAAAGTTGAACAAAACAAGGACAAATGTAAAAAGGAAACGCTTCCATCGCTGGCGGAAACGGAATCATGCATTCGGCTACAATGTGAAGCATAATCGTGTCACGCCTCGTTTGAATGACTCATTTTGTATAGGTGTAATACAATAAAACGAAGTTGTGGGAGCGATTGAAATTGACTATCATGGATGTAAGTCCAATGTTCATTAAATAATACTAGTATTGCCGTTGTAATGGTCGAAATTCGACCATAATTCATTTAAGGCTGAAGCGCCCATCTAGCCCACATTTTGTGACATTTCCAAGATCGTTCTCAGACTTGAGATGGATTTATTAATACGGGTCTATAAATATTAAACCATTAATCTAGATTTTTTTATAATTATTAAAGAACTGTTTATATTTTGATTGGATTACATGAGCAAGTATGTAGCTCGTGATCTTATAAAGGACCTGAGATACTATTTATATCTATAAAAATAAAAATCGTCGGAAAAATAACATAGTATCAATACTGACGCAGAAAGAAGCATAAAACAAAGGAAATATAAAATTATGCACACGAATACGACCTCAAACAAAGTTGGTAGCAGCGATAAATCCCGAAGAATAGAGATTCGCACTGCACACAATATAACTCAAGATTATAATATTTTGCAGCAAACAAAAAAGTTCGGAAAAACGATAAATTAGGAGTGGGTAGAAAAAGTTGTAACAAGGATACTTGGAAAACAAACAGGAATGATTTAGATGTAGCTGCTGAGGCCAGCAACATAGAGGGATGACCCCACAGATATAGATTTATATAGATAACGCAAGTATCACGATTAGTATTGAAACCAAGCGTGCCGAATTTTTAACACCTACTGTGACGTCATTAGTGACGGGAAATCCAAACCGCTTCAAAGACACCTATGCTGCCGATGCCCCTCCGCCCGCTACGATTCCCTCGAGTGATTATCACGCTCATACTCATATTTTTATATCTGTAGTCGCGAGGACTGTAAGTTATCGGCGACCTACCTCGACGCTTGGTCGGGGTTTTCGGACACGCTAAGTATGTACTTAATGTATGTACATTTGCGTTATCTATGTAAATCTATATCTGTGGATGACCCGTTGATAGTTATTTTATTATAAAATATACAAGACAAGATTTACCGAGCCTGAACGTTTTTGTGGCATAAGCACATTTTTTAAAACGTACAAGTTGTTAGAGATTCGAATCCATAGCACCTTCTGAACTGTCTGAGCTACCAATTGTTCATGCGCACTTCAGCTTTATAGTGAGTGGACTAAGTTAGCAGAATCTATAACAAGCATTCGCTGCAGATTGTGCAGCTTCGAACCCATAGAGACTTACAAGTTGGCCACGAGGGCTAGCGACAGGCAGAGTTCCTTGAGTCTTGAATCGCAGGTGAAATGAATAGATTCACATTTTATTAAATTACACAAAGATTATGAAATTAAGTTTTATCTTCGACCTCCAGCCACCCACACGCTTCCGTAGCGGAGTGTGAGAGCAATTTCAAGTTTTTAACAGCTCCTCCGTTAGCTAGGAATATCTGCTACACAACTTTGTACCTTAGCAGCCTTATCTTAAGCCGTTTGGTACGCCGTTACTATGTAGCATTTACTGCCTGAATCTTCCTACTCTTAAAAGTGTCATTTGTAATAGTGCTCTTCCTACCGTCTTTTAAAATAATAAATATCGCCAGACTAACACACCAACTGTATGTTTCAAAACTAAGCAATGCGTGTATAAGTAATTGACGGAGGGCGATCTCAGTGATATCCAGACACTAAGGAAAATTACGAAAAGGCCATTTCCGAAATTTACCCCTACGGGAATACAACCCGGCAGTGAATCGCGCGGCCTACGCTCGAACCAAGCGGTAATCAAACTTCACAATTTTTATTTAAAAATGGAACTGTGTCGAATATTTTTGATACTATAAATCTGTCTTAGTTAGTTGGGACTAACTAAGACAGATTTACGCTCGTTAGACACGATTCAGTAAATTATACGATTTTTACTGAAGTAGGTATTTTTACTGAACCTATTCATCATTGAGACGAGACGTAATTGGTACATTAGAATAAGAATCAATTTAATACTAAATTAAAAAATAATCATGATCGAATCTATAATAATACCTACCAATAATTGATTAATAATTAATAATTTTCATGCAGTGATAGTCGATTGGATAAACCCACGACTTGCATGCTTAAAGTCCTGGGTTCAAACCTCGGCACACACATCACATTTTTTGAAAAATCCCACCTGTGGCTCAAGTAACTATGTGCGAATTATAATCACTTGCTTACGTAACGTGAAAACGGAAAAATCGTGGGGAAATATAAGTACATGTCTCAGAAAATCTAACCTATTTTCGAAAGACATGTGAAATTCACCAACTCCTCTAGGCCAACGTGTTGGGTTATAGTCTGAAACCCCCTATATTCTGAAACCCCCCTTGCATCGAGGGGAGGTTAAAATAGGGTTAATTATTATTAGTTTTTACCTATACATAATATTACATAATATTACTCTAATCTGAATCGCCGAAACTATTTTCAGTATCAAACCAAAACGATTGCTGATATAAAAGGCTAGATTTTTCTCGCGTGTTTAGTATCTAATGCGTGGTGACGTCACGTCTACGGCAGCCGCATTATTTACATTGGCAACACTTCTGCAAAAAATTTATTTAACGCCAGCATGTTTGCGTCGAGCTCGGTTGAATCACCAATTCGTTATGTGGGCATAATTAATTTAGTGGCTTCTTCTTCTTTCTTCATAACTAAATATATTGAAAACTAGCTGTGCCCGCGACTTCGTCCGCGTGTAATTTAACTTAACAAAAATTTCGCGATTATTCACCCCCTATTTTATCCCCTTGGGGGTAGAATTAATCAAAATCCTTTCTTAGCGGATGCCTACGTCATAACATCTACCTGCATGCCAAATTTCAGCCCGATTTGTCCAGTGGTTTGGGCTGTGCGTTGATAGATCACTATGTCAGTCAGTCAGTCAGTCACCTTTGAGTTATATATATAACTATTTAGATTATAAAAAACCCCGATGCAGCGACTTCTTAAACCACAAAAGAGCTTTAATTATCTAGCGGCTGTACCCATTTTCATGAACCATAGCTGAGAACAAAAGCAACCAGAATGCCTTTCTAAAGACAATCGGTTTATACGCTTGGGAGCAACGATGCCACAGACGGACACACTGATACACAGATACCCAGATACACGGATACATAGATGCACATGTTAAATTTATCACACCCCTCTTTTTTCCTCGGGTATTATAAAAAAAATAAAATAATAAGTTTATTTCAGACGTTTTTTTTGTCCATATTTTTTTTACAATATAGCACACCCAGTTTTATAGGTATTTCGCCAGTGTCAAGTATCAAATCGCAAAAATAAACAATGACAAATAAACAAAAACAATTTAATGACAACACAACCCAAAATGGAGCCTTCCTAACTTTATAAATTAACTAGTTTTTGCGCGCGACTTCGTCCGCATAGACATAAGTAAAGTATTCTGTGTGTTAATCCAGGTTACAAACTATCTGTGTTCCAACTATTTCATCCAAATCCGTTCAGTAGTTTTTGCGTGAAAGAGTAACAAACATACATCCACACTCACAAAGTTTCGCATTTATAACATTAGTAGATTTTAGTGAAATGAATAATTTATTAATGTGTAACATCTATTGGCGCACTGTGACAGTAAAATTAAACCAGTTTTTGTATAGAAAAACTGTCAAAATTTACGTATTCATTTAAGCGATACGTCAGCTTCGACGTATTGTATGTAAATTACAAGTACACACGCCAAACTTTTAATTGGGCAAATAATTTTCACAAACATTCTAATTCATAGTCGGCAGTTAAATGAAAATGTTGAGCCGTTAGCGGTCAAAGGGCGAACAAATATTAATTAACTTAGTTTTAATGTAGATTTACGGTTCTCGAAATTGTCTATGCGAAGTAAGTACAGTCTGTAATTTAATTACTTGATATAAAAATTGCTACCCGATTATTTTTTCGTTATGGCTACCTCGCAAATACCATATCTATACAAATAAATAAAATTGGAGTGTCTGTTTGTAATATCAAAATAACACCTTTTCACTAAATGCATATGAAAGTACATACAACACCATTAGCAAAAAAAAACAGACGGGATTTTCACTGGCAGATAGCTGATGTTATAAAGAGTAACTAAGGCTACTTTAATTTTAGAAAAACAATTAAGGTTCCGCGTAAAAAACTAAAAACACATGAAATCAAAGAGTATCTCGGAAACGTCTGGACCGATTTGGACGGGACTTACACTGGTAGATATCTGATGTTATAAGCATTAACATAGGCTACTTTTATTTTAGAAAAAAGATAATGGGAATAGGTAAGGCCGATGATGATGATGATGATGAAGGCGGTATAAGGGTGGCCGTCCACTTGATTGTGCTCTGAAGCGGGCTCAATGGGATCCCTTCATATTCTGTCAACTTGCGCTAAGCTGGATGAAGGAGGGGAAAT
Organism: Notodonta ziczac; assembly: GCA_918843915.1. Taxonomy (NCBI): domain Eukaryota; kingdom Metazoa; phylum Arthropoda; class Insecta; order Lepidoptera; family Notodontidae; genus Notodonta; species Notodonta ziczac. The sequence continues at coordinate 4,714,428 of OU974060.1, read as the reverse complement.
GAAGCGATCCTATCAGTCGGACCTTGATTTTGTGCTGGATAGGCCTTTATCGTGTCAATGGCTACACTGGCCTGTGCCGGCATTCTATACACAGGAATCTATATAACTTTTGCGCTTTGATTAGAACGATCCGCGTCAATGTCATGCAAAGTTGACCTTTCTCGTCCAGTATCTCGACGTTTCTATCTAGATCAAAGTCTCCGGCACAACGTCTGCGAAAGACGGACAGATAGCCAGACAGTTTATGGTTACTCACGGAGAAGAATGAAAAACATAATCTCGCTTTGTTAATTGAAACGTCAAGCCCAAAAATTTGAAGATAAACCGCAGTAATGAAAAGCTGGGTCCTATTATGTTTTTAAACATACATTTTCTTCGCCAAAAGGAATGTATTGAGTTCGCAATGATGGTTTTGCTTTGAAGCCGACATTAGTATTGTTTTAATTTCGTATTCAATTTTTCTTTTGTGTTTCCTTTGAAAAGTAGATTTGAATTACGTTTTTATGTAGGCATTTCATTAGATTAATATTAAGTAATACGGTGCTAGAGACGTCTACTTAACTCTACCACCGTTTATTACGTATTATACGTATTACTTTATAATACAGCTCATAATATACCTATATGGGCTGGCTCGACAGCGGTAGTACTAGTAGTACACTCTCACAGAATCATCATCATCATCATCATCAGCCTATGCTTGTCCACTGCTGGACATAGGCCTCCCCTAATGAGCGCCATAGCGCCCTGTCTTCAGCTTGCCGCATCCAGCATCTGCCTGCAGTCTTTCGCAGATCGTCATCCCACCTGGTCGGAGGGCGTCCTACACTACGCTTGCCGAGTCGAGGTCTCCACTCAAGAACACGTTTACTCTCACAGAATATCGGCGTAAATTCGTTATTATAGCTGCGTTTCGTACGGTGAGTTAGAGAGCCGGAAACCACCTCTCCCTTCCCTTCCCTCTATTCGACTCCCCTTCAAGTCGGGAACTGTTTAACACCAGGCGAGTCGAACGCTTGTTTGCGGTCATTGTATTTTTTTTTTTTGCAGCCTATTTTAAGTTCCATTTCTGGGCAAGGCTTCCCCTTTTGGTTGCTACAGGTCCTATTAGGTCCTATCTTGGGCTTTTTGTGGCCACGATTTACCCGCAAAGGTGTTCAAATCGTCGCACCATCTTCGCCTTGGCCTGCCACGACGTAGGTGACCATCTTTGGGCGTCCAGGTATTGATACGATTTGCCCACTTTTGTGGATCCATTCGTGCCACGTGGCTGGCCCAGTCCCACTTCAGCTTTGCTGTTTTTTTGCCAACGTAAGCAAATGATGGAGCACAGGGGTGTTACTCTTAGCAACGATAATCGATATATCGTGACATTCATATTGCCAAATCCTACTCTAAATTCCATCTTTTTTGCCGTCGTATATCGTCTGATCCAATGATAATTTAGTATTGTTCGTTCAGTTATCGATACGACGGCAAAACAGATGGAATTTAGAGTAGGATTTGACAATGCGAATGTCACTATATATCGAGTACCGTTGCTAAGAGTAGCACCCTAGGGTAGTGTTTCTCACGTGGTCCGTCATTCTTATATAAGGAAAAATTATCATCATCATCACCTTGCCCTTATCCCACACTAGGTGGGGTCGGCGCAGCACGTTCTCTTCTTCCATTCAAGCCTATCATCCGTCGTCTCTGCACTCACTCCCTTTTCGCTCATACCCTCTTCCACGCAATTCATCCACGTCTTCCCAAAAATATATTCTTATGTATGTCTTGCAGACAAACAAGATGTAACCTAACCTGCCTCAATGTTGGTATGTGGTAACTCGAGACCCCACGGTTCAAGGAACACATCCGCAAGTGACAATTAAAGTATCGTTTTTATTCATTGCCAGGGCCCAGCGCGCGCTAGTGTCACAATTGCCCCGAATTGGCTGTAATAGTACGGTGAATATGCATGGAAATAGCTTATGGATGGACGGATGATAGAAATTTATATGAGCGGAAAACCATTTTCTTTAGCTTAAAGTAATTACTATTTATCTGCTATTTTTATAACATTAATTACCTGTTTTACCTACTGAATTTTTCACGTATTGTAAAAAATTTTTTTCCAGCCACTGAAATAATTTCTTATCAAGTTAGTTCAAGTATATCTTATACTTGGTATTTATTTTCCTAGGGTAAAATCTTTTCTGAGTCATCTCCTTATTTACTACACCCTATTAAATTAAAACACCCATATAATAATAACTAGCTGTGCCCGCGACTTCGTCCGCGTGTAATTTAACTTAACAAAAGTTTCGGGATTATTCATCCCCTATTTTATCCCCTTGGGGGTAGAATTAATCAAAATCCTTTCTTAGCGGATGCCTACGTCATAACATCTACCTGCATGCCAAATTTCAGCCCGATCCGTCCAGTAGTTTGGGCTGTGCGTTGATAGATCACTATGTCAGACAGTCACCTTTGAGTTATATATATTTAGATAATTAGCCTTATGACTGTCCCCTATCTATATGCTAAGGTAATTTTAGACTACAGACTTTATTATATCCAAAAATAAAAGTAAATAAACATATCCGACCCCTATTTCCTAAGTACATAAGAACCAGAATCCGATCGCTCATATTGTTGGCCGACTTGGCCGTATTAAGGTATTGAGACTTGCGTACTATTTCATAAAAAAATACTTTTAAAACCACACTTTACCATATAAAAACTAGCTTTGTCACGCTGATCCATCAATCATCAGATTGTGACACGAACGGACGGTCCGGGCTGATGGATCTGACCTGGATATTAAGTACTTACAGCATAATAGCTATGTCTGAAAAATATACACCAATTTTTATTCACTATACGAACAAAGTCTGGGCAATGAGAATCCGAAACTGATCGAATAAACATAAATAACAAAGCAGTATGTTGAAAAACCCACAGATATAGATTTACATAGATAACGCAAGTATCACGATTTGTATTGTAACCAAGCGTGCCGAATTTTTAACACCTACTGTGCCGTCATAAGTGATGGGAAATCCAAACCGCTTCAAAGACACCGATGCCGCCGATGCCCCTCCGTCCGCTACGATTCTCTCGAGTGATTATCTCGCTCATACTCATATTTTTTATATCTGTAGTCGCGTGGACTTCAAGTTAACGGCGATCAACCTTGACGCTTGGTCGGGGTTTTGTATATGCGAAGTACATCTAGTAAATCTATATCTGTGGAAAAACCGATAAAACATTCGTATTATTGATTAAACTAAACTAACATTTTCACAAGCACTGAGAATCCATGGATCCATTTATAAGGGTGACCGTTCACTTCGGTTTGTAGTTTCGCTCGCTTTAATGGGCTCATTGAAATGAGCGAGCGGACGAGCTACCCCAGCCAGCTCACCTGGCTTAAGTCCACTTTCACCGTAAACTCCGCTATATCAGCAAAATCTTCAAAATTCATTTGTGTTAAAAAGCTTAGTTTGCAGACTTTTTATGAAATTGTTTTATCGTAGGTATCTCTTGTAACTTCTACGAGGGAATCCATTATTGGGCGTTCCACTTTGCCCGCTCCGGCGAACCCGAATAAGCGGGAAAATTATTTATGATTTTTTAACGACGACATCCACATAAAGGGTGCGCTTAAATACCTAATTTGGACGTTGTCAAAGGTGGCCCTGAAGGCTAGCTTAAGGACTATTTACTGTTTTTAAATTAAAAATGTGAAATCTATACAAATAAATAAAATTGGAGTGTCTGTTTGTAATATCAAAATAACACCTTTTCACTAAATTCATATGAAAGTACAAACGACACCTATAGCAAAACGCGATTTAATTTTTTTTTGTCTGTCTGTCTGTCTGTCTTTCTGTCTGTCTTTCTGTTTGTCTGTCTGTCTGTCTGTCTGTGTGTTTGTTCCGGGTAATCTCCGAAACGGCTGGACCGATTTTGACGGGACTTTCAGTGGCAGATAGCTGATCTTATAAGGAGTAACTTAGGCTACTTTAATTTTAAAAAACAATTAGGGTTCCGCGTAAAAAACTAAAAACACATGAAATCTAAGAGTATCTCCGAAACGGCTGGACCGATTTGGACGGGTTTTTGACTGGCAGATAGCTGATGTTATAAGCAGTAACTTACGCTACTTTTATTTTAGAAAAACAAAAGGTCCTGTCGCGCGGGTTCAGAACGCGGGAGCGGGAGCGGTTTAGTTAAATTCCACGTGGTCGAAGTCGCGGGCTCAGCTAGTTATCAAATAAAGATACAGGGTTTGGGAACACAGTTCTTCAACAATGTTTAACTTTGTTCAAATGAGTAACACTGTAACACTCACGTGCAACTGCAACTGTCTAAAAATAAAAAAGCAACTCCCTTAATTAAGGTATCCTCACCGATCCCACAGATAATAGCAGCCGTTTATTAACTTCGAAGGCTCTTCGATTGCCGTCCGTAGCTACAAATAAGACCTAACGTTTCATATTCAACGAATGTGGAATACATAATTGATAAGCGCTACTTTCAGTGCTTCTTATATTTTTCTAACTTATTTCTATTTCAATTAGTATGGAAGCTAATTAGAAGTTGTAATGATAATCTATTATCATGACTGTGCTCTGTGAAGAGGCAGACAGAGTTAGAAAATATATTTGTGTTAATCCGCAACAAAGTGTTAAGGTTGATTTTAGAAAATCAAATTCCAGTAAATAGGTTTTTTCATAACTCTGATTTTATACGTGTATTATTTCGGATTTTTTAAATACCCTGTTTAATTATTACACCAAGGGGTATGGACGAATATCGGTATTCTTTTTGAGAATTTATTTAAGCTTTAAGACGCGACTTAAAAATAAAATATTTCCATTACAAAAAGTTACTAACTTTTAAGCTAATTATCGTAAATGCAGTGTACACTGTTTCTGGGCCATAAAATGTGTTCTAACTCAATTATGAACACACCCCAACAACGAAACTTCCACTAATAGCTCCAAATCTTTCATCCACAAGAAAATTACGCACAAAAATATCTCTATTGTGTGTAAATACTGCCATCATCAGTTCTTTTTTGTGCTGGCAACCAGCTCGGATGCCTAAAATTAGTAGCGAGCCAACTCAGCAAAAATAAGCGATAACGGTATACGTGAAGTTTCCATTAAATTTATCTTAGAGCTTTTTAAGGCTGGTAACTTTTTACTAACAAATTTTCGCGTTTAAGTTTTTTTAGTAAGTAATTTACCGATAGAGACTTGCTGGAGCAACGATTAGGGTTAGCTTGGGTTAAAATTAGATTTCCGCAGGAAACCTACTTTCGGATGAACTACTTGCGTGAATTTCCTAGCTGTTTGAGGTAGGTAGGTACGTTAAGTTTAAGTGTAAAGACGTCATCATTGGTTGTGAACTAAATACACCTAAGTGGTTTCTGCTTAGTTTTTAACCCTTCCAATGATCGTCACCTCCAAGCGCCCTCTGTCCCAAGTGTCGCAAACGCAGTATTTCGAAATATTGCATTTTTTTGTTTTTTTTTTGTGTCGATCATTGATGTTTTTTTACAAGAAGCGATACTTAAACAGATATCCTTTGATATATTCGATCTATGAAACCCTATTATCATTGACGTGATACTAAATGTTGCAAAAAGGTAAACAACCAATTACCGTTCGCGTCTTATACCCACCCGTAGGGGAACGCGATACTGGGAGCCTCTGGGAGCATTCAAATCTTATACACCGACGTAGGTGCTCGTGAAAGCCTATGGGTTACTTCCTTTAATTAATCTCACTTATTTTAATACTTCTTCGTTCACTTTTTAGTTATAAATTTGATACTTTATGTAAAGGCTTATCATAATATAGCATTCTTCCAGACCTTGACGTAAAGTAAAGTACTTGGCACAACAACTTTGTATAATACCTCCCTGCATGACGGCGTTACGTCATACCAAGGTTAATAAATTTATCGTCCCGTGCGGCGCAGGTGTCTGACGACGAAGCCATCTGACAGCTTCCAAGATTATTAACTTTGTGACGTCACAATTTACTAAAGTTTACACTAATGATACAAATATTAATGCTAGCACCATCACAAAAATATATTTCAGCACGAAGAGAAGTTTGCAGGAATGCGAAAAAATAAATTATCAAAATTTTCTTCACATTTTTTTTTATGGCTGTTCTTTAGTACAATTATGCATATGTATACACGGTATGCACTGGAGTATTTGGCCACTGAGAAGCGAAATAAAAAGCAAAATGAAGAATAGAATTTGAAAAATCACAACACGGCAAACACAGACCGGACACATGAACACTAACCACACAGTTAGAATTTGTTGTTTTATACATTTGTTGTTTTCTTCCTTCCAAGGAAGTTTTGACATTAGACAATCAACCACAAAGAGGCCGCCTTAGTAAATGTTAAAGATACAGGGAGGTACCTACAACAAAAAATTATTTGATTGTATAAGTCTTGTTTTCTTATATTTACGCGTATACTACACATTGAAATAAAACTATTTTACGGATTACGCAAACAACAACAAAATATGAGGGTACCCGGTTACTAACTATGACATCAGGACGTCTAACACCTCAGTCCCCCGTGACTATGGCTGCTGTAAAGCAACCGAAACGTCGGGAACATAACGTTAATAAACGCGATAAAATCCGTAAAATAGTTTTATTTCAATGTATAAGACTTTTCAGTTGGTTGGCAGCGCGGGATTTTAAAGGTTAGCTGTTAGAAAAAACCTAACAGATTATCATTATTAGTGGTAGCTACATCATCTTTAGCATTTACTAAGGCGAAATGCAAAATACCGTGGATTACTAATATAAGACCTTAGGGGGTATTCTCAAATGACAGAATATTTCCGATGTCGAAAACGAAAGATTCCATCCTACTTTTACAAATAAATAAATATCGCCAGACTAACACACCAACTGTATGGTCCCAAACTAAGCAACGCTTATACTATGGGTACCGTACAATGTACTGGGGGCGATCCCAGTGACACCCAGACCTGGGCAAATTACAAAAAGGCCATTTCCGAAATTTGCCCCGGCGGAAATCGATCCCGCAACCAAAATGAATTACAATAAGGATGGAAGCTGTTGTTTTCGACACGGAAACTTTCCGAGGATTGTGAATAACTCCCCTTATGTAAAAATTAATAAAATATCATAATATTATTCATAAGGATATCCAAATGTATATAAGGTACACATTACCTAACGTTAATTACATACGCTATGCTCATAATTTTCCACGAAAAGCGGTCCTTTTGATCATCGCTCTAATCAAGCACTCATGAATCCATTATAAGATCTTTATTAGGTTTAATTAACTTGAAGATATGAATAAAATATGTAGGTAGTTGGTATAATTTATGCACAGAGCTTTAAAAATTATATTGTTAGTAGGTACTTACCTTAGTAGATAGGTAATAAGTGTCTGAAGCCTTTGTAATTGATAAAAACGGAACGGACTGCGTTTGAGAGGGCTATTTATTAGTGTTGCAATTTTACCACACAGACTAGTGATAATTCATGTAATACAATAATTATTTAGCCGTTGGTCTGACCTCTTGACACTTGCATTCACATTCGAGCCACTTGCTTCTGATACTTCCCACCAGACACCGACCTCGCCGGCGAGGTCGACGTACCCCCGCGTCCGCTAGAAGGTGCGTCTACGTACCTAGACGCATCTTGGCACCCGACAAGCCTGCTGAGTTTCTTGCCGGATCTTCTGAGTCGAGGTCACGTTCCGATCCGGTGGTAGACTTACCCTTCCCACCTCTCTTGGCAGCGGCCCAAGCCGAGGTCGTGCCCTTTGTGGCGCCCTTGAGCTAGCTGCCCCCTGCCCCTCTGGCTGGAGCGCACTTGCGCTCGCCCTCTGTCCGGGTGAAGCTGTTATGGCCACTCTGGCCAACAACATTAGGTCATTAAAAAAAAAAGCTTCTGATACTTCTGATAGGTACTGATGCTTCTGATAACTTACAGCCTAGCAGCTTATACCGGATATGTGAATATATATAATCTACTAGAGCCCAGCGAGCTGTAATAAAAGTCCTTCTGAGCAAACCTTTCCGCTTCCCAACTGTTACACTATACCAAGAATTTCCAGTCCTTACTGCTCGTCAATTATTCATTCTCAGTGCTACTCTAAAATCACACCGTATTTCTACTAACAGCTCAGACTATGTATTGCTTTTATCGAGAAGAGTATATAGAATCCCAGTTCCCACTGTAAAATCCCTATTCGCTACTCGTTCACCCATGTACTCACTTCCATACACTTATAATATAGTTTGCAAATTTTGTAATATAAAATCCAGCACCATATTCTCATGTAAAAAAACTGTTACACAGTGGCTTCTCACACTTACTTATAACGACACGGAGGACATGTTAAAACCTCTTCGGTAGTATTACATTTTCATCATCTGACGTACCTAACACACATACACAAACACACCCTAACATATTCATTACATCTCACACACACTTCACTACACACCCACTCAAACACACAAACACACTACCTATTCTTATAACAACTACTCTTAGACAACACTAAGCGTACTAATTTGTAAACTCATACGTTCCTCACTGAACCTATTCAGCAATTTTAATTATGTTCCTTGGTCTCAAGATACAGGCTGCCCTGCGCGCCTAGTTTGAGTTCCAATGATAATTATATTATGTGATTATAATGGAATAAATTTTATGTCTTTTATGTCTTTTACTAGCTGTGCCCACCGACTTCGTCCGAGTAGTATTTAACTTAGTAAAAAAATCGGGATTATCGGGATAAAAAGTATCCTATGTGTTAATCCCGGTTATAAACTATCTGTGTTCCAAATTTCATCCCAATCCGTTCAATAGTTTTTGCGTGAAGGAGTAACAAACATACATCCACACTCACAAACTTTCGCATTTATAATATTAGTAGGATAATTGCGATAGTATAGACAAGCTGCCGCCAATTGACTATAGCTTATTTACCAGCTGGCTCGACCGGGGTAGTGCCACCTTCTCACAGAATATAGGCGAAAATTTGCTGTTATAGGCGCATTTCGTACGATGAGTGATATAGCTGGAAGTCCAACCCCTTTCCTATCGGTTGGCAACGTACGAGCTGCCATTGGTATCGCCAGCATCTATCATACGCCACCGTGAGTCCGTAACATCAGGCGGATTGTTTTGGTTCCGATTTGATAAATTGTCTTAGAACCCGCAAGGAATTTAGTATAAACTAGCTGACCCGACATAAGTTGTCCTATCTTAACTTTGAATATTGAATTCGAATTGTTCCGCTCCACTTTCTTAATTTGTTCATGCATAAAAACCTTCCCCTGACTATAATAAACACAAAAAAAAGAATTAGCGAAATCGTTCGATCCGTTCACGTGTGATGCGATGACCGAGGAAATAGAGATTATTTTTATACATATAGATATATATAAGGATCTCATTACCATGCTGTCTTCCTAGTCCATAAGGCTTCAAATATGGTGTTACATGCATATGAAATAAGTATGAAACAGGATCCCAGAATCCCAGACGTCTGCCAATCTGCGGATTTCAGGCTTACGTGAGAAGAATGATTGATGGTAAAATTATATTGAAATAGCGTAGAAGTCGACCGAATACGGAGCAAACTGTTACCAGGGATTATTTATATTATAATGGATTTTGAGATGATGGCATACATGAGTATTTTTAAAGCTGCTTAAGTGGGTACTGTCTTGCTGACTCTTTTTCTTCTAACCCCACCTGACAGTATATTTTGCCAGTATATAAATATCGCCAGACTGAACCACCAACTGCAAGGTCCCAAACTAAGCAACGCTTGTACTATGGATACCGTACAATGGACTGGGAGCGATCTTAATATAAATAGGCCATTTCCGAAATTTGTCTCGCCGGGATAGAACCCGCAACCACCCGGTGCAGTGAGCCCAGTGGTTTACACTCAAACCACTACGCCAATCGGTCGTCAAATGTCTCTCTGACTTGTCGGTGTGAAAGTTTGGTAAAATTCAATGTGGCATGAGACGTCAACATTCAAAAATGCATTTTATTTTAATTTCAATTAGATATAAAATGGATATGTAGTAGGTATTATAATACACGTGATATAACTTGATATAACTATTTAGCGCATAGCTTTGGTCACGCTGCGTATGCCGTTGAAAATCTAATTTAACCCGTCAGCACTTCTAGTGCCATTAAATCGAGCTAAACACTTTAATATTAAATTTAGACGGGCTTAATATTATAAATTTCTTTATTTTTAATTAAGTCAGTGGGTATTATTCTATATTAACATTTATTATGACAGTGTGGGCTATACAATATACTTTAAAAATACTGAATTAGTTATGTTATTTGCCTGATTCATAATTTCTCCGCGGCATTTACAATTTGCTGTAATTTGTACCTGTAACTTAATATCAGTTTTCAAAGCATTTCCCGCGCCGTAAGTGTCGTGTAACTTTGTCCGTTACCCCAGGTTGGGTAAACGTAAAACCTACGTGTATGGAATGAATGATCGTAAAATTATACTTCCCCGCTTTGAAGGGCAAGGCCAGAATCTGTTGTATAAGGTTTATTTCGGGTTTTATTACGTCACTCAAATGTATTCCTATCGTAAATTGCTCAACGCCCACATCTTCATATGGGTATTGTTTTTGGAAGATAGATTGAAATTATATTTATACTTTCGTATATTTTGATTTTCCGCCAATCTGCCAATCCCTGCATCCCCCTCGTGTTGAGGGGAGAGGCCTGTGCCCAGGAGTGGGACGTTAAATGGGCTAAGTTATATTTTGACTTAATAATATTAGTAGTTACTGTTGGTAAAACTAAATCATGAGGGAATTAAAGTATAGATAAGATAGTGAGGCCATATTTTAATCATGTATAATAAGATAGTCTTATCTTTTAAGCAACAGATGTTTATAACTAGGTTTATGACAAAATATTTCTTGTTCTTTTTTAAAGAATAAAGTTTATAAATATCTCTTCATCTATAGGTTCGACACTTCTGTTTTATACTTTTTGTATGTTTTTTTTGCATGGACGATCATCCTAGGTCAATAAGCTCTTTTTCTTTCGATAAGTTGGTATTTAAATACTTCCAAAAATCCGCTCTATAATGAAAAAAAAACAAGTCAAATATGAAGTTTCGTCCCTTTCGCAACATGGATATTTGTGTACATATAGGTACGTCTCAGTTATTGCCACGTACGCAACCGATAAATAACGTTTATTAATTGCAGTGACTTGCATGTTATGATAAATTATCCGACGCTAACATTGCCGTCGGATTCATTTAATCAATTACTCATTCACCTGCCCGCATCTCGTGGTAAGAGTCAACCTTTTATATACTTGTTCTTATGACATGGGATGCTACTCTTTGCATCGATAATCGATATATCGTGACACTAGCCTTTGCCCGCGACTTCGTCCGCGTAGTATTTAACTTAGCAAAAATTTCGGGATTATCGGGATAAAAAGTATCCTATGTGTTAATCCTGGTTATAAACTATCTGTTTTCCAAATTTCATCCAAATCCGTTAAGTAGTTTTTGCGTGAAAGAGTAACAAACATACATACATACATTCATACATACATACATCCACACTCACAAACTTTCACATTTATAATATTAGTAGGATTTGTCGTGTCAAATCTTACTCGAAATTCTATATTTATTGCCATCGTATATCGTCTGATCGAACGTCTGTATCGATTACTGAACGAACGATACAAAATTATCGTTCCTTCAGTAATCGATACAACGACAAAAAATATGGACTTTAGAGTAGGATTTGACACGAAAAATTTCACGATATATCGATTACTAGCTGTGCCCACGGACTTCGTCCGCGTAGTATTTAACGTAACAAAATTTTCGGGATTATCGGGATAAAAAGTATCCTATATGTTAATCCCGGTTATAAACTATCTGTGTTCCAAATTTCATCCAAATCCGTTCAGTAGTTTTTGCGTGAAGGAGTAACAAACATACATACATACATACATACATCCACACTCACAAACTTTCACATTTATAATATTAGTAGGATGGCTGCTAAGAGTCCCAGGCTCTTGTTATTTGAATCGATCACAAATTAAGTAAGTCACAAGTGAGTTTATTTTTGTAACATAAATTAGTTAATTTTAAAATAAGTCACACATCTCTTAGTAATATCTGTCTGTATGTTTGTCTGTTTAGTTTTTCTAAAATACGCTATATATTATTATGCGGTTTTCACGATAAGTAACATAACTTCGGGAGGGTTTAGCTACATGTATAATAATTTAAATAAAATTCATTAATTCAATTTAAATCGATTTAAAGTAGAGAAAACCTGTGCGAAGCCGCAGCGGGTCGCTAGTATTTTATAATTTAAAATAATACCACGCATTCGCTCAACATTTTTTGTTGGCTTGCTCTGAATACATTTCGTTTGCATCAGAGAGGCGTTGAGTGACGGCCAGTAGATTTAACATCGCCGCCTAATGACACAAACACAGTGGCTAGTCACTTTCGCACTTTAGAAATAGATTGTTTATTTTGAAAAATAAATATATGAAAATAGTACACATCTGATTCATTGGACATTTGCGAGTCTTAGCACTATCTCTAAAATCCATGGTTAGGGAGGGCTAGAGGCAGTATCACTATGAGAGAGCATTTTTACGTGTCACTGACCTCTTTATCGGGGGTCACCCTCGGACCTCTCACCCCATAAGGGTCACACAAAAGAAACTATGTCCCCATTATTAGTTCCTAAATTGAGTATCGGGTTTGTGTATCGTCTCGACTGAGTTCAGAGGATTTTAGGGACATATTAGTCCAGCGGGAATGACTCCGGTGTATGTTCTGTGAACACAAACCGGAGTCGAAAGAGCGGCAATGGGCTTTTCTCACGAAAAATCTATGTGTGTAAATCGTATTCCAAAAACAGAAGCACTCGAGGCGGTAAACTGGATGGGTGACCACGAGTGGCATTTAATTTTTATTTTTATTTATTTGGTTCACCAACAACTTGTTTACACCATATAAAACAATAAATAAAAAAAAATTGATTAGTACAAGTGCAACAGTTACTTAAAGGTAAACACCGCATAACTAAACAGTTAAATTCTAAACAACTGATCTAAATATAAACAACAGAAAGAAAGAAATAACAAAGTACAGAACATTATCGCTTGTGCTTCCCTTAAGTTGTGGGTCTCGGCTGTTACAGTCGCCATGTTGGAGACGTTCGGATGGCCTGAAACCCTGCTTACCCGTTCGGAGAATACAGGGGTGATGAGTTTACTAGTTAAATTAAGACTGACCCTAATTGTTTTTTTTTTTTTATAAAATAAAAAACGTTGGAGTTTCAGGAATTTTAAAGGGTTAAATATGTTTTCAGGATTATTTTTTCTCTGTACAATTATACGTACGGCTACGAAATACTAACTTATAAAACCGCTTATATATAATCTCATTTCAACACTAGGGATCCGCAACGCTGTTCAATTCCTGACATGCTCCATCTATTTGATACTCAGGTTAAGCCGCACGCTCAATTAAGATCTTGTACACACCCAATCACATTAGCACAGTAGCGATGTATTTGTGTATAGGGTTGCTGCCTTTCCGATACCATTAAAATAATCTGGTACACTTAACGCCCGTATTAAAAATAATAAATCTATCTCAAGTCGGAGAGCGATTTTGAGTAGGTACTCTTTTGACATGTCATTCTGCACTGGGATGACGTTAGGATGACATTTCCAAGATCGCTTTCAGACTTAAGATCGATTTATTAACACGTGCCGTAAGAGGATAAGTAAAAGGTGGCTATCTCCAATTTCCTTTGCGTGAAACAAACGACAGTCAGTGCAGTACGGCACTGACAGATGACACCCGCCTCACTCACACATGCAACTATTTGTATGCTTGCAGACATGCTCAAAGTATCAGTGACCATTGACAGGGAGCACTGGCTGCGGCATGTTACTGCTAGGTTCCTCGGAATCACTCGCCATAGCTCAAGTTGTAAGGAAATGAAGCGATCCTATTGATCGAAGCGGGCAAACCCACTTCATAGCACAGCTTAGAGAACGGCCACCCTAACCGTCAAGGGAAAATAATTTAAAAGCATCTTCATATTATAATTAATTTGTAGTTATTCATCAATAAAATAAAAACGACTTAATTTAGTTCATATTATAGGTATGTACTATCATATAACCAAATTAATGAAGCTGATGACCGCTTGGTGCAGTGGTTCGAGCGCAGGCCGCTCGGCTCACTGCACATGGTGGTTGCGGGTTTGATTCTCGCCGGGGCAAATTTCGGAAATGGCCCTTTCGTAATTTGCCCAGGTCTGGGTGTCACTGGGATCGCCCCCAGTCCATTGTATGGTACCCATAGTAAAAGCGTTGTTTAGTTTGGGACCATCCAGTTGGTGTATTCGTCTGGCGATATTTAATATTATCATTTATTTTTTATTATATTTTAAAACATGGTTAGGCACACTTAAGTATGAAGAGGTTGAAGAATTATACATGAAAATAACGACAGCATAAATCCACACACTCATAATACCCTCACACACACACCCCACTACACTTACCCCTACACACCCCTCACACACACTTCTAATTATAGATAATATAATATGTAAGGGAGGAGCCTGGCACCTGAAATACAGGCTGTCCTAGTTTGGGTGCCAGTGAAAAACTGTAATTAGGTAAGGAAGTGAAAATAAACTATTATTATTATTATTTATTATTACGAATAAATGAACACGTACCAACCATTGCTGACAACCCTGTACTTTAGATCAGATCAAGGGTCGCCACCTATCGGATGGTGTCCAATCAAGACACAAGACCACAGACAAGTCCAGCATCTACTAATGAATGAGCCGGGTTAGTTTAGCCACCTATACAGCCAGTTAACTAAAACGAAACATGAGTTTCAAAGTTCCAATTTACGTGATTGTAATTAGACTGATTTATTAGGTTCTAGTTATTGCGTGACTGATGCTGGGAATAAATTAATAGATTTCGGTATTATTAATTGGCAACCCTAGATCTTGTACGAGAATTCTCTTTAAATTCTCGTCGCGTTAATTTCTTCCATTGATATTTCCAATTTAATAATATAGTTTTCCAAGTCTTCTGTACTACTAAGCGAATCGCAAATAAAATAAAGATTGCATTTGCAATAGTGGAAGTGGAAGTGGAAGTCTTACATGTTGTATAGTCTCTCGTGTATTATTAAAAAGTCCTCCTCACATTGCTTACACCAACTCCTTATATACTAGAATAATAAATTTACTTATCAACTAATACGTGTTCAATATCTCATCTGCATACCATCACGTAGTAGGTACATACAAGTAGTTTATAACACGTTCTTTTGGACGTGTTTATCCCTATACTACACATTAATTTCTGACATTTTAGTGGGATCGGCTTTTAGTGTAGTGTTTAGTGTGTACTCGTATGCGACATGAAACTGACTGGTTCCTCTTTTCAAAAGAATTTGGTTCACATCAGATCCGTCTCTACCATTTAGAGTCTCTATCGACTGTATGTAAATATTGATAATCTATTCAGAAATCAAAAAATGGCTGGCAAGAAGAACACAGTGCTGCGTATAATATATATTCAATTAGAATATTAATGTTACATCAAACCTCTCATATGTAGCTAATAGGCATATCTGTTAGGGGAATAGGGCCGACAAAAACCGCAAGAGGTAATTTGGTACGCACCGAGTCCGCCCTTTGTGTACCAAATATTGGTTTTAGATTTGATTTGGGAAATTTCATTAATCGTGAGTCAAATTGTTTATGTGGAAATTGATCATTTATTGCGGCTTTGTAAGCTTTAAATTAATCGACATTTATGTATGTTACCATTTCCTTTTAAAACTGTTTTCCAAAAATGCACGCTCGTGATAGTAATTATCAAAGATTTTATTTTATTTTCAATGAAAATATACATATTATTTTGAATGAACACCGACATCCTACATTAAGAAGGGCCTTTTAGGACTGTAGTAGTATTTTAATCGGATATCCAAATCGGATTAGCAGTGATAGCCGATTGGTTAAGCACTCGTCTTGCAGGCTCCAGGTCCTGGGTTCAAACCCAGGCTCGCACTGGATTTCCCTAAATCTATGTGCGAATAATAATTTCTATATGATTATCACTTGCTTACGGTGAAGGAAAACATCGTGAGGACACCTGCATGTCTTGGAAAATCTAACCAATTTTCGAAAGACAATATGTGAAATCTGCCATCCCGCACTGGGGCAGGGTGGTGGATTACGGCCTGAACCTCGTAGTGAGGAGATGCCCGGGCCCAGGAGTGGGACGTAAAAAAAAGGGCTGAATTATTATTATTATTTATAACCAAACACTAAATCTGTTCCAGTCAATAAATTCGTATTGTTCGTAAACAGGACTCACTTATCGCACAACAAAGCTGGAAACTAAATCTAGTATCAAGGTGTCAAGCTCCCGATACCGAGATTTACGAGCTTTGAATAGCAAACCTTCGCAGTCTGTGGTTTATGTTGTACGCAAGCCGGCTTAGCGAATCTAACGATAAAGATTTAGGATTTCTAGGTACTGAACTACGTTGCTCGGTTATTTCCCAATGGAATTTAGGGCGTACCTATATATGCGGTGATGTGTTGAGACGCTTTGATACATTGCACAGTATCTATATATTAATACGTTAAGCTTTTGCTTAACGTAAACTTTCAACCGCTTAATACAAAAATTGCGCAGATTGAGGAGTGTGAAATTTGGCACACTTATAGTTTATATAGAGAACGAGAGCAGAATGCTAATATTTTTATATGATAATACTTACCAATACATTAAAATCAATACATAAAACATTACACACACTACTATGAATTGATATACACACATTTGTAACCTCCACACCGACTGACTGTCTGACTGACAAACGGTGACAGCTTTTTTTTCTTTATATCGGAGGGCGGGACTTCTATAGTGCATTCTGCAAGCCAGTACCAAATAGTATTTGACAAAAGAACCTTAATCACAATTAAAATTAAAATTAATTATGGTCAAATTTCGACCACGGACGACCACTAGTACAATGTTAAACACGTGTTAATATATAGGGCGAGACTTAACTCTACCTTGTCCACTTAATCCCGTATTAATAAATCGATCTCAAGTTTGAGCGCAATCTTGGAAATGTCATTATTATGTCATACTAGCTGTGCCCCCCGACTTCGTCCGCGTAGTATTTAACGTAACAAAAATTTCGGGATTATCGGGATAAAAAGTATCCTATATGTTAATCCCGGTTATAAACTATCTGTGTTCCAAATTTTATCCAAATCTGTTCAGTAGTTTCTGCGTGAAGGAGTAACAAATATACTACATCCACACTCACAAACTTTCACATTTATAATATTAGTAGGAGTAGTACAAAGTCATACATGTCAAAAGCTACTCAAGACCGCTACAGACTTAAGATATATTTATTAAAACAAAGATTAGCGATGAAAAGAAATAAAAAGTTGGCCATCACGAGACGCCCAGCGTATATGAAACATTTATACTGTACTAGCTGTGCCCGCGACTTCGTCCACGTGTAATTTAACTTAACAAAAAATTCGGGATTATTCATCCCCTATTTTATCCCCTTGGGGGTAGAATTAATCAAAATCCTTTCTTAGCGGATGCCTACGTCATAACATCAACCTGCATGCCAAATTTCAACCCAATCCGTCCAGTGGTTTGGGCTGTGCGTTGATAGATCACTATGTCAGTCAGACAGTCAGTCAGTCACCTTTGAGTTATATATATTTAGATGGTATGCGCACGCACGAACAAGGAAGTCCAGAACGCTGGAGTAGAGTCCCCTCTAGATTTTTTTCAATTCATATTTTTCTATAGAACATGTCCATTCAGGTCTGCGATACGTAAATTTTGACGTATTGCGAGCGGATCAAGATGCCAGTGGTTAGCAGAATGAGGCCCCAGTCGGCTTTTGAGCCATATTTCCCTACAAGCCGTAAGCGCCATTCTAAAATCAACCTTAGTATGAGTATGAAGGTCTCATTCTGTGGTTCATACCCCAACGCTCTCTGACGCGCTCCAACACGCCACTACAGTAATTTATTTCCAGCTCGAGTACACAGTATTATGTATTTACACAAACTCAAACTCAAACTCAAAATTGTTTTTATTCACGTAAGCCAACAAAACATTTATGAATAGTCAGAATCTACCACCGGTTCGGAATGCTGCTTCCACTGAGAAGATCCGGCAAGAAACTCAATGGTTACTCTTTTAAATGTATTAAAGATGGTGTACATTCTCAGGAACAGCATAAAATAATGATATGAGCAGGCAACACCATTATCACTAAATAACTAATAGTAAATAATAATCAAATCTCACTCAGATTTAGGGATGTAAATAAAATGAGAAAGCTAGTTTAGTGTGGTGGGCATACCTACTCATACTTACATCAAAATCAACGTTTACGAACCAAAACAATCCTACTAATATTATAAATGTGAAAGTTTGTGAGTGTGGATGTATGTATGTATGTTTGTTACTCCTTCACGCAAAAAATACTGAACGGATTTGGATGAAATTTGGAACACAGATAGTTTATAACCGGGATTAACATATAGGATACTTTTTATCCCGATAATCCCGAATTTTTGTTACGTTAGATACTACGCGGACGAAGTCGGGGGGCACAGCTAGTAATTAATAAAACAGAGGTGGATAATAAGATAATTGCTTTGGTGTGATGCCTTCCATGCTAAGTAAATGAATAGTATATAACGACAATGTTGTTAAGAGGAAAGTGAGTGGACCAATCCCCGCAAGCACACGTCGAAGGTATACTCACAGACAGGCTATTAACCAAGCGGCAACCACTTACCAGCGCCCGGCCATTTGCAAGAGCGGCCTCAGAATATTTTAATACTTCATTTGCCCACCATTATGTGTGTAGACACCTCATTTCGTATTCCCAGGTGTCGTAAACCGTTTGAATTTTGTACACCCTTGTGCATTTTAACCTCTAGGGGTGTAGTGGGACGGTGGTAAGGCATTATAGTCCTTAACTATGAATTTAAAAGGTTCTAGCTTCGGTGTACAATAGTCTTATTAATATCCATGTCGCATAGGATTAGGCGCCTAACTCACACAAAAGTCGGGGTGGCGGCGTCGAGACGCGTGTAAATTTCAATACCCGCTGTGACGCCCGCGCCGCCTTGACTCTAATAGATGAGCGCACTGCCATATTATATTACTAAAGACAACCTAGACACAAGACGCCGCTGCTTAGTCGTCCGCGCATGGAGTCTAGAGTGTGTGAGCGAATCCCCTTAGTCTTTATTTCTGAATTGATATTGTGTAACATTGATTTATTTTGATTTAATCTCATGACTACGATATCGTCACTAAAAAGTCTATGATGGATTTGCCCAATGTCAAATGTAAGTCTCGTAAAAAAACGTCCGGTTCGCCCTTATGTACGCACGTAAACATTAATTTGTGCCATATTGTATATGTATTTATAGCATAAATTTGTTTAATTATTAGAAGATTGAAATATTACAAAATTGCTACTTTGACCGTCACTCAACCTATTATTTAAGCGTGCGATTTTATAAAACTTTGCTCAGTCGGAGTTCTACACGGCTAGCGACAACTGAGCAAGTTCTTTCACAACAAACAGTGATCGCTCAAACAGTTTCCTTCCGCCACGTTCGCCTGCGACTAGAGATGCGACCACATTTTATCACTTATCGATATATCGTAAAAAAAAACCTGTATGAAATAGCAAATCGGCACTATGACCATCGGGTCTAAAGTGGTGGACTAAAGTGGAGAAGTGCCTACCACTGGTGGACGTGTGGCCAATACCCTCGTTTCTATATTGAACACTCTACCGATGAAATAATATTAGTTACGAAGAATATTAAGTAGCATGGTTTTCTAACTCAGAACCAAGCTAGCTACATTATACAGACAATAATTTTGGAAAACATACTTATTTGGATCTCGTAAATGCTAATTGTATGTAGATAGGTATGCACTTACGCATAGATACAGGGTAAGATACAATCATTAATAATGTACTTTTTTTTCTAAACTGATTATGCTAGAAATAATCTATCGATATTCTCATTTTGACAACAACTACAGCTCTATAGAATTCTTTCTTTCAAATGTCCATTTCATTTTTCTTGTTCCAATAGTATTGGAAAAGAATTTTCACACGGCCATTCGTGTTATCACTTTTATAAAGGAAAACACTATCCGGTATTTATGACAAACAAGTTGACATGATGAACGTATGTTTAACTTTTTTGTAATGATACCTAAAGTGTCTACGTATATTTTCAAATAGACCCATTAAAATTAAGTACTTACTGTACCTACGAACAATAACATAAAAAAATAATAATGTTCATTGTTCATCATAAAATACATTTATTACTATGTGACATGAATTTTATTACGATACTCATAAAAATAACAATGATTATCAGTAATTTTCGGGACTCACTCACTGTCTTACTTTGCCTAAAGAACATAATATATTTTATATTTATTTAACAAAGATATATGCTTCGTATTTTTATCGAATCCCTCCACTACTACTATTGTAAATATGTAATTAGGATAGATATTGTAATTACTTATTCTTAATTCGGTATAAACACTTTTTTATTAAACAAAGTCGCCAAACAAGCGTACGATGACCTACCAGGGCCCTAACCACGCTGTCGCTAACTACTCAAATCGTAATAGAAAAGCAAACGCTCGCGATTACGTTTTAAACGCTCCGCTTTTGACGTTTTGCTGACACGAGCTCCAAGATTTCTACTGACATTGATATGGTATGGTGTCAGCAAAACGTCAAAAGCGGAGCGTTTGAAACGTAATCGCGAGCGTTTGCTTTTCTATTACGATTTGAGTAGCTAGCGTGGTTAGGGCCCTGTTTTAATCAGTTGCAATACCAAATGTATTGCTCGAACGTTACCGGCCTTAACGGGACTTGTACAGAGGGAGAGGAAGATAACGAAACACAGTTACAATTGCTACTTTCGCCGAGCTTTTGTGAGAGGGTGGTACTATCCCGGCCCGTATATGAACTGTAGTCACGATATACTCACAGACAGGCTATTAACCAAGCGGCAAGCACTTACCAGCGCCCGGCCATTTGCAAGAGCGGCCTCAGAATATTTTAATACTTCATTTGCTCGCCATTATATGTGTACATACACCTCATTTCGTATTCCCAGGTGTCGTAAACCGTTTGAATTTTGTACACCCTTGTGCATTTTAACCTCTAGGGGTGTAGTGGGACGGTGGTAAGGCATTATAGTCCTTAACTGTGAATTTAAAAGGTTCAAGCTTCGGTGTACAATAGTACTTACGGTGTGTTTGTTTTTTTTTTTCTGTATGGTTTATAATTGTATACTGTTATTGCTTGTTCTGTCTTATCTATACTATATCTATTAGTGGAGATTTTTTAATAGCTTTATGTTTTCTATATTAATTATGTATTTTAAGTGTAAATAAAAATAAAAATAAAATAATTTACAGTAGCCTCTACAACATAGAAACGGTTACATTACGTATCACTCGTTCCAAATGCGACCAATATAATAACATTTCATAAACTGCGAATCAGATAAAGGTCGTTCAACTCCACTTTATATTACTGAAATAACCATTCGAATATCTATCGGCTATTGTTTCACGTAATTCCACGGAATCTGGGACGGTCTTGATTGATGTGCCGCGTCAAGACGTTGCTCAGTTTGACACGAAATTGTGTATTGTAATCAGTCATTGGTGATTTTAGGAGTTGGGTGGATGACCTTGTAATTTATGTATGAATATTATAACCGTGTCTTCATTAACCATACCCGGAAACCAACGGCCGCATACTGAAAATGGTTTTCATATGGTTTAGCCGGCACCGATAATTTATTAACTTACCGTATCCAGATGTGAAAAACGGCAATTATCTATCAAAAATGAATAGGTAGAACGGTGTAGGCTTCTTCGTGTGAAACGCAAACGCTACTTGAAATTTTAAATGCCACTTAGCTATTTCAGGCATTGTTAGCTGTATATTTTGTAACAAAATTACACAAGATAAACAAGTAAATATCGCCGGACTGACATACCGTATATGGTCCCAAACTCAGCAACGCTTGTACTATGGGTACCTTACAATGGACTGGGGTCGATCCCAGTGACACCCAGACTTGGGTAAATTATGAAAAGGAAATTTCCAAATCTTGCCCTTGCGGGTTTCGAACCAGCAACCACCTTGTGCAGTGAGCCGAGCGGCCTAGGATCAAACCATTGCGCCAAGCAGTCGTCGAGATCTCCGTTAAGTAGCTATTATAGCTGCTTTTCGTACGAACTGGAAGTCTCACTCCCCCTCCCGTTTTCCCACTCCCCTTTAGGTCGGCGACGTGCGAACAATGCCTTTGGTATTGCAAGCATCTATAGGCTACGGTAACTGCTTAACATCTGGCGGGTCGTACTCTTGTTCGCTGACTTACATAAAATTACGATAAAGGTTTATGTTTTAACTAGCTGAGCCCGCGACTTCGTCCGCGTGGAATTTTGATCCTTTCTTAGAGGATGTCTACGTCATAGTAGCTTTATGCATGCAAAGTCTCAGCCCGATCGGTTTAAAATTGACAAAGTTTCATCCCCTATTTTATCCCCTTGGGGGTAGAATTAATCAAAATCCTTTCTTAGCGGATGCCTACGTCATAACATCTACCTGCATGCCAAATTTCAGCCCGATCCGTCCAGTGGTTTGGGCTGTGCGTTGATAGATCAGTCAGTCACCTTTGAGTTATATAAGTATATATTTAGATATTTATAAATATAAAAAATATAATTAAAAGTGTATTATGCGGAGTGAATTGGTTTTAGATGTTGGTTCTGTACAAATATCTTTCATGTACCCGGATGACTTTTGTACAAGTCAATGGCTGCGCTAGTTATTGTGCATACTTATTTTCATCCTAAAAATATTTTTCCCGAAAGAATACCAGCTGTTATCCAGTGTTGTTGATTTACGCGCGTAAATATGAACCGCTTTCATGGAACGCTGTTTTTACCGGTAGATGCATGGCGCCCGTCACGAGCGGAAGCGGGGGCGTGCTTGATCGATAACGTTATTCTGTGAGCACCCAGTAGTAGATGCAAGCGATAATTGATTGATTACACCACGAAATTACGTGTGTTGTAATTTTACCTTCCAATTTTAGTTCGTCGAAAATATCGAAATTTACTTGAGAAAATTACAAATCGTTTAATTTGTTTAGGCCTACGGGGACACTTAGAAATTGTAAATTTTACTTTTTTTTCTTATTTCTACAACCGGATCGGAACGCGACCTCGACTGAGAAGATCGAACGAATTTGTAAAATAGTTGTTTTCATTTGGCCAATTTTATTCAGTTAACTGTGTTCAGTAACAGTAGGTACCTGCGCTTTATCACAAAGCTGCCATTGTTTTTTTTATTCAAATAAAATAACAATTGCGCAGATTATCTCCAAATAGTATGAATGAAAATAAGTAAGCAAATATCTTTGAGTTCTTCTCTTGCACCGATCCATAATTTAATTTATAAGGTGTTCCTTATTCTTGCCATGAAAAGTCAGTGTACTCTTGACACGGCGAGCGTAAACAAGCACTGTCTATACCAAAATACCGTGACCACTTGTCCGCGACATCGACCGATGAATGTGTTTACCCTACACGTTTTACTGTTCGCTTTAGAGTATAGCTCATTCAATTCACTTTCGCGTGCAGTGACTCTAATGACACTAGCATATGGGTCAAATTGAAATAATTCACGTGTCACTTTGTATTCTTTAGTTTTAGGGGTAATGTGCCTGGTCAATAGGCGATAGGGGGCCCCCTATTGCATTGGGACCATAAACACTATGCTGAAATGTTAGTGCACTGTAACCTCTGTCTACCCGTTGGGAAGAAACAAGGCGAATTGGTACATTCTTAAATTTATTGTCTTTGGTAAATATTTCGAAGATAAAAAAGCGATTGCCAGAATTCCGGATTGATCTTCAATACAGAGTTTCGTCCTTTATTTATCCCCCTTATACTTATGAGAGGTTTATATGACATTTACGACATTCATTTAGATACTCGATATCCACGATGTACTTATTACAATACGTTACCTATATTTGCGATAATAGCTGATATTTCTTGGCACCCTTCAAGCACTCGGGTCCTAGATGAAAATCTTGTATTCAATGTTTTGTGTCTTGTGACCTGTATCAAATAATCGTTATATTTATTTATTTCTTAATTTTGGGGTACTTAGGTGCATCATCTTAAGCATTTACTAAGCGTACTACGAAATAGCGTGCTTTATTTAAACAGCGCTGACGTCATCGTGTAACGCTACGTCATGTGACGATTTGGACGGATAGAGTGACCGGGCGGCGCGGCGTGCGCGCCCTACGTCCGTATAGAAGCTTCGCTTCATATCTTTATATCTTAGGTATTAAGTCTATCAAATCTTCAAAACGGTGTATATTCGTTCCATTGCATTTGCGCAAACGACTCTGAGGTATAAATCGGCGATTATCACTAGCATTATTTACTACGCTTTGATGTTGCGCACGCGTCGATTTGACTATTTGTGGTTTCTGTGTTCCATCCGTGTCAATATGCGGTGAATCATTGTATAGAGCACGAAGTACAGCGGAGGATTGATTTGAGGGTAATTATAATGAGCCACTTACTGTTAATATCACAGGCTAAGAGCGATTTGACCATTTAAATAAATAAATATCGCCAAACTGTCACACCAACTGTATGGTCCGAAACTAAGTAACACTTGTACTTTGCGTACCGTACAATGGACTGGGGGCGATCACAGAGACACCCAGATCAGGGCAAGTTACGAAAAGGTCTTTGATTTGATTCATTTTCAGATATTTTTGTTATTAAATTCCGTTTATTCATCTCCATTGTTGTTAAAAGACACGCCCTGAGCGACGCTGCGTCGTTGAAGAGCTAGCGTAGCGTTGCGGTACCGCATTTGCTCGTGTGGCACTCTGTCCGTTGAAATCATAGCGCTACGACGACGCAACGGATCGGCAACGACCGTGTGGCATCGCTCTAACGGAAATACTAGCGCTATTAACAAACTCACATTGCTAGTTATATAAAAAAATTAGATTTTCTTGATCGCGTGATTATACTTAGGTGGTTAAAAACTATGAAAAAAATGACAGTCGACAAGGACGAAATGTTTAGGTACCAATGACTTAACTATTTTGGGCTTACGGCTGTCCCGCTCATCGTACGAAACGCAGCTACAATACCTACGTTATCCCTAACTTCTGTGAGCGAGTGGTACTACCTCGGTCTAGCCACCCCGTAAGTAATAAGTATATGATATGTAGTCAGTTGACAACATTAAATAACAACAGAATTATTATACTAATTTTATTTTATTTTTATTTTATTTATTTATTTGTACTCAGGGAACGCAGGCCCATAGATATATACCTTATAAACTAACATACATATTTATATTTTAACATTAACACTTAACTAAACTAAACTATGGGCAACCTCCCCCGAAAGCGCCTAAACACCACACCTTTCGGCCA
The DNA here is from genome assembly GCA_918843915.1 of Notodonta ziczac. Lineage (NCBI taxonomy): Eukaryota > Metazoa > Arthropoda > Insecta > Lepidoptera > Notodontidae > Notodonta > Notodonta ziczac. The sequence goes on along the minus strand of OU974060.1, from coordinate 4,688,702 downwards.
GTAGTCTTCCTGCATGAAAGTTGACAGCCTGTCCGAGGGGACCCAAACCACAAACCTAATAAAGCGTCTTTAAAAAATAAACCCAGACAGGATGTTGTTCATTTAAAATATCTAAACAAACAAATAATAACCACAAAATACATAGTGCATTCAACTAAATGGAAAAGGCGATAATCAAAATGTTTATACACTTTAACACTTACAAATGATGTAAAAACATCAACCATCGCAATTTCCTAATGATAATTAACCAAACAAAAAACGAAACGACCACGAGTGTTTGGACTCATGAATCGACACCTTAATACAACTGAATAAAGTTTATAATACGTGTATGTAATTGTATAAAATTATTTTCATAATAAAACTCGAACACGGACGGTATTCAAAATAATGGTACTTACATTTACAATATATATACATTACAAAAACAATATACTTTATAATTAACTAGCGATCAGTGTTTCTGTACTCAATTATGCATGTATTATCAATACATAGTATAAAACAAAGTCGTTTCCGCTGTCTGTATGTCCCTATGTATGCTTAGATCTTTAAAACTACGCAACGGATTTTGATGCGACTTTTTAATAGATAGAGTGATTCGGGAGGAAGTTTTATATGCATAATTAAATAATATGTAAATACTATAGAAAAGCCGTGCGAAGCCGGGGCGGTACATTAGGGGCTAGTACATTATAAACCTCCCTCTGGAATCACTCTATCTATTAAAAAAACCGCATCAAAATCCGTTGCGAAGTTTTAAAGATCTAAGCATACATAGGGACAGATAGCGGGAAGCGACTTTGTTTTACACTATGTAGTGATAGTATGCATGAAATGGAACGTAAATAGGAGAGAGGGGGACCCCTCCCTTTGTTTCTTTTTAACAAGGTACGAAAGACAAGAAAAAGTCGCTAGTTTACGACAAAAAACACAGCAACCATTTGTAAAATCGCCTGGTACCGTCCCGATAACAGAAAAGGCCGAATTCTAATATTAGAAGCGATACTCGTGCCAATATTCGGCATAAATATTGTATTGTCGTACCGTTTATTGTGCGAAGATATACTTTTATTTTCTATTTTATGAGCCACAGAATCTGCGATCCGATTGTAAATACATTTGGAGAATGAGTTCATATAAAATAATATTATAACAACTGGAATGGTTGAACAAAGTTTTCACCGACTATTTTATTTATTATACCTAACTATTTTGGTAAAACCCAGCTATTCATTGCTGGTTTTAGCAGATTTCAATGAGTGGATAAGCCGATTTGAGTAGATTTTTATTTATTAAAAGCAACAATAACAAGGTGCTTAGACTTATTTATCTATTTATTTGCTTTTGCTCGCGACTTTGCGGGCGTATTTTCCGGATGTCGATAACAGCGCTACCGGATTCAACTATAGCTAAGGACATGCGTTCTCGTGTGATAGTCACATTTTTAAGCATCGATAGCCTAGTGGTTAGAGCTGCCGCCCTCGTAGCTGAGAGGTTTCGGGTTCGATCCCCATCCTGGCCGTGAGCCCGCTCCAAACACAAGCATTAGCTTAGCTGGAGGGACTAACGGAAATACTAGTAATGCGATAAACTTATATTGCTAACTTTAAAAAAAAATAGTGTTTGTAACTTTTTAAAGTTATCTTAGTTGAGGTTGGAAAATAACCTGAAAACAATTACATTTCACAATTGTATTAATCTAACCGAAATCTGTGTCCAAAATTAATTTGTCCCCCAGAATTTATTACCCAACACTAATTATACTGCCAAAGTAAACAGTGTATTTAGCAAATCATGCAAATTCCGAACAACAGACCACAATTTATTCAGGTCACGATCCGCGGACTGACAGGCTGGAACACTCAAGATGGAAAATTTCATTTCACCGGCGGCTTACAACACGGCGTACATTAAGAACGGTTTACGTGTCCATTTGTGGAGTATCTGGTCTCCGGTTGACAGTAATACAGCCGGGATTCATCTTAAGAGCACCTTTTAGGATTAAGTTTACCTTAAGAGTGGGTATTACTTATAGAGAGTGTAACTTGAATTTTGTATTTACATTTTTTGGCAAAATTATCACATTAAAATCGAGTATTTTTATCGTATTTCTGTTACCTATCTTCAGAGACATATTGGCATATAGACACACCCTTTGTATATTGCTTTTTATCTTGAATACTCAAACGAATTATTATTCTTGCGATGGGTTTTATTTCCAATGAGATTAAGATTCAAGAATTAGGTATACAGTAGGTAAAACAATTCTGCGTTGGTATCTCCTGTTCTAAGAGTATTTTTTTTATTTTGACATATTATAAACATGCTTATTCTGATTCCAGAGTTGTATGACTTCGGCCAACAAAACAATAAATAATTATTTTGGCAACACATAACATCCTACTAATCCTACTAATATTGTAAATGCGAAAGTTTGTGAGTGTGTATGTTTGTAACTCTTTCAGGCAAAAACTACTGAACGGATTTGCATGAAATTTATAACACACATAGTTTATAACCTGGATTAACACATAGAATACTTTACTAATGTCTACGCGGACGAAGTCACGGGCAGAAACTAGTCCAGCTCATATAACTTTCTAAAGACGCTTAGGCTTATCTTATTGAGTTCAAGAACAATATGAAACAAACGTTGGTTCAAATATTAGCGATTCGGTGTAGTACCAAAACATACAATGAAAACCGTATCAGAATCCGTTGCGTCGTTTGGAAGAACTAGGCGGAAAAACAGACGAATGTATATTTATTTTTATACAAGGATGCGCCCGCGAGTTTACCATGCGTGGAATATAAAACCTCTATTTTCTAAACAGGCTTTACACTTTTTTTTACTATCCCATATATTGTCCTTCAGGCATCCTGTCTAAGTGAAAAATGCCGACAAATAACAAATAAAAGCCTTAATGTTCGATCCTAGAAATTTCCAACGCCACTTTCTTCACTCGGAAAATGATTTTCCAACGGAAATGAACGAGATTCATGGTGGTTCTGCAAATAATTTATTGTCTCTAGAAATAATAGAAAATGTATGAAAACTCGTTAGGCTGTTAAATAAACATTAAAGGTCGGATGTCCTAGGCGATTCGACCTTTATATTTATTGAAGTCTGCTAACGACAATTATATTATAATAAATATCCTTGAGGAATTTCAATTTTATCCTAGCTTACCTTTTATTAAAAAGTATATTTTTTATATTCCAAATGTTCGTCGCTATTCATAGTGCTACGGTATTTTCAATATAAAAATAAATTAAAAAATCCAGTAATAGGAAATAAGTTAAAAGTCAATTAAATTACCGACAATACAATTTGAAACTATATTATACTTTCGTTATACTTGACTAACGTTTTAAAAGAAAAACATTTGAATATTGAATAGCTTAACACATATTCAGAAATAGAAAACTAGGTATATGTTTAATTAAAAATAAGAAAAACTATTATAATTGTTATTTTAATTGCTTACTTATTACTTTTACTTGTTTCAGATTACTACCAAGCTTTATGGCTCGAAGGAACATAGGTAATTACACCCATATTTTATCTCGTCTATTTTACCGTTCTGACTGTAAAAATAAAAACAGCCTTGTTTAGTATAGACTACATACATCTGCCAAATCAGTTCGCACTTACATTTTGCTTAATAGCACATTGAAAGATGTTTAGATCAATGTATCTGCGATTGAAAGATAGCTAACAGACTTAAATCAATCGATCAGTGGTATTCGATGGGGTAAAAGTAAAGCGTCCATCAATGTATTAATTTACGGTGATCGATCTTAAAACATAAACGATTCCGATTGAAGCCGTTACTCGACCTAATTATGTGATGTTTTAAATGTGCTTTTTGCCTGGCTCGCCTAGTTTGGTTTTTGTGAACTTTCGACTCTTATATTATTCCGTATTAGACCTCCGTTTAGACATTCTAAGCAGCCCATAGTCTTTAATTGCCCCCAGTTAGTGACAATATACTAACTCGATTTTGCAGCATAAAGGAATGAATTTCTACACCTTGTGACATATACTTGGGAAATAGAAAGAAAGAAAGAAAAAACTTTATTGTGGCTCACAGGATAAAAAGATTACAAAAACAATAAATGAAAAAAGTTAAAAAAAATCTGCTTGCCACAAACGGACCCAATTCAGCATGTGCTGGTTGACAAGAACCAGCGCTGGTCTTCCATTGGGCCCGTTAGCGAATTCACGGGCGCAAACCACAAAAAATAAAAATAAAGATAAAAAAAATAAATAACTAAATTAAGACTAAAGGGCTATACATAAACTTCTTGCATAAAACTATAAACTCTATGGTGCGACAAGACAGATCTAACTAACCTCAAAGAGTATACAATATTACCTCGTGAAAGCAAAACTAACCTACAAAATAATGTGAATTAAAATAAAATAAAAAATGGTGTAGAACATAAAATGATTGTTAAAAAAAAACAGTGAAACATAAAAGCACCTCGTCAAGATTAAAATGGAACAACTACAGCAATATAATTCTAACCTAGGAAAACATTTTTCTTGCTGACGTGGCAAACCCGATATTGGCAAAATCTCAGATAACAAAAACAAGGGTAAAATATACGAACACTAAAAGAACGAAAAGCATAGAAGAAACATAGAAGAAATCGGACAACACAGAGTACAACAAATACCTCATTTTTTATTTTAAATACTTGCAATCGTACTGATGTCTTATTACTGTAGGTTTATACATACTGTAATGACTGAAAGCAACTTTTAGCTTTTTATGCTTTCAATACCAATGGCATATCTCGTACGATACCAATCTGAAAGGGAGTGAGATGGTTGTGCTGTCTCACTCATCATACAAAACGAAGTTATAAAAGCTAAACGCCGAACATCTGTGGTACCTACTACCCTGATCGCGCATATGTGCGGAAGCTCTATAATCTAACCCTTCATCAATAACTAGTGTCCCGAGAGATGGTTAGCAGGTGCGTACGAAAGCACTTCATATCTGGGTCAGTCGTCCGCGACGCTCTTCATTCTGGGTTGCCCTGACAAACTCAAGTTATACTTTTCGACATTTATTAGTAGACAATAAATAGGCCAAGTAATAGACAGATATCATTTGTATAAATTCACAGTTTATTAGACCTCAATTTCATTCTGTATTATATTTTAAATTAAAAAATACTAGATCATTACATTTTTGTAGTATTTCTATATTATGTTTATCATAAAAGGCGTCCTATAGAATTTAATTACCAAGAATCTTCGTCTTTGTACACAAAAATTCTCATTAAACGAACGGTGTTATTAACATTACCAGTTAAGGCTTCTTTAAGAGTAAAGTAAAGCTGGCAACACTGTCTCAAATAGGTCAAAAAGCCGCCTCAAGGACCCTTCACTGGGATTATTAAGTAATTAACCCTCCAGTAACGAACTCCCTAATAAATTAAATATCTCTGCCGATAAGGTCTTGTCGAAAATGAAATGGGTACCTATACTTTCACCTGCCTATCTAAACACCTGAATACTTGAAGTGTTTTTTTAGCTGGATAAAAGGGATTAGGTTTTTTTTATATATATAACAAAGTCGGCAAATAGGCCAATGACCCGGCTGATGTTAAGCAGTTGCCTATAGTCGTCTCGCGCGTTGTCTACCTGATTGGGAGTGGGATAGAGTTAAGGCGAGGAACGGGTTTGAGCTTCCGACTCTCATTCTTCGCACGAAACGCCACTTTAATAGTTACTCTACGCCCATTTTCTGTGAAAGGGTATACTAATCTGGTCGATAAGGTTACGATGGGGTTGACATATCCTTTCGGATAAAAATCCCTAATCTATACAAATAAATAAAATTGGAGTTGTCTGTCTGTCTGTCTGTGTGTTTGTTCCGGGTAATCTCCGAAACGGCTGGACCGATTTCGACGGGACTTTCACTGGCAGATAGCTGATCTTATAGCAGGTAACTTAGGCTACTTTAATTTTAGAAAAACAATTAGTGTTCCGCGTAAAAAAATAAAAACACTTGAAATCAAAGAGTATCTCCGAGACGGCTGGACCGAATTTGACGGAACTTTCACTGTTAGATAGCTGATGTTATACGTAGTAAGTGAGGCTACTTTTATTTTAGAAAAACAAAATTAAAAAAATGGGTCCTGCCGCGCGGGCTCAGAACGCGGGACCGGGCTTTATTGTTAAGTTAAATTCCACGCGGGCGAAGTCGCGGGCTCAGCTAGTAAATATTAAAAAAAAAACTGGTCGAGTCAGCCATTGGTATGAGCTGTAGTCACATAGTTGTAGCCAATTGGTATATTTTATGGCCTGTAGTCAATTAGTTCTACCACTGTATAGGATAAATGTTATTAACTATCTGTGCCCCTGACTTCGTCCGTGTAGTATTTAGCGTAACATAAATTTCGGGATTATCCGGATAAAAAGTATCCTATATGTTAATCCCGGTTATAAACTATCTGTGTTCCAGATTTCATCCAAATCTGTTCAGTAGTTTTTGAAATGAAATGAAAATGAAATGAAAAATGAAATGAAAAATGAAATGAAAAATGAAATGAAAAATATTTAATCAGCACAGGGAACACATAAGAAATATCAGCACATAATTATAAAATAAGTGAAATATATACACCTGAGGTCAGTAAGCTGCATTTCCTACAGTGTGAGCTGTACCGAAAGGCATTTGGCTCAGCATGTGCTGGAGGGGAACGAAATCTCCTCCAGCGCTGATTTTCAGCCAAAGCCTCCTCATACCTTGTCTTGCATATCTACACCGTTTGCTACCCAAATCACTAAGCTATTACAACAATATAAGTACTTATACGTAATAATAAATATAATACATATTTAAATAAAATTAAAAGGAATATAAGAGAATTGATAATCTGACAAATTGCGTGACAATTTTGCGTGAAGGAGTAACAAACGTACATACATACATACATACATCCACACTCACAAACTTTCACATTTATAATATTAGTAGGATTATAGTAGGAGGATTGAATTTTCGATTGTTTTAAAGTGGTTACCTTTACATAAATAATTAAGATACTGACATCTTCCTTTCAAGACCTAACCAGTGACGCTTCAACCAAGGCCAGAAGCTCTAGGCCCTAAATCCATCTCAAGTATGAGAGTTATCTTAGAAAGGTCATTCTTATATCATCCTAGTACAAAATTACTTATGTCAATAGCGAACTCAGATTCGCTCTCAGACTTGAGATCGATTCTTAGTGCATAGCAGAGCGAAGAGTATTACTATTTTTTTCTTTTACTTGAATTTGCCTCAAACTCTCTCCACCATAAGTTACCTAGGGCTCAGAACGTTTTTTTTTTAATCTTTAATATAAGAATTTTCATTAATATTTTCCGTCTTTCCACGCTATAAGGGAGGCATTTGCCCTCACAAACATTTATAAAGAAATGTCAGGAACCTATTCAATAGCGCCATGAGTCTCAGCTAAGTATCAAGACCATTTGTCAATGTATTTATATCTTGATACTTGTGTGGGAGTATCGGATTTGTGTTTCACCATAATGTATTGAAATTTCAATGCGTTCCGATGTTGAGTCATGGTTTATGTCTACAGTTACACTTACAGAGCATTCCTAATAGGTTTTCCATGATGGATTGTTTCGATCTCATTCGAGATAGAATAAGGGCCTATGCACACCACTTTCTTTAAACGTGCCGTCGACGCGTTTGTAGTGATACAGACGTGATACACACGCGAGTCAGACGCAACCTGACGACTTTAGACTTAGACTGAAGACTTTTGTAGGATAAAAGCGCGCCGTCGACGAACGGCGCATTTAAAAAAGTGGTGTGCACATGCCCTAAGGCTGCTATATATTGAACTTTAATAATATTTTCTTCAAAATATGTGCCTTCCAGTTTAATAAGTATTTCGCCTGTGCCTAGTTACAAATAGCGTCAAAAAATGGAGGTCATCGAATTTTCATATTGTAGATTGCAATGAGGCTTATTTTGAACCGTCATTTTACGTTTTTATTCGGGTGACCTTCCAATTAGCTGTGCTATGAAACGAGCGCAATAGGATTCCTTCATTTTCTCAGACTCACTTAGCCTTGCTTAACTAAACACGTAATGAAGCGAGTCTTTTGAGCGAAGCGAGTGATCCTGCTTCATGGCACAGGCGTGAACGGTCACCCTTATTCATACCCTGGATTTGCACTGAAACAATTGTGTTGTCCCTATTTTGTGACAGCAAAAAAAGAGACGACTACATGTTACAGTACAATGTTTTGGTGAGCAAACGCTAAGCGTTAATAAATATTTCAGCTGCCAAAGTACTTCCATCGACTGGGTTAAAAAGCCACTTCATATTAATGACACCTAATTGTTGTTACAGAAAACGGCCACGTAAGTGATTATAAAAGTGTAAACATAAACACAGTGTGATTCAAAAGTGTGAAATAATAATTTGGTTATATTTTATACGGTAGCTGATATGTAAATGCTAAGCTGAAAATGAAAATAATTTATTTCCAAAGTACACAAGATGTTACAAAGATAAAAAGTAATAATAACAAAGTTGTACTAAGTGGTAGTGTTACAATTAGACCATTGTCTGTGGATCTCACACTAGGCCTAGCCTGTATCGTGGGATCCATAGAAAAGGTTTACCAACAGTTTTAGCGGTCGGCAGAAAAGTAAGAACTTAATGATTAGGTACAAAGTAATAATATAATAAAGACAGACTATAAATAACTATTATATAATCTGAGTTACGCACATTTGAATATTTGTAACAAATTTTGTATATTGTTTTCTTATATTTACGCGAATACTACACATTGAAATAAAACTATTTTACGGATTCTATCGCGTTTATTAACTCTTTTTTATGTTCCCGACGTTTCGGCTGCTTTACAGCAACCATGGTCACGGCTTAAACTTTTGTATTACGGTTTTAGAACACATATCTAATGGCCGGGAAAACATTGTAAACTGAATTTACGAGTTGCAACCACCGATGTTCTAGAAAACCTTTATATCATTTTGGCATAGTAGGACTTAGGAATTCAAATTTTCTTAAAAGAAAAATAGCGCAAAAATATTTATTAAAACAAAACTTTAACCATTTAAATTAGGCTTGATTTGATACTCATCCAAAGCCCCAAGGATTATTTCAGACTTTATAAACATGCTGTATAACAAATGCTCATTCTACCACCGATTTGCAATTAAAAATTTAAGCAAAAAGGATTCCTTGGCCTTAGCTGTTAAATTCAAATTTCGATGATCCAAAAACACGTCCGGACTCTTGTCGATAGCTTTTTCTAACCATACATTGCTACCTACCTTCGTTTTCTAACCCTATTCTGCGGTTATCCGTCAGTGTAATAGAAACCTTCCCTTATTAGACCCGGCCTGTCAGTCTGTCGGCCGTTCACTTTTATTGGATTGTCAGCCTTATTGGAAGGTGGATGGATGGCCCATTAATTTGTTACGGAATTACATACACCACCGCGTGGTGCGTGGGCATGGGGCAAATTGAATAGGCTTTACTGGCCTTGATGGGTGGACGAATTGGTTCAGTAATACTGGGTATAGGTGAGGTGACGTAATTGTTGGAATAAAGTCAGTAAGTGAATAAGAGAAATGAGGTTTGCTAATTTTATTGGTAACAGGGCTACGCAATCTTGGAAATGTCATTCTTATGTCCTGCCAGTACAAATGTTATGATTTATTTTCACCTGAGAAAATTGCAAAGATGCATGCATTATACACTTCGATAAATAAAAAGAGGCACGTCAAATTGTAGGTACCTTGACGAATTGAACTTACTACAACATGTCAACCTCAAGAAGATCCTACTAATATTATAAATGCGAAAGTTTGTGAGTGTGGATGTATGTTTGTTACTCTTTCACGCAAAAACTACTGAACCGATTCGGATGAAATTTGGAACACAGATAGTTTACAACCTGGATTAATACTTTACTAAAGTCTACGCGGATGAAGTCGCGGGCAGAAACTAGTTATAATATATAAATCCTTTGGTCAACCTCCAAATGACCATAGACCTATTTTTGTAAAACGTCCAAAGAGTCTATCTATTCTGGAGGCAATAAAAATAGTCAGCCCGTTTTAAAAGTCACTCCCTAAAATAGTAGAATATTTGAGCGCCAGACTAGCTCTGTTTATTTTGCATCGTCAGGGTTGACAGCGCCGCCGGTCGCTGAGTATAAAAAATATTCTGCTATTTGGATCGCAAAAAAAATAACATAATATGTAACAGGTGCGTTCGAAAAATGGATAAATATTCTATTCCTTGGGCTGCGTTCACAAAATAACAATTGTATCCGAATATGAAAATTTTATACCTACCTACACAGGTATACGTTTAGAATTTGTTTTGTTCATTCGTATAGATAGAATGTAGTTTTTCAAAGAGAACATTCTTATACCCAGTAGATTGAACCTGAACACATTTTTGTTCACAATGTTTGCGTAAAACTTTTATCAGAAAGAAGGTAGGTACCTGTAAAGTACCTACTTATAAGATAATAAATAATACTTTATTATTGAAAACACCTAAAGAAGAGTGTGCATGAAAGTGAAGTGAGGTTATCATTTAGTTACAAAGGCCCGTATTAACAAAAAAATCGATCTCAAGTCTGAGAGCAATCTTGAGTACACTTTTGACATGTAAGTATTTTTGTACTGGTATCACACAAAAATGACAGTTCCAAGGTCGCTCTCAGACTTAAGATTTATTTTTTAATACGGGCTTAAGTATTTATCGCTTGTTTCGGTTTTTCGTCAACAAAACAAAAAAAAACAATCAGTGCCGTCTAGGGACGCCCGAAAGAAGCGAAGCTTTGCAGTAGATATTAGATATATTATACTAACGCGTAACGCGTTACGCGTCAAGCGTCACGCGTTACGCGTTACGCGTTACGCTTTTCACCGTTTTAGTGCCCGGGTAGCGAGCGCCCCGAACGTCCGTAAAGAAGCTTCGCTTCAAAATCAGTCTAGGGACGCCCGAAAGAAGCGAAGCTTACAGTAGATATATTATAAGTGGCGTGCATAGGGTTTTGAAACAGGGTAGGCAGAGTGTAACATAACGTAACGCGTAACGCGTAACGCTTTTCACGGTTTTAGTGCCCGGGCAGCGAGCGCCCCGAACGTCCGTAAAGAAGCTTCGCTTCAAAAAGTAGGTACTTTAAAAGCAGGGTAGCATAATAAGTATGATAAGTAGTGATGAGTATGTATTTTTTTTATATAAAAAGATTACTAGCAATTGGTGTTTATCACATTACTAATATTCCCTTTAGCCCCTCCAACTAAGCTAATGCTTGTGCTAGGAGTGGGCTCACGTCAATAGTATAATGGCCAGGATGGGAATCGAACTCGGAACCTCTCAGCTACGAGGACGGCCCCTCTAACCACTAGGCTATTGACGCTTCAAAATACTAATTCATTATAAGACTTTCTTTTCGACCGCCTTTATGAACGCAGCGTTAGTTTCCTTTCTGTCAATTTATGTTGATAGGTATCTGATACCCTGCTACATTGTTTTTTATCAATCCGCTCCTTTGTAAGCGATATCCCCGATACTCGCCGTAGCCGAAATTATTCAATGAATATGTGAGTATGGATGAAGTATGGGTAGCGTAATAATAAATGCTTAAACTAATTTACTGTTGCTTGCGTAAATATGAAGAAGCTTTTGTTATTAAGGGTACATTGAACGTAGGTACACCGGACATAAACACAAACTCAAAATTATTTTTATTCATGTAAACCAACAAAGTATTTATTAATAGTCAGAATCTACCACAAGTTCGGAATGCTGCTTCCACTGAGAAGATCCGGAAAGAACTCTATGGCTACTCTTTTCAATGAATAAAAGATGGTGTACATTCTCAGGAACACCAACAGAATGTGAGCAAGCAGCACCATTGTCACTAAATAAGTAAATAATAATCATATCTCTCCCAGATTTAGGTATTTAAATTAGAAAGCTTGTTTAGTGATGTATTAACACACATGACACACAAATAACAATTAAAGGAAAGGTTTGAACCTGTTAGAAAGACTCACAGCACAATCAAATAAGTATCTATGTTACACACATTTCATTCCTGTTATTATTTTGCAAATAATCCACCACAACCACAGAAACATATTCTGTGTGGCACCAAAAAATGGGTGCCGGTTTAACTAATAAAACTATAAGTACGTTGAGCAAGACACAAGATGCTCCACATGCCTTGTATGTCCTAGGCAAAACAAAATTGACTCGGAGGCTGTCGGGTTTTGGCAACTTTAGAACTTATTTTAACAGTAGAGTCACATATTTCAGAGATCATAACAAATATAAATTCTGTAAACGCGACTACAACAATTTATTTTCTTACAAATGTATTCTTATCATCTACTACCGAAACTGCAAAATAAATCATAACATTTCGTCACTTACTTCGTTACCGGGCCAGATTCGCTTTTCCGACGGCGACGTGGGCGAGTTGTTTGTAAGTATAACATAAACACTAAATATGTGAAAATGAAAAATCAATTTAGGGAAAACACCTGGTTATGTTTAACTAACTTCCGCTTCGTGGTCCCTGCAATCTTTGTTCAAAATAAAAAATCCATACCATAACAACGGTGATTCAAAAGTCCGAAATAAGGGGTATGGACGACATAAAACGGAGATTCAAATGATTAGGAGACCGTACTTCTCAAAGCCAACAAAAGGAACAAAAACTCTTAAAGAAAAGATCAAAGTCTATATTCTAACGAGCGCCGAACAAAGAGCAAGTGTCAACACGTGTATATTTAGTTTTAAATGTTGATATAATGAATTTCATTATCATAACAATATAATCTATACAAATAAATAAAATTGGAGTGTCTGTTTGTAATATCAAAATAACACCTTTTCACTAAATGCATATAAAAGTACATACGACAACTATAGCAAAAACGCGATTTAAAAAAATGTTGTCTGTCTGTCGGTCTGTGTGTTTGGTCCGGGTAATCTCCGAAACGGCTGGACCGATTTTGACGGGACTTTCACTGGGAGATAGCTGATGTTATAGGGAGTAACTTAGGCTACTTTAATTTCAGAAAAACATATAGGGTTCCGCGAAAAAAAAATAAAAACACTTGAAATCAAAGAGTATCTCCGAAACGGGTGGACCTATTTTGACGGGACTTTCACTGGTAGATAGCTGATGTTATAAGTAACTTAAGCTACTTTTATTTAAGAAAAATAAAATTTAAAAAAGTGGGTCCTTACCCGCGGGCTCAGAACGCGGGAGCGGGCTTTTTTGTTAAGTTAAATTCCATGTGGACAAAGTCGCGAAATCAGCTATTACTAGCTGAGCCCGCGACTTACAAAACTGGGAATCTCGATATAAATATGTTCTACGGGTGAAAATTGAAGTTCTAACGATGAGTGGGAGATCTGGAAGAAACTCCTTCACAGATCGGCACCCTGAAAACACTGCCTGTGGTATTGCAAGCATTTATAAGCTAAGTATGGTGACTGCTTAACGTCAGGCAGGGTTTGTTTGCAGCCTTTATGATATAAAAAAACTGCAATACAAAGCCTTCGAAACAACGTTTAAAGCATCCTTTCCCAAAGTGGGCGATAACGCCCCCTTGTGGGCGATGCAGGCCTAAAGGGGGGCGGTAAGAGAGCCAGAACAGAAAAAAAATTGGGGCGTTGTGTAGCTCAAATTAATCAATTAATTTAATTTGACGTTATAGTGGTTTTTAAGTAGGTGAAAAAATGGGGGCGCTAAAAAATAATTTATTCTCAAAGTGGTTCCCAAACTTATTTTGTACTAGCTGAGCCCGCGACTTCGCCCGCGTGGAATTTAACTTAACAATAAAGCCCGGTCCCGCGTTCTAAGCCCGCGCGACAGGACCCATTTTTTTAATTTTGTTTTTCTAAAATAAAAGTAGCCTCAGTTACTGCTTATAACATCAGCTATCTGCCAGTGAAAGTCCCGTCGAAATCGGTCCAGCCGTTTCGGAGATTACCCGGAACAAACACACAGACAGACAGACAGACAGACAGACAGACAGACAGACAAAATTTTTTTAATTCGCGTTTTTGCTATAGGTATCGTATGTACTTTCATATGCATTTAGTGAAAAGGTGTTATTTTGATATTACAAACAGACACTCCAATTTTATTTATTTGTATAGATACTGCCCATACAAAATAAGTTTGGGAACCACTGGTTTAAAGCGACGACAAAGTATCTTCGGAAAGTCTTTTATACTCAGGTACTCAACAAAACGAATCTCTAAGTAATAGTTTTATATACCTATTTCCAGCAAGGTCGCTCAACCGACAATTATGTTTTCACTGTAAGCATCTTATTTGCCAAAATTACATTTTAAGGCCGCTCAAAGCAAAATCTGTTACAAAGGTTGTCATTCCATTTCCGAGCTTATTACACCGCACAAATACATCATGGGACGACCAACTTCTGTTTTGTTGTTACCATTGCGGTTTGAACTTTAACTGAAAGCTGTTTAATACCGTTTTTCAACAAACAAAGTTCAAACAATACCTTCAACCATGTTCTCATGGTTGAAGGCATTGTTTGAGCTGGTTCCCCCGGGGCGAATTGTGTCAAGACCCAGGAAGTATCTTCTTACTTGGAAGTTTTCTACAGAATTATCTATTCTAATTAAAAGTGTGTTTTTTAGGAGATTTCAATTTAAAATTATACATCGAGGGTAGGCTTTCACAGGCCACGCTACGTTGTACTTGGCTCCGTTAGATTACAAAACATTTGACGACCGCTTAGTACAGAGGCTTGAGCGTAGGCCACTCGGCTCACTACACCGGGAGGTTGTAGGCTCGGTTCCCGTCGGGGCAAATTTCGAAAATGGCCTTTTCGTAATATGTCCAGAACTGGGTGTCACTGGGATCTCCCCCAGTCCGTTGCACACAAGAGATGACGAATACACACACACACACACACACATTTTATAAATAAATAAATGAAATAAATATTGCCAGACTGACACACCAACTATATAGTCCCAATCTAAGCAACGCCAGCACTATTGGTACCGTACAATGGACATTGCAGCGATCCCAGAAAAGGCCATTCCTGAAATTCATCCCGCCGGGAATCGAGCCCGCAACCACCCGGTGCAATAAGCCGAGCGGCCTACGCTCGAACCACTGCGCCAAGCGGTCGTCAAACTACATATAACTATACTATAAGTGCCTGCTCGTGTAAAGATGATTACATATCAGATTTAATAAGGGTAAGTATTTTTAGCAAGTACTTACATAATATCTTGAAATATCCATAATTTACATACACCTGACACTATTGATTGCGTGATCACAGATTAAGGTGGAATTTATCGAGTATCAGCTAGCATTGGAGACCAGCCAGGCGTTAAAATTGATCACCCATTGAGGCGTACCTGGGGGTCAACTCTGCTTCTCGACTCGACTCACATTCGACTCGCAATATGAGAAAACTGACTTACCTCGTATCTGAACACGTCACTTCTGACAGTTTTCCTATAGATAAACTGTCAAAGTGACGTAGAAGAAAGACTGTCAAAACTGAGGTATTAATCTCCGCGATATTTATTTATTTATTGATACACTAGCAGCTTTGAGCTGATGCGTGTATATCACGACACTTGTATATCATTATAAACATTATTTTAAATGTCTGTCAAGTCTTTTTTTGAAACTATTCACTGTCGCAGCACTAATTACTGTTTCAGGGAGTATATTATTTATATTACTTTTGACGTTTTGTGAGTCGAATGTGAGTCGAATAGAGCAACAGTCGTTAACAGAGTTAGGCCTCTGTGTGTAGGAAACGTGCCACTTCGATTTCCATTGTTATTAGTGTCATGTTATCATAGGTAATGCACATAGAGACATATTTGATGTTTTCGACTTTAAAAGATCACTAGCGACCCGCCCCGGCTTCACACGGCTGCAATGCTGATACTAAAGTTTTAGTCTACTATATTATGCATTTATTATACACTAGCTGTGCTCGCGACTCCGTCCGCGTGTAATTTAACTGAAAAAAAAATCGGGATTATTCACCCCCTATTTTATCCCCTTGGGGGTAGAATTAATCACAACCCTTTCTTAGCGGATGCCTACGTCATAACATCTACCTGTATGCCAAATTTCAGCCCGATCCGTCCAGTGGTTTGGGCTGTGCGTTGATAGATCACTATGTCAGTCAGTCACCTTTGAGTTATATATATTTAGATATAAACCTTCCTCTTGAATCACTCTGTCTATTTAAAAAACCGCTTCAAATTCCGTTGCGTAGTTTTAAAGATCATAAGCATTAAGCATACATAGGGACAGACAGACAGGGGACGCGACTTTGTTTTATACTATGCAGTGATAACTTGAATGAGTACCAGCCAATATTTACACATGTAACGTTCTACGATGGTAGAGCAAAGTTAGAGTCAATTTACTACAGGTTATATACGGACAGGCTCGAACTGGGTAGTACCACTCTCACACAGAAGATCGCCGTAAAGTAACTAGTACGAGTATATACAAGGTGAAACATAATGGGTATACTTTTTTTTTCAAAACTTAACTTTGTAATTCTAAAACCATCAGCTTTGGAGGGAACTTGAAAAATAAAAGATGTTATAGGAATACAGCTGTTGACCGATTTCACAAGTCTGCAAAACCTTTAGTACTTCAACTGTCCCACAAAGCCGATAGTTTGAGATTCACAAAGTTAAGTTGCAAAAAAAATAGTACACCCTTTTTGTTTCACCTAGTATAGATGCATTTCGTATGATAAGTGAAAGAGCCGAAAGCCCAACCCCTTCCCCTCCTTCTGTTCAAAACAGCAACGTCCGAACAATGCATTTGGTACTTCAATCATCTATAGGCTACGGAACTATTTATACTTAACATCAGGCGGGTCGTACCTACGCTTGCTTTCCGACTTTGTTCTATAAAAGAAAAAATGTTTATCTTTTCTAAATCATACTAATATTATAAAGAGGAAAACTTTGTTTGTTTGATTGTAATGAATAGGCTCCGAAACTACTGAACCGATTTGAAAAATTCTTTCACTGTTGGGAAGCTACACTATCCCCGGGTCACATAGGCTATAATATATTTTCAAAAAATTAGGGATCCTTACTAAAACTCGAATAATGTAACCGCAATGTACCCGTGCGAAGCCGGGGCGGGCCGCTAGTCTAAAATAAAGATAAACCCGGATCTTAAATTAAAATATAACTACTACATATTCGAATAGGTACGAATTGATTAGTCTAGTCTCTTGCTTGAAATCTCGTACGGAATTCATACCACAACCCCACAAATCAGAAGTTACAATCTTCATTGAATCCCGCATTCGCTACTTACGTCATCAAAAGGATATAATGCTAAATTGGCTTCCAGATTTTCAATAAAAATCGTATGTAAATTTGTGATTGCATACCAAAGTGTTATATGAAGCGGTGAGTCCACAGAATCCTGTATTTGCAATTGAAATTGGTGCGGTATAGCTTTTCCAGGCGAGCCGAGGAAAGGGGATTCTTCGAGCGACCTCCTGTTACACCGCTGTGTAATCCGAAGGGAATACTTTTAGAATTGAAAGCAGCTTCGTAGTTGGCCGATTAGACTAGGTAGGAATCAATTGTGTACCTATCGAATTTAAAATTATGTTTTTATTTTCACTAATAAGTTCTAATTCATTCTTGGTTTATATCGGAATAAATAAAAAAAAATGGTAGGTCTATACCTACCATTTTTTACCTATGTAATTGCAAAGATATCCGCAACGTCAAAGCTTGTGGGGGGCTCTTCTATGTAACCACTACCAATCGATTGAAAATAGTGTATTACATTACATGTCGGTGTAAGGTCCTCTCTATTATCCTCCGACGCTAAAACTTCAAAGAATAGGAAGAATGGACGCAATCCCCTTTTGAATTCAAAGATCATTTTCACTTTAAACGTCTTCGTGCACTCAACACTTGAAAGTACAAAGTCCGCTTAATTGCTGCTTGAAAATTCCTTAGATTTTAGTGAAATAATCGAATAGCTCTTGAACTCTGTTGCCATACAACATTGCCGTATATGATTTGAAATCTTCTTCACGATCGTAATAAAGAACACAACACAACAAAACAATTGTAAACAGTATTGATAACAATGTGACTGGCGAAAATAGTCCTTATGATAGCACCAAACAAAGGTTAAAGTAGTCTGTTCTATTTATGTAGAGATCACTTATTGATCTATAGAAATAAATATAATAAATAAATCTACAGAGATTACTTACTTATCTCAGAAAAGAAAGGCCTGATAGTATATAAATATAAGCATAATATTATCCAGTCCATAAACAGCAATAAATCGTGCATTGACGCAATTTTATACCCTACATGATTGGAATACAATATATTTTCCTTAACGTATCTATAAAATTAATTAAATCCACTTGCTTGAGACATCGCAAATCCATCTCCAGACTTCGGGCCCGATATTCGAAGCTAAAGTGGTTTATCGATACCTAAGTTCGGTTCTAGGTATCGACTTTTCACAATGAACCTCGCATTATTCATAAGAGAGCGATACGTGTAAGGATTTTGCAGCATACTCAGTAATTAATGTAAATCGCGAATTCGAAATGGTTGTGAATTAAGTACATACTCACACCTGTATCCAATGGGGTGGGTAGAGATGTTTAGCGATATAGACAACAATAATACGTGATACAATCTATATTTATTATAATTGGATATCGTTTTGCAGAATGGAATCAACCCATATGCACTGCTGCAGACCAAAACCAACCCTTGCATGTGTTTTTCTAGGTTGGTTTCAGTTTGCAGAAGTCTGTGTCGGTTGTTTCCTTTTTGCAAAACTACGTCCAATTATTCCTTAACAATGTTTTTTTACTAAGATTATTGGCAATGTGAGTTTATCACATTACTAGTATTCCCGTAAGCCCTTCTAGCTAAGCTAATTCTTGTAGTAGGAGTGGGGTCACGTCAATAGTTAAATGGCCAGGATGGAGATCGAACTCTGAACCTCTCAGCTACTAGGGCGGCTCCTCTAAACACTAGGCTATTGACACCCAAAAAATTACGAAGTTCCATTACATTGCAACATTTTCATTAGAGACTAGCCGTACCCTGCGCGCCTTGCTACGCTCTCAAAGATTGGTCGTACCAACCCAGAAACCTTTGTGGGCTCATGCTCAACACTTTGCTGAAGATCATGACATGATCAAATGCATAGTTTACGATTATATAAAGGACATACTATTACAGACAAACATTTATTTAAAAAAATATAGATTTAGGTGTATTTACGTGATAAGTCTAATAGTAGCAGGTATTTTGTGTTCATAACGAGCAAATAGGTAGTAAGTTATTACCAGGCTGTCGCAACTTCAGAAGAAAAAAACGATCTATGAAATGGGGTAGAACTTTAATGGTGGACGTCAGAACTAAAACGTCAGTGGCCATCTGTCACAACTGATCACTCATCTCGTCAACAACTGTTTGTTTTCAATTTTGTTTCGGTGATTACTGTGAAAATAAGTGTTACTGGGTTGTTTTTATGTTATAGTTCTATGCAAATTAAGTTTAGAAACTTTATAACTTGACTAAGTACCTACCAATGAAATATAGAAAGTGTGATTTATGTGGAAAAATATCAGAAAGAAAAGCCGGTATAAAAAGTTTATTTAAGGCGAGATATCCCCTGGATAGTGATCGGTGAGTAGAATATTAACTAATTTACCAGGCCTATGTTTGATTTTGGGATTAAAAAGGCAGGTTATTCATAATTTCAAGAATAAAATAAAATTGTTCAGAAAAATAGTGTGGTGAAAAAAATTATCGATATTCGATATTATTATTTTTAGTTTTCAGAAAGGGGTCATGGTGAATGGAAATGAGGACTTAGTAAACATGCCCATCGCAAAACTGAATAATTTGAAATTTGTTTTTAGCAACCATTTAAAAAATATATATTTTCAGAAAAATTACTCAAATTTAAAGATAGTCGTCGCCCCGTCCTTACAACTGACTACTGAGCCAATATCAGATGACAAATTAATTGAATTTCCTTTCCACCTCTTTAAAGAACAGTGGACACCAAATAAAGGTCGATAAAGTTCACCGACAATTAATTTATACTCTTTACAATTATGCCTTTATTTACCTAAGGAGCAAATCCTTAAGTTAAATAATAATGTATTTCCTAATTTCAAATGTTTTACTCTTTCTTTATAGAAGTTCCGTCAACTTCATCAACTCCTACTGTTTACAATGAGAGTGAGCTTACTCCAATAGAAGTTCATACAAGTGGACCGCGCGTTTGCAACAAATGTATCTATTTATGTTAAATATTGTTAATATACTTAAGTAGCCAGTTTTGGAAAAAATATGTATTCAACGTTTAATATTTCACATATTTTTCAATAAATGATTTGTTTCATCAATGGCTTTTTTATTTAACACAAAACCAAAAATGGTAAATGGTTGATTAGGTAATCCATCGATATCGATAATTTTCACCGTACATCCCTATTTCGTTCTTTATGTTGGTACACTGTATTATGGTTGTCAGTTTCGTTGTTAGATTGGCCATAAATGGTAGCCCCATTTTAAAAGCAGGGTTTATTTTAATCTATGGAGTCCCGTCTCTTCTTACGTAGTATTGTACTCTCTTTGGTTATTACTAAACTACAATCTTATTTATTTAGACTTATAACGACAGTAATAGATGTTATACCAATATTATTTTGTTAATAGGTGACTTCGTTTCGTCTTTCTAAAATGAGGAGGTTCTGTGTTCGCCTGTATGTATTTTTTATTATTCAATTGTGGACCGGTTTTGAAAATCTTTTTTTTTTACTCCAAATGTAATAAATCACAGGGTTCCGAAGTTATTTCCAGTTTTCTAATGCACCCAGGTTTTTTGAAGTCAGTTAATTTTTTTATTGAAACATTCTTATAGTTTATTTTTGCCTACAAATGCGAACAAAAAATAAAATTACGCTTCTGGACATATTTTTTTTGTTAACGGCCAAAAAATGTCTCATTTTCATCCAGATTGTTTTTTTTCATTAGTGAGTGTTGACACTTGACCTGTGGGCTTAGCCAAGAAGACTTTCTACAATCGTTAACGCTAATAGAAAACGAAAAAAATGTATGGGAATGACATATCTCAACGTTAAATCACGTGGTCAGAACAAACGAATAGAAAACTCGTAGCCAAGATACCAAGATAGCTATTCGTTTCAAATGATAGAATAGAATATAAGCGTTTCTACAATGCCGATCGCTAAGTCCCGTACAAATCGTAGCCAACATGCTGTTTTGACAAGCGCTAACGAAACGATATCGTAGGTTGTGAACGCTAGCTAAGCGATCGCCTAGACCCTGTAGAAAACGCTAAAAACATGGCCGTTTGCAATCAGCTGTGTGGTTAACATCGCAAATTGTAGTGTTTAATAATTAAAATATACGAATGGTTTGGACTAAACCCAACTTATAGCATGCAAAATGAATACTTGCTTACTTTTAAATATGTTGTGGTGTGCCTAAAATGAAGAATTGTGGTTTAACAACCGAAAAAGAGACTATTAAGATACCGAGGAATTGTCAATGGTGAAATACCTAAGTAGTGTAAAACTTTAAAATCAGTGTACATTCTATACGAATTATTTTCATAGTGCCGAATGTTCCATGGTATAATTATGTGTGATGTCGTTTAAAATTCATTTTATTTCATATACATATCACTGGACTAGGAATATAATTGATCAGTAGGAAGGCACTGTGACCTATTGATTGGAAAAGTTGTACCTAATTAATTTTATTTTGAACCACTGTATTACATAGTAAATTCTTAAGAAAACAACTAAATATTTGCATTATCCCATAGGTACACTTAAATGATTATTTTATTTCTCACAATTGTTCATTACTAATTTAAGAAATACAAAAATTGTATTGGCATATGGATTGACATTGAATTTATATACAATATAAGTAAAATATGCAGCCGTTGACATCTTGGGCTAAAAAGATGATGATAATATTGTTCCTTTGTTAAATTAATCAATTCAGTAGACAGGGATGAGGGATGACAGTAAAGGCCAGCTGGAGATTTAATTTTATTTGTTTATCAAAACTTAAAGCTATTCTTACAGGTTTACCTAATGCAATTGCTAAGCAACACAAATCCAAATTCCAACAATACTTAATTATCTATAACTACTGATGTATAAAGCTACCCTCGTTAATTCACTCAGATTACACGAGAACAGGTCTATATCCTCGGCGATGAGGTTGAGTGTGCGAAGTGCACGCGTCACTGGCGCCTTGTTCAAGGGCTGTGTGCGCGCGCGGCAGAGCCAGCAGCCGGCCGGCCGGCCGGCGCCGGCACCACACGTACCCGGCCGGGACACACAGACATATCTGCTACAAAATTACTGCATTGTGTAGCTTCCCCCTCAATCGTGATAATGTTGTTCCTGAAAACAAAACATTTTGTTTGTTAAGTACTTAATATGTAAGTGATATAATAATACATAACCTCTCACAGTTCCTGCCACAAACAGTCATACTTTACTTCTTAGAACCCCTTGCTCCGGCATCATTCGCTACATAGCTGTGACTAGAACATTTAAGATAGACCATTTTAGAGAAACAAAGAATCTGAATCTTGAATGAACAATTCAAATGCCCCTATAGAAACTATTTTTCCGAGTAGGTATGAGACAGAATTAAATAACAAGAGAATTATTGAAATTATTACTAAGTAATGCTTTACATACCTTCTATGAATTTCTAAAGCGGCAAGCTGTTCCGCGCTAGGTCATATTCGTGATTCCATCTATTATTCCATGGCAAAAATGTACATAAATACCAGCTCTAGGTATCTGGAAGCTGTGGAAGCTCTGCAGAGACATCACATAGCAGGTGAGCAGGAGATAGTGTTGTTCCTGAAATCAAAACATATTGTTTGTTACTTAAATGTAAGTGATATAATAATACATAACCTCTCACAGTTGCTGCCACAAACAGTAATACTTTATTTCTTTGAAATCCATGCTAGGGCCTCGCTAGCTACATAGCTGTGACTAGAACATTTATGATAGACTATTTTAGAGAAACATATAATCTGAATCTTGAATGAACAATGCAAATGCCTCGATAGGAACTATTTGTCCGAGTAGGTATGAGACAGACTTAAATAACATGGGAATTATTGAAATTACTAATGTTTTACGTACCTTCTATGAATTTGTAAAGCCGCGAGCTGTTCCGGGCTAGCTCGAGTTCGTGATTTAATTTAATAAGTATTCCATGGCAAAAACCACTTCAGTAAGTATTTATTAGATGCGCTTGATGTACATTTCTAATCAACGGTTTAAAACTCTTAATAAAATTTAAAACAAATATTCTGCTCGCACCTTGTTTACATACAAAAGTACTTTGAGGTTATGATGTATTCATTGTATTCTCTTTGGTTATGATGACTGACGTTTATGAACGCTCACCACAGACTAAAAATATTATTTTATCGATCGGCATTGTAGATTTAGCGTTCGGCGTTGATATGTCATCATGGCTACCAAGTTATCGTTAGCTATCTTCGCTTACGCTAAGGCGTTCGCAATTGTAGAAAGAGAATAGAAACGAAACGTTTGTATCTTGGCTAGGCCTTCAGCTGTGTCAATTTAATCGACACACAAGACC
Organism: Notodonta ziczac; assembly: GCA_918843915.1. Taxonomy (NCBI): domain Eukaryota; kingdom Metazoa; phylum Arthropoda; class Insecta; order Lepidoptera; family Notodontidae; genus Notodonta; species Notodonta ziczac. Next base: position 4,664,930 of record OU974060.1, on the reverse strand, counting down.
TGTCAGTCGTTCGGTGAGATCGGTCAATCGATCTTTAGAATCTCTTCTTAAGAAAAATCTTCTTCTTTCTTTCATCATGTCTTGGTTAGCAACTATTGTAACATCTTACAATTCTTACATCATTCCACCATAATCGAGAATTAAAACAAATACATTATTCACTACAATAATGACCATTGTAAAGTAAAAGAGACCTTATTATGTTACACATTGTTAGTATAATACAATGAATAATATAATTGTAAGGTACGTATAATTATTGTAATTAGGACCGTGAATACTTGACACAGGTACAACTTAATATCCACCATTATGTAGGTTTTGTTAAACCTAATTCGCATGTATAAGTAGGTAAATAGGTAGCTACCAAGGTTATATAATACTACCTGCAATAAGGATCGTTCTTCTGTCGAGAATGACACGAGTTGACATCAATTGTCAGTTTCTAAATGGAGCAACGTATAATCGATCATCAATCGATGCGATGGTCGATCGATTGCTGTGATTTCACACCCTAAGAGTCCATTCACGAAAGTTCAAATTAGCTAGAATCGAGCTAAACATCGACTAGATTCACTATCGACTTGCAATACATACAATTTTACGTATCGTGTAAATGAATACGTCAGCTTTTACAGTTTTTAGCAGCTTTTTTTAGCTTTTTTTAGCAGTTTTTTTTATAGGATAACTGCCAAAAGTGACGTATTCAGATACGCGATACGTCAGTTTTGCCGAGTTGTAAGTCGAGTGCGAGTCGATTGAGATTGTCTACAAACTGACTGTCCTACAAACGATTCTGTTGAACCATACGCTGTTTTTACACCTGTTGCTGTCTATTACCTTTACAAATAAGGGTTCTTGTAGACACCGAACCCTAAGTATTTACTTACTCTGTCTGCTTCTAAACAAAACAAGCATATTTTGTGTTTCATTACTATGTTCAAAGCATTCTGTGGAGATTTGGGATGATGCAGGAAATTGCGGCCAATTTTATCATAATGAATTAGGTACGAGAGTTTGAATATTATATGTACACATTGCTTTTATGTTATTAATAAAGCAGTACCTTTAGCTTTATTTCAAACTGTTTCCTCATCCTTGCATTATTATTCCATACAAACCATGGGACTACACGAAACGTATTTATACCGTCAAACCCACTTATATCTCCCCGTAGGTGTAGCTTAACGATAACTACAATCTACTTCCGTTATCGTTTCAATTGGTGTGTTATCAATTGGTTTAATTAAATTAATATTGGATGCTTGGAAGCCGGTTTATCAGCAGCCCTTGTTTGGTTATTATCAAGTGCTCGCTGGATTGTTATTATACCGATTTATAGGTAAATTTACTTGACATAGGTACGGTAATTGGAATCTGTTAGCACAGAACTAAACTATTGTCTTAACTGTGTTGCCATCTTTTTCGTTGACGTAATAGATGAGCAAGATAGAATCACTTCGATTTAGATGTGTCAAATAGGTATGTACCTATATACTACGGCCAACGATAAGCGATACAAAATTATTATATTATTTCGTGAGGCAAAAAATTTCAACTGCTTAATGCGAAAAAGCGCGGACGGAGGAGTACCTTTGTAATTTGGCACACTTATAGTTTATATAGAGAAGGAGTGCAGAATGCTAATATTTTTAACCCCCGACGAAAAACGAGGGGTGTTATAAGTTTAACATGTGTATCTGTGTATCTGTGTATCTGTGTATCTGTGGATCTGTGTGTCTGTCTGTGGCAACGTAGCGCCCAAGCTGATGAACCGATTTCAATTTTGTTTCTTTTGTTAGATAGGTATTCTGTTCGAGAGTGTTCTTAGCTATGTTTCATGAAAATAGGTTTAGCCGTTTGAAGATTATCAGCTCTTTTGTAGGTTAAAAAAGCCACATTCACGGCCAAAACCAATTCCCTCGGCTCGAATCCATTCGAAATTTGAGATGATTGGATTTAGATTTATTATATTTTTAAATGATCGTAATAGTCTGAACTGGCTTTTTACAATATTATAAATTTGAAAAGTTTCCCTGATTCTGAAAAAAATTAATATTTTATCAATTTTATTGAGATTTGTGTATGAACTAAAGACGCATGCGTTAAATTTTGTTTGTTCTGTTAATGGTCATGGAATATTACGCTATAATAATTCTAGAGGGCGCTGCTCCGCCATTGACAAAGAATATAAAAAAACTAATCTAATTTAAATTAATTTTAGCGTTATTGAAAATTCTTCCCCTAGGCTGCTCCCGTCTACCTCAACCAGAGTTATTACATCAAATTGAATCATAATTGATAATATTTTACTAGGAATAAAACCTCCGTGACATCAATATTCAGATTCGTTGTCTATTCTAATGTCAATTATTATAATGTCATAACAAAATAATGTCTCATACTTTTACACAGTTTTTCTGTTGATTATTGTACATCTTAGATTATAAATGAGGAAGCCAAAACAAATGATTTAATGGTTCTTTCATAATCTGGCATCGAAACTAGTTGTACCAGATGAATTTGCGAGATGAGATATGGATACTGAGCTACGGGAGCTACGCAAATCGCGCTAACATCATTATTTGGAAGAACTAGGTAAATTATACATTTGATGAACAGGTCATCGCATCGGGGGTTTTAAAATTTTCAATTTAGAGTTATTATATTATAATACTTAGAAATACATTAAAATCTATAAATAAAACATCACACGCACTAACATGAATTGACACACACACATTTGTAACCTCCACACCGACTGACTGTCTGACTGACAAACGGTGACAGTTTTTGGAGGGCGAGACTTCCATAGTGCATTTAGCGTGCCAGTATCAAAATAGTCTTTGACAATAAAACCTTAATGTCGTTTAAAATTTAAATGAATTATGGTCGAATTTCGACCTTATAACGGGAATACTAGTTATTATTATTGTTTGAGATCACGTCGGTCACCGCCGGGCTAATAGATCACACCTGCATCGTCATTAACAACACAATTAAAACTCGGGAGCCTTGTCATGTTACAGCGAACACGCGAGCAACGGAAGCAGATTAATTAAAAGTTATAAAAACATTAATTGCTCTCTGTAAATAAATATTTTGCAGACATTTTTCATAAGGCAATGTCCGCTTTGTAACGGAGTAAAGTGGACAATTTTCTTTGAACTCCTCCCTCCAAGACAATTAAACTTTTTTACGGGACTCGTCGAGGGTCGAAACTCGGCATCATCATTGGTCACCATTGTCGATCCTGGCTTACAGGAGTAACAGTGGTGGGAGTGTGTGACAAGACTAGTCCCAAAAGAAATGCAATGCCCTTTTTATGTGCATCAGCTAGCGTTTTCGATATAATATATTTCTTCATGTGTTTTAAATAAATTATTCGCTATTATTAGGACATTGAAATAAAACTATTTTTACGGATTATATCGCGTTTATTTACTTTTTTATGTTCCCGACGTTTCCGTTGCTTTACAGCAACCGTGGTCACGGGGGGACTGAGGTGTTAGACGTCCTGATGTCATAGTTAAAAACTGGGTAGGTACCCTCAAAATTCGGGAACATAAAACAGTAAATAAACGCGATATAATCCGTAAAAATTGCTTTATTTCAATGTGTAGTATTCGCGTAAATATAAGAAAACAATATATTATTAGGACGTTAAAAACAATAATCAGTCGATAATTAGATCTGAACTTCACGATTAAAAGTTTTTGGACGTACGATGGTATTAGCGCTTTAGCGCTTTAGCAGCCATAGGTACCAGCGGTTTGAAATCAACCCCTAAAATAGCCTAGTGGTTAGAGGGGCCGTCCTGGTAGCTGAGAGGTTTCGGGTTCGATCCCCATCCTGGCCATTAAACTATTGACGTGAGCCCACTCCTAGCACAAGCATTAGCTTAGTTGGAGGGGCTAAAGGGAATACTAGTAACGTGATAAACACACATTGCAAGTAATCTTTTTTTTAAAAAAAGAAAAAAAAAATTATAACTCTTACCATTAAACTCCATGTTCGTTCTTACATAATAAGTAGGTACATCATTATTGTTGGACACGCAAATACTGTAAAAGTGGATAGCATATTAGGCGCGTGCGTCACATGAATAATGTACCAAGGTTGGGTCCGGATTACAGGACGCGAGAGCTCGGCCAAAACGCCGAAATAGGGGATTAAGTAGTCACACGGTACCTAAGAACGTGTGCCGCAGTAATTAGAACCCTGACTTAGGCAACATCACAATGAGGGCAGGTGTTCGCAACTTTGATAGGTAGTATTTAAAGCAGGTAACTCAGGGTTAGGTTTACCACATAAAACAATCGACCATCGATCGATGCATCCATCGATGGTAGGATGTAATGAGACGACGTGGGTAATAATAAATAAAATTAATATCGCCAGATTGACACACCAACTGTATGGTCCCAAAATAAGCAACGCTTGTACTATGGGTACCGTACAATGGACTGGGGGCGATCCCAGTAACACCCAGACCAAGACCGAGATTGATACATCTATCGATGATAGAATGAGATGAGACCACGTCGATGGACAGTCTCTACGTAGAGCAAGGTTTGATCGATCGATGATCAATTGAGGGTCAATCCAATGGTTTAGTAACACCCTTCAGGATACAGTAATTTATTCATATTTATGTTTTAACTAGCTGACCCGACAGACGTTGTAGGTACTGTCTTAACTTTAAATATTGAATTCGAATTGTTCCGCTCAACTTTCTTATTTTTTCTTTCATAAGAACCTTCTCGTGACAATAATAAACACAACAAAAAAAGAATTAGCGAAATCGTTCCATCCGTTCACGCGTGATGCGATGACCAAGGAAATAGAGATTCATTGTTATATATATAGATAGATTAAGATCCATATTACCTAACTTAATGCGAGAGGGATTTGGGGCAAAGTCTATCATGCTGATCCAGTGCGGGTTGGCGTCTTCACACGACTTTTAAAAGACGTGCTGGTTTCCTCACGATTATATCCTTCACTGTCCATTGAGATTAAATAAAAAATATTATTTTTTTTCCACATCGACGGTGGACCAACCGATGCCCATGTGGTTTGAGAGTACGCCGCTCAGCTCACTGCACCGAATTGTTACGACGTCCATTCTCGCCTGTGACAATTTCTGAAATGGCACTATCTTACTTTGCTTGGTCTGGGTGTCACTGGGATCGCTCCCAGTTAAGACAGTCGGTGTGCTAGCCTGGTGATATTGATTCCCTGATCAATTTGTAAAATATTTCTGGCAGTAGTCATAAACATTTGGTATATAACTCCTACACATGTGTTTGCCATCGGAGTTGGGCATAAATCTCTACCAAAGATTTATTTCGATGCAGTGTCCACATTTTAGGGGAGAATTATTGCTTATATTGGCTGGAGATAAATCAATATGGTAATCTCAATTCAACCAGATTTGTTGTGGATGGAAATGTGAATAATTTATAAGTGGAAAGTTTTTATAATTATTTGAGCAGAGGACCATGCTGAATGACTGCAAGTGGATTTTAAATGACTTTTGGTTTGAATTTTAATTGCTAATGCATATTAATTCCGTGAGTCCATCCGTCCAGTCCGGAAATTGGATCCACGCCTGGACTTTCAAATCGATGACTTAACACTGTGTATCTGCCTACCTCTTAAGTAAATACTTTTGGAATCTGTATTAAGCCCAACAGATGCTTCACCATTGAACTCTTGAAAGTTATCTTCGTAGGAAAAAATAACATTTTTTTACTCTTATATTAATGCAATCCGTCAATAGTAACGAACAGTCTATTTCCACATAAGACAACCTTCAATCGTTAATTTTGTTTAGACCTACGGGAAAACTTATAAATTGTTACTTTTACATCTTTAACTTAAGTTTAACAACCGTTTAACAACCGGATCGGGACGCAAACTTGATTGAGAAGATTCGGCAAGAATAATTCAGCGGGCTTGCCTTTTTAATTATTTATTTAATCGCCACTTGCTTATAGCAGGACCAATGATTAAATAAAGTAACTCCACTATGACAATCTTCGCAATAAATAAATTATCTGAAGGTTTGTAATGACTTGTTTCATCTAATAACCCTTCTCATATTCAATGGACTCCACAAAGGGAGGCGAAAAACGCGACAGCCATATAAAGGCGTTTGCACATTCAACCTGACGTGGGTCAGACGAGCCGGTGGTGTAGACACCCGCACAATAAATCATAAAGAACGAGTCCTTCAGCGGTGTCGGGTCTTTTTGGCCCTTCAGTCTAAATATAGAATGGGATCTATATTAGATTTACGCGGAAGTGACAGAGACAGGTAATAACAGGTCATTGTACGAATTTCTTCGTGATCAGCGACCGTGCCATATATATATATTTATATTTATTTATTAGGAAAGCTTACAGACAAATGAAATATATATTAAAATAGATGGATAGGGTAAAGCCATTGCTATATCAGCTTTGCATGTTAGCCATGTGGCTAGTAATGTTAATGGGTACTTATATAAAAATATACTAATTCAATATAAGTAATCATGTTCATTTATGCATGTGAAAAGAAAAGGGTGGAAGGGAAAAGGGGCGGAAGTTTGTCCAGGAGTCCAACAGTACTTAGGCTAATAAAAAGATGTTCGTAAAAATATGAATTGTGCCTATTTCAAAATTTAAAAACTAATAAAACATAATACAGAGAGTAAGTATATTTCATGAGTAGCATACACACAAAAACAAACCATTATAAAACCGAAACCTAAACTTGACTCACCCAAAACGGGAACCTGACACCTAAAAATAGCGTCAAGCAAAAAACCATTTTATTACCCTACACTATGAGTCCTCGTAAAAATAATAGTTAAACTTACCCATAATTGGATATCGTTTTGCAAAACAGAATCAACCCACATGCACTGCTGTAGACCAAAACCAACCTTGTTTTAGGGGTTCTAGGTTGGTTTCACTTTGCAGAAGTAAGTGTGGGATAGTTTTATTTTGCAAATCTTCGTCCAATTACGTCACGGTGTCCATTTAAGGTAGGCCACAGATGTACCACTTTTGTCTAGTTACGTACGATGGTTATCAATCGGGTTAATTGTTTTCTAACCTTATTCGAGTTAATGGGCACTTAGGTACAGAAGGATAACATTAAGGTACCTTTGTTTTATGAGTTTTAAAACAGCTGCCGTGTCTTGGAATAAGTGTATTTACTTGTAATTTATTGTAAAACTCTCAGAGAAGCGTTCTCAGAGCTAAGAGGAGGTAGAAAGAAGAGTCTTGAGTAGGTACAATCAACAAACTCGACGCTTGACCACCTTAAGGTTGCAATTTGTATGCAGTGACCAGCAGCCACATGCGACCATGCTAGGTCATAAAAACTATTAAAACAAATGGCTTTCTAAAAAAAGGGCTTTTGTCTCATCGGACGCTTTTCGTCTCATTGGACAAGAGCATAATGGGCGAGGCATCTTGTGATTACTGCCTGCAAGGGAAAGGTGTTAAAAAATGATCAAGCGTCAACTTTGTTGATGGTACATAAGGTCTTAATTTAATAGCATAAGTACATTTACTTAGCAGTCTAAAGATGCTTAATTACGTATCTTTTATCCTTTTAAAATTTTATAATTATATAATATAATTATATTAATGTTTACTAAGGCCGGTATCAATAAATCGATCTCAAGTTTCAGAGCGATTTTGGAAATGTAATTCTTATGTCATGCCAGTACCAAATACAGTCTCAAAAGCGTACTCAGGACCGATCTTAGACTTGATATTGTTTTAAAAATACGGGCCTCAGTGACCTCAGTAGGAATGGCGGCTTGCGTTCCAAGAGTCTCAGGTTTAAATCCCGGTACCAAGCGCTCAATGATGGATAACTAATGACAGTTACAAAGCGCTTCCATTTTTGCTTCCAAGACCACGTTAAGCTATCGGTCCCGGCTATTATAGTCGTTACGCTGTGTCAGAGGCATTTGGGCGGCAAAGCTCCGACTCCATAGTTAACCACTAGATAATACGATAAAAAGAAGGGTCCAGGCGGCCAAGTCTGTTAACCGTTCCAATAAAGCTCGGGATTTGACTCGTTATTCGTCGGTTTTAACATTTACGATCGAGCTAATAAATAAATAAATACCTCCAGACTGTCACACCAACTGAATGGTCCCAAACTAAGCAACGCTTGTACTATGGGTACCGTACAATTGACTGGGGGCGATCCCAGTGACACCCAGACCTGGGCAAATTACGAAAAGGCCATTTCCGACATTGGGGGGGGGGCGAATTTTCGGGGTTGCGGATTCGATTACCGCCAGGGATAATTTTGGAAATGGCCTTTTTGTAATTTACCCAGGTCTGGGTGTCACTGGGATCGCCCCCAGTCCATGTACGGTACCCAGTACAAGCGCTGCTTAGTTTGGGACCGTACAGTTGGTGTGTCAGTCTGGCGATATAATATTGACGACATCTCCTCAGTGTTTATTCTATTTACCTATCCTATTTACCTAGTAGGTATGTAATATAGTACGATCACAAAATATGTGAGTAGCAATTTCCTAGTCTTTGGATCATCCTCCACGGACTCAATATGGCGCCGTGACAGGGCTGTTCCACTAATGGCTTCAAAACACGCTGTCTCACGGCGCACATTGAACAATTAACCCAGGAGATGAACCATGGCCTATGTGTTGGCTGGACATGAGATTCGAATTAGGCAGTGTTTAAACGCTACTCAAATATTTAAGACTAGCTGTGCCCACGGACTTCGTCCGCGTAGTATTTAACGTAACAAAAATTTCGGGATTATCGGGATAAAAAGTATCCTATATGTTAATCCCGGTTATAAACTATCTGTGTTCCAAATTTCATTCAAATCCGTTCAGTAGTTTTTGCGTGAAGGAATAACAAACATACATACATACATCCACACTCACAAACTTTCACATTTATAATATTAGTAGGATTGATGTCAGGCGCATTTCAACGACACATGTCATCTGGTTTCTTCAGCAGTGTTTAATTTTTCATATTTAATTTTATGTGGAAAGGACTGTGATCATTATTATAAGTTAACGTTTATTCGAACTCCGAACATTTCTATAAACTGTACAACAGACTAAAAGCCCCGACACAGAGCATAGAGCGAAAATGCATTCTAAAATAAATTTTAGTTCGCGTTCTCACAATAAGGTTAGTTTAAATACTGAACGATGCATATTCTGTATGAAAAATAATTGGGACTTTCGAATTTAGTATTGTTTTATGTTCACTCTTATTATTATTTTTTTTCACACCGAATGAATAGTTTCGAGGATACGCCATGAGTATAATTATGCAAATTAGTTATTACATCCATCATGAATAGAAGAAAAAAAACATTTTATTTTATTTTCACAGCCTTTTATGTCGATATTATTCACATAATTATGAATATAAAGTGTATATTTCAACTAAGTACATAATGAATATATATCCCATTGTATTCCGCACATTCACACTCTTTGAAATGTAAATTAATACTTACAAAATGATTTTCATATTCCAATTTTTCGTACATAAATGAACAATAACATTTCTGATGCGGACGAAAATATATAATACATATTATTGCTGTTCTTAATTCAGTTCATAAGATTGTTTCTCTTTTCTTTTCAGATCGGAAATGTGCTCCACCAATCAACGGCACTAATGAAGCAATCCGCAACCGGGATATTGAAGTAGCAGCCGTTCGCGCCGCCCTCCACGCGCAATAAAACAAATCTCTCCTACCACGCGCCGCTTAAACAAAACCAAACTGTATAACAACGACAAAAAGGCCACAATCCACCGCCATCCCGCTATCAAATGGCTCTGTTCCGAATCGGCAACACAATCCAAGCGATATGTCAATTAAAGCCCATTTTCAATTGTAATCAAACGGGCCATTCCAAGACCAGAAAGCTTCACGACGAGGTCGTATTTCAAACCTGATTCGTTCGCGCTATTTAGGTGTCGCAGCTAAACAGTACCAAAAACCAATGTATGGTTCCGCCAAGATAACGAATAAATTTATCGTCACCCAAGCCAGGGATTCGTATGGCGACTCAACGTCGTAACTCCCATCGTTCACTGCCTAGCTTTGTTGCTTTATCTTCGTGTCTTCTCGTGCTAACTATTCTTTTGCAACCGGCGCTAGCCTCGCTGGAGTCTGAGCCGACTGACGGTCCGGAGTTCAATGTCAGCACCCGGAACACAACATTCAACGATACGTTAGACGATAACATCACATTCGTGAAGCACGGTCATATGAAACATTCGAAATACTCGACGCCGGTCACTATTTTTCTCGTCATAGTGTTCATGATTGTTATGATAGTAACGATAGTCGGCAACGTGCTGGTTTGCGTCGCCGTGCGTCTCGTTAGGAAGCTGAGAAGACCTAGCAACTATTTGATCGTATCGCTGGCAGTGAGCGATTTGTGTGTAGCGATTATGGTGATGCCCGTCGCGACGATTTACGACATACTCGGTACGTGGCCCTTCGGACCGGTGATTTGCGATTTCTGGGTGTCGAGCGATGTTCTGTCCTGCACCGCGAGCATCCTCAACCTTTGCATGATCTCAGTCGACCGCTACTACGCTATAACGAAACCCCTCGAGTATGGAGTGAAAAGAACTCCGAAGAGGATGCTGCTATGCGTCTGCATAGTATGGGTGACAGCTGCGTGCATATCCCTCCCACCGGTCCTAATACTAGGTAATGAAAAGACTGAGACCTCGTGTTCTGTGTCCCAGAACCAGGCGTACCAAGTCTATGCGACCTTCGGTTCCTTTTACATACCACTGACGGTGATGATCGTGGTGTACTATAAGATATTTAGCGCGGCTAGGAAGATTGTGAAAGACGAGAGACGGGCTCAGTCGCACCTGGAGACGCATTGTTATCTGGAGATAAACGTGAAGAATGGTGGCGCGGCGGAGGCCAAGCTGCTGGGCAGCCAGCCCGCCCAGCCTCCGCCTACGAGAGGATCCACGGCGAGCACAAATACTAACGTGAGCTACGACAGCACTTTAAAATTATTTATCCCATCTTGCAACCCAGAATTAAAATAAATTGGAAATATTTTGACGGCCACATGGCGCAGTGGTTTGTGCGTAAGCCGCTCGAGTCATTGCACCCGGTGGTTGTGGGGTCGATTCCCGTCGGGGCAAATTTCGGTAATGGCCATTTTGAAATATTCCCGGTTCTGGGTAATACTGGGATCTCCCGCAGTCCATTCTACGGTGCCCATAGTACAAGCGTCGTTGCTTAGTTTGGGACCATACAGTTGGTGTGCCAGTCTGAGAATGTTTATCACCAAGGTTTTGTAAAAAATATAATTAGTGCTGACATTGGTTCTCCAACTGACTAAACTTGTCCGTTCTTCTCAGCGGTCATTCGCACGATGAAGACGGCACTGTTTTTTTCTGTACATTTTTGTTAGATTATTTATAATTGCCGCATTTGGCACTCCGATTCAGTAAAATGTATGGAATATATCGGTGTCGGGTTAAATGTGTGAATAACAGCTCACAGTCATCGTTAATAATCTGTAACTGTGAAATTGCTATGCACAGATGTCCAAAATTCTAAATGTTTACGGAATTTTATCTTTGTTACAGTGTAGCGTTGACAAAACAGAAAGCACTATCGGTAGATGCTTCAGCGGCCAGAGGAAGTCCAACGAATCACAATGCCCAATGCTGCAACAGCCAAAGACGCCCACCAAACCGATCCACACAATAAACAGGTCCCCAACCACGTTGGCACCACCGACCAAGGAGAGGCGAAGGCAATCCTCGGAGAGCAGTAACAAAGTGACCACCAACAGAATTCGGTCTTCGCTATCGCATTTCGCTCATAAAAGCCACATCGCCAAAGACCTGCTGCATCCGCAGTTGACGCACCAGAAGAAATTGCGTTTCCAACTAGCCAAAGAGCGCAAAGCTTCAACAACACTCGGGATAATCATGTCAGCGTTCATTATCTGCTGGCTGCCATTCTTCGCTCTCGCCTTGATAAGGCCATTCGTCGCAGAGGACGTCATCCCGGACGCGATGAGTACAGTATTCCTCTGGCTGGGTTACCTGAACAGCTTGCTTAATCCAATCATCTACGCGACCCTAAACAGAGACTTCAGGAAGCCGTTTCAGGAGATACTTTTCTTCAGGTGCTCCAACCTGAACCACATGATGCGGGAGGAGTTCTACCACAGCCAGTACGGCGATCCTGACCATTACTGCGGGAACAACACCACAAAGATGCATCACTATGATGAAGGAGTGGAAATAGTGTCAGCTGTCGATAGAGAGGAAACGAGAGCGTCGGAGAGTTTCCTATGATTGTCAATGCCAGAGGTCGATACCAGAGACCTGGATACTGTGATCTAAGTAAGACTTTATAGAACAGAGGACTACAGTGTTGTTTTAATTATCGTATATATTATACAAGGCTGTTTCTATCCCCAACTAGTCGTTATAAATGTGGTTCCCGGGACTTGGTTTAAACGGTGTTTATGTGAATAAGTAATTTTATATCTGCCGACGAATATGTAGACACGTATAGGAAATATATTAATTTTTAATGTACATAGTTAACATTCATTGTTTGCCGTAGAAAATTTTCGTTACACTTCATTTTATATGTAAGTGATTCGGTCAGTTTGATTACTTCTTCGATCAACTTGCTCAATAGATTTATCTTCAAGAAACCTACTTCGACTTTGATTAATTGTTTGTCTCCAAAAGCAGTGTGCAATTTCGTCAAATGTATATTGAGATATTTTCATTGTTTCTTTTTTTCGTAGAGTCGTAATTCTGTGTTCGTATTTTAAAAATGAAAACACTTGTAATGATGATCACAGATAGTTGTCTATAATATATTATGGAATGTGAATTGAATTATATGATAGAATTTGGAACGACCAAAGAGGTAATTAATTTTTAAAACACAAGGTTTTATATAATGTTTAAGATGTTGTGAATTTAATAAACTTAAATATAAAAGTGTATTATATTGTTAAATAAAATAATGTATATGACAGTAAAATAGTCAGAAGTATTAATCCATGTGATAGTAGATATAGAGTTCTATTGTTGTTTGGGTTTTCATATTATATTATTGCCGTTTTATTATTTTTTACGTTTCACTTTACCAGAATTATAATTTTAAAAAATATAATTGTTATTAATAAGCACCCTTCATACTATATATTATTAGAAATATATAATAATGATAGGCACTGCTAAATAATATTATGTTTATGGATCCCCTAATAATTTATAATATTCCAATTTATACCATTATTACCTTCATTTAAATAAAAAATAAAGATATTAATGGTTTAATTACACTGATTCATATTTATATAAACCCCTTAAACCTATCATATTTTTCTTATTTATGTATTTAATATTCATTTCATTTATATTTAAAACTTTAAATTAAAACAAAAATATAATTCAATATAGAATCAACTGTATTTCTTTAGCCGCAATACTTCTGTTTCCTAGATTTACGTAGAACCAAAAGTCATTGTTGTAAATATTGTGAATAAATCGCTAATGACATTATATAAATATAAAAAAATAATATTAGTGTAAAATAATAATAGGTGAATATATTTCAGACACCGTGTGGGGAAACTACGCTTGGAAAAATAATAATTTGACAGTTCGATTTGACGTTTCTATTATTGAAATATAATAAAGTACTTACTAAAAATTCCTTTGATGTAGTTTCTTTCCAATATAAATAAATGTGTGGTTGTTAATCAAATAGATTGTAATAATAAAAGTGACCACATTGAACTTCTCAATATTCGTAGTGTATAATATGTGTAAAATTCATTTTGTAAGAATATTTAATGGGATTATTGCCAGGTTCTGCCATCGTAAAATAATATATATATTATCCATGTGAATGTGTGCTTCCTAATTAGCTACGGAGCCTTGGGGAGTTGTTTATTAACCATAAATATAAATACCTGAATTAACAATAAAAACAAAATAATAATTATACAAAAATAACATTTTTGGTTTGGTGGAAAAAAAGCAGTGATAGCCGAATGGTTAAGCACGCGTCTTGCGGGCTACCAGGTCTCGGGTTCAAACCCTGGCTCGAACCTCTGGATTTTTCGAAATCTATGTGCGAATCATAATTTCTATATGATTATCACTTGCTTACGGTGAAGGAAAACATCGTGAGGAAACCTGCATGTCTTAGAAGATTTAACCAATTTTCGAAAGACATGTGAAATCCGCCAACCCGCACTGGGCCAGCGTGGTGGATTATGGCCTGAATCCCCCTCGTGTTGAGGGGAGGCCCGTGCTCAGGAGTGGGACGTCAAAAGGGCTAAAATAATTAACATTTTTGGTTTATTTTTACAATGGAATTAGGTCCCTTATTTGTATAATTTTTTCGAAGTAGGTGGTACTTATCCTGGTTATTTTTTACTAATTTAATACTTAATGTCTGTCTATAGTATATAATAAGACCCTTAAAGGCTTTGTAACTAAGAAGCACTTTATATAGGTAGGTAAAAATATGCAAGCCAAAATATATGTTTTTTTTTAAGACTGATCATATCGATCCTGATTTGATATCAATATCAGAGAGTTAACTTAAAATATGCTTAAAAGGTTAGAATAATATAACTATTGTTATTATTTATCTAACGAAATATTATGAACGTTGGTCTAATTAAATAAAAAAGTGGATTTCATCACTGTATAAAGTTCCATCCTATTATTTTACAATAACTTTTTTGCATATTATTTGTTTTTCCCTTCACTAGTATTGCAGTAGTCCGATATTGATTTCTTATATTTACGCGAATACTACACATTGAAATAAAACTATTTTACATAAAAAGTAAAAATAAACGCGATATAATCCGTAAAAATAGTTTTATTTCAATGAGTAGTCCGATATTTAATTTTATCTATAAAAATGTAAATAATGTTGATAGAGCTCTATGAGTACAAATAATATTTGTTTGACGAAAGATTTATTTTAAACTATTATAACTATTTATTTAATTATTGACGACATTCAATTATAACATGTCTACATAGAGATAATAAACATTTAAATAGACTAGCGACTTATGGAAAATTTGCATGCCCTAATTCTCCGATAAATTTACCGGACCTTTATTATACAATTGGTTAAAATTCAATCTCATAATTTTTAAAATTGTATTTTTTATGAATATATAACTTATTTTAATATCT
Organism: Notodonta ziczac; assembly: GCA_918843915.1. Lineage (NCBI taxonomy): Eukaryota > Metazoa > Arthropoda > Insecta > Lepidoptera > Notodontidae > Notodonta > Notodonta ziczac. The sequence goes on along the minus strand of OU974060.1, from coordinate 4,649,678 downwards.
CTATGACAATTGTTTGTCGATTTTATTTCAGGACAATTAAGTATCGTTCAGAAATTCACGCCACAAGGCCAGTGTATTAAACTCTTGATATAATGTGAATACTTTCAGTGTAGCAAAATGGAATAAGTACGTCACCCTATCCTTTGACATCGTTGTATTTTCTTATGTAGAAGTCCAAAAGCGACGAAATAAAAGTTAGATCGAATATTATTTTTATTTCTCAAAACACCTACCTACTACTTAAAAATGATAACCCCCAAATATAGGAATTTAAATATATATTTTTTATAAATAAATAAATATCGCCAGACTGACACACCAACTGTATTCTCCCAAACTAAGCGACGCTTGTACTATGGGTACCGTACAATGGACTGGAGGCGATCCCAGTGACAAGACCTGGGCAAATTACGAAAAGGCCATTTCTGAAATTTGCGCCGGCGGGAATTCAACCCGCAACCACTAAGTGCAGTGAGCTGAGCGGCCTACGCACGAACCACAGCGCCAAGCGGTCGTCAAAATCCATTGATAAAACGTTTTTCAGAACTAAAGCCAGCTATTACTGGCTATAAAGATCACTATTCGTATCATGATGAGTGAGACAGCCGGACAGCTGGACCAATGCACCAATTTTGATGGGACTCTCACTGGCAGATAGCTAATTTTATAAGGAGTAACTTAGGCTACTTTTATTTGATCGAAGTATCACGCAGGCGGCGCCGCGAGCAACCGCTGGCTAATATAACAATGGATTTTTTGATAGTCAATTAATAAGACAGGAAAATCAGTCTATGACGTTGACGTCAATACTTTTTACAACTATCCACATTGGAAATAATTTCTCGCATGACGTGCTTTCGAATATTATTCACCGCAGTTGGACTTCTGCCTACCCTGTGAATAATGAATACACATTAATCATAGTTCAGTAGGTGCGCAACTTGTCGAATTATTCATAAAGTACCTAATTTAGAATAATGAACATTGCCACTGTGGGGTAAACTAAAATTGGAGCATGAGCAATACACATTATAAAATACACCGAAAACATTATTATACATCATATTTACATCATATGGGTAGCTGTGATGATAGCCGATTGGTTAAGCACGCGTCTTAAGGACACAAGGTTCTGGGTTCAAACCCCGGCTTACATTTTTCGAAATACATGTGGTATCATAACTTCTATAAGATTATCACTTGAAGGTGAAGGAAAGCATCATGAGGAAACCTGCAAGTCTTAGAAAATCTATCAAATTTTCAAAAGACACACACATTAAACTAAAGTATAACATACTTAATGTTTTTGAAAATAGCAAACCAATTGAAAATAGCAAACCAATTGAAAATAGCAAACCAATTGAAAATAGCAAAACAAGAAAAGGCTGAGATTTGCGGGTCTTGGTTAAGTACTACATGTATTTTAAAATTTCATGTTCCTATTTTTGTGTAAGGAGACAAGTAGGTATTATTGTTTAAAAATAATAATAATTTAGCCCTTTTAAAGTTCTACTCTTGGGCACGGGCCTTCTTTTAATACCGACTCCAAATGAAATAAATTATAAATTGATTTCATTCCCTAGTTATTTCTAGCTTTTTAGTGCACCCAGGTTTTTTGGAGTCGGTTTCATTTTTTTATTAAACTTTTTCTTTTAAGGTGAAGGCGCCTGTCTAGCCCGCGAAATTCAAAATTTTCGAGTATTTTTATAGTTTATCCAAAATCTGAAAACATTTAAGATAACATTTTGTGATTTGCAACAAACACAGTATGCAGTGCGTTTATTAATACATTTATTTTACTCTAAATATTATCACGGTGGATATGATACTAGTAAATCACTAAATATACCTAAATTGCCAGATTATCTGGATAGCTGTCGTTCTTGAAATGTTTTAGAGTAAGTTGGATATATTAATAAATGCACTGTACACGGTCTTTGTCGCGAATTACAAAATGTGCCTTTTATTATGGTAAGATTAAAAAAAAAAACTAAAAAACCACAAAAAATTTTAACTTCGCGGGCTAGATGGGCGCTTTAGCCTTAAGACGTCATATTTTCCGTCATCGTCACTATCATTGGATAATTTGATGCAAAGTATGTAGTGTAGGAACGTTGATTAAATAAGTACTAAAAATAAATTGTGCGAAATTCGCCGGGTATCACCTTGAGTTTTTCTACGATCATGAGCTTAGGATTACAAGTCCGACTAGGGTTACAGTCACAAGCGACGCGGGTTACTGTTTGTAGATTATAGAGGCATTAAAATGACTAATAATTTATATTCTTTGACACTTTACTGACTCCTCTTATAAACTGTCCAGTCCAGAAGCCATTATTGTAACTAGTATTCCCGTTGTTATGGTCCCCCCCGACCCACTCACCGCTCTCCTAGACTCAGATGTCGAGGAGAACGACACACGCACACTCCCCGCCAGACACCGACCTCGCCGGCGAGGTCGACGAACCCCCGCTTCCGCTAGAAGGTGCGTCTACTTACCTAGACGCACCTTGGCACCCGACAAGCCCGCTGAGTTTCTTGCCGGATCTTCTCAGTCGAGGTCGCGTTCCGATCCGGTGGTAGATTTACCCTCGCCACCTCTCCTGGCAGCGGCCCAAGCCGAGGTCGTGTCCCTAGTGACGCCCTTGAGCTAGCTGCCCCCCTGCCCCTATGGCTGGAGCGCACTTGCGCTCGCCCTCTGTCCGGGTGAAGTTGTTATGGCCACTCTGGCCAACAACATATAGTCAATTCAAAAAAAAAAAAAAAAAACCGTTGTTATGGTCGAAATTCGATCATCATTCATTTAATCTTAATTTTAAACGTCATTAAGGTTTTATTGTCAAAGACTATTTGATACTACCATGCAGAATGCACTATGGAATTCCGGCCCTCCAAAAATTGTCACCGATTGTCAGTCAGACAGTCAGTCGGTGTGGAGGTTACCAATTTGTGAGTGAAAATTCATGGTAATGTGTGTAATGTTTAATTTATTGATTTTAATGTATATCTAAGTGTTACTTATAATATAAAAATATTAGCATTCTTCACTCCTTTTCTATATAAACTATAAGTGTGACAAATTACAAACACATCCGTGCGCGCAATGTGCATTTGAAAGTTTTTCCTTCTCGTATTATCGTCGTATTTGTAATAATTACATCAGAATGACTGGCTGGCATTCGTTCTTCGTTTGGTAATGACATAACAAAACTTCCCCAACATATTCCAACAGTCATAAATTATTCGTCATTCGTTCGTCCCAACCACTATTAATAGCGTTGTATCATTACTTGAAAGTAATGTACTTAATAATTACTGATATTGTCTGGACGGTCACTCCACCAGTAATATACGAGAGTATCACGCGTATCACGATTCTCGTATTTTATCGACAATATCGTGATATAAACCGATAGATCATGATAGCCAATCAATATTGATCCGCATTAGTGATGTGCTTGTACCGGAAAAAAGAGGTTTTTTAATGATGGTAATATTGTGATTATTGCATGTGATAAATTGTTCATGCATATGACGACCGCTTGGCGCAGTTGTTGAGCGTAGGCCGTTCGGTTTACTACACATGGTGGTTGCGGGTTCGATTCCAGCCGGTGCAAATTTCTGAAATGGCCTTTTCGTAATTTGCCCAGGTCTGGGTGTCAATGGGATCGCCCTCAGTCCATTGTACGGCACCCATAGCACAAGCGTTGCTTAGTTTGGCACCATAGAGTTCGTGTGTCAGTCAAAATTTAAATACTTTTTTAACTACTACTACATGAAACTGTTTAGGAGGAGAGGAATTACGAACATACGAACACTGGATATTGATTTTTTTTATTAATATGTTTATTCCACTGAACTCAAGTCTGTCGTGAAAGTCCTGTACCATCTCTCTGATAACAAATAACTGAGAATAGCTTTATGTAGATATGTACTTGTCTTCATTCAAGCTTCACTTATCCAGCTAAGAGGCTTTCCGGATTTCGCTTATACAAAGTAGATACATCGTATTTATTGCGAGAGATTCTACATTTGTGTTCTTATTTGCATATTGTATACTAGCTGTGCCCGCGACTTCGTCCGCGTGTAATTTAACGTAACAAAAATTTCGGGATTATTCATCCCCTATTTTATCCCCTTGGGGGTAGAATGAATCAAAATCCTTTCTTAGCGGATGTCTACGTCATAACATCTACCTGCATGCCAAATTTCAGCCCGATCCGTCCAGTGGTTTGGGCTGTGCGTTGATAGATCACTATGTCAGTCAGTCAGTCAGTCAGTCCTTTGAGTTATATATATTTAGATTGATGTCAATGTTGCAACAAGCTTGCATTGACGAAGCGATCTACCGATTTATAATGTTGTCTCTACTTTTTAAAAATAGAGACATAAATGTCAATTTCGGCAAGTATTCCGTAAAATTTAGCCATACACTTCTGAAAACAATTATGTCGATTTTTACCTAATGTGTTAGCTATGTGAAATAGTATCGTCTAGTACAAAGATCATTTGACGACGATAGTGGAGCGAATGTTGGCGCTTGGGTACATTCACGCCCAACAATTCTTGCATATTGTTTGTTTTACGTATAACAGAGTCTGCAAACAGCGGATGAGCCGCCTGATGTTATGCAGCCATCGTAGATTATAGATGCTTGCAATACGAACGGCATTGCTCCCACGTTACCGAACGGGAGTAGGAATTGGGATAGAGGGAGCGACATGGGCTTGCGGCTCTCACTCCACCTACATAACGCAAAAGCTTAACGCAGCTATAAAAGCGACTTTACGTCAATCTTCTGTGAGAGGTTGGTACTACTCTGGTAAGCATGCCAATTCTAGGCTATTGCACTATAATTTTATTGGGCCAATAAAGTGATTCATGAAATTTTACCTAGCATTATGCGCATATAACGCGGCTTTAATGATAAAGCGTCCCCTAACATCGCTTATGCGTCATCGTATAAAATCGCTATCGCTACCGCTTGTGACGCGTGCACCGACCTTACTTGTCCCGTTGCCAGTTCGCATTTCACATAATGATCTTTTAACACTCTTTCATCGCCCCTGTTTTGGCAACAGGGTAAACGACAATGACCTTTCAGTGACGTTGTTCGAGGACGATAAACATGCCATGGGAAAATGGACTTAATTTCTTTAGCTTTATGGACTGACTAATTTTTGAAGTGATAGAGCTATGAACCAGAGGAATAAAGAAAGTAAACTGACTTAAGCCCGTATTAATAAATCGATCTCAATTGTGAGAGCGGTCTTAAGTACGCTTTTTAACCGACTTCCAAAAAGCAGGAGGTTCTATGTTCGTCTGTATCTAATTTTTTTTTGTATGTTCATCGATATTTTCACCAATTGTGAATCGATATAAAAAAATATATTTGAAAGGTGGTTCCTCCAGATTGGTCCAATTTCATCAAAATCGGTTCCGTCGTTGGGCATTTCAATCAAAATAACTGGACAAAATGTCATTCAAGTAAACGAAATATAATTGTGTAATTTGATTTCCTGTAAATTTTCAGTGGTGTTTGCGGTAACTAAAATAGTCTCAGTAAACTGCCTACCTTCCGGTTTCAACACATTCAATAAATTCCAAACTAAAGAAATTATGTGGTCTCTAGTTATTTCTAGCTTTTTAGTGCATCTAGGTTTTATTGGAGTAGGTTCAATTTTTTTTGACATGTTATTTTCTACTGGTATGATTTATAAGAATGATATTTCCAAGATCGCTCTCTGACTGGATCGTTTTTTTTTTATTTTTTTATTTATTCAGGACAACAAATAATTGCATAATAAGCTTAAGTATAGATGATGTAGTAACAAATAAGGAGTAATTACACAACCAGCACCCTTATAAATACGGGCTTTAGGCTTCTAATAGATTCTATATCACAGTTTATGAGCACTCACATTCACTGTGGACTCCTGGGGCCCAACTCTGTAAACCACTGTCGCATCGACTCGACTCACATTCGACTCGCAATATGTCACTAAAACGTCACTTTTGACAGCTTTCCTATAGAAAAACTGTCAAAACTGACGTATTCATTTTTTCATTTCATCTGTCAATTTTGACGTAGTGCGAGTTGAATGTGAATCGAGTCGAGTGGCAGTCGTAAACAGATTTAGGACCTCAAGACGCCTGTGATCTTATAAGTCCTTATGGCGGGCCCTCCCATATCATCACTACATGCTATAAAACAAAGTCGCTTCCCGATGTCTGTCTGTCCCTATGTATGCTTAGATCTTTAAAACTACGCAACGGATTTTGATGCGGTTTTTAATAGATAGAAGTGATTCAAGAGGAATGTTTATACGTATAATAACATGCATAATGCAGTAGAGAAACACTGATAATTTTAGAGGTTTATTTATTGCACCCGTGCGAAGCCGGGGCGGGTCGCTAGTAGTAAATAAATATATTTTAATCCAGTTAAGTTTTAATCTAGCTTTATCATCTTTAGGTACGTATTGTATTGAAGAAATACCTTCTCGAAATCTCTTTTATAGGTACAGGCGAAGGTTGTAAGGCACTCATAACAAAATTAACATAAAAATTCAGAGTCCATCACAACAGCCATCTCTTCCTTAACATTTGCCGTCCGTTAACCTGCGAACTGTCCCTAAATATATCAAATCCGTGAACATTTCCATAGCGGACTCGTTATGCAAAATTCCCCCTACTTCGCTGAAGCTCACATAAACTGAGGATGACGTCATCACCATCCCAATTTATGGACTAGGATTCATTTTTATCTCGTCTTAAGGCAAGTCCTGCACGAAACATAATGAAAGCAATGGTTATTATTAGTTAAATGATGTTCAAATTATGAAAAATATTTTTCATTACTCATACTCTGAAAGTAGGTCTGAAGTTGCCTGAGGAGCGGGTTGAAAGTAATACTTTTCCGGCCCGGGAGAGTCGCTTTCAACTGACAGCTGTCAAATTATAAAAAAAACTAGTTCCATTTTCACATTTCTATGGCACCATGTTCAAACTTTTTCCACAGTCACTCAATTACAGCACGATGTAAAATTGAAATTACAAAGTTAAGTATTAATTAAAGAATATATATTTTTAAATGACTTAATTATAATTTAGTTTCAACAATTTCTTTAAAATAACATAGATTTGGGCAAAATATTTAAAGATGAAAATTAAAAATAATGGCTAAATAATGAAGTTGGCCGGCCAACTAAAAAAAACAAAATAGGCGGCAATCCGATCTTAATTATGTTTTTCGAGTTGAAGAGTATTGTTCATACTTCCTTGTATTATTTATTTAGCCAATTCCTGTTTTTATTTTTACTTTCCTTGTATTCGTAATGAAAAGCACAGTGTTTACCTCGGGTGAAAGACTTAGTTTTTCCCTCGAAGCGAGGGCGACAAACCCCGTCTCGGGACTAAATAAGTCACTTTCACCACTCGTGTAACAATGTACTATTAAAAACACCCGACACCCGACGAAGAAATAATTCTAAATAGAAAAAAAAAGAATGTTGGCCCTTTAAGATTAATATATAATAATAATAATTAAGCCATTTTGACGTCCCACTCCTGGGCACCGGCCTCCCCTCACTACTTGGGGGATTCGGGCCGTAATCCACCACACTGGCCCAGTGCAGGTTGGCGCACATTGACTTCGACTTGACCTATCAACGCACAGCCCAAACCACTGGACGGATCGGGCTGAAATTTGGCATGCAGGCAGATGTTATGACGTAGGCATCCGCTAAGAAAGAATTTGATTAATTCTACCCCCAAGGGGATAAAATAGGGGATGAAAGTTTGTATGAAACTTTCTCAATTAAATTCCACGCGGACGAAGTCGCGGGCACAGCTAGTTTAATATAAGTAGTAACATTTTGATCCAAGCGTTGTCGCCTCGAGGAGGCCTGATGTTAAGCAGTTAGGTAACCTAAAGATGCTTACACTACCAGAGGAATCGCTCGGTCATTGCCGATATGGAAGGCAGGGGAAGGATTAAAGGGTTGGGTTTCCAGCTGTGTCTGTACGAAACGCAGCTATAATGCATGCTTGACGCTGATCTTCTGAGAGGACGGTACTGCTTCGGTCGAACCAGCTCCATTATGAACTCTATATCTTATATCTACGGACTCTACCATCGTAAAGATTAACCCCAGCATCTACTCGTATATACAGCCTGGCGCTACCATGGCGACATTAAATTAACACACGTATTAGGCGTCGCATTTTCAGATTTTTGAGATATTGAATTTTTATTAAACATTATTATTTATTGAATTATTCAACATTTTCTGAAATGCTATTTTGGAGCAGCCTGTACGTAAATAACTCTAGCGCAGAGGTCTTCTGCCGTGGTCACGGATAATAACATTTCTTCATAGAAATTAAAACGAAAAAAAATACTATTAGAAATAATAATAATACTATTAGCTCGCCCCGCTCCGAGTAGTAGGTAAGAGCGTAAGAGTAGCTGAATGAATCGGATTTCGAAGTTGATGCCAAATTAATTGCTTTATTTATTATCTATTTTGTTCGAAAGACTTTTTTTTCTATTTACCGGATTTTCTTTTTTTTTATTACTATTATGAATATGGACTACTAGCCCTACCTGTGTGTTAAATTAATGTCGCCATGGTAGCGCCAGGCTGTATATAAAAATTAATGTTTGTATGTCCTTTATAGAATCGTAAACTATGCATTTGATCATATCATGATCTTCAGCAAAGTGTTGTGCATTAGCCCACAATGGTTTCTGGGTTGGTACGACCAAACTTTGACAGCGTAGCAACGCGCGCAGGGTACAGCTAGTTAATTATAACTACATTCGACAACCGCTTGGCGCAGTGGTTCGAGCGTAGGCCGCCTCTGCGCCTTTTCGTCATTTGCCCAGGTCTAGGTGTCACTGGGATCGCCCCCAGTCCATTGTACGGTACCCATAGTACGGGCGTTGCTTAGTTTGGGACCATACAGTGGGTGTGTCAGTCTGACGATGTTATTATTATTATGAGGCGACTAAAATTTATACAATATAGTAAATAAGTATTGTAATATCTGGCCCAGTATGAGGCAGGAATAATATGAGAAATAGTAATAAAGTGGCCTTTATTACTCCCATGAATAACGTCTTACATAAACAGGCAAAAATTAAACGAAAAAAATAATAATTTCCGTCCAGTAATGAAGAAAAGTGTCGCTATAAGGATATTGTCGTTAGACAATGACAAACACAGTAAGTCAATTTAGTAAGGCTGGTTTAAATTAATAGAACTCAAGCCTGAGAGCGATCTTGAGTATGCTTCTGACATTTTGTACTGGTACGACAGAAAAATGTCATTTATAAGAGCGCTATCAGACTTGAGAACGATTTATTAAAATCGGTCTTAGAATCATGCGATCATATACTCTTAATGAAGACACTACTGTTGATTGTTGCTGGACCCCCCCGACCCACTCACCGCTCTCCTAGACTCAGATGTCGAGGAGAACGACACACGCACACTCCCCACCACCTCACCGGCGAGGTCGACGAACCCCCGCTTCCGCTAGAAGGTGCGTCTACTTACCTAGACGCACCTTGGCACCCGACAAGCCCGCTGAGTTTCTTGCCGGATCTTCTCAGTCGAGGTCGCGTTCCGATCCGGTGGTAGATTTACCTTGTAGCGCCCTTGAGCTAGCTGCCCCCCTGCCCCTCTGGCTGGAGCGCACTTGCGCTCGCCCTCTGTCCGGGTGAAGTTGTTATGGCCACTCTGGCCAACAACATAATTAGTCATATCAAAAAAACAAAAAAAAAGCTTTGTCTGGTTATAAACACTGACAATACAGTCCTCATTGTGTATCCAATTTAATTGAGCAAATTTTCCGAGCCTCTTAAAGACGCTTTACTAAAATTAATGTTACTGTTAGAAAGCCATTAATCAAAAGGAGTTTGTTTGACCGAAATAATGTACCGATAAAAAAAATGGAAATGCCATTTTAGATTATTTTGATATTCTACGTATTTTCTTTATCGTGTCCTGATACTAGGTGCCTAGTTAGCGTAATAAACTCAAGCAAAATTGATACCTACCGAGTTGTTTTTAGAATTTAAAATACCTTACCACACTACTCACATTAGGCACGGGTATATGTGTTATAATGCCCAATTTTACAACTTGTGGGAATTAACTCCATTCGCATCGTGCACATGAATTGTTACTAAACCTAAAGGGCACTACCGAGCCTGATCGACAAACGTTGGCTGATAACGCAAGGCTGGCGGTAACCGTCCAAGGGCAGTGCGGCTACCGAACTAGTGCGTCTGAGAAACGTAATACGTGGTAAATGTTGACTCCCTGACTTCCAAGTTATTTTTGTACTTACTACGTATTACGAAACGCCTATTTTACTTAACAGGCACGGATTCCGCATAGATGGATTCATCAAAATGTGTTTCCACTGATGGAAGCTGAATAATAATAATAAATAATTCTGTTATTTTCCGCGACGTCATCTTTGTGGACTTAACTAAAGTATCCTATGTATTAATCCATGTTATAATCTATATGTGTGACAAATTTCATACAAATCTTCGCAATCGCTTTTGCGTGATTTAGTAACAAAGATACATACATTGAATATTTACATTTATAAGATTTTGAAAAATGGAACTCTGCCAACACCCTTGGCTATAACCAGTCGCTCAAATCACACGTATGACTTGATTTTATACCGAAAGTAAAAAAAAAATGTCACATAGGTACCTGGGTAAACCCATTCTTAAACATTGTAAAATTAAACTGTTTTGCAATAATAATTACATCTCTGAAAATAAATATCTTTTCGCGAAAACACCAACTTAATAGAACTTTTTAAATGAATGTAAATTAAATTTATTTATCATTCATTTATGTGCGAAACTTTTTTGCAGAACGAATAAAAATCCGTTGCTGAAATAACTGGCCGACCGGAAATTTAAGGTCCTTCCGAATTCATGAATAAGTTTGAGAACCGCGGCGAAACCCACGCAGGGGTGGCTACATGATATGATAATGTTTAATGGCTCCACCTTAAACTGAGCACAAAAGGTAGCAATGATTACTAGCCACCTGTCTGTTTAGATTGTATTAAGAAAAGATCATTTATATTATTGATTTCTTATATTTACGCGAATACTACTAACTATGACATCAGGACGTCTAACACCTCAGTCCCCCCGTGACCATGGCTGCTGTAAAGCAGCCGAAACGTCGGGAACATAAAAAGTAAAAATAAACGCGATATAATCCGTAAAAATCATTTATATTGCTAATATTATAATTTTATTTGATGAATCATCGCAGCGGTCGTACGTGGCAGATAAGTAATGGCCGAATTCGGATGCTGTAAAATGCATGAAAGTGTTCATTGTCGCGTTAACCTTGTGTATGACCACTGAAAGTGGCTTAGCCAACTGAAACTCACTTTAGACGCCATGTATAATAAATTCAGGAAAAACCGACCATGAGCATTGAGCACGCGTCTTGCGGGCGCCAGGTCCTGGGTTCAAATCCCGGCTCGCACCTTTGGGTTTTTAGAAATCTATAAATAATAACTTCTATATTATGATTATCACTTGCTCACGGTGAAGGAAAACATCGTGAAGAAACTCGCATGTCATAGAAATCTAAACAATGTTCGAAAGACATGTGAAGTCCACCAACCGGCTCTATGCCAACCTCGTAGATTCAAATTCAAATTCAAATCATTTATTTTGTTTAGGCCTACGGGGACACTTACAAATTGTCAATTTACATTTTTTTTTCCTTATATCAACAACCGGATCGGAACGCGATCTCGACTGAGAAGATCCGGCAAGAAACTCAGCGGGCTTATCTTTTTACATGTCATTTTTTTTTAATCGCCAGTTGCTTATTTTCAATAATTACAAAGGGTAGTAGATATTAATATGATATTAATATATACAGCCTGAATACCCCTTATAGTGAGAGGCGGCTCGCCCAGGATTGGGATTTTGTTTTGAAGCGAAGCTTCTATACTGTCTTTCGGGGCGCTCACCGCGCGGCCACTGTATCCATGCTATGCGTCAGTAGCATTACATGACAAATACTTACTTACTTACTTATGTTCCTGTGTCCCCTAGCTGGGGCAGAGGGCTTCCACAATGCGCCGCCATCCCGTACGGTCTTCAGCTTCGCGCTTTAATTCTCTCCAAGTCTTTCCTATGTTTCTCGCCTCTGCGATGATCGATACATGACATATAGGTATACAGAATGCCAGTTGCGGCGCGCGCGCTGCAGTTGTTTTTTAAAGCTTAGATCCTACACATTTTTTATTTGCCCCAAGTCGATAGGACGTGATGCCGGCCAGCCCAACTTACATTATATATTTCTGTTTTTCCATTTTCGTCCCTCCGCCTCCGACTCTTACCAAATCTAACTTTTGGTTTGGTTTGGTGTGTTCACAGATTAAACCCCTAACCAACACGTAATTCCTATCATAGGATCAAAAAGGTATTACGCATCGCGCCCCAATGATTCCATTGCACGTTCGCACGTACGTTGATTAATGATTATAAATCGCGTTCGCGCCATTAGAACCGATCAATCATAGTTGATAAGCGGCGTGACGGAACATTTTGTAACACCGTTCGATATTCAGCTTTCAATTTCGGTAGCTAGAGTTTTAATTTCAATAGCGTGATCATGTAATTCGGGGGTGTTGGTTGTAGACCCTAGAACATAAATCGGATTGAACAAGAAATACTAAGCGGTGGGAAACTTTACCACCAGGTTGGTCGTCAAACAAGTCTTGTTTACCGACTTTTTTAATACAAAAATAAACTAAGATTAGTTGCTCGATTTATCGAGTCACTGATTGGTTCGCCAACGCCGGTTGATAATTTTGACTACTTTATTGTAGGCAGAAGATCTCTAACGGCTGACTACTAAGATGCTGCTCAAATATTTAAGCACCATTTAGCTATTTGGTACGTCATTACCCGTCCAAGTTAAAAAACAGAAGGGTCTCAATAATTCATTTCCCCCTTATTAATAAAGTTGGTATAGTGGGAGTATAGTTAAACTCCTAATTATCTCTTTCTGTCACTAGTAATTTTAGATTCAAAAGAAGAAGACAAAGCATGGTGTAACTATACAACTGCTAAACCACGTTTATTAAAAAGAGAGTATGTGTTTTGTATGGCGATAAAGACAAGATTTTGTACACATTATTTACTATTATGTACAGTATATAACAACCGTTGGAACATCTAATCAATATTTCCAATAGAAACACAAGCATGTCCTTTCAATATACCGTGTTAGACAGCATTAGCATTCAATGCATATGCATTAATGTCGCGTCAAACGTCGCACTGTTAACAAGAGCTACACAAATAACACCTTTATAACATCCTTCTGAAACATAGCTATTAGGTGTTATTTTGGTATGTCAATAACGAATCAAATGGCTTATAATATATGATTCCAGCAATCACAGTTTTTGCAACCCCAGTAAAATAAGGACATTTCGCGTTTAAAACATGAAATAGGATATTTATGCGTCGCGACCGAATTTATATACATATAAGATACCTACTTTTACTGATCGTTTGTGCCGCAGAAGGCATGTTAAGCAGTGGTCCCGGTTACCACTGTCGTCAAGGCCTGTTATATACCCCAAAGCCACTAGAGATGATCGCTCGCTTATTCGAAAAAATAGTTCGGTTCTATTCCAGTTTGTATTCACCCCGAAAACGGGACGAATTTAATTTGAATATTGAATTAGTATTATCGCATTGCCACCTCTGCTAATTCATTATTTTTCTTTGTTTTGCGCATTAATGAATTTTTTGCGGATTCCGGTATGTTAGATATCCAGTCTATATTTTAGCAGTCCTCTGTCCGACAACATGTCGATGAAGAATGTGAAAAAGAAGATTTTATTTATGAATAAAGCTTTTCAATTGGTTTTAAATTAGACCTAAGGACCAGATTCTGAGATCCCAGAGAGTTTTAGTTACTCGTGTTTGCTGGGCCCATTTACCTGCATGCATTCCCATATGCCATGTGAAGTGATGATACGCGACTTGAAGGAAATGTCTCCATGATAAACAAAACACGACGTTCATTCATATCCGCTCGCGACACTCATTGTGATCAGCCTTTTGTGCTTCCATTCAGGGCCGGATTATCCATTAGGCAGTGTAGGCACCGGCTAGGGGCCCCGCGTTGCGAGAATTTGCATAATATTTTCGTTTTCTTTGTTTCAATTGATGGTATTGAATAGTGATAGAAAAAGTACCTTCGTAATTTATTGAAAAAAGCGTAATTTTAAATGAAATTGCGTTGTGGTAGAAAAAGTTAAAGTTTAGGAAGTGGCAAAACGGGTTCCGAGACCTGCATTGCCTAGGGGCCCCGACATAGTTAATCCGGCCCTGCTTCCAACGCACAATCCTCCTGGGCCCTAACCACGCTAGCTACTCAAATCGTAATAGAAAAGCAAACGCTTGCGATTACGTTTCAAACGCTCCGGTTTTGACGTTTTGCTGACACCATACCATATCAATGTCAGTAGAAATCGTGAAGCTCGTGTCAGCAAAACGTCAAAAGCGGAGCGTTCCGGGAGAAAGCGGGAGAGAAAAGCGGGAGAGAGTCCCGGGTGAAAGCTGTGTACCTATTGTACCCATAGCCTGAAAGTTTCCAGGTTTCAAAGTTTATAATACGATCCCAAAACTGAACACAAGCCTTTCTGCTTATTAATTCACATGCCAATCTACCATTTACGATATATACATAAGCAAAATTGCGGCATTAACCTATTAACCTATTAGACCCAGGTACTAATACCTGGGTCTAGAAAACCCGTACCTTACACAGGTAAAACCTATTCATATTCATGAGTAACAGGAAAATATTCAAATGCTTTCAAAAAATCTCATAAATATTAAAGGACAAGGTTTTAGTGCGACATTATTCACTTTTTTTCGGTGTTAATAAATCTAGGCAAATTGTTAGAAAGCGGATCAGTGTTTCAGAGTCGTGCGTAGTCATAAGTGGCTCAGGTCACTCTTAGGGTGGCCGTTCACTTGGCTGTACGATGAATCAGGCCCGCACGCTTCGACCAACAGGATCCTATCAATTTGAGCTAAGCCAGATGAAGCTGATGATTTGAGGGGCAAGGACCCCCTGGCCAAGTAAATCCCTAGGTAGGGGAGTTCCGTCCCGTCTTGATGTCTGCGGCCTGGTGTTGGGCCTGGTGTTGGTAGGTTAATACAAATTGTTGTTGACTACAGTCCATATTCGGGCAGGTTCGACCACGGTAGATCCAGCTTCTAACAGAAGATCGGCGAAATGTGCCTATTATATCTGCGTTTCATACTAAGTGAGAGAGCCGGAAGAACAACCCTCTTCCCTTTTTCCCACTCCCTATGAAGTTGGCAACGTGCGAGAAATGTCTTTGGTATTACAAGCATCTATAGGCTGCGGTAACTGCTCAACATCAGACGGGTCGTACCCTTATTTACCGACATGAATATTCTATTTAAAAACTCGGCTTAAAACGGTGAAATTGAATCCATTATTAATACGGCTTTTAGGGCCTGTGCATACCATGTATTTTAACTGCGCTACAAAAGTCTATAGGCTGCGTGTGACTCGCCTGCGTATCGCGTCTGTATCGCTACAAACGCGCGTCGACGGCGCGTTTAAAAACATGGTGTGCACTGGCCCTTAAAGAGGCAGCCTATAAAAACGGAGGGGAGGAAGATAAGGGAGGCCTTAGCCAAGCAATGATAAGGCGCAATTTGCAGAAAAAACATCGTTTTGACTAAACATCAATTTCAAAAACCCTTCCCGTCACAATTATTAATTACGAGCAACGAGCCGTGTAGAGCTTTCGGGTTTTCATAATATTATTATAGGCGCATGTAAGGGATTTGTGGCGGCGGAGCTAGAAACTCCATTTCACGGTCAAGGGCGAACGGGACACTGAGAGAATAGGGCGAAGAGACACTGAGAGAATAGGGCGAAGGGACACTGAGAGAATAGGGCGAAGGGACACTGAGAGAATAGGGCGAAGGGACACTGAGAGAAAAGGGCGAAAGGATATTGAGAGAATAGAGCGAACATTTTCGCTAACTAGGTATTTTGAAAGCGATTTTAACATGAATACTGAAGTCAGCTGAACTCATTTGATAAGTTGCACGGAATTGTTTTGTTGTTCATTCTGACAATTGTTGTACAGTCAAGGGAAAAAATAAGGAGGTACCTAAGTAAGTAGTGCTTAACATTGGCGGATCGTATGCTTGTTTAACGACTTTGTACAGGGTGTAAGGGACATCGTAACGAAACAGTTGCCATGGAGTCAAATCATGATTCTGGAATCCCCAGAGTTGGAATATTCATGAATTATGATCAAATTTTTTAGCATCAAATCATTATAAATTATCCGCGCAGGAACGATAATTTAGATGTCTTACATAGTAATTCTTGATTTAAGTATTTATACAATATCACGTTAAGATAAATTTGTACATTGGTTTTATGAAAATATCCACGGAACATTCCAACTCTGGGGGGTCCGGAATGATGAGTTGAATATGTTACACTCTGTACATAAAAGTAACATGGTAGTAACTTTAATTCTATCAATTTCATAAGTTAGACAGTTAGTCCCCCTTCCATATTCAAGTCATCCATCATCTCATTTGCCATACCAACTAACTCATGGCACTCCAAGTAACTCCCCGCCAGACACCGACCTCGCCGGCGAGGTCGACGAACCCCCGCTTCCGCTAGAAGGTGCGTCTACTTACCTAGACGCACCTTGGCACCCGACAAGCCCGCTGAGTTTCTTGCCGGATCTTCTCAGTCGAGGTCGCGTTCCGATCCGGTGGTAGATTTACCCTCGCCACCTCTCCTGGCAGCGGCCCAAGCCGAGGTCGTGTCCCTAGTGACGCCCTTGAGCTAGCTGCCCCCCTGCCCCTATGGCTGGAGCGCACTTGCGCTCGCCCTCTGTCCGGGTGAAGTTGTTATGGCCACTCTGGCCAACAACATATAGTCAATTAAAAAAAAAAAAAAAAAAAAAACTCCAAGTAACTGTTAACACCAGCTGCCGTCAAATGGCGTGATATAGCATTTCAGCAATTATATTCCGTAACTGTACATGGCGTGTCGTGTTGCCGACCAATAAAGACTGACTGTACACAAACCTTTATTTTCATTACGTGGTACATTTTTCATCGCGCTGTTATTACGGGTCTCTATGTAGGAATGGGATTGCAGTTTCTGTTTGTGAGTTGAAACAATTATAACATCGAAATACGAGTATATAAAACTCAAAGGTGACTGACTGACTGACTGACTGACATAGTGATCTATCAACGCACAACCCAAACCACTGGACAGATCGGGCTGAATTTTGGCATACAGGTAGATATTATGACGTAGGCATCCGCTAAGAAAGGATTTTGATTAATTCTACCCCCAAGGGAATAAAATAGGGGATGAAAGTTTGTATGAAACTTTGTCAATTAAATTCCACGCCGACGAAGTCGCGGGCATAGCTAGATTAGGTATGATTTTAAATAAGGTTAAAATAGTCAGCCGTAGCCAATAGTGGTTTGAGCGTATGCCACTCGTCTCACTGCACTGGGTGGTCATGGGTTTGACCCCGCCGGGGCAAATTTTGTAAATGGCTATTCATTATTTACCCTTGTCTGAGTGTCACTGGGACCTCACCCCTAGTCCATTGTACGGTACCCATAGTACGGTGCTTAGTTTGGGACCATAAAGTCGGTGTGTCAGTTTGGCGATATTTATCTATTTGTTTATTTTACTACTAATAGTATAACTTGCACGATACCGACCAAAAGGGAAGTGGGAGCCCAAGGGAAGGGAGGGTTGGCTTACCGGCTCCCACTCGTCGTACAAAACTCATTATACTTAGCTACTTTATATTGTAGGTTAATTTACTAATAGGTTATTTTGAGAAAATTTGACTTAGTTTGAGTAGGCTCAGCACACTGCTACGGGTGTTTGCGAATTCGATTCCCGTTGGGGAAAATATTGTAACTGCTAACCATCGGGCCGGTCGTGCGATTATGTTTTCTGACTTTATTCTCAAAAAAACAACAAAAGCACATGAACTTATTTTTTTTAATCAATGTGTTTGCTCAAATTATGTTTCAAAGTTAAAGTCAAAGCGTTTATTTTGTTTAGGCCTACGAAGACACTTACAAATTGGCATTTTACATTTTTCTTCTTATATCTACAACCGGATCGGAACGCGACCTCAGTTGAAAAGATCCGGCAAGAAACTCAGCGGGCTTGTCTTTTTTACATTTTGTAATATTATAGTTTTTTAATCGCCAGTTGCTTATATAATATATAATTAATAATAACAAAGAGCAGTAGATATTAAGTTTACATAAGCGAATCCGTACTCATAGGCTAGTTGTTTCAAACAGGTAAGTATATCAGCCAAGAATCTACGTGTAATCAGTCACGACTAGTTTCACCCAAACCTTTTATAGCCGTTGTTAATATTAGCATACATTTACATTTCTCCAGTTCTACGTACCGATAAAATCGTATAAGAAACGAGGTAAAAAACCGGTTATTTTTGGTTGTGCCATGCCTCAAGCTGAACTGAAATTCGACCGATCACTTGTCTATCTGAAGCTTGATCTATTAAAGCTTAATTATAGATACCATTAATATCTGTTTTAGACTTCCGCCAGACTTTCTGATAAGAAAATCATAAATCTACGGGACTCATAGAGAGAGAAAATATTTTTTTTGGAAAGTTAGAGTTGTCAAACATTTTTTGTTGTCAAACGTTTTTTGGTGTCAATCAAAATTTGTTATTGTAGACGATTATTTGCATAATAATAACCAGTAGGGTGTGGCTAACGTCGATATTCAATTATATGCTTTAAACGTAATTTAAAATGGTTTGCTTTGCTTTAATTTCTATTTCTGTGTAGTGTTGCTGTCCTGTACGCATAGTTCCACTTCTATGGCATTCTTCTTATAAGACTGGACTGAACAAAATGACAATGTTTATCTCTACCATAGAGGTAAAATAAGTCTAGATTATAAAAAAAAAAAAATCCTAGTCCCACCTTTTTATGGCCTGAATCCTCCTCGTGTTGAGGGGAGGCCCGTGCCCAGGAGTGGGACGTCAAAGGGGCTAAATTATTATTATTTTATAAAATCTTAGTAATGTGTGGGTCGTGGTAGCCCAGTGGGAACGGCCCTGGCTTGAAATTCGTGTGTTCAAATTCCAGTAACGGACTACCTCATGGACTCTCTTCTCGCGGAAAATCTATGTGCGCATACGACTATCCTAAAACAGAAGCGCTTGAAACGGTACTGTGGCAACCGGGGCATTAACAAATCAGGTTGCTTGGTAATATAAAATTTATTATAAGATTTTTTAATTTTAATACATTTATTTAAATAATTATTTTATATATTCAAATACACTTCCTATCTTAACGGTCCCCCGGTTCAAAGAGAATACAATACTACGTAAGAAGAGACGGGACTCCATAGATTAAAATAAACCCTGCTTTTAAAATGGGGCTACCATTTATGGCCAATCTAACAACGAAACTGACAACCATAATACAGTGTACCAACATAAAGAACGAACTAGGCATGTACGGTGAAAATCATCGATATCGATGGATTACCTAATCAACCATTTACCATTTTTGGTTTTGTGTTAAATAAAAAAGCCATTGATAAAACAAATCATTTATTTAAAAATATGTGAAATATTAAACGTTGAATACATATTTTTTCCAAAACTGGCTACTTAAGTATATTAACAATATTTAACATAAATAGATACATTTGTTGCAAATGCGCGGTCCACTTGTATGAACTTCTATTGTATCTTCTATTGGAGTAAGCTCACTCTCATTGTTAACAGTAGGAGTTGATGAAGTTGACGGAACTTCTATAAAGAAAGAGTAAAACATTTGAAATTAGGAAATACATTATTATTTAACTTAAGGATTTGCTCCTTAGGTAAATAAAGGCATAATTGTAAAGAGTATAAATTAATTGTCGATGAACTTTATCGACCTTTATTTGGTGTCCACTGTTCTTTAAAGAGGTGGAAAGGAAATTCAATTAATTTGTCATCTGATATTGGCTCAGTAGTCAGTTGTACGGACGGGGCGACGACTATCTTTAAATTTGAGTAATTTTTCTGAAAATATATATTTTTTAAATGGTTGCTAAAAACAAATTTCAAATTATTCAGTTTTGCGATGGGCATGTTTACTAAGTCCTCATTTCCATTCACCATGACCCCTTTCTGAAAACTAAAAATAATAATATCGAATATCGATAAATTTTTTCACCACACTATTTTTCTGAACAATTTTATTTTATTCTTGAAATTATGAATAACCTGCCTTTTTAATCCCAAAATCAAACATAGGCCTGGTAAATTAGTTAATATTCTACTCACCGATCACTATCCAGGGGATATCTCGCCTTAAATAATCTTTTTATACCGGCTTTTCTTTCTGATATTTTCCACATAAATCACACTTTCTATATTTCATTGGTAGGTACTTAGTAAAGTTTCTAAACTTAATTTGCATAGAACTATAACATAAGAACAACCCAGTAACACTTATTTTCACAGTAATCACCGAAACAAAATTGAAAACAAACAGTTGTTGACGAGATGAGTGATCAGTTGTGACAGATGGCCACTGACGTTTTAGTTCTGACGTCCACCATTAAAGTTCTACCCCATTTCATACATCGTTTTTTTCTTCTGAAGTTGCGACAGCCTGCCCCGGTTGTCACTGCCAGCGCACCGCAGAGCTTTCAATTTTAAAATTAATATTTTTCTTAAATATATTCTTATCGACCAGGAACGCTTATCGCCAGTGGCCAGTGCGCCGACATGGACCTCCTTACAGTACACAATTTGACCTCCCACTCCTGGGCGCGGGCCTCCCCTCACTACGAGGGGGATTCAGACCGTAAACCACAACGCTGGCCAAATGCGGGGTGGCGGATTTCACATAAGTGTCTTTCGAAAATTGGTTAGATTTTCTTAGACATGCAGGTTTCCTCACGATATGTTCCTTCACCGTAAGCAAGTGATAATCATATAGAAATTATGATTCGCACATAGATTTCGATAAACCCAGAGGTGCGACCCGGAGTTTTAACCCAGGACCTGGTGCCCGCAAGACGCGTGCTAAACCAATCGGCTATTACTGCTATTGATAGTCAAGTGATATAGGTAACTATTAAATGTTGCTTCTGCGAACAAATCCATTTCCTTCAAGAACAGTTCTATTCTAAAAATACCATCCATTAGTATGTCCAAAATTATACTGTGCGCGTAGATAGGGGCGCGCCCTTGAACCACTGGTGCTGGGGGGGGAGGCTTTCGGTGACAAATGATTCGCACGAAACAAAAGACAGAGGAAATGCTTTCACCAATGCCGTCGGGTGTGCGAGGCCACCACACAGTATTCGTAAAATAGGATAATATCCTTTGTTTCAATTGTTTTGCGGTACTTTTTCACCGGGAATATTTCGAATAAGAGTAAAGTAGAGCCAACCTTGAGATATTTACCTCTAAAAACTACGTTATCCCTCGCCTCCAAGAGGTCGCTATGAGTGACCATAGTTTTTTTATTGCATAATTATTATAAAGTATGTCTTTCTATTGCGACCAGCGAATTTTCGAGATAATTTTAAAATTGCCATTCATACAGACCTTTATAGTTTCGAAAACAGTTCTGGCTAATGACGTTTGGCGTCATAACTATGCAGAATGAAGTAATTTGCTGTAGCACCTACCAATGTACCAAGAATTATTAGCCATAACTGCAAGACATTATCCTGAAATAAATACAATCTTTGGCCACCCGACCACGCGTGATAGTCGTCGTTGACATTACAGCCAGTAATGGCCGAATTAATGCTGAGTAATCCCGACATCTGGCCCATAAGGGAATGCCCGTAATCATGGTACCGACCGCCATGAGTGTGTATGTTCCTTAATTGGAAAAAGTGTGAATAGAAACGGGATTATCTATTCCTATTACGGCGGTGACAGACTTGATCCGAAACACGATCAAAATAATAAATTTTCATTTAAATACATAAAAAATCGGTTTATATTAATATACATCTGTTACCGCCATTTCAAACACTATCTTTTTCATTATTATAGAATTCCAGTGTTTGTAATTCTTCTCCACCTAAACGGCTTGACTGATTTTGATGTTTTATTTGTACGTATGAGGTCACCTGATTGGTTCTTAACCATAGTTGCATCCGGTAGAGTAGGTAGCGCTGTTGACCACATCCAAAAAATAAAATCTACACTAGAGATGTGCCAGTGAATTATACAAGTCCCAGAGGAAAATGAATCTTAATTACATCGTCATTCGTACGTACACTGGTGATCCCCGAGCTGTCCGCGAGCTGACAGTGACATTGTGTCCGAAATCGTTTGTCACGTTGTCACTGCCGACACCCGGCAGCCGACCCTCGACTAATATACTACATACTGCACTGTTTTATAGGACACTAGATGTTCCCGCGACTTCGTCCGCGTCGAATAGGGTCTTTGGGTAGCATACAACTTTTCATCCCCCACTTTCAACCACTTTCAACCCTTTTTTCGCATTAAAAAATTGCCTATGTCCTTTTTTAGTCTCTTGACTATCTGTGTACCAAATTTCATTTAAATCGGTTCAGTAGTTTTAGCGTGAAAGCGCGACAAACAGACAGACAGACAGAGTTACTTTCTAATATTAGTAAGGATTTTATCTTGTATTGAGCTTTAAATAAGATAAATAAGTAATTATACTACTCACTCTGTTTTTTATTCTATAAGGTTTTTCAAATTAGTGTGCCTACCTAAAACATTACTTTATATTGGATTGGGTACGTACTTATAGTTATTTTAGTTTTCACAATAGTGTAGAGTCTAAAATGTAGATTGTCAGTGATTAACTGTTTTGGATTCTACTAGCAACCGCGAGCTGTCTTTGAGGATTCTCAAATTCACTTCATCCATTTTAAGATTTGCGATAGGTTGAAAGTACCAGCAATTCTAGAAAAATCCAAAATGTCTCTTTGTTCCAGAGATAATTTTTCGTTACATAAAATATTAACTTGTTCGAGCAACTATAGTATGTCTTCAAAAAGAGACTTTAGTGCTATTTAACCACTTCGCTTATAAAATTTCGATAGTAGGGTAGTATGAAAACATGCCTATACACGCCAGTAAGAGTAAAAGAGATTGTATTTTTTTAAGAATGGAATTTTGTAGCAAACCAGCCAGTTTTTTTATATTAAATTCATTTAATGATACCCACAATTACCTTTATAAAAAATGCTAAATAAAATGTTCATAAACTGAATATTACATTTACATCATTAATCTGCTAGTCTAGCCTTAGGCTCGGGGTGGTTTAGGTTCGATGAGTCGGCTAGGACAGCGGCCATCCATCATATTATAAATCTTGACTTTAACCATCCTATAGTCTGGACGTTTGTAGACTTAATTTATTTGTTGGGTTGCTCTTATGCGATTTTTTACGATCTGAGAGTGAGTGGTGGGTGCTTCTCCAACATTACTTTTGTAGATGTAATTAGTCTGTACCCGTTCTTTGTACGGTTCTAAGGAATCAGATTTGCTAAGTTGAGCACCGTAAAAGTTTGGTAGTTATTTATACAGGTTGATACAGAAAGGGTGTACTTTTTTTTTCAAAACATAACTTTGTAACTCTAAAGCTTTGGAGGATTCTTGAAAAACAAAAGGAGTTATAGGATACAGCTGTTGACAGATTTCATGTCTACAAAACCTTTATTACTTCAACTGTCCCACAAAGCCGATAGTATTAGATTTACAAAGTTAGTTGCAAAAAAAAAAATTTAAGGTATAAGGTCTGTTCTTTATTGTCTGTCACCTAAATAAACATGTGAGACAGATACCCTTTAAAACTCCAAACTTTACTTCTAAAACAGTTACATACCAATTAGCAATTATATCTATTTATACAAATTCAATAATAGCACAGAATAATTTAATTATTTAGGTCTTAACTTTCAAAGTAATTAGAGACGTATTCCTTCAAAGCAATGGCACCTGTACCATTGTTTAAATTATTAATTGTGAAGCTAGGTCTAAATAATTCGGAGGGTTTTTGTTTTGTATACAAACTAAACTATACAATTAGGTTCTAAATCTACGCACTTTGATTAAGTTCGGGGCAGAAAGCAGTGCGTGAGATGCGTGACGTTGCTTTGCACTATAATTTTATGAAACTCGTACCTAACCCACAGCAGACCCGCGCTAAACTGAGTCGAAACGCGTCCGAACCGGGCCAGAACCGCGCGTGACCCACATCCGACCCCCTCAAGACCTAAGCCCGAACCCGCCCGAACCGCGCCCGAACCGCACCCGAACCGCGCGCAACCCACACCCGACCCGGGCCGAACCCGCGTCCGACTCAAGCACGACGCGTGCCCAAAGGCTCACATCATTCTCTACCCATATTGAGGTTCTGAGTTCAAATACCTTAGTCAGATTAAGTGTAACATCACTTTTGTATTTGATTTTAATAACTTATATCTTGCAAGTAACTATTAGACTTAACCGACTTAACTGACATGATGCGTAACCTTGGAATCCCAGTGCCCTTGTCCGCACCAAGGGCTGGGCGTTCACTTGCTACATTAACATAACGACGCGTCAGTTTTTGCTGCTGTCGAATATATTATGTCTACGTCAAATAGTCTGGAAGTTATGAGGTATTGCCAGGAGACGGATGAAGGTTGGAAAGGGTCCTAATGGTATTGGGAAACTACGCAAAAGTACCTACTTTAAAAAGTATGAAATCTTCTTTCCGGCCATTTATTTATCCATTTGTATTTGGGTCGGCTTCCAGTATTCCCTAATTAGGGTTAAGGGAGTGACGTATGGCCTCCGAGACCCAACTAGCGTTGCTGGTAATATCGGATTAAACCAGGGGTTTCAAGTTTTGACACCATCATTTACGAGTGATCGAATCGTACCAAATATTTCACAGCATCACCCCTGCTAAGCTGAAATCTATCATTACAATGGATATGAAGACTGATATTCATTTAAGTAGTTTTTATATTAACTTATAAGTTCTAACAACACCTTTTTTCAAAAATATTACTTATATAAATACAAAAATATTCGCTATCAAAATTTTCTGTATAGTTTTCGAAACATTAACGTCAGCATTTGGGCCAATTTTAAAGTTATTTTGAAAATTATTTCACTGGTGTTAATCGTACGAAATATTTTATGAGTCATCATCCTCCTATTAAGGCTATGAGATTAGAACCTCACGAAATTCTTTAATCGTTTCGGTCGCTAGCGTTTTTAGGGGAAACCCGATAACACTGATTGGACCACAACACGTGTTGTGTTAACATCGCCGCTGTTTCGTATTCAATTGTGTCGGAACTACCTAAGTTTACAGATGTAAGCGTTGCATCATTGATACACACATCTCATTTATATTAAACAGGATAATCCTACGTACCATAAAGAATTAACGACCGCTTGGCGTAGTGGTTCGAGCGTAGGACACCCGGCTCACTGCACATGGTTGTTGCGGGTTCAATTCCCACCGGGGAAAACTTCGGAAATGGCCTTTTCGTAATTTTCCCAGGTCTGGGTGTCACTGGGATCACCCCCAGTCCATTGTACGGTACCCATAGTACAAGCGTTGCTTAGTTTGGGACCACAGTAAGTGTGTCCAGTCTGGCGATAATAGTAATCTATCTATAAAATAAATAAAATTGGAGTGTCTGTTTGTAATATCAAAATAACACCTTTTCACTAAATGCATATGAAAGTACATGCGACAAACAAAAACGTGATTAAAATTTTTTTTGTCTGTCTGTCTGTGTGTTTGTTCCGGGTAATCTCCGAAACGGCTGGACCGATTTTGTTGGGACTTTCACTGGCAGATAGCTGATGTTTTAAGAAGTAACTTAGGCTACTTTAATTTTAGAAAAATAATTAGGGTTCCGCGTAAAAAAATAAAAACACATGAAATCAAAGAGTATCTCCGAAACGGCTGGACCGATTTTAATGATATTTTGACGCGATTTTGACTTTCACTGGTAGATAGCTGTTGTTATAAGCAGTAACTTAGGCTACTTTTATTTTAGAAAAATAAAATTTTTAAAAATGGGTCATGTAGCGCGGGCTCAGAACGCGGGAGCGGGCTTTTTTTAAAGTTAAATTACACGCGGACGAAGTCGCGGGCTCAGCTAGTAAAGAATGTAACAATATGTTCTATAATACTGGTATGAGTCTATGGTAAGAAGCATCCGATCATTAAGCAGATAAAATAATAGACAAAAAAGAAATGTTTATCTATGAATGAAATCACTTCAGCTTCAATAACAATCATCCAGCCAAAAAATGTGTTAAACATCTATAATCGACCTCCTAGTTTTTGGTAAGAAATCATTCAGAAAATGTTTTGCACCATCGCCCCGGACTGTTCGACTGCTCGTACCCAATTTTCTATTAGTGCCCCACAAATGGGCGGGAAAACGTGACAATTTTCCCGCTCGGGCGACCGATGGAGGGAAAAAACGTTCGATCGGTCATTTGGGGGCGAATATTGTATTGTTTGGTCGTTCCGTACTGGGTGTTAAAGACTGATAATTTTTTTTGAATCCTTTTGATGTCTGTTGCGTCTGCGTTTACTTTGTAATACTTTATTGATTAACTGTTGGTTTGCCTATGGGTAAGTATATAAGTATATTTAACAATATTTATTTGTTGATATTGGCGCTCATGGAACCCAAATTTATTTAAAATTAGGTTCGAATGTTTATTAGGTACCTATAACTCATATAGACATTTCTAATATCTCAAGTTTATGGAACATAAGTACCTTGAAATTACTCGTACTTACCGGTTTATAGGTATTTAATCTTTTGCAGTTATTTTATACACGGTGCGAATAATTTAATATTCGTCAAATGAAATAAATAAGTGTATTCATTACAATTGGAAATACTAGATGAAACAAAGAGGGTTTAGGTACTATTTTTTCAAAACTTAACTTTGTAATTCTAAAACTATCAGCTTTGGAGGAAACTTGAAAAACAAAAGGTGTTATAGGAATACAGCTGTTGTTGACATAATTCACAAGTCTACAAACCTTTAGTACTTCAACTGTCCCACAAAGCCCATAGTTTTAGATTTACAAAGTAAAGTTGCAAAAAAAATAATATACCCTTTCTGTTTCACTTTGTGTATTAAAAACGAGCATTAAACTTAAAAATATCGTGATTGTTTTTAAAGGATTACTAGCAATGCGAGTTTATCACATTACTAGTATTCTCGTTAGCCCTTCCAGCTAATTGCTTGTGTTAGGACAGGGCTCACGCCAATTATAGTTTTATGGCCAGGATAGGGATCAAACCCGAAACTTCTCAGCTACGAGGCCGGCCCGTCTAACCACTAGGCTATCGACGCCTTGCATTATTTTCTTACTATGTTAACCCTACAAAAAAGATGAATTTGAAGGACTCATGTTCGCGATATTAATCTTAACGCGATAAAGGTGAGGTGATTAATTTTGGTGCAGGATAGAAACTTGCACATTTCAAACTCTGCGCTGAAATAGAGGTAAGTATTTTTTTCCCCACCATCGTAATAAACTGACGGCTTACTCAGTGTGTCAACAGCTACAAAATGTTATTTCTTACCTAAAACGGTGCCACCGCGTCAATTTGTTTAACTTTCCAATGAAAACATATGGGAGTTGTGGGAAACCGCCTTTCAATGTATTAACATCTTTGAGAGTAAGGTCTTCAATCGTTTCATTTTGGAACCGATGATTCTTAAGTCATGAGGAAGACTTTTCGTTTAGTTGAACCTAAACGCTAATGTTATGCATCTAACTATTAACAACAGCTAGCCTCGCGCTGTTTTTGCCTAGTATAACTACCTATAAAAACAAAAATATAGGTAGTTACTATTTCTGAGATACCCTATCTAAGTCTACTTATCTTCGTCGCATCACATAATGAAAAGCTTATAAAATAAAAGCCTTTGTGTTTTATGACTTAATTGCCGTGCAGACAATGTTAACTGTGATAATAACAAATACGTATTAAAGAAGCGTAGCGTTCCCTGCAGTAATAATCGCTCGTATATTTCCATGTTCATTTAATAATAGATAGTAGGTAATTGGCGTCACGAAGCGACGGAATACGGCGACACGTCTGTATGTTCAGAATCAATATTTGTATTTAAATAACCTGTCGAATAATTTAATTACTAATAGCTAACAACAGCCAGGACAGTTAACAACGATGCTTTAACAAAAGTGAGTCGATTATTTCAGTTTAATAATTAAAAGTCACTTTGCAATGTTAAGTAATTTAATCCCTAGTTAAGTCCTGCACATGAAATATTAGGTGCGACTTTCTTTTTGTTTGGTATAGTTTCAAGTCTTTTTATTTTACAAACAGTACAAAACCAACATTACATAGTACCTTTTACATCCTACTAATATTAAAAATGGGGAAAGTTTGTGAGTGTGGATGTTTGTTACTCTTTCAGGCAAAAACTACTGAACGGATTTGGATTTAATTTGGAACACAGATAGTTTATAACGGGGACTAACACATAGGATATTTTTTATTCCGATAACCCCGAATTTGTTGTTAATTTAAATACTACGCGGGCGAAGTCGCGGGCACAGCTAGTTTTATATAAGTATGACAAAGTCGGCAAACAAACGTACGACCCGCCAGATGTTAAGCTGTTTCCTCACCATACCGTCCTGAAAACGGAACAGAGGGTACATAAATTCATACATAGGTGGAGGTTTTATTATGACTATTAAAACGCATAACGACCACAAAATTATTAATAACCCTCCACCACAAAACATCTTCAGCAATCTGCACAAACCCTTTGTAATTAAACACACAACAGTACCAACATAACCCTTCTGATGCGAACAATATACCGTGCATGTTATCTCTTGTGCACGGGTCGTTAGGGCCGGGTATGACTGGTTACATTTATCTTCGCGTCGAAGAAGGGTTGACCGAATCCCGCTGAGTGCTTTTAAACAAATTAGTTTTCCGTTTTATTGCTTCAAAATGTGAGAAGAATCAAATAAATAATATAAATATCCCCAGACTGACATACTAACTGTATGGACCAAACTAAGCAAAGCTTGTACTATGGGTAGCGTACAATGGACTGGGGGCGATCCCAGTGACACCCAGACCTGGGAAAATTACGAAAAGGCTATTTAGAAGTATAATTAAAACAATTTTTCGGAGTTATCTTTCCAATTTCACTTGTTGAACTTATTTGCAATATATTTTGTTTTGTTTATTAACAATTCATTAAACATTATCCTTTAATAGTTTTGTACCTTTAATAAAAATACAATGAAAATTACGGCAGGTCTCGCTACAAATTGATACAATTATTATAATTTGGATACCTACCTCAAATGTCATATTAATTGAAATTATTTTAAAACAATAAAATTACCTGCCTACTTAATAACTGCTAAATTTGATTTCCGGAACATTTAATTCACTGGATATTTTCATTCAAATTTCATAGTACGAATACCACCCACAATGGTGTCCGGGATTATTAATACTTAATGTTGACTTTATAAGCCGGTTGCGCTTGTAATAGCGAAACGTTTACCATCGTTGTTGCAAATAGAAATTGCATTGTTAATTTATTATTATGAAGCAGAATTTTCTCTTTGTTCTATTTCCAGGGAATAAAGAAACAATGTATACCTAACATACTTTTATTTAAGGCCAAAGCGCCCATCTAGCCCGCGAAGTTCAAATTTTTTGAGGTTCTTTAGATTTTTTTCAAAATCTGTCAATAATAGAAGGCACATTTTGTAATTCGCGACAAATACCGTGTGCAGTGCATTAATATACCCAACTTACTCTAAAACATTTTAAGAACGACAGCTATCCAGATAATCTGGCAATTTTTGTATAGTGATTTCCTAGTATCATATCCACCGTGATAATATTTAGAGTAAAATGAATGTATTAATAAACGCACTGCATACTGTGTTTGTCGCAAATTACAAAATGTAATGTATTAAATGTTTTCAGATTGTGGATAAACTATAAAAATACTCGAAAATTTTGAATTTCGCGGGCTAGACAGGCGCCTTCACCTTAAGTTTAAAATTAAGGACATACAATTTATCAATTACTGCCAACCTACACAAAATTCAATTAACATAACTCTAAATTGAAAATTTAAAATCCCCCGATGCGTCCCTTCATCAAATATATACTTTACCTAGTTCTTCCAAATAATTAAGTTAGCGCGGTTTGCGTAGCTCCCGTAGCAGAGTATTTAAATCAGTATTTAGCTCAGTATTCAACAGAAAATCTGTGTAAAAGTATGTCAAAATCTTTTATTTATATTTATATTAATGGCCCCTTACAATTGGGTCAAGCCCAATATGATTCTGCCAATGTCGAGTATTGAATAGCAATAACAAACACAATTAATAACAATACAATACCAAAATGTGACCGTCCATTTTGGAAAACCAAAATGGCCTCTGTGAAAATCTGGTTATGACATTATAATAATTGACATTAGAATAGACAAAGAATCTAAATATTTATGTCACGGAGGTTTCATTCCTAGTAAAATAATATCAATTATGATTCAATTTGATGTAATAACTCTGGGGAGCAGCCCAGGGGAAGAATTTCAACAACGCAATTTTTTTTTTTTTATATTTTTTCTCAATGGCGGAGCAGCGCCCTCTAGAATTATCATTGCGTAATATTCCATGACCATTAACAAAACAAACCAAATTTAACGCATGCGCGTATCCATCATTTGGAACGTGACTTATGGAACGTATTTAGTTGATACACAAATCCCACATAAAAATTCATATCCATTTTTCCAGGATCCGGGAAACTTTTCATATTTATAACTAGCGCCCGCCCCGGCTTCGCACGGGTAAATTACGGTTACATTGTTTTTAGTTTAGGTAAGGATCCCACTTTTTTTTTTAAATCCTACTTCCTACTAATATTATAAACGTGAAAGTTTGTGAGTGTGGATGTATGTATGTATGTATGTATGTTTGTTACTCCTTCACGCAAAAACTACTGAACGGATTTGGATGAAATTTGGAACACAGATAGTTTATAACCGGGATTAACATATAGGATACTTTTTATCCCGATAATCCCGAAATTTTTGTTACGTTAAATACTACGCGGACGAAGTCCGTGGGCACAGCTAGTTATGTTATAAATGTGAAAGTTTGTGAGTGTGGATGTATGTATGTATGTTTGTTACTCCTTCACGCAAAAACTACTGAACGGATTTGGATGAAATTTGGAACACAGATAGTTTATAACCGGGATTAACATATAGGATACTTTTTATCCCGATAATCCCGAAATTTTTGTTACGTTAAATACTACGCGGACGAAGTCCGTGGGCACAGCTAGTATAAAATACAAATTGCCGCCCGCGACTTTGCCCGCGTAGACTTAAGTAAAGTATTCTATGTGTTAATCCAGGTTATAAACTATCTGTGTTCCAAATTTCACCCAAATCCGTTCAGTAGTTTTTGCGTGAAGGAGTAACAAACATACATCCACACTCACAAACTTTCGCTTATATAATACTAGCTGTGCCCACGGACTTCGTCCGCGTAGTATTTAACGTAACAAAAATTTCGGGATTATCGGGATAAAAAGTATCCTATATGTCAATCCCGGTTATAAACTATCTGTGTTCCAAATTTCATCCAAATCTGTTCAGTAGTTTTTGCGTGAAGGAGTAACAAACATACATACATACATACATTCATACATACATCCACACTCACAAACTTTCACATTTATAATATTAGTAGGATTAGTAGAATCTAGCCTATGCCATCCAGGGATAGTGTAAATTCCCAACAGTGAAATAATTTATCAAATCGGTTCAGTAGTTTCGCCCCCGGCCCCCGGCCGCTATGTCCCTGCATTTTAAATCTGTGATATCTTCTAAAATATTCGTTTAAATTACATGCTGTTACGGGCCATATTGATCTATATTAAATGCAAAATTTATTTCAGGTACTTAATTGCATAAGGATCAATTCTGTATTGCTTAAAACAGCTTCCTAAATAAGCCATTATTTTTCGTAAAAAGTAAAGGATTAAAAAATGGTTATTGTGGGATATCCCTAAAAGATAGACATATACCGTCGTGGGCTTTTTTGTAGACCTTTTTAAGGTGTACAAAACTGTAGTACTACTGATCTAACTCGTAGGGTTCAGCTATCAATATAAGCGCAAAAAAAAAATGTTTATATACGACATTACCTGAGAAACCTCTAAAAATATCAGTGTTTCTCTATTATATTATGCATGTATTATACACTAGCTATGCCCGCCGACTTCGTCCGCGCAGTATTTAACGTAATAAAAATTACGGAATTATCGGGATAAAAAGTATCCTATATGTTAATCCCGGTTATAAACTATCTGTGTTCCAAATTTCATTCAAATCCGTTCAGTAGTTTTTGCGTGAAGGAGTAACAAACATGCATACATACATCCACACTCACAAACTTTCGCATTTATAATATTAGGAGGATATAAACCTTCATCTTGAATCACTCTATCTATTAAAAAAGCCGCATCAAATCCGTTCCGAAGTTTTAAAGTTCTAAGCATACATAGGGACATACAGACAGCGGGATGCGACTTTGTTTTATAATATGTAGTGATAGTGATATCGTAAAAAGCCAGTTCAGACTATTACGATCATTTAAAAATATAATCAAGCCAGATCGTTTCAGCCGTTCTCAAGTGATGCAAAGATATTCCAATGATGATCCCAAATTTTGAATGGATTCGAGCCGTGGAAGTTGGCTTTGGCCGTGAATATGGCTTTTTTAACCTATAAAAGACCTGATAATCTTCAAACGGCTGAACCGATTTTCGTGAAACATAGCTAAGTACACTCTCGATCAGAATACCTATCTAACAAAAGAAACAAAATTAAAGTCGGTTCATCAGCTTGGGCGCTACGTTCCCACAGACAGACACACAGATACACATGTTAAACTTAAAACACCCCTCTTTTTTCGTTGGGGGTTAATAAAATAAAAGAACACACAAAGCAAATTTAAATATCACCACTAATTAATGAAAACATCTCTTTACTTTTTTCTGTTATGAATGTTGATATTGGAAAAATAACGAATGATTTGGAGCCAGTGAGCCAGAAGTACTGACAGATTTATTCACCGCGTGTTAATTTCAATACTGATGATGCAGTAGAGCGTGTTATTGCGGTACCAGTATTATACAGATATTTACAAATTGAAATAGTTTTTCTGTTTTTTCTGTTTCACAAAAAAGGGATTCATTAAAGCGTCCGTCTGTCGTTCGTGTCAAATGAGCGAGCGATGTTCGTGTCAATTGCGCGAGCGTAATAAAATGGCACAAGCGAATGATGCAGGCTATTGTGACCCGAGCGAGCGGAGCGAACCGAGTAAATATGTTCTATGACACATTTTATAAAAACGTAAAGAAGTACCTATAAGTACACTTCTGTAATAAATATAATAAACGTCAACATGATAAAATTCTCTCCACATTGAAATAAAACTATTTTACGGATTTTATCGTGTTTATTAACTTTTTTCCCGACGTTCGGTTGCTTTACAGCAGCCATGGTCACGGGGGGACTGTGGTGTTAGACGTCCTGATGTCATAGTTAGTAACTGGGTACCCTCATATTTAGTTGTTGTTTGTCGGGAACATAAAGTTAATAAACGCGATAAAATCCGTAAAACAGTTTTATTTCAATGTGTAGTATTCGCGTAAATATAAGAAAACAAAATTCTCTCCATCCAAAGGTTGTCTGGAAGAGATTGCAGTGTGCTATAAAACTTTATTATTATGTTCCTTAAATTTTGTCAAAGTCTAATTCTGGTGTAGGTAC
Source organism: Notodonta ziczac (assembly GCA_918843915.1). Classification (NCBI taxonomy): domain Eukaryota; kingdom Metazoa; phylum Arthropoda; class Insecta; order Lepidoptera; family Notodontidae; genus Notodonta; species Notodonta ziczac. Next base: position 4,615,655 of record OU974060.1, on the reverse strand, counting down.
AATAAAAAGCTATACTATTCTATTCTCCTATAAATTGACAGGCTCTATTTATGGAATTAAGGTGAAGGCGCCTGTCTAGCCCGCGACATTCAAAATTTTCGAGTATTTTTATAGTTTATCCAAAATCTGAAAACATTTAAGACAACATTTTGTGATTTGCGACAAACACAGTATGCAGTGCGTTTATTAATATATTTATTTTACTCTAAATATTATCACGGTGGACATGATACTAGTTAATCACTAAATATACAAAAATTGCCAGATTATCTGGATAGCTGTCGTTCTTGAAAATGTTTTACAGCAAGTTGGATATATTAATAAATGCACTGCACACGGTCTTTGTCGCGAATTACAAAATGTGCCTTTTATTATTGTCAGATTTTGAAAAAAATCTAAAAAACCTCAAAAAATTGACCTTCGCGCTCTAGATGGGCGCTTTAGCCTTAAGGGATAGTACCAAATCCGGCAATTACTACTACATTTTTAAAATGGTCAGATAAATATGAGTGGCAACACAACACAGAGCGTTGAGTTGTAAGGGAGCGAGCGGATCCCATCACAAAAGCGGCAATATTGCCCATTGACGTTAATACCTACTTGACCGGAGATTAGAGGCCCTACAGTAGCCAGACCCACGCAAATTGACACGAGACATTGTGCAGGAGCATTATGGGGCAAATGGAAGGAATCTCATAAAAACGAAACGAAAATTCACTGAAAATAAAACGGTAAGTATGTCTTGGAGGAATTCTTGATACACCGGGAGACCAACAAACAATGGCTATTAACTTCTTGAGGGTACTTATATAATAAAATGGAGGCTTTTTCATAAAAGGGGAAGCTTAATTAAACCAGAAGCTATTCTCAAATTACTCTAATACCCCCTTATTAATAAACGTGGTCTACCGGTTATATTTTTTTGGGACTGGTCCCGCCACATATTCCCACCACTGTAACTCCTGTAAACCAGGATCGACAATGGTGGTGAATAATGATGTCGACGTTTGACCCTCGATGAGTCCCGGGGAAAAGTTAAATTGTCTTGGAACCCGCACGAATTTAATCTAAATAAATAATAGGAGGAGTTGGAAAAAAATCTCGATCTCCGGTGCAAAGCGGGAGACAAAAATAGCTGGTATGGGCTGATTGCCATAGAAATAAGACTGTTACTTACAGCTGATTGAATACCAGCTGTAAGGCACCATGGAACATAATTAAACTAATTGGACCTAAACTTGTGAGCTGGTTATACTTGATTCCAATAATAGGTATGGCAAAAGCGCTTGAACGCACGGAAATTGTCACTGGTGGTCTAGCGCGGTCGTCTAGGGTTGTATAATTACAACATGCTTTGTCTTCTTCGTTCGAATGTCAAATCACTGATGTCAGAAAGAGATAATTCAGTGTGTAACTATTCACCCGCTAGACCACGTGTATTAATAAGGGGGCTAGATTATATAATCTACACAGTTCTGCCCACCGACTGATTGGCGCAGTGGTGCGAGCGTAGGCCGCTCTGCTCACTACACCGGATGATTGCGGGTTCGATTCCCGTCAGGGTTAATTTCGGAAATGGCCTTTTCGTAATTTGCTCTGGTCTGGGTATCACTCGGGTCACCCCCAGTCCATTGTACGGTACTCATAACACAAGCGTTGCTTAATTTCGGACCATACAGTTGGTGTGTCCCTCTGGCGATATTTATTATTAAAAATAACCGACAATCTTCTAACGTCTACATACGGAATCAAAGCCTTCGGGCGGTGTTCTAAAAACAATAATCCCTTTTACGTTCCAATTCGGCTTGAATAAAAAAAAGAAATTTACATTCAATTCCGAAGTGAAATCCGTGTTCCTATCGGAATTTCCACAATCAAGATTGCTTAAGCAAATCTGAACACACGTATCACCTTTGAACTCTAGCAATTCTACAGATTCCCTTTGTTAGCCCTCACTCGACCGTTGAACCTGCAATCAGACCAAACAGTTAGCAATCGAACAAGTTCTCTATCAAATAAAAACACAGAAAAGTCCATCCGAAGTTTCTAATTAAACCATTGTCTATTTTCGTGTTGGGCCACAGCTGAAAGGCGAAATTACTGAAATGGACGATGTATCCGACGTTGTTCAGATCAGAATGAGACAATCAGTGTTTGATTATTATTTTTCACCAATTGTCATTTCTATTTACAGTATTAATGGACTTGTGGCAACAAAATCAGAAGATGGTGTAACAAAAATGATTGAATTTAAAAATAACTAGCTAGCTTTGTTGACTATTTACAAATTTCATTAAGATGTATTAAATATACAAACCTTCTGGAAGAATTGGTTTAAAATATGGTGAAAACCACATAAAAATCAATTGCAAAGTTTAGAAGAACAAAGTGGGCAAACAAACAGACCCCGACAGCGACTTTGTTCGATACTATGTATGTAGAGATCAAGTGATGGACATTCATAAATAATTCTAGATGGAAGCAACGTTAATCTAAATATATATAACTCAAAGGTGACTGACTGACTGAGTGACTGACTGACTAACATAGTGATCTATCAACGCACAGCCCAAACCAATGGACGGATAGGGCTGAAATTTGGCATTCAGGTAGATTTTATGACGTAGGCCTCCGCTAAGAAAGCATTTTGATTAATTCTACGCCCAAGGGGATAAAATAGGGGATGAAAGTTTGTATGAAACATTGTCAATTAAATTCCACGCGGACAAAGTCGCGGGCACAGCTAGTTAAATAATAAATAGAAAATATACATGAGGCAGGGCTGTTAGTAAGGATAGCAGCATCTGGGTATGTTTGTAAATAAAACGAAATTGAAAAAGAGAGACTGCGACAAAAGAGCTCTTAATAAATTGTAGCCACATGTGGCTTCGACAGTGCGTCAAACGAAGCATCGACAGCGACAAAACCAGACAGAAATGATAATAATTGAAGAGTCTATAAAGATAGAATAGGCTCTCGTTTAGTTCATTTGTGTCTTATTTCTTTGTAACATAATTATCATTATTAAAATAAAAGTAAAGTGACAGTTTCATTCAATGTTAGTCATAGATTCTGATGAAACGCGGAACTAAGATGAGGCGAATTTAAATCTTATATTTATTTTGTTTTTTTATACTGTCTAAATTATTGCGGCTTCCAAGACAATTTAACTGGCCAAAGATCAAATCTTAGCTTCCATGGGAAGCTGCTGTAAATCCTACTGTACAAGAGTAAAAAGTAGTGAAAGTGTGTGGCGGGTAGGCCAAGATTCCAAAAAATAGGAGTTACGTTTTATCTTCATGAAGCTCCAAAAGAAATAAGATTAGTCGACTCAGGTAAAAGCTAGATAAAAAATGACTCTTTACCGCTCACAAAAGGGTTTTTTCTTGTTGTAATTTAATTAAGGTGCGCTGTGGGCGGGCGGTGCCTGTATCCTATTTGATCCGGCAGCCCGCCCAAACAACCCTAATTGGTCTACCTTTTGAATCGTTGAAATTGGAGATTGCTGATTTTTAAATTAAGTTTTGTATAGATTATACTAGTAATTGGGAATATTGACTATGTAGGGAAATTTTGGAATGTGGTCAAAAAAGGCACTTCCACACCTATCGATAAAGAAGTGGAAAAATCAATGGAATAAAGGAGTGGAAAAATCAATGGAATTAAGAAGTGGAAAAATCAATGTAATAAAGGAGTGGAAAAATCAATGGAATTAAGAAGTGGAAAAATCAATGTAATAAAGGAGTGGAAAAATCAATGGAATTAAGAAGTGGAAGAATCAATGGAATAAAGGAGTGGAAAAATCTTTACTGGTAGCGAGCCGTTAGCTTTGAATATTTTGTATTGACAAATCTTCACTTCAGAACAGGTAAGCTAGCACCTATTACAATCTATATTAAATAAAAAAATGTCTAGCTATATTCGCTGCTTAGTAAGCAGTTTCTTTTAAATCGGGTTTTGTTACCACGGCTTAAACATGTCTTAGCGATGATTCACATGGTGAACCTGGTACCCTTAATTTCTATAAATAATTCCGTATCCAGATGTCAAATACGGTCATTATCCGTCAAAAATTAATATATATTTTAACGATGTCCACCTCTTCGTGAGAATGACCGCTTAGGCGATATTCACACGGGTAACACAACTTTTATTCATACATTTTAAGTGTATGTGGTGGTCGACTAGAACTGTAAAGTGAGAGTAGGTATGCACACCTCATTCAACCAGCTTTCGAATTTAAATACCTAAATCTTAGTGAGATTTTGTTAGCTTTGCTACTGAATTTTTAGTGACAATTTGCCCGCTCACACTGTTCACCGCTGTTCCGGAGAATATACACCATGAGTTGATTAAGTTTCTTGCCGGATAATCTCAGTGGAAGCAGTATTCCGAGCGGCCGGTAGAATCTGACTATTCAAAAGTGCTTTGTTGGCTAACAGGAATAGAAAAAGTTTGATAAAAATTTTTGAGTTCTTGATTATTTATCTGACTATATATAACTCAAAGGTGACTGACTGACTGACTGATTGACTAACTGACATAGTGATCTATCAACGCACAGCCCAAACCACTGGACGGATCGGGCTGAAATTTGGCATGAAGGTAGATGTTATGACGTAGGCATCCGGTAAGAAAGGATTTTGATTAATTCTACCCCCAAGGGGATAAATAGGGGATGAAAGTTTGTATGAAACTTTGTCAATTTTAAACCGATCAGGCTGAGACTTTACATGCATAAAGATACTATGATGTATACATCCCCTAAGAAAGGATCAAAATTCCACGCGGACGAAGTAGCGGGCACAGCTAGTTAAGTATATATTTTTGAATGTGGTCATCATAAATGTATGGAAAAGCGTAGTCATCGTCATCGTGTGATTGTAGTTACGTCACATATCTGTTTTTCTCCACTCCATAACCTTGGTTAACGTGTCGCTAGCGAGCCAATGCATTTAAATGTCCGCATTTGGAGTCCGCACCCACAAGTGTTGTAAACGTAACTTAACTCAGTTAAGCCGGCTGCCAGAAATTTGGTTAACCATTAAGTAGGTATGTGTTATCGTTTTATCCTCGGGTAATTAGCACTGGATATCGTTAGGGGATGCTTACATATACTGATAGAGATACTGAAGGCCTAATCCCCTTTATAATAAACGTGGTTTTGTGGTCATATAGTTATACCATGCTTTGTCTTCTTCTTTCGAATGTTAAATTACTGAAGACAGAGAGAGATGGTTCGGTGTGTAACAATTCGCCCTCTAATCCACGTTTACTTATTAATAAGGGAGAAAAGGTTTGAGTAATTTTCGTGCAGGTTAATAGAAATATGAATTTATATCATACACTAGCTGAGCCCGCGACTTCGCCCGCGTGGAATTTAACTTAACAAAAAGCCCGCTCCCGCGTTCTGAGCCCGCGTGACCGGACCCATTTTTTTAATTTTGTTGTTCTAAAATAAAAGTCGCATAAGTTCCTGCTTATAACAACAGCTATCTACCAGTGAAAGTCTCGTTAAAATCGGTCCAGCCATTTCGGAGATGCTCTTTGATTTCATGTGTTTTTATTTTTTTACGCGGAACCCTAATGTTTTTCAAAAATTTAAGTAGCCTAAGTTACTCCTTAAAACATCAGCTATCTGCCAGTGAAAGCCTGCCGTCAAAATCGGTTCAGCCATTTCGAAGATTACCCGTAACAAACACACAGACAGACAGACAGACAGACAGACAGACAGATAGACAGACAGACAATTTTTTTTTAAATCGCGTTTTTGTTATAGGTGTCGTATGTACTTTCATATGCATTTAGTGAAAAGGCGTTATTTTGATATTACAAACAGACTCTCCAATTTTATTTATTTGTATAGTATAATTGCTATACAAACAAGTATTTTTTACCTTAAATGTACTCCGATCCGGTGGTAGATTTACCCTCGCCATCTCTCCTGGCAGCGGCCCAAGCCGAGGTCGTGTCCCTTGTGGCGCCCTTGAGCTAGCTGCCCCCTGCCCCTATGGCTGGACCGCACTTGCGCTCGCCCTCTGTCCGGGTGAAGTTGTTATGGCCACTCTGGCCAACAAATAGTCCAGATCAAAAAAAAAAAACCTTAAATGTAGCCACAAAAATGGTGGTAAAATATTTATGAATGAAATATGTTTATCTGTGCAGAAATAGCGTAATGAATTTATGGGTCCCTTTTTTCAGTACCCACCCCACATAACGGTTTTTACGGCTTTTTAAACATTTAATTCACGAATATAAACCAATCTAATGACGCAATTTACTCGGTTAACACCGAAACAAAGAGCCAATGTAAAAATAAACTCGCCAAATTTTAACCTGTTCTCGAAAATGTTGGTTTTTAATTAAGAGTCACAAATACAGATGAAAATCAACTTTCTAACAATAAGTCTAAAGTCGAAAAAGGTTTGGTTGTCTTGTTTCCTTTCACTTTAAGAGTTTATATCGATTGGACCCTATGAAGTGATTACGGAAGATTATTCCCATATCGGTGGTTTGTGAGGCATTGTAAACAAAGTGATGGAAATAAATAACAGACAAGAAACGATAGCTGAATAATATTGTGGGTGGATTTCAGGCCTGTAAATAAAAATATCATAAAAATAACGTTCAATCAAGTTCGCCTCGGTTGGAACTTGGATGGGAGACCCAATTTTAACATCTCCCTCCTCCGTGCTTCGGAGGGTACGTTAAGCTGTTGATTCCGGTTGTTGTTCTATGATCTTTGACACGGGACTTTGACATGTCGATCCTGGCTTACAGGAGTTATAGGACATTCATTGTGAGCTGTCAATTCGCACATTCTGTCATTTCTTTTCAGGGTGTTATTTTTTATGTTTATAACAAAGTGGGCTTACAAGCGTTCGACCCGCATGTTGTTAAGCAGTTACCCCCCCCCCACTACAATAGGGGAAGTACGGAACCCAAAAAAAAGACTAGAATAATTCTTCGCCTTAATACATGGAGCCAATACTCATCATTTCACTCGCCGCTTCCAAATTGCCTCCATACATAACGTTCTCGAGGACTGATCCTCGAATTTACGGCACTTGCGACCTTACAGTGTAATCGATTTTTGTATCGCCTGGCCTCAGCCGCGAGTGATTGATTTATACAAGTAAATAGGTCATGTCGTTAATAAACAAATTCACAACTGAAATTTAGAGTATTACTAACATCATTTGTTTATTTATTTATGAAATAATTAGCACAGTCAGCGACCAATTACACTCACTAATAAAATGTAAAAAATAACAAAAATAGGAAAATAATAACAAAATATAAACAAATTAAAATCACTACATAGTATAAAACAAAGTCACTTCCCGCTGTCTGCCCCTGTGTATGCTTAGATCTTTAAAACTACGCAACGGATTTTGATGCGGTTTTTTTAATAGATAGAGTGATTCAAGAGGAAGGTGTATATGTATTATACATGCATAATATGGTAGAGAAACACTGATAATTTTGGAGCCATGCGAAGCCGGGGCGGGTCTCTAATAAAGATATAAAGATTGTCCGCATTCATGTTTCTTTCTTGGAAATCTTCAGCCAATCACCCGAAAACAAATCACAAGTGCGATTGGAATCCAGGAGGTGATTGAGAGCGATGAGGGTGCGAGGTGCTGGGTAGTGGCAAGAGGGCACGACCAACATTCTGAGCTTCCTGTTACGGGTAGGTATATTTTTTACGGCAAACATTCGAGCCAGTTCATTGTGGGTGTTGGTTGCGTCTATAATTCCGCGGAAACTAAACAACTACATTTGTTCTATGACTTTTTATATCATCATGTTAATTCACAACTCTTTCATACAAAAACAATAATATCTAAGATCGACGCTCTACCCAAGAGTACAACCGGCCTGATGTTAAGCAGTTTATAGCTTGCAGATATGTTTGTATGTTTGTTACTCAATGACGCAAAAACGGCTGAACAGTTTTGGATGAAATTGTGCACACAGATAGAGTACCTTTGATACTTTACGTGGGCAAAGCCGCGGGCAGAAACTAATATAAATTAAGAGCGAGAAATTGTCAAAAATAACACCCCTATTGGGTCGGGTGTTTAATAAACAACATTATCTCCTTTATATCTTTAGGCTTAGTTATAATACAGCCAATTTACCGGCAATCATTCGTAATCCCTATAGAATACCCGTACACCGATTGCTATAATATTAACTGGCCAATATAATGGCTAATACAGCAGTAAGCCAGTTTGGACGGGGTCAAGGAGCAGAAATCAGGTCGCATTATGCTATTAATCGATCACAACGATTATTGGTTGAGGGAATTAAATGAGCATCGTGTCGTACTAGTTTTGAAACAATATTTATTTATCAGGATTCATAAATTAACAAACATTTTAGGTTTTAAGTTTTTTTTTATTTCTGATAAGAACGTACTCACTTATAAGCAGTGATAGCATTGATAGCAATTTTTTTCTTGTAACAGTGATAGCCGATCTGTTATGCACGCGTCTTGTGATGCACCAGGTCACGGGTTCAAACCCTAGGTTGTACATCTGGGATTTTTTTAATTTAATTTTATTATGTAGGAAATATTTCAGTCCTGTTCGCGGCACAGATATTTGCTTGCATTGCAAATTTTTCAGCCCTTGCAGTTTCCAAAAACACGTTCCATTTCACGATACACTGCGATTGTTGTGCATCGTGCAGTAATTTGTTTACCGGCCACGTGAACCGGAACGCCCGCTCTGACGCGACCTGATTCTAGCTCCCTAACCCCACGTCGAACCCTCACCCCTTCATGACTAGTCAACTGCTGTGAGCTTTGAACTACAAGCGATCGAACATATTGTGAAGAACCTGTAAAAACTTGCTGGTTCTGTCTTGTCGCACCATAGACTTTATAGTTTTATGCAAGAAGCTTATAGTTTTATGTATAAAATTCTGGGTTTTATGTGTCGTACAGCACAGACTACCTATAATTTTTGGTTTTTGTTTTAATTTTATGTTTATTTATAGTTTTGGGTACGAGCCTTTTTGGTCTTAATTTAATTTAGTCTTATTTTAGTTTTATTTGTGGTTTGCGCCCGTGAAATCGCCAAACAGGCCCAATGGAAGATCAGCGCTGGTTCTTGTCAACCAGCACATGCTGAATTGGGTCCGATTGCGGCGAGCAGAATTTGAAATATTTTTTTATTAACTTAAGTATATTCTTTTATTTATTTTTTGTGCTAGTCACTTGAAAGTTTTTCTTTATTTCTGTATGAAGATTATTTAAATACTAATATTTATTATACCTACTATTTTTTACACGCGCATCCATGGTTGGGCGAAAAGTAAATTGAAAATTATTATTTCGTAACATAACTGACCTCAACCATGCGTTCTGTTGATTTTGCGTGTGCGTCCGTCCAAATAACCATTATACTCATCTTCGCATTTATAAAATAAAGTGAGGTTTCCTTTAATATAACACCTACAGAAGCTCAGTATAAAAATAGCCAATACAGCCTACAAAACGTGTTTAACTTTTATAAGATTGATTAATTTAATTATAATTATTATATATAATAATTATAATATAAGTAATTAAAATCACTATTTAAATAAGAGTTATGTTTATAACTAACCCAAATATTCTGGTCTCACAGAACAACTCTAGTAAGTAGATAGATATGCCTACTTTTGTTGATTAGGTTTGTTTTTTTCTGATAACCAACAAAACCAATCTAACCAAAAATATATTATAATTTCCTTATTTTAATTGGAGGAGTTATCCACTTCCCTCCCTTACAAAGCGGGTGACAAACATTACTGTATGGATATGGGCTAAATTGCCAAAGAAGCAAGAGCAAGACTGTGACAACTGATTGAAGACCAGTTGTAATGCGCCACGGATCGTTATTAGACTAATTGGACTTAAACTCGTGAGCTGATTACACTTCATTCCAATAATAGGTTTGGCAAAAACGCTTGAACGCACGGAAATCGTCCCTAGTTTCCACAAGGTCCGTGTCATAAACTGCTCCAGATGTTTTATATGTTTCAGTTAACGACTTATGGTGTACTGGTGATAGAGTATTAATTGTCTACCGGGCTACCCAAATAGATCACTCAAAATTGTCAATCCATACGACCGCTTGATGCAAGTGGTTCGAGCGTAGGCCGCTCGGCTCACTACACCGGGTGGTTGCGGGTTCGATTCCCGTCAGGGTGAATTTCGGAAATGGCCTTTTCGTAATTTGCTCTAGTCTGGGTGTCACTGAGATCGCCAGCAGTCTATTTTACGGTACCCAAATTACAAGCGTTGCTTAGTTTGGGACCATACAGTTTGTGTGTTCGTCTGGCGATATTTATTTATACCACACTGGCAATGTAATATGTTACTACTTCAAATAAATGCCGCACGAAGCAGTAAATATCTCAGGTCTTCACCATTTCAGTAGCACGCCCCGTTGGAAATAATAAATGAAGTAATTCTGAAAACAGGCGGCCATTAAGTACAGATCTGTAACGAATTGAGCCATCGCGCACAACGTCTTGGCTTCAGATGTTTTGCCACTAAACATATTAATAAAATCGTTACTAGGTATACTAAAAGCTTTGCAGCAATAAAGGGCCTAGAATATGTAGAGACGCTTCAGTATTTTTTTTGGTTGGTAACTAAAAGGGTTCTTAAGTTTGTACCTAGAATAGAAATAAAGTTGATGGGGAATCGCTTGTTTTAAGGTTAAGAGGTGGATTGTGGGCGTCCAATTTACGTTGCTACCTTTTAGGGCGTGAGATTAATAAATAAATAAAATGAGTTTAATAATTTAAATTTGAATTATTATAATTTATTAATATGTTGCTCCAAAAATCATTAATTTAATCTTAGCACATTCATAATTTGTTTTTATTATAATTAATTTAACCTTTGCACATGAATGTTCTTTTAAATTAATATATTTTTTGCACACTAAACAAGGTTAAAGTTTATTAATGAATACCTTTTTTCATAACATCTATTTTTATTCGATTGATATAAACTAATCTTCCATTAACAATAATCTATTTTCAGAATCTAATTTTAAATTACCTATTCACGTCAGGCGGGTTTAGCATAATGATTTATTAGTTTAATTTGAAGAGCCCTAGTTTCCAACTTGTCATGATATTCAATAGAATGATAAGGCGCCCTTTTTGACGACATTGTGTTGATCTTCAAATGACTTCGAAAGTAAGCGGCGACCTGTGTCCATGCCATTTAAAGAAACGGACCGGTAAATATTATTTTTAGTATGTCTATCAACCATTTTGTAATTACAGCAATGATTTATTTATTGCCTCGCATTGGTTCTAAAAATATATTTTCGATAATTACTAAACGATTAGAGGTACTTAACAATACTAAAAGGTAATTCCAAAAAATATTTTTTTTGTCGTATACCTATTATTCTCAGAGTAGGTTCAAAATAAAACTGTAGGGCACCAATTTTTTAACTGGTGTAGAACCACGCTGTAGCTGACTACAGCTCATATACCTACAGGCTAGATCGATCAGAGTAGTACCACCCTCTCACAGAAGATCTTCGTAAAGTAGCTACTTATACTAGCTGCGTTTCGTACGATGAGTGAGAGAGCGGAAGACCCCCCCCCCAGTGAGACAGTTTAGGCTAGAGATCAAATTAAATTATAAAATTATTGCTCTTGAAATAAAACTATTTTTACGGATTATATCGCGTTTATTTTTACTTTTTATGTTCCCGACGTTTCGGTTGCTTTACAGCAACCGTGGTCACGGGGGGACTGAGGTGTTAGACGTCCTGATGTCATAGTTAAAAACTGGGTACCCTCAAAATTTTGTCAAAAGCAACCGAAACGTCGGGAACATAAAAAGTAAAAATAAACGCGATATAATCCGTAAAAATAGTTTTATTTCAATGTGTAGTATTCGCGTAAATATAAGAAATCAAAATTATTGCTATGTTTGTAAGAAAACTCTGTAAGAAAGCTCTCCCTCTGTCCCAGTCCCCTACATGTCCGCATCGTGCAAGCAAAGCCATTGTTTTGCAAGTATCTATATAAGCAACGGTAACGCTTCACATCAGGCAGCGTAGAGAGTGTTTGCCAACTTTGTTATTATTTAAAAATATTTTCACGAACTAGTCTAAAATATGTTATTGGCCCGATCGGTATTTGGAAGTGCAAAATTCAATTAAAATACCCACCTCCGCGCTGTACAGTAAGCAGTGGATTCAGTTTTACTGACTGAAGCTGAACTAAGAGAGTTTGAAAAACTTTTTATTAAAAAATTGCGCTATTATTGGTAGTGTACCAACACCTGAGACTGGATTCTAAGATCAATGATATTATTAATACTATATCGCCGGCAACGAGGAGCGATACAATATGGTAATAATGTTGGAGTTCAAGTCGGTCACCGCGAGGCTCATTAACATTTGTTGTTTATACGGTGTCGGAAAACGTAATGTCAATCACTACATAGTATAAAACAAAGTCGCTTTCCGCTGTCTGTCTGTCCCTATGTATGCTTATATCTTTAAAATTACGCAACGGATTTTGATACGGTTTTTTAATAGATAGAGTGATTCAAGAGGTTTATAATGTATAATACATGCATTATATAGTAGAGAAACACTTTAGTATTAGCACTGCACCCGTGCGAAGCCGGGGCGGTTCGCTAGTTAAAATAAATAAAAGCGCCAATTTTTCAATCTGCTCATTTAACAGAATACTCATTTTCGTATCGTTTCTCGTTGGCCATAGTATAGGTACCAAATCTAATGGTAAGCAGATACCGTAGTCTACGGATATTTGCAATACGGAAGGCATACCTCAAACGTTGCCGGCCTGAAAAGGAGTTGGACAGAGGGGGAGTAATTTTCTTACAAACAAAGCAATAATTTCATAATTTCATTTGAACTCTAGCCTAAACTGTCTCAAGACATGAAAGATACAATATTCTTCGACAAATCGAATCAGTCGGACAAGTTATACCTGCTCACTTTACAGGGTGTTTCAAATTTTCAAAATTCCTTGAAGTTTACATGAGTATCGGGCATATAATAATAAAATGGCATAAATATTTTTACTCGACAATAAAAAAAAAACTAGATGATACAATGAAATATTTTCACAATGCCAACCTGTTTATTGAATATTAATGGGTCCCATTCGTAAACGCAGCTTACACTGTTTTCTAGGCCCTTGGAACAGTCCAAAGTTCTAACTTAGAACACAGTCTATGGCCGCAACACAAAAGTAATAAATATTCAAATGCCCATAACTTAGAAAATAATGATATTACTATATATTATAAATGCGAAAGTTTGTGAGTGTAGATGTATGTTTGTTACTCTTTCACGCAAAAACTACTGAACTGTTTTGGATAAAATTTGGAACTCAGATAGTTTATAACCGGGATTAACACATAGGATACTTTTTATCCCGATAATCCCGAAACTTTTGTCAAGTTAAATACTACGCGGACGAAGTCGGCGGGCACAGCTAGTAGTTACATAAATATTAATAGTATGACTTCTCTTGGCATCTTCATTCAGCTACCGTATATTATTTATTCCTTCATTTTTAACCGACTTCAAAAAAGGGGGAGGTTCTTTGTTCGTCTGCATGTATTTTTATAGGAATATTCACCGATAACTCCCTCAATTGTGGACCGATTTTGAAAACTCTGGTGGTCCCATAGAATTTTTTTCAAAATTGGTCCAGTAGTTGGAGAGATATGAACGATTTACTGTCACCAGGAATTCAATAAGAACGTAGTTTACCACTACAAATCATTATAAATCATGATTAATTTTGTTATAAAAATATTTTTATTTCGAACGTTTTAAACATCCTGTAGTTATGTTTCCTTTGCATTGCGGATCAGGGTAGATTGGACTGTCTCCGTTGAATCAAAAAGTTAATACACGTAAATCCCTGTGATTTAGCGAACCAACTGACAGAGCAGATTATTGACGTCTCTCGAGGGATTGTCTTTTTGGCCATTTTTTTCCTCTTTAGAATCAATTGGGATCTAAAATAAATACTAGGTGGAACAAAAAGGGTATACTATTTTTTTGCAGTTTTACTTTGTAAATCTAAAACAATCGGCTCTGTGGGACAGTTGAATTACTAAAAGTTTTGTAGACTTGTGAAATTTGTCAACAGCTGTATCCCTATAACACCTTTTATTTTTCAAATTTCCTTCAAAGCTGATAGTTTTAAAATTACAAAGTTAACTTTTGAAAGAAAAGGTATACCCTTTCTGTTTCAACCTGTATATACACGGCTCCACTGAAGACTTCTGAAAACACATCTTCTTGGTAAGGACACAATTTATAATTTATTTTATCATACCAATATTTGGTGTTTTAGACCGTAGATTTTCTTCCTTTATCAAAGCCGTAGATGGGTTTGTTAAACTTATAAACCCTATTGATTCTAAAAGGAAAATATAATTGAACCCTCGTAATACATCGATTAATACACGTAATCAAATATTGACTTTATACTATTTATTGGGTGAGTAGATATTTCTATGTGAAATGAAATTAAAAATAATTTATTTCCAAAGTACACATGGTGTTACAAAGGTGATAAGTAATAAGACAAAGTTGTACTAAGTGATAGTATTTCAATTTTACCATTGTCTGTGGATGTCAAACGAGGCCTAGCCTGTATCGTGAGGTCCGTAGAAAAGGTTTACCAACAGTTTTACCGGTCGGCAGAAAATATGTTGTCAAGTAAAGATAGGACGTTTTGTCTCTAAAATGTATAACTATGTAATGTAATTTAGTTCCTCAGGTGACTGACTACTTACAAAGGATATGAGCGTGAGTGACACAACAAACCTAATCAAAATGAATTTTAACGAAAATATTGTCATACCCTAAATAAAGACCTTATCCCAAACGGCAAAATGATCTTTAATTTCTTTGTTAATTTAGATTGAAAAACTTTGTTGAGAACTGGAAATGTCGGACGTGAACGAATAAAGTAGGTAACTTGGGTCAGTTTTGATTGAAATTCTAAACTTTTTGACTGAAAAATAACAAATTTGTTTTCGTTTAATTTCAATGTTGCTAAATGCGCAGTTGAAAGTTAAAATAGCGCCCTGTTTACACTGACGCAATACTCGTATAATATTTGTATGGGTTTATGTAACTTTCTAATAAATAAATAAAATAATAAAAGACAACCGCATGAATCAACAAGAGTATTCCGTCAGTGTAAACGAGGATTAATAAATTAAATAAAACAGATTTAAGATCAGATCGTATACTAGATATCTGTGCATATTACCCAAAAATTAAATAATTATCTTACCCCACATGTCGCTTAGTCCCGCGCTCCTGTCTTAATTCCCACCGTCTCGGCGCTTATGCAGGTAATGAGTAGTTATAAATTGCTACCGAAACTACGTTAAGACTAGAAAGTGTGTGACTGTGTCAAAGTATTTTCTCCGAAATACTGATGATGCTGCTATTTCATTTCTCATTAGATTAATTGCGTAAATGTATCCAAACAGAACTGAAAACAATCAATAATAGTGGGTTTATTTGTTGTTTGCCCTATAAATACAACACAATAAAACGAAACAAAAACTTAACCTAATTAAATGAACATTCATTGACTACTTTCAACAGCAATAGTAATTAAGAGTTTAATTTATTTCATTGCTCTCCAAACGATCAATTAGTGAGACGTGCTTTCCGCTAATGACTCGTTCTGTTAATTATTTGTCGTGATAAAATAAGTTTTTTAATTAATTTAATTGCGATACCTTTTTGGATATTTGGTGGATTGATTGTTGTAAAAAAATACAATCATACTTTTTTTAAGTTAAATAATAAATCAGTTTGACACTCGTGTGCTTTTATGGGTTCTTATAGCCGATGTTATCGAAATAATACGAGCAAAAATTATCGCAAGGTGGCGCTAGGGAGTGGGATAATATTGACACTTATTGACATTTCTGATTCTCTCTTTCTTTCTCTCTCTGATCATTTTTATTTCAAGGGCCCATAAGGTCAGCCCAGTCCAATCAAGCGACATCGAGTGGGCTCAATATTAATTGCTCTCAATACCCGATATGACATAAAACCCCTGCGAATAAGCAAATAACAAATATGGCTATTATGCTATGATATATCAAATTCCCGTTTATTTAAAGGGTATTTTTTATTCAACATTTACTTTTGAATATAAATAAACTTCCAACTATTCAAAGCCAAATAATCTCTTTTAAGCCTAATAGAAAATCGCTGTCCTATTCAGAACTAGGCGGTCGGTAGGCCTATCTTTACAGCTAGGATAAGCCCCGGTCCCGGCGTTTCCGGATCCGCCAACATCGTTGCCACTCAGACTGCGACGCCCTCTGTACAAGGGAAATGGAAACGTCAGCAGAAATAGAAAAGTTAGTCTCTAGGAAACATTTAGTTAGAATTTTATTTCTGAAGAGACGGCAATTTCGCTGCCAATTTCTTTTTTACGGGTAAAGATGGATATTTATTTCAGATGGAACAGAATGTTTATGTTTAGACGCTCGTTTACAAGACTATTTCCTTTTCTCGGTTAAGTCGCTTGCAGACTATGCGTAGTATATAGCCCACGTACTAATCATTCGTGGTAACATACTCACATAAGCGACTGCGGATCTTGTCTGCAAGCACCTTAATTGCCATCGGTTGTGAAACCTATGAAGATGACAATTTGTGTAAACCTTATGTAGTTTTACTTAGTGTAATGAGATTTGATATCATAATACAAAATTAAAGTTCCTTCCTATAAGACAAACTTAGGTACATTGACTTAGGTACTTAAACCACTTTTTAATTCATGAGCTTTTCATTCTATAAATTAAAAACTTTATAAATATAACTTTTACTAAATGGTGTATAATCCATCTAAAACAATAATGTTCACTGTTAAAGTTTCCCCATTTGACGGAGTCTCGGAAGATCCCCGTTAACTCAGCTAGTAAGGGGTAACGGGATGCGGCGAAGAGGAAAATCGCTTTTGACTAGTCGCTTATGTGTAGTGGGTAGGTAGATAGTGTTAGAATATTGCAATAAGTTCGTCGCTTATTACGTCTGGACCCACCCAATAACTTTGGCGATGTAGGTACAATGCAGTAGGTACATAATAACAGTGAAAATTTATAAATACTAAGCAATCTTTGGCCCCATTTAAAATGTTGAGAACGACATTATAATATACAACTAGCTGTGCCCGCGACTTCGTCCGCGTGGAATTTAATTGACAAAGTTTCACACAAACTTTCATCCCCTATTTTATCCCCTTGGGGGTAGAATTAATCAAAATCCTTTCTTAGCGGATTCCTACGTCATAACATCTACCTGCATGCCACATTTAGTCCGATCCGTCCAGTGGTTTGGGATGTGCGTTGATAGATCACTATGTCAGTCAGTCAGTCACCTTTGAGTTATATATATTTAGATGTCTCCGGTAATCGACTGTAAAAACTTTAAGGGGGTATATTATGCTCGATTTCATCAATAAAATTGTTATATATATTAAAAGGAGTATAAACCCAACCACCCTTAAAGGTAGTAGAGCCAAGCTGTAGCCAATTGACTACAGCACATATACGACTGGCTCGACCTAGGTAGTACTATCCTCTCACAAAATATCAGCGTAAAGTAGCTGTAATAGCTGCGATTCGTACGTTAAGTAAGAGAGCTGGAAGCCCAACTCCCTCTCTTCGACTTCTTTTGTCCTACGCCCCGGTTGGCGACGTGTGAGCAGTGGGTTTGATATTGTAATGTAAGCATCTCCTAAGCTATGGCAACTGATCAATATTAGGGGGGGAGGGGGGGTCGTACGCTTGTCGAGGGCGCCAATAGCTCTAGGGACGAAATAAGTCTTTCACCCCAGGTAAACGCTGTATTCGTAAAACCGGGTCGTATTCGTAATTCGGTAAACCTTGTATTCGTAATGAAAAGCACAGGCTTTTCATTACGAATACAAGGAAAGAAAACTAAAGACAGGAATTAGCTAAAGAAATAATACAAGTATGAACAATACTCTACAACTCGAAAAAACATATGAAGATCGGATTGCCGCCTATTTTGTTTTTTTTCCGATGGCCGGTCAGCTTCATCATTCAGCCAATATTTTTCATTTTCATCATTGAAATAATTTAAAATATTTTGCCCAAATCTATATTATTTTAAAGAAATAGTTGAAAGTAAATTATAATAAAGTCATTTATAAAAATATTTTTTTAATAATGTGACAGCAGTCAGTTGAAAGCGATTCTCCCTAGGGCTGAAAAGTATTACTTTTTCAACCCGCTCCTCAGGCAACTTCAGACCTACTTTCCGAGTATGAGTAATGAAAACAAACTTTATGAGAATGTTACGTGAAGGTGATGTGTTATTTCATCCCTCGAGCCTCGTTAATTGTGTATTTCACAGAATTACATCGCTGTAATGTTGATAAAAAGGTACCGTTCAAGTTAATATTACACCGTTTGAGTGCCTGATGTAGAATATTTACCGTGAAGCTATGAAATAAGCGAGCTTGGCGACATGGTGCTAAGTGCATTAAACATGAATTTGTGGCTGCTACTAATTAATAGACTTACCCCTGGTTCCTAGGTCAAGTAGTGACAAATATTCAAAGGCCTGGAACTCAGAAAATAATTAAAATTACGTATAGTCTGTTGTCATTAGGCATCTACTCAACTACCGTATACGTGTCTTAATTATTATTTCGGACCTTTAAAACATTCTAAACATTAACTAAGTAAAGCACCGTACACATTTCTATCATGAAAATCTTACCGAATTAATACTAATTTTATGTGAGGGGTAAGAATATGAAATTTGGGTAAAATATTATATATAAATAAATTAATATTCACGCTTATTCAATAGCCACAGATTTATTCGTTCGCAACACTGTAACGAGCAATAAAATCATGTTAAGGTTTAATTATTCTATTTAAGAGTTCATTCGTTAATAAGGTTTGGTATATCAAAATCCATGTGACCTGTAAGTCGTAGTATTCATTTTGTTAATAGACACAAAATTCCACTAAACTTTTTTTTGGATTTATAAAATATCCTAATAGCAAGCGTACGGCCTGATGTTAAGTTGCGGTAGCCTATGGATACTTGAAATACCAGTACCTCTTCCCATATTTCAAACTCAATCTCAAATTAAAAATTGTTTTTATTCACGTAAGCAAACAAACCATTTATGAATAGTCAAAATCTACCACCGGTTCGGAATGCTGCTTCCACTGAGAAGATCCGTCAAGAAACTCATTGGTTACTCTTTTCAATGAATTAAAGATGGTGTACATTCTCAGGAACAGCATACAAAATATGAGCAGGCAACACCATTGTCACTAAATTTTCGATTACCTAATATCTGTCTCAAAGGTAAACAAGGAATTGGACCCGGAATTATCTAGACTTAAATAACTTCCATCGTTCCCCACAAAGAATAACATTTACTTTGGAAAGTAGGAGCCGCACAAAGTTGGCACATTGTTGAAACAATGAGGCGACTGTCCCGAATACCCTCGGATAAGTGGTTTATTTAAGTATCGCAACATTGAGCATTTTATAGTTTTCGTAGCTCCAAAAATGAAAATTTGGTTTCAACAAGTACCTATTTCAAATTATTTCTTCAATATCCAGTTTAATACTCTTTAGATTACGATGCTTAGATTAGAGCAGCTAACAAACATCTAACTATGGACATAAAATATTTGTCTGTCAATCAATTTAATGTTCCACGTTTCCGACTTTTAGGTAACCATAGAGCGTAGAGGTACTCTCAGTGTATACCTACTAATAACTAAATACCTATACCTTTTAGTAACAGGCTTACCCATCATACGTTGTCCTGATTAAATTTCAATAGAAAATATCATAAGCACTTTTTAATTAAAGATTCTCAAGGAATGCAACGTTTCCCGTGGCAATAAAATTTTGATCACATCCCCTTCTCCCTCTAGTTTCTCCCCCATCAAAATACCAATCTTCCTTTTATTCTCTGTATCATATTTTCTCTCAAGGCCGGTAATAATAAATCGATCTCAAATCTGAGAGTGAACTTGAGTACGCTTATGACACGTCACTTTGTACTGATCTATACAAATAAATAAAATTGGAGTGTCTGTTTGTAATAATATCAATATAACACCTTTTCACTAAATTTTTTTGTCTGTCTGTCTGTCTGTATGTTTGTTCCGGGTAATCACCGAAACGGCTGGACCGATTTTGACGGGACTTTCACTAACAGATAGCTGATGTTATAAGGAGTAACTTAGGCTACCTTAATTTTAGAAAAACAATTAGGGTTTCGCGTAAAAAAATAAAAACACCTGAAATCAAAGAGTATCTCCGAAACGGCTGGACGGATTTTGACGGGACTTTCACTGGTAGATAGCTGATGTTATAAGCAGTAACTTAGGCTAAATGAGTTCTGTCGCGCGGGCTCAGAACGCGGGAGCGGGCTTTTTTGTTAAGTTTAATTCCACGCGGACGAAGTTGCGGGCTCAGCTAGTGTGACATAAGAATGGCATTTCCAATATCGCTCTCAGACTTGAGATCGATTTATTAATACCGGTCTAGAGACGTTATGACGTAGTGCAGTTATATCGAGATCTTTTACATTCCATTGCGTACTCTGGCCCAGGGCCGTTAAATGTAAAATGGATTGCACCAGCAATGTCCATTATTGCGATATATTGATTTTCTTGTTAGCTCCGTCTATGGCCCAGCGCACACCGATGGAGGCGCGGCGGAGAGCAATTGAAGACAACGATTTAATAACCTTAACTACCTTGACATACGGTCGCTTGAATAAATTCGCACGCGGTGCTCGGAGCGCCCTCAAGCTACTACAAGAGCATAAGCGCGACTGCTCATACATACCGTATGTCAAGGTAATAAGGTTTATATTAAATTGTTGTCTTCAATTGATCTCCGCCTCGCCTCCAGCGGTGTGCGCTGGGCCTAAGAAATCGAAGCAATGATGAGGGGTAGCTACATAGGAACCTACATTATTAAGTAAGTATCGCCAGACTGACACACTAACTGTATAGTCCCAAACTAAGCAACGCTTGTACTATGGGTACCGTATGGTTGGCAAATTACGAAAACGCCATTTCCGAAATTTGCCCCGGCGGGAATCGAGCCCGCGACCATCAGGTGCAGTGAGCCGAGCGGCCTACGCTCGAGCCACTGCGCCAAGCAGTCGTCGCCACCAAGAAACTACGGTTACCTTATTACTTTAATGTAAATAAAAGAAAAGCTTTTTAATAAGTTACAATTAAATTGGAACTTATTGTTGATACCTTCATTAAGTGGTTTCAATCAATAGAATGTCCAAATATATACATTTATAGCAATTTACGGTGTAGTATATATAGGTATCACTAAATTTAGAATTCTTTTGGTGATCAGTACCTATTAAGTTGACACCAATGAAACCCCCACGTATTATTTTGGACTTTCGAATCACCCTGTAATTGGTCCGAATCGAACACAGATAAGTGCCTCCGATATTAAAACGGAAGGTAAAACCTACCAGGGCCCTAACCACGCTAGCTACTCAAATCGTAATAGAAAAGCAAACGCTCGCGATTACGTTTCAAACGCTCCGCTTTTGACGTTTTGCTGACACCATACCATATCAATGTCAGTAGAAATCGTGAAGCTCGTGTCAGCAAAGCGTCAAAAGCGGAGCGTTTGAAACGTAATCGCGAGCGTTTGCTTTTCTATTACGATTTGAGTAGCTAGCGTGGTTAGGGCCCAAAGTTTACGAGGCTACCAGCACGCCCGCCGCAATTTGCTCGAACGACGAAACTCCCATAAAATATACGAGCGTTCAACACTCAGGCGGACACTTTTATTTTTTATACAATTCCCTCGAAATATACTTGATGAGGCTGGCCCGAAAATTCGTTATCTGATGTTGATTTGATGGAACGAGAGAGTTGGATGCTGAGTTTGTTTTCGTCTCCTAATGTATTTAGCAGCCTACGCTAACCTGTAAGTTTTATATCTATTCTGGAATACTTTAGCACAAAATGTTTTTTTTAAGCCAGGATAGGGTCGAACCCAGATCCTCTCAGCTACGATGGCGGCCCCTCTAACCACTAGGCTATTGACGCCTTGATGCAATCAGCCCTTTTGATATCTCAGTCCTCACAACGGGCTTCCGCTCAATGCGAGAAGGGCATATAACACAATTAACCGCCCTGGTCGCGGATTGGCGGATTTTACATGCCATATATTTTTTTTAATTTGTTTAATAATCTAAGACATGTTCGCTCACGACGTTTTCCGTCGCCGTAAGCGAGTGCTAATAAAAATGCGAATGATAAAATTAAAGTTCGCACATGGATTTTGAGTAAACCAGAGGTGAATCCGGGGCCTTGTGCACAAAAACAAATGAAGCGTAAGCTTAGTGTAAGCTGTCAATTCTCAAATTATATCCACGGACATTAACACAAAATTATTAACATAAAACTGAATTTATTGCTATCATTTAATTGCACGGAATTGATTAAAAATGTATCAATTTTCGTGTGCGTAATCTTTTGTAAAAGTGTAGAAATTAATTGAATAAACAATAACTCTTTCTGTTGTCAGTAATTTTACATTTGAAAGAACAAGACAAAGCTTAATGTATCTACATATTTACTAATGTAACTGTTAAACAACGTATATAAGCTAGTCAATTCGTTTTGAGAGGTAAAAACGCAAACGGCACTGCTCATTATAAAATGTAGTATGGAAGCACTATTCCATTTTTCTAATAGGCAAATCAGGTTTACTCCCGGTATTTCTTTCTCTCGTAACGTTAAGTACTACGGGAGGGGATCAGGGTACCAGGGGCCCTGTTAACTGCTGACACTCGACTCGCCATTACGTCAAAATTGACGTATCGCGTAACTGAATAAGTATGTCAGTTTAAACATAGAAAACCTACTTTAGGAATGCGATAGTTTTTTCTATAGAAAAACTGACGACACTGACGTAATCAGATACGCGATACGTCAGTTTTGACGTATAGCGAGTCGAGTGTGAGTCGATCAAAGTGACAGCGGTTAACATAGCTTGGCCCCAGAAGTAAATAAGAAGTCTGTTTTGTCAATAATAATATATTAAAACCTTTTGTCTTGCCATATTTGAAATAGATCCTGCACCTGTCGGGGTCAAGTCTATGTCTCATCATTTGCAGCATGTACAACCTCAACATGTACCTAACATGACAATCAACTTCTCACAAAGGGCCTCTACATGTTGGACCCATGTCCCCCATGCAAGCCTTCCAAAGGACCGGGCAGGACCCGTGATACAGATAGATATAATAATAATGAAATAACAATAATAATATGGCTTTTGTTTTGTTAGTGTTCGCAACTCATGTTTCCTCCGCAAATTCGCCACCTTTTATACAACGACCGCTGGACAATACACGCCATTCTGGAAAAAAAAACTTTTATTACCTTATGGTCCGTATTAATAAATCTATTTCAAATTGAGAACGAACATGTGTACGCTTTTGACACGTCATTTTGTACTGGTCTATACAAATAACTAAAATTGGAGTGTCTGTTTGTAATATCAAAATAACACATTTTCCCTAAATGCATATGAAAGTACATACGACATCTATAACAAAATCGAAATTTAAAATATTTTTGTCTGTCTGTCTATTTGTTTGTCTGTGTGTTTGTTCCGGGCAATATCTGAAACGGCTGGACCGATATTGACGGGACTTTCACTGGTAGATAGCTGTTGTTATAAGCAGTAACTTATGCTACTTTTATTTTAGAAAAACGAAATTTTAAAAAATGGGTCCTGTCGCGCGGGCTCAGAACGCGGGAGCGGGCTTTTTTGTTAAGTTAAATTCCACGCGGACGAAGTCGCGGGCTCAGCTAGTATGACATAAGAATGACATTTCCAACTCGCTCTCAGACTTTAGATAGATTTATTAATACATCCCTTAAATTATTGATGATTAAACTTCGGTCAAATAACCTTTGTAGAAAGGTACTCTAATTTCATATTTTTGTTAAAGCATGTGACATTACGAATCAATGTAAAAATACAAGCCCGCTGAGTTTCTTGCCGGATCTTCTCAGTCGAGGTCGTGTTCCGATCCGGTTGTAGATATCAGAAAAAAAAATAAAATTGACAATTTGTAAGTGCCCTCGTAGGCCTAAACAAAATAAACGATTTGAATTTGCACAATTCCTAATGTCCCTGTCCAACCATATTCGAATTTTAAAGTGCTAGTTATGGACAACTGCCACTAGATAGCGGTATATCAAAATTAGATCGTGTTAATATCGAGTTTGGTAGGTTATTTAAGGCTAAAGCGCCCATCTAGCCCTCGAAGTTCAAATTTATTGAGGTTTTTTAGAGTTTTTTCAAAATCTGACAATAATAAAATGCACATTTTGTAATTGCGACAAAGACCGTGTGCAGTGCATTTATTAATATATCCAATTTATTCTAAACCATTTCAAGAACGACAGCTATCCAGATAATCTGGCAATTTTTGTATATTTAGTGATTAACTAGTATCATATTATGCACCGTGATAATATTTAGAGTAAAATAAATGTATTAATAAACCCACTGTATACTGTGTTTGTCGCTATTCACAAAATGTTGTCTTAAATGTTTTCAGATTTTGGATAAACTATAAAAATACTCGAAAATTTTGAATTTCGCGGGCTAGACAGGCGCCTTCACCTTAATAAGGTTCTACGATGTATTTTTATTTGTATGCACAGTTTTCAACTAGTTCGCTCGTTAAATAAACCTTCGGTGTTAGACAAAAAGTTCGTTTTCATTTGAAAGCTGGACCACATAATTATTGTTTGTTAGTTATATTCATTCTATCAGGACTAAAAGTCGGTGACACCATCACGACGAACAGAAAGACTTACATAAGAATTTATACTGAATAATTCGCTCTAAACATTATTTGTAAAACCATCGAAATAAATAAATAATAATAAATATCACCAAACTGACACACCAACTGTATGGTCCTAAAATAAACAACGCTTGTACTATGGGTGCCGTACCATGGACTGGGGGCGATCCCAGTGACACCCAGACCAGGGCAAATTACGAAAAAATTACAAATTACAAATTACGAAAACCACCATGTGTAGTGATTCGAACGGCCTACACTCAAACCACTGCGCCAAGTGGTCGACGAAATGCAATGCCACAAAATTGTAGCAGATATTTGTTTTCGTCTTTGAGTGCGATCCCTCTAGAATTATTTCAGGATTTTGCAACAACCTGTATACTTACTGTTTTTTTGCACGCAGTTCTCCAAGTACACTTCGCAATAATTATCTTTTGTCAGTGTGCCCCCCTTACCGTCGTATGCGCATAACAACGCTGGAATTACTCTGTAACATATGAATGTGGGTAGAATCAAACTCTTCAATCCTCAAATTGTTCTCCTTCTAGGCAAGTATGCACCACCGTAGACTACATCGTCACTTACTATCAGGTGAGATGGTGGTCAAATACTTACGTATTTTGAAAAAAAACAATGGTTCTTTATTTCTTTTATCGTCTTTAAATACGTCTACTCGTCTTCAATGCTCGCTTACTACTCCCGTTCATCTCTACCGCTCTCATACTTCATCCGTCACTCACTCTTACATCTTGACACGTTACTACGTCATCTCTCTTGCGTCTCTCTCTACACCTCTCACTCCTATAAATAATGAATAATAATTAAGCCCTTTTAACGTCCCATACCTGGAGACGTGCCTCCTCTAAATACGAGGGGTTTCAGTCCATAATCCACCACGCTAGCCCAGTGCGGGTCAGCGGACGTCTTTAGAAAATTAGTTAGATTTTCTAAGACATGCAGGTTTCCTCACCATGTTTTCATTCACCGTAAACAAATGATAATCATATTATAGAAATTTTGATTCGCACATAGACTTCAAAAAACTCAGAGGTACGAGCCAGGGTTTGAACCCAGGATCTGGTGTCCGCAAGACGCTTGCTTAACCAATCGGCTATCACTGCTGTTAAATGTAGATAAAGTACCTAATTATGATATTGCGGGCGAAGGCAATGACCAATGTATACTCGCTGATGGTCTTCTACTGAATATCGCAGCCGGGATACTCGTTTCTTTCAATAATGTTGTGTTCAACGTTGTCTTTATGCAATCCATGATAGCACACGATCGGACTTATTAATAAGTCGATCTCATGTCTGAGAGAGATCTTGGAAATGTCACTCTTGCGTCATCAAAAGCTTAGTCGAGATCGCTCTCAGATTTGAGATCGATTTAGTAATACGAATCTATGTGTGTAAGGTATTATACTCACAAAGAGTTCAAACATCTCGTATAGTGGCTGTAGCAGTAATCATGTTCCGGGATGTCTACGTACTGCCTGTTGTGGTAGCTGAAGCTCATCGTTGAGAACACGCCGTAGTTTTTGTACAAGGCTGCTTCCACCACTTCCTCGGGCAGCTCCTTCGAATCTGGACCGACGAAGTGGTCAAAGTTATATTCAAACGGTCCTATTCTGCGCGGCGGGGGCCAAATGCGCAGGCGGAAGGCGTGACAAAGTCCGTCACGCCACAGTGGTATGCCTCGTTGAGGCGACTGCGTGACAGAATTTTTGATGTGAAACATCGACCAGGGCCCGTACCGTGTTAGCTACTTAAAACGCAATAAAAAATAAACGTGGGCGTTTGTTTGTCAAACGCTTGGCCAAATATTTGGTACTCCACTCGCATCTGATTTGCGAGTGGCTCATATCTTTAAGATGTTTTATATCCGCTACCGTACATCGTGTACATATGCAAACTTCAAAAAATAATTTTAAAACGAAATAACTCCAATGGCATTCTGCAAAAGGCCTTACAATTAAGTAAAAAAAAAAACGAAGTCTGCCGCAAGCTCGAGGTCAAACGCTAACGTGGTACCAAATCAATGTTAGTTGAAATCGTGAAGCTCGTGTCCACCGGTGGTTAGTAGGTTACGGAAAAACGCCAAGAGTGTTTACTTTTCTATTGCGTTTTAAGTAGCTAACGTGGTGCCCTGTTTGCCGTCACGGCAAACGGCATGACGCTCTCTCATGCCGTATACACTACTCATGTTTCATATCTGCTGAGTCGTCCCGTGACGGCCAACTTTTTTATAACCGACTTCAAATAAGGAGGTTCTATGTTCGACTGTAGCTATTATAATATGTTATACATGCATAATATAGTAGAGAAACACCGATAACAAATACCCGTACAAAGCCGGGGCGGGTCGCTAGTGTAAATATAAAACGAAGTCGGCTAACAAGCGTACTAACTGCCTGTTGTTAAGCAGTTACCGTAGTCTACAAATGTTTGCAATACCAGTGGCATTGCTCTTACGTTGCTGACTTGAAGGGAAGTGGGATACAGGGAGGGAAAAGGACAAGAACGGTTGCAGTTGGGCTTCTGGCTCTCTCACTCATAGTACGAAACGCCGCTATACCTAATATCTACTTTATGCGGATATTCTGTGAGAGTGTGGTACTACCCGGGTCAAGCCAGTCCATATATGCAGGCGGAAGGGGACCCATAACGGGTTTTCCCACGAAAAAAAAAAGGCTATATATGCGACCACGTATTATTTATCAGCTGATCGCAGTCGCCGTTCAAGTCTGGCCCACTCCAAACCTTAGGTATAAAATAGCGAAAAAGCCATTTCCAAAATTCACCCTCACGGAAATCGAACCCGCAACCACTCACGCAATCTTAAGTGAGCCGAGGTGTCTACGCTCGAACCACTAAGCCAAGCAATCGCCAAGTTCTCGATTTCTATACTAGGTGAAACAAGAAGGGTATACTATTTTTTCTGCAACTTTAGTTTGTACATCTCAAACTATCGGCTTTGTGGGACAGTTGAAGTACTGAAGGTTTTGTAGACTTGTGAAGTCTGTTAACAGCTGTATTACTATAACACCTTTTGTTTTTCAAGTTTCCTCCAAAGCTGATAGTTTTAGAATTACAAAGTTAAGTTTTGAAAAAAAAGTATACCCTTTATGTTTCACCTTGTAGACACCGGAATTGGTCCCGACAAATGAACCACAAGTTACGAACAAACATTTGTCAAATAGATTCATACCTGAATCGCTTTCACCCACAGGCTTACCACTAATTCCATTCACATTAATTAGTGATATTAATACCACACCAATTATCCATACAGTGCTGAAGGAAACTTTTCCGTGAAATGTTACTTGGAACATTATTTCAACAAACAAGTTCAGTTCAAAGTTGTAACACATAATGGAGAAATTAATTAACCTTATTACCTTTTATAGTGTCTGGGAAAGCAATTAAAACACCTGTTCAGTGTTAATTAAGACTAGATTAGTAAACAGACATTATTAGCGATGGTCATGGTAATCTGATAATACTATTTAGTATTTCACTGGCATTGGTACCTACTGGCTTTTGCCAGTAATGCCAGTGTTTGCGGCAGATTATTTGTGGGTATAAAAGAACGCGCCGCAACCCCTTGAGGAACCACGGTGCCTTACTATCCACTGGTTGCTATTGCTACATAAAATAAAAAGATACCTAAAGGGAAAAGATGTAAAAATCAATAAGGTAATATTTTAAGAAAGTGTGCCCAAGAGAATTAAAGAAGGAGAGTGCAACACGACCGCTTGGCGCAGTGGTTGTAGCGTAGGCCGCTCGGCTCACTGCACATGGTGGTTGCGGGTTCGATTCCCGCCGGGTTAAACTTCGGAAATGGCCTTTTCGTAATTTGCCCTAGTCTGGGTGTCACTGGGATCGCCCCCAGTCCAGTGTACGGTTCCCATATTACAAGCGTTGCTTAGTTTGGGGCCGTACAGTTGGTGTGTTAGTCTGGCGATATATAAACAACAGACTTTGACTTTGCATTATTCTGTAATTCTCAAAATACTTACTGCATCCACTACTTACACCGCAACGAAACACACAGAAACACGCTTATACTCGTATACATCTATGTATCGATATCTATGACAACAGTGCTTGAAGACATAGCTACAATCTAATTATCAGAGTTAACTAACCATACAAAGGGTGGATTAGACGTAATTAGGTTACGAAAACATATATAGTTACCTGGCCAAATGTGCAAGTTTACTTCAGCTACCTACATCTACATCTGGTGTAAGGTCAGCATCAATATTGAAATACACGTTAAAAATTAGTCTTACTATCCATTATTAACCCCCGAAAAAAAAGATGGGTGTTATAAGTTTAACATGTGCATTTGTATCTGTGTATCTGTGTGTCTGTCTGTGGCATCGTAGCGCACAAGCGGATGAACCGATTACAATTTTGTTTTTTTTTTGTTATATAGGTATTTTGATCGAGAGTGTTCTTAGCTATGTTTCATGCAAATCGGTTCAGCCGTTTGAAAATTATCAGCTCTTTTGTAGTTTAAAAAGTCGTCGCATCGGGGGTTTTCCAAATTTTCAATTTTAGTTATGTTATAACATATTTTATTAAGAATAACGTGAAAAGTTGCTTAGAAACATTTTTATAAAATGTTAAAAAAAAATATTATTCAATCAATATTTTAGCAATTATAAACTTAGATTCATGCATTTTTTACGGCACCAATAGCCTAGTGGTTAGAGGGGCCGCCCTCGTAGCCGAGAGGTTCCAGGTTCGATCCCCATTCTGGCCATTAAACTATTGACGTGGGCCCACTCCTAACACAAGCATTAGTTTAGCTGGAGAGGCTAACGGGAATACTAGTAATGTGATACACTCACATTGCTAGTAAGATTTTTTTAAAAAAGCTTCCGACCGTAATATATCTTGTATTTCAATTAAATAGTACCGTCCTAAAAAGAAAATAATCTGGCACAAGCATAGGTAGTAAATACATAAAATATGTACATAACCTAATTCAGAAATAATGTAACTAACACAAATATATTTTTTACAGATTTTTTCACACTGGTTGTTTTCACATAACACAATTCACATTCAATTTCTTCGCGTCCTTACGTTGCTGTCGGTACAAACAATATTTTTTTTACACCTACATGAGTTTCCTTTTCGGCTAAAAAGCTCTATAATTTATTTAGTGTAAGCAGGCGGGGCTTTTACGCCGAAACCCTGAATATCATATTTGCTGACGGTACATTCGAGCTGTGCGTGCCGTACTTAAGCGCCTTGCTTGTGTTATCTTGATACGTGACGTCATCAGAGTTTAAGTTCGTCAAGTGAAGCGGGCTCCGATCTTTAGTTAGGTTGTCGGTCTGTACTCTTTATCTCCTGATTAGAATAACTGACACACCACTGTATGGTCCCAATCTAAGCAATGCTTGTATTATGTGTGCCGTACAATTGAGGCGATCCCAGTGACACCCAGACTAGGGCAAATTACGAAAAGTCAATTTCCGAAATTTGCCCCGGCGAGAATCGAACCTGTAACCACCATGTGCAGTGAGCCGAGCGGCCTGCGCTCGAACCACTGCGCCAAGCGGTCGTCAAATCAGAATGGAGGGAAGTACATCTTTCAATTCTAAATTCGTTGTGGGTTTGGGTCAAATTTGTATTTTCACTGGGGCTCATCGGGTGTCTCATTTAGCCGGGACTCCAAATCGACATAACTGCTTATTATTATGCAAATATTCGTCTACAATATCAAATTTTGATTGACACCAAAAATGTCGGTAAAAGCGATACGCTAAGCAAAACGAAAGGTACTCTATGCATCCCATTCACTCCAATGCAAATGTATATGCGAGTATCTCGTTTCCAAAGCGGCCAAAACTTTACAAATTTATTTGTAAAGTTATATAAGATTAAAATAATACAATCAAATATCCTACACTATTCCTTAGTCATAACATTCGATCAATACTTTGCATTAAGTTCATTTATATTAGTCTCCTGACAACCTATTTAACAAAATCTGGTGGCTTTTCACCTGCGAGTTCATTTATTTACTTAAAAGAGTACGTAACTATTGCGTTCCTTATCGTATCTCCTCAGTGGAAACAGCGAACCGGTGGTAGATTGTAACTATATTGTAATAAGTGCTTCGTTGGCTGAATTAGGTACCTAAATGAATAATTTAATAGCCCTTTTGTGTGTCCCACTCCTGAGCAAAGGCCTCTCCCAGAATTGTCCACGAAATACGGTTTTGTGCTGTTTCGGTCCACGTATCCCCCAAGGTGACCAAAAAGTCCCACCATGAATAAAAAAAATGAATTATTAAAAGTCGAAATTTAGACGGTTGCGTACGTTCAAATAAAGACAACTTATAAACACGTAGGTTGTAGAGCTACAGAACTCTTTACACTAACATGTCTTGTATGCAGCACATGTAGGTTCCGACAAACTTTATGAGGCAGATGGTCCCGCGTGGCGTTACTAAGGCGCAAGTCACACAGCACGGAGGACGTAAGTTTTCCAATATAAGTTACGAGGCGCTGTCAAAGCGCACACATTTATCAACACAGTGTGTACGCTGCGTAATTGTTTGGATAAAGTGTTTCAGACCTAGGGTCCCGTAATAAACAATATTTTAGAGCCTTATGATTGAAAAACCTGAATAGTCGCACACGGTTAATATGGCACCGATAATTTCTATTACGTTTTACTGCATCCAGATGTCAAATTCAGCCATTATCTGTCAAATTTGAAGCGTCAATAGCCTTGTGGTTAGTGGGGCTGTCTTCGTAGCTGAGGTTCCGGGTTCGATCTCCATCCTTTAAACTATTGACGTGCGCCCACTCCTAGCACAAGCATTAGCTTAGTGTGAGGGTCTAAAGGGAATACTAGTAATGAGATAAACACACATTGCTAGTAATCTTTTTATAAAAAAATAAAATTTGTGGGTACCTTGACAGAACGATGTTAACTTAACAGAATCGGTTTCTTCGTGTGAATGACCGCTGACTGTTATCAGGTTATTCCACTTTAACAAATTCTCCCACGTGTTTCAAATAGGTAAGTATACCTCTCTATGTAAAATTGACTGTACACGCATAAAGCCTATATGAATATTATTTTATGATGAGAATCTGAAAAAAAATCACTCGGCCAACAAGAATCATTTCTAAAATCCTGTATTTCTGAAGCTGCGATGCCGCAGTTCTGAAAACAATCCTTGTGTTCTCAGCGAAAAGGAATAACACCTACCTACCAAACCGTATTCACAAACAATACTTGTCTAAGAGCGTTTTCACATTATCCGATCCGATATCGGTGTCGGACGACGATAGCCGACATCCGATAGCCCGACACCATGTGCTATTTTCACATTTTTCCGACAAAATCGTTCCGATACGGCCATTTGCTCGATAGCTTAGTGCGGGCAGACTATAATAGAAAACTTTATTTGCTGTATCTATTATTTTTAAGACGCAAAAAAAGATCTGCCTGCATATCGGTGTCGGCTCCGATATCCGATCTGGCCGGACCATATGAAAGACAGGTACATATTTCATACATTTTACTTACCCCGATATCGGATCGGCGTCCGACACCGATATCGGATCGGATAATGTGAAAACGCTCTAAGGCCCGTATTAATAAATCGATCTTAAGTCTGAGAGCGATCTTGTAAATGTCATTCTAATGTCATCCCAGTACAAAATGACATGTCAAAACCGTACTTAAGATCGCTCTCAGACTTGAGATCGATTTATGAATTACCTTCCATATTTCCAATTACCTTAGCATAGGATTCATTTCTCAAAGCGCTGTACGTCCGCTCGCATACTGTCAGACCTCATAGTGACGTTTGCAAATCCCTATTCGCAAACGTCACTATGAGACTATGACAATATGACAGCATGCCTTGTTTCAGGACCCTACCTGAAAGAAGGTAATTTTTACTTGCCCGTGAAGAGACCATTCTTAGTTGTGGAAACAAAGAAGATCAATGAAGTCAGCTAAACTTCTTATCTATACCTATATTTGAAAGTCACGTGTGAGTGCATTCTCTCTTCGCCGTGCCAGTCTTTTTGATTAAGAAATGCCAGCAGAGCGCGGTTCCAATAATGGAAATATTTTACACCGACATTTGATTATATTATAATAGGTTTTGTCCACAGCTTCGCAGACGTTCATTTTCTAACCCACGGTCAATTACAACTGGTCTTCAATCAGCTGTAATAGTCTTAAACGGCACGATTTACATAGATAACGCAAGTATCACGATTTTTTTCATTTCGATTTGTATTGAAACCAAGCGTGCCGACTTTTTAACACCTACTTTGACGTCATTCGTGACGGGAAATCCAAACCGATTCAAAGACACCGATGCCGCCGATGCCCCTCCGCCCGCTACGATTCTCTCGAGTGATTATCTCGCTCATACTCATATTTTTTATATCTGTAGTCGTGCGGACTGTAAGTTAGCGGCGACCAACCATGACGCTTGGTCGGGGTTTCGTACACGCGAAGTACATGCATTTGCGTTATCTATGTAAATCTATATCTGTGGCTTCAGTATAGTTCTGAAACTATGTCTTGATAGTAAACGTATTTTCCAATAGTACACTGGAGTCGAGAATGCTCGGCACAAATTACCGTGGAGCCAAGTTTCGGCGAGTTGTTTAACAAAGATGTTTCGGCTAATTGTTTCTTCTCTAGTTAGCAGTTAAATATTACCTACTCTACGACTGCGTCCACATCAAAGGACTGTCTGTTATAGAATAATTAATAGTAAGATGGGTGGCGTAAACTAGGTTAATACCACAGACATTATTTTTTTTAGTTAATAGAACTATGGACTTATAACTTTGTAAGTAGGGTTTTAGGCTTTCGCAAGTGCATGCTACAGTTAAATACTTCTGAATCATACGAAATAATGAGACAAAACGAATTTTAAGTACCTATTATCTTCATAAATATTCTTATAATCATACGAATTTAGTAATACTTTCTACTTCATTCTATATCACAATATGCTTTTAATGATTGCCAGAAAATTGCCAGTAGGTTCTCATGACGTAGGTATAATCAAATTCTGACGACACCAAAACTTTGAGACGAATCCATCATTCCGTAATGTGAACAATTTTAATCGCACCGCGGCACGCCTTCCTAATCCCCCGGGGTTCCGTACTAATTCTTGTAAAATTTGCATATTAATCTGTGAATTCTGCCGTTTTGCATAAAAGAATTTCGAGATTATTCCGTCTGTTCTTGTCAAATTAACGGGGGAAATTTGCGAGTGAACCATTTAAATTATTGTTATGAATTGTTTCCTTTTATATTCGGTTCAACCGCAAGAGCAAACAATATTTTCGTCATCGTTTTTTGATAGTGGAAACGCGAACCAAATTCTGGTCCCTTGTCCTGGTTTAGTATAACCTAGATCTAGGTAAGTAAGTTAAATTGTTAATTTAATAAGGATTAAATGTCTAATATTATGGCCGTACAAAATTTAATATTTGTATATGGATCCCAAAAAAATATTTTAATTTAATAAACATTAAACAACGAAATCCGTGTGCGAGTAAGTATTTTCTTTGCAAGAGAATATTGAAGAAAAAATGGTCACCTGCTTGATTTAAAGCTTTACAATGGAAAATTCTTATGTATTTTTTTCATAAAGCTATACAATCACTAATATTGAAAACATCAACCCTTCTTTCCCTTTAAAACATAGGCTTAGTACTATTCTGCTTACATTTCACGCAGTTACAGTGGAAAACCAAGCTGTAGCCTGCTGTTACAGCACATACACGGACTGGCTAGACCTAGTTAGTACCATCCTCACACAAAATATTATCGTAAAGTATCTATTATAGCTTCGTTTCGTATGATGAGTGAGAGAGACTTTGCTACTGTGTGTGCTACTCATTGAAATAAAACTATTTTACGGATTTTATCGCATTTATTTACATTTTTATGTTCCCGACGTTTCGGTTGCTTTACAGCAACCGTGGTCACGGGGGGACGGAGGTGTTAGACGTCCTGATGTCATAGTTAATAACTGGGTACCGTCATATTTAGATGTTGTTTGCGGTCCGATCCACGCAGTGCTCACAGTGCCTCGAGGTCTTGCAATGGTACGCTTGGTTTTGGATTTAATTATATTAATTAGTTTTATTATTAATTAGTTTTATTTCAATGTGTAGTATTCGCGTAAATATAAGAAAACAATATATATGTGCTACTACTAACTAACTCTGCCAATAACTGTATCATCTTATAGCTCTGACTTTCTCAATTGGAAGTTATGTAACAAAAAGGTCAACGCTCCCGATGTTACGTCACAAAATCAACCTTTGTGTGGTCTAGTAGGGTCGCGACCGCGTGTGGTTTGAACGTAAGTAGGGCTGCGACCGAATGCGGTCTCGCTTGGGATCGTCAAAGGGCTCTAATATCGTTACCCACCTGACATTAGTAATATGGTTCATGCGCTCCTTGGCATAGCAACGGCATTGTATTGTACCGGTTATGATATAGGGAATGTTCGTTAGTATGAGTATGCGTTCCTTTTACAAAATGTATAGAGATTAGACATGAACTATCGAATCTGTAGAAAAATAGTTTGGAACAACAAAATGTTTTTTTTCATTACTCATACTCTGAAAGTAGGTCTGAAGTTGCCTGAGGAGCGGGTTGAAAGTAATACTTTTCCGGCCCGGGTGAATCGCTTTCAACTGACAGCTGTCAAATTATAAAAAAAAAACTAGTTCCATTTTCACATTTCTATGGAATGTTCAAACTTTTTCTACAGTCACTCAATTACACGATGTAAAATTGAAATAACATAAAGTTAAGTATTAATTAAATAATATATTTTTTGAAATGACTTAATTATAATTTAGTTTCAACAATTTCTTGAAAAATAATATAGATTTGGGCAAAATATTTAAAGATGAAAATGAAAAATAATGGCTAAATAATAAAGTTGGCCGGCCAACGAAAAAAAACAAAATAGGCGGCAATCCGATCTTTATTTTTTTTTTCGAGTTGTAGAGTATTGTTCATACTTCCTTGTATTATTTCTTTAGCCAATTCTTGTTTTTATTTTCCTTGTATTCGTAATGAAAAGCACAGTATTGATTTCTTATATTTACGCGAATACTACACATTGAAATAAAACTATTTTTACGGATTATATCGCGTTTATTTTAATCCGTTTCGTAATCCGTAAAAATAGTTTTATTTCAATGAAAAGCACAGTGTTTACCTCGGGTGAAATACACTTCCCTTTCACCACTCGTGTAACAATGTACTATTCTAGTTCCAATGTATATTTACAACACGTCTATTTTTCCAATATTTTATTTTTAAATTGTCGCTAGATTACCAACCAATTCTTGGGACAAAAACTATGTGGACCCTTATTTGAGGTCTTATTTTAATAATGCTCGATATTTTGCAAATGCTGTATAGATAATGGAGGCACTTACCTATCACAAAATAAAATGATAGCACTAATGTTTCCTGTTGGTTGGTGCAGCTGTTGGTAGCGAATCAAAGCCGGTAGTAAGATACCCATCGGATGTTTTTTGTGGTTACTTACAGCATTTACTTAGGCGCCATGCAAAATATCGTGCATTACGAAAATAAATCCCAGACGGGGCCGATGATAAAATACCCATTTTATGATAAAATACCCGATTTATTCATGACAAACTGTCCACTGCTATTTCCAGAGGCATGTCTTCACATCCGAATGCGCTAAACCTGCGGGCAGGTTAATGGGGACCTAAAGGAAAAATAATAATAATAGGTAATAATAAATTGATTAAATGGAATAATAGTAATAAATATACAACAAAATATTAATAACAACAGCTAATTACCGTATGGGTTTGGCCCACTGACTTTTGTGTTCCTTGCCTCACCCCATGTCCGCGCCATGGGTGCAGTAATTCGCGTACAGTCAATCCGAGTGCGCATGAACCAGCAACCCGCCCGAATAATGGGGACCTAAATAATAATAATAATAAAAAAATAATATGTAAAAATATTATAACCAATCGTAAATAAATAAACGGCAAAAAAATATACATTATGGCAACATAAATTAATATACAATATAATAACATAATTATACCAGATATAATATTTATAAAATCTTCACATATTCTAGGACTCATATAGGTAATAGGTCTGGTTAATTTATTTACCTCGTGGGTTTGGTCCACCGACTTTCAGTCTTCCTGTTCCACCCCATATCTGTAGTAGGCACCAACGCAGGAACCATAAGTTATTTGGGATTGTTTTCCAATGCGGAGGTCTGCCAATACCTAAAATATATATTTTGTATTCATGGCGTCATGGCGGCATGGTGTAATAGATAGTATTTCACTACGTTTTTAGTGTAATCAATATCAATAACAAAGTCATTAGATACCTATCTACCTACTACGTTGGTACATAGCCACTCTTCGACATTGTATATTAGTTACGTTTATGTTTAGAGGCAGGCTCGCTCCGCAGCTCCATACAGCGCAGCGTGTGCCTGTGAGTGCGGTGGGTCACTGAGATGCACGGGGATGCGTCGGAATGTCGCGTCGTTGCGCCTGCGACCTGTGCCGCGACTTCGTAGCTAGTCCTATACCTAGCCACCTAACCTACATATATATATGCACTCGTAAGGATTCGGGCGTCGCGTCGGGCGAGGCGGTCGTTTGTCGTGGGTGCATACTTACTTCACGTTCATTCACACACAATTATTTTATTTTTATAACAATTTGTCGGATTAACAATTCTCTTATATTCCTTTTAATTTTATTAAATATGTATTATATTTATTATTACGTATAAGTACTTATATTGTTGTAATAGCTTAGTGATTTGGGTAGCAAATGGTGTAGGTATGCAAGACAAGGTATGAGGAGGCTTTGGCTGAAAATCAGCGTTGGAGGAGATTTCGTTCCCCTCCAGCACATGCTGAGCCAAATGCCTTTTGGTACAGCTCACACTGTAGGAAATGCAGCTTACTGACCTTAGGTCTATATATTTCACTTATTTTATAATAATGTGCTGATATTTCCTTATGTGTTCCCTGTGCTGAATAAATATTTTTCATTTCATTTCATTTCATTTATGAAATTTGCTCCAGCACAAGAATCGAGAGAATACTAAGTATATACTTTTATATAAAAAGGGAAACACTGTTCTGAAACATTTCACCCCAAAAACCATCAATCATGAGAAACGTCATCACCGCAACTATCGATACATGAAGTTTTAATAAACACAGCGCATACAAAAAGTGTCCGCGAAAAAAATAATATACAACATAAAATTGCTAAAAAGACACGAAATTTCGACGCTAAAATCTGTCAGAGCCGTGTGAAAAATTGCTCTTTTGAACGTAGACAAGCGCTTGAAAAACTATTACCCACAGAATTGGTGCTTCCACCTCCGACCAGACTTCAAGTAATCCTTGACTAGAATTTCGCACTAACGTGTTCACCTTAATGTTTAGTAAGTCTAATACGTTGTGGGATTGTTGAGAACTGAGGACTTTTTCATTATACTTTAGTATTCGTCTTCATGATTATGTGCACAAATAAAATCATACATTTATGTAAGAAGCATTGATAGCCGATTGGTTAAGCACGCGTCTTGCGGGCTACCAAATCTCGGGTTCAAACCTCGGTTCGAACCTCTGTATTTTTCGAAATCTATGTGCGAATCCTAATTTCTATATGATTATCACTTGCTTACGGTGAAGGAAAACATCGTGAGGAAACCTGCATGTCTTAGAAGATTTAACCAATTTTCAAAAGACATGTGAAATCCGCCAACCCGCACTGGGCCAGCGTGGTGGATTATGGCCTGAATCCCCCTCGTGTTGAGGGGAGGCAGGGTGCCCAGGAGTGGGCTAAAATTATTAGAAAAGTCCTAATAATTCTATTAAATGCTGATAGGTTGGCATCTAAATTTATCTCATTAGGAACTTAATATTATAAATTATATAACTGATTATTATTCTTTTTTATTTCATATAAAAAGTCGGCAAATAAGCGTACGACCTGCCTGATATTAAGCAGTTACCGTGACCTCTAATTCCTTGCAGTACCAATGGCGTTGCTCGCTCGGGATGGGAGGTTGGGCGTCCGGCTCTATACTCGTCGTACGAAACGCTGCTATAATAGCTACTTCTGTGAGAGGTTGGTACTAGCCCTGTTAAGCCAACCAGAATATGAGCTGCATCAATTGGCTACAAGCAAGAGTCTACCACCGTTGAAACTAAATTATACAAGAAAGGAAACATAAATAAATATAATAAAGTTAACAAAAAACCAATGCGAGGACTCAGCCCATAAGCCACCACGTTGGCCCGCTGCGAGCCACAAAATTGCCACATGTAAGCCTTTTCACATTCCATCTAATACATTTTGCAACATTCAAAAGATAATTACTAGATGAGAACTTTTCGGTCCCTATGAACCCCACTCTAAATTGCCTAATTCTCAGTTAATTTACCTAGAAACGCGCTCCTGACGATGTAACATGAATGGAATAACATTAAAGAACGGTTCACTTACGTACATATTTAAGCTCTTTTGAACCTTGAAAAGGACCCTTAAGTATTCATTGGAATTATAAGTGGCGTAAGTAAATGGGCCTTAACTTTTATATTTTATTCTTTTTGGGAGATCTGGACTCATTTTGCTGCACTCATTTTGCCAACTTTAAAACGCTATTTGGCACTGTGAAAAATGAATAAACAGTTAAATCTAGATTAACATGGATTTAGCTTACTTGCGTACAAAAGAATCGAGAACACAAATCATTCAATCATTCATTCTGCCAAAAAAAACTTTTTAAAAACACATTCAAGAATTTATAAATCTCGGCAATGTCTTAGAACACCAAATTTAGCGAAAATATCTGTCGTGTGGAGGCTTACCCGGATTCCCGGGATGAAATACTCGGATTTCACTCACAGAAGACTATTTATAAAGATTAGAAGTAAGCATATTGACTTAGGGGCAAATAAAATGGAAATTTCCCTTTTAAAAGGTCCGTTTTATATATTATTATTAAAACGATCTTGAGTCTTGGATTTTATGTTGGTTATAATGGATGCTGGCACTGGTAATATCGTTTTATAACGCGACCACTTTGTCTAGAGCGTATGGCATTGTTTTTATTAAATCATAAAGTAGTTACATAACGCAAAAATAAACTAAGACATAATTTTTGTAATGGTACCTAGTTCTGATAACTAAAAATGAAGTATTAAACCGATCCCTACTTATAAGATATTCAGACAGACACATGCACACTTGAATTTTATTAGCATATAAAGACTAGCTGTCCCGGCAAACGTTGTTCTGCCATAAAAAATATTTCTATATAAGTAGCTATGAAAAATAGATGTTGACCGATTCTCAGACCTACCCAATATGCACACAAAATTTCATGAAAATCGATCAAGCTGTTTCGGAGGAGTTGGCAACAAACACCGCGACACGAGAATTTTATATATTAGATGATAAGAGTACATAAATATCTAATATTTTGCAAACATATCACGATCTTTTATCACAATTCATTGTTAGGTACTCTGATGTTTCAATTAATTAAATAAATTTTAATTTATTGCATCTTATATTCTGATTTTTATACTTTTCATCTGTGTTTGTATTGTACTTTAAAAAAGTTTTTTTTTTCATTTGTCGTCGGTTCTTTTAGTAAATTCATGTGCTCATATTGAATTAGTCAGCGTATAAACAACGCATGACAGTGGCTGAAATGGAAATATTTTCCATATATCCCCTTCAATGAACGAAAGCTTGTAAATGAAACGCGGCCCGGGCCGGACATATTGTACGGGCCGATCCTTTCATATTGGATTCATAAAAATTAATACGGAACGGATTCGTCTGGATTTTCCGTTTTGTAATATAAGTACTGATAAGATTATACATATTACTTATATGTTGCATCTATATTCCCCTGTGAATAGGTATATCGACCTATGAGTAGACTCCGGCCAGAGCAAATACTATCAAATATAATACAAGCATACAATTCTTTAGTCAGCATATCTATACAAATAAATAAAATTGGAATGTCTGTTTGTAATATCAAAATTACACCTTTTCACTAAATCCATATAAAAGTACATAGGCTACTTATAACAAAATTGCGATAAAAAAAAATTGTCTGTATGCCGTTTCGGAGAACAGACAGATCTGTCTGTTTAAATTTAGAAAAAACAATTAGGTTTCCGCGTAAAAAAATAAAAGCACATGAAATCCAAAAGTATCTCCGAAACGGCTGGACCGATTTTGACGGGATTTTCACTGGCAGGTAGCTGATGTTATAAGCAGTAACATAGGAAACCTTTTTTTTGAAAAAAAGATATATCACAAATGCTGCCGGTCGCGCGGGCCAAAACACGCGAGCGGGCTTTTACGATATTAGGTATATATATAAAACACAAAACATCGACTCGCAAATGTTAAATTCAATTTTTGTCAAGTTAAATTCCAAGCGTCTAAGTCGCGGGCTCAGCTAGTAAAAAATATAAGTGTAATCACAATACGATAAAGAAAAATCAATTTTCTCAAAAAGCTAGGTACCATCACGCGCTGAGTAAGTAGGTACATGAATCCATTTACAAATCATTAATAGGCCATTTAAATAATAAATAATTTAGCCCTTTTTAACGTTCCACTCCTGGGCACGGACCTCCTCTCGATACGAGGAGGATTCAGGCCGTAATCCACCACGCTGGCCCAGTGTGGGTTAGGGGATTACACATGTCTTTTGAATGCTGGTTAGATTTTCTTAGAACTGCAAGTTTCCTCACGATGTTGTCCTTCACCGTAAGCAAGTGAATTCGAAATTATGATTTGCACATAATATTATCATAATAAAATGAAAAACGGATTGCACGATTGGAATAAGAAACTTCTTCTGAATCTGCACTAATAATTTGTAAGGTGAACAAAATTTCGTGGTGTATTAGATACTCGTAGAATATTAAGTGAGAACAAAACTTCCCCTTCTAGTCTTCTATCTATATATATATACATATAAATGAATGTTTGCCTGTATGTCCTTTATGGAATCGTAAACTATGCATTTGATCATGTCATGATCTTCAGCAAAGTGTTGTGCATAAGCCCACAAAGGTTTCTGAGTTGGTACAACCAATTTTTGACAGCGTAGCAACGCGCGCAGGATACAGCTAGTATATAATAAAAGATGATAATTAAAATTAAGGCTCTACATTTTCACATCCTCATTAATTGGATTTCGATTTTAATTTACTGGTGCTGAGCTCACTGAGGTTGATATAATAAAAGCAAAGAGCCATGGACGAATTAATCCCTCTTTCAGGAGCCTCAGTGTCGCCGCACCGGGACCGAAATCCTACGTGAAGCATTGACAGTATTACGATCTTAATAAATCACGATAGAGATTTTGGTCCGCGGAATTGTATTAGATGTTACATTTGTGGATCTTGTATAAAAACGTATTATTTTATCTTATTATGTAGGTGTGTTTAAACAATGATTAAATTCAAAATTCTACTAATTAATATCTATCTATTTGACGACCGCTTGGCGCAGTGGTTCGAGCGTAGGCCGCTCGGCTCACTGCACATGGTGGTTGCGGGTTCGATTAATTAATTAAGTAATTTGCCCAGGTCTGGGTATCACTGGGATCGCCCCCAGTACATTGTACGGTACCCATAGTACAAGCTTTGCTTAGTTTGGGACCATAAAGTTGGTGTGTTCGTCTGGCGATACTTATTTATTATTAAATACATAAATATCACACGAACTGTAACGTCCGAAACTAAACAAAGCTTGTACTATACTATCGTTACCGTACTCTGAACTGAGGGCGATCCCAGTTATACCCAGACTAGGGCGAATAACGAAAATCCCTTTTGCGAAATTGTTCCCAATGGGAATCGAACCTGCCGACACCCGGTGTAGCCCCGAGCGGCCTATGCTCAAAGCGGTCACCAAATAACTAAATCGTTATAGCACATCCATCCATTCAAAACTATTAACTTTTAGCAAGTAGTACTTACCTCTTAAACCCACTCTTACGTCGAAATTAAACTCAAAATGATTTGTAATAATAATATCACAGACACAGGTCTTTGTCTGAAAAAAAATCCTGAAAAAAGATATAGCGAGTCTCTTTGAATGCGATAATGTGTTGTCGGGACAAAAGACCTGCGGAGCCTTTTATAAAAACATTTACTTATATGAGACAGAACTAAGTCTGATTACGAGGAGACAGGAGACAGTAAAATAGGTATGGTTTTTTTTGTCATAACATTTTACTAAAGTTTTTTAAACGTAATTTGATACGGTTACTAATTTGTGAATTTTGTATTCACTGATATAACCTACTTATGCATCTCTTTGGGTTCCATTGTGTTAGCGTTACAAATATTTTACGTTTATTTTAATTAGAAATATTATAATTTATTGAACTATCGATATTCAAAACTATTATTTTGTTAATGATTGGGTTCTTAAGTCCATCTATGGCCAGTTATATATAGCGAGTGTCTCTGACAACATCAAGAATTATCTATAGTATTGGACAGTGACGTCTGTCAATCATCACAAGCTCTCGAATGATGTAGCTTATCGAAATAAGGTGAAACAAAAAGGGTATATTATTTTTTTTGCAACTTAGCTTTGTAAATCTCAAACTTCTAAACGTCTTTGTGGGACAGTTGAAGTACTAAAGGTTTTGTAGACTTGTGAAATCGGTCAACAGCTGTATTTGTTGCGGAGCGCCTGTATTATTTTGAAGGCAACGTATCAAAGTCACCCGCATTCGTGTGCATTTTTTGTGACAGTTAAAACCTTAACTGCAAGTCACTTCGTGCTCGGTTATAATTCCGAATAGACGATTTTGAGCTAACACATTTTCTTTTATTTAAATACACCTTTGGGAGTCTTCTACATGGTCCTGCTCAACCGGATTCCTACTGGAAGTGGAAATACAAGCGCTTATCAAGAGAATTGGAATATTATTTATTTTTTCAACGGGTTAAACTAACGTCGTAAGAAGTTCAAGTGGTGTTTGAAGAAAGTGGCTTGGACATCAATTATTTTATATGATTTAACGTTGTAGAAATAATCCAACACTCTAAAGGTAGTATTTTGTGTATAAGCTCATATTAAAGGTTAGTAGTTGCACAAATTATCTAAATTTGGTCAAAATCTGCTTTGTCATTGAGCAAGTGACGGTTATTTTTCTTCAATTTGAACCTGTGTTAAATGTGAAATAACTATTAATTTTGTTCAATTGTTCCGTCCTAGCTCATTTTATATGTAGACAAGTAGGCTCAAATAGATAATTATTAGTAATTTAATACAATTTGTGTGTATAACTTATATTATTAACCTTCATTATTCACGAGTATTTTAATTATATTGGTTTGTTTAATTCGATAATTATCTCCATTAATAAACGTATATCCCTATTGTATATTTAACTTGGCAAATTGTAAAGGTAATTACACAGGTAGTGACTAGCTGTATTGTCAATTCCAGGATTAACAACTGCCTCCGTGATGTCTACCAAAGGTGATAAACTTGATATGGAAGTAGCTAAGGAAGTAGCAGACCTAATTAAGAAACGCAGTAGTTACAAAGGGCGTGTTACAATATTTTCAGGATATCTGAAGGCACTAGATCTGGAATCTATATCATCCAAAGATGTTAGCGAAATAGAACTACGTGTAGGTAAGCTTGAATCATTGTATGCTCAGTATGACGAAGTACAAACGAAACTCGAATGTATCTCAGACAATTTTGATGCTCAGATATCGGATAGGGACGAATTTGAATCCAGATACTACAAGCTTATCTGTCAGGCGCAGGAAGTAGTGATAACTCACAAAAAACCTTCACCACCTAGTGAGTGTAGTTCTCGCAGTGGCAACAAGCCGATTAAATTGCCTACTATTCAGCTTCCCAAGTTTAGCGGGTCGTATGAAGCCTGGCTCGAGTTTCGCGACACTTTT
Source organism: Notodonta ziczac (assembly GCA_918843915.1). Taxonomy (NCBI): domain Eukaryota; kingdom Metazoa; phylum Arthropoda; class Insecta; order Lepidoptera; family Notodontidae; genus Notodonta; species Notodonta ziczac. Next base: position 4,570,676 of record OU974060.1, on the reverse strand, counting down.
GATAGCTTAATACACTCTAACGACGATATAGATGTAATAAATAAGTATCATTACCTGAGAACGTCTTTGGAAGGTTCAGCTGCTGTGGTAATTCAATCAATTCAGTGTAGTGCGTCCAACTATCAAATAGCGTGGGGACTGTTGTGTGACCGTTTCGATAATAAAAGATTATTAATACAAAATCATGTATCAGCGTTGTTTAACATAGAACCGGTCACCCGAGAGTCGTCAGCTATGTTGAAACGCATGATGGATCAGTTCAACAAGAATATCCGTGCATTGGAATCCTTAGGTGAACCCACTAAACACTGGGATACGCTCCTCATCCATATCATTACATTAAAACTAGATTCCAAGACGTATCGTGAATGGGAGGAGCACAAGGGCCGTTTGGATAAGGAAAATCCAATAACACTACAACACTTCCTTGAATTCATGAAAATTCGTACGGATCTCGTTGAAACAATAGAATTATCACGTCACACACACACACAGCAAACTAGCACGAATAACAAACCAGCAAAACATAAGACTATGATTGCAACGGACAACAGTGTCACTAATAATTCACAAAACTCAACGCCGAGTTCATGTCCGAAATGCAGTGGCGATCACAAGTTAAATAATTGTTCACAATTTTTAGCTGTAAGTAACGAAGCACGACTTCAGTTATTGCCTAGTTTTAAGATTTGCTTTAATTGTTTTCGCAGTGGACACTACGCTAATCATTGCAAACGGCCTGGATGCAAGTTATGTAAACGGCGACATAATACGTTAATTCATGTGGCAGATTGCACTAAAGACAAACCGGTTTTGCATAGCGGACGAGCTGATAACAACGGTAGCAGCACGCCCCCCACCACCATCGATGCGAATCCCAACTTAACGCTGTCGGCGAGCGTCGCAGCCTCGAGTCCCCAAGGACACGGTCAACGCGGCGACGTTCTGTTATCGACTGCGCTAATTAAGTTGCATGATTCCAACAATCGCGAGCATATAGCACGCGCCATTCTCGATAGTGGAAGCACCTCCTGTCTTATGACGAATAAAATGTATCGTCAGTTAAATTTGCCCTATCGTCGCATAGATCAATCTATACTTGGCATAAATAATATAACTTCGCACATTAATAAAATGTGCTATGTGCCTATGAAGTCATTAGATGAACATTATGCGACTAATCTAAGATGTTTTGTTTTGCCGTCGATAACAGACAACGTGCCGCGTCGTCCGCTTGACTTGTCCAACCTTAACATACCTACCGATGTGTGTCTAGCTGATCCCAACTTCTATGAGCCCGCGTCCGTCGACTTAGTTATTGGCGCAGACATCTTTTGGGACATAGTAGGATCGCAAAGAATTGGTCTAGGCGTTGGCAAACCTATACTGTTTGAAACTAGGCTAGGATGGATAGTTTCGGGTCCAATTTGGGGACAAGTACCCATTTCGCATCCTATAAAGTGCAATTTTGTTCAAGTTGATCCGATCGCCATCGAAAGGTTTAATGAAGACATTCAAAATCAGCTCGCACGATTCTGGAGCGTAGAAGAGGTGAATGTCGCCACTGACTTCTCACCTGAACATAAACGGTGTGAGGAGCATTTTATTAAAAATACCACACGGTTAGGAGACGGACGCTTCTGTGTCAGAATCCCGTTGAAAGATAACCCGAACGTTCTAGGTAATTCTTTACATCGGGCCAAACAGTGTTTCTTTTCATTAGAGCGAAGATTAATAAATAATCCGAATCTCGGCAAAATGTACCGAGACTTCATGTCGCAATATCAGTCACTGGGACATATGACAGAATGTAAGTTTCGTTCTGAGAATAATGCTCACTTCATTCCCCACCACGGTGTTTTACGTGAGAGTAGCTCGACCACCAAATTGAGAGCAGTTTTTAATGCAAGCAGTCCAACTTCTACCGGCGTTACTTTAAATAGTATACAGATGGTAGGTCCTACGGTACAGGATGATCTGTTAGCCATTCTTCTGCGATTTCGACAACATAAGTACATATTCATGGCTGATGTTGAGAAAATGTACAGGCAGATACTGGTTCATCCTGACGATAGATATTTACAGAAGGTTGTGTGGCGCGATAATCCAAACGGCTCACTGAAGGCTTTCCAGCTGAACACCGTGACGTACGGTACCGCAAGCGCCCCCTTTCTCGCGACCAGGTGCCTCAGACAAGTGGGTCTTGAGTGCGAGGATAAGAGGGTAGCCGAAATCATCACACGAGACTGTTACGTTGATGATATCTTAAGCGGTGGGGATGACCTTTGTGACCTTCAAAGTATACGTCTTAAATTGACCTCAGTTCTAGCTTCAGCTCGCTTTCCCCTAAGGAAATGGAAGTCCAACGAGCCTCAGTTAGTCTCAGATTTCCCTCAGGCTCAGTTAGATTTAAATATTGGTGGTAATGAGCCTAGCAAGACTTTAGGCCTAGGCTGGATAGCTGAGTCTGACGAGCTATGTTTTCCCATTGGCACATCGCTCTCCAACATCAACTCTAAGCGTTCTATGCTGTCTATAATTTCTCAGATCTTTGATCCGCTAGGCCTTGTTTCTCCTGTAGTTATAACCGCGAAAATACTCTTACAGAAATTATGGTTGCATAAATTGTCTTGGGATGAGCCGTTACCGTTAGAAGTAGAAGAAATTTGGACTGACATTGTTAAAAAATTACATTTATTAAACAATTTACGCGTCCCTCGCCGTGTGATTATAGATTTAAATGAACGATTAGAGCTTCATGTGTTCTCCGATGCGTCGGAAAAGGCATATGGCGCGTGTGTTTATGTTCGCAGCGTCAATGCAAATGATAAACCTCTAGTCAGGCTATTAATTGCCAAGAGTCGTGTTGCGCCCATTAAAGCTACGACCATTCCACGGCTCGAGCTCTGTGGTGCATTAGTGGGTGCTCGGCTTTATGAAAAAGTAAGGAACTCGCTACGAGCAGACATAGCGTGTGCGGTATTTTGGACTGACTCCACAATATTATTAGGATGGTTAAAGATGTTGCCATACAAATTAAATACCTTTGTTCGTAATCGCATAGGTGAAATTCTAGAAAAAACTGGAAATTGTGAATGGCGGCATGTTCCTACGAAAGAAAATCCAGCAGATCACATCTCGCGCGGTGTGAGTGTTGAGATCATTCAGTCTCTCGATATGTGGTGGTCAGGGCCTAGTTTTTTAAAGGAGTCTACTGGCAATTGGCCTACTAATTTAGTAATTCCTGAATTACTGCCAGATACGCGTACCGAGATATCCTGTATTGCTAAAGTAGACGAATTTCCTAATGCTAATAAGTTAATTATCTTCAATAGATTTTCAAATTTTTATAGGCTTAAGCGTGCAGCAGCGTATATGCTGCGATTTATTAATGCATGTAGAGGACGACCGGCTCAAACCAGTTTTCTTTCTGAGACCGAGTTAAGTAATGCATTGACCGTCATTATTCGTGTATCTCAGATGGAATCATTTCCAGAATATGATTTGTTGGTAAAAGGTAAGGAATTGCCAAAAAAGAGCCCTTTAATGAAGTTTAATGTTTTCTTAGATAAGGACAATATTATGCGAGTTGGCGGTCGTCTTGAACATTCCTCATTTACATTCGATAAAAAACATCCAATTTTAATACAGTCCACTCATCGATTTACCAAGTTACTTTTTGAATGTGAACATGCAAAACTCATGCACGCCGGGCCGCAATTATTGTTGGCGTCAATAAGAGAAGCCTACTGGCCGATAGGTGGCCGTAATTTGGCGAAGGCTTGTTATCGCCACTGCATTAGGTGCTCACGAATGAAAGGAAGTGTTGTAGCTCCACTCATGGGTAATTTACCACAGCAGCGGATTTCACCTGGCGGCTTTCCTTTTGAAACCGTCGGGGTAGACTACGCAGGACCTATTTCTGCCGTTAGTCGTCAAGGTCGAGGTTGTCGCGTCGTTAAAGTGTACATAGCGTTATTTATATGCTTTACCACTAAGGCGATACATTTAGAGCTGGTAGGCGATATGACGAGTAATAATTATTTATTAGCCTTGCGTAGGTTTGTATCTCGTCGGGGGAAACCTGCTAACATTTACTCCGATAATGGAACTACCTTTGTCGGAGCATACAATGATCTCGCTAAGTTTTTGAAGGACAATGCTAATTCTCTATCTAGTGACTTGGCAAACGAAGGAATAAACTTCCATTTCATTCCTGCATATTCACCTCACTTTGGTGGCATCTGGGAGGCGGGTGTTAAATCCACCAAATTTCATTTAGTTAGAGTGCTTGGAAATTGTCATTTAAGTTACGAGGAACTCAATTCAGATCGAGGCAATCTTAAATTCACGGCCACTCACACCCTTGTCATCACACCCTGAAGACCTCATGCCGTTGACGCCTGGACATTTTTTAATCGGACGTCCCCTTACTGCATTACCAGCCAAGGACCTCCAGGATAATAATACTAGTCATCTTAGTAGATTCCAACGGATCGAGCAACTTCGACAGCATTTTTGGGCGAGGTGGAGCAAAGAGTATGTGTCAGAGCTTCAACAACGGACCAAATGGCAAACTTCAAATCATCCCTTGAAGGTTGACACACTAGTATTAGTGAAGGACGACTGCCTGCCACCTCTGAAATGGAGACTGGGTCGGATTGTGACTCTTCACCCTGGCACTGATCAAGTTGCCCGCGTGGCGGATATAAAGACTTCAACTGGAGTAATTCGACGGTCCTTCAGCAAAATTTGTCCACTTCCCATTAATGAAGACTGTTGAAATGCAAGCTTTCAACGCCTGGGGGCATGTTGCGGAGCGCCTGTATTATTTTGAAGGCAACGTATCAAAGTCACCCGCATTCGTGTGCATTTTTTGTGACAGTTAAAACCTTAACTGCAAGTCACTTCGTGCTCGGTTATAATTCCGAATAGACGATTTTGAGCTAACACATTTTCTTTTATTTAAATACACCTTTGGGAGTCTTCTACAGTATTCCTATAACACCTTTTGTTTTTCAAGTTCCCTCCAAAGCTGATGGTTTTAGAATTACTAAGTTAAGTTTTGGAAATAAAAGTATACCCATTATGTTTCACCTTGTATATCAGTAATTTGTATTAAGTGCTGTTATTAATTGTCATAATAGGTATTAAGTATATTAATGATCGACTAGTAAATTTGTCAGCAAGCAAAATGTGAGTGAACTAAGCATCAGTAGCGTTACACAATGACATCAGTAGCGTTACACGATATTGGTACAATATGTATACGAGTGGCAGCTGCGGCGCCTTACGCTTTATACTATAAACTTTCGCTTCTTTCGGGCGTCACTAGACGGCACTGTTTTTTAGTTCAAGACTCAAATGGTTTCAGAAACCTACAGTTAATCCTTGGATAACAACATCAAGTTTAAGAGTGGCCAACATGGTTTCCGTTATGTTGTCATCAGCATTTCCTGGCCGAGTAAATGTTAGGCCAAAGGAATTTTATTTACTCGAGCAAAATATTACACAGTGCCGGTCAAGGAATATGGTACACTAGCTGTGCCCGCGACTTCGTCCGCGTGGAATTTAATTGACAAAGTTTAATACAAACTTTCATCCCCTATTTTATCCCCTTGGGGGTAGAATTAATCAAAATCCTTTCTTAGCGGATGCCTACGTCATAAAATCTACCTGCATGCCAAATTTCAGCCCGATCCGTCCAGTGGTTTGGGCTGTGCGTTGATAGATCACTATGTCAGTCAGTCAGTCAGTCACCTTTGAGTTATATATATTTAGATAGTAAACGAAGAAAGTTTTAAGATCATGTAAAAAAAAATTAATCATATATTATGGTGTCCGCTGATTCTATTGGCACATCACATGACTATATTTTATTATTTTCATAATTGATGTAATTTATGAGCAAGTCAGAAATACTTTTAGTTATTAAATTTGATTCAATGTTGATTTGATGTCAACAAAATTGGCATCAATATCTGAATGTGACAACGAAAACTAAATTATTAACTGAACTCGTAAGATTTTAAGACGACCTATATGCATTAAATATCCGATTAGACTTGTTGCCACTATAAATAAATAAAATCATATATCTCATGTCATAGTTCAACACGTCAAATTAACGCTTTATCAAAAAAACGCCAACACATCCGTCTGTAGCTATCCCTTTCAGTGCCAGCCACTGCACATTCTATGCCAATACTATCTACTGATATTAGAAAAATAGCCAGCAGCGCTCCACCAAAGTGAACTAGCGTTGCAAAAGCAACAAGTGTGCCTGAGTTACACTAATAAAAGCGGATGAAACGAAAACACTGACGTCCAAAACGAGAGACAACGCGTGTTATGGTGAACGGTTTCAACCCAGAATTTAAAATTAAATTGACGACCGCTTGCCGCAGTGGTTCGTTCGTAGACCGCCCGGCCCACTGCACATGGTAATTGCGGGTTCGAATCCCGCCGGGTCAAATTTTAGATATGGCCTTTTCGTGATTTGCCCAGGTCTGGATGTTACTAGGGTCTCCCCCAGTCCATTGTATGATACCCATTGTATAAGCGTTGCTTAGTTTGAGACCATACAGTTGGCGTGTCAGTCTGGCTATATTTATTTATTTATTTAAGTATGGCACACTTCGTTGATGTAGTCATCGCAAGCGCAGCCTTCCGTTCATTCGAGGTCATGTGATTATTTTCAAGTGTTATATCGTGGAAGTATTACAATCGATGAAATAAAGGTTATTTTTTTCTACTTCATTATGAATACGGGTATAAAGCGCTGCGGTGCATGCTCAGGCGACCCCGTGGTACCCTTCCAAAGGCGGAAGATATGCCATGGGGTGTTTGCGGGTAATACGGCTTGAGCTGGGGCTCTTGCATAGCTTCTCCGACTCCCCCGAGACGATGTTTATAAGGTATTTATCTATGGGCCTGCGATGCCTGAAAATAAATAAATTAATTAATTAAAATAAAGGATTTTCGAATCGAACAGGATACAAGGACAGACTTGATAATAATTTAGACAAAAAACTCTCTTAATTAAAATTGAGGTATTTCACAACGCTTTATAATTTATAGGTTACTAGCTTTTGCCCGCTACTTCGCTATCGTAGATTTTATATTCTGGATATTGAGAACAGCATCACCTACCAGGTCTTACCATATATGGCTAAGAACCATCCAGGGACAAAAATATAAAGTACAAAGAAAAAACATCAAAATCGATCAAACTATTATGGATGAGAAGGATAAAATTACGAACGCACACATCCCGGGATTTCAACATAAATGTTACATTATAATTTCGTGAAAAACAGTGTCAAATACGTCGACATTGGCGAGAAATCCTATTTCGCAACAGTTTATCTGCGGGTAATCTTTTAGCGTGCTCAGTTAACTGCGGAGCGGGAACCAAAATGGATTAAGTGAGTGCAACAACTTCAGACGAGACCAGTAACCGAAACGATTATATTACTACTAGTTGAGCCCGCGACTTCGTCCGCGTGGAATTTTGATCCTTTCTTTGGGGATGTCTACGTCATAGTGGCTTTATGCATGCAAAGTCTCAGCCCGATCGGTTTAAAATTGACAAAGTTTCATACAAACTTTTATTTTATCCCCTTGGGGGTAGAATTAATCAAAATCCTTTCTTAGCGGATGCCTACGTCATAATATCTACCTGCATGCCAAATTTCAGCCTGATCCGTCCAGTGGTTTGAGCTGTGCGTTGATAGATCACTATGTCAGTCAGTCACCTTTGAGTTATATATATTTAGATTACTAAGTAGTTACCGTAATTTGAGACGTTAGAACGAAAACTGGGAGGAGAGGCCAGACGATGTGAAACCCGATTTATAGAGCTAGATTATTAGTTATTATTATTAGTTAAGTAGACATCAGCTCTATCCCACATCAGATGAGACCGCGTGGACTAGGTGTTGTCTATAGCACAGATGTTAAAATTAACAAGTATTTTATACTCTACTAGCTGTGCCCACGGACTTCGTCCGCGTAGTATTTAACGTAACAAAAATTTCGGTATTATCGGGATAAAAAGTATCCTATATGTTAATCCCGGTTATAAACTATCTGTGTTCCAAATTTCATTCAAATCCGTTCAGTAGTTTTTGCGTGAAGGTGTAACAAACATACATACATACATACATACATACATACATACATCCACACTCACAAACTTTCACATTTATAATATTAGTAGGATTTACCTGCTCGCAAGGGTAAAGAAACAATTCTTTAATACACGGTGAAGCAGAAAGGCTATATCATACCTACGATCCTACGTTATTTGAGCTGTATTTAATTATATTGTAACGTCGTCATTTTGATATATCAATTTATGAAGATAACGAAAAACCCATACAAAATAAAAATAAAAATGTTCGATTTCTATTCTTAGGCAACCCTAACTCTTGGAGAAGCCACCATTTTGGGGCGGGGCCTTATTTGTAAACAAACTTAGAGAAGGTACCTACCGAGTACCGACCAACGTACCTATCTAGGTACGTAAATAAACATAGGACAAAGCGTAGGTACATACCATCCTTCTTATTCGTATCCTGCGCAGCTTTTGACACACCGGTAGTTTCAAAAAAACACACCACATCACCATATCACCACATCACCATCACCAAATCACATGGTGTTGTTTTATGATATTTAATAAGTACGTAGGTACCTACTTAAAGTAGTGATTTAATCTGTCTTGTACCCACACAATTTGCAAAACACAGGGACAACACAACGTAATACAGGAGGTAGTACCAGAAGTACCAGAAGTAGATGGTACAGAGACCATAGGTTGAGCCTGCCATGCCAGGTCCTCCGCCCGTCGCCGCCGCCGAAGCGACTCCTGTCGCGCATAGGTAACTAACTACCTAAGCAGCCGTCTAAGCGCATGCCACAGAAGCACTAAAGGAACGGTTCAAAAGTTTAAAATGTCTTCCTCTGCTCCAAGAGTGACATTACTCTTCCGACATCCACCACACTCGGAGCTGTGAAACGACCCGGTTGAGTGAAGAAGTCTCCTAACACGGTACCGCGGTGCGGTGGTAGGTACCTACAATTCGCGGGCCGCGGCTAGATTATTATTGCGCACCGCACCGACACACATTATGTCGTAATATGTACTATTGTTTTTCATATTATTATTCACATAATTATTATTCACACACAAAAGTCACTGCAATCCAACGCGACGACCTCACAAGTACGGGAGCAGGAGTGCGACTGACTACCTACCTAATGTTTTTTCGGTAAATCCTTTGAATTTTCGTTTACGATAAAGGTGTACGCACACTAGACCAAATCATACAAGAGCGAATAGGCGATGCGGCGCGGCGACATCAACCAAGGCACGGGCGGTGATAGTGTGTTTAATGATAGCGCGGTAGATACGAGAAAATTTATGTGTGTCTGTCTGTCACATAAATTACAATAGCTTACAGCTTCCTATTGCAAACTAGTAATGACTAGTAAAACAAAACAAGGAACATATCGCAATCATACATAAGTAGTCTTTCAAAAGCACAAAAATAATAACGCTGTAAGGTAATGTAAAGCAGATTTACGTTTGTTATAAAAAAATACAAAATATCTTTCATTAAAAATTATCTTGTGAACAGTTGCCCTTAGATAGCAAGCGGCATGTCGGCGAATACAAAGCTATTGTATTATTTGGTCAAAGTGAGCCGCCAAGAAGTCGGCGTCTAAAAAAGGCGACTACGCAACCAATAAGGGAGCAGAAAATGATAGGCGTGTCAGGTGAATGTCCCTAATTGGATGGTACTACTTTCATATCGACCAATCATATCGATCAGAAAGCAATAAATCATATGATTCCAAAGACTATTAGGCGGACAGGTCAGTCTTAATTTCTACTTTTAAACCTAAATGTACATAGGTACAAAATAACTACATTATCATGAGAAATGCGAACAAATTTTTAAAACTCCTGTTACGCATTGTTAGGTAAGAATGAAAATAATGTAGGTACCTATGTGCTTTCTGTAGGTAGCTGATTCGGAGTTGTAGCGCGTGCTTACTTACATTAATAATCTTCTAACGTTTTTTGCATAATACCTACTATGATAACACGGTTATCGTAAACACTTAACATCAAATTTTACACCAGAATGAAATAAAATTTGCCTCAGAGCTGCAAGGAATAATGTAGGCATTTTCTTGGATCTGATATTATGTCACATCTGTCTCATTAATCTCGGGGTCACAGAGAGTTCACCAAAAACAGCTGATTACAGGGTTGCGCGACGAAAAATGTTAGCCAAAACTTTGCACATCAAAAATCCCATTAAAGAACAATGCAAATTAATGTTTGACTTCGCATAGTCATCATTGATGACCTAAAGAATGTCAGGTTTAAGGCTGTATATGGGAGTTTTGTATCATCTTGTATATTTTTACATATTCCAACAAAGTCTCTATTTAATTAAGAAAACATAATATTGTTATGAATAATTTTAATTATTTCGAAAATGTTTTACAATATCCTCCTTGGTTTGTACAGCGAACGTTTTTATTAAACGAAACGAAACGAAATGAATTAATGTATCGCATTAACTTCCTGCTCCCGAATACATTGAACAAACAAATTAATTAATATTAATCTTGTTACGCTGACTCTACAATTTGTTTCACCGTCGATTTTCCGTGTATTTTCATTTGAGTCAAGTGATTCTTGTGAATTGTTAAATTAATTGCGTACACATTTTAATTTACCATGTGGATGCACAACAATTTGGTACCACTCTACTTACCCCTTTGACTAGTCCAGCCGTTTCGGAGATTACCTGGAACAAACATACAGACAGGCAGACACACATACATACAAAAAATCTTTAAATCGCGTTTTTGTTATTAGTGCTTTATGTACTTACACATGCAATTAGTGAAAATGTGTTATTTTGATATTACAAACATACACTCCAATTTTATTTATTTGTGTAGATAAACAGGCGTGTGAGGCCATGGTGGGTCGCTAGCTAAAGAAAGAAAGATTGTTTATCTAAATATGTCAAATGACCACTATGATTAATGCCCAAAACAAAGCAATTATCGAACTGAACCCTCGCCGATCTCAGCGTCGTGGAATCTATCAGGCATTGCCGTGGGATTTATAATTTGATACCTTTTTGCAGAACGGAATCAATCCACATGCACCGCTGCTACACCAACACCAACCTTGTGTTAGTGGTTCTGGGCTGGTTTTAGTTTGCAGAAGAGTGTGTGGGTTGGTTTCATTTTGCAAAACTACGTCCAATTATAAGTTCAATGTGGCCAGTAATTACCAAGTCCCATTGTTATCTTTAATTACAGCGGCCCCATAAATCAGCGTTAAGATAATTAGTTTGTATTGTAATCGCGAAGACCCAAGCCCCGTCGAAATGGATATTAGGGGTTGGTAAAGCCTTTTATAAAATAATCGAGTTTTATTTTAATCGATCACATTATCCAATATATATGGGTTCTCTTTTTAACCACCGACGAAAAAGAGGGGTGTTATAAGTATGTGTATCTATGTATCTATGTGTCTGTCCGTGGCATCGTAGCGCCCAAGCGGATGAACCGAATTTAATGAGGGTTTTTTTTTTTGTTAAAAAGGTATTCTGATCGAGGGTGTCCTTAGCTATGTTTCATGAAAATCGATTCAGCTGTTTGAAAGTTATCAGCTCTTTTGTAGTTTAAAAAGTCGTCGCATCGGTTTTTTTTAAATTTACAGTTTTAGTTATCGTTATTATGTCAAGAGGAATGTGACGTTTAACGGTGGTAGAGCAAAGCAACAGCCAATTGACTACAGCTCATATACGAGCTGGCTCGACCCGGGTAGTGCCACCCTCTCACAGAATATAGGCGAAAAGTAGCGATGAGTGAGAGAATATCAGCGTAGAGTATCGATGAGTGAGAGAATATCAGCGTAGCGTATCGATGAGTGAGAGAATATCAGCGTAGAGTATCGATGAGTGAGAGAATATCAGCGTAGAGAATCGATGAGTGAGAGAATATCAGCGTAGAGTATCGATGAGTGAGAGAATATCAGCGTAGAGTATCGATGAGTGAGAGAATATCAGCGTAGAGTATCGATGAGTGAGAGAATATCAGCGTAGAGTATCGATGAGTGAGAGAATATCAGCGTAGAGTATCGATGAGTGAGAGAATATCAGCGTAGAGTATCGATGAGTGAGAGAATATCAGCGTAGTGTATCGATGAGTGAGAGAATATCAGCGTAGAGTATCGATGAGTGAGAGAATATCAGGGTAGAGTATCGATGAGTGAGAGAATATCAGCGTAGAGTATCGATGAGTGAGCCGGAAACTCCACCCTGCCTTTCACTCCCTTTGTACCACTCCCCTACAGGATGGCAACATGCGAGCAAAGCCTTTGGCATAGATATAGATTAACATAGATAACGCAAATGTATGTATTTAGCGTGTCCGAAAACCCCGACCAAGCGTCGAGGTTGGTCGCCGATAACTTACAGTCCTCGCTACAACAGATATAAACATATGAGTATGAGCGTGATAATCACTTGAGGGAATCGTAGCGAGCGGAGAGGCATCGGCGGTATCTGTGTCTTTGAAGCGCTTTGGATTTCCCGTCACTAATGACGTCACAGTAGGTGTTAAAAATTCGGCTCGCTTGGTTTCAATACAAATCGTAATACTTGCGTTATCCATGTTAATCTAAATCTGTGGCCTTTTGTATTGCAAGCATCTATAGGCTACGGGAACTGCTTAACATCAGGCGCGTCGTACGCTTGTATGCCGACTTCATTACGTAATAAAGAAGTGAAAAAACCCACATATTTCTTAAAAAACTAAAACATATTTTTGTTTACAATGGTTTAATTATTTTTTTTCAATAATTGCCTACACAAATTCAATAAACAACATTCCATAATTGTGTTGTTTTCTTTCCTATAGGTACATTTCCAGAGAGATTCAACGGACCTAAGGACCATAGGTCATGTTTGTTTTTAATTTTAGACCTCGCAAACTCCCAGATATGTGCTCAGGGAATAACCTTTACGAGGTGAGGGCAATTGTTATTGTATTAAGTTCCGATGGATTGTTTTTTTGGGTAAATATTTTACCGTTCACTCTGTAGTATTAGGTACACGATAGTCTGGTGCGACATACGAGTATTGATGCGAAAAAAACTTTCGATATGCGACATTCGATTGCCATTTATTTAAAGTCAGCAGTTATTTGCACAGTTAACGCGACACCAATCATTTCCATACTTGACAACTGTAAATTTATAAATGAATGGTATCTTTATTGTGTCAATACTCAAGAGTGAAATATAACCCAACTACCTATCTACCCATTCTACCCCATTAATTTTTATAAATGGGGGTGGATAGAATAATTTTATAGAAATGATTACATAGAAATATTTTATAGAATAATTTTCTTAAATTAACTAATTATCTGCTTGACTATCTTGTATTGAAATCCTTGATACACGGACGAATACCATATATTTAGTATACCGTCCGAAATAAAAAACGACAAATCTTTTTCATTATTTACATAAATTTCAATAGAACTCTCCATTATGAAAATTCCAGTCACAGAGAGGACTTCACAACACAAATCGTTGACTTATTTCACAAAAGAATGAAAAATATCGTGCAAGTAGCCACTCCGTTTGGAACTCAATTTGTTCGGAATGAAGAGTATCCTTTCAGAAAATATTAAGGAACACTCAAATTAATGAGAATCCCTTTATTATATAGGCATTGAAAACACGAGCTGAACCCCAGCTCGGAAGTTCAAGAACTTTGATCATTTGCCTCTGTTATAAATGAACATTTCTCGATTCTAATTAATTAAGTAAATGTCAGTTTTTCTTGTGACAAAATTATAAAATAAACACAGGCGACGTTTTTTCTCGCTAACATTATTACTAGCTGACCCGACAGACGTCGTCCTGTTTTAACTTTGAATATTGAATTCGAATTGCTCACCTATTTCCTTCCATAAGAACCTTCTCCTGACAATAATAAACACAACAAAAAAAGAATTAGCGGAATCGTTCTATCCGTTCACGCGTGATGCGATAACCAAGGAAATAGAGATTCATTTTTTATGATTTATAGATAAAGTCTTATTTTAATAACTAGCTGTGCCCGCGACTTCGTCGGCGTGAAATTTAACTTAACAAAAATTTGGGGATTATTCATCCCCTATTTTATCCCCTTGGTGGTAGAATTAATCAAAATCCTTTCTTAGCGGATGCCTACGTCATAACATCTACCTGCATGCCAAATTTCAGCCCGATCCGTCCAGTGGTTTGGGCTGTGCGTTGATAGATCACTATGTCAGTCAGTCAGTCAGTCACCTTTGAGTTATATATATTTAGATGTACGATTTTTTCATAGCGCCTTTATAAATGGTTAAGAAAATGATGTACAAATATAATATTGTTATTATTATAATCATTACATATTTTCTATTTGTTCAGTGGTGTCTTTTTGGAAATAATGTTCTATACTCTGCTTACGTTACGAAGTAAGTAAGGTACCGTTGGTAATTTTGTAAATTACTTTGTAACGTACACTGCGAAAACGTTCTCTTAAAAATCAACTAGATGGCGCAAGTGAGTTATTGAGCTGACTGAATAGTGTGACATCTATACAATGTAAATTTTGCGCATGCAAAACACTTAACAGAGAACTTCACGTTAACTTAACGGTGTCCCCTAACCGCACATTTTTTTTGTTATTTTTGTCCACATGTTGACAACGTAACCACTAGGCACTAGGTATCCATCTAGTATAAAAATTTAATGATATTCAAACACGGTTATCCTTGTTCAAAAGTACTTATGTTCAAAGTAGTCATCATTATGTCGCTTGGAAGCCGACGGCCTAACATCACAAATTGCCGGCTCTAACAAGCCCGCACGCTCACTGGTGCCGACTTGGTGCCGAACACAAAGTACCTGCGTGTTGTAGCAGTGCCACACTCTGAGGCTTAATGAGGACAGGACGAACCGGAAAAACTGTGCCTCGGTATACTAAGAGATCGGGTCTACGTATTGCTACTACGTATTATTGGCTGTTGAAAAATTTAGGACTTTAACAGCATGCTTTCCTGTTTTTTTTATATAACAAAGACGGCAAACAAGCTTCCGATCAGCCGGATGTTAAGCAGTTATCGTAGGCTAAAGCTGCTTGCGATATCAAACGCATTGCTCTTTTAACCGACTTCAAAAAACGCGGAGGGACCGATATTGAAAATCCTTCATTTGGAGTCGGTGCCACTATCAAATTCTACTACTTCTTAGGTAGGTAAAGTATCTTCTGTTTCCTTATATTTCTTTTTTCTCAATTTGAAAGATTTCTTAAGAATTTTCAAAATTTAAGGATAAAATTATGACCTTAAAATTAAAGAATATGTGTCGTAAACTGAACAAGAAAGTTAACTGAATAAAGGTGCCTACCCCTATTTGAATTGGCACCAATTCCATATTAAAGAAGTACCAAGGTCTCTAGGTATTTCTAGCTTTTTACTGCACCCAGATGTTATTGAAGTCGGTTTAGACGTTTTTTTTGTGGGCTACAATGCTTATGTGTATTAGATCTCCACAAAAGATGTCGAACCTCCTATTACTCTTTTGATCGCCCACATTCCACTATATTTATACTTTAGAATTTAGTATGTAGGTAGCTAGTTAAAATGTGTCCCGTCTACCGTCATCTGCCTACCCCCGATTAATGTGATATTTTGTGCTGTCGTCCTCTTCCCCCTTCATGACACGTCACTGACCGAATTCCGTGTGGCATAAACGTCCTCGCGCGTGCTCCTGTGCCTAAAATTCCTAATCGGGTGAAATCTACCTAATCTTCTGTGTATTTATGTTGTGTGAACTCTAAACCTATTGGGAGCCAGTCCAGTTGTGCCTGTGCTGAAGGACCTGAGGATCCAGCCATACCTCCCGAGAAATGCGCCCGCCTCCATCGTGCCGGTAATGTACACGCGTGACATTGACCTGACCCTGACAGTTCTGCTTCCCCCTATAACATTTTAATTTTACCCCAAAGCCCGCACGTTCGCCTTCTATCCCGATCAATAGGGTTTACATTCTCAGCACTCTCTCTGGGCCAATGTTTGTGGGCTTAAACTTCGCTTGATTACACGCAAGTTTGTAAATAAAGTTTTTAGTTTAAGTTCGATGTTGATTTAGGATTGCGGGTACATTTTAATCCATAATGGATTCTCCCCGGGGTGTTTGTAAGTATCTGCTACTTAGGGGAAACTTTATAAAAGGGGTATAACTGAATAATTCATTTTTTAAAAATGTTTAACAAAAGCGCCCAACACTCGATGAAACTCAAATATTAGAGTTACTTACTTAATTTGGACGAGCCGCAATTTTTTGTTTATGTATGAAAGTGTGCAAATAAGCCGACCTTATATTAAGCAGTTACTGTAGCCTATAGAAGCTTGCAATACCAAAGGTCCAACTCCCTTTCAGATAAGAAACGTGCGGGCAATGCTTTTGGTATTCTAAGAATCTATACGCCATAGTAACTGCTTAAGATCAGGCAGGTCGTACCCTTGTATGGAGACTCTGATCTAAAACATACGGCTATGAAGCGGGCTCATATAATTGTAAAAAAAATGCTAAAAAAATACCAGTGTCTAATAACATCCAGGAAATGGAAGCGAAATGGAATAGAAAATTGAAACAGATCGTTGTTATTTCACCAAATTAAACTGAAAATGCGTTTTAATTTATCAAAGCGTTACCGGAAGTCCGTTTTGGGGGCAAATAAAAATAAACCCCGCTCGTATAACCGTTCGCGGAATCTCGGCGAGCATTCTACCGTATTAAGCAGAAGGGAAATGTAATTCTGTTAAAATACATTCTTGAGTAATAAAGGCAAATAAAGTTCATTTTATTCCATTGTCGCAGGTAATCTTGGTGGACGTTTGCAAAATAATTTTTGAAGCGAATCTTCTTTACGGACGTTCGGGGCGGTGGCCGCGCGGCCACTCTATCCGTGCTAAGCGTCAGGAGCGTTACAAGGTCACTTAAGTAGCGTTAAACGATATATATAGGTATACAGAGTGGCAGCTGGGGGGCCCTACGCTTTAAGGCTTTATATTATAAAGCTTCGCTTTTTCCGGGCGTCCCTAGAGATCACTGTCTTTTTAAGGCGTCAATAGCCTAGTAGTTAGAGGGGCCGCCCTCGTAGCTAAGAAGTGCCGGGTTCAATCCCCCTCCTGGCCGTTTAACTATAGACGTGAGCCCACTCCTAACACAAGCATTAGCTTAGCTGGAGGGGCTAACGGGAATACTAGTAAGCTGATAAATTCACATTACTAGTATTTTTTTTTATTACAAACTGCAAACAATGGCACGGCTCACCTGACGTTAAGCAGTTACCGTAGCCTCTAGATGCTTGGATTACCAATGGCATCGCTCGCATATTGCCGAACGGAAGAAGAGTGGGCTATTCATTTGTAAAACAACCGACACTATTAACTTCTCAGGTTAAATTCCGCTTTATAATTTATGTTGTGAAATTGGCGGCCGTATTGCAATTTCCTGGCTGAAATTCAAACGAGGCCATCGAGTACTTATTTTCGTCACAATATTAAAGGCAATTAAGTCATATTGAAGCAGTGATAGCCGATTGGTTAAGCACGCGTCATGCGGGCACCAGGTCCTGGGTTCAAACCCCGACTCGCACCTCTGGGTTTTTCGAAAACTATGTGCGAATCATAATTTCTATATGAGTATCATTTGCTTACGGTGAAGGCAAACATCGTGAGAAAACCTGCATGTCTTAGAAAATCTAACCAATTTCCGAAAGACATGTGAAATCTGCCAACCAGCACTAGGCCAGCGTGGTGGATTATGGCTTGCATCACCCTCGTGTTGAGGGGAGGCTCGTGCCCAGGAGTGGGACGTTAAAAGGGCTAAATTATTATTATTATTAAATTATATTGAATTATCAATACGTGGACTTACTATTTTCACGTTGAACGAAAAAACTGTAGCCAATTACTCTACTGTACAAGTCATATAAGGACTGGCTCAATAGAGGTGGTACCACTATCACACGTAAAACCGGCATAAAGTCGCTTTATAGGTGCGTTTTGTATGATGTGTGAGTGAACTGGAAGCTCAACCACTCTTCCTTCCCCGTAGCTCTGTCCCACTCCCTTTGAAGTTGGCAACGTGCGAGCCACAGATATAGAGTTACATAGATAACGCAAGTATCACTATTTGTATTGAAACGTGCCGAATTTTTAACACCTACTGTGACGGGAAATCCAAACCGCTTCAAAAACACCGATGCCGCCGATGCCCCTCCGCCCGCTACGATTCTCTCGAGTGTTTATCACGCTCTTACTCATATTTTTATATCTGTAGTCGCGAGGACTGTAAGTTATCGGCGATCAACCTCGACGATTGGTCGGGGTTTTCGGACACGCTAAGTACATACATTTGCGTTATCTATGTAAATCTATATCTGTGGTGCGAGCAATGCCATTAGTATTGCACGCATCTATAGGCTTCATTAACAGCTTAACATCAAGCAGGTCCTACGTTTGTTTGCTAACTTGTACATAGTATAAAACAAAGTCGCTTCCCGCTGTCTGTCCCAATGTATGCTTAGATCTTTAAAACTACGCAACGGATTTTGATGCGGTTTTTTAATAGATAGAGTGATTCAAGCGGAACGTTTATATGTACCTATAATACATGCATAATATAGTAGAGAAACACTGGTAATTTTAGGGCCGTACGAAGCCGGGGCGGGTCGCTAGTCCTTCTGTAAAAAAAACTTCGCAGTCGATGTCGCACTCCGATTTGGTTGGGTGGACCTAGATTAAACAATAAATAATATGAATTACAATCTGTAAATGCTCCCGTAGGAGTAACCTGAGTTTACTACCAGCCGATAGTGTCACATATACCTACTCAAACCAAACATGCACCAGATTAATTGAGGTACCAAAGACCAATAAGCCATAGACGCCGTATAGCCGGGCAACCCAGCTCGCTTAACATATGCATTGCCACTGCATATGTATGACAACATCTGGTGTTTTGATTGGTCCAATAAAAATTTGTCGTCCTCCTCCATACCCTGCCAACTTTTGTCGATAGCATTTTGAAACAAAAGAGAACGTAAACGGTGTCTTGACTTATTGATATGTGACCACCACTGACAGTACCTAATGAAGGCCATGTTGTTCACACCACAACCATGTACAATCGCGTTCAACCGCTTGATTAAACTTGATTGAACATTATCAAATTCCGAATACTATTTACATTATCACATCATTACGGTAAACTGTTTGTCGGGTAGGCACAGTTGTGTTGGCAGATAACGATCATTCACACGAAGATGGATTTTTTCACTGAAAATGGCGTATTTTACATTACACATTATGGGTTCCGGGCTTACAGTGTGTATAATAAAAAATGTGCTTGACTTATTTTTAATTACTTGCAATGGAATCCCAATCCACGAAACTATGTTAAATTCGTCGCCTTTTAATTCACAATGAAATTGACGAACTTTGATAATAAAAGCGATTGTACCTACCTAACCATATCTCTCGCTATACCGATTTTTTTATTAAGATTTCACAGTCGCTGATTTCTAAAGGTTTAATCTTCAGAATTGACCTTATTTAAATAAACTTAAAGTTCATAAAATACGGTTACAAATTAGGTTCACGGGTTTAGGAATTCAAAATTAATTTTCAGCCTCGTCTGGTTAGTTTATAAGTTTTCCAAAGTCCGTAGGCCTGTATAATATAATCGGGATTTAACCTACCTATACCTTTACGTCATGTCCTGGCCTAACTTTTAACCCTTGGGAAGCCTGTTTAGGCTTGTTTAACCTCGCTCCTAATTCCTATTAACGTTGTACGAAGTCGTCCGGCAACTTTTCCCAAAGATTAGGGGTCACTTGAGTTTCTAAGACCTGTTTAAAGTACATGTGATACCTATAATAAGTCCCTTCTCTTTAGCAACGTGAATTATTACATTCAAAGTCGTTGACTGGCTTTCATATTGATCTCCTGTATCACTACATAGTATAAAACAAAGCCGCGTCCCGCTGTCTGTCCCTATGTATGCTTAGATCTTTAAAAATACGCAACGGATTTTGATGCGGTTATTTTTTATACATAGAGTCATTCAAGAGGAAGGTTTATAATGTATAATACATGCATTATATAGCAGAGAAACAGTTTAGTAACAGCATTGCAGCTAGTTTTTATCCATACAAATAAATAAAATTGGAGTGTCTGTTTGTAATTTCAAAATAACACCTTTTCACTAAATGCATATGAAAGTACATACGACACCTATAACAAAAACGCGATTTAGAAATTTTTTGTCTGTCTGTCTGTCTGTCTGTGTGTTTGTTCCGGGTAATCTCCGAGTGCGACAAAGGGAGGGGATAAGTTGGCCTGCAGACTCTCTCACTCATCATACGAAGCGCAGGCAAAATAGCTATATTACGTCGATTTTCTGTGAGAGAGTAGTACTACCCCGTGGAGCCAGCCCGCATATGAGCTGTAGCCAATTAGCTCCTGTTTGGCTCTACCATTATTGATACATAGCATACTCTACGTTATTAGCTAATTACCTACTGTTTGGCTCTACCATTATTGATACATAGCATACTCTACGTTATTAGCTACTGTTTGGCTCTACCATTATTGATACATAGCATACTCTACGTTATTAGCTACTGTTTGGCTCTACCATTATTGATACATAACATACTCTACGTTATTAGCTACTGTTTGGCTCTACCATTATTGATACATAACATACTCTACGTTATTAGCTACTGTTTGGCTCTACCATTATTGATAGATAGCATACTCTACGTTATTAGCTACTGTTTGGCTCTACTATTATTGATACATAGCATACTCTACGTTATTAGCTAATTACCTACTGTTTGGCTCTACCATTATTGATACATAGCATACTCTACGTTATTAGCTACTGTTTGGCTCTACCATTATTGATACATAGCATACTCTACGTTATTAGCTACTGTTTGGCTCTACCATTATTGATACATAACATACTCTACGTTATTAGCTACTGTTTGGCTCTACCATTATTGATACATAACATACTCTACGTTATTAGCTACTGTTTGGCTCTACCATTATTGATACATAGCATACTCTACGTTATTAGCTACTGTTTGGCTCTACCATTATTGATACATAGCATACTCTACGTTATTAGCTACTGTTTGGCTCTACCATTATTGATACATAGCATACTCTACGTTATTAGCTACTGTTTGGCTCTACTATTATTGATACATAGCATACTCTACGTTATTAGCTACTGTTTGGCTCTACTATTATTGATACATAGCATACTCTACGTTATTAGCTACTGTTTGGCTCTACCATTATTGATACATAGCATACTCTACGTTATTAGCTACTGTTTGGCTCTACCATTATTGATACATAGCATACTCTACGTTATTAGCTACTGTTTGGCTCTACCATTATTGATACATAGCATACTCTACGTTATTAGCTACTGTTTGGCTCTACCATTATTGATACATAGCATACTCTACGTTATTAGCTACTGTTTGGCTCTACCATTATTGATACATAACATACTCTACGTTATTAGCTACTGTTTGGCTCTACCATTATTGATACATAGCATACTCTACGTTATTAGCTACTGTTTGGCTCTACCATTATTGATACATAGCATACTCTACGTTATTAGCTACTGTTTGGCTCTACCATTATTGATACATAGCATACTCTACGTTATTAGCTACTGTTTGGCTCTACCATTATTGATACATAACATACTCTACGTTATTAGCTACTGTTTGGCTCTACCATTATTGATACATAGCATACTCTACGTTATTAGCTACTGTTTGGCTCTACCATTATTGATACATAGCATACTCTACGTTATTAGCTACTGTTTGGCTCTACCATTATTGATACATCGCATACTCTACGTTATTAGCTACTGTTTGGCTCTACCATTATTGATACATAGCATACTCTACGTTATTAGCTACTGTTTGGCTCTACCATTATTGATACATAACATACTCTACGTTATTAGCTACTGTTTGTGATAATTTGGTGAAAGAATTTATGTAATTCCAGAACTATTTATTAAATTAAATACGCAAACTGAGCAATAATCTTTTTATTGTTTTTACAAGCAGCAGAGCAGATCACAGACAATATATTATCAAACGTCTATCATAATGACAAGTGACACATAATTGAAGACAGCTGGCGTATGGAGTTCAGTGTTGCAATTACGTTTTCAACATCCTCTTCTTAATTGCAAACCCATAGCTACGGAACAGTCTTCAGTCTTCTTTTGAGAAAAAGGTTTTGTAAGTACGTCAGCAACCATATCTTGAGTACTAACATAGCTGAGTTCAATTTCCTTTTCAGCAACTCTTTCTCGAAGAAAATGATATCTTATATCAATATGTTTGCTGCGGGCACAGTAAGAATCAATACCTGCAAATCTGATAGCACTTTGATTATCACAATAAATTATAGTAGGTGCAACTGTGACATTCCAATGTAGTTCTGACTCTAAATGCCTTAGCCACATAGCCTCTTGTGTGGCAGTAGCCAGTGCCATATATTCTGCCTCCATGGTTGATAATGCAACTGTGTTCTGACGTTTAGAACACCAAGAGACTGATGCACCCTGAAACAGAAAAGTGTAGCCAGAGCATGATCTCCGGCTGTTAATGTCTGAAGCCCAATCTGAATCACAGTAGCCAAACACTCTTCTTTCTTCTTTATTTTGACTAAATGTTAATTTACAGTCCTTTGTTCCCTTTATGTAGCGCAGCACTCTTTTTACTGCTAGCCAGTGTTGTATTTCTGGTTTGTTATTGAAGCTACTCAATTTATTTACTATAAAACATATATCTGGCCTTGTACCTTGTGATAGGTAAAGTAAACTCCCAATTGCTTCTTGATAAGGAACATTTCTAACAATATTATTTTGTTCTCCTGTGCTGATCAATTTATAGCTAAGATCACAGGGTGAATGAACTGGATTACAATCTGTCATATTGAATCTTTGTAGAATTTTCTCTATATAGGCAGTCTGATCAATATGAATTTGGTCTCTAGCTACATTTTGACTTATTCTCCAACCAATAAAATGATTCACAGGTCCAAGTGTTTTCATATCAAACTTACTCTTTAGTAGTTGCTTTATTTCTTTACCTTTCTCTATGTTGTTATAAAATATCAATAAATCATCAACATATATCAATATAAACAGAATACTTCCGGTATCATTTTTGTAGTACACACATGGATCCACAGACGTACTTTTCAATCCCAACTTTTTTAACACGGAAGTGAGTTTTAAATTCCATTGGCGACTTGCCTGTTTCAAGCCATAAATTGACTTATTTAATCTGCAGACTTCGTGTCCGTGTTCATAGCCAGGTGGTTGATTCATATATATTTCAGCATCTATGTCTCCCTGCAAAAAAGCTGTAACTGCATCCATTTGATCTATATATAAGTTTTCTTTTACAGCCATTGCAAACAAATATCTTATTGAGGTATGCCGTACTACCGGAGCATAAATCTCATTATATTCAGTTCCTTTCTTTTGTATGAAACCTTTTATGACTAATCTTGCTTTGTATCGTACAACTTCACCGTTTGCATTGGTTTTCATTTTATAAACCCATTTGCAAGGGATTACTCTTTTGTCTTCGGGTAGAGTAACTAATGTCCATGTATTATTCTGAAGGAGTGATTCATATTCACTGTCCATGGCATCTTTCCACTCTTTTGCTTGAGGGCCTGAAAAAGCTTCTTCCATGGTCTCTGGTTCCTTTAATAATACTGCTGAATCAGTTGGTTTCTCTTCATGACAAAAATATGTATTAGGTTTGGTATTCCTTGGCCTCAGAGTTATATTTCTAAATGGCATAGAATCTTCTTCTTCAAAGCTCTCCGGTGTGTAATCTGTATCCTTATCGGATTCTGAATTTGATAATTCACTGGTGGCATCAAACAATTTTTCCTCTTCTGAACTTTCATTTACTAAAGTATTGGTATCAGATTCTTGTGTAGCTGTAGTAGTTTCCTGTTGCTGCAAAATAGTAAGCGGCATAATAACACAATTATTTTTAACTGTGTGTTCCAAGAAAACAACATCTCTACTCTTGTATATTTGTTTTTTACTCTCATCATACAATCTGTAGCCTTTAGTATAATCACAATAACCCACAAATATCATTTTAATAGCTTTTGAATCCCATTTTTGTCTGTTTTCCTTTGGCACATGAACCATTGCATGACAACCAAAAATCTTCATGTTATTTAAATTTGGTTTTTTACCTGTCCACATTTCATATGGTGTCTTGTATTCCAAAGCTTTTGTTGGTGAACGATTTATAATATAAGCTGCTGTTGAAACCGCTTCAGCCCAAAAATGTTTTTGTAATCTGGAGTTCAAAATTAAGCATTTAGCTCTCTCTACTAAAGTGCGATTCATTCGCTCTGCCATGCCATTTTGTTGAGGTGTATATGGGTTACTCGTTTGATGCTGGATACCAGATTTACACAGAAACAATTTAAACTCATTATTTATATACTCTCTTCCATTGTCTGAGCGCAATACCTTTATTTTTTTATTAGTTTCATTTTCAACAACATTTTTGAATTCTTTAAACTTTTCTAATGTCTCAGACTTATTCTTCATGAAATAGACACATACTTTCCTACTGTAATCATCTATGAAAGTAACATAATATCTGGCACCTCCTATAGAGCTTGTCTCCATCGGACCACATAAATCAGAGTGAATTAATTGGAGCAATTCAGAAGCTCTAGTACCAGTATTCTTAAATGGTTGTCTATTCATTTTTCCTTCTAAGCAAGTTGTACAAACTTGATTACCCTTTTTTAATAATTGAACCCCTTCTGCACTTTCTGTTATTTTCTGTAAGTCTGTGAAATTGAGATGGCCCATCCTTTGATGCCATAGATTTATATCTCGCTCATCTATTGTTGCTAGCAATGCCGGTGCTTCGGAAACATTATTTAATATATACATGTTATTGCGATGCAAAGCTGTCAATATTAATTTATTATTTTGATATATCTGACAACCATCTCTCTCGAATTTCACTTCACAGCCATTATTTACCATTTGACTTACAGAAAGTAAATTTACTGTTAGTGTGGGTACAAATAAAACATCTCTGACCTGTATTGTCCGTAGTATGCCATTTGAATCTGTTATCTGAAAATCCACTTTGCCACTGCCTTTTACTGCTACTGTTTTATTATCTGCAACTTTGATGTTATTTATTGTAGATGGAGAAACATCATACATCCAATTCCTATTATTGCACATATGCAATTACGCTCCGGAATCAACATACCAGCAGTTTCCATCCAACTCAGCAGCAACTGGAAAAGCAGCATAATAACCATTATTTTTTGTATTACCATTGTTAGAGGAACCCTTCTTTTTATCTTTAAAATAACAATCTCTACTCATGTGCCCATACTTATTACATACAAAGCACCGTGGGCCTTTGGGTTGCCTTTTTTCTTGTGATTGGTTATGTGGATTTTTTGGTGTGAACTTTGACATATTTTGTTTATTATATGACTTGGCATAGTAAGCAACAGAATCTGATACCTTGACCTCTTGTAACAACTTAGTTTTTACATAATCAGCAGTAATAGTCACACCAGAGCTCTCTAAAGCCATTATCATCGGTTTGTAGTAATCAGGGAGGCCAGCGAGCAGCAACGTACCAAGCCACTCGTCTCCAACAACAAAATTGATATTCCGTAACTTATGAGCTGTTGATATTACCTTATTAACATATTCCTCGACACTCGAGCAATTTTCCAAATTGGTGGTAATCAGATCTCTTAATAAACCTACTTTTCTACTGAGCCCTGAGTCATCAAACACTTTTTCGAGTTTTGTCCAAACCTGTTTCGCTGTTGTAGCCTCCTGAACATGGACATAGTTAACTGGGTCTACCAACAGTATTATTTTCGATTTTGCTTTCGTATTTTTCTTGATGTCGGATACATAACCTGAGTCAGGTTCAATCTCCTGCCACAATTCTTCATGTTCCAGATAGTTTTTTACGGCAAATTTCCAACTTTGGTAATTTTCTCTTCCAATTAGCTTCTCAATGGTGCCCATTGATATTTGTGATACCATTTTTAATGTATTTTCGTCAAAACGATGCTGAAAAAAAAATAACGACCACGGTGGTAATGGCCGGTTGCGAGGTTATCTAATTTGAATCTAATTGAATCGCGGCACTTTTGTATCGAATTACTTTTCTATATACTTTCGGACATATATCGCCCATAACCTGATAATTTGGTGAAATAATTTATGTAATTCCAGAACTATTTATTAAATTAAATACGCAAACTGAGCAATAATCTTTTTATTGTTTTTACAAGCAGCAGAGCAGATCACAGACAATATATTATCAAACGTCTATCATAATGACAAGTGACACATAATTGAAGACAGCTGGCGTATGGAGTTCAGTGTTGCAATTACGTTTTCAACAGTTTGGCTCTACCATTATTGATACATAACATACTCTACGTTATTAGCTACTGTTTGGCTCTACCATTATTGATACATAGCATACTCTACGTTATTAGCCACTGTTTGGCTCTACCATTATTGATACATAGCATACTCTACGTTATTAGCTACTGTTTGGCTCTACCATTATTGATACATAGCATACTCTACGTTATTAGCTACTGTTTGGCTCTACCATTATTGATACATAGCATACTCTACGTTATTAGCTACTGTTTGGCTCTACCATTATTGATACATAGCATACTCTAAGTTATTAGCTACTGTTTGGCTCTACCATTATTGATACATAGCATACTCTACGTTATTGTGACGTGTTCTTGTTCCGTCTTCTATAGTCATGTCATACCTATTATTGGAATCAAGTCTGATCAACTCACGAGTTTAGGTCCATTAGTCTAATTACGATCCGTGGTGCCTTACAACAGGTCTTCAATCAGCTCTAACAGTCTTGCTTCTATGGCAATCAGCCCATACCAGCTATTTTTGGCGCCCGCTTTGCACTGGAGGGAAGTGGCTTTTTGTTCTTCCAACTCCCCCTATTATTTATTTCGATTGAATTCGTGCGGGTTCCAAGACAATTTAACATTTCCCCGGGACTCGTCGAAGCTCAAACCTCGACGTCATTATTGGTCACCATTGTCGATCCTGGTTTACTAGAGTACCAGTCCCTCTAGCCAAGTGGCTTAGTCTACTTTCGCTTCTACAATTCGCTACGCTTCATGTATGGTAATGACATAAGTCACGTGATCTATTTATCGATTTGTAATGTCATTTTCATACATTTTAGCGTAGCGTTTTGTAGAAACGCTTGTAGACGCCACTTGGCTAGGGGGCCAGTGGTGGGAGTGTGTGGCGCGACCAGTCCCATAAAAAGTATTGTGTAAAAATTTCACTTCACCGGCGCAAACACGTATGTTATTTCTTCAATTAGGCATGTTCTATGCACGATACTCTACGCATTCCCTGAAATGTTCCTCGCACGTCGCACTCTATTGGCGGAGCACTCGAACCGGAGTGGAGGGTGCTTTGTGCCTTCAAGGTGTCCGGTTGCGTTTACCTAGACGGCGCCGAATGTTGGGATAAGACACCTTGAGATTAGTATGGTGGCCAACTATAAGTAATATGAATGCGGGACTTATTTATTTATTTATTTATATATGTTCAGTCAACGAGTACGGCATCATACCTATAATACTAATTAAAGTAAACACTAATTACACATTTTGAATATACACTATATACATAAAAAAATCCGGTATGCGTGAGTTCGAAATTCTTCTACTGCTAAGTGGATTGTTTTTTTTTTTATTATGTGATCACCTTAATGATTCTTATCTACAGTTAGATCCGGTAGGTAGCGTTCTTGTCGATATCCAGATAATAAAATCTATATTTACGAAGCTGCTTGCAAAAACAAGTAAAGGAAAAATTTTGACCAGATAAAGTAAAAGAGTGCCTTCTCCTCCACGAAGAAAACAATAAAACATTATCTAAATACATACTTAATACTTTTCATTGTTTTATTGAGTTTCACTGCCACATGTCATTGTTTCTCTTTTTGTTGAATTTTCTGTTTATATTCCACATATGTCCAAAGTGTCTTGTAACTCGTAGTTTAAGTAATTTTAATGTCTTCAAGCAAAATTTGATACTGAAAACTTGCAATAAAAACTAACAACCCTTAGCTGCAGACGTTCGCCCAAGTACCATCGGCCGACTTCTATTAGAAGATAAAGTTTCGCAAGCGATAAAGAAATTTCCGGAGACATTGTATCGGCGAGAGCACCATTACGGAGGGACTTTGAAACTTATGGCCAGCAACTAAAGGTCTATTCAGACATGTACAGCGTTATTTATTCATTATTTTGAGATATTTATGATTATAAGCGTAAGTAATCTATTGAAATTTTGCACGACATTTCAACAGATGTTTATAGTGTTCAAAATGACCTGATTATTAAAGATAGCGGCCCGCCCCGGCTTCGCACGGGTACATTGCGGTTACATTATTCGAGTTTTAGTAAGGATCCCTAATTTTTTTGAAAATATATTATAGCCTAGTCACCCGGGGATAGTGTAGCTTCCCAACCGTGAAAGAATTTTTCAAATCGGTTCAGTAGTTTCGGAGCCTATTCATTACAATCAAACAAACAAAGTTTTCCTCTTTATAATATTAGTATGATAAATACCATAGTTTGTGGCTGAAAAATCGCAATAGCATACATCCTCGGTGCATAAAGTGGTTATGGGTTCGATTTCCGTGAGAGCAAAATTTGGGAATGACGTTCTTGTAATTTGCCCCAGTTTGGGTGTCACTGGGATCGCCCCCGATCTACTGTACGGTACTTATCCATGGTACAAAACATTAATTAGTTTTGCTTGAATCGGATCATATTTACTTGTATTATTTTATGATTGCTCCACAAAAATTCGTACTATCCTAACTTACCCCATTGGAAAAACCTTTACAACAAACTTAAGAATTTACCGATTCTAACAATATAATATAAATTGGACAAAGTCTGTCTCCCGAAATGTTTGATAAATTATTTTATTAAATCGTATCTTCGGATCAAAAGACAACGACCAGTTTACGTCGGTCCCAATATTTATTTATAGGCTTCTTGTTAAGAACTTGTGTTTTCGTTGAAAGTTATAAAGTTCTCAGATATTTTGACTTAGTTACAAGAATTATCTCCTTTAAGGATTTAAAAATAATTGTAAGTGCGTTTGACCTTGGGTGCTTTCTTATTGGCTGATAACGATACCGACACAGTATCTGTGGGGTGGACAGATAATCTAAAGTTACCCCACCTTAGCGTCACGAAGCTTCTGATATTCAGCGCGCTGAAGTTAGCGCGATACAGGCACAGCTAAACGCTACTACGCCTGCGAAACGTAGCTCGTACTACTAATGGATCGTGGTACCTTTACGTCACGTAGCCCAATCGTTTTTGACGCTGACGTAACCGTACCTGGGTTGCTACTGTTAGCAACGATAATCGATATATCGTGAAGTTTATGTGAAATCTTACTTTAAACTCCATATTTTATGCCGCCGTATATCGGTCTGAACGAACAATAATTTTGTATTATTCGTTCAGTAAATTGATACGACGGCAAAAAGATGGAATTTAGAGTAGGATTCGACAATACGAATGTCACGATGTATCGATTATCGTTTCTAACAGTAGCAACCCTGGGTTAAACGTAACTATAGGCGAAGCTTCGCGGTAATAATTGTCACAGATGTAGAATTAACTTAAGACTATTTGTCCGCCAATATCGAGTCGGTGGCGTTATCGCCCAATGTGAAAACACTCTATGTATTTACCTATTAGTAGATTTTACTAGATATTTTAAATATACACAAAATTCGATCAGTACTGAAGGCTAATGCCTAATGGAATAATTCCCAGCCAATCAAATTCAATCCAAACCAATTATTTTATAATCCCATTTTCTTTGTCGAGATTTTACAAACATTTTTACTTTTTTCCTGTATGTACATTATTATTGTGGTTATTTAGAATACAAAATTAATTTGAAATCTTAAACTGCCCTCTAATTAATTAACTTGTTTAGCGGTTCTATAGTTACATTATGCTTTGGCTTCTTCTTTCGAATGACAAATTACGGATAACAGAATGGGATAATTCGGAGAGTAAATATTCACCCGCTATACCACGTTCATTAATAAGGGGGTTAAAGAGTTAAATTACAGATATGAGAACCGAAACAGGTATGATCAAAAAAAAGTACAGACCTTGCCTACGAAAATGCTACGCCGTTTCTACGAATGCTACGACGTAGCGTGCCTACATTAGCGAAAGTCAACGTCGCCCGTAGGCATTTAGTTTGCATAATGGCTGTTATACTGAACAATTATGTAGAGAATGGTGTTTGTGTTGTACATAATGTGATTAAATATTTGACCAGTAAAGCTTTCAGCGGGGTCTTGGAACCGTTGGCACATTATAATATAATATGTTCAGGTGTTTTGCAAATTGACAAACCACGAGGGAAATTCAGGCTGTAATCCAACACGCTGGGCCAGAGTGGGTTGGCGGAATTCAAATATTTTTCGAATATTTGTTAGATTTATTAAAACAGGCAGGTTTTCTCACTATGTTTTCATTCCCCGAAAGCAAAGAATCGCAAAGTAGGAAAGGAAAGGCATTTTTAAGGAGTGCTTTTCCCATAATGATAGGCAGGAGTTCACTGTTTTCATGCTATTACGGACCAATACAAAAGGGATCGATACTATTTATATAAGGTCTAGTAAATGCTTAAGATATACCCACCGCAAAAAAGAGTAATTTGATGGGTTACTTTCTAACACCTGACCTTTAGGGATTGCAATACGGAAAACCAGATCCGGTAATCCGGCGGATCCGGCATCATTTGACGTCTACCGGCTCCAGTAAAAGATACACGCCGCCAATTTCTTGGAAAAACTACTTCCCTCTGACCAAAATATTCCGATTAAAATTTAATTAATTAATTATACATTACATACAAGATTTTCATTGTTGATTAAGTTGAAATAAAATATCAATTATGGGGTTCCATAATCATACTAGGAATCCTGAAACTGATAATTTCGCCATGTTCGATTGTCCGTCCATCTGACGTCAGAGTCATTTTATTCAGAGACTGTTAGGCCTAGAAGGCTTCAACAAAAATAGATGTTTGGTAGGTACCACCACAAAATCTGTATTTCAATATTGAAATAGCTTAAACCAGCATAAAGGTGATCTACCACATCACTGTGTTATAATTTGGGCCCGCCCGCTTCCACCAATAGGATCGCTTCATATCCTGTCACCTTGAGCAAAGCCGAATGATGCTAAGGAAATGAAGCGATCCTATTGGTCGAAGCGGACAAGGCCGCTTCATGCAACACGGCCAAGTGCATTGTCACAGCCAAAAATGGATTGTAATTGAATAAATATTTACCAAAAGTCCTAACCTACATAATGTAGGCCCTCTCCATGCTTCGTGAAATTCAGAATTTATAATATCCCCCTGAAATACCTCCGACCACATCGATTTCAGCGTATTTAGGGTATTTAACGGACTGACCACAGGACAGCCGGGGGTAGCGCTTTGAGAAGGGTAGTTAGTTACTCTTGTTCGGGATTTTACTGAAATTTCCAATTTAGGTACCTACAGCATTACTCCTGAAAACAATTTCAGTGGGTTTTGGTTTGTCCAGTGTAAATTCTATAATTGAATATGTTAATGCTTTAATGCTCACGAGAAAGTACTCTAAGGGTGCCCGTCAACTTGAGCAGGACAGGCGTCCTTTAATGAGCTGAGGAAAATGTAGTGATGTATTGCTTGAAGCGATAGCAGGCCAGATAGCCGAGCCAGTGCGCCAGGTTCAAGTGGACGAACAACCTTAATGTATATAATAAGGGCATAGCGCCGCGAGTAACTTCGGAGAAAGCGCAACACACCTCTCTCCCTGAGCCACCTGCACCCATGTTGCCCCTAGATGTATTATGATGATAATTTTAGGGGCCTACCTAGTGAACGGCAAGTCACCACCTGCCGATGATAGTTGGATAATACTGATTACGGCAGGTGTCCGATTCCTGAACTGAATTGAACGTTTTTTCTCTTTCCATATTTGCTATTGCAAAGGCTATTTGCAATTTGCTATTGCAGGTGTAACAACAAGGTGAGAGAACTATTGTTCCTGCACCTTGTTTTACCTGTTTTACCTGTTGGGGTGAAGTCACTCTATATCTAAATACATATAACTCAAAGGTGACTGACTGACTGACTGACTGACATAGTGATCTATCAACGCACAGCCCAAACCACTGGACGGATCGGGCTGAAATTTGGCATGCAGGTAGATGTTGTGACGTAGGCATCCGCTAAGAAAGGATTTTGATTAATTCTACACCCAAGGGGATAAAATAGGGGATGAAGTTTGTATGAAACTTTGTCAATTAAATTCCACGCGGACGAAGGTCGCGAGCACAGCTAGTGTACCATAATTTGCAACGGTTGACCTCAACATGTCTAACATGACAATAAAAATCTCACAAAGGGCCTCCACATGTTGGATCCATGGCACCGTGCAAGCCTTCCAAAGGACCGGGCAGAGCCCGTGATATACAGAGATATATAATATCCTACTAATATTATAAATGTGAAAGTTTGTGAGTGTGGATGTATGTATGTCTGTATGTATGTATGTATGTTTGTTACTCCTTCACGAAAAAACTACTGAACGGATTTGGATGAAATTTGGAACACAGATAGTTTATAACCGGGATTAACATATAGGATACTTTTTATCCCGATAATCCCGAAATTTTTGTTACGTTAAATACTACGCGGACGAAGTCGGGGGCACAGCAAGTTAATGTATATAATATTAATGAACTCGGCAAAAGCTGAACCCTCGAAGCCATATCGTGAAGAACATCCTGAAAGATGATCATACTGACGTCTAATTAACGATGTAATGTTAGAACTTTACGGGTAATTACTTTATAACCGCTCATTTTCCACGTGCTTGGGCGTAAGTAAAAACAGTTAAAACTTTTAATGAGTTCCGCGAAAGCATTTTCACTCTGAGGATGAGGGAAAAAACATTTCCCTCTATTGCTCAGATTTCTCATTTCGGTGAGCGGTAGACGAAAACTCCGGATTAAACGAGGTGAAATTGCGGGCAGCTTAACATTCCCTTTTTTTGAGTCTTTCTTTAATTCGATTTCGATGACCGCTTGGCGCAGTGCTTCGAGCGGTGGTGGTGGTCGTTGCGGGTTCGATTCCCGGCGGGGCAAATTTCGGAAATGGCCTTTTCGTAATTTGCCCAAGTCTGGGTGTCACTGGGATCGCCCCCCGTTCATTGTATGGTACCCATAGTACAAGCTTTGCTTAGTTTAGGGCCATGCAGTTGGTGTGTCAGTCTGGCGATATTTATTATTTATTTATCTTAGTATTCTCAGTGTAATAAGCCATAAATGAGGGCAGGAATGTTCAATTGTATCTGCATTGCAACACAAACAGATACGTCTGAGTTTCAGCGCCCTGAGTTAATCCCCAATTTGCTCTGTAAACCGCCTCTAGCTGTATACCTAAACCATAGCTAGCAACTGTACCACAGATATAGATTTACATAGATAACGCAAATGTATGTACTTAGCGTGTCCGAAAACCCCGACCAAGCGTCAAGGTTGGTCGCCGATAACTTACAGTCCTCGTGACTACAGATATAAAAATATGAGTATGAGCGAGATAATCACTCGAGAGAATCGGAGCGGGCGGAGGGCATCGGCGGCAACGGTGTCTTTGAATCGGTTTGGATTTCCCGCCATCTGTGACGTCACTCAGTGCTAAAAATTAGGCACGCTTGGTTTCAATACAAATCGTGATACATGTAAATCTATATCTGAGAACTGTACAGCTAATATACAGCCATAAATAGACCTATTTAAGGTGAAGGCGCCTGTCTAGCCCGCGAAATTAAAAAATTTCGAGTATTTTTATAGTTTATCCAAATTCTGAAAACATTTAAGACAACATTTTGTGATTTGCGACAAACACAGTATGCAATGCGTTTATTAATACATTTATTTTACTCTAAATATTATCACGGTGGATATGATACTCGTTAATCACTAAATATACAAAAATTGCCAGATTATCTAGATAGCTGTCGTTCTTGAAATATTTTAGAGTAAGTTGGATATATTAATTAATGCACTGCACACGGTCTTTGTCGCGAATTACAAAATTTGCCTTTTATTATTGTCAGATTTTGAAAAAATTCTAAAAAACCTCTAAAAATTTGAACTTCGCAGGCTAGATGGGCGCTTTAGCCTTAATAATGGTATAAGAAAACTACGAGGTTTTGTTGCCAAAACCAACAGTGGATGTTCTAGGCCGGTATTAATAAATCAATCTCAAGTCTGAGAGCGATCTTGAGCTCGCTTTCTACTTGTCATTAATTGAATCTGGAATGGCGTTAATGGGCATTTCCAAAATCGCTTAATATCGATTGTTAATACGGGATCTAGATTCAAAGTACTTTCACAACAATTTTATTCGTTCACAGTCTAAACACACGTCCTTACTTTATGAAAAACAACCGTCGCGGGACGCCTGAAAAATCAAAACTGTTTTGTGTAGAAAATATGCATGAGAGGTTATTTTATTAAACCAAATATTCCGATTATTTAAAAATGAATTAAGCATTATTGTTTTTTTTCATACATTATAAACTCAACTCAAACTCAAAATTGTTTTTATTCACGTAAGCCAACAAAGCATTTATTAATAGTCAGAATATACTACCGGTTCGGAATGCTGCTTCCACTGAGAAGATCCGGCAATAAACTCAATGGTTACTCTTTTCAATGAATTAGAGGTGGTGTACATTCTCAGGAATAGCATAAAAATATAAGCAGGCAACACCATTGTCACTAAATAAGTAATAGGAAATAATAAACAAATCTCACTCAGATTTCGGACAACAACAAATAATGTAATACTATAATCAAAAATTATAAATAACTAGCTGTGCCCGCGACTTCGTCCGTATGTAATTTAACTTGACAAAAATTACAGGATTATTCATCCCCTATTTTATCCCCTTGGGGGTAGAATTCATCAAAATCCTTTCTTAGATGCCTACGTCATAACATCTACCTGCATGCCAAATTTCAGCCCGATCCGTCCAGTGGTTTGGGCTGTGCGTTGATAGATCACTATGTGAGTCAGTCAGTCACCTTTGAGTTATATATATATAGATAGATGACATAGTTTGAACTTAAGCGCTGTTGAATGTTCACGAGGTTTTACGAATTTACAACCGAGCAGTTTGAACATCGATAAATATGAATAAATATTCTACGATTTGATAGAGTCGCAAAGTAGAGTCGCGACGCCAACCAGCCGATCTGAACCGCCGTATTACATTTTTCATATCAAAAACGTAAATTGATTTACTGTGCGAGTTAAATAAAAAATATACCTACGGCCGGAAACGAAAAAACCAAAACATATTTATATTATGATCACGAAGCCAGTACCCGAATTAAATATTGCCACGTTCATAATCTCCAGCTGTACATACATTATTTAAATTGGAAAACGTTACGAAAATATTCAGAGGCCGACCCTTTTAATCCTGCAGCGAAAAAAAATCATAACCCGAGGGAAAATTTGTGTTTCAAAGCATTTTGGCGGGAGCCTCCGATCAATGGTCTTTATACCTGTCCGTGGTAATAACTTGTAATGATAGGACTCCGCCTTTAATTCGGAGCTAAGTGTTTCCATTTTCAGGATATTTCCCTGAAATTGGGGTAATCTGACTTGTTCTCTGCTCCATAGCAAAGTGTGGATAATGTCTTTGGTATTGCAGGGAAATGTCTTTGGTACCTATTGCAACCATCTATATGCTACGGTAACTGCTAAAGTCTGGCGAGTCGTACGCTTCTTTTCCAACTTTGAAATATTAAAAATGACTTACCATTCTTGATTATGTGAGTTTATTGACTCTCTAAAGGCGCAAATCTTTATTTACGTATGAAAATAGGCCTTTTAATCTAAAGTGGTATTTATATTTTGCCATACAAATCTTATATGTACTAGACTAACGACCCCTAGAGAACCATTAAGCTCTACCATCCGGTAGAGCTATTGCACCGGGTCCCAATACGGTCAAAATGTAATTAAATGAAATTTAATTTAATGAAAGTTATCACAATTTGGCGATTTCTTTTAATAATGCGGGAAATTAAAATAGATGTATTGGCAACACTGATCTCGTTTGATTGATTACCAATATAAGCGAGGAGTATACGGTGATCCCCGCTTCAAAGGTCGAGCCTCGGCCCTTCGAGATAAATGGAGCCATTCCCGTTCTCGCCGAAAAGGCGATGATTTTTATCTCCACTGAGATGCTCTACGACGATCTTTATGACCTGACACTGTATATGTTATCATGATAACAAATCACATGCGTGGTCCGTAACCAAACAAAGATTGTACTATGGGTACCGTACAATGGACCGGGAACGATCCCAGTGACACCCAGACCAGAGCAAATTACGAAGCGGCCATTTCAGAAATTTTGCCCGGCGGGAATCGAACCTGCAACCTCCCGGTGCAGTGAGCCTACGCTCTACTCAACAGACCGAGTGGTCAATAATTGCGACTATTACCAACCCCGCCCTCCCTCGCGTGCACCCCTCCACCCCCCAGACTATCCACGCCTGTACACGCCGCATGCAGAGATACTGTTTTTTCCAGCTACCATTGGTCATAACTTCCGCACAATAGAAACCAACCAAACCAACTGAAAATCCGTTACATGCCTACCTAGCACCGTCTATTACATACCGTTAGGCTTTATAATGTTCCAATAACACGATTAAGCAGCAATCGGCTGTATAATAATAGTAATACAGCGCCGTGTAGCAAATAAGGAGTTCGGTTTTATGATGGCAAGCAAATTACAAGCAGTCGATCGGGCCGCACGGAAAACGGTAATCAAACCAGCGCCGGTCGGACCTGGGGTGTGGCGCAAGTGTTGCGCGACAGCGGGGATACTTTTTATGAATTTGGAAGCTAAATGGGTAACTTGCCAAGCTGTAGCGAAT
The DNA here is from genome assembly GCA_918843915.1 of Notodonta ziczac. Lineage (NCBI taxonomy): Eukaryota > Metazoa > Arthropoda > Insecta > Lepidoptera > Notodontidae > Notodonta > Notodonta ziczac. The sequence continues at coordinate 4,533,359 of OU974060.1, read as the reverse complement.
TGACTAGAGCTCACGTATAGGCTAGCTCTACCACGGTAGTATCACCCTCGCACTGAAGATCAGCGTCTGCGTAAGGTAGCTTTTATATCTACACCGAAAGGTTACGACAATCCCTTTTTTCTTAACACCGTGTTAGGGGTAAATTTCAAACATTTCACTTGATTTTCTTTATTCCTGAGAGTACTGGGTAGCAAGGTTTGGCAGTAAAGGGAAGATCTTCCAGCCAGCCAGGCTGTCGCTGTACCCCACTGGTTATTTTCGGGGTCTTGTACAAGTATATATAGCCACGATCCTTGCGAGTCTTAATATCGTGATTTAGTTTTTGTATGAAGAGTCCGTACATTGTATTGAAGCGCCGCATTCAGCGCCATCTATCCGTTTTCTGTCGGCGTCGTGAATGTGAGGTCGCCACAAAGGTATACAGTACCTTATCCGTTATATTCATAAAGTTTAATTTGCCGCGTTAGTTTTGCTTTAACTTTGGCGTTTGCATTCTCTTGACTTGGACCCCAACACGCGATTGTGCAGTGTATTCTGCAATGCGGGGATTACGGCCGTCGGTCTTGCCGCGTGACCGCCGCGGCGGGCCTATCCGCCCTGATGCAATCTCACCCACCGTGCCCAATGTTGCCCACTTTGGGGCAAAATTGTGCGGCTGTAAATGTAAGCCTGCAATTGCCTTGGGGTTAATAGGGGCGCATTGCCCACTTTGATTTAACTTGAAAATAATGTAAGAACATTCTTACGGGAGGAAGTTGACTTGATTTTGAAGCTATTCAGTATTTGAAACTAAGTGGGTATTTGTACTATTTTGGACGGTACAATCAAAGCATTCTATAGTAACGTTAGATTACGGTCATTCTGAGCTATATGCTAAACACAAAATGATGCACCCTAGAAATGAACCCTTTGTTATTATTAATTATATAAGTAAGCAACTGGTGATAAAAAAAGAAATATAACAAAATGTTAAAAGACAAGCCTGCTGAGTTTCTTGCCGGGTCTTCTCAGTCGAGGTCGCGTTCCGATCCGAACGTAGATATAAGAAAAAAAAAGGTAATATTGACAATTTGTAAGTGCCCCTGTAGGTCTAAAGAAAATAATCGCTTTGTATTTGAATTGTGAAGAAATACAGATTTTATTTATTAGGCTAATTACTAGCTATACCTACTTAAATTATAGGAAAATGTTACCAAACCTGGACTAAGGAGAAAAAAGTTGCGCTTTCACGTAATAAATATAAATCTTACATATGGAAAAATGTCACTTAACAGTATTTATCTATAGTAATTGGCCGGCAGTACTATACTCGAGGGTGTCTTAAAACTGAAACAATTAAGAAGCATCACACATAAAATGCGTCATTCCAGAGAAACACCGGCTCACAAACAAAACAATGTAAACTTAAGGGGGCAATTAGCCCAGCTCAATGTTCGGAAGTTACGTTTGGGACCGGCGCTTAAATTAGTTATGGTTACTTCAGCTCGTGTTTAGGAAGGATTTTACAGACAGACTGTCAGACGGACGGACACATAGTGATGGTATGAGGATTCAGTATTTTCCTTTTAAGGAATAGAACACAATAACTCTAAATTGAAAATTTAAAAAACCAATGTAGCGACGACTAAAAGTACAAAGTTCAAAGTTCAAGTACAAAGTTTTAAAGTACAAAGGAGCTGTTAATTTTGAAACGGCTGAACTGATTTTCATGAACCATAGCTAAGAACACTGCGATCAGCATAATTTTCTATTAAAAAATAAAATAAAATCCGTTCATCCGCTGGGGCGCTACGATGCCACAGACAGACACACAGATACAGTGGCACAGATACACATGTTAAACTTATAACAACCCTCTTTTTCATCGAGGGTTAAATAAAAACAACATTTACTTCTCAAAACAAGGCTGCCTAAAGTATTTTGTACAAATACCTTTTCAGTTAACCGCAAACAACATAATTCCAACCCACAGTGACTCAATTTTACCAGTAACATAAAAACAAAACCTCACGAAGTCGTTCACGAGAAGCAAAAAGATTTCAGCGTAATTTGCGAGAGAGAAAACACGCGGGCAATGTTTATCTACTCACTTTGTGCCGATATAAAGAGGCCAAGTTTATTTATTCCATTGTCGACGGGAACCCTGCGCTCCCTTTGAGATAGATTTGGTTAATATGAATAATATATGTATCGGAAGACGACGACATTAACTCCGAGAATTACGTTTTAGGATGAGAGGCATTCCTTTATAGAATAATGGATTTACCTAGTATGATTACCTTGAACATAATCAGCTATAGTTACCTACGCTAGCAATTCGTCATACTGACACACCAACTGTATGGTCCTAAACTAAGCAACGCTTGTACTATGGGTACCTTACAATGGGCTGGGGGCTATCCCATTGACATCCATACCTGCGGGAATCGAACCCACAACCACCATGTGCAATAAGCCGAGCGGCCTACCCTCGAACCATTGCAACAAGCGGTCGCGGTCGTCAAAATAATATCAGTAATGTATTCGCTGTTTAATTATTTCAGTACGTACCTACATCGCACTTTCAGTAATGGATCGCAACATTTTACTGATAAGGAATCAATGAAAAAACTCAATTAAAATGAACGTGTAAAATCATAACCACAACTATTTTAGGTAAAATATGGGAGGAGAAATGCACGCCACCCTGGCTCAGTACGGGTTGGTCGACTTCGCACATCTGTTGAGAATTGGCTAAGATCTCTAAGAGGATCTCTCAGACATGCAGGTTAACTCATGATGTTTTCTTCACCATTCAGCAAGTAATATTTTTATTTAAAAAGGTAGATATTTAAATAAATATATAAATATTGTGAGAATATATTTTCGTACGTCGAACTTAGATACATTTTATAATGGAGTGTTTAATTATACACTCTTAATAATACGAGGTTCCAGGGAAATAGGTAACTTTATACAACAATAAGTATTTTTGTAAGCCCCCGCGCCTATGCCATTAATCATTGGATGAACCGATTAACCTTTACGTTATCAGTCGCTACGTCAAAAGTTGTTCATTCACAGGGGTTCCATTGTAGTTGATGCGTTTATTTTTTAAAAACAAGGCCATAAACATCTCACTTTTTTAATACATATTAAATTTTGTTAATCTTCCATGCGTAGGACCTGTAGCACTGTTAAAAAAAGAAAACAACATTCAAAATCTTTACCACTACAAAAAAATATGAAATTCAATAAAAGGCTTCTTGTGCAAAATGTATGTTTACAATATTTTCCACTAGATGGCGCGCTTTGATTTTGATTATTTACTGTATCGCAGTATGGTTACGTTACATTAATGGTCATAGGTTTTATGATTTTTTATGCTATGTAAATCAATCACGGCGTAGCACTGGATGGATACCTAATAAACCAGTTGTTACTGCCCACGAGGTTTAATTTCTGGGAAACCCAAGGGAATCATGCGAACACTTATAAAGGGAAAGTAGGGAGAGATGGTCCCATTACGTCGTTCGTCGAAAGTTGGTCGTTTAAGTACTGTAACATTAGACTGGAACTATTCGCGTAAAAGAGAAGAGGCTTAGCATATAAGCTGAAATAATAAGTAAGTAAGAAGATAAAACTCCGACTTACCTGCAAACTAAAGCCAGCAAAACCGAGAAAACTTAAACATATTTCAAATGTTGAAGTCTGCTAATCCGTAGTAAACAGCTTGCACTAACTACAGCTTGTGTCATTCCATCAGATGCGTAACAATTTAACCAGTGTCGCGTCATACATAATGTCCTATTTTAATAATGCACGATATTCTTCACGGTGCCTTTGTAAATGTTAAAACTGTCCTCCTTTACGTCACGAAAATGTCATCTGAACCCCTGAAGAATTCGTGCGTATAGGCAACTAAGTGGAAAGTTTACCTTGATGGGAATTTCATATACAGAGAAGCGTTATTACACGAACTCGTTAATTTGCGCCTGGGTATCCTTGGAATTTCTATTGTTGCCAACAATTTTGTGTCCCTGCATGGAATTATAATTTTAATACAATTTAGAAGTTAAATTAGAAAACAGACCAATTATTAGCTATCCCCCTTATTAATACACGTGGTTTAGCGCTTGTATAGTTATTTTAAACCATACTTTGTCTTCTTCTTTCGAATGTCAAATTTCTGATGACAGAACGAGATAGAGAATCGGTGTGTAACTATTCGCCCGCTATACCTCATTTATTAATAACTAGCTGTCCCCTGCGCGCGTTGCTACGCTGTCAAAGATTGGTCGTACCAACTCAGAAACCATTGTGGGCTATAGCCCACACAACCACAAAGGTATACCTCTGTGGGTCAATAAACCAATTTAAATCTGCGGTTTATTACCGACTTAAATACGCAACTTTAAAGTCCTTCAAATATAAGAATCCATCGAAAAAAGTTTGGACGCAAAAATCCTGGATATAATCAACAAAATTAAACAGGATGACCTTCGAAGACAAACAATGGAACAATGGCCAGAAGAGATAAGGATTTAAATCCCCTGATCAGAATCGCGCCCGAACTTTGCTGGATTTCGGATTAAAAACCAGAGAAGTGCAAGCTGGGTTTGTGTCATGAGAGTTTCGTACCATGGTAAAATATTACCAAAAAAAAATTGTTTTCTTTAACAAACAGTAGTGCTATTCTGTTGGCATATAACTAAAAATGACTATACTAATTGTATTGCTATTCCCCTCATGGGTTGGTGAGCGAGACAAAAATAGGTACTTTTAGATATGTTAAATTTAATTTTGTCGGAATTAGACTACAACATTATGGGTATTATGTGACAGAGCCATTTGTGTCGGACACTAAAGTGACAGGCAAAGGCGCAGTTACTAATCAAATTGCGGTTTTTCATTCAAACTACGGAACCCTAAAAAAGGAAAACTTGTAGTAAAATGGCGCACATTTTAATGCCCACTCAAACAAAACGCGAAAGTCTAATGGAAGCCGCGGAATTTTAAGCCTCGTCGATCCCGAAGCTTGGAGCTTTGAAGAGAGCGTGAAATAAAATATCTGTGTACTTCCTTCAACACGACTGTAATGAATGGAATAGATTTAGACTCCTCTTATAATTGGAGATGGTGGACACGGGACAACCACATCACTCCCGTAAGACAGGCTGATTTTATTAATTGATATTGCAATAACTATTGCATATATGTTGTGTTTAGAACTTTTGGCTTTGCTATGGCAATGACAATGTTTATGAATTGGCCACAACTGTAAACCACAGGTTGTATAATATAAATTAATAAATTCTTTGTACATACGTAGAACTTATTATCATCATGTATATCTAAGAGAAAAGGGTCTTTATGGAGAGACAAACAATACATGGAAATCGAAACTGTCACATTAGAATTCTGGGATGGAACAATAAAATATGGCGAATTCACGTAGACTAAATTAAAAATAATTAGAAATATATGTTTATTTCGCTCACAGCTTATAAATATATTAATGTTACTTAATTTACTTAGTAGCATTAGTTTATGAGCATATATTAATATATAGGCAAGCGATCGCTAATTTTATGGCCGCATACTTATGACAAAGTTTCAATCTCAGGATTAACGAGTGGAGGTCAGATCGCTGATTTCTTTCGTACACCATTCCTACCAGGATCACGGCAATGAGTTACTATATAACTTTTATTTTCCAAGCAGAATACAAGGCTTACAGGATTACGCAATACAGCCGCCAAAAAAAATATCTAATAGGAATGAATCCTCGCTCGTTGGCGATTTTTTTTTTGTACTGGACTAAATGCTGTTGGCCAGAGTGGCCATAACAACTTCACCCGGACAGAGCGTGGCCGATCTGAAGCAGAGTGGGATAGGGGGAGGGAGTAGAGTGGTTGTACTTTCGGCTCTCACTCATATTATTTATTTATTTTACTCAATACATACAAATATCTTACTTATTATCTTATTATAATACTTTACGCCGATCTTTTGTGAGAGGGTGGTACTACCTGAGTCGAGTAAGCGCGTATATGAGCTGTAGTCAACTGGCCACAGCTTGGCTTTATCACCGTTAACATTCAAGTTCCGTTATACTATCAAGTACAGATGTAGATTTACATAGATAACGCAAGTATCACGATTTGTATTGAAACCAAGCGTGCCGAATTTTTAACACCCACTGTGACGTCATTAGTGACGGGAAATCCAAACCGATTCAAATACACCGATGCCTCTCGTGTGATTATTTCGCTCATACTCATATATTTTATATCTGTAGCCACGCAGACTGTACGTTAGCGGCGATCCACCTTGACGCTTGGTCGGGGTATCGGACACGCGAACAACATGCATTTGCGTTATTTATGTAAATCTATATCTGTGCTTTCAACAAAAGAAGTACAGTGTTTGTTATAAACACAGTAAGATATATATTTGTACATCTGAAACTAAGATTTAGTTCTTGTCCCTGTTTCATGACAAGATTGTGAACAACAGAGGCGTTTTAAAATATAAAATGCGACTCGCAAGCCGCTTGGCGCATCTGCTACTTATTTTAGAGAAGAATAGGTAATTTCATTTCGAGACCTACAGTGATATTAATAATATTTATTTGAAATTTTGAATGTATAACAGGATAAACTATCGTAAGACAATGTAACGAGGTCATCTATACTTTGACATAATCACTACATAGTATTACAAAGAAAACAGCTGAATATTAAAACAAAGTCGCTTCCCGCTGTCTGTCTCTATGTATGCTTAGATCTTTAAAACTACACAACGGATGTTAGTGCGGTTTTTTTTTATAGATAGAGTAATTAAACAGGAATGTTTATATGTATAATACATGCATAATACAGTAGAGAAAAACTGATAAAAAATACCCGCGCGAAGCCGGGGTGGGTCGCTAGTATAACTATAAAACCCATCTTATACAGACATCAAATAACTCCACACAGGTTGTTGACTGGCTATGATATATCTGAGACAATTCACGTCTTTCAAAAGATACATTATTTAAAACACCTTCACGGCATTATTCAGCAATAAAACGCCCTAAACTGCTTATGGTGCTATAAACGTTCATATAATATGCTGCCTCCGCCGTGACACACGTGACACACATCCACACAACACTCCATTATAACAGAACGTGATGAGAATGTTCTAAATAAAGTCATATAAATAAAAAGTCATCGCGCTTGGATTCTATGAAAGGTGAGTAGAATTGTATTGCAGCCGTTCCATTTCGCCATTTTATCTTATTTTAGATCCTATTCTAATTCGTATTCAAAATATTTTGATTCAACTAGGCCATCAACAAAGTACTTATGAATAGTCAGAATCTACCACCGGTTCGGAAGGCTGCTTCTACTGAGAAGATCCGGCAAGACTCTATGGTCACTCTTTAATAGAATGAAAGATGGTGTACATCCTCAGGAACACTAACACAATGTGAGCAGGAAACACCATTGTCACGAAAACATTTTCTAGACAGTAATAAATACATAAGTCATTCGTGGTGTATTTCAAAAAACCCTCCGTGCAACATAGTCCATAAATTCAATACCCCGTAAGTTATACCTTTACTTAATTAAAACAGATTGGTTTATTTTACTTTCGCCAGTTTTAGTAAGTAGTCTAATAAACATAAAACCGGTTACCTAATTTAAAAAAGACAAGTCCAGTGTCCCACAACATATCGCTGATAAGAAATTAAGGGACTACCGTTTTTTGTCACGAATATAATAATAATGACATGGTTTTCCGATGATACAAAAATGTATGGTAATTAGTACACGTGGAACCCAAGAAATGCGGTTAAAGTCATGTCGGTAATAGGTAACAATACCAAGGTAAGTATGTGTTCTGTAACACGTTTAACTGTCGGCGGCAAACGTCCCTAGGAGTCGGCTCGCAGCACGCTTTGAAACTGTGAACGCTTTGTACGTTAAGCCCTGTAATTAACACAATACACATGGTAACTAGTCCTACATGTTTTCTGCCGCCTTCTGTGTGACTTCACATTCTTTTGAGTTTTTATTACTTACTTAAGGTGAAGGCGCCTGTCTAGCCCGCGAAATTCAAAATTTTCGAGTATTTTTAAAGTTTATCCAAAATCTGAAAACATTTAAGGCAACATTTTGTGATTTGCGACAAACACAGTATGCAGTGCGTTTATTAATACATTTATTTTACCCTAAATTTTATATCACGGTGGATATGATACTAGTAAATCACTAAATATACAAAAATTGCCAGATTATCTGGATAGCTGTCGTTCTTGAAATGTTTTAGAGTAAGTTGGATATATTAATAAATGCACTGCACACGGTCTTTGTCGCGAATTACAAAATGTGCCTTTTATTATTGTCAGATTTTGAAAAAATTCTAAACGACCTCAAAAAATTTAAACTTCGCGGGCTAGATGGGCGCTTTTGCCTTAAGTAGTTAAAGTTGAACAAATTCAACTTACATCTGTTATTTCACCCGCTTAGGTGTGGTATTTTCCAAACTCCTTCATAAGGCCTGTATTAATTAATCAATATCAAGTATGAAAGCGGTCTTGAGTACACTTTTGAACTCATTTTGTACTAGTATGATACAAGTCCCGTATTAATACATTGACTTTAAGTCTGAGAGTGGTATTGGAAATGTCATCCCAGTACAAAATGACATATCAAACGCTTTCAGACTTAAGATCGATTTATTAATACGTGTCACTAAGAATAACATGTTCAAGATCGCTCTCAGACTAAGATCGATTAATTAATTATTAAATGTTAATGATGCCTTAGTGAATGTGTGTAGTGTGGGTAAAAACTGTTAAAGTTTCATATTTTTAAACCGAGCTCTGTTAGTCAGTCAATATCTGCTTATATATATGTTGCAGCTTCGCCGTTCAATTATCAGCCTAGCCATTTGTCTAGCTGTTTGATCAAATGGCTGAATATCATTCAGGCCACTAGTTGAACGGCGCTGTTTAGTAAAGTGCCTAGGCTGTTCATTGAACGGCGAATTAAGCTAGTTGGCTGCGACATATAAATAGGTATGACATGAAAACAGACATGCGGAATACGCAATAGCCTCAAAAATATAGTAAAGATCAAGAGCTTTTATTATTACAATTTTTATTTCAGAACAGATAAAAATAATACTTAAATGCACCATAGTAAATAAATGTATAACAAACAAAGATTTTATATTTATAACTCAGCGCTTTCACGAGATGCCATAACAGTATCCACAAAATAATACTTTTTTCTCTAAAACATTAATAGTCTGTAAACAAAACTCAAAAGACTAAACAAAAGCCGTAAACCCGTAAATGTAAACCAATAACAACTTCAAGGATTCCCCAGCGGTCTTTTACTGCCACAGATACTAGAAGACATTTAGCGTAATAGTTATTTTTAGTGCTCAATTCTCGCTCAACTTTAGCAACGCTTTTATTAGACAATACAATATAAAGTCAGCTACTCAGGATCTGATCTTGCTTATATGTTCATCATAGCAGACCGGAAACTCAGCTTGAAAACAACGAAGCGTAACCTATATATCCTGTATACTGTGTGAAACAGAAAGGGTATACTATTTTGGTGCAACTTTACTTTGTAAATCTAAACTATCGGCTTTGTTGGGCAGTTGAAGTACTAAAAGTATTGTAGACGTGTGAAATCTGTCAACAGCTGTATCCCTATAACACCATTTGTTTTGTTTGTGTTGTTGTTTTGTTGATGTTTCCTCTAAAGCTGATAGTTTTAGATTTGAAAAGTTAGGTTTTGAAAAAAAAGTATACCCTTTCTGTTTCAACCTGTATACAGAGTGTGAGGGGACATTTATTGTTTAGAATCCTATTCTAAATTTCCTATTTTTTGCCGTCGTATCGATTACTGAACGAACGATAATATTGTATCGTTCGTTAATAAAAATGTGGATTATCACATGTCACAATATGGATTATCATTTCTAACAGTAGCACCTCTGTACTACGTATTTTTCGGCTCACGCCTCTGGGATTGCAACTCCATGACAACCATCCAATCGTAGAAAATTAATCTGTAAGTCTACACAATTACGGTCTAATTTACTAAGATGATCATGGTGATCAAAAACGTCGTTTACCTGACCAATTTTCTTAAGACGTATGGAGAGCACCATCCAGCACTGGGCTATGGTAGTAGACTATAGCCTTAATTCCCTTCGCACTAAGAGCCACGTCCTGTATTGTAGTGTAAAAGGAGCGAGATAACTATGTAGTTCCTTATAGCTTTAATGATTTTAAACGCACTGCATACTGTGTTTGTCGCAAATCACAAAATGTTGTCTTAAATGTTTTCAGATTTTGGATAAACTATAAAAATACTCGAAAATTTTGAATCTGGCGGTCTAGACAGGCGCCTTCACCTTAAAGTAATTTTAGATTAAATAGTATACTCACCCACAATGAGTCCTACAAATTGCGAACGAAATCAGAACGTGAATAGCCACCACTTGCATTAGTCAGATGTTTTTGGCTAATAGCTCGTCTGTGGTACATTTATTTTAAGTTTCGAAGTTAAAGGACTGCTTTGTTATTCTAAGTCTATTGACTTGCTTTTAAGATTTAAAATGTTTCTTTTAAAAGCCACCTTTAGTGTAATGCCTAACAACACATTAGTACTATTGTGGTACTGATTTAAAACCAGTTCTGTTTAGATAAACACAAGATTCATTTTACATTGTGTTGTTGATACTACTCTTAATAACCACAATTGTCTGAACATGGTTCTTGCTGTCCCAAAAGTAAAGAATTGTCCATAATCCCTCCTGTATTGAAGGGGTGCCCGTGCCAAGAAGGCTTGAGAATTAATTGGGCTTGTTTATTTGTTTCTTCCTCCACAGTAGGTATTAGTGTGCACTACACATTTACCTAAATTATATTTTAATGAATTCGAGCTTAGTTAGAGTGCTCTAAGCATGAACCGTGCATTAGAAGACTTTCGTGCTTAAGTTATGGAACATCTCATTTCGTTGAACTTTAATGCAGTTTCCTTGTTTACTTAGAAATGGCCATGTTTTAAATCCTAGGAGATGGTGAAGTGCTTAATTTAATTCAAAAAAGTAATAGTAGTTTTCGACAACCCCAATTCAAGGAACATAACTACATACAAACAAATAACTTTCACTGACAGATAACTGATGTTTTAAGAAGTAGGTAACGTTTTAAACGCGCCGCAAACGTGCGTCGACACGGCGCGTTTTTATCCTACAAAGGTCTACAGGCTGCGTCTGACTCGCGTCTGTATCGCTACAAACGCGCGTCGACGGCGCGTTTAAAAACGTGGTGTGCACAGGCCCTTAGTCATTCGCACTAAACAGACGTGATTGTCACTTGTCCAATAAAGTCGGCGATGGAACCGAGGCGCCTGAATTTCTCAAAGCAATAAGCGACTGAACTGAAAACGCCACTCAAACTGAACGGAACACTTTTACGAGTTTTTCCAACAAATTATAACGTTCGACCCTAAGTACCCGGGATAAGACCCTTTTTACTTTAATTTGGAAGTTGAAAACGAAATGTAGACAGCTACAGACAGCCATAATAAGTTACCATTAGGCATTATAATCAAAGAAAGCGACATTTTTGCATGGTGAACTTTTCTGTTATTAGTAGGTATAATCCTGTTCAGAAATTAAAGAATCGAAAATAAAACTCCTAAAATATAATTAACACTTAGCTAGGCACTCCCAGATAGGATCTTCGAAATTAAATTACTTACTTGGTGTAAAACAAAAAATAACGGAAAGAAAGAAGACAAAAAAATTACAGGCTTAACTTTGACGACCGCTTGGTGCAGTGGTTCGAGCGTAGGCCGCTCGGATCACTGCACATGGTGGTTGCGGGTTCGATCCCACCGGGGCAAATTTCGGAAATTGCCTTTTCGTAATTTGCCCAGGTCTTGGTGTCACTGGGATCGCCCCCAGTCCATTAATAATAATAATAATACGGTGCCCAAAGTACCATCAACAAAGTTGACGCTTGATCAGTTTTTAACACTTTTCGCTTGCAGGCAGTAATCATAGGATGCCTCGCCCATTATGTTGTTGTCCAATGAGACGTAAAGCGTCCGATGAGACAAAAGCCCTTTTTTGGAAAGCCATTTGTTTTAATTGTTTTTATGACCATGCTAGCCGCGGGTGGCTGCTGGTCACTGCACACAAAATGCAATCTTAAGGTGATCAAGCGTCGAGTTTGTTGACTGTACAAGCGTTGCTTAGTTTGGGACCATACAGTTGGTGCCTCAGTCTGGCGATGACTATTTATTTATTATTCATTTTGATTCTAAGTCACTAGCAACAACTGATTATTATATGATCACATTTTGGGAATGTGATCATTTAAGAGAGTGACCATTTTGTAACCAAACGCAGGTTAGTTTGTAAAGAACAGAATCCCAAAAATGTACACTTTTTTATTCCGTTTCCGAAATGCCCAATATTTCCCGAGCTCCATAAGCTATTGGTAGCTTAAACGAAGTCCAGTGCTCACAAAGGGAAGCCTAAAAATTCAGTCACCCTTTACCGGTAGCGGAGCACACAAAGCCTGTCAGTCGCTTTCACAAACACACCGTGTGACGGCATTGGCGAGGACAACCTGACGTTTAAAAACACCTTTCTTTATTTAGAGTCTAAATTTAACAACATAAAATGACAAAATTTTCTCAAATTTCTTAGAACTAAATTTGCACACATCTGCTGTTTTGACACTTTTATTCAAGTCTCTTAAAGTACACAGAGGTGTATCCGTGTCATATTATGATAAGTACCGCTATTAGTCAACTACACACCTCTTATAAGAAGGTATCCAGTATTTTGAAGGCGTCAGTTATTTCCTGAAGGTTTAAAGTCCGCCAACCCGTACTATGCAAACGACAATGACTTTTATAGCCCTCGTAATACGGATGATTTTTCGATCTTCTTTTTCTTATCATAATATGAGCTAGTGGTCAACTCTAGTGGTGGAGTCTTCAGGCTGCCCAAAGGCCACCGACTTAACTACTTTTAAAGCCGGGACTGACAGCTTAACGTACCCTTAAAAATACGAACGGAAGCGCTCAAGTCGTAAATGACCACGGACGTTTTTCGTTTCAAAAACTTAGTATGGACTACAATTTTTTTTCGTGAGAAAAGACCTTTGGTCCACGTCTGCTACTTAGATTTGAATTCAACTCTTCTTAGAACGCCTACCTACATACCTATCTATGATCAAGAAATAAAGCTGAATTAGGTACGAACGAAGAATAATCGTATGTTCGTCGAATTTAGTTTTATTTTCCAGGGAAACCGCTCGCCATTGGCCATGACAAGCTTTTAACGGATGTCATAACAGGGCCGCTTGCTGCGATGGCGCCGGCTTAGAACTGACCTCAGAGCTGTGATATTACGTCATAACACACTATATCACGCTTTATACAGTTTCTACAGACAAATATTGTTACTTACTAGCTGTGCCCCGCAACTCCGTCCGCGTGGAATGCGGACCACCCTTAACAATTAGGGGTATGAAAAATAGATAGTAGCCGATTTTCAGACCTAGCCGATATGCACACAAAATTTCATGAAAATCGTTCGGGCCGTTTCGGAGGAGTATGGTAACTAACATAGTGACACAAGAATTTTATATATAAGATTAGTGCTGACTTTAAGGGTGACCGTTTACATTGAGCCGTGAAGGCTGGTTGGACTAGACGGCCCGCTCGCTTAGACCAATAGGATCACTTCATTTTAATGATCTGAGGAAAATAAAGCGAACCCATTTGTCGAAGCGAGTTACAAATTCACAATTATAATTATCTCAAGTTATGTAGGACATTGCATTTACTCTTAATGGGGCTTCTTAATCTGGTTACCATCTCTCACAGTAAACGCAATAGTTGTCTAATTTGGAATGCACATCAACCCATGCACACGAAGAAACCGACACCATTCAGTGTATATGTTTTTGATAGTAAATGGACGTATTTTACATCTGGATACAGTAAAATGTATAGAAAATATCGGTGCTAGGTTATCCGTTTCAATGACCGCTTAGATACCTTGTTTTAAATTTACAATTGACTTTAGATGAACACTTCGAATCAAGGTCATTTTCAACCTTGTGTCAAATTATCACAATGAAAAACCAAAACATAGATACTCACTTATATTAAATACTAGCTGTGCCCGCGACTCCGTCCGCGTGGAATTTAAATTGTTAAGTGTAAATCTCCTCAAAATCGTTCCAGCCGTTTCGGAGATACTCTTGGATTTCATATGTTTTTATTTTTTTACGCAGAACCCTAATTGCTTTTCTAATTTTAAAGTAGCCTATATTACTCCTTATAACATCAGCTATCTGCCAGTGAAAGTCCCGTCATAATCGGTCCAGCCGTTTTGGAGATTACCTGGATCAAACATACAGACATATAGACAAAAAAAAATTAAATCGCTTTTTGTTATAAGTACCGTAAGTATGTACTTTCATATGCATTTAGTGAAAAGTTGTTATTTTGATATTACAAACAGACACTCTAATCTATACTTATATATATAACTCAAAGGTGACTGACATAGTGATCTATCAACGCACAGCCCAAACCACTGGACGGATCGGGCTGAAATTTGGCATTCAGGTAGATGTTATGACGTAGGTATCCGCTAAGAAAGGATTTTGATTAATCTACCCCCAAGGGGATAAAATTAGGGATGAAAGTTTGTTAAGTTAAACTCCACGCGGACAGAGTCGCGGGCTCAGCTAGTTTTATATATTTGTTTAGATAAAACTTCTTGTTCCTATTATGTACGACGTTAGTCATCAAAGTACGGATATTTCCTACTACCTATGTTCCGCTGGTTGATGCAATTTTCCGCGCGAATAAACCCCAGATTGACGAGTTCGATTTTAAAATGCATTAACTTCTTTTATCATCTGACAGGTGTATAAATCTGTAAATTGAACAAATCTATTGTAGGGAATGAAATATACTTCCTGTGATATCATATTCAAGTGCTATGAATGTTAAAACTTTCACAGGATCATAATATTCCTTGTCGGGAATAAAGAATCTTCATATCCTTACGTATTAGCTGTCGATATGTTGATAGAGACTGTTTCTTTCATACTTTTCAACCAACCTCAAATTGAAAGAAGTTTCTTTAACAACATAAGTTTGTATGTTTATTTTAGCGTAACAATTTGTAGAATCTTTTGTAAACAGTCACCATGTCTTGAGAATCTGATTTATATTAAACATGGGGAATAGTAAAGATACGAACAACTCTACTAAGTAATGCATACAATTGACGAGTGTTTCGAGCGTGAACCGCTTGGCTCACGCTCCGCACGAACCGCGTGGTTCGATTCCCGCCGGGAGAAAATTTCTGAAATGGCCTTTATGTAAATTTCCCAGGTCTGGGTGTCACTGAGATCGCCCCCAGTCCATTGTGCGATACCCATGATACATGCGTTGCTTAGTTTGGGACCATACAGTTGGTGAGTCAGTCTGGCGAAAAAAACCAAGAAAAGAATATCAAACCACTGCCTAAAGGTGGGTTGGGTCTATGTTAGGCGAGCGGGGCAAATGCGGAGCACAAATTGGCGTAATTAGACTTACTACTTCGAGACTTGTAAGTTACATTTAGTCGGTCCACACTACACGAATTCATGCTTCGTTCGTGCTCAGCTGGCTTAACGTAGATGCCCTTTATAGCTAAAAATATGTGGAAGCTTAGAAAATTCCTATTAAGTAATTTCGGTTACAGTAAGCTTCAAGCTACAGGATCATTTTTCTTAGTTTTTTCTTTTCAACTTAAAGATTTCCAGGTCCTATTAACGATCAGGTTTTTAACGAACTTAACATAATTAACGGTGAAGTGAACATCAAACAAATTGCTCGTCAAAACCAGAGTAAATGGTGAAAAAAAAAACTTCTTAGCTCATTAGGCCCTAATGAGATAAGAATTTAGATTTTCATCATAGTGAACTATAATTGGAATTTAAATCATTACCTATTTTAATTGACGCCGATATTGAAATTATTACTTTTGTGAGTACTTACTTCCATTTCATGAAGACGCGTGCTTGGACTCTTATACTGGTATATGGGTCAATCTAAATATATATAACTCAAAGGTGACTGACTGACTCACTGGCTGACTGACTAGTAGATAGTGATCTATCAACGCACAGCCCAAACCACTGGACGGATCGGGCTGAAATTTGGCATGCAGGTAGATGTTATGACGTAGGCATCCGCTAAGAAAGGATTTTGATTAATTCTACCCCCAAGGGGATAAAATAGGGGAGGAAAGTTTGTATGAAACTTTGTCAATTAAATTCCACGCGGACGAAGTCGCGGGCACAGCTAGTTTGTAATATAATGAAGACAAATAAGTTTAATATTTAATAACACATAAATACCTATTAATATAATTTATACATTTGATACGAAACTCTACCTGTGTTTTATTAATAGGACGGCGACGTACGTCGACATTTTACTTAAGGTAACTGAAATTACTTTAATTTATTTACTTTAAGTACTTAACTAAGCAGTAATAGCCGATTGGTTAAGCACGCGTTTTGCGGGTACAAGGTCCTGGGTTCAAACCCTAGCTCGCACCTCTGGATTTTTCCGAAATCTGTGTGCGAATCATGGTTTATATATGATTATCAATAACATCGTGAGGAAACCCACTTGTCTTAAAAAATCTAACCAATTTTCGAAAGACATGTGAAATCTGCCAACGTGGACGTCAACAAGGCTAAATTATTACTATTGCATATTATTTATTATTTAATTTACTTAACTTATTTACTTATAATAATAAATAATAATTTTAGCCCTTTTGACGTAATTTACTTTAGGTAACTTAAGGTGAAGGCGCCTGTCTAGCCCGCGACATTCAAAATTTTCGAGTATTTTTATAGTTTATCCAAAATCTGAAAACATTTAAGACAACATTTTGTGATTTGCGACAAACACAGTATGCAGTGCGTTTATTAATACATTTATTTTACTCTAAATATTATCACGGTGGATATGATACTAGTAAACTCAGATTAACGCAGATGGAGTAAACGCAACAAAAGATGTGAAGCCGCATAGCATTAAATATGTGCGTGACAACTAGGCGGGGCACTGTAGGGACACGTACATCTGTGTGCGTGTAAACTTGCCAGATATTGGGGAACGAACTCCCATATTTTTTCCGATTGTTCTCAGTAGTACTAATGTTACAAATTGGAAATGGTCTTTCGCAATTTAGGTACTTAAGTAGTAGGTATTTGAACAGAATAATGCTGATAAAATAAAAAAAATTGTGAGTTAGACATATTTTTATTTTTTTATAAAAGGATTGAGGTATTATCATCATCATCATCAGCCGGAAGACGTCCACTGCTGGACATAGGCCTCCCCCATGGAACGCCACAATGGACGGTTGCCCGCTATCCGCATCCAACGG
Organism: Notodonta ziczac; assembly: GCA_918843915.1. Taxonomy (NCBI): domain Eukaryota; kingdom Metazoa; phylum Arthropoda; class Insecta; order Lepidoptera; family Notodontidae; genus Notodonta; species Notodonta ziczac. The sequence continues at coordinate 4,515,869 of OU974060.1, read as the reverse complement.
CTCCCCGCGACTCTCACCAGATCGTCGGTCCATCTAGTGGGGGGCCGTCCAACTCTGCGTCTTCCGGTTCGAGGTCGCCACTCGAGAACCTTTCTTCCCCAACGGCTGTCGGTTCTACGAGCGATGTGGCCTGCCCATTGCCACTTCAGCTTGCTGATTCTGTGAGCTATGTCGGTGACTTTGGTTCTTTTGCGGATATCCTGGTTCCGGATCTTATCACGCAAAGAAACTCCGAGCATAGCTCTCTCCACAGCTCGCTGCGTGACTTGGAGCTTATGCAGTAGGCCAACTGTAAGGGACCAAGTTTCGCTTCCGTAGGTCATCACTGGCAACACACACTGATTGAAGACCTTAGTCTTCAAGCTCTGCGGAATTTCGGACGTGAAGATATTACGTAACTTCCCGAACGCTGCCCAGCCGAGTTGGATTCGTCGAGAGACCTCTTCATCGAAGTTGGACCTACCTAACTGGACAGTATGTCCTAGGTAAACATATTTGTCGACAACTTCGAGAGTATCGTCCCCAACCACTACCGGTATGGGTACAACATGGTTATTTGACATGATCTTGGTCTTGTCCATGTTCATTTTAAGACCCACCTGTTGGGAGACCATACTTAGGTCCCTGAGCATGGTACCGAGGTCCGTCAGCGACTCCGCCATAATGACTATATCATCGGCAAAACGTAGGTGAGTGATGTATTCGCCGTTGATGTTGATGCCAAACCCACTCCAGTCCAAAAGCTTGAAAACGTCCTCCAATGCATTTGAGAACAGTTTCGGAGAAATTACGTCTCCCTGCCTCACGCCTCTTTGCAATTGGATTGGTTCCGTGCTTTCATCCTGGAGTCGAATTGACATGACGGCTTTGCTGTACAAACACTTCAACACTTCGATATACCTATAGTCGATTTGGCATCGCTGAAGAGACTGCAGTACCGCCCATGTCTCGATCGAATCGAAGGCTTTTTCATAGTCCACATACGCTAAACATAAGGGCCGGTTATACTCCTCGGTCTTCTGTATAATCTGGCGCAGCGTATGTATGTGATCTATGGTGCTAAAGCCCTTTCGGAAACCGGCTTGTTCGGGAGGTTGATATTCATCAAACCTGCGTGCGAGACGATTCGTAATGACTCTCGAAAACAGCTTGTATACGTGGCTCAAGAGCGAGATGGGCCTGTAATTCTTTAATAAGGATTTATCTCCTTTTTTGAAGAAAAGGACCACCACGCTCCTGTGCCACGACTCTGGCGTAATGCCCTCAAAGATGACGGAATTAAATAACTTCTGGAGGACTACTAGTACCGGTTTTCCACCCGCTCTCAGAAGTTCTGCCGTAATTCCATCATCGCCTGGCGCCTTGTTGTTCTTAAGCTGTTTGAGAGCCATCCTAATCTCGTATAGGCTGATGTCCGGGATGTCTTCGGTGTAGTGTCGGGTTAATTTTGCTCGTCTATCTTGCGAGCTAGTAACGGGCTGTCGTGAGGAAGTGTATAACTGTCCGTAGAAACTCTCAAGTTCTCGAAGGATTTCCGGTTTGGACGAAACAACCCTGCCGTCATCGGTCTTAAGCTTTGTCATTTGGCTTTGTCCAATAGACGAATCTTTTGCGAACACTTTCAAACCGCGGTTGCGCTCTATTGCGGCCTCGATACGAGAAGTATTAAAGGCACGCAGATCGCGTCGCAAAGATTTCGAGATTCGCCTATTGATCTCGCCATAGACCAGCATATCAACCGAGGACTGCAGTTTCATTTCGTTCCGGTCTTCCATTAATTTAATAGTGGAACCTGAAAGTTTCTGGGTCTTTGTGTGGCGTTGGGTCTTATAGAACCTAGACCCTACAGCCTGGACAGTTTCCACAAACCCGTTGTTTAACTCGTCCACTGTATCGCATTCGGCTAGGCACTGGAAGCGATTGTGCAATTCTAGTTGAAAGTTTTCGGGGTTTTGGATTTGCATGGGGGTTGGACGAAGCGTAGACTTCATCAGACGTGACCTCTCGAGCTTTACATCGATATTCAATGTGCCTCTGACGATTCGGTGATCACTACCGGTTTTAACCATGTTGATCACAGAGACATCATTGAATATGTGCTTCTTGGTCGTCATGATGAAGTCTATCTCGTTTTTTGTGGAACCATCGGGGCTTATCCAGGTCCACTTCCTGGATGGCCGCTTTTTGTAGAAGGAGTTCATCACAAAGAGGCCCTCCTTCTCCATAAAGTCGGCAAGCCGCTGACCCCTGGGGTTTCGCCGCCCATAACCAAATTGCCCCACTCTCAACTCATCGCCATTCCTCGTGCCCAGCTTTGCGTTAAAGTCCCCCATTAACACCGAGAAGTGTGTTTCGGAAGTATGCATGGCTTTTGAGATATCCTCATACATAGCTTCGACTTCATCATCTGAGTGTGTCGATGTGGGCGCGTAAACCTGTATGACCTTCAGCGAATACCGTTTGGTAATTCTGAGTATAAGGTACGCTACCCTACTCGACACACTCTCGACTTTAATAACGTTGTTAACGAGGGACTTGTGGACAAGGAACCCGACACCACCTTGGGATGGCTGGTCTCCCTCCCGGAAGAAGAACAGGTTACCGGACTTAAGTGTTATCGTGTCCTGTCCCTGTCTTCGGACTTCAGATAACCCTATAATGTCCCAACGTAACTTTTCCAACTGTTCTTCCAATCCGAGTAACTTCTCGTCAATCCTGAGCGTCCGTGTGTTGTACGTTGCCAGGTCCAGTCGTCGGGGGTGGCAGCACGATCTCTGCCAGGGATTCTTAGCACCCCCTGCCCCGCCGTTACCGTGGCCGCTACCAAAGCCAGGAATAGCGGAGCTGCCGGGGACTGGGGGCCGTAACTTTGTTGTGCCTTTCATGGGGGGGGTTTTGCCATAATCACCGCGCTTGGCAGGCGTCTTGGTGATCGCAGTAGCTGTTAGTGGGTACATACATAAAGAACGCTGCTGCCCATTTCCTGTATATCCCTTTGCCGGTTCCCACGGCACCCGCGGGAGGAGATGGGGTGATCCTATTATAAAGCCGGGACCACACGGCTATTGAGGTATTATACTCAAAATAATTCAAATGAATTATTCAATCTATAATTTTTTATAAAATACATAAGTGAAACAAAAAAGATTCAGATCTGATAGGTTGATGACTCTGCGTCCAGACACGAGCCATCGGTAGCCCCGACCAATATAGTTTCAAGATTTAGCGGCCATTGCAAAATCGCAAAATAGCAAAATATACCTCTGATTGGTTTATTGTTGAATAAATAACTAGAGTTTTAAATAAAGATATAATATTATATATATACATAAATTATTTCCATATATAAATGTATAAATTAATCATCTTTCTACACCCCATGCACATTTCCCTAATTCAAGGAAACTTATTTCGATGTAAATTGGCAACACCAACCAATTACTATCAAAATTTAGTGTTCCGAGTGAGCGATATCAAATTGTGGGTAAATAAATTACAAAACTATAAAATAAACAATAGTTACCTGTGGAAAGATATGCCATCTGCTTTTTTTGTTTTTGTGAACAACTTTTACACTTTTTAATTACGCAAGACGGCATTTTCAAAATAAACCAACTAACCACCTTTGACGTGTAAGCGCTGTGACGCGAAGTTCAGTACTGACGCGAGATTGTATCCGCTTTGTAATTTGTATTTGCTTTGGTGGACACACTTTTGTGTTCTAGGCGCGGTAAATCACTAAATACACAAAAATTGCCAGATTATCTGGATAGCTGTCGTTCTTGAAATATTTTAGAGTAAGTTGGATATATTAATAAATGCACTGCACACGGTCTTTGTCGCGAATTACAAAATGTGCCTTTTATTATTTTCAGATTTTGAAAAATTTCTAAAAATCCTCAAAAAAATTGAGATTCGCGGGCTAGATGGGCGCTTTAGCCTTAAGGTAAGTAATTCGTCAGTCGTCACTTTACGTCATCATAAAAAAATCATATTTAATATACTTCAAGATTGAGAGATTAAACTGGGACCCTTTCGCTACATTGGTAAACATAATTCTTGTGGAAATGAAATGGCTTTCCCGCAGGTAGCGGTGCGGTGCACTTGAATATTAAACGGGAGACTCACTGTATGCAGAACTTTCTACACAATCTTGCGATGGAATTCTTTCTTGATTAAAGTAACCCAGAACGTCGGTCGACATCGGGACTTTATCTAACATTCTTATTCCAAATAGAATGGTAGAAACACGGAATATTAAAATACCTAATGTAGATAATTTATGAGAAAACGCTTGAAACTATAGTGTGGTATTCATAATTGAAGGCGTCAATAGCCTAGTGGTTAGAGGGGCCGACCTCGTAGCTGAGGTTCCGGGTTCGATCCCGATCCTGGCAATTAATCTATTGACGTCAGCCCACTCCTAATACAAGCATTAGTTTAGCTGGAGGAGCTAACGGGAATACAAGTAATGTGATTAACTCACATTGCTAGTAATATTTAAATAAAAAAGTAAGTCCTACTAATATTATAAATGTGAAAGTTTGTGAGTGTGGATGTATGTATGTATGTATGTATGTATGGTTTTTACTCCTTCACGCAAAAACTACTGAACGGATTTGGAACACAAATAGTTTATAACCGGGATTAACATATAGGATACTTTTTATCCCGATAATCCCGAAATTTTTGTTACGTTAAATACTACGCGGACGAAGTCGGGGGGCACAGCTAGTAAAATATAATAACAAATCCATATTATTAAGCTTTTGACATGCCATTTTGTACTAGAATGACATAAGAATGACATTTCCAAGATCGCTTTCAGACTTGAGCTTGAGATTGACTGAGGCGTAGTTAGTTAGGTATAAGGTTCTGGTAGGCCTTAGCATTTATATATAGCTATTGGCTTATTCTAGTTTAATATAACAAGCAGATATCCGGCTCTGAAACAATAATCCTTTAGAATGTTGCCGGCTGCAAATCCTGGGGATTTGCTATCTCTCATGCCTAGGATTTTCCCAACCCGATACACGATCAGGTTTTGTTTTTGTTTTGCCAACAATGATATTGCTACTTGTTCAGTAATGGAATATAGTGGGCTAGAGGCGAGAGTAAATAAATATATCTATTTTTATCTACCCACTTGAAAAAATAATTGTATTTAATCAAAATCTTAAAACATTGAGCCCTTTGTCAATCAGTGCGACTTTTTCAGGACTGCTCTTCTGTTCTGGCATTATTCTGGGCATATTACTTCATTATTTGTGATGCCTTATGCATTACCCTACATTGTCCTCACACCTCTAATTATACCTATTGTAAACATAATTTGAAAAGCAGAAAAGAAAAGATGTATCCATGGAGTTTCTTGCATGTTCTTCACGATAGGATTTTTTTTTGGAACATGCGCCTAGCTCTTGACTTATTAAAAGTACCAGTTAATCTGGCCTATTTGAAATAAAAATATTTGAATTTGAATTTGAATTGACTACAGAAAATAACAACAACATGATTTATGAAATTCCTAGCAGGTATCCTTTTAAGTATATTTTACTAAACGTTTTGTTATTAAGGCAAACTTTATGAAAAAAAATTAGAACTCGGGCCATTACAGAAATCATTGTTGTACCTGATTACAATTTTTTTAATACTAAAATTATAGATAGGAATTACAAAAATAATTTGATGTTGTATTTTTTTCCCATTGCGTCACCCTTTATAGTTGATCGTGAGGACAACACTATTTTTCCCCCATTGCGTCATCTTTTATAAGGTAATGGTGAGGACAACACTTGCTATTTATATATCCTAATAAGTACTTACTAATCCGACTGCCCTAAAATATTACTAAGAACATGCTCACTAAAGTCCTCATATTTTATCGTTATCTAATACCAACACGCACCTGTCAAGCTGGAGCGCAGGTGTACATACCGAAATAAGCGTTATAAAATGTGATACAATTTTAGAACTTAAAGTTGGGCGGGTAAGTACGAAAATGGTGTGCCGTAAAGAGCGTGGCAGCGGCTAATGTCTGACGTGGGGGAGAAACGTCGAAAAACAGATTGGAATGTATTTGTCAATGGCCTGGTTTGCCGACTGCGGGGCAAGAGGGGAAGGGGGGCTCTCGTCAATAACTCAGGAGGTTCCATAGTTACCTGCCTACATGTTGGACGGCTAACATTACTTTGATGGCATCTTTCGATGTTCCCGGCTATGTTTTGAAGCGAAGCTTCTATACGGACGGTCGGAGCGCTCGCCGCGCGGCCACTCAATCCGTGCCAAGCGTCAGCAGCGTTACACGACATATTTATTTATTTATTTATCAAAACTTAGCTATTCTTACAGGTTTACCTAATGCAATAGCTAAGCAACACAAATCCAAATTCCAACAAATCTTAATTATCTATAACTACTGATGTATAAAGCCACCCTCGTGAATTCACTCAGAGTACCCGTGAAAAGGTCTATATCCTCGGCGATGAGGTTGAGTATACATATACTACTACTATATAGGTATACAAAGTGACAGTATATTATTCTTCATGGGGAGTATTCACGTTCGTCGGAAATTTTCCGTGTCGGAAACAACAGCTACTATCCTTTTCTAATTCATTTGTGAAATAAGGATAGAGGCTGTTGTTTCCGACATGCGAAACTTTCCGTTGGTATTGCAAGCATCTATAGGCTACGGTAACTCTGCTGACGACTGTCGCTCGATTCGCCTCGCAATACGTCACGTCAAATTTGTCAGTTTTTGTATAGGATAACTGTCAAATGTGACGTATTACGTAGTTACTGTAACTGTGACGTATAACAGAGTTTGCCCCATATTATGGGTCGAAGGCTTCTTTACTGAGTTGGTTACGAAAATACTTAACTAGTTTTCTCGCAACTGCTTAAGAAACTTGATACAAAGCGTCTTAATGTCAACAGCTACCAAAATACCAAGAAAATCGGGAATTTGCCGAGGTATGATGTATTTATTATACCCTGCTCTAACAATATTCGTGAAATAAATCTGTCTAGACCAGAGCCTTAAGAATGAAAGCCTAGGTATAAATCAGTAGACAACACGTTCAGGTTTCTTGGAGCCCATTCATCTAGAGAAAGCTTTTTATTTGTTTTTTTTTTAAACCACTGCTGTAGCGAAAAGTAGGTAGAAATTAAAATATTAAAGTAAAAAAAATCGCATTCCGTTAGCATAATATGTCATAGTGACATTCTTTGATTATTTTGAGTACATACTCCACGAGTAAACATATTTCTTACTGATACTGAGTAAGTACATGAGTAGGCACTTCTGTTCTTACTCTTACTTACATTATCTAAACTTATTGTGATTGCAGATACGTTTTATTGAATGACTTGTAAGTATATTCGTAAATCTAAATATATATAACTCAAAGGTGACTGACTGACTGACATAGTGATCTATCAACGCACAGCCCAAACCACTGGACGGATCGGGCTGAAATTTGGCATGCAGGTAGATGTACTGACATAGGCATCCGCTAAGAAAGGATTTTGATTCATTCTACCCCCAAGGGGATAAAATAGGGAATGAATAATCCCGAAATATTTGTTAAGTTAAATTACGCGCGGACGAAGTCGCGGGCACAGCTAGTTATTTTATATACCTAATACCAAACGTTTAGAAAAAATCTAAAGAGACTACTCATTGTACTAGGAACTATAAAAATAATTTGTGGGCAATAGATTTTTTTCTCTGCGAACTCTACCTAACATCCATGTATTAACCACCTCACTTCGAAAATGTTTTTAGTAAGTACTCGTTCATTTTCAAACCGCCAAAATCTAAATTAATATTATACTGATCATTGAAATTAATCTCTCAAACAATACCCCGTTGAATATTTACTGTTTCACAAGCCGAGGGGTTAAAATTACTGTGAGCGAGCGATAAGGGCTGACAGACGTACGGACAATGATCTTCGCATTTGAATATTGTATTGTTCATTAGTGTTGATTTCACAGACACTTTTGTTCTGGTGAATTTTGATGACAATGTTCAGAGTTTACAATTTATTTTGCCAAAGATTTATTACCATAAAATAGCATGTTACTTTGGCTTTCGTTTTCGAAGCTGCGGTAAAATATATTACTGTACCTGGTAATAGCGTAGATTAAATTTTCTAAATATCGACAATAGCGCCACCTATCTGGCTCGACTTCAAAAAAACTAAACCCCAAACGACCCATCCATGTGACCCCATAAGTACATAAAAAACATTAAAATCGGGCAAGCCGTTTAGAAGAAGAAGAAGAATAACGAACACACGCATACCGGAATTTTAAATATTATAAATATTTATATTCGTCCCGCATTTTATAAATTTTAATTTAGATAGGTACCTACCTTAGAATTTCCTTAGACTGTGCCATTTACAGTAAACACCATAATTTAATGAGAAATAATAATTGAATTATCATAGAAGCAATTTTGAAATATTAGTCAAATTTACTTTCCGAAAACCTTTTTTTGCAGTAAATAATTTCATTAATAATAGCCATATAAATTCAGCCACATGTGTGTGGAATGTAAGGTTGGTTACAGTGTAGAAAAGTTAAGAGCACTATTATATTATTTCGGTATATAAATTATCCTTTATCAGAAAAAGAGAGAAAATAATTCACAAAGTTTTTTTCATTTTATTAAAATAATATTGATTTATTTTTAATATGTAATATAGAAACATTTCCACCGCAACAGCGAAGGCTTGCTTTTCCATTTTTTTTTATTCCACTAAAGCAACACCTCCCTTATCTACGTTCTTTTCCCGTAAAAAGAAACTCTGCCGTGGACTGACAAAAAGGAAAAGCTTTTTTAAAATTCGAACGGTGTTTGACAGTAAATTAAACATGGCGTTGGTGCGTTCGGAAATAACGTTACAATCTGTCATCGCAGTCGGAGCATTAAAAACTAACAAAGTAGAAAACGAAACGGAATATCTGAGCGAAGCGATCTCAGGGGTTTTACTGCTCGAGTGCTCGGTCAAACACGTAAGGCTGCATTCATAATAGAGTCCAATTTCCGACCGATGCATTTTCTTATTACTGTAAAGGTACTTAACCCGAATGGAACCTAGGCCCATATTAATAAATCGATCTCAAGTCTGAAATCCGGACAGCTGTCAAGCTGTCATCATCTAAAAATGGGTATGAGTCAAAGACTTTAAGGAATTTTCGCTTCGTTTCCCTTAATCTATGGTGTGAGTATGACTCCTTGAACGTGTGTTGTACCAACATAAAATTACCTAAACTGGACCCTAGACTGGTTATCGGCAAATTTAGTCAACTTAACCTTCTTGGTTAAGTTAATAAGTAATAAATATCGCCAGACGAACACACATACTGTATGGTCCTGTAAGGAGGTCCATGTCGGTGCACTGGCCACTGGCGATAAGCGTTCCTGGCCGACAAGAATACATTTAAAATTAAGAAAAAGATTAGTTTTGAAATTGAAAGCTCTGCGGTGCGCTGGCAGTGACAACCGGGGGACCGTTAAGATAGGAAGTGTATTGTAATATAAAAATAATTATACAATTAAATATATATAAACAAATAATATAATAAAATTATTATTACCAAGCAACCTGATTTGTTAATTGAAACCCCGTCGTTACAGTCCCAAACTAAGCAACGCTTGTACTGACACCCAGAACAGGGCCAATTACGAACAGGCAATTTCCGAAAGTTACCCTGGCGGGAATCGAACCCGATGTAGTGAGCCCAGTGCCCTACGCTCGAACCACTGCGCCAAGCGGCGTTGCGAAAGGGGGCTAGACGGAAAATATTAAGACCAAAAGTTGTAATGACACTTTTTGCTATATTAGTTGTAAGCCGCGCGGCGTGCACGTGTTTCTCTGTCTCTGTCTCTCTCTCTCTCTCTCTCTCTCTCTCTCTCTCTCTCTCTCTTATAGAAAGCAAGCCAGCTATTATCGTTTCGTCTTTCTATTTCGCATTGAACAGTGTGGTGTCGCGACAATTATTTTTGTTGAGTGTATACAGGTTTTTTGTACATAATAAAACATTCAAAAATAATAACAATAATGAATCCTGACAGTGTTTCTGCACAAGTTCCGGATATTGCAACTCCGTTCCATCCGGGTGTCCCTTGACACCTCTCAAGTTTTATGCTATCAATCAAAATGAGTTAGTTATAGATTATAGCAGATTATTTGGGTTGTTAGCAGAATGAGGTGTGTAACGTCGATCATTGATTATGTGCTGTACAAGTCATAGAACAATGGTTAGCTTTGCTTTCATTGCTATTTCTGTGTATTTTTGTTGTCCCTTACGACAATAAATAGCATAGCTGCATATCTATGACATTCCTTTTCTAAGTTTTCACCCTATCGATGAATACAGAGTGAATAAACCACATAGCCAATGGGGTGTCGTTTTTAACCCCCGATAAAAAAGACGGGTGTTATAAGTTTAACACGTGTGTTTATGTATCTGTGTGTCTGTTTGTGGCATTGTAGCGCCCAAGCGGATGAACCGATTTCAATTTTGTTTTTTTGTTAGATAGGTATTCTGATCGAGTGTTCTTAGCTATGTTTCATGAAAATCGGTTCAGCCATTTGAAAATTATCAGTATCTCTTTTGTAGTTTAAAAAGTCGTCGCATCGGGGGTTTTCTAAATTTACAATTTTTGCTGAATGAAACCATCTCATACATACTTATGCGAACTAAAAACAACCTACGAGCATTCGCACTAGATTAAGATTTGGTCTGCAACAGCACGTGTGGGATGGTTCCTAATTGCAAATTTAATTAGGACCTATAGTTCCGCATCTCAGATAACATTCACCCACAAATTATTGAACAACAATTAGTCTAATACTGCAGTCTATTAATTAGCTTGTATTCCGAGCGGTCTCTTAATTAAAGAGCCTTGAGACGTTGTTGTCTAATTTCACCTTAAATGATATCTAATTTGAAGTGTGACATCAGTTACATTCCTAATTCCTACTTAAGGGATTGGTCCCTTAGTGTACCTTCGCTACCGGTGTTTGAACCCATGACTTTCGCAACGAAAGCCGGGGCTGTTCCCACTGAGCTATCACGATTTTATGCCAACTAGGTTGTGACTAACGGTTTTGTTCGATGAACATGTTCATGAACTTTAATAAGACCGGGGTAGTACTATCCTCTCACAGCATATCGGTGTTAAGTAACCATTAGAGCTGTGTTTCGTACGATAAATGAGAGAGCCGGAAGCCCCTCTATCCCGCTCTCCTTCAGGTCATTTTCTTGTCTTTTTTTGTGCGTGCTTGTTGCAATAAAGTTTTTCTTTCTATCTATATTTGACGACCGCTTGGCGCAGTGGTCCGAGCGTAGGCCGCTCGGCTCACTGCATATAGTGGTTGCGGGTTCATTTCCCGCCGGGGCAAATTTCGGAAATGGCCTTTCCGTAATTTGCCCAGGTCTGGGTGTCTCTGGGATCGCCCCCAGTCCATTGTGCGGTACCCATAGTACAAGCGTTGCTTGTTTTGGGACCATACAGTTGGTGTGTTCGTCTGGCGATATTTATTTATTTATTTATTCTATCCTAATACCAAGGGGGTACGTTTGTTTGCCGACTTTATTATAAAATAAATAATTCAGCCCTTTTGACGTCCCACTCCTGGGCACGGGCCTCCCCTCACTACGAGGGGGATTCAGGCCGTAATCCACCACGCTAGCCCAGTGCGGGTTGACGGATTTCGCATGCCTTTCGAAAATTGGTTACATTTTCTAAGACATGCAGATTTCCTTATGATGTTTTCCTTCACCGTACAAGGGAGTGATAATCATATTGTAATTATGATTCGCACATATAGATTTCAAAACGCCCAGAGGTGCGAGGAAGTGTTCGAATTCAGGACCTGGTGCCACAAGACGCGTGCTTAAACCAATCGGCTATCACTGCTGTATATAATGCTAATGCTGACTCTGTTATATAGTTATAAAATAATAATACTGTCTCAAATGTGTCCGTGCCCTAATCGCAAGCCATAAACTCAATTTACATCAAGCTCAGCCACAAAATATTTCAAGGGATATTAGCCATTACTCGCGTAATTTCAACTCGGGGTAACGTTTTATTACACCTCGGCGCTATCCAAAGATGATAATGATAAGTTGGTAATTAAGTGGCAGTTGAGATTACGTCTGAAAAAGTAAAAATGCTACGGAAAATACCGCACAAAAATTGTCATCGAAATAAAAGTAAATTTAAAAGGTTATTTATTCTGGTATCTTAAGGTGATGTGTGCTATTAAGTGTTTGCATAAGACTCTATGGTACTTCTCTATAGCTAAGAGTGTGCTCTATAGCTGTTCGTGAAAACCTTTAATTGGCTTTCTGTTACTAGACTTTAATGCTCAATATTTTGTATGTAGCTGTTCATTTTCCGTAAGTTAAATAAATAAATTTCGATGCCGATTTCGATTCACACAATGGGGATAAACGCGCATTAATTTTATCTGAAAGTGTTAAACTAATACTAAATGTTAAACTAATAATCCTCAAGGGAAGCTAGCAAGAAAAAATATTTCAATAGGTTACTAGCGTCTCTGAAAACGGCCAAAATTAATATCAAAGGCACTTTGAGGCGACGACAACGTTCAATATTCCGAATTCCTCTACAATAATATTTATACCGTCGCCACTTCATGAATAATTCGCTCCGTGTAATAAGCTTTTGAAAAATGTTTGTTCTGTCTAGTCCGTCTGGGCTCGCCCTCGGGAAAATACCGTTACTTGAATAACCGTCGAAAGCAAACGGTGAATATCAATAGATAGGCAGTAGGTACCATAATTTAGTAACGTTCTTATTTTACTCTTGGATACCTCCTAATGCCCTCTCCTTCAAATCGTTGCGTATCATTAACGGTTAAAAAAAAATGTTTTTTTTTAAGTACGTTGAACCATAAGACTTCCTCCTTTTTTTGAAAATCAGTTAAAAACTTGTGTTGATGTTCACTAAAAGACCACATTATAACCAGAACCGCTCTCGATAAATAAAGTTGTCAGCTAATTCGCCAATATTATGGAACAACTACAAATATCCTGCCAACTCTGTTAACGACGGTCGCTCGATTCGTCTCGCAATACGTCAAAACTGACTTATAGCGTATCCGAATATGTCACTTTTGACAGATATCCTATACAAAACCTGTCAAAATTGACGTATTCATTTACACGATACGTCAGTTGTGATGTATTGCTAATCGATTCAAGCGACAGTCGTTAGCAGAGTGGGCCTCTACTCTAAAATAGGTACCTATAAGTAGATAAAATATCAAAAAATACTATCTATGGGTATGGAGGTTACCTATATAAATACATTTTTTACATGCGCCTATAATTGACTTTTATGGGTCAGCAAGTACCCTGTAAACATAGGCGGTGTTGTAGTGTTTTCTTCGCGTTGGTTAGGGTTGGGACCCTATCAAGCAGGTATATCGATGAAAAAAAAGTAATATAACAAAATGTAAAAAGACATGCCCGCTGAGTTTCTTGCTGGATCTTCTCAGTCGAGGTCGCGTTCCGATCCGGTTGTAGATAATATAAGAAAAAAAAAAAGTAAAATTGTCAATTTGTAAGTTCCCCGTAGGCCTAAACAAAATAAACGATTTGAATTTTAATTTGAGTATCCAAAATGCCTCGGTACCTACGGCCGAAAACAATTTGGTATCTATGTAAAAACCTTTAGCGAAAACATTATTAAACATGTTCAAATATAAATCTGGAAGTTCTCGATACATCAATTTTAATCAATTTATAGTGTAGTTACAAATATTTTTTCATTAGAAACAATACCGCTTTGTGATAAATTTAGGTGTTAGCATCTACCAGCACCAATATTTGGTACTTAACCTATAATGGTACCCTATAATGCAAATAGCGACAAAAAAACAGTGCCGTCTAGGGACGCCCGAAAGAAGCGAAGCTTTATAGTATAAAGCGTAGGGCGCCGCAGCTGCCACTCTGTATACCTATATCCCTATATCGTGTAACGCTAATGACGTCTGACGCTTAGCACGGATAGAGTAGCCGCGCGGCAAGCGCCCCGAACGTCCGTATAGAAGCTTCGCTTCAAAACTCACGCCCAACACTAGTCGGGCTATTGATTAATTAAGCGATCCGTCAAGCCGGCTTCGCAATAAAGTCAGCGGGGTTTATAAATCGTCGGGAAATATATTTTCGCCGTCACGCCGCGGGAATCTGCGGTTTAAACGTGCTTCCCGCTAATCCGATTTATTTCCTAACTCGTCCTGTGCTTGTAATCTTATTACGACGCGCGACGTGTTACAGAGCGGTGTGAACAGGTAAACGTATGGTTCTTTTCTACTCATACTAAACCACTTTATTAGAGTTTTTTTTTAATATAATAATAATAAATATCGCCAGACTGACACACCAACTGCATGGTCCCAAACTAAGCAATGCTTGTACTATGGGTACCGTACAATGGACTGGGGGCCATCCCACTGACACCCAGACCTGGGCAAATTATGAAAAGGTTATTTCCGAAATTTGCCCCGAGGGGAATTGAACCCGCAACCACCATGTGCAGTGAGCCGTGCGGTCGTCTATATAGGTATACTATCTGTGCCCGCGACTTCGTCCGCGTGGAATTTAATTGACAAACTTTCATCCCCTGTTTTATCCCCTTGGGGCTAGAATTAATCAAAATCCTTTCTTAGCGGATGCCTACGTCATAACATCTACCTGCATGCCAAATTTCAGCCCGATCCGTCCAGTGGTTTGGGCTGTGCGTTGATAGATCACTATGTCAGTCAGTCAGTCACCTTTGAGTTATATAATAATATATCTTTAGATTTAGATATACCCAAGAAAGCCGGGAAATAAGCGTGCGACCCGCCAGATTTTAAGCAGTTTCCGTAGCTTATAGATGCTTGCATACGAATGGCATAGCTCGCACGTTTCCGACGTGAAAGGACGTGGAAATTGGGATAGAGGGAGGGGTAGGGGAGGGTTGGGCTTCCGGCTCTCCCACTCATCGTACGAAACACAGCTGTAACAGCGTTTGAAGCGTCAATAGCCTAGTGGTTAGAAGGGCCGTCCTCGTAGCTGAGAGGTTCCGGGTTCGATCCCCATCCTGGCCATTAAACTATTGACGTGAGCCCACTCCTAGCACAAGCATTAGCTTAGTTAGAGGGGCTAAAGGGAATACTAGTAATGTGATAAACACACATTGCTAGTAATCTTAAGCAACTTGGTGTCCACATTAAACGGTGTTTTGACTAAAGGTATTCACAAGTAATTCAACTCCTGTTTTCATTTACAAATACATTATACTGACTATAAAAAGTTACCCGCTAAAGTTAATGAGTTTTCGCTAAGAAAACAAGAAATCAAGTGAGTAAGGTCTAATAGACGATAATTACAACAATGAATCAGGGATTATGCCACCGTCAGCTGTCTAGATAACTACCGATATTACTGAACCCGTGAATATTACTATGCCCTAATAAAGACATTATTATTAGAGCGCCGTCCACTTGAGCCGGGCTAGCTTTCGACCAATAGGATCGCTTCATTTTATTACCTCCTCTTTGTACCTGCCAAGTGCCTACCTTTTAATTATAAGCAAAAGTCGATTTAAAATGAAAATGTAAAAAGACAAGCCCGCTGAGTACCTTGCCGGATTTTCTCAGTCGAGGTCGCGTTCCGATCCGGTTGTTGACTTAAAAGGAAAAAATTACAATACAATTTGTAAGTGCCCCCGTAGGCCTAAACAAACGAATAGTCTTTGATGGGGCTTCGAAGAGGAGGCTGGTGCCCAATACAGTTCTACCAACAATGTACCAACGAACGCTTGGCGCAGTGGTTCGAGCGTAGGCCGCTCGGCTAGACATAGTGGTTGCGGGTTCGATTCCCGCCGGGGCAAATTTCGGAAATGGCCTTTTCGAAATTTGTCCTGATCTGGGTGTCACTGAGATTGCCCCCGGTCCATTGTAGCGGTACCCATAGATAGTACAAGCGTTGCTTAGTTTGGGAGCATACAGTAGGTGTAGCAGTCTGGTGATATTTATTTATCATTTACTACACGGCGCAAAAAAATGTCTTTATTTACGACATCACATTAGCAACCTCTTAAATTATTTGTGTTTCTCTACTATATTATGCATGTATCAATCAAAATCCGTTGCGTAGTTTTAAAGATTTGAGCATACATAGGGACATACAGACAGCGGGTATCGACTTTGTTTTATACTATGTAGTGATTTATTTCTTGCTACTTAACTTACCACAACAGACTAATATAAATAAAAGCTTAAACCTTTTTTCCTGCTCTAGGAAAACACAATAACTCCATTCGAAATAGAAACACCATATCCGTAAGCAGACTCAAAATAACACGAGTCTAAAAATACCTTTAAGTTGTCCGTCCGGTTGTATTCCACCGGCAATTTATCTTAATAACGGACCAGCTGAACCGGAAACATCGGGCTCCGGAAGCTGGCTGGAGCCTGCCGCCATACATTAGTAAACACCAAATAAAGATTGGTTAACACAGGAAGGTACCGTAACGTGTGATGTTTCGGTTTTTTTATATGTTAAGCAGTAACCGTAGCCTATACATGCTTGCAATACCAAAGGCATAGCTCGCACCTTGCCGACTTAAGGGGAGTGGGACACAAGGAGGGGCTACCGGCACTCTCGCTTGTCGTACGAATCGAAGCTATAATAGTTATTTTACTTCCTTTACTTAGTTAAGAACTAGTTTCTGCCCACGACTTCGTCCGCGTAGACTTAAATAAAGTAGTCTATGTGTTAATCCAGGTTATAAACTATTTGTGTTCCAAATTTCATCCAAATCCGTTCAGTAGTTTTAGCGTGAAGGAGTAACAAACATACCTACATCCACACTCACAAACTTTCGCATTTGTAATATTAGTAGGATTCAAAATGTTCATTCACAACGCATATGAGACGTTTTCACCTTGTCCATCATCTACAGGAAATTCCTGATTTGCACCCTCCCTAGGCTTAACTTCGTATTACCCCCCTAAAAGTCCAAAACCTGGGTACGGCCATGACAATAGGTAAGTACTTAAATACCTATATGACAATGGAAGAAAGAAAAAGTATCAACAGCTGTTATGAATTTTACATAGTAGGTACTAGGCTTTCATAAGTTAGTAAGCAGTGACGGATTGAAAGACTCATTGCGAGAACCACCTCATTTCCCAAAAGTATTTCACGCCTTCATTATACAGCCCTACATGAGCGTGTGAACAATAAACTAGCTTATGACGTCATAACTCGGTAACGGGTTGTTATCACAACACGACGCGACGTCTCTTTATGAATGTTGTTTGCGACAAAAGAATTCTGTACCGCTTGTATGAACGAAGGACAAGGATTAAGTAAGACAGCTGAAAAGTCAACTGCTTCAATTAGGTGAGACTGTGTAGATCCAACTGCATCGAATCTGCAAACCAACTGGGATCCAACTCCTGGCATCTCGATCGACTCGCAATACGCCAAAACTGACGTATCGCATATATGAGAACGTCAGTTTTTAAAGACTTCCTATAGGAAAGCGGACATATCGTGTTTCTGAATACGTCAGTTTGACAGATTTTCTATAGAAAAACTAAAGAATTGATTGAGCAGCCAGCGGTTAACTGAGTTAGGCCACTGGAAGCGTACTGCACACTGACTGCCAGTCTGTTTGCAGTCGACATGCAATCCGCTTGTAATCGGCGTTCAACTGCATCCAAACTGCAATTGGACCTACTTTTGCAAAATGGAACCAACCCACATTCAGTTCTGCAAACTGAAACCAACCTAGAACCCCTAACACAAGGTTGGTTTTTGTCTACAGTAGTGCATGTGGGTTGGTTCCATTTTTCAAAAGTAGGTCCAATTGTGCAGTCTGCTTGCAGCCTCGATGTAGAGAGCTTAGCTGCGCCATTAGCAGAAACATAGGTACACCTTTACTTGTGAATGTATGAAGACATTTTATTACTCGTTCAATACCTATTTGAATACTTTCAAAACTCATAGGTGCTAACCTGTCAGTTCAAGTAAACATACCTATAATTTCACTTCTTCATTCCATCGCTTGTGAACCTACCACAGATACTTATACTTACTAGTTAATTGATTCCGTATTTCGTGGTAGTTATGTCGCCGCCAAATAGCTTAATTCGCCGTTCAATTAACAGCCTAGGCATTTAACTAAACGGCGCCGTTCAACTAACGGCCTGAATGATATTCAGCCATTTGATTAAACAGCTAGGCAAATGACTTGGATCGATGACGTTTAACTACTTGCCTAGCCGTTTAATTACCTGCCTAGCCTGTTCATTTCAATTTAGTTCTACTTTCTGCCACCTACCGCAGAAACTCACCAAACCGTCAATATCTCTATATTCCATATTCTCTTTGGTCAATATGGCGTCGGAAAAAACAACTTTGATGGAATAATTTTATTAGGTACTTAGGTATTTTACGATTTTTTTTAGATCCACCGAATATATTTGCCGGGTGGGGTTTCTGTGGGGTCATAAAAAAATAACCCTAACCTAAACCCATCCATGTCGTTCTGCTTGGGTAGTATTTTGAAAAAGTTTTGTAGTACTTAAATGTCAACCAGTTGCCTAAGCATTAGCCAGCCAGTTTATTAAATGTTGTAATAGACGATACGGCTGAATATCATTCAGGCCGTTAGTTGAACGGCGCCGTTTAGTTAAGTGCCTAGGCTGTTAATTGAACGGCGAATTAAGCTATTTGGCGGCAACAGTTATACCTACCTCGAAATATGCAATCGATTTTCAGAAAGCTTATCCCTTCGCTGACCCCAATTTTCTTTTGACTCATCGATATAATGACTACGAGGGAAACGTTTCATTTTCGTCATTGACAGCTTGTACCAACAAGGTTTATGGGATTAACCATGGATACGTGATATCGCACGCATTGTTTGTTTACCCAAAGGTTTTGGCTGGACGTAAGTATCCCATTTATGTGATTTTTTTGTGATTTGTTACGTGTTCTAAGGCCGCAACATGAGAATTGTGCCAAATTTTAAAAAGCTCGTATATCAGACAATATGCTAGTGACCAAAGTACCTAGCTTGCTAGCTACTTATTCTGCCTTCTCGACGCATCTATGAGCTCCCGATAAGCATTTCGGTACCTAACTAAATTATTATTTCGGACTTTTTAAACACCCTGAAGTGTGAGTTGAAGATTAGTAGAAATTTATACGGGAGTACTTACGGGAGAGATAAAGAGGTAAAGGTACTCTTGTAAAAGGCGAAATATTATTTTCAGTAAAAATGCGAAATTACCTACTAGGAAGATAGCCGTCGTCTGAGCGAATTTATCAAGACTTAAATAAGAAGTAGGTAGTTTGAGTTTGAGTATCGACCATTAGTTACACAAAACTATCCTCCACAACATTGAGAATAGTGGTCACATTTCCAAAGCGATAGTAACATAATAGTGTTGACCGTAAAATATTATCGGCTACTAAGTTCCTCCGGTCATTGTTCCTCGAAGTCGCCTTCAAACAATAAAGGCGTTAATCTCTGTTCCGAATACTATTGTAGTGGAATAGCCCAATAAATTATATAAGAGACGCTTCCTGAAAGTGGCCATGCCAGTTTAATCTATGCTCCACAAATAACAATCGCATTTCAACTGCAAATCATTACATCTATTTTGGTATGAACGTAGCCTCGTTTTCATTGTAAAGTTTAGGATGAATATTACTAATTAAACCACAAATTGCTACTACTTAATCCCCATGGTAGGTAGGCAGTACTTATACAATTAGATCATAATTCTTATTAGTATTTCTTATGGAGTATTGGACCTGAGTGAACCTTCAAAAAATCATTTAATTATATTTTATTTTTCTCTACGATTTGTCTACCACTGCCCACTACAAAAAACAATGCGAAAATATGAAGAAAAGTTTTTCTTCTGCATTTTTTGGCGTTTTGACCTGATGTTTTACCGAAGGTGACTTTACGCGTACCGGCAACTAAACCAATGAAAAATAAACGATGCCACAAAATAAAATATGTATACAATTGTTGTTGGCAGGTACCTCCTTACTTACATAGCTATTTAAAAAATACATTCAATATCTAGCCCATATGTATTAAAGTAGGTAAGTACCTACTTCTAGCCAGACTTTCAACGATGAAAGCGGTGTTCGTTGACCTGGTAAGTATAGAATCGAAATTATCATACATAGGTTCTTTACATCTATAGCTGAAGTCAAAGAAGAATAAAAATACTTATTTTCCCCGCCATGCTTACCTACTTCAATGGTTCATTAGTCGCAAAGAAAGCATCAGAGCACCATGGTGGCACCAATATGCCATGGCCATCATTATTCATCGTTCGCTAATGTTATTTTCATGTTCTTCACAAGTTCATTTTTGCGGAAATCGCCGAGCTTAGCCTTTTTAATTCAGTTTCTACTACGACGACCGCTTGGCGCAGTGTTTTGAGCGTAGGCTGCTTGGCTCACTGCACCGGGTGGTTGCGGGTTCGACTCCCCTAGGGGCAAATTTCGGATATGGCCTTTTTGTGAATTGCTCTGGTCTGGGTCTCACTGGGATGGCCCCCAGTCCGTTGTGCGGCACCCATAGTACAAGCGTTGCTTAGTTTCGGACCATACAGTTGGTGTGTCAGTCTGGCGATATTATTATTATTACTTCTATCTACGCAATACACCAGCTTCCTACCAAAATTATTTAGGATAAGTCTAGCTGTCCAGATCCGACTTCGTTCGGCCAAATGTTCACTGGAATTCATGGTAGTGGAACAATGAACTCCATGGAAATGGCTTGTATTAGTTTAGGGGAGGTATTCATCAACAACGGAAACTTCCATTCTTCTACTAATTCATCTTATATATAAAACTAGCTATGCCCGCGATTTCGTCCGCGTGGAATAGTGTCTTTGGGTAGCATTTTTAATTATTTAGGCATTTTAACAAATAAAACCTTCCTTTAAATACTTTAATGAGCTATTTGCAGTGTTTTAATGTAAAGAGCTATATTTCCATACAAACTTTCATCCCCTATTCCCTATTGTTATTTTACACCCTTGAGGGTAAAACTTTTACAAACTTTGAATGTCATTTTTATTTATCGAATCAACAGCCTAACAAATAAGTTTCAAGCTTCTAGCTCTCAAATTGTCGATACTTCCATACAAATTTTCGTCACCCCTTTCAACCCCTTAAAACTCTTTTTTCGCATTAAAAAGTAGCCTATGTCCTTTCTCAGGCTCTAGACTATCTGTGTATAAAATTTCATTGAAATCGGTTCAGTAGTTTTGGCGTGAAAGAGCGACAGACAGACAAACAGACAGACAGACAGAGTTACTTTCGTATTTATAATATTAGTAATAAGTAATATTAGTAAGGAAGTAAGGATTATCGTGTCACAATGTTAGTTACCATACTCCTCCAAAACGGCTCGACGATTTTCATGAAATTTTGTGTGCATATCGGATAGGTCTGAGAATCGGCTACTATCTATTTTTCATACCCTAAATGTTAAGGGTAGTCCACATTCCACACGGACGGAGTCGCGGGGCACAGCTAGTAATTATGTAAAAGAAAGATGGAAGCTGTCATTTCCGACCGCGGAAACTTTCCTTCAATTGTGAATACCTCCCTGGTGACATCTACTTATCAGTGGAAATTAAAACAACGATGAATTGAGTAAGAATAATATTTTTACTGCTTCAGAGAAGTACCATACAAAATGGACAAGTATTTTCTACTCTGTCAACATTGTACCCAAGAATGCAGTATATTGACTATGCCACATTTCTGCCTGTAGATGGCGCGACATGCGACTTGGGGCGTCGGACTCAACACGAGCATTTAATAACTAAAGTATGAAACCATAATTATTCATTTTTATACATTTCATGACATAAAATACAATCCTTTACGGGATTGCCAGCAAACAAACATTATTTTTTCCTGCTATTATTATGCTGCACTATCTTCTTTCTCTCATCGAGTCTATATATAAGAAGTATAAAGTTGCAAAAACTTCCAAACCAATGCTTAAAATACTCCTGAACATGAAAGTGGTGAAATTAATCAATGAGCAATACTCTGTTCTTATCGACCCTAACTTTTGGCGCGCTCTTAAGTTTCTTTATAAACTTATCAGCAATTCTATCATCTACATCTTGGCCTGTAGCCTCCGAATACTCTGCTAATACTTTCTTCTGCAGCCTTTTGAATGGTACCTCATTGCCTTTCTTCTCCAAAACTGACAAAATCACAGCATGCCAATTGAATTTATCTTTCACACATAACTCCTCAATTTTTGCTACATTCTGATCATGCAGACAGATGCTCTCCTCTAACTCTTCCTCTGTCTTCAGTTTCTTCTTCTGTACCTTCTCCTTATTTACAGTGACTTCCATAGCTTCCGGAGTATTCTCAACTGCTTCCTGTATTCCGTTAACAGTATCCAGCCTCTTACGTTTCTT
Organism: Notodonta ziczac; assembly: GCA_918843915.1. Classification (NCBI taxonomy): domain Eukaryota; kingdom Metazoa; phylum Arthropoda; class Insecta; order Lepidoptera; family Notodontidae; genus Notodonta; species Notodonta ziczac. Next base: position 4,493,340 of record OU974060.1, on the reverse strand, counting down.
GTTTTTATTCTTACCATCTTGCGTTTCGTCATCACCATTGCTAGCGGTATCAGTCTTATTTTTCTTCTTCTTGCCCTTCTTGTTCTCTGTATCTTCTGCTTCTTCTTCTGGAGGTGGGGCCACAGCACTCTGTAACTCCGCCTCATACTTCTTGCGTTTTTTCTCTTCTTTCTTCTGTTTCTTAGTCAACTTCTTTTCATTTACTTCTTCATCATCACCATTTTCAACTTCTTCATTGGCATCACCATTCTGTTGCTCTGCCTGGGCTTTATTCTCAGGTTTGTCATCCTCAATACTGTCATCATTTTCTTCCTTCTGCCCATTTGTTGTCGCTTTATCCTTTTGGTTACTATTTTGATTATTAATATTAGACAAAGCTGATAGTTTAACGGATATCATGTCCCAGGCCTGGTCTATGTCTTTGGGGTTGGTTTTATGCCCGCAAACATTCTTGACAAAGTTAATGAATTTTGGTTTCTTGCGTGGAGTGTTGTTATGTTTGCTGATGGTCTCGATGATGCGCAGCACGTTCTTAGGGGCTCCCTGTTGTTCATCTAGAACGGACTGGAGCATGTCCACCCAAGCATTCTGTTTCTTCTCTCCCTTCTTCTCCTTAGCAGTGAAGCCCTTGGCAGAGTAACGCTCCTCTTCGGTTATACATTTGGTGTGCGACTCGTAATCTTGTCCACTGGAAATACAAATAATAAAATTTATCATTTACACAAATAACTCATAAGTATATTTAAACACAAAAATAACAGAGCTAGGTCTAAATTAACCTTGATTACACAGCAGATTTTTTGTTTATTACTAAGTAGATGTATACTAGGCACAGAATCTTACACAGCAGTAGAAAAATTAATAAATTATAATGCCGGATACTTACAGAAAGTCTTTAAAACAGTCCATGCAAGATAAATTGGGATTCCGGTTCCTACATTTTGTTAAATAGTGTTTCTCGACTTTGGGCTTCTGCACAGACTCCCCGCAGTGCCCACATGTGAAAACAACCATCGCAATATTTTTGATCACACGTGCTTTCCACACTAATTTGTTTTGATACAAATAATAATTATAACCTGCAATAAAAACAATATGATAGTGTAATAGTAATTTCAACTGTATTATAAAATGTTATCTCCTAATTTATAGTAATAATATTTTCTCTACATAAACGTACATAAGTGCTTTTAAATCTAACTAAATTACTCCAGAAAAATTGAAAATTTGCTAAGATTTCGTGTAACTTCTCAATTTTCTCAAATCTCAAAAGTCAAAAAAGTCACAATATATTATACTTTCAAACTATACTGTCAAAGTCAATGTTGGAATTTGGTTGGAATTGTAGTGGCACCAACCATAGATGTAAAAAATATTTGTCTTTGCCACAGACTTTAAAAAACTACGTAAAATATTTCATACTCTTTGGTACATACACGCATGCAAGAAGTCATTCATTCCTTTGATTGATTGATTGATTCATTCATATTTCATTCAATACAATCGTTGTTTGTCGGGTGGGGTGTGTCCTAAAAATTAAACTTTATAACGAATAATTCAATATGAAATAATACATCATTATATTAAACGTAATTACAATAAAATGAAGATGTACATTTACTGCATTTTTGCAGTCATATCCCTCGTAACTGGTAAGTTTATAAACTAATCACAAGTAACAAACAAACTTCGCGGAAACTTTCAATTTGAAGTTTGAAGTAGGTATTTACCTAAAACACAGTAATAATTACCTAACAATATTGAAGTACCTAATAAATGTAGTGCTTATAAAATTATGAACACCGTAAACCATTTACGACTCATAAACTTAACCTACTATTTTGTATCATTTCATTCATTTCTAGTAACAACAGAAGGTAGCTTCTACGGCAGCGAGAATGTAGTTAACGGCATAAACAAAACTCCGTTGAAGGAGGGTGTGGATATGATAACCTGGTGCACCACCTCCGTGCTGGAGCAAGAGAAGTGTGAGAAACTGAGGGGGGCCGCAGTGCAGGACAAGGGACTCTTCGCTAAGGACTATATTGAGCTCCGGTGCAAAAGGGTTAGAAAACTCAGACGCTAAGAATAATAAATAAATAAATGTCACCAGACTGACACACCAACCTGTATGGTGTCAAACTATGCAAAGGTTGTACTATGGGTACCTTACAATGGACTGGGGGCGATCCCAGTGACTCCCAGACCTGGGCAAATAACGAAAAGGCAATTTCCGAAATTTTCCTCGGCGGGAATCAAACCTGCAACCACCGTGTGCAGCTGGCCGAGCGGCCTACGCTCGAACCACTACTGCGCCAAGCGGTTGTCAACAAATGTGAAACAATAAGCATAATTCCAGTATTACTTAATATTTTCCGAAATTGCATGTAAGGTGTCTTCAAGTATTGGTCTCCATTTCAGGCATTTGATACAGAAGAGTGCATGTCATGGGTTGACCAGGGAGAGGCGTCTCTCCTTGGCTTGGATGCTGGAGAGGTGTATGTTGCCGGCAGATACCACTCCTTAGTGCCTATCATGCAAGAGGTACTGTACCATGTAACCTTAATCACTACATAGTATAAAACAAAATCGCTTCCCACTGTATGTCTGCCCCTATGTATGCTTAGATCTTTAAAACTAGGCAACTGATTTTGATGCGGTTTTTTAATTGATAGAGTGATTCAAGAGAAAGATTTATATGAGTTGTTAAGGTTTACTTGACTACATGCATAACATAGTAGAGAAACACTGATAAAAATACCTGTGCAAAGCCGGGCCAGGTCCCTAGTATCATAATAATTTGGGTTGACTGTGTTTCAATCTTATTATTGTTCTCTTTTCGTTTAGTGGTATGTAATGCAAAAAGAAAGCAGCAATGAAATAATAAAATGATATTTTCATTACTCATACTCGGAAAGTAGGTCTGAAGTTGTCTGAGGAGCGGGTTGAAAGTAATACTTCTCCGCCCTAGGGAGAATCGCTTTCAACTGACAGCTGTCAAATTATTAACAAAAAACTAGTTCCATTTTCACATTTCTATGGAACCATGTTCCAACTTTTTCTACAGTCACTCAATTACAGCGCGATGTTAAATTGAAATAACATAAAGTTAAGTATTAATTAAAGAATATATATTTATAAATGACTTAATTATAATTTAGTTTCAACTTCTTTAAAATAACATAGATTTGGGCAAAATATTTAAAGATGAAATGAAAAATAATGGCTAAATAATGAAGTTGGCCAGCCAACGAAAAAATACCAAAATAGGCGGCAATCCGATCTTTATTTTTCTTTCGCGTTGTTGAGTATTGTTCATACTTTCTTGTATTATTTATTTAGCCAATTCCTGTTTTTATTTTTACTTTCCTTGTATTCGTAATGAAAAGCACAGTGTTTACCTTGGGTAAAAGACTTATTTTGTCCCTCGATCTATTGGCGCCCTCGCTACGCTCAGGCGGCAAACCACGTCTCGGGCCAAAATAAGTTACATTCACCCCTTGTGTAACAATGTACTATTTCAGTTGTATGGGCGAGGCGAGCCTTACCAATACGCAGTAGCAGTGGTGCGTAAAGGTGGTATACCAGCATTGCAGCCTGGCAGTGGGCTCCACGCGCTGCGCGGAGTGCGCGCCTGCTTCCCCGGCGTCGGCTCGCTCGCGGGCTGGGTGATGCCCATCCATGTGGTAAGTCAAACCACCAAATTATACAAAAAAATCGTAATATATTGTTTTAACAAAAATTACCTTGGATAGTACACACAAAACAACTAAAGCCAAAGCAGCTGCTAAAATACAATTTTAATAACAAATTAAGGCAACTTCAGAAAAACCTGGGTGCACTAAAAAGTTAGAAATAACTAGGGATATTTTACTTTATATAATTTGGGGTTGATGCCATTTCAATTTAGTAGGGGTAGTTAGCTAAGTTAGTAGTGGTGCTAACATAGTGGCACCAATGTATAAAGAACCTCCTCGTTTTTTGGAAGTCAGTTAAAAATAGCTTAAATTGTGAAGATAGGAAGTCAATTTAACCATTACTTTTACTTGGCCGTCAGTGTCAAAGTCCTTTTTATCGCCTACCATTGAAATTAAATTATAGTAGATATTATGTAGATCTAAGCACGATTTAGTATATCTATCTTATGTCTTGAAACAATATTGAGTACACTTTTGAGATTTCATTTTCAAGAATGATATTTCTAAAATCACTCTCTGACTTGAGATCTATTCATTAATGTAGAAATAAAACGTTGCCCTTAATAATCTTATTTTATTTCAAACAATTTACACTCCTTAAAATTAACGTCTTTCGTCTTCCATCGTTCCAATCAATCTGTCCTTTCTCTCACCTAGTCGTCCATCCCTTTCACTCCTTTCCCGTTTCATTCCACTTACTCTCGCATACGTTCCGTTTAACATTAAATGCCTTTCACACATCGTACGTTCCGTTCCTTCTCTAAACACTCCCACATTCATATGGGTCCTAGTTGTGTATTTCTCCAATCTTGTTTCTAGCTCATGCAAGAAGGCGGTCTGAAAATAACAGACTGCAACAACCACGTGAAATCTGCCATTGAGTATTTTGGGGAGTCTTGCGCGCCCAACTCGCTCAAAGACATGTACAATCCAATCGGCGATAACTCGGACAAGTATGTATTTTGTTTATTTTAAACCAAATATTCTATGTCTCGCACAAAAATGTCAAATGCAAATCCAATTTCTAATAAGATTATTAGATAATAATCTCATATTTGTGCCATTTGACGTATATAAATGTAATAAAACAACCCCGTTGAGTTTCTTCCCGGATCTTCTCAGTCGACGTCGCGTTCCGATCCGGTTGTTAATTTAAGAACTGGACGTTGGCAAAATAAACGATTTGGCTTTGACTGTGATTATGTTAAGCGCACGCTTAAACCAGGGCTCCAACTGTGTTAACCGCTGTCCATCGACAAACGTGAAACATAATGGGTAATAATAAATACTAATTTTTGCCACTTTACTTTGTAAAATCTAAAGCTATCGGCTTTGTGGGACAGTTGAAGTACTAAAGGTTTTGTAGACTTGTGAAATCTGTCAATAGCTGTATCCCTGTAACACCTTTTGTTTTTCAAGATTCCTCCAAAGCTGATAGTTTTAGAATTACAAAACCAAGTTTTGATAAAAAGTATACCCTTTTTGTTTCAACCTGTATAGGAAATTGTCAATACTGGTACTCTGGTCAAATCTCTCATATGCACTTCTATTGCATTATCTTTCTAAAGCATAAAATGGGCCTTAATGGATATACGAGTAGATAATGCAGAATGGACCCAACCACCCATACTACTGCAAACTGAAACCGACCTACAACCACTTCAACTGGGGTTGATTTTAGTATGCAGGAGTAAGTGTGGGTTGGTTCGATTTTGCAAAACGATGTCCAATCGTGTGTCAGGCTGTGCAAGCTGTGCCGGGGCGGCGCGGGCGTGCGCTGCACGCTGGCGGATCCCTTCGCGGGGTACGAGGGCGCGCTGCGCTGCCTCGTCGCCAACGCCTCCGGGGACATCGCCTTCGTGCGCGACACCACCATACAGCACGCGCTGCTCTCCCACAAGATACTAGGTCACTACCACAGATATAGATTTACATAGATAACGCAAGTATCACGATTTGTATTGAAACCTAGCGTGCCGAATTTTTAACACCTACTGTGACGTCATTAGTGGTGGGAAATCCAAACCGCTTCAAAGACACCGATGCCGCCGATGCCCCTTCGCCCGCTACGATTCTCTCGAGTGATTATCACGCTCACACTCATATTTTTATATCTGTAGTCGCGAGGACTGTAAGTTATCGGCGACCAACTTCGACGCTTGGTCGGAGTTTTCGAACACGCTAAGTACATACATTTGCGTTATCTATGTAAATCTATATCTGGGGTCACTACTCTTTAATCACCGATACAGTGGCGGATTCACAAATTTCCAAGGTATAGGCTGTAAAGTTTTGGCCGCCATTGCCTCTACAATTGTCATGTCCTAGAATATTTTTACAATAAAAAAAATTCGTTGAAATTGCACGTAAAATAATTTTTAGGCTAATCAAAAAAATTTAAAAGTCATGCAAAAATCTTTTTGATATCTATGAGGTAGCAAAATTTTAAAAAAAATCGGTCCCCAAATTTGCCGCCCCAAAAATCTGCCGCCCTAGGTTCAGCCTACTTAGCGTGCTGGTAAATGGACTGGGGGCGATCCCAGTGACACCCAGACCAGGCCAAATTACGACAAGGCCATTTCCGAAATTTACCACGGCGGGAATCGAACGCGCAGCCGCCCGGTGCAGTGAGCCGAGCGGCCTACGCTCAAAGCGGGTCAGTCACAGTTTTGATTCAGCACTGCAAATCATTTTTCATTACTCATACTCGGAAAGTAGGCCTGAAGTTACCTGAGGAGCGGGTTGAAAGTAATGCTTTCAGCCCTAGGGAGAAACGCTTTCAACTGACAGCTGTCAAATTATTAAAAAAACTAGTTCCATTTTCATATTTCTATGGAACCATGTTCCAACTTTTTCTACAGTCACTCAATTACAGCGCTATGTTAAATTAAAATAACATAAAGTTAAGTATTAATTAAAGAATATATGTATATTTTTAAATGACTTAATTATAATTTAGTTTCAACAATTTCTTTAAAATAACATAGATTTGGGCAAAAATTTTAAAGATGAAAATGAAAAATAGTGGCTAAATAATGAAATTGGCCGGCCAACGAAAAAAAAACAAAGTAGGCGGCAATCCGATCTTCATTTGTTTTTTCGAGTTGTAGAGTATATTGTTCATACTTCCTTGAATTATTTCTTTAGGCAATTCCTGTTTTTATTTTTACTTTCCTTGTATTCGTAATGAAAAGCACAGTGTTTACCTCGGGTGAAAGACTTATTTTGGCCCGAGACATGGTTCGGCTCCTGAGCGTAGCGAGGGCGCTAATAGTTCGAGGGTTACATTCACCCCTTGTGTAACAATGTACTATTAAGATTCCAAAACATGGCGATGTGCGATAATTTTGACGGTGACTTAGGATAATTAAAACTTATGGATCTGACAACACTGGTGTCCGCAGGGGGCGTGAGTGAAGACCAGTTCGAGCTGATCTGCCGCGACGGGTCGCGGCGCGCGGTGGGGCAGTGGGCGCGCTGCAACTGGGGCCGCGTGCCTGCTGACGCCATCGTCACCAGCAGCGCCGCCACGCTCCACCAGCGCACCAGGTGAGTCCGGACCAGCTCCAGCTGATCTGCCACCAGCCACCTGGTGATCACAGCCACTGGTAACTGAAAGAAACTGGATAAAAACTGGTCGCCAATGAGTTGTTAGAATATCATAGCGCCTAGTATTCCGATGGCGACTCATACCCAACACTACTAGAAAGAAACCGCCCATATTTACCCAAATATCTTGTTTAGATATCAAAAATTCATCCAACGAGTACTCCAGCTGTACGGCGCGCCGAACCCCTCGAACAAGAACTACAACGACACGGCTGGGATCGCGGGCCGCGACGATTACAACCCGTACACCTCGTCCACAGAGCCCTCGCGGTACCCGTACGACGCGTACAATAAAGACAAGTTTTCAAGTGATAGGGATCAATCTGACAATAACCAGTGAGTATTTTAATCAACTTATATGCTAACCTAGCTTTTGACGGGAGCATCACTAGCGTATTTTCTTAATGCTTTGTTGGCTTACATGAATAAAACAATTTTGGGTTTGAGTTTGTTTTGGAAGTAAATAAAGGATTCAGAATTCTGATCAGACTTTATTTTTCAGAATGAGCACACTACCGCCGTACCAAACTCGCATGGACGCTTATGGAAAACCAATCGAGCTGCCGTTCCAACTGTTCAGTTCCAATGAAACCACGGACTTACTGCTACAGGTAACTTTTTATTTAATATTCATATACTTAAAAGGTCGCGTTCCGATACGGTTGTAGATATAAGAAAAAATATAAAAAAATTACCGCACCGTAAGCAAGTGATAAATATAGAAATTATTAAAATAAGTACTTAGCGCTAACGCTATGCAACTCTTTTTTAAAGAGTTTTCCCCTGCGAACTCTGTACATCAATTAACAAATTGCTAAATATATATTATATCAATTGTTTTTCTTTTATCATCTTATACTACCTACACAGGACGCAACGATAAACTTCCGGATGCTGAAAGAGGACGAACAGGCGGCGCAACACATTCTGAACAACCAGTTCGTGGGCGACCAGGCGGAGAAGGCCGTGCTCAGCATCCGGGACTGCCCGGTGAAGCGCGCCACGCTCTGCGTCACCAGCGACCAGGAGATGAACAAGTGTGTCAAGATGCGGGTAACTACACTATCTTCATCTCTCCTCCCTCGTTTCCACAATATGGTTTTTATGTATGGCTTTCTCTAACTCATATTTTGTTCAATTAAATTGAAGGCATGTAGTTTCAGCTCACCAGATGTTACTTGATTAGTCTGGATAACGTCACTTCACTTCTGCAAACCGCAGCACACTATCCTCACGTGTGTACTTTAGTGTCTGTGATATAACGTGGCGCCGCCCTGGTGACAGAAGCTAGTTTAAAATAAAAATAAAATACAACTGAGTATTCAATATATTTAAGGTACTATTTAACCCCTAGAGTGTTACGAGCACCTACGTCGGTTTAGATCTGAATGCTCCTTATGTCACGTTCCCCGCGAGCGGCAATTGGTTGTTTATATGCTACGTTTAGTAACAAGTCAACGATAATAGGGTTTCACAGATTGGAGTTGAAGTTGTCGCCATGACCGAAATCGGTCGGATCACATCATCATCATGTCAATGATTATTTATCTGTTTTTGATATCGATACCTGTAAAAAACTTTACTGAGCGAGCCGAAAAAAAACACAACAAAACATGTCATAATTCCGAAACATTGCGACACTTGGGGCATAGAGCGCTCGGAGGTGGGGATCATTGGACCACCCTTATCAGAGTTGTGTGCGATCCGGAAGAAACATAAAATAACGTGTCCACTGTGACTAATCAAAGAAAAAAATGTTATGTTCAGATAGCGCTGAAGGCGGCTTTCCTGCAGCCAGCGCTGGCGTGCTGGCGCGGACACAGCACGCGGCACTGCGAGCGCGCCATCACCGCCGGCGCCGCCGACTTCGCGCTCTTCGACGCCGCCGACATGCTGCACGCCGCGCACGCCGCCCGCCTCGTGCCCTTCATGCAGGAGGTACTGTGCCCCACCCCCCCCGCCTCGTGCCCTTCATGCAGGAGGTACTGTGCCCCACCCCCCCCGCCTCGTGCCCTTCATGCAGGAGGTACTGTGCCCCCCCCCCCCCCGCCTCGTGCCCTTCATGCAGGAGGTACTGTGCCCCACCCCCCCCCGCCTCGTGCCCTTCATGCAGGAGGTACTGTGCCCCACCCCCCCCGCCTCGTGCCCTTCATGCAGGAGGTACTGTGCCCCACCCCCCCCGCCTCGTGCCCTTCATGCAGGAGGTACTGTGCCCCACCCCCCCCCGCCTCGTGCCCTTCATGCAGGAGGTACTGTGCCCCACCCCCCCCGCCTCGTGCCCTTCATGCAGGAGGTACTGTGCCCCACCCCCCCCCGCCTCGTGCCCTTCATGCAGGAGGTACTGTGCCCCACCCCCCCCCCGCCTCGTGCCCTTCATGCAGGAGGTACTGTGCCCCACCCCCCCCGCCTCGTGCCCTTCATGCAGGAGGTACTGTGCCCCACCCCCCCCCGCCTCGTGCCCTTCATGCAGGAGGTACTGTGCCCCACCCCCCCCCGCCTCGTGCCCTTCATGCAGGAGGTACTGTGCCCCACCCCCCCCCGCCTCGTGCCCTTCATGCAGGAGGTACTGTGCCCCACCCCCCCCGCCTCGTGCCCTTCATGCAGGAGGTACTGTGCCCCACCCCCCCCGCCTCGTGCCCTTCATGCAGGAGGTACTGTGCCCCACCCCCCCCCGCCTCGTGCCCTTCATGCAGGAGGTACTGTGCCCCACCCCCCCCCGCCTCGTGCCCTTCATGCAGGAGGTACTGTGCCCCACCCCCCCCGCCTCGTGCCCTTCATGCAGGAGGTACTGTGCCCCACCCCCCCCGCCTCGTGCCCTTCATGCAGGAGGTACTGTGCCCCACCCCCCCCGCCTCGTGCCCTTCATGCAGGAGGTACTGTGCCCCACCCCCCCCGCCTCGTGCCCTTCATGCAGGAGGTACTGTGCCCCACCCCCCCCGCCTCGTGCCCTTCATGCAGGAGGTACTGTGCCCCACCCCCCCCCGCCTCGTGCCCTTCATGCAGGAGGTACTGTGCCCCACCCCCCCCCGCCTCGTGCCCTTCATGCAGGAGGTACTGTGCCCCACCCCCCCCGCCTCGTGCCCTTCATGCAGGAGGTACTGTGCCCCACCCCCCCCGCCTCGTGCCCTTCATGCAGGAGGTACTGTGCCCCACCCCCCCCCGCCTCGTGCCCTTCATGCAGGAGGTACTGTGCCCCACCCCCCCCGCCTCGTGCCCTTCATGCAGGAGGTACTGTGCCCCACCCCCCCCGCCTCGTGCCCTTCATGCAGGAGGTACTGTGCCCCACCCCCCCCGCCTCGTGCCCTTCATGCAGGAGGTACTGTGCCCCACCCCCCCCCGCCTCGTGCCCTTCATGCAGGAGGTACTGTGCCCCACCCCCCCCCCGCCTCGTGCCCTTCATGCAGGAGGTACTGTGCCCCACCCCCCCCCGCCTCGTGCCCTTCATGCAGGAGGTACTGTGCCCCACCCCCCCCGCCTCGTGCCCTTCATGCAGGAGGTACTGCGCCCCCCCCCCCGCCTCGTGCCCTTCATGCAGGAGGTACTGCGCCCCCCCCCCCCGCCTCGTGCCCTTCATGCAGGAGGTACTGTGCCCCACCCCCCCCGCCTCGTGCCCTTCATGCAGGAGGTACTGTGCCCCACCCCCCCCCGCCTCGTGCCCTTCATGCAGGAGGTACTGTGCCCCACCCCCCCCCGCCTCGTGCCCTTCATGCAGGAGGTACTGTGCCCCACCCCCCCCCGCCTCGTGCCCTTCATGCAGGAGGTACTGCGCCCCCCCCCCCCCGCCTCGTGCCCTTCATGCAGGAGGTACTGCGCCCCCCCCCCCCGCCTCGTGCCCTTCATGCAGGAGGTACTGTGCCCCACCCCCCCCCGCCTCGTGCCCTTCATGCAGGAGGTACTGTGCCCCACCCCCCCCCGCCTCGGGCCCTTCATGCTGGTGGTACTGTGCCCCACCCCCCCCGCCTCGTGCCCTTCATGCAGGAGGTACTGCGCCCCCCCCCCCCCGCCTCGTGCCCTTCATGCAGGAGGTACTGTGCCATAAGCAACAGCATAGAATGACACCGCCTTATTATTAATAGTATTTTTGATGCACGCTCGCTCAAGCCGTAATCAATCGCTTTTGATCGCCTCGTTCAACTGGGTATGCTGAAGTGCTTATAAATCACTATAACTAAGTTACTGTTATATTCCGCTTAGGCTAAGTCTGTCACGTACAAAATAAAATAAATAAATTATGCCAGCATAATCGGCCATATCGCCCCAGGTGTACTCGAGCGGCGACAACTGGTACTACGCTGTAGCGGTGGCCAAGGAGCAAGACCCGGACACGGATCTGACGTACTTGCGCGGCAAGAACACCTGCCACACGGGCCTGGGGACCGCGGCGGGCTGGGTGTACCCGCTGGCGTATCTCATCTCTAACGGGTGGATCAGGTAAGCTCCCCAGATAATCACAGTTGACGGAATGTTTCCGATGTCGGAAATGACAGCTTCCATTATTAACTTGGGCTGGTTTTATTTTATCGATGTACCACGCAAGCAGAATCGCGTGCTAGAGATAGTTGATAAATAAAAATAATGATAATAAGGCAGATATATATATTTTATTTCTTTATTTACATCAAACACAAGTGTTCTTACAGAAAAACCCAATACAAGATTGTGCTACCTTAATTATGCTTAACATAACAAGAATAAAGTTGTTTTCTCGAATTCACTCAGAGAACAGCTTGTAAATGCACACCACATCACATCATTGCAAAAATAATATTAAAGGTCATTCACGACGACTCACTATGTTCAATAATCGCTTGGGAGCGGACATTTTGAGTTGAACTCAGAAAGTGATACTTCGCAACATTCTATACCCCGGAGTACTCATGCCGAGTGCCAATTATGTATGGTTGCTGAGAAAAATAACTTCTAAGTTCACCATCTTGAAGTATTTAGAAAGTGAAAAAACTATATTTTCTCGAATAATATTAATTTGGTTGTAAATTTCTTAGTTTAATATTATAAAGCATTGAAAATACTATTTTTTGAGCTATGTCGCATTTCCCAAATACAAGCGATACGTAAGTAAACTCAAAATTTCACTCAAACGGTTTCGATTTTTTTTCTCGACCATGCCTCATTTGTAGCACCCAGACATATTTTTATATAGTAGTTTGCTATGTATTTTATTGACATAAAAAAAATTAGCATCAAACTCCGTGGAACATCGGAGATAATAATTACTAAAGTTTCGACATACAAAACGCCTGTCATTTTGTTACAGGCAAAACACAATGTTTGCTATTAACATTTGATAGGCGTTTAGTCGCATGTGTTCTAAAAAGTATAAGTCTTCAAAAATATGTATATCTTGAGACAAAATAAGTGGATTTTTATAGAAAATTCAGTAATATCGTCTTCTTCTTACATTTCGTCTTCAAAATGTTTCAACATAATTTCGTTTTCACTTCTTCAGGCAATGGGATCAGTTTTAAACTTCGTTGATGCCGCATTAGACGCACATTGGCTATTAACGGATCCGATTATTCCAAGGCTCAGTAGAGCAGATCTAGTATTGTCTCTTTCCTAACAATTTTTAGGGTTCCGCACCTCAAAAGGAAAAAAAACTAATCTGTTATAGGATCATTTTGTTGTCCGTCTGTCTGTCTGTCTGTCAGGACCCCATTTCTCGGAGACGGATACAGTTATCAAGTTAAAATTTATATGAAATATCAAATGGTACGGTTCCTCAGATATGTAAAAACATTAGGCTTCTAAGTCAATTCAATAAATTACCGTTAAAATTATTTTTAAAGACAAGATTTTATTTGTTTGCCCTAAACTGAAGAAAATAAACTTTAAGATAAATCAATTTAGAACATGTATTACACTATTTATTACATGTTATAAAAGTTTGTCGCGAGATTTACCTGTGTACTAACTAGTCTTGCTTGACAAACTTATTATAAGTAATTCAATGAAAGAAAATGTTTTCTATAAAATATGCAATTCTCGCGACAAGCTTTTATATCATTTCATAAATTGTGTAATACATTTACTAAATTGATTGGTTTGATTTAATTTAAAGTTTATTTTATTATTTTACGGCAATCAAATACAATCTTGTTTTTACAGTTTTTTCACCAGTAATTAATTGATTATTCTGTGGTTATGATTATTGGATTTAATGTCACGTTGTATTAGTTTTAGATTTTTCCTCAGCAAGCCCTTTCATTTGAAACCCATACTGTGGAAGTGCAGAAAAAATAACTAGTCCACCATCTTAGATGATCCACCATATTGGAATTCTAATTATGTCACATAGCTAAGCATGCATTGTCGTCCAAAATAAGCATGTATACCAAATTTAAGCTGAATTTGTTAAAAATATCTGACTTAAAATTCAGTTCCAAGATTGCACCCGGACGAACATACATTGCAAGTTAATAAAAGCTTGTAATAACAAAATGGCAATTTATGTCGCATATCTGGGGGCCGACAGAAAGACAGAGAAGCTTCAAATTTGGAATACAATTAGTGTTTAGTGTATAAATCAAGGAAAAACTAAAATATATTGTAATTTAGGTCCAGTTTTCTAGATACACCAACAGTATAAATAACTTTGTAATCCCATATAAATGTATAGGATAACAAAATTTACATTTGCAGTTAATAAATCAGTGTATTATAGTACATAGTACCTTTGATAAAAGAAGTTTTATCAAAGCATAGAACCTACTACCTAGATATAATTTTGTTCAAAGGTAACTTGTAAAATGGTCAACGGAATTAAAAAGCAAGAATGGGACATGTCTTACTTATGATATGAATTGTACCACAATCCTGCAAAAAAGTATTAAGTAGACTAAATTGCCCGAAATTGAGATGAACGAAAGAATATCAATATCTAGAAAAAGAAATGAGATTAAACCCAAGCAGACCCAACCCAACCAAGAAAAAAACCCAAGTCTCGCAACTCAGTTCTCTACCGTAAAAGAGGTGAGATACATGTAATACCAAGTCGGTTATTTATTAAGTCCCTACTTGGGACCTTCTGTCTTCAGTATTACGTAACTTGCTAACCTAACAGCATCTTATTGTGAACATATCAATATTAAGAATATTTTATGTTTTAAATTAAATAGATTGACTTGGCAATCGCACTAAACAATACATTGTGTTTTCATGCGATGGCCAAGTCAATCTAGATCTGTTCTACTGAGCCTTGGAATAATCGGATCTGGTAATAGCCAATGTGCGTCTAATGCGGCATCAACGAAGTTTAAAACGGATCCCATTGTCTGAAGAAGTGAAAACTAAATTATGTTGAAACATTTTGAATACGAAATGTAAGATGAAGACGATATTTCTGAACTTTCTATAAAAAATCCACTTGTTTTGTCTCAAGATACACATATTTTTGAAGACTTATACTTTTTAGAACATGCGACTAAACGCCTATCAAATGTTAATAGCAAACATTGTGTTTTGCCTGTAACAAAATGACAGGCGTTTTGTATGTCGAATCTTTAGTAATTATTATCTCCGATGTTCCACGGAGATTGATGCTGATTTTATTTATGTCAATAAAATACATAGCAAACTACTATATAAAAATATGTCTGGGTGCTACAAATGAGGCATGGACGAGAAAAAAAATCGAAACCGTTTGAGTGAAATTTTGAGTTTACTTACGTATCGCTTGTATTTGGGAAATGCGACATAGCTCAAAAAATAGTCTTTTCAATGCTTTATAATATTAAACTAAGAAATTTACAACCAAATTAATATTATTCGAGAAAATATAGTTTTTTCACTTTCTAAATACTTCAAGATGGTGAACTTAGAAGTTATTTTTCTCAGCAACCATACATAATTGACACTCGGCATGAGTACTCCGGGGTATAGAATGTTGCGAAGTATCACTTTCTGAGTCCAACTCAAAATGTCCGCTCCCAAGCGATTATTGAACATAGTGCGACTGACTCCATGCATGGAAGGCATCACACCAAAGCAATTATCTTCTTATCCACCTCTGTTTTATTAATTACTAGCGGCCCGCCCCGGCTTCGCACGGGTACATTGCGGTTACATTATTCGAGGTTTAGTAAGGATCCCTAATTAAAAAAAAAATATTATAGCCTATGTCACCGGGGGATAGTGTAGCTTCCCAAGAGTGAAATAATTTTTCAAATCGGTTCAGTAGTTTCGGAGCCTATTCATTACAATCAAACAAAGTTTTCCTCTTTATAATATTAGCATGATTATTTTGGTTTGTAAACGATTAAATTGATGTAAAGTTTGAGTAGGTATGCACACCCCACTAAACTAGCTTTCTCATAATATTTAAATACCTAAATTTGGCTTACATGAATAAAACAATTTAGAGTTAAGGCGGATACGATGTGGTGTGCAGGTCGTACGGGTGCGACGGCGCGCACGCGGCCGCGCAGTACTTCAGCAAGTCGTGCGCGCCCGGCGCGCTCAGCAGCGAGTACGTGGACGCCGACACCGTGCCGCACGACAACCTCTGCCATCTCTGCCACGGCGCCTCCTACAGGTACAACAACGCACTCACTCATGGGTTCGACTCAGGGGTGCGCCCGCTTAAGTGGACGCCCACGAGGGCGTGTCCGCTAGTTGGTGGACCTCGTGGTCCGAGAGTTAGAACACCATCAGGTTTTTAATGTGTAGGAATCGCACATACGACTCATGATGGGTTTTCCAGACGAACAAAAAAGTTTAGGATCACGGATGTGTGCGAGAGCTTGTCTGTGGCTCTGTCGCAAGGCGGGAGTAAGTCCACGTGGGGTTTTACCCGGTAGGAGTCCGGCATAACTCGCGCGCTTTCCCGGGGCGTGCGGGTATACATGAGGATAACCCCACGGAAAAAAGTTAGGTTAGGTTAGCTCCCCTAAGGGTACACAATGACCCAGGAGTAGTGTAATGGACAGCGGTGTTGGCTCGCAGGCGCTGCCGACGCGACGCCAGCGAGCCGTACTTCGCGCACGTGGGCGCCGTGCGCTGCATGGTGGAGGGCGGCGGGGACGTGGCCTTCGTGCGACACTCCGCGCCCGCCGAGGTCGCCGCCGGCCGCCGCCGCGCCTGGTGGGCGCGCGACCTGCTGCCCGACGACCTGCAGCTGCTCTGCCCCGACGGTCAGCGCACCCACACACACACACTACTATATAGCACGAGACGCCACTCCGCGCCCGCCGAGGTCGCCGCCGGCCGCCGCCGCGCCTGGTGGGCGCGCGACCTGCTGCCCGACGACCTGCAGCTGCTCTGCCCCGACGGTCAGCGCACCCACACACACACACTACTATATAGCACGAGACGCCACTCCGCGCCCGCCGAGGTCGCCGCCGGCCGCCGCCGCGCCTGGTGGGCGCGCGACCTGCTGCCCGACGACCTGCAGCTGCTCTGCCCCGACGGTCAGCGCACCCACACACACACACTACTATATAGCACGAGACGCCACTCCGCGCCCGCCGAGGTCGCCGCCGGCCGCCGCCGCGCCTGGTGGGCGCGCGACCTGCTGCCCGACGACCTGCAGCTGCTCTGCCCCGACGGTCAGCGCACCCACACACACACACTACTATATAGCACGAGACGCCACTCCGCGCCCGCCGAGGTCGCCGCCGGCCGCCGCCGCGCCTGGTGGGCGCGCGACCTGCTGCCCGACGACCTGCAGCTGCTCTGCCCCGACGGTCAGCGCACCCACACACACACACACACACTACTATATAGCACGAGACGCCACTCCGCGCCCGCCGAGGTCGCCGCCGGCCGCCGCCGCGCCTGGTGGGCGCGCGACCTGCTGCCCGACGACCTGCAGCTGCTCTGCCCCGACGGTCAGCGCACCCACACACACACACACACACACACACACACACACACACACACACACACACTACTATATAGCACGAGACGCTACTACGCGCCCGCCGAGGTCGCCGCCGGCCGCCTCCGCGCCTGGTGGGCACGCGACCTGCTGCCCGACACACACACACAGACTACTATAAAGAACGAGACGCCTTCACATGACCACTAATCGGTAATCGATAGGTTCAACAGCGCTTGGCAACGTCATTCACCCAGAGATGTGGTCATTTAGTGGTCACACCGCATATCAAAAGT
Organism: Notodonta ziczac; assembly: GCA_918843915.1. NCBI lineage: Eukaryota > Metazoa > Arthropoda > Insecta > Lepidoptera > Notodontidae > Notodonta > Notodonta ziczac. The sequence continues at coordinate 4,475,902 of OU974060.1, read as the reverse complement.
CCATGTATAAGCCTTTGTGTGCCCTTGACCAGCCTGCATCTATGCACTGTCACGTAACACCATTTGGGTCTAAAAGTAATTATTATACATTACTCCACTTTTAAGGTATGAATAATGTAGAAAACTATCTAAATTGCTTGTATTTTCCCACAGGCACACGAGCGAAAGTACATGAATACAAGCACTGCAACCTGGGAAAGGTGCCGGGGTCCGTGCTGATGGGCCGCCCCAACCACACGGAGCTGGACACCTACTCCAATCTCATGGTGTACGCTCAACAGTTTTATGGAGCCGTCACCACAGATGAGTTCAGGTAAGTTTCTTATTATACACATAGAACGATGTTAGCAATCAAGCGCTTACATAGCCTATAGACGTTTGTAAGACCTAAGGTTGAAGGGAAGTGATGGAGAAAGAGAGGAAGGGGTTGGGCTTCCAACTCTCTTATTCATCGTATGAAACGCTGCTAAGTATAGAATTGCTAGATCTCCATCGAAAATATTCACCATAAACTCGTATTTAAGGCATAATATGGTTTAGGCCCATAATGACAGATTCGCAGAATGATAGTTTTTGCAAATTGTCAGAAACGCAAAATGAGGTTTGGAAGTTTTTAGAAACAAAATACCGACTAAGGCCTGTGTTAATAAATCGATCTCAAGTCTGAGACTGGTCTTGAGTACGCTTTTGACATGTCATTTTGTACTGGTATGACATACGAATGACATTTCCAAGATCGCTCTCAGACTTAAGATCGTTTCATTAATGTGTCCCATCAAACTCTGTTGTTGGCAAAATCATCAACTAACAAGGCCATGAAAACCATATAAGTAGGTTTTTTTTTAAGAAAAGTGAATTGAACACGAAATAAAGCATCGGCTGAAATTCTCAGTTCTACATATACCAATAAATCTTGGCTAAAACTATTTAATCCCTTTAATTCCAGCTTCAGCATGTTCCTATCACCGGAGCCCTACTCGGACCTGATATTCAGTGATGTAGCCGTGCGGCTGAAGCCTTTGGAACACAGCAAGCGGTCCGCCGAGATAGTCGCCGGCAAGGCGTTGATACGCGCCGCCCGCATAGTCTCCTGCGACGCGCCCCAGGCCTCCTACTATGTAGCCTCCGACCCGGACTTTTTGTCAGACGCATATAAAAACGGTGTTTTGGGACATTTGGTAGCTTTAGCATTATTGGTAGCTGCTCTATTGAGATGATTAGTTTGTAAGTAATTACTATTATTATCCCTGTACCTCTTTTCTAAATCAAATGTGTATAGCGTAGAAAAAACTACCAATAGTTTTTATTTTTTATTTACACGTTATTTTTTTACGCTGAATAGTTTTAACGACGGACCGTAGATCCGTGAGAGACATAATTGATTTGATGGCATCGGCATACACAATGACGCTATCCATCATATCTATTAAATGATAACTAGCTTCTTAATCTTTGGAAATACGCTAGTGCTGCAATGCAAACCACGCAGCTAAAGAAATGGCTATAGCCATTTCATTGCAATTGCGAAGGACTTAATAATAGATCTGAAAATCTGCCTAAGTAGCTGTAAGTTTGTGTTACATTATGTTTGCCAGTAAATCGGCATTAAGATACCGTCCAAATACTAAGTGTATTGTGTGCCTTAGATATTTTTAAGTATATTCTTTCCGTCCAAATTAATTTATAATTAAGTTCTATATAAGACAGTTTTTGAATAAAATTTTCTTACATTATAGAGGTAGTTTTAATTTGAATGTGAAAGTTATATTTGTTATTACACAAATATCACATATTTAATTGTTTGTGGTTATAACATTCAAATCCGTCAGGCAAATTATTGAAACCTTGAAATATCTGTTTCAGATCACTTCTCCGACATATTTCTTTCATCGCCTCACGTCGGTTTTCGCCATTTGTATCGATCCTACTCGCGTGACTCCTCCACTTGCCGAATATACAATTACTCTTAGCTAACTCGTCGTTAATGCATGGTACCAGACCACTACACTTTCTAGTTCCTTTCGCGCACAAATATAAAGCCTTCCAGGACAAATATCTAAAATGATTTATACAGTACATGAACATAACATTGGTTGGTTTACTCTTCAACAGTGTTTCAAGCATAGAATTGGTTAGTTTTACTGTCACCCTCTTTTTATACATTGCCAAATAATTGTTGATTTCTACCTCATCACACAGCACAGCCAGTATTGTACAGAATTTATTAGCAGACAAACAGAAAGTTGTAAAGACATGCCTCCAAATTAATTCCTCATTATTATGTTGCATGTTAAAAATGTGGGTGTTGATTTGAATGCCGGACTGCCCAATCCGGTTCTCGAGAAACTTGAACAGATTAGACAGGGCACTTGTAAAAGCAATTTTATAGCACATTTGGCCTGTATACACATTGTTAGCTCTGCTTACTTTCATCTTACAAGTGTTGTAACTGTATCCCAAAAATGTTATTTCATCACTAAATTTAATTTTTTCATGCGGGAAATTTACGACTGTCTTCTCATAATTAACGTTTCTATAATTCGTTAATGAGTCTAGAAACGATAATGCATCTTCCTGTGAATTGGTAATGTACAAATAGTCGTCAACAACTCTTATGAATAGTTTTATCTGATTGTCCAGTCTATTGAGGTGATTTTTAAAATATTTTTCATCTAAATGTGTGTAGTATAGTTCTGAGAGGGCCGGTGAGTACTTGTATCCTTGAACTAATCCTTCTCCCCATTCATACACCGTTGACCCTGCTCTAATGAGAAGTGGTTTACGAAGCTCACCAACCATATCTTTGTACTGCTGAGCAACCTTTTTCTTCAAATACCCACATTTTTCATTCTTTTGAAAGTTCATATGTCTCTCTGATAATATTTTCATTAATTTCTCTTTGTTTATTGACCCAAAGGCATTGCTCAGATCAGTTTTAACAAAGTAAAGCTTTGGTCTATTTGCTTTTACCCACTCAGCGTACAAGACACTGTATTGGTTTTCAATTTTAGCATGGGGTTTACCAAGTAATTTCCTCAAAAATTTGAGTCTTTCTTTCACTTTGTACTTTTCTGTGGGACTAAGTGTGTCAGTTTTGTAGCGAACAATTGGCCTGCACTCATTGTTGAGCTTCAAGATCAAATATAACTTTGGAATATCTTTCCGTAGTGTCTTCAATTTTATTCTCTCAGTAGGACTATGAATTCTCTTTAATTTCTTACCCAAAGAATAAGGTACACATTTCTTGATAGCCTTGGTGAATATCATAATTGAAATCTTCTTATCATAAAAACTTTGCCATTGGCTTTTCCAGAAATAATAAAGTTTATTTTCGTTTGCATCTATTTTACATGTTGTCACATAAAAGTTAAGGCAAATCATTGGTGCTAGTACACTCTTGCATAGCCACAAAATGATATTCCTTAGACAATTTTTTGATATGTTTGGATTAGACTTCCAGGGGAATATGGACAGGTCCCATTTTGCTATATATTTTTCAATAATGAAATGTTGTCGCTTCATACTATAAACTGCATCTCTAACTATATTCTTGAGTATTTTATTATTATGTGAGCTTCCTAGTAACTTCTTTGGAATTATTTCACAAATTCCCTTCCAGCAATTTGTAAAAATATATGCTTTGTCTACTGCATGTAAACTCAAAATATTGTCTGTGGGGAAATAGTTTTTAAAATCCTCTTTAGATTTGAGTTTTAAATTACTTTTCAGCTCTTTCAAAATACTTTGGAAGCCAGGCGATAATCCACTCACCAGGAATTCATCTTCAAGAACATATTTGAAAAAAACTTTATCTTCACATTTCCAAGTGTTCGTTTTAATAATATTCCTATAAGATCTGACATTCTGCTTGTTAACAAAATATTGTGAGAAACAGATTGGCTCCTCCATAAATATAACAATTATTTAAAATGCAATAACATCAAAAACCTTCGCTTGGATTCAAATGGCAATTTAAATTTTGCGGCCGACTTGTTACGACTTGTACGCAATAAATGCATTCCGTTTCACGTTTTAGTTTTTTTCAATATGTTACTTATGGTATGTTTTTAACGTCATTACGAATAATTAAGATACAAGAAAATATATATGTATAATGAAAAGGAAATATTATTAATATTTTGAATGTATATTTAATTATAATGTTGTAATGATACACGGAACGTAGCACACGCACGTTTTCCCGCCGTAACGGTTCGTACATTATGAATGAGTGGTATTCGTTTATTTGAATGATTTAAGTCAACTCATTCATATTAAGTTCATTCAACTCAGTCTGGCAATTATTTAGCAATTTCCTTGACATCTCTTATCACTGTTATCAGTTTGTTGTATTTAATTTACTATCAAACTGTATGTAATATGATGTGACATTACAAATTTAGTGTAAAATAGTAACAAATATTCTGAATATGGCTAAATCAGTAGTATGTGATCTACTTCAAATATTCAAGAGCAGTGTTTCAGCAGTGCTACCTGAGAATCTTATAAGGAAATCTATTAATTATAATGCCACTACACAAAATCTCACTGTGGTCGGTGAACATTTCAATTTACAAAGTAAGAATGTGTACCTAGTGGGCACAGGAAAAGCTGTACAGAATATGGCCAAAGAGGTAGAAAATATACTGGGTTCCAAAATTAAACATGGCATCATAAGCATTCCAGTGGGAAGCATGAAACACAACACAAACAAAAACATACTATATTGCGAAGGCGCAAAGAACAATTTACCAGACTCTGATGCTGCAATAACAGCTAAAAATGTCAAAGATCTTGCTATGAAACTTGATGCCAATGACTTGCTATTAGTTTTAATATCGGGAGGTGGCTCTGCATTATTGCCTTTGCCTAAACCACCAATCGTGTTGGAAGAAAAAACTGCTCTAATTAAAAACTTGGCGAATTCTGGTGCTGATATCATAGAGATTAACACAGTTAGAAAGAGACTATCAGATGTGAAAGGAGGTAAACTTGCAATTAAAGCCCAACCAGCCAAAGTTGTTTCTCTAATACTATCAGATATAGTTGCTGATCCTTTAGACTTAATAGCCAGTGGTCCTACAACTGAGAATGAAGATGATCAAACCAAAGCTACAGATGTCATAAATAAGTATAATCTACTTGAAGACCTCCCAGTGTCTATACAGGCAGTTTTGAAAGAAGACAATGATATAATTAAATTTCCTAAGGATAATGTAAGAAATCATATCATAGGGTCTAATAAAATAAGCATTGCAGCTGCTCTAGAAACAGCAAGAAACATGAATTATTATGCAATTGAATTGTCCAATGCTGTCACTGGAAATGTAAAGGAGGTAGCACTAAAATATGCTAAACTGACTAAACTTTTTTGTGATTTTTTGAACAGGAAATGTATTTGTGAAGATCTAAAAATGAAAATAGCTAATCTTGACATACCAGGGATGCATATTAACTTAGGAGATGTAATAAATAAAGATGTATGCTTAATACTAGGTGGAGAAATAACAGTAGAAGTCAAAGGGATGGGGGAAGGTGGAAGAAATCAACAGCTAGCCCTTGAATACTCAAATTTTATTCATAAATATAAGGATGAAATTAAAAATCTTGATGCATACTTTCTAAGTGCAGGCACAGATGGTATAGATGGACCAACAGATGCTGCGGGTGGCATTGGATATCTAAATCTAATTTCTGATGCCCAAAAAGATAACATTAATGTAGAATCATACATAGATAACAATGATTCCTACAATTTCTACAAAGAATTTAAGAGTGGAAAGCTTCATGTTATGACTGGTCATACTAGCACTAATGTTATGGACATACATCTAATAATTATTAAGCAAAATAATTGATTTATGTACTTGGCTTCAAGAATAAATTCAGTTTATTCTGTTTGGTTTTCTCCTTCACTTTGGCTGAAGCTAAAACTGCTCTTTGGCATAGCCCGGCAAACTTGTCCTTTCTCTTTTTATTATTTTTTATAACTTTTGGCTGTTCTTTTATAGTGTTGGCTAGTGTGTTATTTTTATTTTGTAATGAGAACACATCAAATGCATTGGAATATACATTGATTTCAGGTTTCTTTTTCATTACATTTATACTTTTGGGGTTTTCTTTCTTTTGTACATTTTCTGTAATATTCCCTTTCATAGTTTTTGTGGTATGGTCATCTTTATTTCTAATTGTGGCTGTAGTTGTGACTCTCTCTTTCTTCGGTTTGAGGGCAGTAGTAATTCTACTGTTTTTACAGAATGTACATATTTGGACCTGTAACACAAAAAGAACACTGAAGATTAACAAGTCCATTGTAATGATTGTTTTCAAATATATCTTCAACGTAAAGTACAGCATCATACATATCATCTATTGCAAAACTGCTGGAACTAACGTCAGGTTAGCCAATGTACATTATGTGTACTTCAGCATAACAGCATATACCTATAGGTAGTAGGGTGGTAAATACTCACAATTTCATTTTCAATAGCGTTTTGGGACCTTTTCCTCCGTCTCTGCTTTTTAGTAAGTTTTATAGGTCTCACCTAAAAAAATAAACCCTTAGTATACTTACAACAAGTATGAAGATTGTATTTAAAACAAAATATATTTCTTACATTAACTTCAGTGGTAGTCTTCCATTCTAAACAGCACCTCTGACAGAGAGCAGCATTAGAAAAATGTTTGCTTGGTAGCTTATGCCCTCCTGCTAATTCTTTGCACCGCATTCTAAACAAATAAACACATTGCAATAATATAGGCAAAAGTATGTGATTGAACTTTCATTAAAAACTTTTGTACTCACAAATAGTAGCTTTTCAGTAACGTATTTGTAGGATTGCCTTCTGATTGCGACAACACGGCAGCTATGTTGTATAAAAATCCAACCTGTGCCTCAGTCATTATGTATTTATATTCGTCCAAGTTTTATTCCAACATTCACAAATAAGATAAAAACAATGTTTATAGAGGTTATAAAAGATGGAAGGATTTTTTTGTTTTAGATCTTAGCCTGTGTCATGTAATGTTATTGTTGCATCTCTTTTACTTTTGCATAAAATATATCTTTCTTCTCCTTCGACGGCCGTCATGCTTAATTTATTAACCACTTTAATTGAAAACCTGTAACGCAAAACCATTCCTTTAGGAATAAGAAGGAATTATTTTAGGAACTCGTTTGGAAAAATCTCTGCAAGAGCAAGGTATCAAATAAGAATCGGAAGCCATTTATAAGTATTTACCGTATAGGTGTAAATAACTGGGTGCCATACAGTGTTTATAACATAATTTTGTATATCTTCTTCGGTATGCCACACTCCTGGCTAACGTTTGTTTCTGAACGTTTTAATAAAACTCCCGCCAAAATGCCTACAACTGTCAAAAATAAAGTATGTGGTTTGTTCCGCGATGTAAATTACGTATTTTATGAAGAAATTAAGGCTGCTTAACCGATTTCTACTTAATTTCTCAGAGAGAATAAGCAAACGCGTCATTTTCTGATTTCATTCACCGACTCTATTATTAATATCACAACACAATTAAAACAATAAATTTACCGACGTGAAATGAGGCAGTAGTGAACGGCAGTGTATCTATAGGAGTTTATAGGAAATTAACGATTTCTTTGTTATGTTTTGAACGAGGGAGTGTTGTAGTTTATATTATACGCATATTTCAGTGCGGATTTTCACTGATTCACTAAATTGTTTGTGAATATTTTAACATGGATGTAGCCGATACATATGCTACACAAAATCAAGTCAAAGACGAAGTTGGTGTGCGATGCCAAAAGCTTTTTCAGGATTTTTTAGACGAGTGAGTACACCAATCGTTCTTTATATATTTATATTTTTCCTACTTAGGTATACCTATTCATAGTTACTAATAAACTTACAGGTTAGTTTCTGATATTTATATTTACATGATTTACACACAGGTTCAAAGAAGACAATGAACTTAAATACGAGAAACATGCCAAAGAGCTTCTCAAACCCGAGTTAAGCACATTAGAAGTCAGTTTTGATGATGTTGAAAAGTATAATCAAAACTTGGCTACAACAATTATTGAGGAATATTACCGAATATACCCTTTTCTCAACCAAGCCATCTTGAATTACGTTCTAAGTCACGCTGACTCTGGTATGAAGAAGGATTTGCAGGACAAAGAGTGTTATGTGTCATTTGTTGATGTGCCAACGAGACATAAAGTGAGGGAATTGACAACGGCTAAGATTGGCACGTTGATTAGAATCTCAGGACAGATAGTGAGGACACACCCTGTGCACCCCGAGCTGGTCTTGGGCACATTTGTCTGTTTGGACTGTCAGACGGTTGTCAAAAATGTGGAACAGCAGTTTAAGGTGAGATTTTATACCTATATACCTCTTTGTTATTTAATGTTCATGCCAAAACTGGTATAACAGTGGAGAAGCAAGAATAAACTTAAAATCTAATTATTTTTATTCATGTAAGCCAATAAAGCTATTATTAATTAGTCAGAATCCACCACCGGTTTGGAATGCCCCGTCTACTGAGAAGATCCAGCAAGACACTAAATGGTTCCTCTTTTACATTTATTGTACAAGGTTGGAAGGGTTTCATGGCAACTTGCTTGCTTGTTGAGTAGTGGGGGCGTGTTGCCATGCCATGGCTATCAATCCTGGTTAACAGTAGTAACAGATGTTGTAGTGTGTTTTGAGGGTAGACTCATAAAAAACACAATATTGTGACTAAAAACCAACACCAGGGCAAGCTTAGTAGGTTCTGACAAGAATGAAAATCATGTTTAAACAAAGCTTTTGTGTCATTTTCCCATTTTTTATGAAATATGGATGAGAGAAAGTTACTTGGTAAAACATGATGTCAACTATTTTTGCTAGCCCCACACTTCAGTATTATCATCACAAATAAAAAAAAAATTAAAAAAAAAATTTTTCTGCCATCAGTACACAATACCCACCATATGTCGCAACCCGGTGTGCGCGAACCGGCGTCGGTTCATGCTGGATGCAGACAAGTCTGTGTTCGTGGACTTCCAAAAGATCCGCATACAGGAGACACAGGCGGAGCTGCCGAGGGGCTGCATCCCGCGATCACTTGAAGTCATATTGAGGGCAGAGGCCGTGGAATCTGTGCAGGTGACACTTCATATTATGTTCTATAAATAAAATCAATAATCCTGACTCTTGAAAATTGAATATTAAATAAAAACCAAAATGAAAAAATCTGTTAAGTAATAAAATTATGTCTCTTTCACAATTGGGACCCCTTATAAGGAACTTTAGTTGGTCTAGATTTTTGGCCCGAGCAAATAGACAGATAGACTGACATATTTAAAATTATTTTTTGTTAAAAGTACCATACATACTAGTGATGTAACGAATGTTGGATTTTTGACATTCGCGAATGCGAATGCGAATATTTGGCTCTAACATTCGCGAATGCGAATGCGAATGTTGACTTTCTATACTGAAAAAATAACTCTAAAGTGAAAATTAAAAAATAATCCCGATGCGACTACTTTTTAAACTACAAAAGAGCTGATAATTCTCAAACGGCTGAACCGATTTTCATGAAACATAGCTAAGAACACTCTCGATAAGAATACCTTTCTCAAAAAAGAGCAAAAAATATCGGATCTTTCACTTTGGCGCTACGATGCCCCAGACAGACAGATACACATGTTAATATTATAATACCCCTCTTTTTCGTCGGCGGTTTATAAAGAGCGCGCAAAATGTTAGACTGGTTTGACGTTTCGTGTCAGCCGAACATAGTCGAACCCAAACAGGTTGAAAGAATGAAGTTAGTCACATGAAGTTAATTCGAAGAGATTTGTTTTGTGTTTGGGCTTCGATGGCTTGTTGCTGGAGCGGTAATAAAACTAGTGGACTGTATACTATAAATTATAATGAGTGCAAGGAGATTGTAACAATTGTAGTCGCGTCTACGGTTAGATAAGAAAATATAAAATGGTAATTTAAATTGATATGCGCGAGCGCGTGTTTACGTCCAGGCTCGTAACAGCTGACTGCCTTATATGGCGCGGGCGGCCGTCTTCGACCGGTCGCCCGCTGCCTGCGTCCCACTCCTCTTGGGCCCCCGCATCTGTCGTCCTGGTGAGTGGATGACTCAACATGCTCCCCCGGTTGAAGTGTCTTCAACAGCAGATACAGCAGTGACTGGAAGAGGGCAGATTGTGTTAAAGGCTCGCCGAATGACACCCTTGCGTGTACGGATGTCTGCGACCCTCGCGACCCCATCTCTGCCGGGTAACACTTGGGTGATGCGTCCAAGGAGCCACATCAAGGGAGGTGAGCCTTTGTCCTTGACGACGACGAGTGTTCCCGTCTTGAGTTCACCTGCAGAGCGGCACCATTTGGTTCGTTCCTGAAGCCATAGAACATATTCATGAGTGAAACGACTCCAAAAATGTTGTTTGAGGTATTCTATGCGGCGAAACCGTTGTAGGCTGGTGACGTTGAGGTTCTGGATCTGTGGATGTGGCAGCATAACGAGTGAACGTCCAATTAGGAAGTGGGCCGGGGTCAGTGGAGTAAGGTCTAAAGGATCGTTGGATAGAGGCGTCAAAGGCCTTGAATTTAGGATGGCCTCCACTTGGATCAAACATGTAGCCATCTCTTCAAATGTAAGGTTTGTTAAGCCCAAAACGCGCCTTAGATGGTGTTTGGTTGACTTTACTGCAGATTCCCATAAGCCACCAAAATGTGGAGTGTATGCAGGAATAAACGAAAAGTTGATCCCGGAATCAATTTGGCTAAAATCAAAATCTTGCGAGAGCAAGCTAGCCAATTCATTAAAGGCACCGACGAATGTAGTGCCATTGTCGGAGAACATGTTACGGGGTTTCCCCCGTCGAGCAATAAAGCGTTGCATTGCAGCTATGAAAGCTTCCTTTGTAAGGTCCGACACGAGTTCGAGGTGAATAGCTCGTGTAGCTAAGCACACAAAGACACAAATAAAACATTTAATGAGTCTACACCCTCTACCTTTGCGGTCAGCTATCATGATAGGGCCAGCATAGTCCACCCCTGTATCTAAGAAGGGAAACTCTAAGTGTAGACGCTGCTCTGGGAGGTTACCCATTATAGGTTGGACAGTGTGAGCCTTGGTCCTACAACATCTCACACACTGTTGTGTGACCCGTTTAGCTAAGTTTCTACCGCCGATGGGATAGTAGTTATGACGAATCGTAGCGAGTAAGAGCTGAGGGCCAGCATGCATCAGTTGTAGATGATACATGTTGAATATTAATTTGCAAATAATGTGAGAACTAGCTAAGATAATGGGATGTTTTACGTTGTAATCATAAAATGAATTGCTCAACCTACCACCTACACGTATTAAGTGAGAGGACGTGTCTAAGAACGGTGATAAGGATATAAGTTTATTTTTGACTGACAATGGTTTTCCTGACATTAACGCTTGATATTCCTCAGGAAACGATTCTCACTGGCTGAGTTTCAATAGTAAGTTAAGAGAAGTGGTCAACTCTATATTTGTGAGTGTACCCGCCTCGTGAGATTGTTTTCTGCACTTGTTTACAAATCGCAGGATATATGCTATCACGCGCTGTAGTTTATTGAAATTAGAAATTTTAGTGCATAATAATGAAATGGGATTGTCAATATGTTGTGAAATATCCGCATGATAGACAGTGACCGTTTCTGGTAAGGATTCATGACGAGATTCAGGAAATAGAGGCCATAAAGCTGAATCTTTACAAAGAAATTGCGGTCCTGACCACCATAACGAGGAAGACAATAGTTTGTCCGCTCTGAGTCCACGCGAAGCGAGGTCTGCGGGGTTTTCAGATGACGGAACGTAGCGCCACGTACTTCCCCCCACAGAATCCTGAATTTCGGACACACGATGACGAACAAATGTCTTAAGTTGTGTTGGTGAAGTAGATAACCAACCCAAGACGATGGTGGAGTCACACCAAAACGTTACCCCGTCGATAGGTACAGTGAGCGAGTGACGCACCTTAAGGTAAAGACGAGTACCAAGCAAAGCAGCGCAGAGTTCGAGTCGAGGGATAGTTGTCGGCTTTATGGGAGCCACTTTGCTTTTGGCGGTGAGAAGATGCACGATAACTTGTCCGTCCGCCGCCATACTGCGAACATAAATACATGAGCCGTAGGCTCTTTCGGAAGCATCAGTGAACACATGCAATTCCAACGAAGATGGTGACTCGCATGTTATCCACCGGGGAATGTTAAATTCATTAAGAAGAGGTAGCGTAGTTTGAAAGGCACCCCAAGTGTGCTGAATTTTTTCAGGAACAGGCTCATCCCATGAGCATTTAGCAAGCCAGAGCTGCTGCATGATGATTTTAGCTTCCACAATGCAAGGAACGACTAGGCCTATAGGATCAAAAATCTGCGCTATGGTCGACAAGATTTGACGTTTAGTGGCTTTGACGATGGAAGGTATGTTTATGGAAAAGGAAAATGTATCAGTGTGACATCTCCAGTTAAGACCTAGCGTTTTCGACATTTCCTTATCGCTTAAGTCTACAAAGTCAGAAACAGCATGATCACCGCAAAGCGCTTGAAGCACCTCTCGTGAGTTGGATTGCCATTTCCGTAGATTGTATCTCGCTGATTGAAGAACAGCAACGACTGCACGACACTTATTCACCGTCTCTGAAACAGATGAATCACCCGACAAATAATCGTCGACATAGAAGTCGTGTGCTATAGTGTGCTTTATCGAGGCATCAGAACACTCTTCAGACAATTGAATTAGACATCGAGTGGCTAGGAAAGGTGCCGATGCCGTCCCGTAGGTCACTGTATTCAGTGTGTATGTTTTAAGGCGATGGCTCGGATCTGCTCTCCAAAGTATTTTTTGTAAAGGCCGATGTACATCACTAACAATTGTTTGTCGGTACATTTTTTCGATGTCCGCGCTAACGACTACTTTATGCTGACGGAACCGAAGCAAGATGGATAATAGGTCGTCTTGTAGAGTAGCACCAATCATTTGGATGTCGTTTAATGACTTGCCTGATGACGTAGTGGCTGAAGCATCAAAAACGACACGCAATTTGGTCGTAGAGCTTGACTCTTTAAAAACGCCGTGATGCGGCAAAAAATGTGAAGGTGTAGAAGAACCGAGTGCTGTATGACTACAATCAGACATATGACCCAACTCTATATAGTCATTCATGAAGTCAACATAGAGTTTTTTGAAGTGGGGGTCCCTAGCTAAACGACGCTCAAGAGAATGAAATCTCTGTTTAGCCATCGTGTATGAGTCGCCCAGTACGTTGGGTGATTCTTTAAGAGGAATGTTTACCACGAACCGTCCATCTGGATTGCGGAAAGTGGTATTTATGAAAAGTTGCTCACACGCTCGCTCTTCAGCAGTAAATTTATGTTCTGAAGCTATTGAGTCTAACTCCCAAAAACGAGTGAGATCCGACTGTACACTGTCAGCGTGCATACATAAATGATGAGATGAATTTCTTTGGTAGATGACACCCGAAATAAGCCAACCAAGTTTTGACTCGTGTAAGGCGGGCATATTTTTCCCTAATGTGATACTATTCGCGCCTATAATGTCCCAAAATACTTCCGCGCCGACAAGTATGTCGATCGCAGACGGAATATTATATGTAGGGTCGGCAAGACGAACATTATCGGGTATACGAATGTTGCTAGCATCAACAAGAGAATTTGGAGTCGATGAAGATACCTTTGACAAGACGAAGCATTCAATGTTGACCTCATAATCACTATTGAAGGATTTAAATTTGATTGAACAGCCTTGCGAACAATGAGAAGAAAGATGATTGATACCTATTACCTTAGATTTGGCAGTGTAGGTAGGCATGCGAAGGTTACGTACAAACTCCTCAGAAACGAAGTTTGCTGTACTCCCATTATCCAGCAAGACTCGCGCAGTGTGACAGTTGCCTTGAGAGTCCATCACCTGCACGAGCGCTGTGGACAGTAAAATGACCTTAGATGTAGTGCAGTGATTTATTGACAGTGCGATGTTTTGTGTGTTGGAAAAGTCTGTGTCACTATCAACATGCAACAACGTGTTGTGTTTCTCACGACAATACTTGCAATGTCCTAGTTTACATTTCAAAACTTCGTGACCTGGACGAAGACAGTTGAGACAGACGTTGAAACCATGAACCTTTTTGATGCGAACTTGCACTGGAAGATTTTTGAACATATCGCAGGCAAATACGAAGTGATCTTGATGACACATAGGGCATGCTAACCTTTTAGTTTTATTTTCAGTTTGTGCCACAAAACTCTTATTAAATTTACTCTTGTCTTCTTTTACAGACTTAGATTCCTCTAGTGTCTCTAATAAGTCAGCTCTATTGCTAAGAAATGTAATAAAAACACTTAATGTTGGAGGTTCAGACAAAGAGTTCCTATGTTCTTCCCATTCACGATTAGTTATCTGATCTAACTTAATAGACATGATATAAATCACAAGTGTATCCCAGTGTTGGACTGGTTGATCAAGAGTTGCCAAAGCCCTAAGGTTCTTATTAGTGGTATCGATGACATGACGTAATGACTTACTTGACTCTTTGTTGATAGGTTGAATATTAAAGAGAGCCTGCACATGGTTGTTGACAAGCAATCTCTTATTGTCATACCTCTCACAGAGTAACTTCCAGGCAGCGTCGTAGTTAACCGATTTGAAGTCAAGGCTATCTATGACAAGAGAAGCACTACCCTTCAGGGAAGCGCGAAGATAATGCAATTTATTGATTTTATCTAAGTTATCGTTGCTGTGTATAATAGATTTAAATGTGTCCCTAAACTCTAGCCAATCATGATAGCTTCCTGAAAATGTTGGCAAATCAATTTTAGGTAATCGAACTGTGTTTAGGTTATGCTTGTGTGTGTGATTAGAACATGTATCCACCCCAGACGCGGCGTCCACCGTAGGCTGTCCGCGAGCGCTGCTGATCAGCTGACGCGCAGCAGCTACTAAGCCGTAGTATAGCTTTTCAAATTCTTCGCGTTCTGCATATTGCTCGCTGGGGTCGTCCACCATTGCTTCCAAGTCGTTCTGTAATTGATCATATTTTTCGTATAAGCCTTCGAACGTATTAAGCCTGTACTCGACTTCAATGAATTGCAATTCGCTCAACTTTTCACAAGATTTTGACATTTTTATATAAGATGAAAATTGCGTAAGCTTGGCCTTGATTGAAGCTCGCTTTTTAATTAAAGCTTTAACATCAGCCATATTGATATTTTAAGGAATCAAGAAAATGCGCTAATGTGAACAAAAACAGTGCAAAAATGAAGCGAGCAAAGATAGCTATGCGCCCGATAAACTTATTGCCACTTTACTACGAATCGTGTAATTGCTATTCAAATAAGCTAGGCGTTGCGCTTTGCGAAAAAGTTGGCAGCGTATTTGGTTGTAATTGATTTGAGTGATTGCATATAAGAAATAAAAGCGTTTAAAAGTGAACGCAAAAATTATTGGTAAACTAGCGAACTAATTAACATAATATGAAGAGATGAAAACAGTATAAAACAAATGTGAGGTTAACCCGTGATGATTTGCAATTTTATTCAAATGAAATTGCAAAAATGGAAACCAAATGTGTATATGACTGATTATTAGAATGTAGTGGATATGAATAAGTATAGGAAATGGATCGATCTCACTGTTTTTGGTGCAAGCAAACCACTGATGACAACAGCTGTGACGTCGAGTTTCGTCTTTTGAGGTTCTCGATGCACGACCACAACTGAAGATTTGTGTATTCGCCTCCAAACTTGAGCTTCGAAAAATCCGTTGTTATGCTGTTCTTTAGGTATCCGTAGTCCTGTAGACCGCCTCTTCTTGTGGTTTTGGATGAGAAAAAAAATTCGGCAAAGACGGTTATTTTGAAACCGTGCTGACTTTCTTGACCTCCAATGCACGACGTGAAGAAAATGTCGACGAACACAGATGAAGACGACTAAAATCCCTAGCAAGGCTCCTTGTAGCTCCGTTTGTCGCCGTTCAAAAAATAACGGGTGATGGACCAATGTTTGGGCTTCGATGGCTTGTTGCTGGAGCGGTAATAAAACTAGTGGACTGTATACTATAAATTATAATGAGTGCAAGGAGATTGTAACAATTGTAGTCGCGTCTACGGTTAGATAAGAAAATATAAAATGGTAATTTAAATTGATATGCGCGAGCGCGTGTTTACGTCCAGGCTCGTAACAGCTGACTGCCTTATATGGCGCGGGCGGCCGTCTTCGACCGGTCGCCCGCTGCCTGCGTCCCACTCCTCTTGGGCCCCCGCATCTGTCGTCCTGGTGAGTGGATGACTCAACATTTTGATATGAAGGTAGTTTAGTATTATTGCATTAATCAATTTTACTTCATATTCAAATTATTTTGAGTTTATAATAATTTTAACTAGCCTAACAAGAACAATAGAGAAAGATCCTATGTATAATTTAGTTGCCTAACTCAAGACAGTCCCATATATTTTTTAATTCAAATATAAGTAAATAAGTGCATTATGTACAAGTAAGCTAACTTGATCATTACATTACGATCGAGACTGGTTTGCAGCCCGAAACTAACGCGAGGGCTGTGGCTGTGATGGAGCCAAGGTGTGTAATGAACAATGCTCACGCGTTTCATACGACATTTTAGAACACACTTGCGAGTAAAAAATATTATAAATATTACAATCTTAATTGAAAAAACACAGTTCACGAATTTGTTTAACACCTAGAGAATTGCAGGATGAATGAAAAATAAAATAAGATGGCGCGCCGTAAGTTTTTAGGGTCTCGTAGTCAAACTCGGAACCCTTATAGTTTCGCCACTTTCGTCTGTCCGTCTCTTTGACATCACAGTAATTTTATTTAGAGACTATTAGGGATACTCTACTGCAAATTGGCAAAAAATAGAGTTTATGTACCGCTACAAAATTGTTTATTTATATTTTGAAAGCAAAGTTATTCCATTTTATCTCCCGTTATTAAGAAAGGCGAGGCGAGGCGAGTGAGGTATTGTTCAGTAGGTATTTTAAAATAATTTTAAGGTTATTTGACAGTTTTTTAATATTAATCGGGAATGAATATTGAAAAACTGTTGGAGAAACCTTTTTTTTTTACGAAATATTGAGCTTCAATGTGTTTTTACTCGGATAGCAAGATTAATGCTTTGACTTAGAAAAACATTATAAATGATTTATGATAGTAAATAAAAAAAATAAAAAGGGATATAATTAATTAAAAAAAAACGAAAGTTTGGACTGAGTCTCAAACCCACGCACCACTGCTTATGCACCCAGTCTAATCACGACTTAATTATTTGAATTAAAATTCCTATTAAGAACTTTTCGCCAGTCTGAAAAGAAAATAAAACTTTATGTCACTTTTGCTTAAGATGTCTATGAATGCCGGTTTAATAAATTTAGTAACATAATTGTTTACTATACGGTAGCCAATAGTTTATTCATATCGCAGAAAAGAATAGGTTACGAGAGCCGCCGTATTCAATGTTTCATATCAATAAAAGATACATCACTTTTATTTTTCGGGTTCCGTATTATCGAAAAGTGGCGGCATATCTACGGAACCCTTTACATATAGTATGCTTAGTCCGTCATGCATTTGGCCACTTGCATTTATCTATGGGTCTGGCAAAGCCAGATATATTTATTTACTATTTAAGGATTCTTTCCTAAGATTTAAAAAATTTAATGTCAAAAGCACTTGTGCCTATAAAGCTGCTTATGAACCTAAAAGCAGTACTATAAGGGCCAACCTACGAGCAATTTTTTGAAAAGATATATAATTCTTATTAGTTGTATTAAAATTCCATTTCCATCTATACATCATTACCTTTTTGTTTTTCAAAAACATTCGCATAGATTCTTGCGAATGCGAATGCGAATGTCAAAAAACATGCGAATATTCGCGAATGCGAATGCGAATATTCGTTACATCACTAATACATACTTTCATATGCATTGAATAAAAATCAGTTATTTTCACATAGTAAATAGACACTTCAATTTGATTTTACTGTATAGAGAACGTTAATTTGACAACCGCTTGATGCAGTGGTTCGAGTGTAGGCTGCTTGGCTCACTGCACACGGTGGTTGGTGGGTTCGTTTCCCCCCGGGGTAAATTTCGTAAATGGCTTTTTCGTAATTTGCCCTAGTCTGAGTATCACCGGGATCGCCCCCAGTCCATAGTATCCATAGTACAAGTGTTGCTTAGTTTGGGACCATACAGCTGGTGTGTCAGTCTGGCGATATTTATTTACTTCGTATGGTGTATGGTGTAGGCGGGCGACCGGTACGACTTCACGGGCACGCTGATCGTGGTCCCGGACGTGGGCTCGCTGTCGCTGCCCGGCGCGCGCGCCGAGCTGACGTCGCGCACCAGACACGCCAACGACGGGCAGATGGAGGGCGTCAAGGGACTCAAGGCGCTGGGCGTCAGGGAACTGCACTACAAGTAAGTTTATAAGTGGTTTGTGTACTTGCAACGGTTTCATAGAGCAATATTATGTGGAAATTCCTCATATGGCGACGCCACTATGGAAGCATCGCGACGCCAATATAGAAGCGTCGCGACTCCACTATGGAAGCGTCGTGACTCCACTATGGAAGCGTCGCGACGCCTCTATGGAAACATGGCGACGACAATAATAGTGTCGCGACGCCTCAATGGAAGCGTCATGCGTGACGCCTGCATGGAAACATGATGACGCCACTATGAAAGCGTCGCGACGTCTCTATGGAAACATGGCGACGCCACTATGAAACAGTCGCGACGCCTGTATGAAAGCGTCGTGACGCCACTATGGAAGCTTCCATAGTGCTTTACAAGCTTCAGATTTTCGGAAAACCAAAACGGCCTTGCTGGTGCAAAAATTGTTTTTATCTGATAGCCGCTCTGTTTTTTGAGATCGGTAGTCGCGATTTGCGGCACAAGGCAGCACAAGCCATCACAAAGCTTAGTTTTATTCAAAATCAAAATGGCCATGCTAACTTCTCGGACATCATCTATGTATTGGACATTTTCAGAACGGCGTTTTTGGCGTGCAGTGTGCAAGCGATATCGCGGCGATTCGGGACAGCCGACATGGCCACCGACGACCTCACCACCGAGGACATGAGGAAACAGATGACGGACAAAGAATGGGACAAGGTAGGGTATTATATTCACTGCATATTATTTACTCTCTGGTTCTTCGTATGAAAGCCTTACATGGCTTATTGGTCTGTGGTTAAGACGCCACATAATCGGGCACCTTACTCGCCTAACTTATGCATTGCCATTGCATTTATTATCTATGACCGCACCTGACATTTTTATTGGTCGATTCACAGCTGGAATTTGAACGGACCAATCATAATTCGCCGTCTTCGCCGATAGGTACCCCGCCAAATTTTGACGATCGCTCGCAAACAATAGTCAACGTAAGCGGTGACGACCGCTTGGCGCAGTGGTTCGAGCGTAGGCCGCTCGGCTCACTGCACATGCTGGTTGCGGCATCTATTCCCGCCGGGGCAAATTTCGGAAATTGCCTTTTCATAATTTGCCCATGTCTGGGTGTCACTGGGATCGCCCCCAGTCCATTGTATGGTACCCATAGTACAGCCTTTGCTTAGTTTGGGACAGTACAGTTGGTGTGTCTGTCTGGCGATATTTATTTATTTATTAATAAAAAAGTTTCGTTCCTAGGTGTACGAGATGTCCCGCGACCGCAATCTGTACAACAACCTGATCGCGAGCCTGTTCCCCAGCATCCACGGCAACAGCGAGGTGAAGCGAGGCATCCTGCTGATGCTTTTCGGCGGCGTCGCCAAAACCACCATCGAAGGTACCCTTACTTGATAATAATTGCAGTCATCTCCACAACAGGGATGCTACATTCGTATTGTGGAATTCGTACTCTAAATTCCATCTTTTATGCCGTCGTTTCCACAATTCATAAATACGGTTTTAATATTTATTTTGTAAACGTCGCGCGCCATTTATGTATATAGCTTTTCCTAGGGGATATTGAGTGCGTGACAAAAACCTAGCTCCCACATCCTCCAGCAGCCGCTTGGTCACAAGCGTGGTGATTTAAAGACCTTCCTGAACTGGTCACGTAGTACGGGTACGTTCCTTGATTGCCCCTGAATGGGTCACGTAGTACTGGAACGTTCCTTGATTGCCCCTGAACGGGTCACGTAGTATAGGTACGTTCCCTGATTGCCCCTGAATGGGTCACGTAGTACAGGGAAGTTCCTTCATTGCCCCTGAACGGGTCACGTAGTACTGGTACGTTCCTTGATTGCCCCTGAACGGGTCACGTAGTATAGGTACGTTCCCTGATTGCCCCTGAATGGGTCACGTAGTACAGGGAAGTTCCTTCATTGCCCCTGAACGGGTCACGTAGTATGGGTACGTTCCCTGATTGCCCCTGAACGGGTCACGTAGCATGGGTACGTTCCCTGATTGCCCCTGAACGAGTCACGTAGTACTGGTACGTTCCCTGATGGATGCGTGGTGGGCGACAGGCACGACCCTGCGCGGCGACATCAACGTGTGCATAGTGGGCGACCCCAGCACGGCCAAGTCGCAGCTGCTGCAGCAGGTGGGCGACATGACGCCGCGCGCCGTCTACACCAGCGGGAAGGCCTCCTCCGCCGCCGGGCTCACCGCCGCCGTTGTCAAGGTGGGTACCGCTCTAAAAAGTGCCTTGAAATGAATTGAAATAGTTTTTTCATTACTCACACTCTGAAAGTAGGTCTGAAGTTGCCTGAGGAGCGGGTTGAAAGTAATACTTTTCCGGCCCGGGAGAATCGCTTTCAACTGACAGCTGTCAAATTAAAGAAACTCGTTCTATTTTGACATTTCTATTGAACCAGGCCGGCCAACGGAAAAAAACAAAATAGGCGGCTGTCCGATCTACATTTGTTTTTTCGAGTTGTAGAGTATTTGTCATACTTCCTTGTATTATTTCTTAAGCTAATTCCTGTTTTTATTTTTACTTTTCTTGTATTCGTAATGAAAAGCACAGTGTTTACCTCGGGTGAAAGACTAGTTACCCTAGGGGTGAAGGTAACTTATTTAGTCCCGAGACGGGGTTTGGCGCCCTCACTACGCTGGGGCGCCAATAGTTCGAGGGACAAAATAGGGCAAAATAATACAAAAATGGGACTACTCCCGCTATGCACTCCCACCACTGTTACTCCCATAAACCAGGATCGACAATGGTGACCAGTAATAACGTCGAGGTTTGACCCTCGACGTCGAATCCGACTCTTCATAAAAACTTTAGGTTCAAAAAATCACTAGGAAAACAACGTTTCAGTAAAAGGGTTAGTTGTATTAACACCTTCAAAAAGTATCCATTTGTTTATTTATTTACACGAGTAAATATCATGTTTTATAGAAGGCATACAATTTTATTGTTTTTAATGATTAAGCCCATTTAATTATTGATCAAGGCATTTCAAAATATAACTCCTAAAGGTTATATCCTCTTATAGACTCGCAATTGCAACGATATGTCCATGTATAGGATGAAGAGTCTTTCGACTTCGTGATAGAAGCGGGCGCGTTGATGTTGGCTGACAACGGCGTATGCTGTATCGACGAGTTCGACAAGATGGACCCCACGGACCAGGTCGCCATCCACGAGGCTATGGAGCAGCAGACCATATCAATCGCAAAGGTGACGGTTCAGATATTCCAGTTGCGCCCAACATTAATCATGTAATGTATCTCGTTACCAGGATTTAAAATAATCTCGGATTGCTGCATATTGTTTGATGGATCTATCCCGAACTATTGGTTTTTGGCAAGATACACCCAAAATAAATATTGTAATATCTATCTTAGATAGCAATAATTTTATTGGTTTAATCGAAATCCGTATTTTTAAAGACAACCCAATATGAGTGCATATTGGGTTGACGTTGAGACTAACATTTTTTATTGTATTGTTTTCTTATATTTACGCGAATACTACACATTGAAGCAAAACTATTTTTCGGATTTTATCGCGTTTATTCCAAAACCAAGTGTACCATTGCAAGACCTCGAGACACTGTGAGCACTTTCTGCGTGGATCGGACCGCAAACAACAACTTAATATGAGGGTACCCAGTTACTAACTGTGACATCAGGACGTCTAACACCTCAGTCCCCCCGTGACCATGGCTGCTGTAAAGCAGCCGAAACGTCGGGAACATAAATTAAATAAACGCGATAAAATCCGAAAAATAGTTTTATTTCAATTTTTTATTGTGTATAAAATACAAGCTACGTTTTAACGATACAACGAACGATAAGAGTAGTCTAAGTTACTCTGCTACACAGCATCTGCAACATCAGCTATCTGCTAGTTCAAGTCCCGTTGTAATCGGTCCAGCCGTTTCGTAGATTACTTAGCCGGAACATCTGTCTGTTACAGACAAAAACAAACTTAAATTTTAGTTATTCGTATTGATGTCATAGGAGAACTGAGAGTTAAATAATATTTGTAAAATAACTGAAATTGGCAATAATATGTATAGACATGACATAGGTCATACCAGTACAAAATGACTACCGCGTACATTAATATCAAGGCCAGTAATATCAAGTCTGAGACTGATCTTAAGTACACCTTTGACATGTAATTTTCTACAAGAATCAAGAATGACAATTCCAAGATCGCTCTAAGACTTGAGATCGATTTCTTAATACGGGCCTAAGACTAGATATAGGAGGTAAGAAGCGAGATAAAGGCCTTTGCATAATACCGCTCCTAACTTGAGATCACAAATAAATATCGCCAGACGAACACACCAACTGTATGGTCCCAAACTAAGCAACGCTTGTACGGGTACCGTACAATGGACTGGGGGCGATCGATTTATACGAGCCCAAATCCGACTAATATTATAAATGCGAAAGTTTGTGAGTGTCTATGTTTGTTACTCTTTCAGGCAAAAACTACTGAACGGATTTGGAACACACATAGTTTATAACCGGGATTAACACATTAACACATAGGATACTTTGATCTCGATAATCCCGAAATTTTTGTTAAGTTAAATACTACGCGGACGAAGTCGCTGGCACAGCTAGTTGTGTACATAAGTGAACTGATTATCCTGTTGCAGGCTGGAGTCCGCGCTACGTTGAACGCTCGCACATCCATCCTGGC
Source organism: Notodonta ziczac (assembly GCA_918843915.1). Classification (NCBI taxonomy): domain Eukaryota; kingdom Metazoa; phylum Arthropoda; class Insecta; order Lepidoptera; family Notodontidae; genus Notodonta; species Notodonta ziczac. Next base: position 4,452,716 of record OU974060.1, on the reverse strand, counting down.
CGCAGCCAACCCTATCGGCGGTCGCTACGACCGCGCCAAGTCCCTGCAACAAAACGTGGCTCTGAGCGCTCCCATCATGTCCCGCTTCGATCTGTTCTTCATCCTCATAGACGAGAGCAGTGAAATGGTGGATTACGCGATCGCCCGGAAGATCGTGGACCTCCATTGCAATAAAGAGGAGGCCTACGATTGCGTTTATTCGAGAGAGGATCTGCTGAGGTACATTGCGTTCTCGAGGTCATTCAAGCCTATTATTACCGAGGTGAGTTTTACAGCAAAGGTATACCATCTTTTTCGTAACTTAACGTTGTGATTCTATAACTATCAGCTTTAGGGCAAAGTTGAAGAACAAAAGGTGTTGTAGGGATACAGCTGTTGACAGTTTTCATAAGTGCGTTTTTGATTTACAGTTAATGTACTAATTTAGCAATAAATAGTACATTGTTGAACACTGTGCTCTTTATTACGAAAACAAGGAAAGTAAAAATAAAAACAGGAATTAGCAAAATAAATAATGTTAAGGAAGTATGAACAATACTCTACAACAAATGAAGATCGGATAGCCGGCTATTTTGTTTTTTCTGTTGGCTGGCCTGGTTCAAAAGAAATGTCAAAATAGAACTAGTTTCTTTTTAATAATTTGACAGCTGTCAGTTGAAAGCGATTCTCCCTAGGGTGGAAAAGTATTACTTTCAACCCGCTCCTCGGGCAACTTCAGACCTACTTTCCGAGTATGAGTAATGAAAATTATAATTATATTATTATGCTCCTTCTATTTCACCTAGTACAGATGCTTCAGAAGTCCGATATAATAATTTAATTATAATATAGTGGAGTTGATTTGTAGATGTCTAGTGAAGATAGACTACACGTAACTATCATATTTTCTGAGACATCTTCTCGAGAAATGCACGGGAGCGCGCTCCTATAACCTATGACGTCACTTCAATATCTTGAAAACAGTATTCTTTTGTTTTCAAACAAATATACAGCAAGCCAAAATCATGCTTATTCCCTAATTTCTACATTTACTATCACCTAGGAAGCGGGAAAACTGCTGGTGGAGTACTACACCGTGCTGCGGCAGCGGGACGGGGCTGGAGGGGGCGGGGGCGGCGGCGGGGGGGGCGCCTGGCGCATCACGGTGCGGCAGCTGGAGTCCATGCTGCGGCTGGCCGAGGCCATGGCCAAGATGCACTGCAGCGGACACGTCACGCCGCAGCACGTGCACGAGGCCTACAGGTCGCTAACTCGCTACACCACACGAACTACACTATACACATCTCACGAACTACACTATACACATCACACGAACTACACTATACACATCACGCGAACTACACTATACACATCACGCGAACTACACTATACACATCACACGAACTACACCTTGTTTACGTTGGCTTTGTGGAGCGGGTCACCCTCTTCGCTCTATTATGGTTGAGGAGAGTGATGCCGCTTTTCAAGTCATGCTCGTGCGCGGCGCTGCTTGCGGGGATTGGGCCACTCACTTTTCTCTTAACAACATTGTTCTTAAACTCTATTCATTTATTTAAAATGGAAGGTTTCACACCACAGCATTATCTTCTTATCCACGTCTGTGTTATTAATTATTATTTTATAATTAAAGTATATTATATATAAAGTATAAGTAGGTATGCACACCCCACTAAACTAACTTTCTCATATTATTTAAATACCTAAATCTGAGTGAGATTTGATTATTATTTACTTATTTAGTGGCATTGGTATTGCCTGCTCATATTCTGTTGCTATTCCTGAGAATGTTAATCATCTTTCATTAATTGAAAAGAGTGACCATTGAGTTTCTAGCCGGATCTTCTCAGTGGAAGGAGGATTCTGAACCGGTGGTAGATTCTGACTATTCATAAATGCTTTGTTGGCTTACATGCATTAAAACAATTTGGAGTTTGAGTTGAATTATCGATTTGCAGAATGAGATCAACCCACATGGAATGCTGCAGACCAAAATCAACCCTTGCGTTAGTCTTTCTAGGTTGGTGTGCAGTTTGCGCAAGTGTTTGTGGGATGGTTCCATTTTGATAAACTACCATTTCACATAGGAAGTCCCGCGGAAAAATACGTAATTACATTATTCAAATTCAAATCATTTATTTTGTTTAGGCCGACGGGGGCACTTACAAATTGTCAATTTACATATTTTTTTCCTTATATCTACAACCGGTTCGGAACGCGACCTCGACTGAGAAGATCCGGCAAGAAACTCAGCGGGCTTATTATACAGAGTGGAGACACGCGACCACAGCGCTGCATCTGCTGGACTTCGGGCAGCTTCGGACTGCCCAGGAGTGGGACGTCAAAAGGGCCAAATTATTATTATAATTATTATTTAATCATTTCGTATTCCAGGTTACTGAACAAGTCCATAATAAGGGTGGAACAGCCTGACATACATCTAGACGAGGAGGATCCCCAGTACGAGCCCGGCATGGACGTCGATCAAGAGACCCCTAACGGCAGCGCAGGTAGCGTTCGAATTAATACCGGTTGAAGCAGAAAGGGTATACTTTTATTCTAAACCTAAATTTGTAAATCTAAACCTATCAGCTTCGGAGGATACTTGAAAAACAAAAAGTGTTACAGGGATACAGCTACGTACAGCTGTTGACAGATTTCATAAGTCTACAAAACTTTCAGTACTTCAACTGTCCCACAAAGCCGATAGTTTTAGATTTCAAAGTAAAGTTGAAAAAAAAAAATGTATACCCTTGCTGTTTCACCTAGTATTGTATGACCATATTAATAAATCTGCCTCAAGTCTGAAAGCGGTCTTGGGTACGCTTTTGACATCTCATTTCGTACTGATATGACATAAGAATGACATTTCCAAGATCGCTCTCAGACTCGAGATCGATTTCTTAATACGGACTGTAGTGTGAAGAAACTATATTTTGGTAGGTGTAAAACATACTCTTACCAATATGCGCGCTGTAAGTTGGCCAGCCTGAAGCTAGTTTCGTTTGAACCAACTCCAGGGGTGCCAACGTACAGCGCGGGTACTAGACTCAGTTCATTGTTGACTCAATAGTGTTGTATATTGTGTTCAGACACGCCTGCCAACGGCGACACGGCGCCGAAGAAGAAGCTGACTCTCTCCTTCGAGGAGTACAAAGCTTTAAGCGACATGCTGGTCGTGTTCATGAGGAAGGAGGAAGCCACCGCGGAGACCGGGGGTAAGCATATACACCCACCACACTTTGCTAGAAACATTTGAAAAACAACATATACAGGCAGAATTTTTCAATTGGACCTGAATGGCCAAATTGAAATGAAAAAAATGGAAAATACTCCAAGGGGGTCTTGGGCCCGATTTTGATGACACTTAAAACTGCATTATTTGATAAATCAAACCTGTTGATTTTGGAAAAAAACTGTATCACGCGTCCTGAACCTGCACGTATTTCGAAAGACGAGAACTCCGCCAAATCGTACTGGGCCAGCGTGGTGAACTATTGCCCGAATCTCCCTCTCATTGAGGGAGAATATGCTCGGTATAGTGGCAATAGGGTCACCCCCTATTGCATTGGGACCAAAATAGCATCAGTGGGCTTTACCTACTCTCGGTTTGTTGTTCATCAGGTGAGGAGAGTTCTGGCATGCGCAAGAGCGCCGTGGTGAGCTGGTACCTGGAGCAGCTGGTGACGCAGGGCCAGATCGAGAACGAGGACGAGCTGCTCGAGAGGAAGACGCTCGTCGAGAAGGTCATCGACAGGCTCATGTACCATGTGAGTCATTCAACAACCTACTGTAACTTGAACTAGTATTAAGTCCATTTTACTGTGGCACACATAGTGGTTAAATGTGGTCACACCACATTCGATATAATTTCAGCACATATAAAGTCCATTTTACTATGGCCTTGTGTGTAGCCTACCGCGTGGGTTTGGTTTCAATGTACGACAGGTATTTGTTTAACACCAATGTTGCGTTTGGCAATTAACTACTATGTTCTAGGGTTTTGTGATAAACGGTGCTGTAACAAGGGCTAGTGGTGCCAGGGTTACCTAGGCGCGGGGCACAGACCTTGGAAGGGCGCAGAGATTACTAGATAATAAAATAAATAATAAATATCGCCAGACTGACACACTAACTGTATGGTCCCAAACTAAGCAACGCTTGTAATATGAGTACCGAACAATACAATGGACTGAGGGCGATCTCAGTTTCACCCAAACCTGGGTAAATTAGGAAAAGGCCATTTCCTAAGTTTGCCCGGCGGGAATCGTACCCGCAACCATGTGCAGTGAGCCGAGGGGCCTACGCTCGAACCAGTGCGCCGAGCGTTCGTCATATATGACCAAGTTTGGTGATAAACTAATTACAGTTATTATTATATTCCCCAGGATCAAGTGATAATCCCGCTCTCTACCACCGGTCTGAAATCAACGCAAAAGTCCTCCGACCAAGAGGTGGAAGACGACCCACTGCTAGTAGTACATCCCAACTATGTCGTCGACACGTAACCATTCCTGTAAGCTCAACTTTTCTAATAAATGTTTTTCAAATCAATGATCACACGACTTTTAATTATAATACTGGCATACAACGAAATATAAATATTATCTGTCTTATTCACAGATATAGATTTACATAGATAACGCAAATGCAAGTACTTTGCGTGTCTGAACCCCGACCAAGCGTCAAGGTTTGGTCGCCGCTAACTTGTGAGCGAACGAGACCACAGATATAAAAAATATGAGTATGAGCGAGATAATCACTCGAGAGAATCGTAGCGGGCGGAGGGTGTCGGCGGCATCGGTGTCTTTGAATCGGTTTGGATTTCCAGTCACAAAATTTAGGCTGTGACGTCACAGTAGGTGTTAAAAATTAATTAAAAATTCGGCACGCTTGGTTTCAATAGAAATCGTGATACTTGCGTTATTTATGTAAATCTATATCTGTGGTCTTATTAGTACCAAAACAAAAATATACCATTTCGGATTTTATTCAACAACGTTCAAACACTTTGTAAAGGTCGTTCAAGCTTGCAATTTGCAAAATAGCGCCGTTATGTACGAAACTGCTTGGTGGAAGGAAGTTTCTCCTGACAGCAGGAAATATCACGTGCTCTTGTCTCCAGTGTTCCGCCTTCCGGCTCTCCTGTGATTGGTCAGGATTCGGCTGCGAGTAAAATATGGCGGTCTGGCGGCTGAAGCTATCGAAGCATTCCTTTTCCGACTCCCAATCGACTTCTGTGACGAGTCGAACTAAATACGTCGGTAGAGCACCCATAAATGGTGTATGGCCATCTGAAAATAACACATTTTTGACGACCGCTTGGCGCAGTGGTTCGAGCGTAGGCCGCTCGGCGCACTGCACATGGTGGTTGCGGGTTCGATTCCCGCTGGGGTAAATTTCGGAAATCGCCTTTTCGTAATTTGTCCTGGTCTGGGTGTCACTGGGATCGCCCCCAGTCCATTGTACGGTACCTATAGTACAAGCTTTGCTTAGTTTGGGACCGTACAGTTGGTTTGTCAGTCTGGCCATATTTATTTATTACTAGCTGTGCCCCCCGACTTCGTCCGCGTAGTATTTAACGTAACAAAAATTTCGGGATTATCGGGATAAAAAGTATCCTATATGTTAATCCCGGTTATAAACTATCTGTGTTCCAAATTTCATCCGAATCCGTTCAGTAGTTTTTGCGTGAAGGAGTAACAAACACATACATACATCCACGCTCACAAACTTTCACATTTATAATATTAGTAGGATTTATTTCGTAACTATCTTTCTACTATTTTACTCCTGAATTCAGCTGGAGGTGGAAGTAATAATATTGGGTAAGTAAAGCTAACATTTCCGAAGATGACGCCAGTATTAATAAATACGATCATATACATACATAAGTACGATCTTGAGTACTTTGACATGACATTTTGTACTGGGATGACATAATAATGACATTTGCAAGATCGCTCCTAGACCTGAGATCGGTTTATTAATACAATCCTTAGAGACTTACCTAGTAACAATGGCAATGCCAATAATTCACCATTGCTATTCATTTGTAATGAAAAGTACTCATGGAGCATGGCTCTTTTGTTAACAAGCATTTCGGTCATCTGCTGCGCCATCTCCCGCATGTCTCCTGAAACAACACACTGGACCTATTATTATATTATTATAATAATAATATAATTTAGCCCTTTTGACGTCCCACTCCTGGGCACGGGCCGCCCCTCAACACGAGGGGGATTCAGGCCATAATCCACCACGCTGGCCCAGTGCGGGTTGGCGGATTTCACATGTCTTTCGAAAATTGGTTAGATCTTCTAAGACATGCAGGTTTCCTCACGATGTTTTCCTTCACCGTAAGCAAGTGATAATCATATAGAAATTATGTTGCGAGCCGGGGTTTGAACCCAAGACCTCGTGCCCGCAAGACGCGTGCTTTAACTAATCGGGTATTACAGCTTTACCTTAAAATAATTATAATTATATTAATATCTACTACCCTTTGTATTTATTAAGCAAATGGTGATAAAAAAAAGAAATATAATAAAATGTAAAAAGACAAGCCCGCTGAGTTTCTTGCCGGATCTTCTCAGTCGAGGTCACGTTCTGATCCGGTTGTTGTAGATAACAGAAAAAAAAAATTGACAATTTGTAGGTGCCCCTGTAGGTCTAAACGAAATAAACGATTTGAATTTGACAACAGAGAACTTTCAGGGAATTTATAAGAACGTGAGGCGTTCATAAATTCGACTCCATTAGGTATGGACAAGCATGGTACACGAATATTTTTTGAAATGACCATAGTATATTCTCTACTATTCACACTCGACAGAAAACAGCTTAAGAAAAGAGTGATAGCTATATAACGCAATGACCATCTTGAACGCTGTGAAGTCGGGTTTAAAGCAGATGATGACATGATAGTTTCAGTAAATTTACAATATTTTACTACTGGAAGATACATCATACTCGGCATGATTGAAATTTCAAGACAGGATTGACTGTGTACTATCTGTCTCTCATGTTGTATAGTAAATCTGGAAGACACTATCGGATCTATTGTTAATGTTCAATTAAATACGCGATGTTTGTAGAGACAAGCCAGCATTGCGTGACACACAGGCCCGTGGATTCTTGGAGTTTATCCTCACCTAATTCTGGATTCCATTCAGATTCCTGTGAGTTGAGACCTAAAACGAATAGTTCTTCCAATGGCAATGGATTGGATAGCTTTATAAGTCCAAGATTCTGGAAATCGTACAGCATTGTTTCATAGAATAACTCCTCCCTGAAAGTAATTGGTTTAAATATTTCAGTTTCCCAAATAGCATGAAGTTATCAGGCGTCCCCTATTATACTAGTAAATAAAGATTTAATTTAACTAAAGGTTACTTACGCAAACCTCGTGGTATCGCACAAATACAACTTAGTAGAGTGTTGTATCAGTGATTTATGAGAATCGATGCACGCAATAAATATCAAATTCGCCAATATCTCCCGCAGATTCATATTACACTTATTCTCGACGTCCAATCTTAGTTGCTTAACGCTAGTCAACTTAGTTTCTATCCTTTCATACTTAAATGTCCTAGTTTTGAACGACTCTTTGGGGTCTATGTATGTTACGTTCGCTTGGTCTGTTCCTGTGTGTGTCTTCCATTTTTCAGGCATCTTATTGACTAAATTCGGTTCGTCTATCAGCGAATTTTCCAAGATTTCATCGTTTGGCACTTCATCTATGACTATTTGAGGCAATTTGGTAGTATTATCATCGACCATATTTTGTTTTGGATCATTTTCTTTGATTTCTCTGTCTTTTTGTATATTAGTTTCAGTCGGTTTAGGGACTGCGTGGAAGAACTTGTCGATCTTTTGCGCATCGGAGTCGACTCGCACCATGAAGCTGGGGTTCACTCTAGATATGTCCGTGGTTTTCTTGATAATATCTTCTACTATAGTGGCGCCGGGTAAGCGCGCCTGAAACGCGAGTATTAAATATAAAACTATCTTATACTAGCTGTGCCCACGACTTCGTCCGAGTAGTATTTAACTAACAAAAATTTCGCGATTATCGGGATAAAAAGTATCCTATGTGTTAATCCCGGTTATAAACTATCTGTGTTCCAAATTTCATCCGAATCCGTTCAGTAGTTTTTGCCTGAAAGAGTAAATTTTGCATTTATAATATTAGTACGATATAAAATTCTCGTGTCACAATGTTAGTTACCATACTCCTCGGGGTTGATCAATTTTTATGAAATTTCATATGCATATTCAGTATGTCTGATAGTTTATTTATTTAAACTCTATGCACATGTAAAATCACAATGTACAAAGGCGGACTTAATGCCTTAGGCATTATCTACCAGTCGACCTTAGGGTGGTGCAGAAACAACATGGCGGGTGCAACTTAAACCGGAGAAATAGAGAGAAATTTATACCTATATAGGTACATATATTGATAAATACATAGATACATACATACTAGTGATGTAACGAATATTCGCATTCGCATTCGCGAATATTCGCATATTTTTTGACATTCGCATTCGCATTCGCATTCGCAAGAATCTATGCGAATGTTTGGCGAATATTTTTGAAAAGCAAAAAGGAAATTATCTTTAGATGGATATGGAATGTTAACAACTAGTAAGAAATATATATTATTTAAACGAACTTGCTCACAGGGTGGCCCTTATTGCACCGCTTTCAGGTTCATATTGCAGCTTATTACGCACTAGTGCTATTGACTTTACATTTTTTAAATCTAAGTAAAGAGTTATCCTAAAAATAGTAACCCTTTAAAACAATAAATAAACGATGTTTCAAATATTGTACATAAATACATTAACTATTTAAATAAATTTCTTTCACATTCAATTTAATTGTAAATAAAACATATTATAGACTTTCGATTTATTATATTTCAAATAATATAATAATTGTTACCGGCTTTGCCAGACCAATAGATAGAACCAGCCAAATGCATGTCGGATTACGCATACTCCAGGGTTCCGTAGACATCCCGCCACTTTTCGATAATACGGAACACATAAAATAAAAGTGACGTTTTTTTATTGATATGAAACATAGAATACGGCGGCTCTAGTAACCTATTAATTTCTGCGAAATTAATAAACTATTGGTCACCTTTTTAAATAAAATAGTAAGAAATTCTGTTACTAAATTTATTAAACCGGCATCATAGACATCTTCAGTAAAAGTGACATAAACTTTTATTTTCTTTTTGGACTGATAAAGATTCTTATAAGGATTTTTAATTCAAATAATGAAGTTGTGATTAGACTGGGTAGACAATCAGTGATGCGTGGTTTGAGAATCAATCCAAACTTTAGATTATTTTTAAAATTAATTATATCGATTTTGAATAGTACTAAAGAATTATTTATTTCCTATATAAACCATAATGTGGTACTAATTTAAAGGATGAATCTTGCTACTTAAGTAAAAAACGCCACAATGAAGCTCAATATTTCGTAAACGGGAATTAATATTGAAAAACTGTCAAAATAACCTTCAAATAATTTTAAAATACTTACTGAACAATGAGTCGTCGTGTATATAGTGTATCGTGAGGGTAGGCACGTTAGCTGTCAACAAAGTCTCCAAAGTAAATCTAATATTATAATAACAATTTAGTGGCAAACAAGTGTTTTCTTTGTGCAAAATCAACGTTAAATAAGTAACAAGTAACATACAAAGTGGACAATATAAAAAATTACAGAAATCGAAACAAGACGAAAAGACAGTACAACTCGCAGTGATCTACCGTTGCGTACCAACATCTGTATAATATCAGTGCTTATTGATGATACGAACATTTCATATAAAGTGATAAGTGTTAATTAATAAGTACCTAACGCAAAGACTAAGTTTAACAAGACCAGAAATAACCATAACACAAAAGCTAAATTATATTTGATGTCTTATCGCAGCGCCATCTCTCATGTATGACCCGAACTACTACACTGGCTCGAAGTTCATCGATCGTCATAATAAATACTCCAAATCACTGAAGTAGCAAAGGTGCTGGCATAATAGTTTGGAACATAAAAACATAGAGGGCAATACTTGTACAAAGACAAAATACCACTAAAAATAAAATAAAATTAAGTATGGAAGAGATACGCAAATTGATGTTAGAAATGAAAAATGATAACAACAAAAGATTTACATCGATAGATTCACAACTATTTCAAATAGAAGAAAGAATTACGACAAAGATAACAAAACACGTTGATAATAAATTTGCTGAAACGAATAATGAAATAGAAATACTAAAAAGTAAAATAGAAGACCAAGAAAAGAAACTTTATAACTTAGAAAGAAATAGTGTCCAAAGAAAGATAATCTTCTTTGGAATCGATGAAAGCGAAAAATCATATTTTCAGCTGCAAGACATACTCATTGACATTATTGAAAATAAATTAAAACTGAATATCCAAGAATTTGAATTTGAATCAATTAGAAGAATGGGTAAAAAAGGAAACCGTCCCAGACCGGTTTCCGTCGCCCTTACGACATTAGGTAAAAAAATTCAAATCTTAAAAAATAAGAAACTTCTGAATGGCACAAATATATATATCAAAGAAGAATTTCCGCAAAATATACTGAAAATACGAGAAGAACTGAAAGAAGACCAACAGAAAGAAATAGAAAAAGGAAACACCGCCTTCATTAAATACGACAAACTTATCGTAAAGGAAAATAATAAAGAATCTAACAAACGAAGATTGCCAATATCGCCGCCACGAACTACAACATCATCAGAAAATACAAACACCCAAAACAATTATAACAGACCGATTGTACAAACACACAAAAAATATAGAGCAGATAAAAATACAATGATGTCATATGTAACACGAAATGAAGACAAATGAAAATTAGAGGCCCCCTCCACTCAGACATTTACACACAATACTGAAGAACTTAAACTAAAAGAACCTCTTCCAATACGGCTGGTCACCGTGGAAGAAAATGACCACAACCCTCCAAACACAAATAAAACAAAAAAAATAACAAAACAAATGGAAACGCATATCAATAAACCACAAAAGAATAATAACTGTCAAGAAAACCACGAGATCAACAATTTATATGTAGTAACCTATAATGTAAGATCCCTAGTAGAAAGTACTAGAATACTACAACTTGAATATAGCTTAATCAACGTCAAGTGGGATATAATCGGACTATCGGAAATTAAGAAAGCAGGACAAGAAATAACAGAGAATTCAGACTATATATTACTTCGGAATGGCGAAATAAATGGACGTAACGGTGTTGGCTTCATGGTGAAAAAATACTTAAAAGGAAACATAGAAAGTTACACTACCTTTTCAGACAGAATTGCTCGCCTTGACATCACGTTCATAAAAAACCAACTCACAATAATACAAGCATATGCTCCGACAGAAAAGGCAACGGAACAGGAAATAGAGAAATTTTACTCGGATTTGAGGAAAGCTTTGAGAAACAATAAAAAGAACATTTTTATCATAGGGGATTTCAATGCAAAGATTGGCGAACCAACCCCAGAAGAATGTTTTATCACCGGGAAATATGGATATGGGGTAAGAAACGAAAGAGGACAAACACTGATTAACTTTTGCTCAGAAAATAATTTTTATATCACAAATACTAAATTCAAAAAGAAAGAAAAAAATAAATGGACTTGGCAATCACCAAACGGAAAGACTAGAAATGAAATTGATTTTATCCTTACAAACAATATGCGAATCGTTAAAGACTTACAAGTCCTGAACATCTGGTTTTCATCCGATCACCGCCCAGTTAGATGCGAAATCAAGCTTGATGGAATATCCAAAGTTAGTAGGAAAAATATCGGCAAACCGAATACTAAACTTTTAACGACGACAGAGAAGGAATTGCTTAAAATAAATTTGCAACAACAACAACAAAATATTATATATACACAAAACATAGAGGAAACATACCAAAATATAGTCAGCACAATAAGGCATTGTATCAAAAAATTACCTGCAAAGACCAGTAACCAAGGAATACCACTGGATGAAATTATGGACGTAACCATAATGGAACTCATAGAAGAAAAAGAAAAATTAAAGAAAATACAATACAGAACTTTCTACCAACGGAAACGTCTGAGAGTTATTTATAAAATTATTCGACGCAAGTTAAAAGAAAATACAAGAATATTCAAAATTAATATCATCCAAGAAGAATTAGAATCGACGAACTCGACTAAGAGGGCTTACAAAAAAATTAATAACACAAACAAATGGATTATGGAACTAAAAGACAAAAACAACATCATAGTAAAATCAAGACAGGACTTATTAAAAACTGCAACTGAATTTTATCAACAGTTATATAAGGAAGATATGACTAAACAGCAAAATAAATGTCTATATTTAACAGGCCCCAAGGAAGAGACTCTGCCATTTTTACAATCCGAAATAAGATACGCTGTAAACAAGTTAAAAACAAAAAAAAGCCCAGGTGAGGATGGCATTACAAGTGATGTAATCAAAGCTTTTGACGACTCCATCTTCCCTATACTAACCAAACTATTTAACCAAGCTCTATCACTTGAAGACGTTCCTAGCCAATGGAAAAGTTGTGTCATTGCGCTGCTCTACAAAAAAGGAGATCCTAAGAATATGACCAATTACAGACCAATAAGCTTACTACCGACATTATATAAAACCTTTACATCTGTTATACTGAACCGAATCACTAAACAGCTCGAGGAAAATCAGTCGAAAGAGCAAGCTGGTTTCAGAAAAAATTACTCCACTATTGACCACTTATTTACCATCACACAAATAATAGACAACTATACAGAATACGGACAAAAACTATACATGGTGTTTATAGACTACAGTAAAGCATTCGACTCCATCACGCACAACAAACTCTGGGGATCGCTTGCTGAACAAGGGATAAATGAGAAGTACATTTCAATATTAAGGAAAATATACACAAACTGTAACGCAAAGATTAGACTTGAAAGAGCGGGAAATACATTTCAAATAGAAAAAGGAGTTCGTCAAGGGGACACAATCTCGCCAAAACTATTCATAGCACTATTAGAACACATATTTAGATTGCTTGGTTGGGAAAATAAAGGCATACGAATAAACGGACAATTTCTGTCACACTTACGCTTCGCCGATGACATCATACTTGTATCAGAAAGCCAAGAAGAACTTCAACAAATGATCACTGAACTTAATACGGAAAGCCAGAAATGCGGATTAAAAATGAACTCTGACAAGACAAAAATCATGACCAACAGTGAAAAAATCCCTACGTATGTTGATTCACAAAACATAGAATATGTAGACAACTATATATATCTGGGACAAAATGTCTGCTTCAAAGATAGAACTGCAAAAGAAATAGAACGGAGAATAACCCTAGCCTGGAGAAAATATTGGTCCTACAAGGATATATTCAAAAGTGACATCCCAATACACTTTAAAAAGAAAGTATTCGACTCCAGTGTGTTGCCAACCCTAACATATGGCTGTCAAACATGGGCCCCGACCATAGAATCCATGAGGAAGATCAGAACTTTCCAGAGAGCTACAGAACGAAGCATGTTAGGCATAAAACTGAAAGAGCGTATGAGGAGTACTGATATACGAAAACAAACAAATATCACTGATGCCCTTACTTCAATAGCAAAGCTAAAATGGAAATGGGCGGGACACATGGGTAGGATAGAAGATGACAGATGGAGCGGGAAAATTATACACTGGAGTTTACAAGGAAGACGAAAACGTGGCCGTCCCACAAGGAGATGGCGCGACTGCATCGTAACGGTGGCTGGAAAGCAATGGACTCGCCTTGCTAGAGACCGACAGAAATGGCATGAAATGGAGGAGGCCTACGTCCAGCGATGGACGATCCCAAATTAAATTATTGTCTTTTTTTAGTATGATTTTAATTATTATTTAATTTTAATATAATACAAGATTTTAAATTTTAAATCTAATTATCAAATTCTCAAATATATCTTAATCAAATTCACTAATGCATGCATAGGAAAAAAAAGGGAAATAAAGGCTATTTTTATTTTTTATTTTATTTTATTTTTACTGAACAATACCTCAATCGAGGTGGTGTGTAAATATTTTTTTCCACTCCCCCTTCTTAAGTACGGGAGGTACAATGGAATAACTTTACTTTCAAAATTTAAAATCAGTTTTTTAGCGGTACATAAACTCAATTTTTTTTGGCTAGGTTGCAGTATTTTAGCCCTAATAGTCTCTGAATAAAATTACTGTAATTGCAGACGGACGTGCCGTAACTATAAGGGTTCCGAGTTAGACTATGGAACCCTAAAAACTTACGGTGCGCCATGTTGTTTTATTTTTCATTCATACTGCAATTCTCTAGGTCTTAAAAAAAATCGTGAAGTGTGTTTTTTTTTCAATTAAGATTGTACTCTAAATATTTTATACTCTCAATTAAGTTGTAAAATGTCGTATGAAATGTGCGAGCATTGTTAATTACACCCTTGGCTCCATCACAGCACAGCCCTCACATTAGTCTCTGGCTGCAAACCAGCCTCGATCGTAACTTAGCTCACTTGCACATAATGCACTTATTTACTTATATTTGAATTAAAAAAAAAAACTGTCTTGAGGAAGGCTCCTGAATTATAAATAGGATCTTTCTCTATTGCTTTTGTTAGTCTAATTAAAATTTCAACTCAATAAAATTTTAATATAAAATAAAATTTGATTAGTGAAATAATACTAAACTACCCTCAAATCAAAACAAATCTCTTCGAATTAACTTTATGTGACTAACTTCGTTATTTCAACCTATATGTGTTCGGCTATGTTCGGCCGACACGAAATGTCAATCCAATATAATATTTTGCGCGCTCTTTATAAACCCCCGAGAAATAGGCGTGTTATAAGTTTAACATGTGTATTTGTTTGTGTGTCTGTCTGTGGCATCGTAGCGCCCAAACAGATGATCCGATTTTAATTTTATTTCTTTTTTAGAAAGGTATTCTGATCGAGAGTGTTCTTTGCTAGGTTTCACGAAAATCAATTCAACCGTTTGTAAATTATCAGCTCTTTTGTAATTTAAAAAGTCGTCGCATCGGGGTTTTCTAAATTTTCAATTTAGGGTTCCTTATCTTAAAGTCAACATTCGCATTCGCATTCGCGAATGTCGAAGCCAAATATTCGCATTCGCATTCGCATTCGCGAATGTCTAAAATCCAACATTCGTTACATCACTAATACATACATATAAAACAAAATTGTTAAGAAAAAAAAAAGTCCAACGAATTACCGCTGTGACAATTCTACCAACTTTTTGCGAATGTGCTCTCGTGCCTTCACCTTAAAAGACAACCGACTTATAATCGGCTACTATCTATTTTTCATACCCTTAAAATACAGGACAACGTGTGTCGGGTCAGCTATCTAAATATATATAACTCAAAGGTGACTGACTGACATAGTGGTCTATCAACGCACAGCCCAAACCACTGGACGGATCTGAAATTTGGCATGTAGATAGATGTTATGACGTAGGCATCCGCTAAGAAAGGATTTTGATTAATTCTACCCCCAAGGGGATAAAATAGGGGATGAATAATCCCGAAATTTTTGTTAAGTTAAATTACACGCGGACGAAGTCGCGGGCACAGCTAGTATTTATATAAAAATCTCGTGTCACTCTCTGTCTCTGTTTACTAGTCGATAGCTTATGGTTAGAATTGAGATACGCTACACATTAACTATAAGGACCGAAATATCAACGCAAGCCAAGCTGCGGGAAAAACTATATGTTGACGTGTATTATGTACCTGGGTATACATCACTCTGGTAGAATTGCAGCTCAGCAGTTTGCTCTCAATACTGGATTTAATCTTCTCGATAATCTGTTCTTCATACAAAAACTGGACTTCATGTTTCGTGGGATGGACATTCACATCAACATTTTTGGGGTCTGAAATCCAACATTCTAAATTATCAAACATAACTTCAAACTTAAAATTGTTTTTATTCATGTACCTAAGCCAAAAAAGATTGATGAATAGTCAGAATCTACCACCGGCTCGGAATGCTGCTTCCACTGAGAAGATCCAGCAAGAAAGTCAATAGTTACTCTTATCAATGAATAAAAGATGGTGTACATACTCAGGAACAGCAACAGAATGTAAGCAGGCAACACCATTGTCACTAAATAAGTAAATAGTAATCAAATCAAAATCAAATGGTATTTAAATTAGATAGCTAGTTTAGTGATGTGTGCATACTTACACTTTACATCAATTTAATTACAAACCAAAATAATAATAATAAACAAAACTGAGATGCATATGAAAATAATTGCATTGGTGTGATGCCTCCCATGCTAATTAAATGAATAGTATTTAACGACAATGCTGTTAAGAGGCAAGTGAGTGGACCAATCCCCGCAAGCAACTCCCGCGCACGAGCATGACTTGAAAAGCGGCATCACTCTCCTCAACCATAATAGAGGGAAGAGGGTGATAACCATTCCTGCTTACTTCCATAGTAAAAAATTAACTACACCAACCAAACCCATTCCTGATATGGCCTTTTCGAAACGTAGCCTAGTCTGGGTGTCACTGGGATCGGCCCCAGTCTATTGTACAAGCCTAAAAGTGTGGTTGTGGTGTGGCGATGTATGTATTACTAGCGGCCCGCCCCGGCTTCGCACGGGTTACATTTCGGTTACATTATTCGAGTTTTAGTAAGGATCCCTATTTTTTTTTTAAATATATTAAAGCCTATGTCACCCGGGGATAGTGTAGCTTCCCAACAGTGAAAGAATTTTTCAAATCGGTTCAGTAGTTTCGGAGCCTATTCATTACAATCAAACAAACAAAGTTTTCCTCTTTATAATATTAGTATGATATAAACCTTTCTCTTGAATCACTCTATCTATTAAAAACCGCATCGAAATCCGTTGCGTAATTTTAAAGATCTAAGCATACATAGGGACAGACAGACGGCGGGAAGCGACTTTGTTTTATACTATGTAGTGATTATTTAATTATTCATTTAACTTACCCAGTTCTATACTAAGGTAGACAAATGCGTGGGAGTTTTTTGGTAAATACGTTGAGTAAACTGAGTCCACAGCTTTTCTTATTGCTGAAATAAAATCAAACATTATTGACGACCGCTTGGCGCAGTGGTTCGAGCGTAGGCCGCTCGGCTCACTGCACCGGGTGGTTGCGGGTTCGATTACCGCCGGGGCAAATTTCGGAAATGGCCTTTTCATAATTTGCCTTAGTCTGGGTGTCACTGGGATCGCCACCGGTCCATTGTACGGTACCCATAGTACAAGCGTTGCTTAGTTTAGGACCATGCAGTTGTTGTGTCAGTCTAGCGATATTTATTTATTTTTGTAACATTATTATTATTTATTTAACTCTATCGGATTTGACTGAAACACCATATAAAGAGTAACTTGGGCCACTTTTATTTTATAGAAGTGCCACGCGGGCGATACGCGCGTAACAGATATTTAAGAGAGATGAGCTAGTACATACCCAGGGAGTCCACGAGTCTATGGTTGATGAACAGGAGCATGCTGCCCCGCTTGTGGGAATAGTTCACGTTGGTGATGAACCCGTGGACCACCAGCTTCAAAGCCGGCTCCCGCACTTCGATCTCCATCAGTTCACGAGCTATCTGGTTACCGTGGATCTGGATGACAGATTAGAAAATAATTAAGATTAAATATTTTCTTTTTTCTCCCATTTATAGGTAAGCGGATATTCTAGCCATAATCAGATTTTATAAATAGTGAACAACAGTTTATTTTTTTAGGTGTTCCTTTGAATACTCTCAATATCTTTAAAAGGCTGAATTTTAGTCTCTCTGATCAAATTCCAAAATTTTGCCAGCGTTTCAACCACAGATATAGATTTACATAGATAACGCAAATGCATGTACTTCGCGTGTACGAAACCCCGACCAAGCGTCAAGGATGGTCGCCGCTAACTTACAGTCCGCGCGACTACAGATATAAAAAATATGAGTATGAGCGAGATAATCACTCGAGAGAATCGTAGCGGGCGGAGGGGCATCAGCGGCATCGGTGTCTTTGAATCGGTTTGGATTTCCCGTCACTAATGACGTCACAGTAGGTGTTAAAAATTCGGCACGCTTGGTTTCAATACAAATCGTGATACTTGCGTTATCTATGTAGGTTCAACCTTGTGATATGATCTTCATTGTTTAGCAGTACATTGGCTGGAAAAGAAACATGGAACTAAAAACATAGTGGACTATTTATTTTTTCTCCTCTTCTATCTACCCATCAATGGCATTTTTTTTTTGGTTCACCAGACTATCACACCAACTGTATGGTCCCAAACTAAGCAACTTGTACTATGGGTACCGCACAATGGACTCGGAGCGATCCCAGTGGCACCCAGACCTGGGTAAATTACGAAAAGGCCATTTCCGAAATTGACCTCAGCGGGAATCGAACCCGCAACCACCATGTGCAGTGAGCCGAGCGGTCTACGCTCGAACCACTGCGCCAAGCGATCGTCTAAATTTATTCACAAGATTGCGGCTGAGAATCTTTGTATGAACATAGTATGCCACTTATGGTGTGGTCAAGCGCTTTTGCCATACCTATTATTGGAATCAAGTATAATCAGCTCACGAGTTTAGGTCCATTTAATCAAATTATGATGAGTGGTGCCTTACAACTGGTCTTCAATCAGGTGTAACAGACTTGTTTCTATGGCAATCAGCCCGTACCAGTTATTTTAGTCTCCCGCTTTGCACCGGAGGGAAGTGGAACCTTTTTCTTTCAACTCCTCCTATTATTTCTTTCGATTAAATTTGTGCGGGTTCCAAGACAATTGAACTTTTCCCCGGGACTCGTCGAGGGTCAAACTTCGACGTCATAATTGGTTACCATTGTCGATACTGGCTTACAGGAGTTACAGTGCTGGGAGTGTGGCGGGACCAGTCCCATAAAAAAATGCTACTTACAATTCTAACATTCTCAATAACAGAGGACTGTATAGGTGTTTTCAAGTCCGTATTCTCTCCAAACTTCTTCAGTGTGAACCCAACGTGGCTATTATGTATCGCGTACCCCGCCACCACCTCCATAATATGGGCGTACTCCTCGGAAGGGCTCCGTAGGGCTTTCTTACGAGCTATTACGTTGTAGAATAAGTCTTCAACCGTTATCTGGGTACCGTTGTTCCCAGCGCAAGCTTTTATAGGCCCCTTTAGTTTTCCGTTTTCATAGGATGCCCTGAAAGCCATTTAATGACAGAATTATTACAGAATACAATATCATCACTTTCAAACGAGTTTTAGGTATTTAGTTGGTTAAATAATAAGAATAAATATCGTCTTTTTTTTTTTTTCTATTTGTAATAGGTACAACATTTTGGGGATTTGAAAAGATCAGGTTCGGAAAAGTGTTTCAAGATTTTGAGGGCACTGCGTTTATTTATTACTAGTTGTTGCCCGCCGCTCCACGCGCCTGGCAAATTACTCCATATAACATCAGCTATCTGTCAGTGAAAGTTCCGTCAAAATCACTCCAGCCGTTTCGGAGATTAGCCGGATCAAACAGACAGACAAAATGTTAATAATGTATTTTTTTGTTATAAGTAGTTTTCTGTACACCCTCTCTTATGTATTTAGCAAAAAGCTGCTATTTTGTCATTACAAAGAGACACTTCAATTTTAATTATTTGTATGTATATATAAATTTACTAACATTGGCTTGCCTTACATTCTAGTAGCAATCTGAAAACATACTTATATGCACATTTACTAGCAGCGGTCTTGGTGAGTATGGCAAGGTGGGCGATATGGCTGATGCTGGCCAGGGCTTCGCCCCGGAACCCGTACGTCGCTATTTCCCGCAGGTCCTCATATTTACGCAATTTCGATGTTGTGAACCTCTCGCATACTATTTCTAAATCTTCATTCCTGATTCCAGTGCCGTTGTCTTGAATCTGCAAGAAAAAAATAGGTACTTACCTACCTAGTCTATGGCTCTTTATTTATTAGCAACTAGCCTGTGCCCGCGACTTCATCCGCATAGTATTTAACCTAACAAAATTTCGGGATTATCGGGATAAAAAGTATCCTATGTGTTAATCCCGGTTATAAACTATCTGTGCTCCAAATTTCATCCAAATCCGTTCAGTAGTTTTTGCGTGAAAGAGTTACAAACATACATGTGGATGTACACTCACAAACTTTCGCATTTATAATATTAGTGGGATTTACTTACTGAATTTGGTAATAAAAGCCGGAAATAGGCAGAATATTAGAAACTCAGCCTCACTAGGTATCACATAAATCTTCAATGAAGGTATTTTATATCAATAAAATAGTAAGTATTTACCTGTAAATATTTGAGTCCGCCGGCTTTTACAGTTATCACTATATTCGTAGATTTAGCATCTAGACTGAAACATAATAATATTTATATGGTCAGAGAGTAAAGAGTTCTTTAGTCTGAGTTTGCAGGTAATCCTTGATAATATTGTAAATGCGAAAGTAACTCTATCTGTCGCGCTTTCACACCAAAACTACTGAATGAATTTAAATTCAATTTGGTATACAGATATTCTAGAGCCTGAGGAGGAGCTGAAAGGTCATAGGCTACTTTTAATGCGAAAAAGGGTTGTAAGGGGGGATGGAAAGTTGTATGGAAGAATCAACATTTTTAAAGCTAGAAGCTTGAAACTTATTTATTAGGCTGTTGATACAATATAAATAAATATTACATTCAAAGTTTGTAAAAGGTTTACCCTCAAGGGTGTAAAATAACAATAGGGAATATGGGATGAAAGTTTGTAAGGAAATATAGCTCTTTGAAGTCAAACACTGCAAATGGCTCATTATAGTATTTGTATGTATGGGTTATTTGTAAAATAATTAGCCTAAATTATTGAAAATGTTACCCAAAGACACTATTCCACGGGAACGAAGTCGCGGGCACAGCTATTTTAATATGTTTCCGAAATACATTTTTAAGGTTAATTAAGTATCATCATACTTAATATTATAAAGAGGAAAACTTTGTTTGTTTGATTGTAATGAATAGGCTCCGAAACTACTGAACCCATTTGAAAAATTATTTAACTGTTCTGAAGCTACACTATCCCCGGGTGACATATATATTTTCAAAAAAATTAGGGATCCTTACTAAAACTCGAATAATGTAACCGCAATGTACCCGTGCGAAGCCGGGGCGGGCCGCTTATTTTATATATACAAAATATATTATTAACTTAGTTCATACCTGTTTTCTATTAGCTCTTTTAGAGCATTAGAAGGTCTCTGGACGATTTCTCCGGCAGCTATGCGATTTACCACTTCCTCGGTTAACTTCTTTATAATGCCCGGCTCACCCATAATTTGATGATAATAATTATATTAGGAAAACTGCAACAAATATTACACTGAGGTGGCATTTACATGTCTTGAATTTCAGTAGGTATTTGTTATTTGCTGAAAGTTAGTTGAAACTTGTAAATCGAAAGTAATTTGTTATTATTTATTTCTTTGCGCGGGTCAAAGAGTCAAAGAGAATGTAATAGAGATGACCCGATGACGAGATCTCCTCTATGCTTATTGCTTATGCTTAACCCCTCGCACTGACGGACGAAACATTTACGACCTTTACGACGATTTTTAAGTATTCAGAATTTAGTGCGGGCATTAAAAATAGCGACAAGACAAGTTCACAATATGTTATGTGTGCGTAAATATTTCGTCCAGTGCAAACAAAGAAGAATTTAATATTCTTGGTGACTGTTCGCATTATCGCATCGTCTGATATGTCTAAAATCGTAATCTCACTTAAATATAACGTCAGTCATTAGAGATGCGCAGAATGTATCACTGAGCTGAACCGATATATATATCTGTGCCTCCTGTGACCGGTGATACAATTGAAAAATCACTACTTTACAGGACAGCCCAAACAATATTTAAAAAATTCTAGTTCATGAACGAAGTGGGTTAGGTTACATTTAAGTACCTTCTTTTGAAGATCGAAACATCCACTTTCGTTGTGTTTTTATATTTTTGTGGTAAATATTATACTTTTGAAGTAATTCATGAAAAACTCGCAGTTGTACCCTTTTTAATTTCTAATATGTGATAAAATTACGTGATAAATGATACAAGTACAGTTAAATCATGTTGCACATTTATGTTGTCTTTGTGTAAAGTGATATACAAGAAGTGAAAAAATCCAATAACTAATAAGAATATGTTCAAAACACAATGTAGCTCAAACAAATAATAAAAATAATACTCCAAAGATTCGAATGTTTTATTTATCAGTCCTCTATTTTCATATTTTACCTGAATTGTATCAGTTTGCTAAAATTCTAGTCTTTATAAAAATGTGTTAAATGATACAAGTCCAGTTATATCCTGCATTAAAATACCTATGTATGGTGGAAATGAATACAAGTTTTAGAAAAAATACTTAACGTTTATTAAAGTCTTCAAAATTATGAAATTACTTACAAATAAGGCGCAGTTTTATCAAAATTATAAGAAGTAAATAGAGATCTTTTTAAATGCAATTAGTCTTAAACTTAAATACTTATAAATGGCACAGATCAATCTTACGCAGCTATCACAATAATCAAAGTGAACCTACTCAGTACAAAACATAACAGCACAGCCATTGTGTGAATCCTTAAAAAAATCTAGAAAAATAATAAACATCAAAATTGCTAACACTTTAAAACTTACACAGTACAGTTAACAGCTGTTAACCTATCCTATAGGCAGTAATTCGACTCTATGAGTGAGGTAAAAGAATGAAGAGAGCAAAGAAGTACGTAGGTACCTACTTAAATCAAAATAAAACCTTTAATAGGTCTTGGGAGTTAGATGAACATAACTATCATATCATAAAATTACTCATCATCAGAATCATCATCATTATCCGGAGCAGTGTCTTTGACATCATTCTTGCAGCTCAGACTTCTGTAAAACTCATGAGAGCTCTCATGAATAAAGCACAGCAAATCCAATAGATCCTTCTTCTTTTCGGTTGAAATAGTAATCTTGGAATGGTAGGCTTTCGGTACTGTATTTATTGTAATCATATCGTAAGCTTTACCCCGCTTAGAACAATCCATGTTCATGTACTCAACATTCTTGAATTCTTTTTTGTAAGAAAAACGGGACATGTTTTCTTTGGTATACGAGTACAATACAGATCGAACGTCGCACCACAGAAATTTTTCATTGTCTGTATTGGTTTTCCTGAGAGTATAACATTGTTTTGAAAAAATGTTGAAATCGTAGAACATATCACGAGTCATCTCGATAACAGTGAACTTCGCTGTTTTGTTTGAAGCTGTACGCACTAGCTGGTAACAATCTCTTGGCAAGTGAATATCCATACTCGTGTGCTTCTTCTTACGCTCAATCAACGCATGGTCGGTGTCAGCCTCCATGTGAGTATGACCGGGTACGAGAAATTTATGTTC
This sequence comes from Notodonta ziczac, assembly GCA_918843915.1. Classification (NCBI taxonomy): domain Eukaryota; kingdom Metazoa; phylum Arthropoda; class Insecta; order Lepidoptera; family Notodontidae; genus Notodonta; species Notodonta ziczac. The sequence continues at coordinate 4,429,192 of OU974060.1, read as the reverse complement.
AATAGATTGTAATTGAGGGGATAGTTTAGCCACTAGCATCAACATTGTTGTAACAATCGAATTCTTAATGGAAAGCTTCATAAAGGCCGCAGCGACACTAACGCCCGCGCATCTCCTACCCCGCGTCACGCCCTCACTTCGCCTCGCGCCACTCTCGTCATGTTCGTACTTGTATCACATAGCACATCTAGTAATTAATAAAAAAAAACAAATCTGGTTTGAGTTTTAGATACAACTCAATTTATATTCGTTTACACATAAAAAATTCTTTGTGTCGAATGATGTAAGTCGAGATGCATCACTTATCACAAATCAGGCACAACTTTAGATTCGGATTAGTAGGTACATGTTGAGTTATACCCTAATCAGTATGGAGAAAAATTGGTGCAAAGTGATATAACTCTAAATATATCAATATTCACGATAAATATACTGAAAAATAAAGTGTGTAAATTAATATAATCGCTCTTATACCACGAGGCACAAAAAATTATGTGTGAAGCAATGACCTAAAGGGGTTACGACTTGACTTATATCTAAATTCACGATATTTTTTCCCAAATTCTGTCAGTTATATCACTTGGCACCAAATTATCTCCGAAACTATAGCAGATAGAAGGACTTGAGTTGTACCAAAAAAATCGTAATTTTTTTCTGACAATTTCTATGTAATAATCACAAAAAAGGTACAACTCGAGTTAAATCACCTTTCACAGGAGGCACAGATATATATATATATATCTTTTCAGCTCAGTGATATATATCACACTTATATCAGTGCTCACTAGTGCTATAAAGATTTGTTTGAAGACTGAGCGAACTAGCGATGTGTTTTTTACAACGCTATAGCTCAGAAGACCTACTTGTAGGTAAAAACCAATACGATATATGCTAGCAATATGTTTAATAGGTAATAAAATGCGAAAGCGTGTTTGTTAGTTTGCCCATCTTTTACGCAGCAACAGATCACGTATATATTACTAACAGTCTTTATTTACACAAAATATATTACAATCCGATACACTACATACCAAAAACAAAATTACTACTACTCAGTTCAGTCATATAAATTCGTAAGTAACTAAAACAAAACGGTTTGAAATAATACAAGCAACTTAGAATGTTTACAAAAACAAAGTCTCAAAATTTGTACTCTATTCACTTGACTTAAAGGTCGATTTTTCTACGATATATTATCCATTAACGGACGGCCGGCCAACGCTCATGCGCAGTGCGCAGTGCTTTGTATCGCTAGTCTCTTTCTTTTTTACGTCGTGTAATTCTATCTCATCTGAGCCAAAGAGCTAGTGAGCTGTCACCTGTCTACTACATGTCAATCACTTAGTTCAGTCACTCAAATTGAAACCATATCCGTAGAGATATAGAGATATAATTTGAAATCATATGAGCTAAAGAGAGCATATGAGCTCTTTGGTACCGATATATATCTTTTGTGTCGCGAGCTACACAACTCTATCAGTCATAAATCTGTCTGCCTCTGTATTGTGTTTTTTACTGTGTATCGTAAAATTTTGGTAAAAATCCTGACAGACACTGTATTTCAGATAATTTTGTTTAAATATTATACTAGTGAGTTCAGAGAGCATGATGGATGTGGAGATTGATAGTGATGAAGATGAGGAGCAGTTGCACGAGGATGTAAGGAGTTTAACTGCAGTGTTAGAGGCAGACGAGGCAAGTACAAATGAATCTCTCTCTCGATACGCGCCCTCCGTCGCCAGTACATCAAACACCCGCACAGGTAATCACGAACCGGTGGCCTCACAATGTGTATCCGAGCCGCACAAAATAGATTCCGCATTGGCACTCAACAGATTGTACGATGAGAAATTGATGCGGCTAGAGAAAGTTCTCAGTGCACGACTACTGGAATGTCGGAATAAACTGCAAGAAGTCCAAGGATTAAGTCCCGTCACTGACAAACCAGAGACGTTCCGCTACATCAACTGTGGCAAGCCGTATTTCAGGGACAAATCAAACTTCCCTGCTCCTGATAATGATGACACTATCATGGTTAAATCCCAGATGTATGACTTCTCGGAGATCATGTCGGTGCCGGGTTGGACGGTCAAGGACAAAAGTCAGTTTGTAGTGATGATACACAAAATGTCAAAAGACATTAAGAAGGATGAATTGCAGTCAAAGATTGCTGCATTGAAGCGACAAATTAGATCAAATAAAGGAAGCAAGACCACTAAATCAGAAATAGAAGCTCTCGAGAAAGAAATGTATAGGATAAATGACCAACCTCTTAATGAATTAGCTCTACCGTTGGATAGGGAATATGATTGGGAGACGTTAGCTAATAAGCTGAACAGGAGGCACACTCCACAGGAGTATCAGGCGCTCTGGAAGTTATTCTTTCACCCATCAATAAACAAAAACAGTTGGAGCAAGTCCGAGCATGCAGCCCTGCAGACTATTTCCAGGGAACACAATCTACAAGACTGGGATGCAATAGCTAAGGAGCTGGACACCGGGAGAACTGGTTACCAATGCTTTGTATATTACAAAACTAACATGGTCAACGTTACCACCGGACAAAAATGGACAAATGAAGAGGTGACATATCTGAAAAGATTGATCGAGTACTTCAGACAGGATAATTACATACCGTGGGGTAAAATAGCGGCGGCCATGGAGAATAGGAATAAAATTCAAATTTATAACAAATACTTAAGACTTGTTGAACAGAGGAAGGGTAGGTTCCTCCCCGAGGAAGATGCTGTGATACTGAACTGTGTGAACAGATTTGGAGAAGACTTTAAAAAGATGGTCCATTACCTTCCTGGTAGATCAGTCAGCCAATTGCGTACAAGATATAAGGTGATTAAAAACGTGCGAATATCAACAGTTTGGTCCGTGGAGGATGACCGAAAATTAATGCAAATTATTAGCAATCAAGATTCTGAAACAGCTTTTTCGAATGCTTCTAAATATTTTCCGGGCAAAACAAGGACCAATATAAGGTCTAGATATGTCACATTGTGTCGGTGGACTTTGAGGAACCCTCACATAGACATTCAATATGCGCCGAGACGCGGCGCGCGGCGGTTGAACCACGGCCAGCCCTCGGAGAACTTAAACAGGGCTATCGAGGATTTAAAAAACACATTGCAAGCAGTAGCCGAAGTCAAAACCAATAGGAGAAAAATAACAGCAAATTCTAGTGAATCCGACATAGAAGATGCAATTATTGCTACATTAATAAATGAACGGCTCAAAGAACAGGAAAGTAAAAAATTATCTCCAAGTGATAAGAGTATAGTTATAGACTTTGGCGAGACTGTATCACCAACCGCTTTAAACGCGACCAATCTCAGTAAGTGTTTGGTTATTTTAGAATCGAGATTGAACCGGCAGAAATTCAATGAGAGTGAGTACAGGGAACAACACCCAAAATTAGGGATGTCAGATCAAGAAGTCTGTTTGGTCCGCGTTAAATCTTATTCTAAAAAAGAAAAGGTATCAACAATCAAAGTCGATGGTAGCCCTGACGTGTGGGGCGACATTACTCTGCCCCGAAAAACATACGTGCTTCCGCCACATTACGCGACGATTACAGGATGTAGAGCACTGATGGCGTTCGTATCGAGCATGTCGGGATGCCACCTGCCTAATATAAATGTAATGTTAAGAAAAAACTCAATTCTAAAAAACGAGTTTGATAAACTGATCGAGCGGTTTTACACCCTGTTCCTGTGGCCAATGCTGCTGTCCAACGAAGGCCCTATACCACCCGTGAAGTTAAAAAGAGTGGAGAAATTCAAAAGGCCGCCTATACCATCGACGCCTTCCACGTCATCACTCGCGACAAGCGTTAGAATACATAGAAAATATAAAACTAACGAACAAGCTACTGATGGTAAAATAGATTTAGAGCCATGTGAAAAGATAGATAATATTACTTTAAAAGAAAATCTTTCTCACCTGCCCTACCTCTAATTAAGTAACATTATGATGCTGCAATAAAATTGATAAGCCAATATGCTATTATTGTTTTACTATCATCATCAATTAGGTTTAAATAGTGTCATATATCTGTAATTTGTCCATTAATCTGAGGCTTTAGTTATATGTCATAAGTGAAATAAAACAAATGAGAATAAATTACATATTTTAATGCAAAGGAAGAAATCTTTTATCAAATATTTTATGTATTAAAAAATATTTAGAACATTATAATTACAAGGCTATTACACTGCTTAGTGGCGCAAATTTACACTATATAATAATAATAATACTTCATGATCTACAGAAGAACATCATTATGTGCTTGGATAAATAATAACTAAAAAAAATACCAAAATATTTGGTACTCAATAAATCGATTTAATTTCAATACATTTTCTTAAAAACTTCAAAATGTTTTAATTAAGCGTAAATAAATGCAATAGAATTGTTCAATATCAGACATATTGCTTGCAACACACTCTTAAAATATTATATACAAATTACAAGCTGACCGGCAAACATTGTTCTGCCATATAAATTATTTATAGGTATTAAAAATACATGTTGACCGATTCTCAGACCTACCCGATATGCACACAAAATTTCATGAAAATCGGTCGAGCTATTTCGGAGGAGTTTGGAGATCAAACACTGCGACACGAGAATTATATATTAGACTAGCTGTGCCCGCGACTTCGTCCACGTAGTATTTAACTTAACAAACATTTCGGGATTATAGGGATAAAAAGTAAACTATGTGTTGATCCCGGTTATAAACTATCTGTGTTCCAAATTTCATCCAAATCCGTTCGGTAGTTTTTGCCTTAAAGAGTAACAAACATACATCCACACTCACAATCTTTCGCATTTATAATATTAGTAGGATAATAAACAGTGGCGAATTTACCAGTAGGCTGGAGCCTAGGGCGGCAGATTTTTGGGGCGGCAAATTTGGGGACCGAAGTTTTTTTTTGCTACCTCATTGAAATCAAAAATATTTCTGCATGACGGTTTTCTGATGTTCTACAGATAGAACTATGCAACAAATTTTGCCGACGCCTAGTATTTTACGTGCAATTTCAACGAAATTTTCGGATTGTAAATCTAATCTAGAAAATGACAATTATAGAGGCAACGGCGGCAAAAACTATATAGCCTATACCTAGGACATTTGTAAATCCACCACTGATAATAAAGCAATGAACACAATATCACTCATCGTTATAAGTTATATAGGCGTTCAAGTAATCTCCTTGCGTTTCAAACATCATTTTCCTCTGCGGCGGTTGCATGCAGTCGGCGGTGTCAACGGCGCCGAAGTTGGGCGCGCCCTCGGCCTCCTTGCGACGCTTCCGGTTCTTCTTGTCCCAGGGCGCGTAGGGGATCTTCAGGTGCACAGTCTGTATGTGCAGTTTGACCGCGGTGCTTTGTGTGAAGCGGCGGTTGCAGTGTTGACATTGGTAGCGTTTCTCGCCTGTGTGTACCTGGATTAAGATCATAATATTGTCATATAACCAACGAGCTATACGTAAGACATACCTATTGCAAGATTGTATAAATATTGGGAGGGAGAAAGCTCGCGCGGTTGGATTTCCTATGACCTATTTTCCAGAAAAAAAAACACAACAACAACACTTAACGTTCCGTAATAAAATTAATTTTATTTTTCGACATAGTCTCCATGAACCTCTACGCACTTATTCCATCTTCGTTCTAAAGCAGTAATGCCTTCCAGAAAATGATTTCTTTCGAGGCCTGCAAAATACTCCTCTACAGCGGCTATGACTTCATCATTTGTGGCAAATTACTGTCCCCCCAAAAAAGTTTTGGGCTTAGGAAATAAGTGGAAGTCTGATGGAGCTAGATCAGGCGAATAAGGTGGGTGGGACAGCAAATCATACTTCAATTCGTTGATTTATGCCATAGCTTTTTTGATCGTGCGTAAGCAATCGCGGCACCCAACGGGCCGATAACTTTTTCATATTTAATTCCTCACTTAGGATATGATGTACCCATTCTTTTGAGATACCTGTACTGTCAGCTATTTCAGATAACTTCAATCGTCGATCTGCTAAAACCATATCATGTACTTTCACGACCATTTCCGGAGTCGTGACGCTTTTTGGACGTCCGGGGCGGGCTTCCTCTTGGACACATGTACGACCGCGTTTAAACTCAGCCACCCAGTTTTTTACTGTGTCATAGGAAGGAGCACATTGACCCAAAACATTATTTAACCCGTTATAGATATCTTTCCCCTTCATGCCCTTCATATGAAGAAACTTTATCACCGCTCTTTGTTCAATTCTATCCATTTTGAAAACAGTTGACGAAATATATTTTCAAATGACAAAAAGTCTAATAAATTTTCACGCCACCAAATTCAAATTTAGAACACAGGTGGCCAGAGATACGAATTTAAAAATGACATATATATTTTTTTAATTTTAACTTTTTAAATAGCAAAGGCTAGTTACTTATCATCCCGCCCTCGTATTGAATGCCTACTAATATTATAAATGCAAAAGTAACTCTGTCTGTCTGTCGCGCTTTCACGGCGCAAACTACTGAACCGATTTAAATGAAATTTGGTACACAGATAGTCTAGAGCAGTGGTTCTCAAACTTATTTTGTATACTGCCCACTTTGAGAATTTTTTTTTTAGCGCCCCCATTTTTAAACCTACTTAAAAACCACTATAACGCCAATTTAATTTAATTGATTATTGTGAGCTACACAACGCCCCCATTTTTTTCTGGGTCTCTTACCGCACCCCTTTAGGCCTGCAGCGCCCACAAGGGGGGCGTTATCGCCCACTTTGGGAAAGGATGCTCTAGAGCCTGAGAAGGGACATAGGTTACTTTTTAAAGCAAAAAAGGGTTATGTGGTTGAAAGGGGGGGATGAAAAGTTGTATCGTCATTTTTAGAGCTAGAAGCTTGTAAATCATTTTGGCTGTTGATTGGATAAAAATAAATATCACATTCAAAGTTTGTAAAACTTTTACCCTCAAGGGTATGCCACTATTCCAAGCGGACGAAGTCGCGGGCACAGCTAGTATTCGATATTTAGTGAAATTCACATATAAAAAATTTGCCCTTTTGACGTCCCACTCCTGGGCACGGGACTCGCCTCACTACGAGGAGGATTCAGACTGTAATCCACCACGCTGGTCCAAGTCAGGTCGGCGGATTTCACATGTCTTTCATGGATTTTCAGAGACACGCGGGTTTCCTCACGATGTTTTCCTTCACCGTAAGCAAGTGATAATCATATAGTAATTATGATTCGCACATGGATTTCGAAAAACCCAGAGGTGCGAGCCGGGGTTTGAAGCCAGGACCTGGTGCCCTCAAGACGCGTGCTTAAGCTTAATATACAATTTAAACAATTTGGAAATTGTTGAAAATAAATTGCTTCATTTGTAAGTCATTTGTATTGTAGCCCATTGCCTTACCCTTGTATTCATGTCTGCAGTGGTGGGAGTGTATAAGCTAGTCCCCACAGAAAGGTGTGGGAGGTAATACTCACCACCATGTGCCTGTCGCGGTTGCTGGGCATGCTGAACCGGCGGTCGCAGAGCAAGCAGCCGTACGGCTTCTCGTTCGTGTGGGTCCTCATGTGCACCATCAGGTTTGCGTATTGCTGGAATATAAATTTAACAGTGAACTACACGGTACAATAATTCAGTCAACTGGTTTATCAACCAGTTGACGAAATTGTTCAGGCATCTGTCTGAGTGTTAACTGGTATCATGAACAAGAATGTCAGCAGTTCTCTCCAATGCTCGAATAAATAATTAATTCTTCATAACCATCTAAACTAACAAACTTTGTCATGCTCTATGTGTCGGTATAACGAGTTGAGTATGTAGATCCAGTGTTACGATTGGTATACAGTGTCCGTACAAAGATGGCAGTATGGAGTATCGCCGTAACGATGTGAGTGTAAAGGGTCTGTGTTACGATGTGAATGTGAAAAGGGTCAGTGTAACGATGTGAGTGTAAAGGTTCAGTGTTACGATGTGAATGTGAAAAGGGTCAGTATAATGATGTGTGTGTAAAGGTTCAGTGTAACGACGTGAATGTATATGATTAGCGTAACGATGCGAGTGTAAAGGGGCAGTGTAACGATTTGAGTGTAAAGGGTCAGTGTAACGATGTGAATGTGTAAGGGGTCAGTGTGACGATGTGAGTGTGAAGTGTCGGTGTAACGATGTGAGTGTAAAGGGTCAATGTAACGATGTGAGTGTGAAGTGTCAGTGTCGCGTACCCGAGTGGTGTGTCCGCAGACGTCGCACATGTACCGCTTCAAGTACTCGGTGCCGGGGTGCTCGGCTTCGTAGTGGCGCCGCGCTTGCACGTCGTTGGGCAGACACACGCCGCACTGCAACACACGTAAGTATAAACTTAATACAAAATTGAAAATGAGTATCATCATTTGTGACTTATACAATGGCAACTAGTAACCGGGGAGACAAGCGACAGCTAGAAGTGAGATCGAAACCCAATGAATAAGTGGTACAAAGTGACTTTCTAAATTCATTCCAACTTCGTGAATATTTGTCTAAAAGACGTCCTAGTATCATATACCTAGTACCCTGAGCTAAAGATAAAAATGTAGTCAAAGCATTCAAATATTTGGACGATGGCGAGCACAAAAAAGGTTGGAATGCATTAATAAAGAGGGGTTGTAGAAGGTTAGAATGCATGAATAAAGGGGTGATGATGTGAGGTGTGGAGGGGAGGCAGTTACCACTTCGCAGTTGGTGGCGGTGGTGGCGCCGTTGTTGAGTATCTCGGAGGCGGCGAGGCGGCGCGGGCGGCCGCGCGCGCGCCCGCCGCCCGCGCGCTGCTCCGCCGACTTCACGCGCGTGCTCGCCTGGATCGACCTACGCCGTACAGCACATCAAAACCGACTCAACTTTAGATTCTCTATTCATTTTGGGCAAAAATAAGAAGTTCCATCCTCCTTTTAACCCGTTCATGTACTAATAAAAGGCATTTCTTACTTATTACTAACCTGTTTTATTATAAGGATATGCAAATGTTACTACACCCATCGGTTAGGGCTGCGCGTTGTAGGTCAGACATTTAACTGTTCGAATTATATTAATTCAAATAATTTGGGACCGAAGATACTGCCCCGGGGTATCCCATATTCAAACTGAAGAGCGAAGCTAGTAACACTTGTAATAGTGAGATATTAGATGCGATTAGGAAGGCAATTCAGAAAGATTTAGAATGGAGTTTCACAACCGCTCATAATATCGAACTAGGCCAATAAAACGAGGATCGACACAGCGTCAAAAACTTAAGCTAGAGATCAAGAAATATTGTATACTAGCGACCCGCCCCGGCTTCGCACGGATGCAATAAATTATCAGTGTTTCTCTACTATATTATGCATGTATTATACATATAAACCTTCCTCTTGAATCACTCTATCTATAAAAAAAAATCCGTTGCGTAGTTTTAAAGATCTAAGCATTCATAGGGACAGACAAACAGCGGGAACCGACTTTGTTTTATACTATGTAGTGAAGTGGTAATACTAACAGATTAGTGGCGGCGTGTTTGTTGGAGCTGCCGAGGTGAGTTGTGAAGGCGGCTTCGTTCATAAACTGCATATTGCAGTCTGCGCAGAAGTACGGGTCGTCCGTGTTGGGCGTCTGATTGTTTATCAACTCTATCTCCTAATGACAAGAGAATAGAAACAAATTAAAAATGATCACGAGTCAAAATAAAGGCAATTAAGTATTCATTAACTACTGAAAGATTCATAATATGGTAATGAAGTAATAGTTTCTTTATGAAAGCACTTAATCTCACCTCCTTGGTATGTACTATTAGCTTGTGGTGGTATAGACCGGTTTCACTGACGAAGCTGTGTCCACACATAGGGCAGATGTTCATCGATGGGTGCTTTATCCGTATATGGGTCAACCGAGTCGACATTTTCCTAAAATAAAACCAAAATAGATGGATCTTACAATGTGAGAAATATTTAGTACGGTTTTTTTATTTAGATCACGGGCTCGCTTTTTAATCGCATGAGTAGCTAAAATTATTAAACCTACCGCGTCACGCACAGTTATTACATTTACAGAATGGAGTGACGGAGTAGGTTGTACATTAAATAAATACTTACTTGAACTCTTTTTCACAATGTGGACATTTGTATGTAACATTTTTATGCCATCTATAATGCATATGCGCTTGGCCCCTGGAAACAAGGCATACATATAACCGAGTACAAGGCTTCATGATTCAGGTATGCTACTCTTAGCAACGATAATCGATATAACGTGACTTTTGTAGTGTTGGATCCTACTCTATTTACTTATTGTCTGAACAAACGATAATTTTGTCTCGATATGACGATAAAAATATGGTATTTAGGTTAGAATTAGGTTTTAACGAATTATCGTACATCGCTTACTGTTTCGAGAATGTGTTGCGTTGCGACTGGACTTGGTTTTAAAGTATTTATTTTATCCCTTAAGATCAAACTCAATTACATAACAAACTAAACAATATAACTTATTAACATTACAAACTAACTTATTAAGTTTATGCAAGAGTATGCTACTTACAGACTTCGCTCTTTAGCATAATTGGTAGCGAATTAGCACTGGCGTTGAATGCAAATAATTCCCCACCATCACCGTTTAATTATCATCAAATAGCATGCTTACCTGTTATAGCACACATAGCTGCATAACTGGCACGAATACTTGAACAAATGCGTGATTATCATGTGCTTATACATCTTACGCTGATTGCGGAATCGCACTTTACACACGTCGCATTCCAACGGGCCCGCAACTACCTGCAAATTGATATTAAAATCTTGTCCCGCTTGAAAATCAAGCCCGAAACAAGTCAATCATCTACATACAATTGATATAAGGCAATGAGGGCTTCCAGGATATTTTTTGCCACAAGGGCGGTTTCAGGTTGATGTGGATTGCCATAGATACTACAGTGTGTACACATGAGAGGGATTTTACTATGTGTGAGGATGTGTGTGTGTCGCGATAATTCGTATTTTAAACTGCCAGAAGTAAAGGGACAGTCCAGTCAAGCGATATCTGATGATGAGCTGAAAATATTTTACCCTCATTCTATGATTTTCAAATAGCTGTAATTTTTGCCCTAACAATGAAATAGAATACTCACTGGATCATGTTTCTTCATATGATTGTTATAAGTCGACATGACTTGAAAGCCTCTGTAGCAGAGATGGCATCTGTATTTAGCTTCCTTATAATTCCTAGTCTTCTGCCGATCCAGCACCAGAGTATACTGCTCCTCATGGCCGATAGGCGAATAAATTAAGAAGTCTTCGGGTAATTTATTCAATTTCCTCACAGGTCTCAAGGCTACGACGCCTTTGACCCGCTTGCCGCCTTTGGTGCTCAACCAGGTGGGTCGTGTTTCGTACCAGTTGGCGTTTTTCTTTTCGCCTTTCTGCAGGTGACTCCAGATGTAGTGTTGTTTCGCTGACGTTCTGTAGTTAAAGTTTATCCAATGAGTTAAGAATACTGTGAGTTGTGAACTTGTGACACATTTAAAACCTATCAAACCAAAATAATTATATCAATGATTTCATCGCTCTGCATTATAAAATATTGCTAAATATTTTGAAACCAATTCTATCTATAGCTATCTAACACTTATTACCTTATTAGAAAGAGATGACCCCTTACAGTGAGTTATTATGATACATAGAATTATCTTTTAATAGCTATAATGGGAGAGTGCTCCTCTTATATTCACTATCTTCATGCTTAATAGGCATTCAATATGTCACAGGTAGTATAAGGTTTCTATTCTACCTGTCAAATCTATCTTTTTTACCTGTCAAAATTGACTTCGGGACATTTCTTGCATAAATATTTATACATGTGTTTTTGAGTCATGTGAGTGCTCAACAGGAACTCTGTTTTGTAGTAATAATTGCACAGCTCACAGAGGAAGTTGCCGCTGACATGCTGAAATGATGAAAGACTAATTTAAGCATATGTTCATGTTCTAGCATTAATTGTAGTATATTTGCATAATGGCTATTGCAACCCGCCATATGTCATGTGATAGTAATTTTGTTTTTTAGGAAACAATGTTGAAACTAGAATGTTTAGTGGAGATATTGTTCTGATTGGATCATATTTTTTTTACATTCTAGCATAAAGAATATTACGTTTGGATGGTCTTAGAATCAAACAAACATTTTAGTGTAGAGAATGTTCTGATTGGAACAAATTGAAGGAGAAGAATCATTGTTTTGATTTGAATAATGAAATATTATTTACCTTATCATGCATTCGCATGTGAATATTTAAACGATTCTCATTGGCATAACCTTTTTGACACACAAAGCACTTGTATTTTCCGGTGCTGAACATTCTGTACACCTCAACAGCTGCTTTCGCCTCTTTCTTAGATATTGGCACCATCGTTGCATACTCTTCATCCATAACAGAACCATCAACAACATCATCGGTCTCAAGCTTACAAGGCACATGAGTGAAAACTTCAATGTCCTCCCCATTCTCGTTGTCAGAATCATTACCATTATCTAAGAATGAATCAGTTAGCTCCGCATTTGATGTTGATGCACCAATATCTTCACATTTACCAGAAGCTTGCTTTGAAGCTTCTTCTATGTCTGTTTTGATGACTTTCTCGTTAATATCAACCTCTATAGTAGGAAAGTCATCAAATGTATCACTATCAGTTATTGTATTGTATTGTACTGTGGGTATTCTTGCCCCTTTCACTCCACTCCTATTTAGTTTAGTCCACTGAAACTTTGCCTCATGATAGTGACTTATATTCGTATTTATATATGACAATGTTGGCCTTATATCTAGATATTCACGATTTAGATAATTTATATGGCATTTGTTGATCTGTAAAAATGTTTTTAATTATTTACAGCAAACCTAAGATAGTTTATGTATACCTATGTAGGTTTGCGTTGTTTCTTTGACTAAATATTTTGTGAATTTTGCAGAGAAAGCTCACTATGACACATATTGTGTTATGACTACCTATTGGTAGGTTTTGCAGAGAACACTAATTATGACAATTATAAATCTTCCTAATAATTATTGACCTATGATAAATAATACAGTTAACAGGCAAATAATTATTTACTTTATTAATCATCCGGTAAGCGGACAGCAAGTAACAGCCACTATTTATAAGCACTTTGGTTTGCTTTAGCTTCATCAAAAGTACCTACTTATGGTTACCAAGGTTGCTGCCTAAATTAAAATTACTGGAAAATGTTGGCTAACAACACATTACCTCTTTATTTCTTTGCAGTATTTCTTGTAATAAATAATGAGTGCGTTGGCATTTATCTCGGAATTTTTTGAAGCGCCTCACGTAAGCAGTGCATTCATAACACAAATAGTCCGGCACGCCACTACCGACGGATGTCTGAGAAACATGTATGAAACATTATATATTTAGTGAATAAACCATAAACATATTACTGATTTAATTTAGAAGAAATATAAATAAATAACAGAATAAACAATGCACCTACCTGAAGCCCAGAAACCTGATTGTACTGTTGTCTTAGATGGTCAGTGCGCATATTAAATAATTTCACATCAGTACTAAGGCACACGATACACGCTTTTAGGTCATACATAACGTTAGCATTTATTTATTTTCAATTAATTGTATTTCGTAAACTCCCTGTAGTGCGAACTCTAAAGCACTTTTTTGACAAACAAGACAAAAACATAGATAAAAATCTTGTTTAACAAAATGACATTTATTGACAGTTTCCTGACGCTGACATCAGGTTTTTAAACGCCAGCCATGAACAATAAGTGAAATTGAATGCATATCGGTTTTTATAAATAACCGCTAAAACCGACCGTGTCGAAATTAAAAAACATTTCCATTTTGCAGATTTTGCCATCCAAGCGTCACTACTCCGTCGATTTAATTCAATTTAATTTACTCAGGAGAAATACAGACGAAAGATATAGGTACAGGTACCTACTTATCTAAGGAAGTTGCAGTAAAACAACGAAAATTAAATATTTACGTTTATTTTGTACATTTTACCGCATAACATTGATTATAAACACATTTGAACAACAGCGAAACGTCACAATAGGAATTATTGTCATAATAATTGCACGCAGGTCAAGGTGAGGACGATAAATAAGTGAATAACTCCAGAATTAAAAAAAATTGAAAACATTGCACATTTTCTCAAACAATATAATTATATTAGTACTACTCTATTAGATATTGAGTACCTACTAAGTGTCACAACCAAAATGAGCAAAGGTCAAATACAAATCGAATATAATTTCACTCCCCCCCGCCCCCCTAAAACGCAAAAAACTTTTAAAATGTAGTAATCTTGTACAAAGTAGTCATGGTTTCGTTTGTATAAGTATCACTACTTATAATAAACAATATTTACATTAAGCATGAAATGCGATTATCCAAACTACACACCAATCTACCTACTTATATGTAGCATTCGATGACTACTCATGATACCTAGTAAGTAAATAAAGCACCTATAATATAACAAATTCACAATTCTATAAAATTATCACGGTTTGGAATGTCCTTGTAATTGGCTTTATTTTCAGGAATTATAGTAGGTATTTAAACCACGGCTAACACGCTAGTGCAAACTCTGAACACATCAAACTTAAGAGAACTATGCTATATCAAAGTGAACATTTTAATTTACCGAATAGGTTAGGCCTGAGAATACAGCGACCATCTCTAAAAATCCCTTTTTGTCTAAACCTACCTTGCAAAATTGGGCAAGTCAACTTTGGCATATAAATCTAATGAACATGATGGCCAAAAACATAAAATATACTTGACCACAAACTTATTCATGCTAGTGAGTGGTGACCATAGAGATAATCTCTATGGTGGTGACGGCGCGGAGGCGGCCCCACTGTCGATGCAAAGCTGTCAGCTGTCACTATATCCTCATTGTGGTTTTTCTAAATCTTCGTTTCTTCTCATTTTGGCCACCAGCACGTATTTAAGTTTGTGGCGTTCTAAAGGATCAACGAACGGTCGGTGCTTGCATCTCATCCACAGCTTGGACACGCTTGAATTTGCACATTAGTTTATAGTCCCTTATTGAAGAAAACCTCTTTTACCTTCGGGAATTTCTTTTGTACTTCGGCCTGTAACATAATAAATTGCTTTTAGTTAAGTGGAAGTAGGTAAGTAGTAGGTAAGGTAGTATTATTACAATCTACTCACAGTCAATTTCACATAGGAAGTCCCGCGGAAAAACACGGAATTAAAATATACTTACACAGTGTAAATTATAATGCCGACACGCGACTACAGGGCGATATTCAGAGTCGGCGGTAAGTGCCCAATGTTGGAAAAGAAGAAGGAAGAAAACTGTTGTTACCGACTTCTGAAACTTTCCGTAACTTTCCGATCGTGAATACCCCCCAGGACTTCGTATGTGAAATATACTTGTAGTGGCCACGCTATTTCGCTTTATCATACTATGATACTATGTTCTGCTCTATTTTAAGTACTTAGTACCTAGTAGTAAGGTAATTTAGACAGTATGCTGCAAATGTGAAATAAAATGTGAAATTCCATTTCAAAATGGCATCACAAAATGAGTCTTAGAGCTAACATACATTTATTAACACCAGTTTACGTCACCTATGGAGCTTTCAGCCTCTTATTAATGCTCAGAATTCTACTCTGCCCGTACGCGGTGGCGACGAACAACTAGTCTGTCAGCAGTGCCGTTTTTTTCTATAAGACTTGCTGCGCCTACAAGATCTAAGGCTGTGTGTGGGAAGCGCGATCGTACCTTGACATCGGGCTCGAGGCTGTCGACCGCGATGCTGGCTCGCTGGTCGAAGAGCGCGCAGGCGAGCGGCGTGGCGAAGGTGACGCACAGCCCCACCAGGCCCAGCTGGAAGGGGATCACGGCGCGCGGGTACCGGCAGAACCAGCCGCGGCTCGTCGCCCAACTCGTTATCATTGGAGTCAATGCTGGAGAGCGGCACGGACTTCAGTTTATGCCGGATAAATTTAAACACTTAAAAGTATAGTCAGTTCAAGAGACGCGTGATTTATTGCAAATCGACCCATATGCCAGTGTCGTCGTAAGAGTCACACACAGGACACGTCTTCTTTTATCAAAGTTCTTCGTGAAGTGAACGAACTATAATTAGTCTTAATCAGGGGGTCGACGGTAAATTTCCGTGTCGGAAAAGATAGCTTCCATCCTTTTCCCAAAATAATGATGGAAACTGTAGTTTCCAACATCGGAGCCCACGCTGATCCGATGCGGGTAGGTGGACTTAATTCATACGTTATTAATCTTATTGAGTATCCCTTGAATATTGAAGACTATTTGTCCAATCAATCATGCGAACTTCTATTGATGTAAACTTCCCGCTACAGGACAAAAATCTCCCCTCCTCCTTCCACTTGCTCCTGTCTATAGCTATCCAGGGGACCAATCCGCTAAGCAGGGATCGAGCTCATCCATCCCTGTCGCAAAACCATTTCCCATTGCCTGGTTACTTTCACACGTAACGTGTCCGAAAGTGACTTCCCCAATACCCAGTTTACCAGTTCTACAGAAGTTTTGCAGCTGAGCAGCGTACTTCAGAAATTTGTGTCTGTACCCTGGAGTGTAGAGGCCAGTTCGGTAAATTGTGGATATACTCACTCATTCCGGGCACGGCCATGACCACCCTGGAGAAGCAGACGAGCAGTATCCCGCTGAGCGCCGCCCGCGCGGACTCGCCCACGCGCTGCCCGTCCGCCGTGAACACCGGGGTGCCACTCCTTATCTCACTGGTAACCAATACACGTGGGTATATTAGCCACCTTTAGTTTAATCCACAGATATAGATTTACATAGATAACGCAAATGCATGTACTTCGCGTGTACGAAACCCCGACCAAGTGTCAAGGTTGGTCGCCGCTAACTTACAGTCCGCGCGACTAAAGATATAAAAAATATGAGTATGAGCGAGATGATCACTAGAGAGAATCGTAGCGGGCGGAGGGGCATCGGCGGCATCGGTGTCTTTGAATCGATTTGGATTTCCCGTCACTAATGACGTCACAGTAGGTGTTAAAAATTCGGCACGCTTGGTTTCAATACAAATCGTGATACTTGCATTATCTATGTCAATCTATATCTGTGGTTTAATCACTATATCTACACATTAGCCCCCTTATTAATAAACGTGGTATAGCGGGTGAATAATTACGCAACGATTTATCTCGTTCTGTCATCGGCAATTTGCAATTTGAAAGAAGACAAAGCACGGTTTAACTCTACAACCGCTAAACCTATGGGGGTGAGAGTTCACTAGTAAGAGATCTAAATCAATGTATACTCTACTGACGTCTAAGAGTTGCCCATGTTCCCTCGGTACGTCTGACATTGACGTACCGAGGGAGCATGGGGGCGCTATATGTATTTGAAAATGTTAATGCTTAACTCATATGAGTCCTACTTAACATTCTATGGGTCCATTACCCATAGAATGTTAAGCCACACAATCCCACCCTGGTGATTCCTGTAAGCCAGGATCAATAATGGTGTCGCAATGATAACGACAAGGTTTATCTCTAGGAGAGGGGAGAGGTAGCTAGCTACCTGCTGTTGTCTGAGTCGGTTGGATCGACTCTGAACCAATAACCTACCTGTAAGTAGGCACACAGCATTACAAAGTCGGTTCATATTTCTAGAGCTGTACAGTAAAATACTCACTTGCTCCTCATCAGAGGTATGTTGATGAAGTTAGCGCCGCAGACCGCCGCAAAAGGCACCAGCCTCGCGTAAATTGGTTTCATATTCTGTTCAGAAGATTAATTTATTTAAGTAGCTTTATTTGCCTTCCATTTTGTCAGCCCTATTGGCCATTGACACGTGAAATCTTCAAATTGTGCAAAGTTTTCTCTTAGTACTGTAAGGTCCATGTCGGCGCACTGGCCACCAGCGATAGGCGTTCCTGGCCGACGAGAAAATAATAAATTTAAGAAAACATTATTGTTTTCTCGTCGTTTAATGTTTTCTTAAATTTATTATTTTCTCGTCGGCCAGGAACGCCTATCGCTAGTGGCCAGTGCGCCGACATGGACTTTACAGTACCTATAATTTTAATGGATAGGAAAGCTCTCATTTTCAGGTTTTCGCTACGGGCTAGAGTTAGGTTACCGACTTTTATAGCTAACGATTTTGGTGATTTGTTTGTTAATGACGTCCCACAACTTTTACCAAAGTAATTTAAGCTATGTAATTGCAATTTCATCATCCGCTGATTCAATAGTTACAAGGGGGCATGGCATTTACGTCAGTTTACGTTATCAAGCGTGCAGTGTAGATTGTTTGCTCTAGCATTACAGTGCAAGTGATAAGTGATCATCCATGGCGCATTATCTCACGGAATTTTCATAACACGAGTTGCTTGTGTAAGTACTTAGGTCATGATCTGTTTGATTTTGCTGCTTGCATTTTCTAATTAGCTTTAGTTAGTAAATGCGCACTTAAGGCCGATTTTGTCATGTAACTGCAAGACTCTGATTAGAAATTTTTCAATTAAGGTTAAAGCGTCGGTCGGGTTTATTGCAGTTTCTCTCAAGATGACGCTGTAGTCAACAGATTCTACTTATTTATTTTTTACGCAAAATTTGAGCATTTCTAAGCTATAATACTATTGTTTGCGATTAAGACTTATTATACTGCATAGACATATGCAATAATATCAAGCTAAAATTATTCATAATCTAAGCGTTTTCCGTTAAAAAACTTCTGTCACTTTTTATTGTAATACATACACGCACACATTGACAAAAGGTGTATTTTAGCCACTAGCCACTAGAGGGCGTACTTTTATATTAATTGCGGCCTTTTTATTTTATAATAAATAGCGAAAATATTATATTTTTGCTATTGTAAAATACATTATTGTATGTGTATTCATCATTCTAAAAAAACGATAAAAATATACATCTGTTATAGAATAATTTTATTATCTGACTAGCTGTGCCCGCGACAGTCCGCGTGTAATTTAACTTAACAAAAATTTCGAGATTATTCATCCCCTATTTTATCTCCTTGGGGTAGAAGTAATCAAAATCCTTTCTTAGCGTATGCCTACGTCATAACATCTGCATGTCAAATTTCAGCCCGATCCGTCCAGTGGTTTGGGCTGTGTGTTGATAGATCAGTATGTCAGTCAGTCAGTCAGTTACCTTTGAGTTGTTATATATATCTAGATGTTACTAAATATAGTGAAAATATAATTGTAATACACTTGTTAGTGTATTCCACTTTTATAACATATGAGATACATTACTGAGAAATAGATGTAGTTTTCCATGTAAACATATTTTTATTTATAACAACAACAATAATACCAAGAAATCAACATAAAAATCGTGTCTCAATAAAAATTATAGGACCTAGAGTCCTATACAGAGTAGCGTTAGTAGTGTTTCCTACATTGAGACACTACGTGGCCTACTTTTTTGCAATATGTACACGACACCTTAGGCACACTATTTACACTAGACTACGAAAAGGCACTAGATGTAGCAGTAGCAGAGGCATCTCGGCGTTCTTCCTTCAGCAGGATCGATGCAAGCGAGTCTGTAGATATCGAGGTGCCGGAATGCTCTATTGCCATCACCATTGGGCTGTAGCTGTCGTTAAGTCCTGCCAGCAATAATCACGCCAACAAGTTCATCTTCCAGGCCAGCTTGATTGGCAATCAGTTGTTGTTGCACATGCCGTATGTCATTCACATAGGCTTCTATGTTCGAGTACAATACAAGTTTAGTACCAAGCTATTTCTTCATAAGTTGTAAGCGTCGAGCAAGCCCGCTGTCAGCGTAGGCTTCCCGAAGTCGCTTCCATGTTTCCTTCGAAGTTTCAGCTGTCATAACGATGAGATATAGATGTTCGCTTAGACTCAAGCAAATCTTGGATCTTTGGCATCTTTGCGTTGAAAGTCGTCAACTTCCTCCGCAGGCTTCATGACGCAGTCCCATAGTTCCCTGTCGATCAAGTACATCTTCATGGCGAAGCTCCAAGTCGCGTAGTTGACGCTTCCGTTTAATTTTGCGAAGCTCAGCAGATTAATAAAACATATACGTAGGCCAGATAAGATATTTATGTAAAGCGTATTTTGACAGACTCTATGTAAAAACAAATGTCAATATAAATTACACGGAATTTAAAAACTAATTATAAACAGGCCAGTGCTTTGATGATTTCCACCACGTAGGTTTCAACAACGGTTTAGATCTTCTAAGACATGCAGGTTTCCTCACGATGTTTTCCGACACCGTAAGCTAGTGATAATCATATAGAAATTATGAGTCACACATAGATTCAATAAAGAAATATCGCCAGACAAACATACCAACTGTATGGCTTGGACAATGGAAGGAAGTAAAAGTAAAAGTAAAAGGAAAAGGAAAAGGAAAAGGAAAAGGAAAAGGAAAAGGAAAAGGAAAAGGAAAAGGAAAAGGAAAAGGAAAAGGAAAAGGAAAAGGAAAAGGGAAAAGGAAAAGGAAAAGGAAAAGGAAAAGGAAAAGGAAAAGGAAAAGGAAAAGGAAAAGGAAAAGGAAAAGGAAAAGGAAAAGGAAAAGGAAAAGGAAAAGGAAAAGGGAAAAGGAAAAGGAAAAGGAAAAGGAAAAGGAAAAGGAAAAGGAAAAGGAAAAGGAAAAGGAAAAGGAAAAGGAAAAGGAAAAGGAAAAGGAAAAGGAAAAGGAAAAGGAAAAGGAAAAGGAAAAGGAAAAGGAAAAGGAAAAGGAAAAGGAAAAGGAAAAGGAAAAGGAAAAGGAAAAGGAAAAGGAAAAGGAAAAGGAAAAGGAAAAGGAAAAGGAAAAGGAAAAGGAAAAGGAAAAGGAAAAGGAAAAGGAAAAGGAAAAGGAAAAGGAAAAGGAAAAGGAAAAGGAAAAGGAAAAGGAAAAGGAAATGGAAATGGAAATGTTACGGTACACATTTTTTGGTCTTAATTTTTTCCGTCTAGCCCCCTTTCGCAACGCGCGATAAGGAACTTCGTTCCAATATTTATTACGTACTTACCTAGTACCTGTGTACATATATAATGTAGTATCTATGGTTTGTATATACCAGGTTCGGTATTTATTTGGCAAATACAGTAAATTCTCATTTTTATGTACCTATACGGTAATCCTAAGCCAGCGGCAACACTATCCTACCCACAGATTTGGATTTACATAGATAACGCAAATGTACTTAGCGTGTCCGAAAACCCTCAACCCCGACCAAGTGTCAAGGTTTGTCGCCGATAACTTACAGTACAGTCCATCGCGACCACAGATATAAAAATATGAATATGAGCGAGATAATCACTCGAGAGAATCGTAGCGGGCAGAGGGGCATCTGCGGCATCGGTGTCTTTGAATCGTTTTGGATTTCCCGCCATCTGTGACGTCATAGTAAGTGTTAAAAATTTGGCACGCTTGGTTTCAATACAAATCGTGATACTTGCGTTATCTATGTAAATCTATATCTGTGATCGTACCTATAATACACTAAACGAAAAAAATATTTCCGACAACAAACGCTTTTATAATAGACATCCGACGTTGTCAAGTCGCCGCTCTCTACCAATTGGCAACGTCGCGTCTGCAACAACGTAGTACCTCGTGTGGCGAATTGACGACCGCTTGGCGCTGTAGTTTGAGCGTTGGCCGCTCGGCTCACTGCATCGGATGGTTGCGGGTTCGATTCCCGACAAAGGAAATTTTCTGAAACGGCCTTTTCGTAATTTGCCCAGGTCTGGGTGTCACTGGGATCGCCAGTTTAATGTATGGTAGCCATAGTACAAGCGTTGCTTAGTTTGGCACCATATAGTTGCTGAGTAAGTCTGGCGATATTTATTTATTTATCTGATACCTATCATGTCAGCGATACATTAATTTATTTATTAGACACTTTGTATTATGTCCGGAAAATATTAAAAACACTTAGCTCGTTACTTCATTTTTTTATTGAATGTTATTATTATGATAATAAAAGATGAAAACCCGGCTTCGCTCGGGTGAAATGTGACTCATTACAATTTTCGGCATGATGTGTTTACATCCAAACAAAGTTAATAGAAATACAAATACATCCGACAGAGAACCAAAGTTATCGACATAGCTCAAAGAATTAGCAAGCTGAAGTGGCAGTGGGCTGGCCATATCTCGCGAAGAACCGACAACCGCTGGGGTAAACGTGTTCTTGAGTGGAGACCTCGACTCGGCAAGCGTAGTGTAGGACACCCTCCGATCAGGTGGGATGACGATCTGCGAAAGACTGCGGGCAGATTCTGGATGCGGCAAGCTGAAGACAGGGCGCTATGGCGCTCATTAGGGGAGGCCTATGTCCAGCGGTGGACAAGCATAGGCTGATGATGATGAAAGTTAATCACTATGCAAAGCAAAACTAAATGAAATGAATACTCGTACGGAAACATCATGAACATTGAACACTGAATTTGTTTGTTCTGACAGCTCAATCAATAAATGCACTTCTTCTTCTTCTTTCTTTAAAAATATGGCCCACCAACTGAGAACACTGGCGCAGTCATCACTGACACTGACTGACATGCGTTCATAGAAAATATGGCGGTACTGTGCCGAATATTATAATTATAATATTGTTTATCACGACAATCCGAATTTTGCGGATATATGTTGTCGACTCGAAATCATTATTTTTTTATTCTGGTAACGTTTCAATCGAGTTTACCGTACCCCTTGACGGAATTATTAATATAGATGGCGCAATATAGGGATATACATATTTGCAATAATAATTTGGTCACCACCATCTGTCATTTCAACTAGTACACTATTAGCACGCAGTTTACTCAAAGTACAAATTTTATGTTAATAATGGCCTAATTTAGTCAGATGGCGCTGACAAATTCACACACACAGGCGTAAATTTTAACAAATTTTACGATCGATTTTAATTATGTTAATCTATTTTTAAATGCCTGAAATCATTCGATGCGAATACAATTATTTATTTAGAAGTGATAAAATCCATTGTTGCAAGGAAAAACTTTGTGTGTCTCGTATACATTCGGAATGAAATATGTATGGAGAACACGATCGCCCCATCGACCTTAACAAGCAAAGTAGGTACAAAGGCACCTAATTCAGAGACTTAGAAGGTAGGTAATGAGGGAAAAATCATATCGCAGGTCGACACCACTAATAAAGGCAACACAGAATTGGCATAAATAAAGACGTTTAAAATGTTGAAAACAGTGCTAGCAATATGTATGAGGTACTTAATACCTACGGTAGAAATTTTGACAAACTTTAATAGTGTTAAAGTGTTCTTCTTTGTAATTTATTATCTTTCACAGTAGTATTATTTCAAAAAGCCATTCATGAATTCAATATTATTCCAGTCCCATATTTCCATAAAACTATATGTTGGTAAATCACCTTTCAAATAGCGACATTTAGCTAATACAATAACCGGTTACGACATCAGCTAGATGAAGATAATGTAAATAACATCCATAATATAGACACCTATCGCATTATGATGACGTCTACCTACCACAGAACCGCATGCTGCTGTACGTACTAGTCCTAGTGTGTATAGATCAGTCTGATAAATTCGGGTACCGCAAACAAGTCGACACACCTCCTCGTGACGTGGTCTCGCTACTCTTGTTGATATTGTACAGAAATAGCTGATAACATCAGCTTAATATGCGATAATTCCGTTGATAAACAGACGTCCATAAAACGATATTACGTGATATATTATTCACATATCGACTAATCTGTTATAGCACAATTTTACGTGGAAATCAAGTGATTTTTTTTTTACAATTTCGAGGATAATTTAAGCCTGTGCTATCACCAAGTAGCTCAAAATTACGTATTACTGAGGGCATGATGGTCTCATTTGACATTCAATAATCGAATACATAACATACCTAGGTACCTTATAGAAAGTCAAATATCTGGCTGGAACCATTTGTCAAGTCTTTTAGTTTAATTAAGACACTATTATAAAACGCTCCCAAATCAGTAGGTCTACTTAAAGACTACTTTTAGGAATATTCATCAATATACCTAGGTAAAAAAAAAGTGATAAGCAGTGATAGCTGATTGGTTAAGCACGCGTCTTGCGGGCTACCAGTACTCGGGTTCAAACCCTGGTTCGAAATTTATATATGATTATCACTTGCTTACAGTGAAGGAAAACATCGTGAGGAAACCAGCATGTCTTAGAAGATTTAACCAATTTTCGAAAGCCATGTGAAACCCGCCAACCCGCACTGGGCCAGCGTGATGGATTATGGCCTGAATCCCCCTTGTCTTGAGGGGAGGCCCGTTCCCAGGAGTGGGACGTCAAAAAGGGCTAAAATTATTAATTTTTTTATTTATACCTAGGTAATAAGTTTTTTTATTATGTAAGAAACCGGCAAAAAAAACGGAGAACTCGCCTGATGTTTAGCAATGACCGTAACCATAGATGCTTGCAAGTTGCAAAACTAAAGACATTGCTCGATGGGGACTGGTATAATAATTAGGGAGAGAGGAATGGGGGGGGGGGGGTTGCTTTTCCGGCTCTCCACAGCTATAATAAAACCTATTAATAGTTTTTTTTATGGACTAGTCCCGCCACACACTCCCACCACTATAACTCCTGTAAGCCAGGATCGACAATGGTGACCAATAATGACGTCGAGGTTTGACCCTCGACGAGTCCCGGGGAAAAGTTAGTTATATTACGATCCGTGGTGCCTTACAACTGGTCTTCAATCAGCTGTAACAGTCTTGTTTCTATGGCAATTAGCCCATACCAGCTACATTTATTTGGTCTCCCGCTTTGCACCGGAGGGAAGTGGAAATATTTTCTTCCAACTCCTCCTATTATTTGTTTCGATTGAATTCGTGCGGGGTCCAAGACAATTTAACCTATTAATACTTAGGTTACTTTATGCCGATCTTCTGTGAGAGGGTGTCAATTTGCTACAGATTGTCTCTACTATCTTTAAGTTTAGTGTCATTTTCGTTCCATTGTCACTCGTTGTATGAATTGTTTTATTTCTACCAAAGTACCTAACTCCAATGCAAATATGACGTGAGGTGACTTGGCAACCAAATTTTTTTTTATCAGCGAAACAATATGATAACCTGGCGATTGTGACAGCTAAGGTTAAATAGAAGCAGATAAATGTCAAAATAAACTTGATTCAATAATAAAAATATGTAGTGGATCAAATAAGAAATGAACCTTAATGACCTTTAGCAGCACAACATACAAAGAATCCAAATACCGTTCCTTACCTTGACCTTGCTGTTCAAATAAAGCGCAGTGCCGAGGGCGCCGCCGCAGGCTGCACAGTACGACTGAAACAGTTGCCTGAAAACAGACGAGTATTTATTGCTACCTCCAATAGGTACCTAACAAACGAAGACTTCGTCTTCGTGGACTTCTATAATTGGACATCGTTTTGCAAAAACATATCAACCCGTACATCCATCTGCAGACCAAAACCAATCCTAGCGCAAGTGTTAGAAGGTCGGTTCCACATTGCAAAAGTATAAGTGGGCTGGTTGCCTTCTACAAAAGTATGTCCAATTATTACTACCTATTCCATTATACCGCACAATAAAATGCGTATGATCTTCACGAGTAGGTATAATAAATGCGAAAGTAAACTGTCTGTCTGTGTGTTACATTTTCACGTTGTCTAAACCGCTTGACCGACTTCGATGAATTTTGGTATAGAGTAGGTATAGAGATAGATTGGACCTTGGAGAAGTACTTAAGATAGTTTACCTAAGTCCACGGGGATCAAGTCAACCGCAGAAGCTAGTCAATATAATATAGTGTTACATGGGCTTATAGGAATCAAAAAATGTGATATAAGAAAATTACTTACCTACAACTTGTCTAACTTTGACAAATCGGGATATTACTAAAACGGACTTTTGCAGGGTTAAATTAAAGTAACAAAAAGGCTATAAGAATGCAAGAGGCAGATGGAATCTAGATATTCCTATAACCCTGTCTCTCTTTGCCGTGTGGGTGTCGCGCTGTAGAAGGTATTTTACATAACAACCAACTCACGAGACGGAAATCGGCGCATCTCCCGATCGATTCGTGTAGTTGACAACCGCGTTGAATGTCTGGTTGATCCACTGCCAGAATACGGTAGCCGCGTTGGATTTGTAGAACGTGATCATGCCTGGACAATGAAGGAATAGGTGAGTTTCGATATACCATAAATTAATTATAATTACGGTTACGTTTACAGAGGAGGTGACAGGGATGCTTAGCGCACCCCACGATTAAGCGATGGTATTTTTGTATAATGTACGTAATAGACCGGACACAATCCTCCTTAATTCGAGGGGTATTCGGGTCATGCTCCACCACGCTGGCCCGGTGCAGGTAGGCGAACTTCACAGGTTTTCCGAAAGACGTGCAGGTTTCCCCACAATGTTTTACTTCACAGAGTTGAGCAAGTGTATCCTATAGTACATATATTGGAAATGAGGGGGAATCGCGCATAAAATGCTTCACGCTTAGTTCCTACGCTTTATACTATAAAGCTTCGCTTCTTTCGGGCGTCCCTAGAAAGCAGCTGTTTTTTATGCATGGCGCGTCTAATTAAGCTTCTAAGTTTATTTCGAGTTGCGTCCGTAGCCTGATATACTCACATCCAGTGATGAGCGTGTTCATGGGCGCCTGCGCGGACATGCGGCCTATCACTAACATCTTCTCGCCGGTGTCGGGGTGGAACGCACTGTCGTACAGGTACTTCGTCCGCCAGAGCTTATCCTCGTCGTACCCGGTCGGCATCTTCTTCGTGCGCCTGTATACATTTAGATATTTGCCTCTGTTTGACGTCTAACCCCCGTTTACACTGACGCAATACTTGTATTGATAAAGATTAGCGCAGGGGTTCGACCGTAGGCCGCTCGGCTCACTGCACATGGTGGTGGCGGGTGCGATTCCCGCCATGTCTTGGTGACACTGGGATCGCCCCAAGTCAATTGTACGGTTTCCATAGTACAAGCTTTGTTGTTGGTGTGTCAGTCTGGCAATATATTATATTTATTTATAAAGTCTTTATTTTTTGACAACTCATAATTGAGATTGATAATCTCACGACGATATATCTACCTACTTAGTGCGATGTTTAAATATAGTTAGTTTCAATTTCAATTCATATTTCTAGTTATACAATGAACGTGACCAGTTTCTTTCCGAGTCGCCTTTTACAATGTAATCATTATGAATATTTTGAAAACAATACGTTTCGTTAGCGAGCGTGGACGTCAACCATGTCTATGCGGACGTCGATTATTTTACACGATGTTGCTGATTATACAAACTAAGCAGTAAGTATTAACATCCTTGTCGTCGCCCTAACGTATGAGCAGGATATAAATCAAGGCTGCCCCCCATGCCCGCGCAATAAAGTTAGAAAATTCCCACCCATTTTAAAAAGTGTTGCACGCTGTCCGCGTCAGTTGGCACTGTTAGTGGCGGACCAAAAATGTCTGAATCGTCCGTTTGACCCGACTGTTGGTAAATTTGAGAAGCCTTGATATAGATTATTAAGATCCGTGGTGCATTTCAACAGGAGCCCAAGTTTCTTAACCGCTCGAATTTCGCTCGACATGCTCTCGACTCGCAATTCGTCAGTTTTGAGTTTACCGTATTACTCTTTAAAGAGTAATAGAGTACATATCTTATATTGGATCTGTAATTTGTCAGATTACAAGGTACTCTTTTGTAAAAAAATCCGGACTATAGGGGGGTCCTTAGGCAGCACTCTATAATCCGACAAATTCGATAGTCCGACACTGCCCTGCAAAACGTTTGTCGGATTACCGCGGGTCTACTGTATAGAGATAGTTAGTAAAGAGTGTTTCTAGTAGAAATCGGTCGGCATAGGTGGGTGAGTGGTGTGCTGCTGTTAGCATTTCTCCAGGACTCTTCGAGGGTCATAACCTCGGTGTCAGCATTGGACACCATTGTCGATCTTTGCTTACGGGAGTAATGGTGGAAGGGATTCCAGAGTGTGGTCGATCTAGTCTCATTATAAAAAGACACAAATATTTTTAGATATGGCCAATGTACCTACTCACCTACTTAATTCGTTTTGATTACTTAACAACTGAATCGGCTTTAAAAGTCTGCACATTTGCCTAAATTGTTACCTATTAGCATATTTAAATATTTAATGTGACTAGTTTTGACCTCGGTTTTGTAAAGATTCATTCTACATCACAAAGCTTGTAAACTGATCATTTAACCTACCCCAACACTTCATGTCCTGTTTACTTCGAACTTTTCGAGGTACCTACCCAGTTCCGCGTTCGGGGTAGGCGCGGATCCAGGATTTCAGGGGTAATTTTTGTTTCATTTTACGCACAGTTTGGTACTTCAGAAATATCGTTATAAAGTAAAGAAAAGTGTTTATGTCCTGATTCAGGGGCAATTCCATCCTTTCCCCCTCTCTATCCGCGCCTGGGTCGCAGGTTTTTTTTTTTTTTTTTTTTTTTTTGAATTGACTATATGTTGTTGGCCAGAGTGGCCATAACAACTTCACCCGGACAGAGGGCGAGCGCAAGTGCGCTCCAGCCATAGGGGCAGGGGGGCAGCTAGCTCAAGGGCGTCACTAGGGACACGACCTCGGCTTGGGCCGCTGCCAGGAGAGGTGGCGAGGGTAAATCTACCACCGGATCGGAACGCGACCTCGACTGAGAAGATCCGGCAAGAAACTCAGCGGGCTTGTCGGGTGCCAAGGTGCGTCTAGGTAAGTAGACGCACCTTCTAGCGGAAGCGGGGGTTCGTCGACCTCGCCGGCGAGGTCGGTGTCTGGCGGGGAGTGTGCGTGTGTCGTTCTCCTCGACATCTGAGTCTAGGAGAGCGGTGAGTGGGTCGGGGGGGGTCCAGCACCACATGCCGCGGCCTGCGGCGGCATGTATCTGGCTCGTGTGCGGGTGCATAATCGGCGGCGGCGACGATTAAGGGATTGGTGTGTTCAGAAGCCTTCATGAAATAGCGTTCAGACGCTATTTTGAAGTGCTTCTGGATAGAATCGAGGCGTAAGTCAGAATGAAGGTCTACGTTCCGTACGAACCACGGGGCTCCGACGGCTTGGCGAAGAAAACGGGACTGTAAGGCCTGGAGGCGACTAATGTGAGAGTTGGCCGCGTGGGCGAACACAACGCTCGCATAGGACATGATGGGGCGAATGCAAGCTTTGTAAAGTGTCACCTTATTTCTAAGGGACATTTTACTCCGCTTGCATAGGAGATAATGAAGGCGACCGAGCACAAAGGCGGCTCGATTGCGGACGTTTCTAATGTGAGGACCGAAGGTCATGGAGCCATCGAGCGTGACCCCGAGATATTTAACTGACTTGGACCAAGGGATAGGCTGCTTGTACAAAGAGACAGTACCTAAGTTGGAGCGAGTGTGGCGTATGGAGGGGCGTCGAGAGGTGGTCCTGGCAAAAAGCACGGCTGCGCTTTTGTCCGGGTTCACCTCTATTCGCCATTTCATAAACCACTCTCCGAGAGAATTGACAGCGCGTTGGAGAACACGTGTGATCTGAGCCTTATTACGATGGGAGAAATAGAGCGCGGTATCATCCGCGTAAAGGGCGAGTTGCACATTGTTCGTGCGGGGGATGTCGTTAGTGTACAGACTGTACAAAAGAGGGGAGAGCACGGAGCCCTGAGGGACTCCTGCCCTGATGGGGTGGGGTGGGGAGAGCGTGCCCTCGACTCGATATCGAAAGGTACGGTTTGACAAGAAGTCTCGTAAGATGAGCACGAGACTGTCCGGCACGCCTAAGAGGTACAGCTTGTAAATCAAGCCGTTGTGCCAGACTTTGTCAAACGCCTTAGCGACGTCAAAGAAGAGAGCTCCCGTGGATAGGGGGCGGCCGGAGGAGGAGTTGAGGCCTTTGAGAATGTACTCCGTGATGCGGTGTACTTGGTGAACACAAGAGTGGCCGGCCCGAAAGCCGAACTGCTCGTCAATGAGAAGATGATTGGAAAAGATATACTCTTTGAGTCTTGCTAAAAGCAGGCGCTCATAGAGTTTGGCAATGGCCTTGAGGAGGCTGATGGGACGGTAGCTCGCAGGGACGTTGCGGGGCTTACCGGGTTTGTGAATGCCAATGACTATTGCCTCCTTCCACGCATTGGGAAAGATGCAGTTCGTCATAGCGGCATTGAAGATAGCTACTAGGAGACAGATAAGCTGGGCGGGTAAGAGTTTGAGAACTCTGTTGCTAATGCCGTCCGAGCCCGGGGCCTTCTTGGAGTTGAGACCTTTAATCAAATCCTTCACCTCGGATTCGGTAACCGGTGTGAGAGTGGTAGTGAGGGGTAAGGAAACCCTGCGCTCGACTTCCCTATCAACGAGTTCCAGGTGGTCGGGATCAGAGGATTGGGTGCTAGGGGAGCACTGGCTCTCGAGAGCGGAGGCTAGAAGCTCGGCCTTTTCGTCGTCATCGAAAGCAGGGGGGGTCGCCTGAAGGGCGTAATAGGGGGGGCATTGTGACAGTAGAGTCGGACTTTAAGGCTCTCGCCAGCTTCCAGTAAGCTAGATGCGATGGCGAGATTCCTTCGAGAAGGTTACCCCACCGGGCGTCCCTAAGCTCGGCGATTCGACGCTTTACATCACGCTGTAAAGCGCGCATGCGAACACGGTTAGCTTCGGTGGGGTAAGAATCGTAAGCTCTGATGGAGGCATTCTTAGCTCGGACCAGGGCTTTGATATCGTCTGGCAGAACGAAGCGGTGAGAGTCACCTACCTCGACCTGCTTAGACGAGTGACTAATGGCCGACTGGAGATGGTTGGAGAAGGCATCTACAGCCTGAGATGTGTCCTGAGGGGACGTAAGGAGATCAGGGATGCTGGCGAGGTGTGGAGAAGAGACATCCGCTAAGGAAGTACTTAGCTTTTGCCAATCCATCACAGAACGCGTGGTCGGTTGAGATGGAGGGGAAGGTCCGAGCTGCATGAGAACGGGACGGTGGTCGGAGTCGAGCTCTTGGAGAACTTCCAACGAGCGCAACCGTAAGGTTATGCCCTTGAGGAGGGCAATGTCTAGGACATCAGGGCGATGTGCTAGGTTGTTCGGAAAGTGAGTGGGGTGCATGGGGGCGATGACGTCAAAGTCGAGCTGGTCGACTAGGGCGTCAAGACGCCTCCCATTTGGGGTGGTGAGGAGACTATTCCACCTGACATGCTTGCAGTTGAAGTCGCCAGCCAGTATGACTGCGCTTCCCAGATCAAGGAGTGCTTCGATGTCACTCCTAAGCAGAAGCTTGCCAGGCGGAAGGTAGATGGAGGCTATGACCACGGCAGGATGGCCAGTGAGGGACAGACGACAGACCGAGGCTTCTATGTTGGTGAGCGCAGGGGGGTCGAGGGGAATGCAGTGGAGGGACCTCCTGTAATAAATGGCAGTCCCACCCCCGCGGGCGGTGAGCCTGTCATTCCTTACAAGATTATAGTTTGCGATTTTGGGATCGCGACGGGACGGCTTAAGCAGGGTCTCCTGCACCAGCAAGAGATCAACCTGATGATCCCGAAGGAATTCACCAACCTGATCCCTCTGCTGGGAAAGGCCAAAAGCGTTGAAAAACGCTAGGGATAGGTGATGGGGTTTGGTACGTTGGATGTGTAAATCCATTACGGGTGCACGAGAGAGTCAAAAGATGAGAGGGAATCGTACACATCCATGTACGACTCCATGACAGCAATCCTCTCATAAGGATTGGTTGCTGTGCGGAGGTGGTGCGCGAGTGAGCGAACTCGCTCAACGTTAACAACGTTGAAGAATTCGCTCACCAACGCAAAGTCGCTAGCCAAGCTAGTGGCGGTGGTAGGCGCAGAGGGCGCGGGGCGAGGGCGGGGGGCAGCAGGGCGCGCAGGGGCGGTCTGCACCGGGAGGGAGGCGGAGGCCGTGTATGGGAGCGGCTTGCTCCATACATTGGCGCGCGGGGAGGGGCGCGCTGGGAGCGCGGGCTTTAGCGCTGAGGGCGCGGGGGCGGGGAGTGCTGAGGGCAGAGAGGGGCGGGGCGCAGAGGGCGCAGCGGGGATCGGTGCAAAAGACACCGGGGGAGGCGCAGAGGGCGCAGAGGGCTGAGAGGCAGCCCGTGCAGGCGCTCTAGGACGTCCGCGCCTCGCCACCCCGCCGTTCCCCTTTGGGGCCTTAGGGCAACCGCGATAATTCGCGGTATGCCCCTGAGTCCCGCAGGGTCGCAGGTGTGTTGACGCAACCCTAGGGCATGCTCTCGTGAACTACCAGCACACTCAGTACCAAACTGCGCTCGGAATCAGCACAGAAACTAAACTTAACTAAATAAACTATATTGCCATCCTGCCCACGCCCATAACACCACAGCATGATAGAAATACTTTTAGATGTGTCATTTGACGACAACTATATTATTATTGTACATGAATATCGCCGGCCTAACACAACAACTTGTATGGTTGCAAATTAAGCAACACTTGTGCGATGGGTACCGTACAATGGATTGGGGGCAATCCCAGAGTTACCCAGAACAGGGCAAAATTACAAAACAATTTCTGATATTTACCCCGACGGGAATCGCACCCGCAACTACTCGATGCAGTGAGCCACTTAGCCATCATTCATGAGACCATTAGACCATCATTGTCCAAAAAAGCGACTTTGTAATAGCGATTACTTACCGGAATTCTGTAACGATATTCTTAGCATCATCCAGCTCTGATTCGGATGCGAATATGTTGAGAGGGTTGGTGAGTAGCAGGAAGTGCTTGGCTCTCCCCATGTAGGTGCCCTGGTCATAGCGCGGCTTGTCCAAGTCGATCAACTTGCCCATTGTGGTCGGTTATCCTGCGGGGTAGACACGGGCGTAGGTTAATCTTACACATTGCGTGGTCAATGTAAATTACTTTTGGAGTAGGCTAAGGAGCAGATGCCCTAAAATACCCCCGGATGTAGTTATTCAGGTTGAAACACAAAGGGTACCTATACTTTTTTTTTCAAAACTTATCTTTGTAATTCTGAAACTATCAGCTTTGGAGGAAACTTGAAAAAACAAAAGGTGTTATAGGAATACAGCTGTTGACAGATTTCACAAGTCTACAGAACCTTCAGCTCTTCAACTATCCCGCAAAGCCGATAGTTTTAGATTTACAAAGTAAAGTTGCAAAATAAATTGTATACCCTTTTTGTTTCACCTAGTTATAAGGTGGGCGTCGGTGGGGAGAGATCTCTGTTCATATACACAAGGATAGTAGGCATTTCAAGCCAGGTTAACCAATCACCTACTAATTCTGCGTAAACTATCTATATATATATAAGTCAAAGGTGACTGACTGACTGACTGACTGACTGACATAGTGATCTATCAACGCACAGCCCAAACCACTTGACGGATCGGGCTGAAATTTGGCATGCAGGTAGATGTTATGACGTAGGCATCCGCTAAGAAAGGATTTTGATTAATCCTACCCCCAAGGGGATAAAATAGGGGATGAAAGTTTGTATGAAACTTTGTCAATTAAATTCCACGCCGACGAAGTCGCGGGCACAGCTAGCACTTGAATAAACTTAAATTCACTAGCGAGACGAACTTGACTAGAGATTGAATAATAATATTATGTAGCATTAGCATATCTGGCTAAATTATTAACAATAATACATAGTATTAAAACTGCTAGCTACCTAAGTAGGTACAATTTTATCTCAATTAGGTACATTTGGTTGCTTGGGTACGGTTATAATTAAAAAATGTTTGTGTAGATAAGATGCGTAATTAGATTATTGAACTGACACGCAAGGACCTATCGTTATCATAAATTCAAGGGTGTCTACTTATGAATGAGTAGGTACCTTCTTATTTAAGTCGTAGTCATACTAATATTATAAAGAGGAAAACTTTGTTTGTTTGATTGTAATGAATAGGCTCCGAATCTACTGAACCGATTTGAAAAATTCTTTCACTGTTGGGAAGCTACACTATCCCCGGGTGACATGGGCTATAATATATTTTCAAAAAAATTAGGGATCCTTACTAAAACTCGAATAATGTAACCGCAATGTACCCGTGCGAAGCCGGGGCGGGCCGCTAGTATATTATATACCTAACTGTTAATTTTTTTCAGCACTCTTCTGAGCTCGTTTTTTTAGCTTGCCCACGCGCACGCAGCGGTTTTCACGTATTTACTTTTAGGTAGGTAAGTAGGTACTCAAAACATATTAGGTAGGTACCTTGGTACTTAAGTGCAAATGTCACATATAGGCCTTCTGTGGTGCCCCGCGCCGCCTCAAACAGACGAACGCATAAGGTACGAACTAGATACCCAAATGGGAACAATGCGTACCTATCACCACCAGCAGTACAATCACAAATGAATTATTTTGCTAAAATAGCAATTTTGTTTCTTTTTGTACTAAGTAGATATCTATCTACTTATTTGCAAAACGTAATTTTGCAATAATGTATAGGTAACTACCTAATGAATATTCGTGGTCATTAATTTTGCATAAGGTCATTTGATTTGAATTCAAAGTTAAATATTTTCTAATTATTATTTAGAGTGAATGTACCTATTTAAGTAGGTATTTTAGGTAACCAAACTACTCCTAGCAGTGCTGTTTTAAAGATGGGAAGGGCCTTATTACCTTATCGGTTAAATACGGTTAAAATTAAGACTACTTCTCTAATATTTGCCTCATTTTAGGTAAGTACTACTACTCAAGTATCACTTATCAATCGTGACCTATGACACTACATCGTTTCAGAAACAATGAACCGTTTCTTTTCCATATTATCTGAGAACAGATCACGTAACAGCCTGGAGAATTTGATCAATAATTTTAACAAATCATTTGTGTCTGTAATTGAAAAGCATAGTATTATCTGTAAAATATATCTTAGAATTGTGTTTACACAGCTGTAGTGAAAATAAATGTAGATAATGTTTTTTTTTAGGTAAATCTGTTATTATAAAATAAGGAATCGCGTCATATTTATATGACTGATTAAAAATAGTAAACTCACCTTTCCTTTATAAAGTACCAAAATAAGCTCGTATACGCTAAATAAGCTATATATTTCCGTGGTCCAATTATTTACAATAATTTTTGAACTAGGTAGAATTTGTCACAAACATTTTATTATCACTTCACAGATTTTATCTATTCGGCGGAGTTCAAATGTTGCGCCGTCTTATTGAACTGACGGCGCAATGAAAAAATATTTTATCTGTGAGCGTGAGCGTAATACTATACTTTTTGGTAGAAAAGTTTACTATAAAATTACCGTACCTTAATCATTTATATGTATCCTCAATACTAATAATGAGTTATCGATTAAGCTGTACGGCTTAATCTAAAGTTTTAACTACGTTCTTTATAATCCGATTTGTTTGACGCAAGTGAGCGAGTTCTTTCTTTAGTCTCGAGTAAAACCGTTAACCCCAAAATAAAAAAAATCCAGTCAGTTTCAGTTCCAGTTTCAGATGCCATAGTTGGTGATTACAATGGTACAAAGTTGTAAATGCGATAGATGTTTATACGACGTGATTTTATACAAAAAAAATTCGTCGATAGTTTTTGACTGTTTAAACTCTACCATTTTCTGATAATATTTTTTTCTTGTAACATGGAATGAACTGACGTTTGTATGAATTGCGTTCCATTTCCTAAGAGCTAACTTTCATGATATTTTTTTGTAACTGAATAAAATACACATTTATAAATTATTTCATGAAATTTATGAAATTTGAGCTATAAAATTATACTGAATACAATCAATAGTATGTTATAAATAAATACTTTTTGTTTTTCCGACTACCTATAACTATCTGAGATCAAAGATATCTACCGACCTACAGAGTTGTCACTTTACGTAAAACGGAATCCTCGTGTTACGTCTTTGCGGCCGAAGACGAACAAAATATAATTTCATTTAAAAATAACCTTTTTTGTGGTTTTTAGGAAAATTTGAGGATGTCCCTCCTCACAAGAAACATTTGCCGTGCCCTGGTGCAGGTACAGTCCCAACAATCACTTATCATAACGATTAAGCGGTAGTGTTGTGATGGTGGTTTCGTAACTCATATTGAAAAAATGTATTCCTGTATTGTATGAAAATGCATATATTTCGCTTATTTACAGCAATTATTTCACTAATTTCCCTAAATCTGTTATATATATATGCATAAAAGGTGTTTAATTTATAATTTTTCTCCTCACGTGACCTACGATCTGCAAGGCTAATAATACCACACTTCAAGACAGTGCTGAAACACAAGCGTGTAATTTTCCTGCTATTTGATACCGGAACGATTGACATTAGACGTCTACAATTGACGTCCATTTAGCGCAGTCGTTCGAGGGTAGGCCGCTCAGCTCACTGCACTGGGTGGTTGCGGGTTCGATTCCCACCAGGGTACATTTCTAAAATGGCTTTTTGTAATTTGCCCAGGTCTGAGTGTCACTGGGGTCCATTGTATGGTACTCATAGTACGAACCTTGCTTAGTTTGGGACCATACAGTTGGTGTGTCAGTCTGGCATTATTTTAGTACATTCATAAGTCTTTTCTTATTGGAATTGTATTTTCTTCTCAGGGCTCGCAGCATGCAAGCAAAGGTGTCCACACAACCTCGGTAAATGCGGATAAAAATGTATGTTACGCGTCACACAATATGGGCACCTTGGTGAGACTACTAACTGAATACTAATAGCAAGTACCCAATAGAAATAAACATATAATGAAGCAAATGAAACTGGTTTTGGGGTTTAAACAAAAATAAGTACAAAAACTCACTGTTTATTGTTGTGTGGTCATTCAAAAATCAATGCGGTGTGTTAATGCCTTTATTTTCCACATGAATTATGATCCAATTGAGTAGCCTGAGTACTTAATATAGTATTTTGATGATCAAAGTAATCATCTATAGTGTTCATTTAAATTGGACTATAAAGGTAAGTAGGTACATTTGTTTACAAAAAATATAATTTGATACTTTGCTTCATTATTTTGTTATTTAGTTTACCAATTGTTTATAAATTGACATCAATTTTGAAGAAATTATTGATAAATCTATTACATTCTTACACAATTGGAATCAAAATTATTTTTATTATAACTTATAGGCCTATCTTTAAACCAAGAATTTATACAATATATTTAAAAATATTAAAATTTTGAGTTTTAGTATCAGGTCCACCATCAAACGAGCCGTAAGCTATTGTTTTTTCCGTTGCATGCAGTTTCAGTTTATATCTATATGTTTTAATATTACATACCATTCTATTCTTAATATCACTCAGGTGATATATCCATATTTAAAAAGAATACATTTCAAAATTATATTTTTCTAAATTTTGGAAGAAGTATTATGTTACTTCCACAACTCTTTATTGTTGAATAGAATTACTTCTTGAGAAAATATGTTAATAAAGTACATGTGGGAATATAATACATATATGGCAATTACATTTGGACATCAATAAATTCACAAAAATACCCCAAATTTATGGAAATTGATATCCACTTACAATGGCTTTGCAAATAAATTTTCAGAACACAATTTCTATAAATTTAGGATTTATGAAATTCTGAATAGGATGGTGCCAGTGTTGTATGAGTTTATGATTTTGATATAATTTATTTGTCTGTATAAATGACCCCTTCATTGTCTCTGCCTTTGAAGATTAATAAGTAGCTGTTAGAATTTCTGAATAATACACTGTAGCATGAACCCTCTGTGCAATGCTGAGCCTTTGTGTTGTCCAAACGCATTGTTTAACGAATAACATTAGGCCATGTCACATGTCCCATATTTTGTACACATTTAGATTATCATAATGGATGTTCGAATGATGTGTTTCAGAAGATTGTAGCTAAGTATGATATATGTAGTAGAAGATGTCATTTTTCAACCATCAATCTTATCACACATAAACGACACAAGGAGGACGGGAAACTGTGTGTAAAAGAATAAGAAGGATACTTTTATTTTTAACATGACAATATTGACAACGTTGGAAAATATTCTTACAATTACAACCCATTTTAAGCCTCTATGTTTAAGTGGTATGGTGTCTCTGATGAATCCATTGACGATAACACCTAAGAGAGTACATTACTAGGTAGTAATCTGTGTATATAGTATAATGAGAAACTGACAGACTGATCTATAGGTACTTCCAAAAATAAGAATACTAGTTATGTGACAAACTCACATTGCTAGTAATCTTTATTTAACGTTAAAAATAACATAGATAAAGTAGGGGAGATTGTACGTAAGTAAGAGAGTTTGTTCCAAGATCTGCCTTGGCGTAGACAAAAGCTTATTTAAAAAACATTTCGCGTCAACGCAATACAACGTACTGGAATAAATATCATAATAATTTATGTATTGTGGTCATTTCTCGATAAACCTAAATATATTGCTAAAATATGTTAATGTTTTGTTGTATACTAGGTATTTATTTTCGATATTGTGTAATGTTTAATCTATATTGACTGGGTCTTATAACTAGAAATCTTTTATAAATGGCCGCGTTAAGAATGAATAATGTTTTTATCTTATTGCAAGTCTATAGCACTTTTATATTGCTAAGTCACTCGAGGGCGAATATGCCCATGCTTGCTTTATTATAAAAGTAAAACAAAACATTAAATAGTGTGTCACCCTACAAACCGTGTTTGTTTATCGAGTGCCAGTTCATAAGGTCAACATTGAGAAATTATAATGATAATCTTGCTACATAGTGACCTAGCATTACACTATCGGTTATTGAGTCCTTGTAGTTATTATACCTACCATTTAATTTATAGAACATTCATATTATAACTAGTTTCTGCCCGCGACTTCGTCCGCGTAGACTTAAGTAAAGTATTATATGTGTTAATCCAGGATATAAACTATCTCTGTTCCAAATTTCATCTAAATCCGTTCAGTAGTTTTTGCGTGAAAGAGTAACAAACATACACCCACACTCACAAACTTCCGCATTTATAATATTAGTAGGATTATTTATATAGGTAGGTACCATCTTATTTATTTACCGAAATATTTCACCAATACTTTAAATACAGCTTTCGTGGCCCGATGCAATACAACAGTCAGGACGCCTTTGCCAAATGTTTTCGATGTTGTGGTGTTGATAAAATATAGGATTAAACGTTGAAATCATCAGTCTATAGATTAGGCGCAGCTGTATGAGATATTTTATAGTAATTACGTAGGTATTTAATTTAATCTTTAATAATGGTCGCTTAAAATCTATATCTGTGGTCGCATAAAACACAATTTTGTTTCAAACTTCTTCCTTCTTCCTTTCTTCCTAGTTATGTTTATAAGAAAATAATAAAATCGAAGAGTTCATAAATATATAACATATTGTTTTCTTATATTTACGCGAATACTACAAATTGAAAAGCAGCCGAAACGTCGGGAACATAAATTTAATAAACGCGATAAAATCCGAAAAATAGTTTTATTTCAAAATATATAACAATGAAAAAAATCTATTGAAATATAAGAAAAAAATCTAGTTCAATGTGATGATATGTTTATGTGTGTGTGTAGCAAGCGAACGCGTCGGAGGGTCGCATCAAGTGCACCCTTATCCCTGGTGATGGCGTCGGCCCCGAAATGGTGTACTCCGTACAGGAGGTGTTCAAGGTGAGCCATTGGGTCTACCAAAGAATAATGTGACTAAGCTGAAGGTATTAGAGTTTAAATCTAATTGCAAAGCCATCCCCTTGCTGCACTATGCATGCATGAGACTATTTAAAGCAAGGAAACTGAAACTTTGTTACAAGTAGCTAAGTTATATTGTTCTTCGCTCGATATAATGTCGTATGTTACAGGCGGCCAGCATCCCAGTGGACTTCGAGTCTTTCTTCTTCTCTGAAGTGAACCCAACACTGAGCGCGCCTCTCGAGGATGTCGTCACTTCTATTGCCAGGAATAAGATCTGCATCAAGGTAAACTAATAAAGTAATTCGGACTAGTAGGGCAAGACACGCTACGCTTTGATATTATTATTGACTGTATATAATAGTAGTACTGTATACAAGGTGAAACATAATGGGTATACTTTTTTTTTCAAAACTTAACTTTGTAATTCTAAAACCATCAGCTTTGGAGGGAACTTGAAAAACAAAAGGTGTTATAGGAATACAGCTGTTGACCGATTTCACAAGTCTACAAAACCTTTAGTACTTCAACTGTCCCACAAAGCCGATAGTTTGAGATTTACAAAGTTAAGTTACGAAAAAAATAGTATACCCTTTTTGTTTCACCTAGTATAATAAAGTGAGCTGCTCGGTCCCAAGCTGATTTATCATCAAAATAATCCGAATATTGTGTTAATGTATACTTTAGAGATCCTCAGGTCTCATACTAATTAGAATGTCAGTTGCCAATTAACTTGAAATGTTGACTTATATCTTAAAAAAAACTCCTAATTGCCCCAAATGTCAATAGCTGGGTTAATTCCCCAACTGTTTCGTCCAGGGTATCCTCGCCACCCCCGACTTCTCCCACACCGGTGAGCTGCAGACCCTGAACATGAAGCTGCGCAACGCGCTCGATCTGTACGCGAACGTGGTGCACGTGAAGTCGCTGCCGAACGTCAAGTGCCGCCACCACGACGTCGACTGCATCATCATCAGGGAGCAGACGGAGGGGGAGTACTCCGCGCTCGAGCACGAGAGCGTGCCTGGTCAGTAGAGATTAGTGATGGAACATTTCACAGGTAGCATGTGAAAAATCATATTGGTTTTCTTAAGTAGCACCTGCTACTGACATAGGTAGAAACTGTTAAAATCATTACAATCATCGCAATGAATTCGCAAAGCGTTCAGTACTGTTGCGGTTTTATGGTAAATCATCGACGAGTGACTTCATAGGACTACGTCTCGTAATGAAAATTCACTGTGAATGAAATCATTAACTATGAAAAATTTGAGGTGAAATAACAGTGAAAGAAAAATATAATTTCGCGTAATGAAAATGAATTGAAAGTAGCAATCATTTCCATGCCTAGTAGAGATACACTAACGGCCTATTAATATTATTTTTTAACCGACTTCAAAAGGAGGAAGTTCTTAATTCGTGTGTATTTTTTTTTTGATGCCAAGCTTGTATACTGACCTTCGGGGCGCTCGCCGCGCCGCCACTTTGTCCGTGCTAAGCGTCAGTGGCGTTACACGACGTATACCTATACAAGGTGACACATAATGGGTATACTATTTTTTTCAAAACTTAACTTTGTAATTCTAAAACCATCAGCTTTGGAGGCAACTTGAAAAACAAAAGGTGTTACAGGAATACAGCTGTTGACCGATTTCACAAGTGTACAAAACCTTTAGTACTTCAACTGTCCTACATAGCCGATAGTTTGAGATTTACAAAGTTAAGTTGCAAAAAAAATAGTATACCCATTATGTGTCACCTTGTATAGGTATACAGAGTGGCAGCGGCGGTGCGGGCCGCAGCTGTTTGTAGCGCTTAGTTCCTACGCTTTATACTATAAAGATTCGCTTCTTTCGGGCGTCCCTAGACGGCACTGTTTTTTTATGTTTGTTACCTCAGAACTTCGACATTTATAAACCGATTTGAATAAATGTTTTTGCATTTAAAAGGATGTCCTCCCAGATTGGTCGGGAAAAAACATTAAAATCGGTTCAATAGTTTGGAATTGAAATGAAAATAACTGGAAAAATTCATCATTCAAGTAAACGAAATTGCGTAATATGCATTCCTGTGACTTTTTTGTTATGGCTCTGTCCTTATGGACAATTCTGCTAATGTCAAGTGAGGCAAAAACCGAGGTATGGACGGGAGAGTTTGGCCAGTGTGAAGCGAAATAAAAAGCAAAATGAGTAATTGAATAATTGAAAAATCTCAACACACCAAAATCAGACACGACGTGTACAGGACAATCACTTATGGGGATGTTGGTGGTGGTGCGGTGATGTGTCGAAGTAATGTAGTCCAAATACGTATCGGGTAGATAGTTTATTTACACAGCACAGAATCACAGCACACAAGAATATAAATAGTCCATAGAAGCGAAGGAGTATAACGAAGATATTAAGCTCACATAAGAAAACAGTTTTAGTAATATATTTACAACAACAATAACGTTAATACCATCTCGTAGAATTAAGCGTAGGGTAGGTAGACGACACAAGTTTCGCGTGCGAGGTATATCGGTCAACTCCTGGCGCGGCGACCGCCGCGCTGCCTCGTATGCGTACGCGCATTGTGGGTACAATCATATTAGTTGTGCGTGTTTCCACTGCACAACATGGTGACGTAAATATTAAATATTTCATAGTTTTAATAATATTATTTTTTATTGTAAATTTATTGTGAATAGTTATGGTTTGTTAGTAGTGTAAGTAATTTAGTTATCATAATGTAAATAAATAAAAATAAGTTGAATGTAATTTTAATATGCTGTAATTTTCTATGTTATTATAAATTGTGTGAATGAGTAGGCCAATCCAACCAATCTCCCCCAAGCCGACTGGTCCTCGTGGGGGAAAGAGACCACAACCCTCCAACGCCAAAGGTCAACAAACCGGTAATATACATAGCATCCCTCAATGTACTTACCCTGATGAACGACGAAAATCTTATCGAACTAACTAACGCGCTAAAACAAATCAAATGGGATATCCTTGGCCTGAGCGAGGTTAGAAGAATGGGCGAAAGTATTACTTCTCACCCAGGCTACTTACTGTACCATCTAGGAAAAACGCAAGGCCATCACGGGGTAGGATTTATTATCAAGGAACATATTGCGAAATATATAGAAGAATTCATCGGAATCTCAGAGCGCATAGCGATTATGAATGTGAAACTACCGGGATACAAGGACCCTTGGTCGATTGTACAGGTTTACTCACCTACAGAACAATCAAATTTAGAAGCAATAAACACTTTTTACCAAGATCTAAATGAAGCGATCCAAGAATACACCCATAAAAACCTTATAGTAATGGGAGACTATAACGGCCAAATCGGAGCAAGACGCCCAGGCGAAAATACAATATTAGGTCCATTTTCATTTAGCAACAAAACTAGGAGCAGGAATGGGGAGAAAATTACAAACTTTGCGCTGGAAAATAACTTATCAATCCTAAATACTATGTACAAGAAAAACAGGAAAAAAATGTGGACCTGGATCTCCCCCGATGGGA
The DNA here is from genome assembly GCA_918843915.1 of Notodonta ziczac. Lineage (NCBI taxonomy): Eukaryota > Metazoa > Arthropoda > Insecta > Lepidoptera > Notodontidae > Notodonta > Notodonta ziczac. The sequence goes on along the minus strand of OU974060.1, from coordinate 4,385,946 downwards.
AAACAAAAAACGAAATCGATTTTATTATGACGAATAGATGCAGCTATTTCACCAACTTTACCGTCATTAAAAGATTCAATTTCAACACCAACCATAGGCTTATTAGAGCCGAACTAAAAACAAAGCAACCAATGCAGCCGAGACCAAGACAAAACGTAGGAAATACAAAACTCAGCAAGCAGCAACTAGAACAAATAAACATTGCTCTGAGAGACGAATTTATAGACTTCAATGAAAGAACTACAAATTTAGCAATCCAAGAAAAATACAATTACTTTGAGAATACTATCAAAAATCAGACAAAAGTCATAATGAACACCAAAACTGAAACAAAAAATATGATATCAACAAACACTATAAAACTACTACAAGACAGAAACCACCTTCTCAGCGCAAAAAACACACAAAATAGAAGAAAGGAAATTGCCAAAATTAGCAAAGAAATCAAAGAAAGCATTAGGAAAGATAGAAAACAACGGAGGATGGAAACGATAGAAAAGTATATACTCAAAACAGGTGGAACCAAAAAAGCACGCAAGGAATTGACAAACACAAAGGACTGGATCGTAAAAATGAAAGATGAAGAAGGGAAATGGAACCGCCATAGATCAGACATATTAGAAACAGCTACATCATACTACAAAAAACTATACGGCAACGATACTACGCAAAGCAAAATAGAACTGGTGGACCCGTCGAATATCCCTAATATCCTCTATTCTGAAGTCAGGCAAGCTATTGACACCCAAAAAGAAGAGAAAGCACCCGGACCCGATGGTATAAATAACGAAACTCTAAGACACAGCAAGGGAACCTTGATACCTATTCTCGTAGATATGTTCAATGACATCATACATACTGAAACCATTCCCCAACAATGGACAGAGTCAAATATCATCTTACTGTACAAGAAAGGTGATAAATATGACATAGGAAACTATCGCCCTATCAGCCTTATGTCAAACGTTTATAAGATTTTCGCTAAGATTATCTTAAAACGAATCGAAAAAACCTTAGACGAACACCAACCCATCGAGCAAGCAGGATTCCGCAAAGATTATTCGGTAATCGACCACATTCACGTAGTGCGACAAGTTCTCGAGAAATACAACGAATACCAGCTAACATACTACATCGCGTTTATCGATTATAGCAAAGCGTTTGATTCCCTATTACACAATAAAATATGGGAGGCTCTACTGGAACAAGGAATCGAACACAAATACATCCGTTTAATAAAAAACATTTATAGACGCAGTACAGGAAGAATCCAATTAGAAAAGAAAAGCGCTCCTTTCAGAATTGAAAAAGGCGTTAGACAGGGGGATCCCCTATCTCCGAAACTTTTCTCCGCAGTGCTGGAATCAATTTTCAGGAGACTCAATTGGGAACGCCTAGGTATCAACGTAGATGGCGTGTTGCTGTCACACTTGAGGTTCGCTGACGATATAGTGCTGTTTGCCAAAACACCAGAAGACTTAAATAAGATGATAGGAGAACTTGCGACAGAAAGTGCGAAAGTAGGACTGACACTGAATCCGGAAAAAACTAGAGCAATGACAAACGGAAGCAAATACACTATTAAACTAGGGAACACCGAAATAGACTATACTGACGAGTACATCTATCTAGGACAGCTTATAACTCAAAAAGAACCCATGAGAAAGGAAGTGGAGAGAAGAATTACGAATGGCTGGAAGAGATACTGGAGCCTGAGAGAGGCTATGAAAGATAAAAAACTTCATATAAACTTAAAGAGCAAACTATTTAACACCTGCATACTACCTGTTCTGACGTACGGATGCCAGTCATGGGTGATAAGTCATGAAACATTAAACAAACTAGCAACGTGTCAGTACGCAATGGAAAGGAGTATGTTAAATATCAGAAAGTCTGACAGATTGAAAAACTACGTTATCAGAAATAAAACAAGAACTACAGATGTAACACTTAAAATCAAAAGACTGAAATGGAGATGGGCTGGCCACGTAATAAGAGGATGCGACAGATGGAGCCAAAGGGTGACCAAGTGGTATCCCAGAGAGGGCAAGAGGAAGAGAGGTAGACCGCAAAAAAGATGGGACGACGATATTAGACAAGTGGCCGGAGTCATGTGGAACAGAGTGACACAGGAAAGAAAGGAATGGAAAAGGTTGGAGGAGGCCTTTGCCGATTGGCAAACAGATCTAGGAAAGATAACCAAGCAACAGATTTTAGCTTAAACAGTTTATTTAGTTCAAGAGTCTAGTGTTATTATATTAGAAATGTAAACCCATTGTAATTAGTTAAGAGATCTGAATAAAAGGCTATATTATTATATTATTATTATTATTGAATGAGTAGGCCACATCACTCCCCTCCAGAGACCGTCACTACGGGCGATAAAAATCAGGAAAGTGAACTACGCGGCCTGCACGCGTTTTTCTGACGTCCTTCTGGGCCTCGGAATTAGGACTGGAATCTGGAGTATTGTTGAAAGAGGGAGTAGGAGTGGGATTAGGAAATGGTGAAGAAGTGGGGTTGGTAGATGGGTCGGACAGTATATAGGCCGGTTTGAGGCGGTCTATGGATACAGTGACACTTTTCCCTTTGACCAAGATTTTAAATGATTTGTCACTACGCTCAAGCACTTCGTAGGGGCCAGAGTAAGGTGGTTGAAGGGCACCACGCAATGCATCGTCCCTAATGAAAACGTAACTAGACGAGGTCAACTCCTTATAAATAAAGATTTTGTCTTTATTGTGACGTGCAGCTGGTGAAGGTTGGAGCTTGGAGGTTATTTGGCGAAGGCGAGTGGTGAAGTCCGATATATCGGTAGATTGGGGAGTCGCAGCCTGGAAAAATTCGCCAGGTAAACGCAAAGGCTCTCCGTAAACCAATTCAGCCGAAGAAGATTGAAGGTCTTCTTTGAAAGAACTCCTAATACCTAACAGCACTAAAGGTATTGTGTCCACCCAGTTAGTATCAGCGTGGCACATTATTGCTGCTTTTAACTGCCTGTGGAATCGTTCCACTAGCCCGTTACAAGCTGGGTGATACGCGGTTGTTCTGCGATGCTTGAATCCTATCACTTTTCCTAGGTATTGGAAAAGTGAAGATTCAAACTGTCGACCGCGATCGGTGACAATATCCGTTGGACATCCAAATCTGGATATCCACGATATTAATGCCTTTCCAACTGTTTCGGCTGTCATATCGATCATAGGAGTCACTTCCGGCCAGCGAGTGAAACGATCCACAGCAGTAAAACAGTATCGGTAGCCCTGAGAGATAGGAAGTGGGCCTATAATATCCACATGGATAAAGTGGAAACGGGCGCGAGGTAGATCGAATGTGCCTAACGGTGACGACACATGACGATGTACCTTGGCGCGTTGGCATGCCAAACATTGTCGAGACCACTCTCGACAGTCCTTGCGCACCCCAGGCCAAACGAATCGCATTGCAATTAGCTTGGCGGTGGCGTTGGCACCTGGGTGGCTGAGACTATGTAGGCTGTCGAAGAGTTGTTTCCTCAATGGTTTGGTGACAAAGGGTCTTGGAGAGGAGGTGCTGACGTCACAATAAAGCTCTGTTTGTGAGTTAGGGATTATTAACTTCTCGAGACGGAGTGAAGATTCTTCTCTCAGAAGTTGAGCCAACTCTTGATCAGTCGCTTGGGATGAAGCCAGCACGTCTAAGTCGATTGGCATCTGCAATTCCTCGACACGTGACAATGGGTCAGCTACAACATTATCTTTGCCCGAAATGTGTCTAATGTCGGTGGTGAATTGGGAGATGTAATCGAGGTGACGAAACTGTCGAGGCGAACAGGTAGCTTTCCTCTCACTGAAAGCATAACTGAGCGGCTTATGGTCGGTAAAAATGACGAAGTGTCTTGCTTCCAGCATATGGCGAAAGTATTTTATGCTTTCATATATGGCCAACAGTTCGCGGTCGTACGGTGAATACTTTTGTTGAGAGGGGCTCAACTTCCGCGAGAAGAATGCCAGGGGCTCCCATATATCGTGTCTTAATTGCTGTAAGACTGCACCCATAGCCAGATCGGACGCGTCTGTCACTAGAGAGAGATCGGCTCGGCAATCTGGGTGTGATAGCAGTGCAGCATTAGCGAGGCTTTCTTTGCACTTGTTGAAGGCTAGAAGTGTGTCACCGGATAAGTTTACAGGGTGAGAAGACTTGACATTACCAGTTAACAAGGCATTTAAAGGGGCCTGAATTGTAGCAGAATGGGGTAGGAACCGTCTGTAAAAATTAATCATCCCTAAAAATCTACGAAGCTGCTTGACCGTAGTGGGGACAGGGAAGTCGCTTATGGCCTTGACCTTGGCTTCCAAAGGTTTGGTACCGGATGCGGATATCCTGTAACCCAAAAAAGTTACTTCAGACGCTCCGAAGACGCATTTCGAGGTGTTGATCAGGACACCGTAGTCCTTCATGCGGCTGAAGAGTTGCTGAAGGTGGCTTTCGTGCTCGACCTCATCCCTGGAGAATACTAAGAAGTCATCTAGGTAAGAGTAACAGAAGTCGAGGCCTCGCGTCATCTCGTCAACAAACCTTTGGAACGTTTGGCCTGCATTCCTCAAACCAAAAGTCATGAAGGGGAACTCGTACAGGCCAAAGGGCGTAGTAATCGCTGTTTTCGGTATATCCGCCTCAAAAACAGGGATCTGGTTATAGGCCTTCATCAAATCGATGGTGGAGAAGACTGTACAACCGGAAATAGAGTGGGCGAAGTCGTGGATATGCTTAATTGGATAACTGTCTGGAATAGTCCGTGCGTTAAGCATGCGATAATCGCCGCAGGGGCGCCAGCCGTTATCCTTCTTAGGCGCTAGGTGTAAAGGAGAAGCCCAGGGGCTTTCAGAAGGACGCGCTGTGCCACTGCTAAGCATGAGGTCAAATTCCTGTTTAGCGATTTTGAGTTTGTCGGGAGCAAGTCTGCGGGGAGTGCATGAGATAGGAGGTCCTGGTGTGGTTCTAATGTGGTGTACTGTGTTGTGCTTTGGAACCACGTGTGTGCCTGAGGGGCGTGTTATTTCGGGAAACTTACTTAGGATGGCATGGAAACGTGTGTCGCCTGTTGAAACTTTCACAGAACAGATATTGGCTGAAGCAAGAGAAGCATTAGCTGAAAGCGTTGTGGTGTTGTCTATTAGGCGTTGATTTCTGCAATCTACTATTAAATTATAAAAGCTAAGGAAATCAACGCCTATAATTGGCTTTGTTACATTTGCCACAGTAAAACGCCAAACAAAATTACGCCTAAGGCCTAGATTTAAATTAAGTTCTATCGTGCCAAATGTATCTATAATGCTTCCATTGGCAGCGCTAAGCTGAAAATCTGTCTTTGCTCGGCGGTCGCGAAGTGCAGAACGAGGGTAGACGCATAGGTCACTGCCGGTGTCCACCAGGAACTGCGTGTTGGAACTGCGGTCAGTGACAAAAAGGCGACCAGTAGTGGCTAGGCAATCGGTCGTCGCCATCAGCGAGTGCCCGTGGAGTTTCCCGCCTTCTTGAAGTCGCAGGGCTTGATGCACTTGCTTGCGTTGGTGCCAAACTTATTATGGTACCAGCATACCGGAAATTTTTGGTAGCTGGAGTTAGAGCGACTTCGCGGTCGCGATGAAGAACGGTAGCGTTCTCGTTGTCTGGAGCGACCGGTGCTACATGTCGAACAGCATGATGAACGGGTATGCTCCTCCAGCTTAAGGGTAAGCTGTTGCACCATCCTCTTCAGTTCCGCGATCTCCTGGGATGAATGGGAACTAGCGGCGACTTGGGATGATGTAGCAGCCACAGCGCGCGGTGTAGTCAGCTCCTGGATCCGGTCAGCCAAGTCAGCCAGCTGCTCCAGTGAGTGTGTTGGCTGGGATGCCAGCACAGTCTGGATGTCGTGAGGCAAGCGGTTGCTCCATATCGTCCTTAAAAAATCCTCTGGAACGGATGGTCCTGCCAGGTCTTGAAGATGCCTGAGGAATTGTGACGGTTTCCTATCTCCAAGTTCCTCATGTGTGAGTAACCGCTTAACCTTCTCCTCTTGCGAGGCAGAGAGGCGTTTGATGAGCACAGATTTAATTTTCTCATACCTGTTTTTGGCCGGAGGATTGGCTATAATGTCCTTCACGGTTTTCGAATACTGAATCCCCAAGTTGCTGAGCACCTGCCTGTACTTGACTGAGTCTTCGGTGACGTCATGGTACTCAAACTGACTCTCCAGCAATGTGAACCAAAGTTCCGGGTCTTCGGGTGAAAATTCTGGAACTTTTATTTTAATTCGCCGTGAAATAATTTCCCGTGCAGTGGAAACGCGCACTGCTTTTTTTGGCCGGTTGGTAACACGGCTGTCGCCGGCCCGCGAGCCTAAGGTTGCAACTGAGTCGTCGCTACTGTTATCGGTGTTCTCACTCACGATCACGTCGGGGTCACCAGTTATGGGGATGTTGGTGGTGGTGCGGTGATGTGTCGAAGTAATGTAGTCCAAATACGTATCGGGTAGATAGTTTATTTACACAGCACAGAATCACAGCACACAAGAATATAAATAGTCCATAGAAGCGAAGGAGTATAACGAAGATATTAAGCTCACATAAGAAAACAGTTTTAGTAATATATTTACAACAACAATAACGTTAATACCATCTCGTAGAATTAAGCGTAGGGTAGGTAGACGACACAAGTTTCGCGTGCGAGGTATATCGGTCAACTCCTGGCGCGGCGACCGCCGCGCTGCCTCGTATGCGTACGCGCATTGTGGGTACAATCATATTAGTTGTGCGTGTTTCCACTGCACAACATGGTGACGTAAATATTAAATATTTCATAGTTTTAATAATATTATTTTTTATTGTAAATTTATTGTGAATAGTTATGGTTTGTTAGTAGTGTAAGTAATTTAGTTATCATAATGTAAATAAATAAAAATAAGTTGAATGTAATTTTAATATGCTGTAATTTTCTATGTTATTATAAATTGTGTGAATGAGTAGGCCACACACTAATAAATTGAGTACTCTTTTGACGTTAGACTGACATTCCAAGATCGCTCTCAGACGTGAGATAGATGAATGAAAACGGGCCTTACTACGTTGAGTACACGTTTCAAAATACGCTGTTGATACGTTCTCATGGCGAATAATGGAATTAAATAATGTCAGGCGTGGTGGAGTGTCTGAAGATCATCACGGCGGCCAAGTCGGAGCGCATCGCCAAGTTCGCGTTCGACTACGCGGTGAAGATGGGCCGCAAGAAGGTGACCGCCGTGCACAAGGCCAACATCATGAAACTCGGAGACGGCCTGTTCTTGCGGAGCTGTGAGGAGGTACGTCATATAAGCTTTTTAAATATAAACCGATATTTTTTTAATTTTTAAGGTTTTAATCCTAACTCATATCTAAATATATATAACTCAAAGGTCACTGACTGACTGACATAGTGATTTATCAACGCACAGCCCAAACCACGGGCTGAAATTTGGCATGCAGGTAGATGTTATGACGTAGGCATCCGCTAAAAAAGGATTTTGATTAATTCTACCCCTAAGGGGATAAAATAGGGGATGAATAATCCCGAAATTTTTGTTAAGTTAAATTACACGCGGACGAAATCTCGGGCACAGCTAGTTATATTATAAATGCGAAAGTCTGTCTGTCGCGTTTCCACGCCAAAACGTCTGAACCAATTTAAATGAAATTCGGTACACACAAAGTATAGCTAGATTCTGAGAAAGGACTAGCTGGAGTGGCTTTAGGCTGTTGATTCAACTTTCACTTTTTCAAGTTCCGATTTGTGCAGTAAAAAATCATGTAACACCTTTAGTAGAAAATATTGATAATAATTATTTTGTTTGTTTTCTTCAGATGGCGAAGCTGTACCCCCGCATCCAGTTCGAGAAGATGATAGTGGACAACTGCACGATGCAGATGGTGTCGAACCCGAAGCAGTTCGACGTGATGGTGACGCCGAACCTGTACGGCAACATCGTGGACAACCTCGCCAGCGGGCTGGTGGGCGGCGCGGGCGTCGTCGCCGGAGCCTCCTACAGCGCCGAGTGCGCCGTCTTTGAGCAGGTTTGTTTCGCCCACCTGTAGGCCCAGCCGTGGACAACCTCGCCAGCGGGCTGGTGGGCGGCGCGGGCGTCGTCGCCGGAGCCTCCTACAGCGCCGAGTGCGCCATCTTTGAGCAGGTTTGTGTCGCCCACCTGTGGGCCCAGCCGTGGACAACCTCGCCAACGGGCTGGCGGACGCAATTTCTTTCGTTATTGATTTTATGCAAGTTATTTCTAGTGCGGAGTCCAAATGGTGGTTATCTATTAAACAAAACCGCATCAAAATGCGTTGCGTAGTTTTAAAGATCTAAGCATACATAGGGACAGACAGCGGGAAGCGACTTTGTTTTATACTATGTAGTGATTTATTTATGTCAGGGTGCTCGGCACATATTCTCCGGCGCGGTGGGCAAGAACATCGCGAACCCGACCGCCATGCTGCTGTGCTCGGCCAACTTGCTCGCGCACGTCAACCTGCACGCGTACTCCAAGAAGATCAAGAACGCCGTCAACAAGTCAGTATTATACTTATACAGGGTGTAAGGGGCATCGTAACGAAAACTGATACCATGGGTTCAAGTCATGTTTCTGGACCTCCCAGACTTGGAATTTTCTGTCGATATTTACATGAATTATGTTTAAATTGATTTTAGCATGAAATCTATGTCAAGTGATTTTACGTAAATTATTTTACGTCCATTTCATGCTAAAATCTATTTGTGCTCAAAAAATTGAGCATAATTCGTGAAGATATCGACGGAAAACTTCAACTCTGGGGGGTCCAGAATCATGAGTTGAATCCATGGCATCGGTTTGCGTTAGGATGCCCTTCTTACACCCTGTATTTTTTTTAGATTTATCCGCCATGAACCCACCAAGAACCTGCCACTTGGCTAGTTTCTTATGCAACAGTAAATTCCCCTTGCTGGAATTAATCTTCATATAACCTCCCTGGTATTGGTTGCTTTGTAAATACTAGTTGTAGTTTCAGTAGCAAATTATTTACTTGTGCTTTTATATACAAATATTTAAATGAATTATGTAGGTATGTTGGTTATGCTTATAAAATACTAGCTGACCCGACAAACGTTGTTCTGTCATATAAATTGTACTATATTATGCATGTAATATACATATAACCCTTCCTCTTGAATCACTCTATCTATTTTTAAAGATCTAAGTGTTGATATGCATAGTGTAATATTTTAAATGTGTTTTTCCAGAGTGTTGACCGACAATAAAGTGAGGACCAAGGATTTAGGCGGCCAGTCCACCACCAAAGATTTCACCAACGCAGTCATCTACAGCTTAGTTTGAACACACAGCTCCCCCTTACCCCTCAGTAGCAAGCCGCCGCTCCACTAGCGATATTCATAAGGATAATTTATTTATATTTATTAACTAAATTGTGATCTGCAAGTCATAGTCAATGTTAGTAGTTTTCAGTATTTCTTAAGTATTTATGAAGATACAAAAATTGTTCAGCAATGTAAATAATTATTATGATTAAAAATCAAACGAAATCGTATTAAAAAGTGGTTTATTTTGCTTTTGTTTGTATTTGCATTGAGAGCTGAACCGTATAGATGCTTATAGATGTACGAATGTAGACCAAAATAGCAGTAGGTTCGATCAAGTTTGAACTAAATATCTGTTACATTGTCGAGAGGGGACATTACATTTTCACATCATTCCACTAAATAATCGAAAATACTGTATACGAACAGAAATATAACGGTTTCTATATCTGAAATCATGATAAAACATTTTTCCAATCAAGAATTATCAACTCTAACTAGTGGGTTTTAGATTTTATAATCGCATGGGCATGAGTTACCCGTTCAGTTCCTATAATAAAAATACCATATGGAAATTTACGTCGCACAATTAGTAGTAATTTACAGTGCGCGGTGTTTAAAATGCCTACCATATAAAACAGTCGTTGTTTACTTAAAATTGTGGTCGAAATTGTGGCAGCACATCTATAGCATAATAATATGGTAAGGAGTGCCAGCCCCGTTTGAAATGGATGGGTGTTCATGATCAATCAGCCGGCGGTTGAGCTCTCGGGGTAGCCAATTTCTTCACTCTGTCTGTTATGACGTATTTCATGGCGTTAGGGGCAACCTGGTGGGAGAAGGGACGAATATAACTATAGTTTATTTTTCCTTAACATTCGGATTTAGTGAACAATCTTAGCGTGTCGTTTTAATGTAATGTAAAAACATTTTAATAATAATTGAGCATAAGTATTAAAACATTTTAACCTACTACTATTTGGGAAACTAGTAATTCTATATTATAAACAGATATTTTAAAATAAAACATTAATGAATAAAATTGAAATTACAAAACCCCAATATATAATGTGTCCAATTGGTACTTACCTTCTCCGGGTTCCTGTACCAGGCTTCCTGTGAGAGCCGTCTGAAGCACTTGTAGTCTGGCATGAAGCTCATTTGGTTGATTCTCTTCAATAACTCCTCCAGTTTCATACGTTTACCTCGCTGTGAATAATAAGATCCAGGTGATAGCAGACGATGCCGCAGACGAAAGGGACGAAACATATACCACAATTGTTTGCATATTTGCAATTCTTTGACGACCGCTTGGCGCAGTGGTTCGAGCGTAGGCCGCTGCACAAGGTGGTTGCAGGTTAGATTCCCGCCGGGGAAAATTTCAGAAATGGCCTTTTCGTAATTTGCCCAGGTCTGGGTCTCACTGGGATCGTCCCCAGTCCATTGTACGGTACCCATAGTAGAAGCATTGCTTAGTTTGGGACCACCATACAATTGGTGTTTCAGTCTGTCGATTTTTTTTAAGGCAAGATCGTGGGTCCGGTTGTTAAATCATACTAGGATACCACAAAAAAGAAGAAGGTAGATATAGATATTAAGTGGTCAGGAGTTAAATGTAGCATACCATAACAGGTGCCGGTTCAAACATTTTCTTCGGTCCAGCGATCTGTCCTATATATTCCATGTGTTTCTTCCATTCACTCTCGGACCAACCCTTCTTCTTCTTCACCTCCTTCGTGTCCTGTTTCTTCAGGTCGATGACGCAGTTCGCAAGCTTCGAGTAGCACGTGCCGTTCGACAACTCAATCATACGGTCCATGCGATCTAATCGGTCCTGACTGAACAGGCTCTTGTATGCCCTCTTTTGTAAGAGTAACCGTCTGTTTAAACAAACAAACTAGTATAATAGGTACCTATTTATTACCCTACGTTTGCACTGGAATGTAATTGCGTCTATTTAATACCCTAGTAGGTAGGAGTCGCTCTTGTAGCCGAAAGATTCCGGATTCGTTCCCCATCCTGGCCATTAAACTATTGACGTGAGCCCACTCCTAACATATAGCATATTATTTGAGTTGAAGGGGCTAAAGGGATTACTAGTAATGTGATAAACACACATTGCTAGTAATCTTAAACAAAAAAAGTTTCGTCCAGTGCAAACGAGGAATAAGGTTCGTATTAACTAACTTTACTTTCAGTCGCTAACCACTAGACGTGAGTAGGCGACTTCCTACCAGTAATGCACCGTGGAAAGATACATGTATCATAGAATAGAATAACTCTTTATTGCACACTAAAGTTCGGAATATATCTAACAATATAATAAAACAATAGTGTACATTGGGCGGTCTTATCACAGACTGCGATCTCTTCCAGACAACCTTTGGATGGAGAAAATTGTTATGTCGTCAAGGTACCCAACCTAGTAGTCAACAGTGTATTAATTATTGAAACATTAACTATATCATATATACCTACTTCTATGTTTCCTAGTACCCACATCAGCATGAAAATTTAGCATAGATAAGTCAGTGCCGGATTAACCATAGTAACAAGAGTAGCAATTGCTACGGGCCCCGCGCGAAAGGGGGCCCCGCATATTTAAACCCACTCATCTCTGCCTGAGCGTAATTTTTTGAGTGAAACTTATTAAGATGTGGTATATTGAATTTACTTGATGTCACAAAAACGTGAAACGTTACAACTTTTCCTACTAAGACAATCCATGTCAGGCACTCGGTAACCGACTACGGGCCCCGCGCTTGCTTAATCCTGCACTGAGATAAGTCCATAAATGCTTACCTCAAAAACGGCCAGGCTACGTCCACAACTCTGTCCGTTGCGTGACCGCCCAGGCCCGACTTCCGAATCCCTCGTGGGGTATACGTCGGCATTCCTTCATCAGTTTCATATACATACTTCCTCGGAACACTCAGGATGTTCAGTCTCTTCGGTATTTTGTAGGGGAACTTGGGGGTGGGAGGGTCATATTTGGGTTTCACCATGGTGGCTGGCTATCCTGGGATCTGTACGGTGGCTGGGCTCGGCTCGGCTATTGCATGTTTTATATGGAATTTTTGTGCATTATTTCTGTTTGTTACCCATTTTTGGTGGCCGTGTGGTTTTGATAGACGTTTCGTATTTGGAATTGTCAAGTGTCTAAAAAAATATGTAAGTAATGAAACAGGTTTTATATAAGTAGGTGCAATGCGTTGGCTAAGGAGTCTCATCATAATCATCTCATCTTTTAACAAATCTGGGAAATAATCGGAGAGGTCTACTATATCGCCTGCCGGTCGCCTGCGCACCGCCACTAATAGTCTCCTGAGCGTGTTCTCTGATCGGTGGGACGCCCCTCTGCTGCGTCACTGGGTAACGACCCATACCCGTTGTAAGATAGGTAGCCTTTTTACTAACATTATTTATTAATTTATCTTGTATACTAACACTATGGACTCAGGTCTGAAATAAAGAATTTGAATTGAATTGAATATGTCTGTAGGAATATTCTACTATATCTCTGTGGGCGAGATATATAGTTATTTTTAGGCATCTTACAAGAATCATTCGTTCCGGAACCGATTCATTCTGTCCCTAGAGATCTACATATCAGGTACCGTATATGTACCTCAATAATTATTCCGATTTTTGAAACACCTTTTATAGAACTAATAAACTCGATAACTACTGTATCCATTAGCAGAGGAGAACCTAACAATCGAAACCAAACCACTATAAAATCGAAACGAAAACTTCAAAACATTCGTTTTTAATCTTTAAAAAAAAAAGTCGATAACTATCAATTTTGGTACTCAATTTTAGATCTTATATATGCCCCCAAAGTCTACATTTTGTCAGAGTAAAACATCCTCTCTCCCTGGTAGATTTACGACTACAAGCTGGAAATTATCTACAATACTCACGTCGTGATGAAGAATAAATAGACACACATATTCATACAAAACAATTGTTTATTTATTCTTATCATTTTAATTTGATTTCACAATTCAAACGAAATACTGGTCTCGTCGTAAAACGTTCAAAAATAGCAGCCTTGTTTCACATCTGTTTCACCTATAAAACCAGTCATGTGAAAACTAGACACATTGACGGCCTGAGATCGCTTAAGCGTGCTTTCCACGAGCATTCGAGCATTCGAAGTCCCGGTGACGATGTTGAATAAATATCGAGAGACTTTTAAAAAATGCTCCTTTAGAAAAGGCTCACGGTAAGGACGCGCAACAAAAGAAAAATTAAAAGCAAAATTGTGCAAAGCGATTTGATTGAAAGCTTTTCTAGTCACAAATAAACTATTCCTACCACACGTAAGATAAAAAAATGCACCCCTACCCATTACAATTTGTGTTATTAAATTAAAATAGAAAAACAGAAAGAAAAAAAATATTTTGAAAAAGCGACATACAATTTTATAGGTGAAATTTGTTTAATTACAATATTTAACTCGCATAGGTACACTTCCAATGTGTAGGTAAATGATATTGCATGCGGTACATTTGAAAGATTGCACGGCGCCAAAACATATGAAGGCCCGTGCAGTTTAAAAAATAACGAATTGTTCATAGATCGTATAAAAATGCGTTTGTAAATTTTCAAAAGTTAAATAGTTTTAAAAAGAAAAATATCAATTGACCATTCATGATATAGTTTCCAAGTAGAAAATAAGTTTAGTCGTTTTGCTTACTTTAAGAACATTATAATAACAAGATCACTTATAAAAATATAAAAAAAATGATTTATTTTTTTTGGGATGGCAAGACTGATCACTGGATGCTAGAAAATTCATTCTAAAAATATTTGCCATAAAGTACAATTTTCACGTTTCATAAACCAATAACAATAATAAAAAAAAATGACAACATTAATTTATTACAGATTCAAAACTATTTAAAAAGTAGTTAACGTACGTATATATTGTACATAATACAATAAATAAATATCAGTTGGTACTAATTCTGCTGGTGAATAAAACTTTTACTAAAGCTAAGCGACTGAGAATTTCCAAATAGAAAATAATTTAGACTTTTTTTATTTAGTTATAGTTTAACGGCTCTGGATGCAAGCCCTTTGGAGCCTAAACGAAAAGTAACTAATTTAATTCACAATGTTGCCAGGCTCTGACTTTTATTTAAACAGTATTGCTAGCTTATAATCCCCACTCAATGAAGACATTCAATGGTAAGCCGACGGCCAACAAACACTGACAAATAAACTCGTGGGCGGTTGATTATAATATAAAATAAATATGGAATCGTTAAAATATCAGGTATTATTTATCAGGCTTTACATCAAGGAACAGGGTTCTATGAATACTTTGAGGGAGATAATGGCGTAGTATCTTATCGTAATAGTAATTATAAAATACAAAAGAAAAACAGAATAATAATTATACTTAGTTGTTGTTTAGTTTAATAGTTTGACCTCGAAAAGCAGTTTTTTTTTTTGATGTTGGAATTGTCCCTTTGATGACGTCAGATATTTATTTTAGAAAACTTATTGGTAAACATTTCATTTTGGTCAATTCTAGGTTTTTTGTCCATATTATTTTACACATCTCCTTTCACGCATATTTATACCAACAGAAGAAGTACCTACCTAACAAATGATACTAAAAAATAATTAAATAAGCGACCTTGTTACAAACATTCACGCGGCTTTGTCGACCACACTAACAGCGAGCTCTGGTTTCTTGTCGTCTACACGTTCGGCAAGGCCTTTCTCTCCGGTGAGATCAATGGCAGCGACGATGCTCGCGTCTGGTGTTGCTCCTGAGGGTGTTGCATCTTCTTCCAGCATTTCTTTGTGCTTTCCTCGGCGGTTGTCAATGCTGGAATGTTGTTTTGATAATTACAATTTCACTGCTTAAACAGAGTCGGGTCGCTGAGGCGGCTGCACGGTGACATTGGGGTCCATTAAATCAGTATAAATTGGACACAGTTACGCCAAAATGAACCATATTATGCCGTTTCCCGATGAGAATAAAATCAAGTTTCCAAGTTCAAAGTAAACATGCCCCCAACTAAATGATTTATTTTACTCACAGAATATTGGCTTAAAGTAGCTATGGCTATTAAAACTGTGTTTCGTACGATAAGTGAGAGAGCCGAAAGACCAACTCCCCTCCATTCCCTTCCCTCTGACCCAGTCCCTTTCAGAGTGCCTTTCGGCACCGTGCGAGAAATGGTATTGCAAGCATCAGCTACGGTATATACAAGGTGTAAGGAGCATCGTTACGAACACTGATACCATGGATTTAACTCATGAACCCCCCAGAGTCGGAAATTTCTGTCGATATTTTCATGAATTATACTACAATTTATCAACATTTTTAAATTGATTTTAGCATGTAATCATTATACAAATGTTATCCAGTGATTTAACATAAACTAGCGACCCGTCCCGGCTTCGCAATGCGATACTAAAGTGTTTCTCTACTATATGATGCAAGTATTATACATATAAACCTTCTCCTTGAATCACTCTATCTATTAAAGATAACCGCATCAAAATCCGTAGCGTAGTTTTAAATATCTAAGCATACATAGGGACCTACAGACAGCGGGAAGCGACTTTGTTTTATACTATGTAGTGATACATCAATAGTTACTATTTTAGACATACACTAAGACACAATACGCTCGAGCGTGAATTTCACGCTAAAATCAATTTTAAAAGGTCCAGAATCATGAGTTGAATCCATAGTATCAGTTTTCATTGCGATGCCCCTTACACCCTGTACACGTTTATAATAGTCCACAGTAACTGCTCAACGTGAAGCAGAGAAAGAAGATTTTTTTCGTTGTGGGACATTCAATGGATTGTAGGTACATTTTGGCATAACTAGGTCCAATCGTTCTCTATATGGTCTTTCATTGTTACCCTTATCGAACCGGGCAGCTATCTCAGGGAACTGTAGCAGGTATAGTTGATAGAACAGAAGAAACGTTCCCGGAAGAAATTGAAAGAGAAAATGTTGACGTGAAGTATTTACAATTTGCGTTCCCATGCTTTCCCACCTTATCCAATTGCCATTCAATTAAACGCTGTTCAATTGTGATGTCATACAGTATTTCAAAAGTCCGAATTAATAGTTTAGGTACATATATGGTAGCCGATATGTGGATGCCTAGTGAAGGCAGACTGTACTTATCTATGATATTTTCTTGGGCTTCATACAATCGTGTTGCGACTTTACAACACATTCACTGGCCTGCAAGTGTTAAAACTGCATTTAGGAGTAGCTGTCAACAATCTACAAGAAAGTATGTAAGAAATTTGAACCATCTTATTTTTTTAAATTTATGACCGTTACGCATCCAAACACCAAAGTTTTAATAAATAATAATTTATTTATTTTTCAATAATAAGCTTTCTCTAACGGTTGCAGCCAATTCTATTAATAATTAATCTAAATGAATGTGTGTCTGTATGTCCTTTATAGAATCGTAAACTATGCATTTGATCATGTCATGATGTTCAGCAAAGTGTTGTTTGTGCATGAGCCCACAAAGGTTTCCGAGTTGGTACGACCAATCCTTGACAGCGTAGCAACGCGCGCAGGGTACAGATAGTTATCAATTATCTACTATATAAAAATAAGTCGGGTTTTCCTTCCTGACGCTATAACTCCAGAACGCACGAACCGATTTCCACGGTTTTGCATTCGTTGGAAAGGTCTCGGGCTCCGTGAGGTTTATAGCAAAGAAAATTCAGGAAAAATTTCAACAGAACGCGGACGGAGTCGCGGGGCACAGCTAGTTATTATTAATTCTAATTCGGACTTTTGAAACATACTGTATTATTCTAACAATATACAGCCAGCTCTAATAGTCACGATTTTAGAACACTTGTCTGTGTATTTACATGCAGGAGCACGGCGCGGCGGCGGCGCTATATTATTAACACACCAAACTTAGCCACACGACTAATAGTCTAATGATGATTATTATAAAGCACAAATCTCAAAAACAATTGTTATTTTGACAAATGTTGATGTCGGATTTGTTCAAACTCGGGCGGATGATTTGTTTAAGAAACTAATCTTCACTCACTGTACAATGGGGTTTCTCTTCATCAAAGAAGGTCACACGACAAAATAAAATACTATCGCCTACCTGTTTCTTTGTATAACTCTGTTCCATTCTGTGTGTTATTTTTAATGAGTAATCTACCATAGACAGTGAGATAGGATCACCCTCAATATAGAATTCGCCTGAGTCTGAACAAATCAGTTTTATTTTATTCAACAAGGCATTATTGTGAGTATATTTTCATGCTTTTATTTAACTTTAAATAGTTAATTGTCAACTTTGTGTCCTTCTATTGATTTATGGAAAAATAAACTGGTGTAAGTCTCGAAAATGTATTAAAATCTACCAAATCACGTCCTTGCTTCATACAATTCCATACAGTTATGTTTCAATAAGCACTCAATCATCACAGGCCAGGGGCAAAGTTAGCGAAAATTTCACAGCGGAATTTCTCGCGTAAAATCTACACTATATCTACACATCGCTAAAATATAAACTTTATAATATGTCCGAGTAACATAATGTAACTACAATCACATGAGCATTTGTTTAAAGGAAAAATATGACAAAAATGTAAGCGAAAAATTTGTCAAAGTATATATATTTCACAGGTAGCCTGTGAAATATATTATGGTATTCATAGGTAGCAACTGCTACCGAAATAGATAGGAACTATTCAAAATCATTGCAATTAAATCGCAAAGCATTCGATACTGTTTTAGTTTTCATGATAAATCATCGACCCGTGACTTCACAGGATTTAATGTTATAGTGAAAATTCACTGTGAAAAATCACAGGTTAAATAACAGCGACAGATCAAATAATTTCGCGTAATGAAAATGAATCGACAGTAGCAATAATTTTCATGCCTAGTGTATATGGTGCGAGAAATTCCTTTCGCGAAGTTTTCGCTACTGTTGCCCCTAACTCACAGGCGGTATCTGTAAGCGAAAGCGTTGTTCCCCATCCATCACACGTCACAATATGTCACTACAGCCCGTCACCACAACCGTACATTGAACACTTGCGCTCTGACGTACCTCCGAAACTGGACGATACCGTAATGATGCGATGATAATATTTATATGGAAAAAAAATAAAATAGTACTCTTTTAATACCCACATATCTTTTTTTGTTATATATACTAGGTGAAACAAAAAGTAAAATACTATTTTGTTTGCAACTTTACTTTGTAAATCTAAAACTATCGGCTTTGTGGGACAGTTGAAGTACTAAAGGTTTTGTAGACTTGTGAAATCTGTCAACAGCTGTATTCCTATAACACCTTTTGTTTTTCGAGTTTCATTCAAAGCTGATAGTATTAGAATTACAAAGTTAGGGTTTGTAAAAAATAAGTATACCCTTTCTGTTTCAACCTGTATAAAAAGATTACAACCAATGTGAGTTTATCACATTACCAGTATTCCCGTTAGGAGTTAGCTTGTGTTAGGAGTGGGCCCACGTCAATAGTTTAATGGCCAGGATGGGGATCGAACCCGGAACCTCCCAGCTACGAGGAAGGCCCCTAAACCCACTAGACTATCAACGCTTTCCATATCTGTTGTACTCCTTGTTCAGATTCCTTGAATTTACACAATTATTTCAATATTAAATGATGGCCAGAACAGTCAATGCGTTCCGTTGACCCTTTTTATCCAAACAGAGATCCCAACTCGAACTAAGAACTGAAGCAAGTAAATATAACCCTTATTGACATTACTTATTTGCGGTATCTTTTTTCCTGATATCATCTTATTTGAATATACTTTATCTTACACAAACTATGGATACCATAGAAAAAGCACTAAAATGAAAAAAACCTAGAATAAAATATTTATAATGGTAAATGACCATTGACCTGCCAAAGTCAATGTGGATGACCCATTAAGCAAGACGACACACCCATGGATGTCGGCGAACCCCTCTTAACGTACAATATGAACCTTGACTAAACTCATTGCTATCCTCTTCTACATCACAGTAAATGAGCAAGACAGCAATATTCTTCGATGTAATTTGTTTAGTGTAATATCGCCAGACTAACACACCAACTGTATGGTCACAAACTAAGCAACGCTTGTACTATGGGTAACACACAATGGTTTGGAGGCGATCCCAGTGACACCCAGACCAGGGCAAATTACGAAACGGCCATTTCCGCAATTTGCTCTGTAGGGAATCAAACCCAACCACCCGGTGTAGTGAACCGAGCAGTCTACCCTCGAACCACTACGCCATACTCTCGTTAACAGTTATATTTCCTACATCACACTTGATTATAATAACTAACGTTTCGCCCACAGACTAATAAGATAAGGCGTCACGTCCACAAATATTTAAGAATGCAATCGTGAAAATTTATTGCTGGGGAACACGGCTAGTATTGATTAGTCCGTTCAAGACTTGATCTCGAATAGACGGACCTAAACGTCAGATGCGGCCACTCATATGCAATGTTGATGCATATGGTGGGCGAGTGTTGGTGCCTGGCTATGCGGCGTCTATCACTAATTGGTTTGTGGTATCGACACGCAAAGGACAGAACAAAGGTATTGATGAAGACTCACCACGCTCTGATCTTCTGGTAGATGAATATGCAGGTCATGGGGACCGGCGTCATGATGGCCACCGACACTGGGATCACTGGGGATTGAAATAACATATAGTCAATTAAAATTCGATTTCATTCGAGGTCGCGTTCCGATCCGGTTGTAGATATAAGGAAAAAAAATGTCAATTTGTAAGTGCCCTCGTAGGTCTAAACAAAATAAACGATTTGAATTTGTTATTGTTCTTTGTTACTTGACACTGGCGAGATACCTATTAGCTTGGGTGAGTCATATTATTAAAGGCAGAAGAACAGCGAGTTGTGTAGCTCCGTAAGGCCGCCCATTTTCCACTTCTGTGTAAATTATTTAATAATTTGTAAAAAAAAATTGTCTTCTAATGGTGGACTAATAAAGAGTTATCTATCTATCTATCTCCGTAGTGACTAGTGACGTACCGGTGGTGAGGTCTGCCTCGGGCTGGCCCAGCGCGTACCGCAGCAGGAAGATGGCGATGCCGGTGTTCTGGATGCCGGTCTCGATGGAGATGGCGAGCGCGTCCGCGTGCGGCTGCTTCAGCGCGCGCGCGATCACGTACCCGAACGTGTAGCCGAGCCACGGCAGGCCCATGCCCGCTACATAGATCTGTAACACACAATATAGTATTATTTTTATGGTAGCTGTTGCCCGAAGTTCCGCCCGCGCACGGTCTGTGGCGGATTTACAAATTCCCAAGGTGTAGGCTGTAAAGTTTTTGCCGCCCTTGCCTCTACAATTGTCGTGTCATTTTTTTGAAGAGTTCTATCTGTAAAACATCAGAAAACCGTCATGCAGAAATCTTTTTGATTTCTACTAGGGAGCGAAAAAAAAAATTGGTCCCTAATATACTGCTCCAAAAATCTGCCGCCCTAGGCTCCAGTTTACTCAGCCTGCCGGTAAATCCGGCACTGCGCACGATACTTCAATACAATAAAAGTCGTCTATGACTCGTATTAATAAATCAATCTCAAGACTGAGAGCAATCTTGGTAATGTTATTCCAGTACAAAATTACACGTCAAGAGCTTATTCAAGACCAAGGCCTAAGAGACTCCTTGTAACAGCAGCTAACTGCCAGTGGAAGTACCGTCAAAATCGGGTACATCGGAAAAGTATTACTTCCAATCCGCTCCTCAGGCAACTTTAGACCTACTTTCAGAGTATGAGTAATAAAAAATAAATGAATCAATTATGATGAAACTTATTACACTTGCTGTTATACTCGTGTAATGGCTAGTAGGATAAAAAAAGTATTTATTTTTGTACATCGTTGTTTAGCCCACAAACTTTACACTTGTGAACTTTTTATCCCGTCTCTACATATTTTTACTCTACATTTTTTTTAACTGACTTATAAGAATAAGAACTGTACCGAACCCCCATATCAGAGTTGTTCGCGGGCCGGGCCCAATAGCGGCCGGAATAAACAAAGTAAACAATAATAAATATTAAAAAATGAAGGTGTCTGACCTCCCAAGTGAACAGCTGGAAGATGTACAGGTTGGTGGCGATCGCGAACACGATGATGAAGAGCAGCAGCGTGGTGGAGAAGCCCTTGAGGATGCGCACCATGAAGGCGGCGAGCCGCGGCGTCCAGCGCTGCATGGCCAGCCCCACGCCCAGCGGCAGCACCAGCCCCGCCACGAACGTGCCGATGCGCTGGTACGGCACCACGATGTTCGCGTTGCGGAACACCACCTGCCCCAGCGAGAACAGCCACGCCGGCATGAACGCTGGAACACAATCGTATAGGTACATATAATAATAATAATAATAAAATAATTTAGCCCTTTTGACGTCCCACTCCTGGGCACGGGCCTCCCCTCACTACGAGGGGGATTCAGGCCGTAATCCACCACGCAGGCCATTTACGGATTGGTGGATTTCACATGTCTTTCGAAAATTGGGTCATTTTCTAAGACATGCAGGTGATAATGATATAGAAATTATGATTCGCACATAGATTTCCAAAAACCCAGAGGTGCGAGCCAGGGTTTGAACCCAAGACCTGGTGCCCGCAAGACGCGTGCTTAACCACTCGGCTATCACTGCTATACATAGGTATTAGATTTTTATTTATTTATCGACCATAATTCAAATGACGGCATATAGCATCAGTCACATTGGTTTTGCTCATATTTAAAGCCTATGTCATCCGGACCACAATAACGAATCGATTGACACCTAATTCATCAAAATCGGTTGGTTAGTTTAGGTGCTACGATGGAACATAAAAATGATACATACATACAAAGGCTGCTAAAACCATAAGCCTTCCTTTTGGCTATGCCGTAGTTGGGTCAAATAGAACTCACCGAAGGAGGCGAGGGTGGAGATGGTGGTCATGGCGAGCGAGAGGTTCAAGTTCCCGCCGAGGATGAAGGTCCACACGTTGGACGCGCCGCCGCCGGGCGCCACGCCCGTGAAGAACATGCCCAGCCGCATCGCAGGGAAGTTCGGGAAGATCAGGAAGCCCAGCCCGAATGACATCTAGGAGAGGGGGGTGGGGCATTAGTTACATGAATACAGCTAGATAATCATGGCAACTAAATTGCCCAATAGTATTCTCAGAAACATGGCTGAAATAAGTAGGTACACGACTGTCAGTACCATTAATAAATTTATTGCTACTTCCTACTAATATTATAAATGCGAAAGTTTGTGAGTGTGGATGTATGTTTGTTACTCTTTCACGCAAAAACTGCTGAACGGATTTGCATGAAATTTGGAACACAGATAGCTTATCTATGTGTATTCCACTCTATGTGTTAATCCAGTTTATTAACACATAGAATACTTTACTTAAGTCCACACGGACGAAGTCGCGGGCAGCAACTAGTGTAACATATACAGACAACAGTTACATTCGCATGTAGAAATTTGCTTGTATATCTGTCTATCCCTCTTTTTACGAAGATGGTGACTTACCAATGGCATAAACACGAACTGGCCCAGCATGCCGATGGCGGGCCCCACCGGCCGCCGTATCACCCCCATCACGGTGGGCAAGTCCATCGCGCACCCGAAGTTTATGAAGATCAGCGATATCTGGGAAGGGATTATTATGCCAATCACTACATACTATAAAACAAAGCCGCTTCCAATAATAAATAGATGTTTAAAACTACGCAACGGATTTTGATGCGGTTTTTTAATAGATAGAGTGATTCAAAAGGAACGTTTATACTAGGTGAAACATAAAGGGTATACTATTTTTTTTTCTACTTAACTTTGTAAATCTAAAACTATCGGCTTTGTGGGAGAGTTGAAGTACTAAAGGTTTTGTAGACTTGTGAAATCTGTCAACAGCTGTATCCCTGTAAAACCTTCTGTATTTCATGTTTCCTCCAAAGCTGATAGTTTTACGAGGGATGCCTTTTAAGTTTTGTCGTTTGAAGAAAAAAACACAACTAGAACCTTATAGTACTTTTTATTGTTTTTCAAAGTATTCACCACGTAGCTTAATACACTTTTCCATTCGCTCAAACCAGTTATTATAACATTTATTCCACTCTAAAGTGGGGGTGTTCAAAATGGCTGACTTGAAAGCGTCGACTGCTTCTTCACTGGACTGGAACCTTTGACCACGAAGACTTTTCTTAATTTTAGGAAATGTAAAAAAATCGTTAGGGCTTAGGTCAGGACTGTATGGAGGATGGTCAAGAATTTCTACTTTTTCCTGCTTCAAATACTCAATCGTTTGACGAGCGCTGTGTGAACTTGCATTGTCGTGGTGCAGGATGATGCGTCGCTTTGAGTTAGATTTTCGAAGTTCGGCGATGACTTGTGGTAAACAAACTGTGGTATACCACTCTGCGTTAACCGTTCTACGATCATCAAGTGCAATAGTCGCAACATGGCCGGTTTTTCTAACGAACGTGGCCACCATCTTCTTTGAAGTGCTTCGAGAACGAACAACTTTAGTCGGCTTTGGCTCGTCTTGAAAGACCCAGATTGTAGATTGTTGTTTGGAATCAGGATCGTAGGCATAGATCCAAGATTCGTCACCACTGATGATGTCGTAGACGTGATTTGACTCTCCTCGGTTGAACCTTTGCAGAGTTTTCTTACACCATCTGACGCGGGCCGCCTTGTGATCGTCGGAAAGCAGATGCGGTATCCAACGGCAAACTAGCTTTCTTACACCAAGCGCTTCATGCAAGATCTTCTGAATGGTTGTCCCTGAGATGCCTAATAGAGCCTCTATCTCTCGATACGTCACATGACGATCTTCGAGAATTAGTTGTCTCACTCCAATGATGTTATCTTCAGTGAATGCAGATTTTGGGCGACCTTCGCGAGATTTGTCACTAACACTAGTATGTCCACGCTGGAATTCTAAATACCAGCGTTCGACAGTCCGCAGACATGGGGCTTCATCCCTGAACACAGATATTAGCTCTTCAAAACACTGAAGCCGTGTCAGGCCTCTTCTAAAGTTGTAGAAAATTATTGCACGAACATTTTCCTTAGAAAGATTCATTTTCGTACGTAACCTGACAGATTCTAATCGACGCTGTGACTAAACAATAACATTAATCCTAATACATTCAACTGTTTTGAGATTCGAAATTTAAACACATTCGAATATAGAACAGTTCCAAATTCAAAATTGCCGGGAATTATGGAAACGACAGAACTTAAAAGGCATGCCTCGTAGATTTACAAGGTTAAGTACAAAAAAAAATTAGTATACCCTTTATGTTTCACCTTGTATGTATAAATAATACATGCATAATATATTAGAGAAACAATGATAAAAAATATCCGTGCGAAGCCGGGGCGGGTCGCTAGTCTGCAATCATGTCATTTTGCAGTAGGCAACCCTACATTCGTTAGGTTAATTCAATATTCACGTGCTTCCTATCAGCAGTAAGTACCTGCATTATGGTATTACCAGATAATATACAGATTAGTGGAATTTATCAATACAAATTGTACACGTACAAGTGATTAATAATTATTAATTGATAAAATTTCAGCTTACATTATTGGAATGGAAATCTTGTCAACATCATCAACGTGATCATTTGTATGACAACTATACAGGGTGTAAGGAACATAGCAACAAAAACTGATACCATTTAACTCATGATTGTAGAATCCCCATCCAAAACCTCCCTACTACTAACACAAGGTTGGTTTTGGTCTATAGTAGTGCATGTGGGTTGATTCCATTTTGCATAAGTAGGTCCAATTGATGTACTTACAAAGAGGGCGACACTTGTCACGAAGACTGTGTCTATAGGCCGCTGTGGCCTCAACACGATGACCGGCAGGAACCCATCCACCGCCTGGGACTGTGAGCCGCGGCCCACCTCCATTGTCAAGTTCGAATGACCTGACAAATAATGGTATGTAATGAAAATTTTGAAAACCTTATACCTAGAAGACTTTTAAACTACAAAAGAGCTGATATTTTTTGCCGAACCGATTTTCATGAAACAGCTAAGAACACTCTTAAAAAAAAAAATTGAAATCGGTTCATCCGCTTGGGCGCTACGCTGCCACAGACAGACACACAGATACACAATTACATGTTTAACTTATAACACCCCTCTTTTTTTGTCGAGGGATAAAAAATAACTCTATAACCGAGTCAGTAAAGCACACTGTCTTGCACTGAGCAAACAAAAATAGATCTTAAGGTGATACATTTTCTTACTACAAGACTGTACAATAGATAAATCATGAAACCAATCTCCGAGACTAAAGCTCGTAATCATAAATCAATCTCAAGTCTGAGAGCGATCTTAAGCACGCTTTTGACATGCCTTGTACTGGTATGACATAAGAATTACATTTACAAAATCTGTTTCAGGCTTGAGATCGATTAATGAATATGGGACTTAGTAACTTGCACTTTGAACCGGCAGTACCTTTAGGCCTCAGAATGCTAAGAACAAAGGTTTTGGTTCTAAATTATTTTTGATCTGTGCACGCGCAGTCACGGGTAGTAACTAGCTCTAGCATAATTTCAGGGGAAAAATATGTATTTCCGTGTAACAAAATTAAACTCGTGTTTTGAACACGTGAAAAGGAATATCGCTCACATCTGTACAAATATTAAATGTAAAATATATTAATTAAATACACTACTTATTGTCTTATTTTAAATTTAAATATCCATTGGATTCATGAGTTCATTATTGACTTAATTGTTTCTGTAAGATAGGTGTTTACTTAATTTTTCATCATATCGTTTACACACATTTTATTAACATATTAATTGCCGGTATTTTAACAGAAATTATTCCAAATTAATTTCAAGGACTCCTACATCTATAAACAAGTTATTAGTTGTTCTTGAGTAATTTCTTTAATTTTTTTAAAACAGTTTAGAATTCTTAATTAAATGAAATAAATTTAGAGTAGGTACTCTATAGACCAGTAAAGCAACTGTCCAAATGAGAATAAAAAGTGCTGCTTAAGTAACGGCAATGACAAGTATTCCTCGGCTGGGAATTCTTACTTTCTGAATTATAGAGTAACTAGCTGTGCCCGCGACTTCGCCCGCGTGTAATTTAACTTAACAAAAATTTCGGGATTATTCATCCCCTATTTTATCTCCTTGGGGGTAGAATTAATCAAAATCCATCTGCATGCCAAATTTCAGCCCGATCCGTCCAGTGGTTTGGGCTGTGCGTTGATAGTCAGTCACCTTTGAGTTACATATATTTAGATAACTCTTACTTAAGATCAAGTAACAACTCATCTATAGATACAGGGGTAACTCTATATAACTATTAACTTTTCTACTAAGTAAGTGTTACTTACCAAGGAATATCCCTGTGACTCGCATGATTCCTTTAAATGTGTTATTATTGTTTATATGCTCTTCGGTCAACGTATAAGTTGAATTCCATTCGGCTCTGACCAGGAGTGGATGATCTGATAACAGTTTCAACTGGTCCCCAACTTGCATGCCGTCACCTGGGCAAAATAACAGTGTCGCTGTAGTTCATACACGGACTGGCTCGACGAGGTTAACACTACTCTCACACAGAAGATTAGCATTTACTAACATTACATTTACATATCGTCGAAATTGTTAACTAGACGTAACACAAGCTTTTGGGTTACAATTATGTATAAGTTCTAGAATTGTAAACATTTACATTTTACGACCACATTTGACGACCGCTTGGCGCAGTGGTTTGAGCGTAGGCCGCTCGGCTCACTGCACATGGTGGCTGCGGGTTCGCTTCCCGCCGGGGCAAAATTCGGAAATGGCCTTTTCTTAATTTGCCCAGGTATGGGTGTCACTGGGATCGCCCCCAGTCCATTGTGCGGTACCCATTGTGCAAGCATTGCTTAGTTTGGGACCGTACAGTTGGTGTGTCTGTATGGCAATTTTTTTTTATTTTATTTGCTTCATGTTAACACTATTGTAACCTGTTTTGTGTTCAATAAATAAATAAATTTGCGGAAAGTAGCGATTATAGTTACGTTTCATGCGATGAGCGAGAGAGCCGGAAGCTCCTTCTCTCTCCCTTCCCCTTCCTCTGTCCTACCATTCTTAAGGTGGACAACGTGCGAGCCATGCATTTGGTACTGCACCGTTTCAAAAAGTGACTTTTCACCAAGCACATGGCTTGGCTTGCACGCAGTATAGTTTAGACCGCTTGAAAGCGACCATGTTATATCGGCCTTAAGAGGACAGGAAGAGCGAAGAAATGAACGGATTGTGTAACATGTAACTAATTGGTTACCCCGATTCCAGTTGGCAAGTTGACAATTAGCGAACCAACCAAAGATCCAACTTATCTGACAACGTTTAAGCAGATAAACACATAAAAACCGTTAAATACAAACGTTATAGACTGCTAGTTGCTGCGATAGTCCGTTTTCAAATTGATTTCAAGTTGATTCACTAGTTGTCAACTAAAGCGCTGGGTAGCGATGGAGAAGAAATACATACTTAATGCGCCATCCTGTAAGTAGAACAAGGATAGGTAGATGGAACAACTTACCCGACACATTCACGTCGATGTATAGTTCTTCATCCATGTTCACCGAGGTGGAATTCGGCTCGAAGACCGCCGTCAAGCTCGGCATAGCCTGGCACACCACCCATAGCGGACACAACGCCAGTACGTACAGAATGATTAGATGGAGCGGCCAGATTGGACACATCTTGGCCTTTTTGGTGTCCTAGTAGATACTGGAACAAGGTGAGATTTCAGCATTCATACTTGTAGTTAGTTGATTTTTGCAGGGTTCGGTTTGATAGTATCAATTTTAGCGCCTAATATCAGAACGCTACATAAATTTGAGCTTCATACAAAAGGGAACATTATTAATTATTAATTAACGTTGTATAGCGGGTGAATAGTTACACACCGGATTATCTCGGTCTGATATCATCAATTTGACATTCGAAAGAAGAATACAGAGCATGGTTTAACTACACAACGGCTACACCACGCTTATTAATAAGGGAGCACAAGACGTATTACACGTCCCTTAGTTGTACCTTAATATTTCAGTAGCGTTTTACTGTTCGGCCATTCGAAATTGAGTGTGCTCTTAGGATACGAGGGATGCCTTTTAAGTTTTGTCGTTTGAAGAAAAAAACACAACTAGAACCTTATAGTACTTTTTATTGTTTTTCAAAGTATTCACCACGTAGCTTAATACACTTTTCCATTCGCTCAAACCAGTTATTATAACATTTATTCCACTCTAAAGTGGGGGTGTTCAAAATGGCTGACTTGAAAGCGTCGACTGCTTCTTCACTGGACTGGAACCTTTGACCACGAAGACTTTTCTTAATTTTAGGAAATGTAAAAAAATCGTTAGGGCTTAGGTCAGGACTGTATGGAGGATGGTCAAGAATTTCTACTTTTTCCTGCTTCAAATACTCAATCGTTTGACGAGCGCTGTGTGAACTTGCATTGTCGTGGTGCAGGATGATGCGTCGCTTTGAGTTAGATTTTCGAAGTTCGGCGATGACTTGTGGTAAACAAACTGTGGTATACCACTCTGCGTTAACCGTTCTACGATCATCAAGTGCAATAGTCGCAACATGGCCGGTTTTTCTAACGAACGTGGCCACCATCTTCTTTGAAGTGCTTCGAGAACGAACAACTTTAGTCGGCTTTGGCTCGTCTTGAAAGACCCAGATTGTAGATTGTTGTTTGGAATCAGGATCGTAGGCATAGATCCAAGATTCGTCACCACTGATGATGTCGTAGACGTGATTTGACTCTCCTCGGTTGAACCTTTGCAGAGTTTTCTTACACCATCTGACGCGGGCCGCCTTGTGATCGTCGGAAAGCAGATGCGGTATCCAACGGCAAACTAGCTTTCTTACACCAAGCGCTTCATGCAAGATCTTCTGAATGGTTGTCCCTGAGATGCCTAATAGAGCCTCTATCTCTCGATACGTCACATGACGATCTTCGAGAATTAGTTGTCTCACTCCAATGATGTTATCTTCAGTGAATGCAGATTTTGGGCGACCTTCGCGAGATTTGTCACTAACACTAGTATGTCCACGCTGGAATTCTAAATACCAGCGTTCGACAGTCCGCAGACATGGGGCTTCATCCCTGAACACAGATATTAGCTCTTCAAAACACTGAAGCCGTGTCAGGCCTCTTCTAAAGTTGTAGAAAATTATTGCACGAACATTTTCCTTAGAAAGATTCATTTTCGTACGTAACCTGACAGATTCTAATCGACGCTGTGACTAAACAATAACATTAATCCTAATACATTCAACTGTTTTGAGATTCGAAATTTAAACACATTCGAATATAGAACAGTTCCAAATTCAAAATTGCCGGGAATTATGGAAACGACAGAACTTAAAAGGCATGCCTCGTATAAATAAAATAAAAATCGTTTATTATCAGGCGTCGACGGCCCATAGCGTGTTAGTTTTACGGAAACTTAAATACTATGTTAGTAGAACACTAGGCACACATGAGTACAACATATAGAATTAAGCTTATGAGAAGAGCTTTCTATATAGTCGAGATTTAGAACTAGTCTCCGTTCATCAAAATTAGGCAAAGAAACAAAAATATCGACTCTTCAAAATCTAACTCTAATGATATGAAAATATAGGTCAAGTTTGTTTGCGAAGTCAATCCATTAATTTGAAAAGCTTTAGTAGTACCTAAATACAGCTTGTATTTTTATGCATAAAGGCTAGACTTAGCTCACTCGTCATGGTAGCTAAAGAAACAAACCCTACGAAATTGAAGGCAGGAAAGCAGTACATTTCCTTTGGCTTCTAGGACCTCACTAAAAATGATTATCAAAATTCATAGAACATTATTATATGTATTATATTCAAATATGTTGTATGTATGTAATACGTTCTGTATTTCAACAAAGCTATAATGGGGCACACAAATAAGTTTCAACATAAAAAACCACTTCCTAGGTAAGCAGAGATAGCGCACATCCTTACAATGTATGTGAGCATACAATATTAATCTCAAAAACGTGACCGGCTAGGTACTTAGTCCAAAGTTAATTAGTTTCGGTAATCAGGGTTATCACGACGCCGCTGGCAGAATTAAATAGGCAGGTATACAATATCGATTTTGGAACACATTTAATAATAATTCTCATATCAAGTTACTATGCAAACATTTTACAAACTTTATCTTGAACTAGCTGTGCCCGCGACTTGGTCCGCGTGTAATTTAACTTAACAAACATTTCGGGATTATTCATCCCCTATTTTATCCCTTTGGGGGTAGGATTAATCAAAATCCTTTCTTAGCGGATGCCTACGTCATAACATCTACCTGCTTGCCAAATTTCAGCCCGATCTGTCCAGTGGTTTGGGCTGTGCGTTGATATATCAATATGTCAGTCAGTCAGTCAGTCACCTTTGAGTTATATATATTTAGATGTTGGTGGTTGCTACTCGTTAATACAGTTTAGATAGTAATCTAGGCCAACAGATGTGTTATAAGGTCGCAATACGAAAGTTGAGACATATATTCAAAGACCGTAAATCAGAAAATATGTTAGTTGTGTGCAGCCTTTCTTAACCAGGCATATTAATATCAGCTACCGTAGGTACATAAGCTATGTTGCACTTTTGAAATACCCTGTAGAAGGGGTATTACTAAGTAATACGATGTGAACGGATTACACCAGGGAAAAATGCTTAATTACATATGGCTTATACCATCAAAGAATCAATAATTTATATAAGACTAGTTTATGCCCGCAACTTCGTTCGCGTAGTATTTAACTTAACAAACAATTCAGGATTATCGGAAATAAAAAGTATCCTATGTGTTAATCCCGGTTATAAACTATCTGTGTTCCAAATTTCATCCAAATCCGTTCGGTAGTTTATGCCTGAAAGAGTAACAAACATCCACACTCACAAACTTTCGCATTTATAATATTAGTAGGATTAGGGCAAAGTTTTACTTCCAGTAGCTCGATTGGCAGTCCTCGTAAATACTGTGTTACCATATAACGATACATACGCGCATACGATTTGGTGACGTAGCTGCGCACGAGTTCACCAACGAGCGGAAACGTTTACCGACTTTTTATCTGTCGAGATGAGAACATGGGATGAGAAGATGAGGACTTACTTATAAACTCACATACAGTAGGGGGGAATAAAGACACCGGTGCATATACACTTTTGGGGTGCCCGTCCACTTAAGCCGTGCCGGGCTGCCTGGACTAACTAGTCTGCTCGCTGCGACCAATTGCATTACTTCATATTACTCCGTTCATTAAAATTAAGCTGTCTTATTGGCGGGCTGACTAGCCCGCTCGGCAAAAACGGACTGGAGATCTTCGAATGGCAAAATTTCGGTATGGCATTGCCTCTGCCTTGTACCTATACCATTCAAGTCCTACTAGTGTTACCACTACATTCGATCGACCGTCGACCGACCCATCGATCGATGGTAGAACGAGATGAGTCGACGATCGGCAGTTTCTACATAGAGCAAAGTTCGATCGATGATCGATGAACGGAGGATCGAATGGTGGTTACACCAATGTGGGTAGGAGTAAAGTCCCATTCTGAACATACAATAACATATGATACTATGGACCCGGCATAATATTCATATCTTGAATTATGCACTTATCAGTTATCATAAGCATCATCTTATCTGTGGTTGAACACGAGGAAACTTCAACCTTTGCCGTTGCACCTGTGTAGTACTAGAAATATTGTAAACCATTCACTAACGGCTGTTCCCAAGGAAAACCCGTATACAGTATCCCCGAGAAGTACTAGGATAATATAACACAACAGGTGATATTATGTAAACGTACTCCACAACGGGCGCAAAACTATTTATCAAAAGGTCATACATAATACATCGTAATCATTAAATAATTCACTATAATTATTTTCCTACATCTAAAAATATCACCGTTTACAAATATTTTTGTCGATCGAACTTGAGAAGTAAAAGCTCAATTTTATTTCTCAATCATGAACACTCACACTCACCAAGCAAGGTCGACACTGCAATGGTAAACAAGACCACTATCAATTAATTACACATTTTGTAGACGTCCGCACTCCTCCACGGCTCGGGTGCAAGTGATTCGAAAGTACACGACGATGCGACATTTGCGTAAAGCGTAAGAAAATTGTATTGATAACCAATAAATTCATATCACTATGTGTTAAGGTTGATAATTGAATAACTTTGCATATTAGATAATATTAAAATTCAATGGACGAGATTGTCGTTTCGTCTCGTGGGTTCAGTCACGTATAGATAACGAGTGATAAAATCTTAATTAATTGCTATCCGTTATATTGAAAGCTTGTTTAGATAAGATAAACCTAATCTTTTGGCGAATATGTAAATCAGGTTACCAAGTATTAGTTAGTTAGTACGTCCCATCATGACAGCTATTAAGAACACATTAACAATTGTTTTGCTAAACTGTATTCGATACAAATTTACATAACTATTTACTTACATAAATATTTGAAATTTCTTCGACTTATCTGCTGATACATTTAGTTATATTTGCTAAAAAAATGCATCAAGGGGAGAACGAACGAATCAGTGAGCGCAATTAGTGAATAAAGTTACTAAATTGATTCTAAATTTGATCTGTCAAGGCCATGACCTGCACCTCCTCAAGAAAAAAATTGAAGCTACGTCTTTAATTCATAATTATTATTCTGCTCCCGATCCGAACTAAAAGGTTCACTCACGCACGCCAAGTTGAAATTGTCCTTGGTCAGCTACGTGGGGTCTATTATCGACAGAGTTATTGTATCAGACGCTCTATGGTACCTAGAGTGAATTACAATACCATAGACAACATATTAATCACGAAATCTTTAATCACAAGATTTAATTTGACAGTCAGCAAAATGATGAAAACAAAACTAAATATACCATCGGACTTGGTTCAAGGAAGTAGGTAATCTGGTAAAAATAATATAGTTACTCCGACAATATTGAAAGCTTAAACCTACTCTTCATACACAAGCAAAGTTTCCTAATGTTTAATATAAATCTAAACTATCACGACTCAAATCGGTTACCTAATAAATACGTAGATTATATTATAGCTACGTAAATTTTGTAAATGAACGTAGTCAACACTTACTGTAACATACCTACTTGATTCGTTACGCAACACTGCTTCAGTAAAGAACGTCTGACCAGACAATCATTTTTTATAAGCGATAAAAAATAAGCTAGGAAGTATTTTATTTTGTCAACAAAGCTGATAAAATTACTTTAAACCAAAACAATGGAAACGAATTTTGGAGAAGAATTTTGCAAGAAAACTTTCAAAGTGGGTATCCAATCACATGGCGGCCCTGTGTGGCCGTTAACATCAAAAAGTTAGTAATATTACTTAATGATAGTTGTAAAGGTAGAATTGAGTCTTCGAATTAGTCTGCTACAATAACGTGCCCGCAATCTCCTTCAAAATGGAAGGTTATTGACCTTGAAACTGGTCTACAATCAGATCACAACAAACAAGTACTTTGGTAACAAAATATACGTGGCACTAACACCTTGACATTATTTTTAATGTCATGGATTAAACAATTAAGAATTTGCCTTTGAAGACTGCAATTGGCAGCAGTAGAATTATTTTGCGTGACAAAAGAAGACTACAAATACTCCTGATAGCTAGGTTCTACAACTAATCTCTGCACCTGAAACACTCATCTCAAGCCTTCAAGTACCAGATAGAACTTTCAACAAAACGATCCAAAATAAGAGTACAAAGTTTTCACAGAGAATTCGCGCGGGATAATAAATTCAAAGCCATTACCTTACATATTAATGCACAAGCACGCACGTGATATGACCTGTATGACACCAGTATTATTGTGTAATATCTAACTCAAAGCTATTCATAGCCGAATTGGCCAAGGTCAACGCAACGCGAGTAGACGCAACGGCTACTGCTATTTTCTTGGACTCTTATCAGTATTTGTATTATGTATAGAACAACAAACTATACATCCTATTTGTATAAGACCGAAATATGTGTTTAATATAGTCAGGTGATTCTAAGACTGTGGATCCAGGAAGCATAGATACTGATAAATGTTTTATAGAAGAACAAAAAGAGGTCTCGATTCCTAATGTATCCATTCAAATCAGAAATTGCTTCAGTATCTAATTAAATTAATCTCTACGTAATTGGCCAATGCATTCAACGTTCTAGGCAAACCTTAATATGAGACAAATATATCTAAACATGGGAGGTAAAGGAATGAAGGATTTTCCTTTATAAAATCCACATCCGGGAATTGGATATCGTTTTGCAAAATGGAATCAACCCACTTCCACTTTTATAGACCAAAACCAACCTTGTTTTAGTGGTTCTAGGTTTGTTTCAATTTGTAGAAGTGTGTGTGAATTGATTCCATTTTGCAAAACTACGTCCAATTAATAATCAGGATCTTATAAAAACCTCTGAATCATTCTAATGATTGACCATCATTGTCAAACCATTAGTCTCAAACATACCTAATTCTAACATTATTCACTTGTTGTGCTGGCATATTAAAATATACCTTTATTTGTTCGGGCTTTTACGTCCTTATCCATCCTTTCTACCTATAATGGTGTGTAAAAAATATACGTGTTCACTATAGGTCATTTTTTAAATATTTTCGAACCAATCGTAGATGCAAAGGTAATCACGCGGTAATCGCTACAATTCCGAAGGCTGAATCAACTATGAAATATAATTACTGTTGGTTTTCGTGAGGGAGCAGCTAAAATAAACAATAATAGCATGATATCCATCCTGTGTTTATTTTCCTTTGAAATTAAATTGATCGCGAATAGAGATATCGTTAGGAAATAGCCATCAAGGAATATTACGTTAATTAGTAGTGTTCCATTTTACGTTTTATTAGCATTTGACTGAATCCCTATAAAGGTCCTAGCAATAGTTATGTTGACTTAGTGTGTTTAAGTTAAGTTTGTATTTTATTTTGAACATAGTTTGGCCCTAATTCTGGCTAAACGTAATGTATTGATGTATTTGTGAGCATCGTTAAGTATGAGTAAATCAGAAGAACGCAGCCCGTCAAATGCGAGACAAGGACAGCAATAGTGACATTATCATTTACCATAGACAAATGAAACCAAGTGAGAGGGAAGATAGTTTGGACGAAAATTGGAAGGGCAGTTAATTTTAGTGCTGTCATAAGTTATATAACTTCTAGACATAATAAGTACCTAGGTATTTGGTATAATTGACAGTTTATTTCATTGATAAATTAACTTAATAGTGAGTAATAATACCAGTAACACAACTGCACTTATGTAACAATAGTCAGTTAATCCATTATAAGCCTCCATTGTGTTACCGATGTGTTCAGATTATGAGAACTGCACCAAGCTCTTCTATAACGTTACCTTAACAAAACAAGTGATGCACAAACGGGTTAATACAAATAAAATAAATTAGTTTAATTATACTATTATGCAAATTAAATATGCAAAGACTACTAATACTAAGGCCAATCAGTATTAATAAATTGTCATGCCATGTCATGTTGTACAAAATGAAATGTCAAAAGCGTACTCAAGATCGCTCGGAATTGAGATTGCTTTATTAATATGTGCCTTAGATATAGATAATGTTGAGTCAAACTTTGACACATAGATAATCTTCGGCCAATTATTACGCAGTAAAACATTGACCTCGCAGACCGCTGTGACGTCACACACTTATCCAATAATACGATTACATTTAGGTAATTTGCGACACTGTGTTCACGCCTTTATACTTACGTAACTCGATTGAAAATAATTATAATTAGAAATAAACTAATTAAAATTGATTAAAAATTTAGCAATAATAAAGAAATAACTATAGCAATGACAATTAAGTAGAGATTACCGGTATAATATTGCATTAAACACTGGATTTAATATTACCGAAATTTTTTGTTAAAAACATATAACGGATACCGGTATAACTTTAACACAACAGGCAGGAAAACGGTAATTTCATTGCAAACATACTTATAATAAAACCAGTTGACAAGGAAAAAACCAGAAATACCAAAATATAGCTGACTTGTAGCAGAATTATTTCAACCACTTCGTCACACACGAATAAAATTTAAAATGGAAGCATATCTAATGATTGTGTAATATCATACTACGTTTGCATGGGTGTCTATCGATAAAAATGCAACTTTGTTGACATAATTATTGAATTTGACTATGTAATATGACGTGATAATAACAAGTTTACAAGGTTTTGTAACGATGATATTATTGACAAACATTATATTTTTTTATTTATCCCAATAGCAGTGATAGCCGAGTGGTTAAGCACGCGTCTTGCGGGCACCAGCTCCTGGGTTCAAACCCCAGGTCGCAACTCTGGGGTTTTCGAAATCTATGTGCGAATCATAATTTCTATATGATTATCTATCACTTGCCTACGGTGAAGGAAAACATCGTGAGGAAACCTGCAGAAAATCTAACCAATTTTCGGAAGACACGTGAAATCCGCCAACCCGCCCTGGGCCAGGGTGGTGGATTACGGCCTGAATCCCCCTCGTAATGAGGGGAGGCTCGTGTCCAGGAGTGGGACGTCAAAAGGGCTAAATTATTTATTATATTATTTATCTCAATATGTCGCACACCACAATTGAGGAGCTCCGGAACAAAAACCGATAAATCCACTTTTCGTAATTTTAGGGAAAACACAAAACATTGATTGTAATTGTCGGATTTTGTTCTGGCTGCCCATCTTTAGAGTCTCATTTAGTACGTTTTTAACGGGTTTTTGATGCGTCCGATTAAAGTATGGCATGTAAGAGTACTATGAGAGTCGGAAACAAAAAAAGTGTTTTCATCAAAAGTGGATTTATCGGTTTTTGTTCCGGAGCTCCTCAATTAACATTTGTGCTTCATTCCATTGGTAGCAGTTACTTAGATCAAACAATCGTAGAAAACTGATAATTTCGCTCGCGAATGCAATTATATCTACGACACTCTAGAACTTGTCAACTTTATTGACGCTGCACTGATTAATTGAGCTATGAACCCATACGTAAGATAACCCTGCGTGTTTCTGGTAACTGCCTACATTTCCTATTGTTTAAACTTTTATTTATTTTCGGTTTACACAATATGAGTCACCGCTAAATGATTTATAGTCATCCACAGTGATTGTTCTTTTATAATCATCACTTTCATGAGACTGTCTCACTGGTCCAATCAAACGGAAGAAGTCATTTCCTCCACAGAGCTAGTAAGACTATAGAATAGTCGTACATCTAAATATATATATATAACTCAAAGGTGACTGGCTGACTGACTGACATAGTGATCTATCAACGCACAGCCACTGGACGGATCGGACTGAAATTTGACATGCAGGTAGATGTAGGCGCGTTGGCATCCGCTAAGAAAGGATTTTGATTAATTCTACCCCCAAGAGGATAAAATAGGTGATGAAAGTTTGTTAAGTTAAACTCCACGCGGACATAGTCGCGGGCTCAGCTAGTAACATATAAAAGTTAAACTAATTATATAAGTTATAACAATAGGAATTGCGAAAATATATCGCTTCATAGCAGAAACTAGACCCTTGATAAGATTGCGTTATCAGCACTTGAAGAGATGAAACGAAATTATTATGAAAAGATAAGCTATACTTCAGAATGTCTTCATTTTGTCATACATATCGCATGGGAGAATGGAGGGATTGAGATGAAAAAAACAAAGGAAAACCAGTAGCTAGGTAGCCTCAAGGCTAATTATAATACATCAATCTCTCAATCCAATCAAATATTTATTGGTACAGGTCATTGAAAGTGATAAGACCGACCATTGTGACACTTTTATTGTAAATAATTGAATAATAAAGAAAGTGCTATTTATAGTTGACCTTATGGCACACGACTTCAAACTACACACCTTTGATAAAGGAATAAACTTTATCAAAGTCACTCCCATACAAGGTGGTCATGAGATAGTGTTTCATACTGTATATAAGTACAGCGAAACATTGTTGATGATCGTAGATGTATAGATGTCCATCTATCGATCCATCTTCATTCTTGTTCCGTAACAACAATGAAAAGGAACCAATTGTTTCAATATAACTTACTAGCGGCCCGCCCCAGCTTCGCACGGGTACATTGCGGTTACATTATTCGAGTTTTAGTAAGGATCCCTAATTTTTTTGAAAATATATTATGGCCTATGTCACCCGGGGATAGTGTAGCTTCCCAACAGTGAAAGAATTTATCAAATCGGTTCAGTAGTTTCGGAGCCTATTCATTGCAATCAAACAAACAAAGTTTTCCTCTTTATAATATTAGTATGATTGGATTCTGTCCTGAATCTGATAACTGATACACATAATTGTTTATTAACATCTTCGCTTTGACTCGTCCATTTGCAAATTAATATTCATTTTATAAGGAAAATATAAAGAACTCTATATAGTACTATGTTAGTACGTAAATACTAAAATAATTAAACGTAAAAACCCGCATCCCGGAAAGCATGGCAAAGTTATATAAAAATACCTGTATCAATTAATTGTAGACGCATTTTACGTATTTACATAGCACGGTATGAATAATTTACTTGCATTTAGTAAAATTGTGTAAATTTAAAACAAATACATTAAAAGCTGTGTACATAATTGAATTAATGATCATTCCATTGTTTTAAGTATCTACGTAAAAGTACTGCAGCATTTTTTTTCATTAGCTCATTTGTTTATCTCGGCCATATGGGATTGCAATTACTCCATATTGAGTTTAAAGCGTTATGTTGCACTGTCAGGCGGAATGATACCATATTACATCTAAATATAATATAAATAACTCAAAGGTGACTGACTGACTGACTGACTGACTGACATAGTGATCTATCAACGCACAGCCCAAACCACTGGACGGATCGGGCTGAAATTTGGCATGCAGGTAGATGTTATGACGTAGGCATCCGCTAAGAAAGGATTTTGATTAATTCTACCCCCAAGGGGATAAAATAGGGGATGAATGATCCCGAAATTTTTGTTAAGTTAAATTACACGTGGACGAAGTCGCGGGCACAGCTTGTTATTTATAAATGCTCATATTGCGACACAGCTGATCAACACACAGCTTTGCTCAAGTAACGGTGACTTGTGTTGTGACAAAATGTTAAGCCCTTCACTTGCGTGCAAGTGTGTTGCCTGCATCGACATTCAAACCTATACATATAGCCGCTTTACTATAGGTTTTCTATGGCATACGTGCATTACGTACCTGCCTTAATAGCAATGCTAGGTATGTACCTATATTAATAACTCTAAATTGAAAATTTAAAAACCCCCGATGCGACGACCTTTTCATCAAATGTATACAATAATCAACAGGAAATCTGTGTAAAAGTATGAGACATTATTTTTAACCCCCGACGAAAAACGAGGGGTGTTATAAGTTTAACATGTGTATCTGTGTATCTGTGGATCTGTGTGTCTGTCTGTGGCAACGTAGCGCCCAAGCTGATGAACCGATTTCAATTTTGTTTCTTTTGTTAGATAGGTATTCTGATCGAGAGTGTTCTTAGCTATGTTTCATGAAAATCGGTTCAGCCGTTTGAAGATCATCAGCTCTTTTGTAGGTTAAAAAAGTCACATTCACGGCCAAAACCAATTCCCTCGGCTCGAATCCAGTCGAAATTTGAGATGATTGGATTTAGATTGATTATATTTTTAAATGATCGTAATAGTCTGAACTGGCTTTTTACAATATTATAAATTTGAAAAGTTTCCCTGATTCTGAAAAAAATGAATATTTTATCAATTTTATTGAGATTTGTGTATGAACTAAAGACGTTCCATAAGTCACGTTTCAAATGATGGATACGCGCATGCGTTAAATTTTGTTTGGTTTGTTAATGGTCATGGAATATTACGCTATAATAATTCTAGAGGGCGCTGCTCCGCCATTGAGAAAAAATATAAAAAAACAAATCTTATTTAAAATAATTTTAGCGTTATTGAAAATTCTTCCCCTAGGCTGCTCCCGTCTACCTCAACCAGAGTTATTACATCAAATTGAATCATAATTGATAATATTTTACTAGGAATTAAACCTCCGTGACATCAATATTTAGATGCGTTGTCTATTCTAATGTCAATTATTATAATGTCATAACAAAATAATGTCTCATACTTTTACACAGATTTTCTGTTGATTATTGTACATCTTAGATTATAAATGAGGAA
This sequence comes from Notodonta ziczac, assembly GCA_918843915.1. Lineage (NCBI taxonomy): Eukaryota > Metazoa > Arthropoda > Insecta > Lepidoptera > Notodontidae > Notodonta > Notodonta ziczac. The sequence continues at coordinate 4,345,267 of OU974060.1, read as the reverse complement.
GCCAAAACAAATGATTTAATGGTGCTTTCATAATCTGGCATCGAAACTAGTTGTACCAGATGAATTTGCGAGATTAGCTATGGATACTGAGCTACGGGAGCTACGCAAATCGCGCTAACATCATTATTTGGAAGAACTAGGTAAATTATACATTTGATGAACAGGTAATCGCATCGGGGGTTTTTAAATTTTCAATTTAGAGTTATGTTATGACATTATAATAATTGACATTAGAATAAACAACGAATCTTAATATTGATGCCACGGAGGTTTCATTCCTAGTAAAATATTATCAATTATGATTCAATTTGATGTAATAACTCTGGTTGAGGTGGACGGGAGCAGCCCAACACTAAATTTATTTTAAATTATATTTGTTTTTTTATATTTTTTCGCAATGGCGGAACAGCGCCCTCTAGAATTATTATAGCGTAATATTCCATGACCATTAACAAAATTTAACGCATGCGCGTATCCATCATTTGAAACGTGACTTATGGAACGTCTTTAGTTCATACACAAATCTCATTATAAAAATTGATAAAATATACTTTTTTCCAGAAACAGGGAATCTTTTCAAATTTATAATATTGTAAAAAGCCAGTTCAGACTATTACGATCATTTAAAAATATAATAAATCTAAATCCAATCATCTCAAATTTTGAATGGATTCGAGCCGTGGAAGTTGGTTTTGGCCTAGAATGTGGCTTTTTTACCTACAAAAGAGCTGATGATCTTCAAACAGCTGAACCGATTTTTATGAAACATAGCTAAGAACACTCTCGATCAGAATACCTATCTAACAAATTAAACTAAATTGAAATCGGTTCATCAGCTTGGGCGCTACGTTGCCACAGACAGGCACACAGATACACAGATACACAGATACACAGACACACAGATACACATGTTAAACTTATAACACCCCTCGTTTTTCGTCGGGGGTTAAAAAGCCATGTCCGATGATATTTAGCACCATTCTGCATCATAATTAATCACGTGCAGAATGGTGCTAAATATCATCGGACATGGCTTTTTAATATAGGTACATACCTAGCATTGTCGGCAAAGACGTACGAGCAGTCTGATCCTTTATAAGCCCGCCTGCCTTTAGATGCTTGGACACTAATGGCATTGCTTGTCCGTGCCTAAGGGGAGTGGGATAATGGGAGGGGTGTAGGATAGAGTCGGGGGAAGGGAGGGGGTTGTTCTGCCGGCTCTCTTACTCGTCGCACTTAATGCAGTTATAATCTAGCTACTTTAAGCTGATCCTTTGTGAGAGGGAGGTGAGGGAGGGAGAGAGAGGTGGTGCAACCCCGGAGCCAGCCCGTATATGAATTTGTAAGGAATTGGCTACAGGTTGACTTGTCCACTGCTAAGTTAATGTCTTCTTTACTCTATAGTACAATTAAACCGTGGAAGAGCAAGAGGTCAAGTAACATTTTTATTCATATAGCTTTTGACGGAGCCGTTATCCCTCAATGTTTTAAAAACATTTCATTTATGCTATTATTATAAAGAATTAAGTGCAAACGAAGTAAAAGAGCACAGTCATTGTTTTGATTATGGCAGGCGAACAGATAAACAGATCTCTTAGGGACCTATTGGAAGTATTTTGTAGAGACTTATGTAATGTACATATTTGCATCGAATAAACCAGTCTATAAATGATAAGCGTGTATAAATGATAATAGACAATTAATGGATATGTTTATCAAAATAATGGACGCTTTATGCAGTTAACGATTGGATTATCAGAAATTGGAGACCTACTTCTGATAAAAGATGCAATTATAAGTACTAGCACTTCTAACAACAGAATGGCATCGACAGGAAGTTGGCTAACAAAATACAAGTACAAAATTAGTAATATCACTACATAGTATAAAACAAAGTCGCTTCCCGCTGTCCGTCTGTCCCTATGTATGCTTACATCTTTAAAACTACGCAACGGATTATGATGCGGTTTTTTAATAGATAGAATGATTCGAGAGGAAGGTTTATATGTATAATTAAATTTGTAAATAGTAGAGAAAAGCCGTGCGAAGCCGGGGCGGGTTGCTAGTGCATAATATAGTAGAGAAACACTGATAAAAAATACCCGTGCGAAGCAGGGGCGGGTCGCTAGTGAATTAAAAAAATAACTGGTGTGCGAGTGTTCGTAACTCTTTAGCTCCTAGACGGCTTGACCGAATTTTGTTTTTTTTGTACTCATGAGATTTTACCTGGGTGTTTCTTAGCTATAGTTAGACCCTGTAGGTAGCGCTGCTGATGACATACAGAAAATACGTTAGCGAAGTCGCGTGTAAATGCTAGTGCAGATAGAATTGCACCAATTAAATGTAAAAATGTCGTACATTTGCGTAATACCAGCAGAAATTGAAATTCCGAAACGGATTCGGAAAACCGGTAACATACCTACAAGGCTGGCGATACCACATTTGGGCGACATTACCAATTACCTACTATCACTTTGGTACCATATTGCCTACCACTGGGGCACTCTTGGCCCTTATGTTTCAACTAGCTGAGCCCGCGACTTCGTCCGCGTGGAATTTTGATCCTTTCTTAGGGGATGTCTACGTCATAGTAGCTTTATGCATCCAAAGTCTCAGCCCGATCGGTTTAAAATTGACAAAGATTCATACAAACTTTCATCCCCTATTTTATACCCTTGGGGGTAGAATTAATCAAAATCCTTAGCGGATGCCTACGTCATAACATCTACCTCCATGCCAAATTTCAGCCCGATCCGTCCAGTGGTGGCTGTGCGTTGATAGATCACTATGTCAGTCAGTCAGTCAGTCAGTCAGTCAGTCCTTTGAGTTATATATATATATATATAGATTGGAGTCGGCGCCAAATCAAGTAAGTAAGTAGGGGGTATCACATGAGTATAAAAAACATCCATCAAAATCGGTATATTTAGGAAAAGAAGCATTACGAACACATGCACACCGGACTTCCATACCTATACTTATAAAGATGGATATAAAGGGTCTTGAGGTGATACTTATCAACATGCAATGTAAATGAGGGGACAAGCGCTTCATAAACCAGTCTCATGCATTACGCAAAAGCATTGAACACATTTAAATTGCTAAGTTATGACTTAGATGCATCCACTAACCATGTTGTTCTCTATACTAAGTCGGTATGACGTTATTATTGCTATGATTGACCACTTCTTCGAGGAGATACTATATAGTACGTCATTCCATAGTGAATTTACCTTGTTATATTACGTTTAAGTAGGTTAGTTAGCTTCTGCCAGCGAACTTGTATACCCTATTTCACCCCCTTAGAAGTGGACTGTTTGAAAATCTTTAGTGAATACCTACCTATGGTATAAAAGGTAACTACTGAGAATATTTCACATTTCCAAAAACAGCGTATTGGGTAAAGCCGGATTAATAAAAAGCACAATGCTCTGACTGAATCCAGCATGCGATGGGACAAGGTCTCACAAGGTAACGCAAAGCAGGTCATACTTCTAAACCCTCAGGAATGAGGTGTACAGATTGTAATTTTCCACGCAAACGCGAACATTCGTATCGCGAACCACACATAAATAGTTGAATGTATTAGGTAGGTAGGCACCTATTTTGTAATCTACATCATAGAGGTTCTTATAGATCCGAGACATTTCAACACGCTTCCGAGAACGAGACGGCGGGCGCCGGCGGTACTATGTGAATGTTTGTGTACTCTGTGATGCAACCGCAAAGGTTTGCAGTGAAAGTAAAAATAAAGTACCTTGTTGTTCCTAATTTGAAAATCGGCGCGAAGACGCGACGAGACGCACGCGCGCCTTTACGAGCTGCGCGTAAGCACTGGTTGACGTGACGTTGTGCTCGATGCTACAGATTATACAAATACTGAGATACTCGGTTCGTTGCGAATTCGCACGAGCGACCAGCGAGCCGCCTCGCTTGGCTTGCTACAATCCCCCTCGAGTTCATTCAAGGATAGCCGGTCGCCGACTCTTGTGCGCATTTAAATTCCAATACAACGCATGATCGAGGTGCCCCCTATACACAGCCCTTTTGATACTAGCAGCTCCCTAAAAATTTAATCTTAAAAGGTTTTGATATTGAATCATTAGGCGCTTTTAGTTCTTGGGTAGCTAACAGAAAACGCATTTGATTGACCTTGTCAGCACCCAGTGGGCAAGTTTAATGACCCATGACATTGGAAGTGTATATTGAGCTTGTGTTGAGTTTATAAATCCATAATTTAAAGGAGTAGGTAGGTACCTACTCCTTTAAGCCTCCTTTAAGCTTTAGGTAGGTAAAAAAGTTTTTAGGGTTCCATATTAAAACTAGGAACCCTTATAGATTCAACATGTTTGTCTGTCAGTCCTTCCAACATCACAGTCATTTTATTCAGAGACTATTAGGGCTAGTAGTAAAAAAATAGAGATTTGGTATTGCAACAAAAATGTGTATTTAAATATTAAAAGCAAAATGATTTTAGGGTAATTCCTATACTTGGGAAGGGGGAGTGAATAATATAAGTTTACTCACCCCCTCGAGTAGGGTATCATTGAACAGTATTTTAACATCAGTTTGAGGTTATATTAAGTATGAAAATTTAATTTCCGTTTACAAAATGTTGTACTCCAAAGTGGCTGGTTATGATAATTAATCTATGGAACCCTACATTGTGCATGGTCCAACAAACTCTTTGCGAGTTTTAGATTTTTGAAAAGTAAATCACAGCATAATAGTCAATGTCCATATCTAATAGGAACTAAATTTGTTTAAAACTTCTCCCACATATTTGGGGAAAAATTATCTAGCAACATTATTGTAGCTTTAATTATTTTGGAGGTCACTTATTGAAGAGTACCTGCACAAAGTGAGAGGTGATTCAGCCTTCTCATTAGTAGGTCAGATTAGGAATGAAAATAGATTTCTAGAGACTTTTCAGAATAATTATTGTACCTTTGTACAAGTAGGTGTGTTAATGGCAACACACAGGTGCCTAATAAGTTGAACAAAACCTTTGATAAAGACAAAACTGACTCCTAAGCTTTCAGGTAGCAGATGAAATAGATTCATGTTTTTGTATCGCCATTGCATCATGTTATCATGCATGAGGTTACATGAATAATTTATTGTTATGTTCACAAAACTTTCCAAACCAAATAGGTGTTTACATAAAGGAATCTTTGGCCATAGTTTTCGTCATATTTGAAGCCAAAGCTTTTGGTTTCAAAGATGACGAGAACTAAGTAAACAATTTAAGAAATGGACAACTTTTAAAGTACCTATTTGCATAATGTAAGCTAAATAAAAACAATATCGACTTAACTTTGAACTTTGTTTGAAGAATGTTCTAAAGTTTGAACATACTTTAAAGCCATTGTAGTCACATAGACATGTGATGATTCTGTTATATAAATGGTTACACACAATAATGTTTGAGCAAGCTACAGTAGATTGCATACTTTTCTTTTATTTGTTGTTAGTAAGTATTCAGCATATACCTACGTACAATTTAAAGTTTTATTTAAAAGTCATTCAATATTCAAATATTATTCCGTGGTAAAGTTCGGCTACGATAACGATTATTACAATAAGGGGTAACTTACAGAAATCCCACAAGGCGATGGTAGACGGTATCGTTCCACGCACTTGAAATATATTATTATGTACAATTATTTTTATATATTAAAACATAATTTAATAGATTACGATCAGTCGCGTAACCTAACGCGAGAACGTAACCATCTGACTGATTGATAAGAGACAGCCAAGTAACTGACTTTGACAGTGGGTGACAGACAAGCCAGAGGTCATGGGAAATTGCCACATAAAAAATATGTCTGTACCTATAACACCTTAGAACATGTATGTTCTAAGGTATAACACGAATAACAACCACGATTGTCCAAAGTGGATGGTCACATTTTTGTATTTTATTGCTATTTGCTACTTGACACTGGCGAAATACCTATTAAAGAGGGTAGACCATATTTTTACAGAAAAAAGAAGATAACAGTCGACTCCGTTGACAAAGTAAGGTATAGATCATTCACTCCATAGCGAAATTTTGAAACGACGCATAAACGATTGTGAAAGTGTTAAACCAAAATCTACATCAAACCGTTTGACTGTGTATAAGCTAAAATCACATAATTTATCCATTTTCGTTATTTATTCATAGCTGCCACTTCGTAATAGTTTATTTTGCCAAGCTTTTTTTTTTTAATGGCGTCACACTGTGTGTATTTTGCCAGAGGGTACTTTCGCACATTTACCTATCCGGTGGTGGTGCTGAGTATTCGGGTACGCGTCCCCGGCTTCCTCGAGCTACTAATGTTACATTATCCTAACAGTGCATCCCGTAACATTGGTATCCCAACCTTATTTCCTACCTTTAGATTATCCTCTCTCCTGTAAAAATCCTCTCATAGCGTAGATACCTCCAGCGCTCACCTTATAAGAAGTCTGCACCGGCGCGGAAGGCAACCAAACGCAGATATGCAATGGGTTTTGGCGGACTCGGCGGGCAGCAAGGCAACGTGGATGGCCTAGGGCGATAGTAGAGGGCAAGAGCAATTATCGGCCAGACACAGCATCCAAACCATTCTCCGGTCGTAGCGGTCTCCGTTCCACTGGGATTAGAAAGGGGAGGACGAGAGTGTGCACTTGCGTTTGCGCGTACGTTTGTGCACCTTAATATCTCCTGCGCACCTGACTGCTTTCGTTGTTGGACTCCGAGTTTTAAAGTCCTGTGGCGATGGGTTGAGATAGAGAGGTTTGGTTTGATGTAAGCCGGGCTTTGTCTGAGACCTGCACACAGGCGGCTCCGGGTGTGCGGTAAGAGCATCGTGGTCGCTTTTGCTCTGCAATGGGGTGACAGAGTGGATTCGGCAGCACCTGGAGTGACAAAGCAGCCCTATATAGGGAGGCACTGCTTTCCCCGCTTAGCCGGGGAGGGGGCTAGAAAAGGTGTCCCAAACAAATGCTCGCCCTAACAAATAAAGGAAGGTAGTAACCACGGCTGCCTCTGCATCTTAATTCGTGGTCGACGCTACAGTAAAACTAAAAAAATTATAACACCTAAAATAACTTTTGGCGCGTGGAACGTGCGAACGCTTCTTGATCGCGATAATAATGCCTGTCCGGAGCGGAAAACTGCCATAGTAGCTCGGGAACTTCATCGCTATCATATTGATGTAGCTGCTCTCAGCGAAACACATCTTGCTGATGAAGGTGAGCTGGTAGAAAACGGTGGTGGATATACTTTCTTTTGGAAAGGATGTACCTTCTCGGAACCCAGAAGGTCAGGTGTTGGATTTGCGATCAAAAATCATCTAGTGAAGCGTCTTCAGGAATATCCAGTCCATATTTCTGATCGCGTGACTACTTTACGTCTTCACCTAGAGAACAACAACTTTCTTAATATCATCAGTGTCTATGCTCCAACGCTAGATAAATCTGATGATATCAAGAACAAGTTCTATGAGGAGTTGACACAGTGCCTTGCCGCCATACGTCCCAGAGAGCAGATCCTTCTAATGGGTGATTTTTATGCCAGAGTTGGGCGTGACTATGAAGCCTGGTCGAAAATTTTAGGCAGACACTGTGTCGGTAATATGAATAGCAACGGTCAGCTACTACTTAGTCTGTGTGCGCAATTCAACCTCGCTGTTACGAACACTACGTTCAGACTTGCAGCTAAGCACAAGACTACATGGATGCACCCAAGATCCAAGCACTGGCATCTCATCGATTTTGCTATTGTTCGACAGCGTGATGTTTCCCAAGTCCAGATTACCCGTGTTATGCGTGGTGCACACTGTTGGACTGATCATCGCCTCGTGGTCACCAAGTTGCGTCTCCGCCTTCGTAAGCCTATGAGGTCTCGTGCAGTAAAGCCCGCGTGTATAAACGTGGAGAGGCTTTGTGATCTTGAAACAAAAGAGAAGTATATCGAAGCTATAACAAGTACGCCAACGCCTATAAATAAGGCGACCGTTGATGTTGAAGCTGATTGGAAGTCTCTCTCTTCTCACTTAATTGATACCGCCTTAATGACAGTGGGCTCCAAAGTCCGGAAAAATGAGGATTGGTTCGATGAGAATTACGAGATTCTAACAGCGGCATTTAGCAAACATCGAGATTGCCTTCGGAAAAATAGCGGAATCCAAAACGATGGCTTAGCGGAAATTAAACGAAGTGACCGGGAGTTGCGTCAGTTATGTCGGGAAACCAAAAATAGGTGGTGGCAAGAGAAGGCTCATCATGTGCAATGGCTCTATGACACTAACCAGCTTGGCGAGTTCCACGGCGAGGTTCGAAAGCTAGTAGGTATAGCGAGATGTTCTAAGGTGCCTTTGAAATCTGCTAACGGCGAAGCCCTTCTTAAGAGCAGAGAAGACATCCTTAATCGTTGGGTAGAACACTTTAACAGTCTGCTTAACGTAGATCGATCAGCTGATCTACAACACATTCGCCCTACTGCTAATCAGCTGGACGAGCCATTAACACATGAAGAAGTTATTCAAGCTATGAAACAGCTACAGAATAAGCGTGCGGTTGGCATAGATTGTATACCGGGGGAATTGTTAAAGTTTGGCGGTGAGCAGTTGCAATCCTGGATACGGGACCTCTTCACTCGTATGTGGGAGGAGGAGCGGGTTCCATCTGATTTCAGAAAGTCCCGCATTATTGCGCTCTATAAGAACAAGGGAGACCGTTCTGATTGCAACTCCTACCGTGGAATTTAGCTTCTTTCAGTCCCTGGAAAAGCCGTTGCCAGAATCTTATTAAACCGCCTCATGACTCTTTCTGAAAGGCTTTTGCTGGAGACCCAGTTCGGCTTCCGACCAGGACGAGGCACATGTGACGCAATCTTCTCAGTGCGTCAACTACAAGAGAAAAGCCGGGAACAATGTCAGCCGCTATATCTCTGCTTTGTTGATCTTGAAAAAGCATTTGACAGTGTGCCTCGAGAAGCCCTCTGGTTAGTTCTAAGTAAACTAGGGTGCACGGAGAAGTTTGTAAGGCTTCTTAGACTCCTGCATGATGACATGGAATGTTGTGTCGCCGTCGATGGAGGGCAGTCAGCTTTCTTTCCCGTTACCTGTGGGGTAAAGCAAGGGTGCGTCTTAGCACCCACACTGTTCGCATTGTATTTTGCAGTCGTAGTCAAGGAGGCCTTACAGGGTTCGTCTGAAGGAGTTCATATTCGCTTCCGCACCGATGGCAAACTTTTCAATTTAGCTAGACTTAAGTCATACACGAAAGTTTCTAACGCCGTGATCACCGAGATCATGTATGCGGATGATTTATGTTTTGCAGCAGAGTCCCCGGATGACTTGCAGCAGCTAATGTCCCTCTTCCATGAGTCTTGCCAGAAGTTCGGCATCAAGAAGTCGGAGGTGATGTCGTTGGACATCCGCAGTCATGAAATATTGACTATTAAACTCGGAGGGGACATACTTCAGCAAGTTGACAAATTTCGGTATCTGGGGAGCACTATTTCATCCAAGTGTGACCTTGATGCTGAAATCAACGCAAGGCTAAGTGTCGCAGCTGCGGCATTTGGTAAACTGGATGCTAGAGTCTTTCGCTCACATGACTTAAGACTAGCTACAAAGATCTCGATTTATATGGCCGTTGTGCTGCCAAATCTTTTATATTCTGCTGAAACGTGGTCCGTGTACCGTCGACATATCCGCATTCTAGACCATTTCCACCTCCGATGTCTACGAAAAATATTAAAGATCCATTGGTCCGATCGTGTGCGGAATACCGAGGTGCTGCGACGAGCCAAAGTGGGTGGAATAGAAGCTTACCTCATGCGGCGACAGCTTCGGTGGTCCGGTCATGTGTCGCGTATGGCAGACGAACGTGTCGCAAAGCGCATCTTTTATTCCGAACTGGAGAAGGGGAAACGGAAGCAAGGTGGTCAACTTCTCAGATATAAAGATGTTCTTAAGCGTCACATGAAAAGGTGCTAAATGAATCCGGCGCAATGGGAGAAATTGGCAGCGCAACGGCCAAAGTGGAGAACCCTGGTTAAGACCAAGGTTCAAGAATTTGAGGAGGATCGGCTTATTGAGCTTGACACTAAAAGAGATGAGCTGAAAGCGCGACCACCAGCGGCTATAACTTATAATTATATAAACGGTATGCTCACGTGTCCCTCGTGCGGGCGGATATTCAACAAGAAGATCGGTTACGTCAGCCACACGAGAGCTCACCTTCGTCAGGATAGTGATAGGAGTTAAAGCGGTCGCCATAACCGTAATCGGTTGGATTGGCATCATCATCATTTTGCCAAATTTTCCAAGCTTATACTAATTATTTTTCTAAATTATTATTTTTTCAGTTTTGTCCATAGAGGTGTAAGTATAGAGAATGGAAGACGGCGTTGAGAGTGTCGCTGTAGTAGAAAGAGAGAGGAGATAAAAGCCGGATACCTTTCTCCCTCTATTGGAGTATGGGCAGTCCCGCACTTTGCTTTAAATGAAACTACGCGGCCTTTATAGTAGAAAGCATGCCTATTTTATCATTGAACACAATCAGCAGATAACAAGTATGCATAATTTTTCAATGAGAACGTAGAATAAAAATAAAGTATAACAGACGCTCTTCCCCTACTCTTGTAGGCACGCGACTGCGCATGCGCCAATAGAGAGAGAAAGGTACCCGGCTTTCATCTCCTCTCTCTTTCTAGCGTGGCGACATTTCCAGCACTTGTATGAGATCCTGGCCTCCCCTCCTCTATCCTTATACCTCTATGGTTTAGCCTATAAGGTACATTTATGTATTCTTACTCTTTCTACAAAATACTATAATGTCAAAACTGTTTACTCAAACAAAAGTGTCAAAACCAAAGTCGTGAACGCCAAAAATACCAAAAAACGTCAAAACGAACGAAATTTCCACAAAAACAGCTGTGTTGATCACAATTACAAAGTATTTTTATCTTTCACGGAGAAAAATATGGTTTTGTTTTTATAACTTCACGGTTTTTTATTTGGCAGTCGTTGCTTATGAGTAGTTTGATACGGTCGTCTGATATTGTTAATTTTATACGCATTTAAACGATGTCAGGTGAAAAGGCTGCGTCCGGGGTGCAGGGGTCTAGTGTGGGTAGTTCGCAGGCCTTACAGCCGACAGAGGACGAAAACGCGAAGTCCTGTTGGGTGTGTTTCGCCACGGAGGCTGACGACCGGCTGGCGGCCTGGGTGCAACCTTGCAAATGTATTGGCACTACCAAGTGGGTAAGTTTGGTCAATCAGCAAATTTTTATAAACACCTTTTATTCCGAGTGTGATACAAACGTACGAGGAAGTGAAAGTGTGTGTTATCTGTTTAAAACTCCAAGGAAGTAAACATGAAATTTCTGACATCCAATTAGTGCAAGAAAGTAATACAGTTTTTAATTAATTTCGTAGTAGGCATGTGTGTGGTTAATATTCATACATATTGCGCTTTATAAGTCCTCGCTTAAAGTTAAGTTTGAATGTTATTTTGTTTGATCAATAAACATTCATAATATTGTATGTGTTGAATCCATATTGGATCTTAAGTATTTAACTTGAGCACTACTCCATTTTAGTTTTAAAAAGTTGATAAATTAGAACATTTTGAGACAAAATGATTATAAGTCCTCTGCCTAAGTAACAGAAATAAATTTCATGTTTTTTTTCCCAGGAGATCTACTTGGTCTCCTCCTTTGTCTTTGTGCTGGATTTGTCAATAGGCCATACAGGCTGCGGCCTAGGGATAGCAGGATTTCAGAGTAATATCACTTCTCAATACCTAACCTACTCACTTAAATACATAAAATTGTTTTCCAATAATAATAAGTCCAAGGAAAGTCACCCAAAGGCACCAAAAAAGAAATTGGGCATGCTACCCAATAGTTTGCATTTAAGTCCAAAGTAACAATGTATATACCTATTTAGTGAATAACTCAAAATTATTTGATGGCAAATTTAGCTTCATTATACTGGCTACATTAAACATTTATTTATAAAAAATGGCCTGTTGATCATACTAATATTATAAAGAGGAAACCTTTGTTTGTTTGATTGTAATGAATAGGCTCCGAAACTACTGAACCGATTTGAAAAATTCTTTCACTGTTGGGAAGCTAAACTATCCCCGGGTGACATAGGCTATAATATATTTTCAAAAAAATTAGGGATCCTTACTAAAACTTGAATAATGTAACCGCAATGTACCCGTGCCAAGCCGGGGCAGGCCGCTAGTACTAAATAAACAGATACAAATGATTCAGGTGATTAACTTTTAATTTTTTGAACACAGATTAATAAGAGACATAATAGGTACATGTTCTATTGTGTGTCTAATTGCAGCATACTAGTGGTTAAGATGGTAGGAAATAATGTGGGTTGGCATAAAGTGATGTGGCCTGTATGGAAAGCAAAACTACCCTCCGCCAAACCCCACAAGTCATTGAACCTTCAAGGTTATTTGTGCACCAGATGACTAATAACACTATCTGTCAGCATCAATGCATTGTTTGCTGTGCAATGTTGTTCATCTATCTTATCAGTGAAAAGCGCAGTTGACCAATCTATGTTATAAATGGATATTTATAGATATGCAGAAAGGATCCAACCACCCATATTTTTGCAAACTGAAACCAACCTACAATCACTTCAACTGGGGTTGATTTCAGTCTGCAGGAGTAAGTGTGGGTTGGTTCCATTTTGCAAAACTATGTCCAAATGATCCATGTATCCACTATCAGTCAGAGTGTGACAGAGATATATGAAGAAACAGGACACCTTGCACTTTTTCGTATAGTTCTATACTTCTTTCCTAATTTTTTTTTTTGTTTTTTAAAAGATTTCCTGAAATTTTTGTTTATCACATTACTAGTATTCCTGTTATCCCCTCTAGCTAAGCTAATGCTTGTGTTAGGAGTGGGCTCACGTCAATAATTTATTGGCCAGGATGGGGACCGAACCCGGAACCTCTCAGCTATAAGGGCAGCCCCTCTAACCACTAGGATATTGACGCATTACACTAGATGAGTAGCTTTTGCCTGTGGTTTCACTAGTATAGTGTTACAAATATCATTTGGCTGGTGGCCAAAAGAGGAACTAAAAATATTTAATAGATAAATAACTCATTTTGACAGTCTTGTATCGACACTAGCGACGCTCTCCAGTGCCAACTTATACTTGACAGTCTATACAGATTGTATTTTCTTGATGTTGAAAACAGCGCCATCTACCGGATCCAAATTTTAATAGCTTAAGAGCCTTCCAGGGGACCCCATAAATACAAAAAAATATGTATATGTACACCAGAACATATATATGCACATGCAAACATATGTATATGCACACATAGAGACATATGAATACCTGGGTTCTATAATTATATCAGTGGCCAATTTACATTGTCTATTACATACTAGTACTAGCCCCTCCCGATTCTCCCTCATGATTGCTCAGGTCATGACTTGGACCTCTTTTGAGGCAGTTACCCTGAAGCCAGCACAGGCCGAGGAAAAGAAAAACCATCGATGCTCTCAATAAATAAAATATAGCTGCAATATACCTATATGATAATACTGAGTCATTTTAACATATTTTTTTATTATAACTTGTTTATCAGGTTGTCCAAAGGACACGTAGGTAGTTTGGTTTTGTTGTTAATATTATTCAGAATCAACTTTTCTTTCTTATCGTACGGGTTAGTGGCCAAGTCTAGTAGGCCGCCCGAAAGCCTCTGACTTAACAACTGTAGATTGCCAGTACGGACAGCTTAATGTGGCCTTAGAAGCATGAATGGAAGCCCTAAGTTGTAAATGTCACTAGGGGTCACTCGTCCAGGGGGTCAACTCTGTTAACCCCCGGCCTCTCGATCGACTCGCACTTGACTCGCAACACGTCAAAACAGACGTATCGCGTAACTGAATACGTCAGTTTTGACAGTTTTCCTATAGAATAACTGTCAAATACTCAAGGGGTCAAGTCTGTTAATTGTTCCAACAACGCTCGACTTGCATACGGCGGTTCTGATCACATCACATATTCAATTTTATATATCCAGTAGGTATTGTTAGTATTTATCTACCTGATAACAGTCTCCAATTTGTTGTTTTTGATTTCTTATCAATCACCTGTCTTAATTGGGTTTGTTAAGCACATTTGTGCGTGAATTTTTCACATGAATTTGGGACAGCATTATCTTCCGAGTTAATTAACGTGCTGCAGGAAGCCGTGAATAATTACATTTTAATAGTTACTAATTTAGATAGGTAGTTTTTATAATGTCAGGACAGCTTATAGTGAGGATAAATCATTGTTTCTTTCAAAGAAACATTATTATTATAATAGTGTAGGTATGTATACCTAATTACAGTGTAATTATCAGTACTGTAGGTCAAACCGCAGTGTGCCAGCATAATAAATAATTATGGTGTCTATAGGTCTGTTGGGTCTAGGTGTCTGGTTAGGTATACTACGTGAAACAGAAAGGGTAGGCATACTATTTTTTGCAAGTTTACTTTGTAAACCTAAAACTATCGGCTTTGTGGGACAGTTGAAGTAAAGGTTTTGTAGACTTATGAAATCGATCAACAGCTGTATCCCTGTAACAAGTTGTTTTTCAAGTTTCCTCCAAAGCTGAAGGTTTTAGAATTACAAAATTTAATTTAGAAAAAAACAGTACACCCTTTCTGTTTCAACCTGTATAACAACTATGAAGTCTGTATTTAAAAAATAAAAATTAAATGTGGGTTATATCGAATTTATCTTACGAATACTAACAGTGCGATAATTTTCAAATTATCTTAAACTATGCCTAAAATATATGTTTCGGAATTCGTTGAACCCCGATCAAGACAAATTTGTCATTCAGGCGTGTTCCACCAAAACATTGCCTGCTCTTTGTTCATATGACATACCTACCCACTCTAACCGTCTAATAATGTTAGTAGTACACGATAATATGAATTCGCATAGAGGTGTTAGTTGGGTCACTAGGAAGTGCGAACAAAACGGTATAAAAATGACGTCTATTATTACAGTTTTAAGTGTTTAACTCGGGCTACTTCGTAAAGATCACCCAGCGGGTCAAACGAACTAATTTTTAAATCATAAACAGGAACAAAACGCTTCCTTTAGTCATGAGGAAGTAAAATATTAAGATTTGATAACATGATCGTTACGTCATTCGTTACCCAAGCCATCCCCCCTTTAAGAGTACGGTTGAATCGACTTTTAGTCGAGTTTATTCTATTGACGCTGCGTTACTTGCGGAAACGCTAGTTTTCGTGCTTGTGATCGTATCTCCGCGGATCAAGGCTTAATTCCCAGGCTTCTGTGTTACCAACCTGTTTGTATTATCTGTAGGTATCAATGTCATAAGCTGAATCACATATTGCGGTATTTTGACTATGTATTAATTTGGTGTTTTCGCGGTTTGTAGAATTGTCATTAGACACTACCTAATTGCCAATGCTATCGGCATTGGCCATTGGGTGTTATCGTACCATGTTCAAACTTTCCGGTGTAACGAGTCACTATGGTTATCACCCCCTATATGCAATCAGTATGTTTACAATCAACTTGGAATTGGACTTGATTATAATCTTTATTGCCAAACATAATAATTGGAAGGATTTCGATAGTTAATTTCTGCTGTTCCAACCTACCTAGTATTCAGTAGGAACCATACTAGGCAAGGCAAGCAGAATATAGAGCAATGCATTTTATTGCAAGCATCTATAAGTAACCGTAGCTGCTTAAAATTAGGAGGGTCAGGTTAGGGAGGTAAAAAAAATGTTCTCATCAGGGAACTGTGAAACTTAACGCGCTGTTAACATGATTCATTTTGTCCCAGGTACATCAGAGCTGCCTCCAAAGGTGGGTGGACGAGAAACAACGCGGCAACATCACCCGCAAGGTCCTCTGTCCTCAGTGCAAGGCGGAGTACATAGTGGTGTTCCCATCTATGGGCGCGTTCGTCGCTCTCCTTGATGCCATGGAGGAGATCACACATAAGATATGCCCCTTCATCGCCGGTGGGGTTCTGTTAGGGTCTATATACTGGATCGCAATCACGTATGGAGCTGTCACTGTTATGCAGGTCAGTGGATGAAGTGCCAAATTGCATAAGCTTTTTGTATTTAAAAAAAACCATTGATGAATTACCATTCCCTTTCTTTTTATGAGTCGTCCGCTTAATTCTGAGGGTCATGTTTCTAGTGAAAGGTCCTCGTAGATTGTTTTACTCACTAACACTGGATTGTCGGTATAGGTGTGATGATTAGTTTTTAAAACCCATAAAAAATATATCGCCAGAGTGACACACCAACTGTATGGTCCCAAACTAATAAATGCTTGTACTATGGGTATCGTACAATGGAATGGCGGCGATCCAAGTGACACCCATACCTGGACCAGATATGCAAAAGCAATTTCCGCAATTACTCGACGGGAATCGAACCTGCAAACAGCCAGTGCAATGAGTCGAACGGCCTACGCTCAAACCAATACGCCCAGCTGTCGTCAAGACTACATTATCCTTAAAATAGCAGCTTTGTTAAAATAATTTCCTTTGTTGAATAGGTACTCCAATCACTTTTACTGTCCAAAAAGCATTGTTGAAAATCAAATGATTTTATCCGTGAAAGTTAAAGTGCAAACAATGAATGACTTCGTAAAAAAACAAATGTTTGGCCGTTACTCATAGGTCTTAAAAAGTTGAATCTGACAATGAATTACGAAGTGAGGTGAATGTTATTTTAGGACGGACAAGGACAATGTGATTAACATATCGATAAAAGAGAAATATCTCAGTATCTTGTACACATGACACGAAAATATAGACGTCATGACTTCAGCCAGGGATGGTATACCTTCGGGTAGATAAGAACACGTAATAGAATAGATCTTTCCCGCATTCAAGTATCGTTTCTCATCGATATTACTTCAGGGACGACAAACCTTTTATTTGACGAAAATTTGTTGTTGATTAATATTCGTCGCAGTTATTATACGCTTACGTGATTTCGCTAATTGGGCAAAAGCTTGTCTAGGCATTATTCTTACAGTTAAATTCGCTATACTGGTAAAGGCAGTAGTTTCAACAAAGAACTCATTAGTTATGATGAGTTCAGTGATTTCCGGTGCATTAATATCTAGTTTATATTTAAATACATTTTAAGAGCTACAAGTTTCTTATAGCACCTATGGTGTGTAATAGTATATTCGTAATATATATTCGGAAGGTCAACAGTTTTTTGACGTATCGAAACAATTTCCTGGTCAACTAACTTGTTCACCTTTGGTGGGTTTATTGATTTGCGCTCACTTATCCGTGTTTTGAGAATGGTTTGCTGGTTTGCTCTCGAAGATATTTTAGTGTAACATTGTTTAATCTCTTAACTGCATGCAAATTAAATACGAGATTCGTATATTATACCATTATAAAATATTGAATTCTTATAACGAAAGGTATTTTTTTGTTGCATCAGCTTGTGTCCAGCAATGGACAACGCTCTCTCAATTTCTGAATGAGAAATAATTCCTTTTTAATATATCTCATTATTTTTAAATTCTGTTTGCGCAATTTCTCAAACCTATAAAATGGTAATTTAATAACACTGCACACACATAAAATGTTACTAACAGCTAATTCGCTGCCCTCAGTTAACCCATGAATATTTTTTCATACAATCATAACAATTGTCGTGACTTTCGTGCGTTTGCAAGTCAATTAGTATGTCTGTAACGGTGATTGTTATATAGGTTACAGTCCTTTGTCGCATTTACTAACTAATGTGATAGAATAACGGGTCAAATAATAGAATGGTGTATGCAAATATAGCTCTTATGCTATAGGTAGTCTCAAAGCCATATTTTAAGAAATTGTGGCAAGCTATACAGTATTTTCGAAATCATTATGTTAACCCTAAGTTGGCATGCGAGTTGTGTAACTGAGGATAGTTAAGCGCTTTCTATAACGTCAGCTCCATGAAACTTCACGCTCATTACCATGCCCCTGAATAATAAAGCCACTTAAGGTGAAGGCGACTGTCTAGCCCGCGGAATTCAAAATTTTCGAGTATTATTATAGTTTATCCAAAATCTGAAAACTTTTTAGACAACATTTTGTGATTTGCGACAAACACAGTATGCAGTGCGTTTATTAATACATTTATTTTACCCTAAATATTATCACGATGGATATGATAGCAGTAAATCACTAAATATACAAAAATTGCCAGATTATCTGGATAGCTGTCGTTCTTAAAATGTTTTAGAGTAAGTTGGATATTTTAATAAATGCACTGCACACGGTCTTTGTCGCGAATCACAAAATGTGCCTTTTATTATTGTCAGATTTTGAAAAAATTCTAAAAAACTTCAAAAAATTTGAACTTTGCGGGCTAGATGGGCGCTTTAGCCTTGATTAAATGTTTAGTTTTTTTGGAATGAAATTCCTTTACGCGGTTTGCAGTAGGAGCTAAATGGTAAGCTTTTCGCATTAAAAATGATGAAAAAATCATGAAAATTCCAACTCCGGGGTATCCAGAATCATCAGTTGAATCCATGGTATCAGTTTTCGCAGCGATGCCCCTTACACCTTGTAATATGTTCCACCAACATTTAAATTCAAAGAAACACAAGTTTTAGAAAGTAAAACAAATATCACTTCCACTTGCCGCCAAAAAGTCCAATATTCTGGAATCGTCGCTTGCATGCGTAATAATAATGGGTGGATTGGTAATTTGACTAGGTTTGTGTTTTAATGTAGGTGAGCGATCGATAGGCAGGCTGTATCGGCCATCGTGTAAACCGGCCAGTCTCGACGCATATTTAATTACTAGCTGAGCCCGTGACTTCGTCCGCGTAGTATTTAACTTAACAAAAATATCGGCATAAAATGTATCCTATGTGTTAATCCCGGTTATAAACTATCTGTGTTCAAAATTTTATCCAAATCCGTTCAGTAGTTTTTGCCTGAAAGAGTAACAAACATCCACACTCACAAACTTTCGCATTTATAATATTAGTAGGATTATGAACCAACAAGATGTTGAAGCAACCATGAAATTTTACTATTAAAAGCATTATTTAGTCAAAGTTTATCTTGGTCTCTAGATATTTTTGACATGTGTTTGCGATCTAAATAACCTCTATTAAGTCAACTAGTTACGTATGAAACATAATGCAGTCGAAGAAAATCTCTGTAGTATACTGTATCATTGAAAGAATATTCACATTCATCCAGCAACTTATGTAAAGAGTCTCATTAGTTACCTGTCTGGGTCTGCCTGCTGATGATGTAACATAGATGTTTTTTGACGGCCCCTTGGCGCAGTGGCTCTCGCGTAGGCCGCTCGGCTCACTGCACCGGGTGGTTGCGGGTTCGATTTCGGAAATGGCCTTTTCGTAATTTTCCCTGGTCCAGTCTATTGTACGGTACCCATAGTACAAGCGCTGCTTAGTTTGGGACCATACAGTTGGTGTGTTCGTCTGGCGATACTACTATTTTTGTTGAATTCCAACAGTTGTTGTTCAAAGCAGACGGTGTTTACGCGGCTAATTCGCGATGTGTGACGAAACCGACCGACACGTAAAGATTTTCAACGCTTCATTTAGCTGTTGCATCAGAAAAAGGGAATTGAACAAATCAATCGTTTTGTTAATATGAAGGCAATGTTTTTTAAGTCCAAAATTACGTAGGCAAAAGTAGTTCATGCATATGTTCACCAAGGAATCTTAAATTTAAGTGTTCTATGACTGTTTAAGTATCCTTACGCCCGTATTAAACTATGTACCAACATTACTATGAGGTGTCACAGTGCGCCAGAACCCAAACCTAAGATAGAGTTAAGTAGTCCCTTATTAGAAAAGTTTTTTTGTTTTTTTTTTCACCAATGTTTAAGGGACACCTAAGTCACGAAAATGTATTGATATTGTTAGCTCTTTCATCGACCCCCCCCCCCATTTTAATTCAACAGGGCATGGGTAGTTCATAGTTAAAACAAATTGTGCGGTCAGGGCAACCCCGTCAGGACCGATGTTCTCTGTTAATTGTTTTGCATGCACACAATTTTATTGTATTTCAATGGCACCTGAATTAGTCACTTACGCCATCTAGTTGATTTTTGTGAGAACTTTTTCACAGCGGACGTTACAAAGTTACGTTTAACGCTTTTCAAGTCTGACGATTTCGGCCATTTATCTCGTACCGCACGCAAGCCGCGTAAAGGAACTGCGTTCCAAAATGTTACAGGCTTTTTGTTACATAGAAACACCTCTATTTCCAGGTGGTAGGTCACAGGGAGGGTCTCGAGATGATGGAGTCCGCGGACCCCCTGGTGCTGCTGGTGCTGCTGCCCACCATCCCGGTGACGCTCATCAGCGCCAAGATGTACAACTGGGAGGACTCGGTCCTCCTGTTCCTCAGGAAATACTGCTCCAAGATACCCGCGCTGTCCTACGTGCTTCCGTTTGGCAAGTGAGTGTTGTAAACAAGACTTGGGTATTAAAAAACATGATCTATACTATGAGGTCTCATTGTGGTCGCTAACGCACAGTGTATTCACAAATGATTTTTTTTGTAAAAGGTTGGTCTTTACAAGTATTGTTTGTTAGTAGGGATTGTTTGTGAGCACCATGTAAGCACTGATGCATTAATATAGCATAACTTCCTAGTAGATATAAGTTTTTGACATGGCAATATTCTGGGCCTATTACTTCTTTATTTGTGATGCCTTATGCGTTAACCTACATTGTCCTCACATCTCTTAATACCTACTGTAAATAAACAAACATAATTTTAAAAAAGACAAAAGAAAAAATGTATCCATGGAGTTTCTTGCATGTTCTTCTCCATAGGACTTTGTTTTGGAACATGCACCTAGTTCTTGACTTTTTAAAAGTGCCAGTTAATCTGGCCTATTTGAAATAAAAATATTTGAATTTGAATTTGAGGGCCATTGGCTGAAATCGATCGATCCATCGATTTATGATAGAATGAGATGACCTATGCAGTTCTCCCCCCACCGGGGAGGGTGGGCGGGAGGCTAGCCTTATGCCAAAAGCTAGGTTAGTACCTAGCCTAGTGGCTAGGCCCATTTATTTATTCAACACAAAACAGGTTACAATCGTGTAAGCATTCTGAATATTGTCGAGTAATATTCGTGTGCATGCGAAAATTTCAGAAAAGGCTTGAACAATAAATAAATCTCTCTATTTATTTGTCATGGGTACACCCGTGTGTATAATAATAATTTAGCCCTTCTGACGTCCCACCCCTGGGCACGGGCCTCCCCTCAACACGAGGGGGATTCAGGCCATAATCCACCACGCTGGCCCGGTGCGGGTTGGCGGATTTCACATGTCTCATAATTTCTATATGATTATCACTAGCTTACGGTGAAGGAAAACATCGTGAGGAAACCTGCATGTCTTAGAAGATCTAACCAATTTTCGAAAGACATGTGTGTATAATAAAAAATAATTATTCTTTAGCCATTTTGACGTCTGACGATGACGGCACTGCCTTCCTCTCAACACGACGGGGGGAGTCAGGTCATATTCCACCACGCTAGCCCAGTGCGGGTTGGCGGTTTCTATAAAGGTGTTAAATTATCTTCGACATTCTCATTCCAGCGTGGACAGTGACAGAGGCGCCATCGTGACCGGCAACTCGAACCAACAGAATCAGAACAGCAACGGCCACCTCTCGCCGACCCGGATCTTCTGCTCCGCTCTCCTCTTACCCACCATATCAACAATTATAGGCAAGATATTCTTCCGGTCAATACACAACAACCTGCATCGGACATTTCTCGGCGGCCTCACATATATAACTATAAAGGGGGCGTTGAAAATATATCACAAACAAATGTTGTATATCAGACATTCCAGCAGAAAGATTCTAGATTACACGGAATCGAACCTGAAATTGTACAGGAGCGCTCCCACCCTGACGAGCACTGATGCTGTGTCGACCACGCGAGACGACTCTGAACATGTGGATTAATATATTATATCTGTTGGTAAACTAAATTTGACTGATCTATTGCCGTTCTGCTCACTAGCGAAGCCTTAAAGCGGGACAAAAATATGTTTAGAAGTGTCAAATATAGTTAATTTGATGATGACAGAATTATAATTAGCACCTATGTGTATATAATGTAAAGTGCAGCTTGAGTTGTGTAGGGTGAAGAGTCCAGTTGTTGGTTTATGTAATACATTATATTATAATATACATAATAAATTTAATTAAGTATGTAATTTGTAATGTCTCCCTTTTGGTTCTATTTTGTACCAAAGACTGAAATAAAAATGATTGTTTTTTTTAAAAGTTTGTCATTAAAAATGTAAAATTTTGTAATAGTACATTGTTACCCTAGGGGTGAAGGTAACGCCAATAGTTCGAGGGTCAAAATAAGTCTTTCAACCGAGGTAAACGCTGTGCTTTTAATTACGAATACAAGGAAAGTAAAAATAAAGACAGGAATTAGCTAAGAAATAATACAAGGAAGTATGAACAATACTCTACAACTCGAAAAAACAAATGAAGATCGGAATGCCGACTATTTTGTTTTTTTTTTCCGTTGGCTGACCTGGTTCAATAGAAATGTGAAAATATAACTAGTTCCTTTTTAATAATTTGACAGCTGTCAGTTGAAAGCGATTCTCCCTAGGGCTGAAAAGTATTACTTTCAACCCGTTCCTCCGGCAACTTCGGTCCTACTTTCCGAGTATGAGTAATGAAAAATGTTGTGTTGTATGGTCTGCTCACAAATCTTGAACACCTTTTATGCGTCATTTGATATGCAACGATGTTAAATAATACACTGATTAATAAATGGACCACTCACCCTACATTGTAACTGCTAAATGTGTCAACCATAAATGACTATGACTATTCTTACGTTAATAGTTTGTAAAATAATTTTATATCCATTGTTTTTGTCAAGACTCGCGCCATGTGTCTTCCTTAATTTCTAACTGTGCTCCCACACTGGAGTTAAATTGTCCTACAATGAATGACGTGATTTTTAATAAAATTCTGAAGGTAATGCCCAAAAATCACACTTTATAATTTGATGAATCGGTATCGGTAATCAGTATTTTGCACACCTTTAGTACCGTTTACCAACCAAAGCCACGGTATCCCAAACTTCATAATGGTCCATCGTTCTCACCTGTGCTGGGAGCATGCGCTGACAAACTTTCAGCTTTTATAAAATAACGAAGGTCTGGGGTTCACAGGCTCTTAGTCCATTAGGATGCGGATTTAGTAAACCATTTTGGCTTGCCTTTTTAATGTTTAATTTTAAAATAAGTGTTTATAATATAGAATAACTAGTTTCCCAAATGGTATTAGGTTGAAAAATGTTAATACTTATGTTAAATTGTTATTAGAATGTCTTTTAATAATTTTGAAACACGAATTGCATTAAAAGACATGCTGAGATTGTTTACTACATCCGAATCTTAGGAAAAATACACTATACATACTATTTATTACCTAGCACCATAATAAACATTTGCGAGATACCTATGCTCATGCTGACCATGACAAAATAAATAGTATTACTAAATACTTATCACACTGTAAATAATGGGGGATATTACGGAATGAATTCAAGACTGTGTTCATTGACACTGAAATGTAAATTGTATTCCTAAAGCAGTACAGTTCAATTTACAGTACATTATTGTTAAAAGTTGACGGGTTATTGAAGAAATTCGTCCTGTGTGCTGTCTTCCGCTGTCATAGTAAATATGAAAGCTAGCGGTATACTAATAAGGTCTAGATTCAGATGGTAATTGTAAAATTACGACGTCTGTTTTTAGGTACCATTTTGTTTATATCTCTGTGATGGCGTGCTTTCTATTGGGATACGTTTATGTTTAATGTACTATGGGCCATATATTTATACGCATAAGGTAGTTATTACCGAACATTTTCGGTTATTTTTTCAAAGAAAGACATTTCGGCATATTTTAAAATTAAAATTATTTGTCAAAATCTAGTGAATACGATATAAATAATGTTTAATGTAGCTAGGTAATTAAATGGCATAGTTCACGAACATATCGCGTGCCAAAAAAAACCTTATCGGATTGGCGATAAGGTGCGTTATAGTGACGGCGTTTTTTACTAATAATTTTTAGATTTATACTCCCAGTAAATTTTAGTATATGTAAATAAAAATTAATATTAGATTGTAATAACGTAACGAACGTTCTGGCGATAATAAGTGATAGAGATTTGAAAAAATCGAACCCCCTTCCTTATACACATTGTTTATTTACACCATGCGTTGTTTTCTTCTCTCAAATGTTAAATTACTTATGACAGAAAGAGAGAATTCGGTGTATATGTCGCAGCCAACTAGCTTAACTAGCCGTTCAATCAACAGCCTAGCCACTTTACTAAACAGCGCCGTTCAACTAGCGGCCTGAATGATATTCAGCCGTTACGTCTGTTACAACATTTAATAAACTAGCTGGCCAATCCTTAGGCCGCTGCACTTGTGTATTTTGACATTTAAGTACTACAAAACTTATTCAAAACTAGCTGAGCCCGCGACTTCGTCCGCGTGGAATTTAACTTAGCAAAAAACCCCGCTCCCGCGTTCTGAGCCCGCGCGACAGATCCCGTTTTTTTTAATTTTGTTTTTCTAAAATAAAAGTTACTCCTTAAAACATCAGCTATCTGCCAGTGAAAGTCCCGTCAAAATCGGTCCATTCGTTTCGGAGATTACCCGGTACAAACACACAGACAGACAGACAGACAAACATTTTTTTAATCGCGTTTTTGTTATAGGTGTCGTATGTACTTTCATATGCATTTAGTGTTAGTTTGATATTACAAACAGAAACTCCAATTTTTATTCATTTGTATGATGTATAGACTAGCGCTAGCTAGCTAGCTAGCGGCTGGGCTGTTGATTGAACGGCTAATTAAGCTAGTTGTAATTTTATACGTCCTTATGTACCGCGTTATCGTTTTTTTTACGCTAGTTATGTTATAATATACAAAATATAAAAATAAACCAATAAATTTTATTCACCATACAAATTTTAAGGGCAAATTCAAAGAAGTTCCTTACAACCGTGTTGTGTGTGTTTTGCTTTTTAATATGGTTTAAAATGATTGTAAAAAGTTATTAGTGCTTTTCATGGCTATCATCACTACATAGTATAAAACAAAGTCGCTTCCCGCTGTCTGTCTGTCCCTATGTATGCTTAGATCTTTGAAACTACGCAACGGATTCTGATGCGGTTTTTTTTAAAGATAGAGTGATTCAAGCGGAAGGTTTACATGTATAATACATGCATAGTATAGTAGATAAAAACTGATAATTTTAATTTGAAACCGGGGCGGTTGGCTAGTACTTCATAAAAGTGCGTAAACTTACGCACACAATTTTTGTAGTATTATCTGCCGATTGGCGGGGAGGGGAGGGGTGCGCGGGGAAGGTCAGTTTTGACTACCTATCACGCGCCTATTGAATGGAATCTATATATGTATATGCTAGGTGAAACAGAAAGATTATACTATTTTTTTTGCAACTTTGTAAATCTAACACTATCGGCTTTGTGGGACAGTTGAAGTACTAAAGGTTTTGTACACTTAAAGAATCTGTCAACAGCTTCATCCCTGTAACACCTTTTGTTTTTCAAGTTTACTCCAAAGCTGATAGTTTTAGGAATTACAAAGTTAAGTTTTGTTAAAAAAAGTATACCCTTTCTGTTTCAACCTGTATATAAATGAATCTCTTTTTCCTTGGTCATCGCGTCACGCGTGAACGGATGGAACGATTTCGCTAATTCTTTTTTGTTGTGTTTATTAATGTCAGGAGAAGGATCTTATGAAAGAAAAAAATAAGAAAGTAGAGCGGAACAATTCGAATTCAATATTCAAAGTTAAGACAGGACAACGTCTGTCGGGTCACCTAGTCATTTTATGAATGGATTCCTGGATTCTCATCGCGTGCGCAAATGGTAGTAGTATTATTTGACCAATAATCAGATTTTTTTATATATTTTGCAGTCTTCCTTTTTATAGTTCCGTATTTATTTATTTACCGGACTATTTCTTTTGTATGGTGAATAAAGTATAATGGTGTGTATTATTTGAAATCGGAGTGCCTTGGCGATGTGAAAGTAAAGTGAATAGTTCTGTTTATGCAAGTGTTTACAATAATAAAGTACTAAAGACGTGACGTGATGCGTCCGGCAACTGACCATTTGATGACACTCGCTTATGTAGAGACAGCTGAATCGATTTCCCCACTATTCGATTCAGAATGATGAATCGATTATAATTCGACTCAGAATATAACTATGACCACAGATATAGATTTACATAGATAACGCAAGTATCATTATTTGTATTGAAACCAAGCGTGCCAAATTTTTCACACCTACCGTGACGTCACAGATGGCGGGAAATCCAAACCGATTCAAAGACACCGATACCGCCGATGCCCTTTCGCCCGCTACAATTCTCTCGAGTGATTATCTCGCTCATACTCTTATTTTTATATCTGTAGTCGCGAGGACTGTAAGTTATCGGCGAACAACCTTGACGCTTGGTCGGGGTTTTCGGACACGCTAAGTACATGCATTTTGCGTTATCTATGTAAAACTATATCTGTGACTATGACAGAGTTTTATCAATGTTACTAATAGCTATAATATAGATAATAAATACGAATTCATATTACTGCTGGATTTTTCAAACAGAAGTGTATACTATTTTTTTTGCAACTTTACTTTGTAAACCTTAAACTTTCGGCTTTGTGGGACAGTTGAGGTGCTAAAGGTTTTGTAGACTTATGAAATCTGTCAACAGCTGTATCCCTATAATACCTTTTATTTTTCAAGTTTCCTCCTAAGCTGATAGAATTACAAAGTTAGCTTTTTTTAAAAAAAATTATACTTTTTCTGTTTCAACCTTTATATGCAAACTAATAATAACGTTATTAGAAGGTGCTAAAGTTTTAATTTGTCTGTAGTTAACAAACAACATTAGGACAATTCCCTATGCTTTTTATTATATCATGTACTTATGTGTTTCTATGTCGACTTGTTTGGAGGTCAAAATAGTTCTGAATTGCATACTGTGCTAATATTAAATTCTTAGTATTATGTAATTTTAGATTCTTGCCAAAACTCGCGTGATTTTATTAAGACGCGACATCGTCCTGTATATTAGTTACTTCTACTACCGAGAGACACATAATAGATGGTTTACTGAACTCCAACTCAGGCCTGTCTGCCAAAGTAATAACAAACCTTATCTACTTCTGTTTTGGACGCATTTTACGCTAGAATACCCAACGCACTGCCGCGTTAAAAACGCAAATACGACGTTTTTTTTGGAGTATCTAATCGTTACTTGCATATATATATTAGACGACCGCCTGGTATAATGGTTTGAGCGTAGGCCACTCGGCTCACTGTATCGGGTGGCTCCATTCCCTTCGAGGCAAATTTCTGAAATGGCCTTTTCGTAATTTGCTCAGATCTGGGTGTCACTGGGATCGCCCCCAGTCCATTGTACGGTACCCACAGTACAAGCGTTGCTTAGTTTGGGACCATACTTGTGGTGTGTCAGTCTGGCGATATTTATTTATTATACAGAGCACATTTTTCATTGTACGTGCGTTTTATACGCGACAGTAAGTTTGGAGCCTTTACTTACCCTGCCTGGTATAGACACATTAAGATAATTGTAACTAATTACGATTTGTTTTGTAATTATTTTGGTTTACTTTTATACGTATGATTGAACTTGTAACTTGAGCGTAATAATATAGGTTTATACCTTATGTAATTTGAGTACCTTAAAAAAATGTTTTTTTACAGATACCTAATAATTATTGCAGAAATCCTTTTCAGTTAATTATTATGGCCTTAATTGGATATTGTCTTGCAGATCAAAACCAACCCTTAGTACGAGCGGTTGTAAGTTGGTTTCAGTTTGCTGAAGTGTGTAAACCACACAGGTTCCATTCTGCGAAACTACGTCCAATTCTGAATACAATAGTTTTGTTTTTCTTAGTCGATTTGTTTGTTTTTAAGTCGATTATCGCTCGGGCAGTTTTGAGTGGTTAGTTTTGCTAGTCTTTTGTAAACATAGCGCGGAAACTCGGGAATTTTGTACAAACAACGCTTGTTTAACATATTATAATAAAATATTATTTTGTCTACTGTACATTTTTAAACTGATTATAAATATTTTTATCGATTTCCATGTGTGTGTGTTATTATTTTATAGATTTAGGGGAATTTGAACTTACTTCCACGCTTATACTAGGTGTAACAGAAAGGGTATACAATTTTTTTTCAACTTTACTTTGTAAATCTAAAACTATTGGCTTTGTGAGACAGTTGAGGTGCTAAACGTTTTGTAGACTTATGAAATCTGTCAACAACTGTATCCTATAACACCTTTTATTTTTCAAGTTTCCTCCAAAGCTGATAGAATTACAAAGTTAAGTTTTGAAAGAAAAAGTATACCCTGTTCTGTTCCACCCTGTATAACCCACTTTCTGTAAATATACAGGGTGTAATGGGCATCATAACGAAACTGATACCACGTATACAACTTATGATTCTGGACCCCCCTTATAGAGTTAGAATTTTCCGTCGAAGTTTTTATGAATTTATGCTCGAAAAAAATGCATTTTTATAATGATGTTAGCATGAAATGCGTGCTCGAGCGTATTGAGTATTCATTTACATTGCAGGTTATGTCTAAAATAGTATTTATTTATTTATTTATGAAAAATAACTTGAGATAGGTTTATAAATTGACTAGCTGACCCGATAGACGTTATCCTGTCTTTTAGGGGTATGAAAAATAGATAGTAGCCGATTCTCCGACCTACTGAATATGCATATAAAATTTCATAAAAATCGATCATGCCGTTTCGGAGGAGTACGGTAACTAACATTGTGACACGAGAATTTTATATATAAGATTTCATGATGATATCAATTAAAAACTGCTGAAAAAATTTGAAAAATTCTCAGTCTTGAGATCGCTTTATATATACAGGCCTTGGAGACGGAACTATAAACACAGATAGTACTTATATAACTACGTACTAATTGGATAACGTTTTGCAGAGGGAATCAACCCACATGCACTGCTGTAGACCAAACCCAACCTTGTGTTAGTGATTCTAGGTCGGTTTTAGTTTACAAAAGTGTGTGTGGGTTGGTTCCATTTTGCAAGAGTAGGTACGTTGTCCTTATGTTTTTGTTTAAAATAGGTACAGACTGTTCGCATCATTAAATTTATAATCTTTAGTAACCTAATAATTACGTTATCAGGTGCACCCGGTAGCTAGCACGTAACGCGGAATGATGAAGCAGAAATATAACTAGAAGCAGTTTTGCAAAATATAATCTATAATCTATAAAAATAAATAAAATTGGAGTGTCTGTTTGTAACATCAAAATAACACCTTTTCACTAAATGCATATGAAAGTACATACGACAATTATAACAAAAAGGCGATTTAAAAAAAAATTGTCTGTCTGTATGTTTGTTCCGGGTAATCTCCGAAACGGCTGGACCGATTTTGACGGGACTTTCACTGGCAGATAGCTGATGTTTTAAGGAGTAACTAAGGCTACTTTTGTTTTATTTAAACTAAAATTTAAAATATGGGTCTTGTCGCGCGGTCTCAGATCGAGGGAGCGGGCTTTTTTGTTAAGTTAAATTCCACGCGGACGAAGTCGCGGGCTCAGCTAGTAATAATAATAAAAATCGCCACACGACACACCAACTGTATGGTTCCAAACTAAGCATCGCTTGTACTATGGGTACCATACAATGGACTGGGGGCGATCCCAGTGACATCTAGACCTGGGCAAATTACGAAAAGGCCATTTCCGAAATTTGCCCCCGCGGCAATCGAACTCGCAATCACTATGTGCGGTGAGCCGAGCGGCCTACGCTCGAACCACTGCGCCAAGCGGTCGTCAGATTGGAACCAAGAAATACATATTTCTGCAAACTGAAACCAATCTACAACTATTCGCACTAGGGTTGGTTTTGATTTGCAGCAGTACGTGTGGGTTAATTGCATTCAGCAAAACTATATGCAGTTATACTCTCGCTAATTGATAGTTAATTGTTGTTTCTAAATGTTTTTCATTTTAGTCTTCACTGAGAAGATGCGCTATTAATGAACAACACACCTTATAGCGATATTTTAATTTAATTTCTTTTTCACGGGTAGTTACGATCCGATGATAACGTCAAACAAACAAACATTACACCAATTATGCATTAAAAATAAATCGGATTAATAAATTAAATTTCAATCGCCAATCTCTATAAATTGCAATATCTCTCAATCGCCCTGACAATGCCCATTAGCTCGATAACGATTACCTACAAAATAAATTATCACACAAAGCGGTGTCGATGATAAACAACTGTATATCATTTATATCACAGATAAAACTTTATAATATCTTATCGGAGATGAAATTATGGTAAATAGGTGAGACTACTCACTTCGGTGCAGTGTGTGGGCAGTTTCGCGCGTGTTATCGATTCGCAAAAAACAAATAGTGCATTTCTAACAAGCTTATCGGAGGAAATAGTGGTTATTATTGGAGGTAAGTGTGTGGTGACGATCGCGCGATCCCGGCGCCTTTCTATCGATAGCACCATCTCGTGTATCCGCTAAAAAATGGCCTGACACGATAAGGACGTGACAGAAACACTTTCTACATGCATGTAGGTGTTTGAGTGATGTTGATTAAATTGTGCAATGGAAAAGTTTCCCGTTTTCCTATCCATAGTTGCTGTCATTTAAGAGTTCGTAACCGGGTTTGTGTGGACAATGTTTGAAAGTCTTGTAATCAGTATAGGATAATACTCTTTGAAAGTAAAGAAGTTGGAATACCAGACACCATCTGGGTACCTAGTAAGAGATTTTGCATTTGCAAGAAATTGTATTTAATTTATTATAAATAGACATTACATTACAACGGTTTTCGACATAAAACGAAACACGAATTTATAAGAAAATAGCCGTCAGTTTGCGAGACCGGGGGCTACAGACTTAAAGTCGAACTACTTTTAGTCTACTTTAGTCAATTTTATATCGATTCTCGTTAGCCGTGCCTTAGATGCTCTTGTAGCTAACAAAAATAATGACCTAGCCTCTACCAATCAGTATAGATCCCATTATTTAATTCTTTCCAGGTCCCACAAATGTCTTTGTACTAAACTGATCTATCTTCAGTCATGGCAAAGTTTCTCAAGTCAATATTCACAACGACCGACAAGAAGAGTCACTATGAAGAGGGCAACGAGGAAGACAGAGCCGACACCCCCCCGATGGGAGGGAGGAGGCAGCTGTCTATATCGCGATCGGGCAGGATGCGGCAGGCCAACAAGAAGAGACACTCTTTGACATTGGACGTCTACGGAGACGTGAGTACTTAACTATACTTGAGCATCCAGTGACGTCATCACTGAGTAGTTTTATCAAAAAACATAAAGACGAACATAGAACCACGTCCTTTTGAAGTCGGTTAGAAATAGCGACTAAATATTTCACAATGTGCCCAAAAATAATTGTTACTGAAAAGTTAATATAAAACTATACCTAGGTAGGTACTAAATTAAATAGTCGTCATCATACGCATTCAAGCTTTTTATTTAACTTTCAGCATCGTAACTATATATAGCCTTCGACGAACATAGCTGTCATCTAGAACCGTAGGTACCTAACCTATTTAAGGGGCGAGTAGGTAGGAGGTCTGAATCTTTAAGCTCTCAGATACATTCTCAACAAAATACCTATTCAGGCATTGTTAAGTAAACCTTCCGAGGTGTACCACAAAGTTGAAATGCGAGTGGATTGGTCAAATCCGGCCTAGCTCACTTCGAACTTTAGGTAAGAAGTTACCAATTCATCGGCTGCTTCACCTTAGTGGACAACCTCAATACGTTGCCGCCGTGTGTCAGAAAAAAAAGACATCCGCGATAGAAAGAGATACCATTGTAGGCACATATACTGTCCGACCTGATTTGCACTTTATTGTGTTGTTGCAAGAGTGGCTATTTATTTAATTGTCTTTTCGGCGAGCGTCATCTATTAGAATGATTATTATTATCGTTGGGACATATACTGTCGCATGCGACCATCGAGCTGAAACTATGTCTGATCAACTGGGTTCCACCAGAGGGTTACGCGGCAGGCTTTGGGATGAGTTTAACTTTTATATAAAGTATTCGCCCGCCGTAAGCAGGAGCTGGGAGGAGTGGGGGAAGATAAGGGAGGCTCATCCCAGCAGGGACGCAAAAATAAAATACTAACATACCTGTAATACTCGGGAAAGGGTAGTAAGACCCACCAAGATTTTGTTGATAGTACCTTTAAGGTACCAATATGTAATATAGGAACCTATTACCATTTACAAACTCACTTCTAAACTGCCTCAAGGCAAATCTACATAGCCAGGTATAGATAAGACTATTGAATTTCAAAATAAATATATAACAATAAAAAAATAAATATCTCTGACGAAGTACGTAGGTAGGTAATAATTTTTTATCTTATTTTAATCAATCGATTGCGGATATAATGTTTATCTAACCGTAATTTTATTTAAAAGTAGCGCTCCTTTGTGGTGTTATCGGTGCAAAAATTAACTTCCAGCCTTTTCCACTTAGAAGAGGTGCGGCGACAGTTGATAATCAAATTAAAAATCTAGATTGGCGGTACAGATTTGATTTGGGATCTGATAATGTTTTAATACCTAACCTACAATTCAAGCGATATCGTAACATCAAAATGTTACCTAGCATTTTATCTAATTCTAGGTATTATCGCGGTACATACTATCTTATAAGAGTGAGCAAAAATTTCAAGCCAAATAGGACTAATACTCAGACGAAAAGAATAACATAGACGGAGCGTGTACAACTAGTCAGTGAAGCCAACAAAAGTAATAATAGTAAACAGCATCAATACAGATTCTTTCGCTGCCTTCACTCACTAGCTCTTCATGATCCGTGTTTGTTATTCTTTTCAGCTGAGGGCTCATAGTGAGTACCTAAATGATACGATATACTGACGACATACTGGATATTTGACGACCGCTTGGCGCAGTGGTTCGAGCGTAGGACGGTCGGGTTACTACACCGGGTGGTTGCGGGTTCGATTCCCGTCAGGGTAAATTGCAGAAATGCCTTTTCGTAATGTGCTCTGGTCTGGGTGTCCCTGGAATGGCCCCCAGTCCATTGTTCGGTACCGTACAGTTGGTGTGTTCATCTGGCGATATTTGTTTATTTTTTAATGTCACACTCTTGTATTACAGAACGATAATCTGGAGGCCGTGGAAAAGCCGACCTCATTGGAATACCACGTACATACAGCCCCCATTGAACTAGGAACATCTCCAAGAAGATACAGCACAGGGGACAACACTACAGAGGGGACTCATGTCGATCCAGAAGTGGCAGAGTCACAGAGGAGTTTGGACACTAAGCTGAGGAAACTGGTGGACGGAGAGAAATCACCCGATGAGGAGATTGACAATGCGTTTGAGATTATTGACAAGTCATAGCCTTTAGTAGGTATTTTGGGGGTAAATTAGGACTTATTCTTAAAAAAACCTATGTAAACTAAGTTTAGTGTTGTGTATTTTAAATTTAATAATGGTGATAATTCTACTGTCATCAACAACGACTACACTAGATAGTTTAATTCCCAATATGGGGATCGAATCCGGAACCTCTTACGTACTAGAGCGGCCCCTCTAACCACTAGGCTATTGACGCCTTCAATAGTATTATAAATATTCAATGATTGTATTAATCACAATTTAAGACAACCTATATCCGGTACAGATATCGAATCTATTCGAGATGGAGCAACGTTTTGAGCAGGAATCGATTTACAAGCGGAAGGCATGTGATTCGTGTGGATACCTACCAATTTAAGTAAGTAGAAGTGTGTACGGTACTGTAACAACTGGGCTTCAATTAATACATCATATTACTTGGTAATATTTATATTATTTTACACAAATTTATTTATATTTTAGTACACGTCTTATCACAACGGTCCCCAGTTGTCACTGCCAGCGCACCGGCGTTCTTTCAAATTCAAAATAATAATGTTTTCTTAAATTTATTATTTTCTCGTCGGCCAGGAACGCCTATCGCCAGTGGCCAGTGCGCCGACATGGACTTTACAGTACCTAATCACTTAACTAAGTAGTGAGTATTGACGCACCTTGCATTGAATCAATGATGCATTCTACGATATCAATTTGCGATTTGTCCTAAATTATGACAGGTGATAATTGATTGGGTAGGTGATATTTAATTAGGTTCACTACTTTTTTCGATTTCGATTTATTAATATACTAGCTGTGCCCGCCGACTTCGTCCGCGTAGTATTTAACGTAACAAAAATTTCGGGATTATCGGGATAAAAAGTATCCTATATGTTAATCCCGGTTATAAACTATCTGTGTTCCAAATTTCATCCAAATCCGTTCAGTAGTTTTTGCGTGAAGGAGTAACAAACATACATACATACATACATCCACACTCACAAACTTTCACATTTATAATATTAGTAGGACTAGCGGCCCGCCCCGGCTCCGCACGGGTACATTTCGGTTAAATTATTCGAGTGTTAGTAAGGATCCCAAATTTTTTTGAAAATATATTATAGCCTATGTCACCCGGGGATAGTGTAGTTTCCCAACAGTGAAAGAATTTTTCAAATCGGTTCAGTAGTTTCGGAGCCTATTCATTACAATCAAACAAACAAAGTTTTCCTCTTTATAATATTAGTATGATAAATAGGCTATTTATATCAGAGTACGTGTGCATCTAAGAATACATTTAATTAATTTAAATTTCATACCCACATTGTGAACATTCATTACGCCGTGATAAATTAGTTCTTAGGGCCCGTATTAATGAATCTATCTCAAATCTGAGAGTGATTTTGAGTACGCTTTTGACACGTAATGTTGTACTGAGATGACCACAGATATTTACATAGATAACGCAAGTATCACGACTTGTATTGAAACCAAGCGTGCCGAATTTTTAGCACCTACTGTGACGTCATTAGTGACGGGAAATCCAAACCAATTCAAAGACACCGATGCCGCCGATACCCCTCCGCCCGCTACGTTTCTCTCGAGTGATTATCTCGCTCATACTCATATTGTTTATATCTGTAGTCGCGCGGACTGTAAGTTAACGGCGACCAACATTGACGCTTGGTCGGGGTTTCATACACGCGAAGTACCTACATGCATTTGCGTTATCTATTTAAATCTATATCTGTGGAGATGACGTTAGTAAGGATGACATTCCAAGGTCGCTCTCAGACTTTAGATCTATTTATTAATAATATTAATACGGACCTAGTTAAAAAACATATATAAAAATACCACTAGATATAAGGAAAATGGTAGGTCGTGTGATTGTAAATTTTTTTTTATGGTATAAAATTAAAGACTGATTGTAATTGTTACTTATTTAGATTTTGTATTATTACGACGTTATCCCTTAAAGTGGGAGGCAGAGGTACTCAGGTGAACACCCAAACGCCAATGGTATAGGGTCATAACCGGCTTCAGACCAGCAACGTGGGAGCAATGGCTTTGGTATTGCAATTATCTATAGGCTACGGTAACTGCTTAACATCTGGCGGGTCGTACGCTGGTTTGCCGACTTTGTTACATACAAAAGGACGGATTTTGGACACTTCCACCCTTAAGGTGAAGGCGCCTGTCTAGCCCGCGAAATTCAAAATTGTCGAGTATTTTTATAGTTTATCCAAAATCTGAAACCATTTAAGACAACATTTTGTGATTTGCGACAAACACAGTATGCAGTGCGTTTATTAAAACATTTATTTTACTCTAAATATTATCACGGTGGATATGATACTAGTAAATCACTAAATATACAAAAATTGCCAGATTATCTGGATAGCTGTAGTTCTTGAAATGTTTTAGAGTATTTTGGATATATTAATAAATGCACTGCACACGGTCTTTGTCGCGAATTACAAAATGTGCCTTTTATTATTGTCAGATTTTGAAAAAAAACTAAAAAACCTCCTAAAATTTGAACTTCGCGGGCTAGATGGGCGCTTTAGCCTTAAGGGGGTAAAACAGGGGTTGGTACTATGTTATAAAGCGGGGGTGAGGGCTTTCAGTACTCTCGCTCATCATACGATTGAAGCTATATATATCGCCGCTATCATAGCTATATACGGTGAAGAAAAACATCGTGATGAAACCTGCATGTCTTAGAAGATTTAACTAATTTTCGAAAGACATGTGAAATCCGCCAACCCGCACTGGGCCAGCGTGGTGGATTATGGCCTGAATCCCCCTCGTGTTGAGGGGAGGCCCGTGCCCAGGAGTGGGACGTCAAAAGGGCTAAAATTATTAAAATTATAATAGCTATATTACACCACTTGGCGCAGTGGTTCGAGTGTAGGCCGCTCGGCTCACTGCACATGGTGGTTGCGGGTTCGATTCCCGCCGGGGCAAATTTCGGAAGCCTTTTCGTAATTTGCCCAAGTCTGGGTGTCACCGGGATCGCCCCCAGGCCATTGTACGGTACCCATAGTACAAGCGTTGCTTCGTTTGGGACCATACAGTTGGTGTGTTCGTCTGGCGATATTTATTTATTTATTTGGTGTGAGACGGTGGTACTAAATTAACTGTAGTCAGCAGGCTAAAGCTTGGCTTTACGACCGTAAAATATTCCTAGAAGATACCTACGGTATAAAAGGTACTTACTGTTAATATTTCATGTTTCTAACGCCAGCTGTTTAGGTTTTGTGCGTTGATAGACAGACAGTCAGTCAATGACACGTTTTGTAATATCTTAAAATTTATATTTACACTTACACTTGAAGCTCAAGTTCAATAAAATTACATTTTGAGTTTCTTCTTCTTAGACTTGTTAAGCAGTGGCCCTCCTATCTTGAATACGGTACTGTGAAAGAAATATGAATGAAATTAGTATGCGTATTCACGTAGAATGTTTAATAAACCGCTTGGCGCAGTGGTTTGAGCATAGGCCGCTTGGCTCACTGTACATGGTCGTTGCGGGTTCGACTCCCGCTGGGGAAAATTTCGGAAAAGGTCTTTTCGTAATTTTCCCAGGTCTGGGTGTCACTGGGCTCGCCCCCAGTCCATTGTACATCAATTGTACGGTACCCATAGTACAAGATTTGCTTAGTTTGGGACCATACAGTTGGTGCTTTTATTGAGACTGGTCCCGCCACACGCTCCCACCACTGTAACTCCTGTAAACCAGGATCGACAATGGTGACCAATAATGACGTCGAGGTTTGACCCTCGACGAGTCCCGGGGAAAAGTTAAATTTACTTGGAACACGCACGAATTTAATCGAAAGAAATAATAGGAGTTGGAAGAAAAAATATCCACTTCACTCCGGTGCAAAGCGGGAGACAAAAATGGCTGGTATGGGCTGATAGCCATAGAAGCAAGACTGTTACAGCTGATTAAAGACCAGTTGTAAGGCACCACGGATCGTAATTAGACTAGTTGGAGCACAGTTGGTGTGTCACTCTGGCGATAGTAAAAAAATCTGCTTTAAGTAGCATCTTACAGGCACCAGCGAGCGCCTACAAGCGTTGGTGAGTCTACCTACTGCTGTACTCTAGTAAGTCATATCTATGAAATAAAAAATAGATTAAACAATAACAAATAATACTTACTGACAAGTAGTGCATATTGGACTGAATTTGCAGAATACTGGAACAAAAATAATTATATTAACAATAAACCATAGTGTTGGGGAACGAAATGAAATGATTTCCCTCCGATTGAAATTGCAGATTTATTCTCGTATTATACAAATTAAATGATAATTGTAATATTTAGAGAAATGAGAACGTGTATGCTTTCTTGATCGCTAATTCTATATAAGTTTAAAAATTGAGTAACGGCTGTGTCGATGACTTGCATTCGAGACCTTCTGACAGCTGACGTTGACAAAGACATTGACACTTTGACGTTTTAGCACAGCAGCGTCAACACATAGCAGGAAAATTTCCCCTCGATCTCAAGTCTGAGAGAGCGATCTTGGAAATGTCACTCTTATTTCATACCACCACACAATGACATGTCAAAAGGGTACTCCACATCGCTCTCAGACATGAGATCGATTTATGAATATGGGTCTGAATGTCGTCAATCGTCGATGGTAGTAGAAGTAGAAGTAAAAGTAAAAGTAAGTCGCGACACCACACTGTTCAATGCGAAATAGAAAGACAAAACGAAAATAACTGGCTGTGTCGTTACACACTTAATTTTTTCCGTCTAGCCCCCTTTCGTAACGCGCGATAAGGAACTTTGTTCCAATAGTATACCCTTTTTGTTTCACCTAGTATAATCCGACAAATAGAATATGCTATGTTAAATAAAAACAGTTAAATTATTTTTAATTTTTAAGTTTGCAACAATATCGCATTCGGTCTAGCCTGTAAAGATATTTGTATGTATTGAGAAAATAAATAAATAAATTCGGTAGTTGAAATAAAACAAATGTGAGGAGGTGTCGTGTACCGCTGAGGCAGACGGAGCAGACGTAGCCCAGGGTGAGCAGCTCGCGGTGGCAGAAGCAGGCGGCGCGGTAGTCCACGCGGCCGCGCCCCGGCAGCACCAGCTGGCCCCGCTCGCTGCCCTCCGGCAGGAACACCCACTGCACACACACCACTAATTTAATATTTCAATAAGTTATTTATTTTCAATAACTCAACTTATAAATAAATAATAGCGGCCCGCCCCGGCTTCTCACGGGTACATTGCGGTTACATTATTCGAGTTTTTGTAAGGATCCCTAATTTTTTGAAAATATATTATAGCCTATGTCACCCGGGGATAGTGTAGCTTCCCAACAGTGAAAGAATTTTTCAAATCGGTTCAGTAGTTTCGGAGCCTATTCATTACAATCAAACAAACAAAGTTTTCCTCTTTATAATATTAATATGATATAATAAAAATAATAATTTAGCCCTTTTGACGTCCCACCCCTGGGCACGGGCCTCCCCTCAACACGAGGGGGATTCAGGCCATAATCCACCACGCTGGCCCAGTGTGGGTTGGCGGATTTCACATGTCTTTCGAAAATTGGTTAGATCTTCTAAGACATGCAGGTGTCCTCACGATGTTTTCCTTCACCGTAAGCAAGTGATAATCATATAGAAATCAAGATTCGCACATAGATTTTGAAATATCTAGAGGTGCGAGCCGGGGTTTGAACCCAAGACCTGGTGCCCGCAAGACGCGTGCTTTAACCAATCGGCTATCACAGCTTCAGTCAACTCAACTTAAGTAAATTAAATATTTTGGGTCTTTAAAAAAAAAGACCAATGTGGGTATATCTCGAAAAAAAAACTCAAAACAACTCTAAATTGTTTTCATTCATGTAAGCCAACAAAGCATTTTATTACACCATCTTTTATTAATTGAAAAGAGTAACCATTGAGTATCTTTCCGGATTTTCTCAGTGGAAGCAGCATTCCGAACTGGCGGTAGATTCTGACTATTCATAACTGCTTTGTTGGCTTACATTAACAAAAACAATGTTGACTTTAACTTTAAGTTATTCCACATATTATCAAGTCCTGTAGAAACGGCGCTGTAGTCACGCGTCCGCAATACAATTTACACTGTGTACAATTTCGTTCCGTATTCTTCCGCGGGACTTCCTATGTGAAATGGCAAGTTGTAGTTACCAATAAGTATTGCAGTAATCCTTCTAGGGTTGGCACCTTCAGGTAGAGGCCGCCGGTGATGTCGCAGCCCTGCTGCAGCAGGCTGAGGTGCTTGTCCAGCGAGCACACGTCTATCAACACCTGCTGCTTCTGTTCAACATAGGGTTCTCTATGCAGGGTGAAAGTTTCAACTGTACATGGACAGGCAAATCCAAAGTTATGCGGAAAAGAGAAAAACGCTCCGGGCCCGATTTTGAGGAGTAATCGTACATCATAATTTATTTAATAACTAGCTGAGCCCGCGACTTCGACCGCGTGGAATTTAAAAAAGCCCGCTCCCGCGTTCTGAGCCCGCTTGATAGGACCCTTTTTTATTTTCTAAAATAAAAGTAGCCTAAGTTACAGCTTATAACATCACCTAGTAGTATAACACCAGTGAAAGCCCCGTCAAAATCGGTCCAGCCGTTTCGGAGATTATCCGGAACAAACATTCAAACAGACACACCGACAAAAAAAATTAATTCGCGTTTTAGCTATACGTGTCGTATGTACTTTCATATGCATTTAGTGGAAAGGTGTTATTTTGATTTTACAAACAGACACTCCTATTTAATTTATTTGTATAGATTTACTCAAACGAGAATCAAACAGTTTGATTTTGTAAAGAAAATAA
Source organism: Notodonta ziczac (assembly GCA_918843915.1). NCBI lineage: Eukaryota > Metazoa > Arthropoda > Insecta > Lepidoptera > Notodontidae > Notodonta > Notodonta ziczac. The sequence continues at coordinate 4,304,830 of OU974060.1, read as the reverse complement.
AGCAGCCTTTAAAACACTTTTCATATGTATTAGGTGTTTCAGCGCCCATCTAGCCCGCGAAGTTTCAAAATCTGACAATAATAAAAGGCACAATTTGTAATTCGCGACAAAGACCGTGTGCAGTGCATTTATTAATATATTCAACTTACTCTAAAACATTTCAAGAACGACAGCTATCCAGATAATCTGGATTTTTTTGTATATTTAGTGATTAACTAGTATCATATCCACCGTGATAATATTTAGAGTAAAATAAATGTATTAATAAGCGCACTGCATACTGTGTTTGTCGCAAATCACAAAATGTTGTCTTAAATGTTTTCAGATTTTGGATATACTATAAAAATACTCGACAATTTTGAATTTCGCGGGCTAGACGGGCGCCTTCACCTTAAGAGGCATAGTGTTTATCTGAGTACCTGCTGTAGTGGGGTGTGCTTTGAAGTCTCGCGTCACTTGACACCCCCCGCACCTCTCTACACCCCTCCACTACCTCAGAAATCCACTCAGTAAAGTACTATGCCCATAATTTATGTGATAACTAGTTGCTGCCCGCGACTTCGTCCGCGTAGACTTAAGTAAAGTATTCTATGTGTTAATCCAGGTTATAAACTATCTGTGTTCCAAATTCCATCCAAATCCGTTCGGCAGTTTTTGCGTGAAAGGGTAACAAACATACATCCACACTCACAAACTTTCGCATTTATAATATTAGTAGGATAGTAGGATTTACTACCCATTGCCGGATTAACCATATAGCAAGAGTAGCAATTGCTACGGGCCCCGCGCGAAAGGGGGCCCCGCATATGTTAGTTTCTTATCAAAACTATTATATATTGCCAGAAAATCACATCACTGGCTTTTTGTACTTGTCCAGAGCCTAACAGCGCCTATAGTAATTTACTAAATGCCCACAAAATTGTAACCTATAGATGGCAAATAAACGTAGAGACTATTGATTTGTTTTTTTACCACTTTATACTTAAGAACCCATAGTAGATCAAGGGCTCTTTGAAATAATTTGCTACGGGCCCCGCGCTTGCTTAATCCGGTACTGTCACTACCTGAGCAGTGAAGAACACGTTCATGTAGTTGATGTACTGCGCGGCGGTGTCGGTGCTGCCCGTCACGATGAGGATGCGGCTGCTCGTGCGCAGCCCCGGCGGGATCTGACGACGCAGCTAAAAGGAATACAAAATTGAGTTTACCATTGGCGCAGTGACTCGAGCGTAGGCTGCTCGAATGCAGATGGTGGTTGCGGGTTCGATTCCCGCCGGGACAAATTTCGGAAATTGCCGTTTCGTAATTTGCCCAGGTCTGGGTGTCACTGGGATCGCCCCCAGTCCATTTTACGGTACCGATAGTACAAACGTTGCTTAGTTTGGGACCCTACAGTTCGTGTGTCTGTCTGGCGATAGTTATTTATTTATTTGTTATGGCTTTAGATACACTAAAGCATCAGCATTGCATCACTCATCTGTTTCCATACAATGTCCAGTTCACATGCAGATGCTTTACCCTTGCTATGAAACACAACGCCATGGCCAGAGCTCCGGCTAGCAATGATTCCCCCGGCTTATCCTCTTGTGGCTGGCTTTTCACTAAGTTCACTAATCTGGAAATGACAAGGCTTCTGTTATTATTTGAGTATTTACCAATAAACTGTCAATAAAAGGTAGAACAAGTTGAGTTAACATCAAAAAATAGTTTTTATATAGAGCAACATTTGATTTATGGTTGACTAGCTGTGCAACATCGTCCGAGTAGGATTTAACTTAACAAAAATTTCGGAATTATCGGGATAAAAAGTATCCTATGTGTTAATCTCGGTTATAAACTATCTGTGTTCCAAATTTCATGCAAATCAGTTCAGTAGTTTTTGCCTGAAAGTGTAACAAACATCCACACTCACAAACTTTCGCATTTATAATATTAGTAGGATTGCATGGTGTGGTAACTCTTGTGGTGCCTCAGCACTGGGAAGTATAACAGCAAACACTCCAGTATATTTGTTTCGATATAAAAGAAGATCAACTCAAACATTTATTGCATAATATATTATGTTCATTGAGGTTATTTAATTTTTTGTGCTTATGACATAGTGGCCGTCTTCAAGCATTGCAATGTTGAGGGGCTAATTCTACCTACTAACTTTGCCCTGTCTAAAGTTTAATATTTCAAAATTTTCATTCAGTACTCATTTGAGTTGTTGTAACTATGACCTTTACCAACAGGAAATTCATAATCTTATTGGGTCATGGGTATTGGGCATATTGACTCAACATTTTTGAGACTTGATGGTGTCACTCACCTCATTTTTATAGTCTTTTCAACAAGTGTGAACAATTCGTATTGGCCATCGATCTGCCTGACATCCAGTGGCTTGCCGGGTGACGGGTAAAGGTATTCACTGCAACATACGAACACAATGGACAAATGAACATAGATTTGCAAAGAGGAACCAACCCATACTGCTGCAGACTAAAATCGACCCCAGTTAAAGTGATTGTAGGTTGGTTTCAGTTTGTAGAAATATGGGTGGTTGGATGCATTCTGCAAATCTATATCCAAATCCAAATAATAATATATTTTTATAATATACAGTATGCAGACGGCTAGTAACAGCCTTGGAACGTAAGGCACATTAATAGCAATTCTGAATGTGCATTCAATTTCTCAAAATATCTGTTCTAATATATTAGGCCCATCGCAAGTCTGACAGTGGTCTTGGAATTTTTTATTTAATTTATTTATTTTCTCAATACATACAAATATCTTTAAAAGCTAGACCCAATGCGATATTGTTGCAAACTTAAAAATAATTTAACTGTTTAATTCTATATATAGCTGTTCTTGTAAATGTAATTCTTATGTCATACTAGCTGTGCCCACGGATTTCGTCCGCGTAGTATTTATAGTAACAAAAATTTCGGTATTATCGGGATAAAAAGTATCCTATATGTTAATCCCGGTTATAAACTATCTGTGTTCCAAATTTCATTCAAATCCGTTCCGTGGTTTTTGCGTGAAGGAGTAACAATCATACATACATACATACATCCACACTCACAAACTTTCACATTTATAATATTAGTAGGATCTGTACAAAATGACATGTCAAAAGCATACTCAAGACCGCTTTTGAGACTGGAGATTTATGAATACAGGCCTTAGTGTCACAAATATTACTGCGGCAAGTGTACCTTAAATACCTGTACCTTAAATTAAATGTACCTTTTATGAAAATGACATCCGATAACAGCCAGTTCGTTTCTGGCTTTCTGCATCAGATGCGAGTTGGCGAACGCGATGACGGCGTCGAGGCAGTTCGTCAGCACCTTCGGGTCTTCGGTTATGTACCGCTGGTTCGGATTGGTATCCACAATTATCACTAATAAACTACTATCTGATGGAACTGTAAAATTACATGTAAATATGACTTGTTAGGTTAGCGCCTCTAAGGGTACACACTGACCCTTAGTTTCGTAATTAGGTTGGTGTACAGTGCTATATAATTAAATTAATAGGAAAATAATAATGTAAAAGTGTAAGGTTTTCGGAGGTTAGGTTTCGTACTTACGTTCGTCGTCTGCCATTTTGTGCGAAAATTATGATTATTATTGTATATTGAGTTATCAGGACGATCAGTAGTTACCTAATTTATTATTTCTTATAATCTTAACAAATAAACGCAACTTAATTTTTGTTTGACGATAAACAATAACAATCCTCCATTTGACATTAGATTTGATTTGACTTTGACGTTCGTTTGACTGAACTGACATTAATTTGACAGCTTTACAATTTTGTTTTTGATGTTCCGAATCACGCAATATGTTTCAGTCCTCGCGTGATTTTGTAAATAGATTATATGTTTGAGTCAGAAACCAAAGTAATGGGCTTCGGATTATTTTAAATAAAAAAACTAATATAAATAATGAAATACTTTTACAAAGGAATCATTTGTTGTAAAATAGTCACTTCAGAAAATAAAAATGTTGCTAGTGAAAAATAAATAAACAAAAAGAAACGTATCATCTTATTTCGAAGTCGGTATTCTTTAATCTTTTTATTTAATTACAATAATTTTGCTCGGTCTTCTCGGTGAAATTCTTTCAATAAGGCTTACCGTCCGCGAAGCGAACCCTGTTTTTATCTTGGGATTCCTGGGTGAGCACCTCACCCTGTCCATTGCATTTAGGTAAGTTAGGTTCTTACTATGTCTATTTTTTATTGAAGTCGGGCACTATGCAAATGCTAATATGTCATTTTGTTTGTCTGGCAATAGGTATTTTATTTTAAGACCGAATTAACTACTTATCGAAAAAAAAAATGCGTATCGATCCGTCCGTTTGGGAATTGTGATGCTACGGACTCTCACAAAGGGGTAAAACTAGGTACTTAACTCCTTTATGCATTGCATCGCTCGGGGTTTGAAAATAATTCCTAAAAAAGAAACAAGAAACAAATATGGCGCCGCGCCGTTTCTATCGCCGATCGAACCTCGTTCGTTTACAATGTATTTATTAATTTAATTAATTGTTCGTCGGGCACCTGTGGACAGATGTCAGCCTATGTCCCAGATACATATTTGTCAAAGGCGCATTCCTTGCATAGCTGCTTATAATAATAGGCAAATGCATCATGGTTTGACGTAGCGCCCGTGGTGGACTCGTGCTCTGTCCGATAACCATCACTATCAGTTGACTAAAGAATAGTGTGGATTGTTTTGGATGAGAATTGATGAGGGTTAGATGGCTGGGATGAAATATTAAAGAGGGCGGGTAACATGTCTGTTCTAATCCTAACATAACATTACATATCATAATTACCTATAGTTCAAATCTGGAAGAGCGGTAGCGCCTACGTCAAGGTTTTACCTAGGTACCGTTAGGTCAACCTAACGCTACCTAGGTAGTGAGCGGTAGTCAACTACCGCCTATAATAGTAAATGTAATTTAATGATATACCTAAGTAGCTATGAACGTATGACAGTTTCAACTTGACTAAATTTGCCACCTGCCTAGCCCCTGGTTTGCGTAAGTAGTCCGATTTATGAAGTCCTTTATAAGTCCTTTTTAAAAAAATAAGAAAACAACTTAAATCGGTGTGAATGTTTCGCCAGTGCAAACTCACGGTAACAACTTGGGTATGTTAAAGAGGTAGGTACCTCTAATACCAAGTACCTACCAATACCTAGATGGTAGGAAAATATAAGTAAGTAGGTACCTTGGTTAAACTGTGCGTGGCAGTGCTCCCCGCCAAAGTTCAGTAAAGTTATTTAGCATGCCTGAAAATTACATGCTAATAGTGCTTGGCAGTGCTCCGCCAAGTCCGTTGCTAAAGCTGATTTCCAATGTGAAAGTAGGTACTCATCGGTAGGTATTATTTCACAGAACCAAATACCTATTTCATGAATAGCCAAGACAACACTCAGAACATCACCATTACATTGATTTACACGAGCCATTTTATCAACGAACGTAAGACGGGAGCTTATTATTACATCCGAATTGTATTTCATCGTAGCGAGATGATGGGCCGGCGATACGGCGCCAAACTTATGTCATCTGTCAAAATACATGTTAACAGTACGGTGAACGGTAGATGAGTGGGCCCGATAACACAACATGAATAATATTATACGAGCGATGTGACATGCCCTGCTACCTGTCATTTTACGACATTGTTTATGTACGGCTAATGATATGGCTCATTTGAATACCTTGGTGGTCTGGCTGGATAGGAAAAAGTGCACCGTTTTTATGGACGCATTGTTTTGTCTGTACTTAGCATTTCGCATCACTTTTGCATGTATGAATAATGGGTCTCATGAACAGTTGGTACGAGGAGAAATACGTGTGGTGTGTCGGAAGCTGGGGCTTTATCAATATCCAAACTCCTCGTTTGCAACGATGAAACATTTACACCGATTTGCGATGTAAATTGCACAGTTCTGATCTATTTTGTGATAACAAAAAGTAAAGATTACCTACTTAAAAAATGTGTTAAGTATGTGATTGTTTCGTCCATTGCAAACCTAGGATAAGCCTTACAAATACAATAGATCTAGAAATGGCAATTTATTAGGTACACTTGAGCATAATATCGATTTGTAAGTAAGTATAACTTGTAAGTACTTAGATAGTGATCTAAAACACCAGTTTTTACTTTCTACTTCCTACTAATATTATAAATGTAAAAGTTTGTGAGTGTGGATGTATGTTTGTTACTCCTTCACGCAAATACTACTGAACGGATTTGGATGGAATTTGGAACACAGATAGTTTATAACCGGGATTAACATATAGGATACTTTTTATCCCGATAATCCCGAAATTTTTGTTACGTTAAATACTACGCGGACGAAGTCAGGGGGCATAGCTAGTATTTAACATTCGTCGTTTAATTAATATACCCACTATGCGTGGGACTTGGTGCCGTATCACTACACAGAAATATTGTTACATAAAAAATACCTAACTACCTATGTTCCTAGTAGGTATTTTACATGTGCAGCGGCAGAGAGCAATCTATATTTATTTCCACGGTCGAGCTCGAAAATAATTAAAAATCGGAAAAGTAATCAGTACTTATATTAAGTGAATGCAGACGGTAATTGAATAAGATTTTACGAGAACATTGTTTACTGAACTTCGTGCCAGAGAGCAGCGACGGTACATTAGCGCGGCCTTTCGAAAATCGAATAGGGAATAAGAAAAAAAGGCGGGAACGAAATAATTATGCACGTTCCCTTTCGTAATGGGCGTCGCGCTACCGTTTCGCTTTAATAGCTCGCTTGTTCTGAGAATTTAATTACGTTCGCAGCGCGCCCAGATTAGCTGGCCGCGCGTTCCGTTTTGTTAATAACTCTAATAATGGATGACGCGCACCTCGCTGCATTAACGTTTAATTCCCATTTATAGAGGGATTTTATTAAAACGATACATCATGATGTGATCGTGTATAGTCAAACGCATTGTTGTGGCATTTTGTTTCAGTTGTCATAATCTTCTGAGAGTGTAAAAAAATATCAATATTAATAATTCAATAACGAGCTTCCAAAAACAAATTGTCTAACCGATAAGACATTGGGCCCGACACAAACAAAACATAAAACGATTCAGCCTTAATAAGAACCGGGGTCCAGAGATGAACACAAAAGAAAAAGATAACCGCCTATTGTTTTTTATCATGTTGTCAATATCGCGCGGCCAAATTTTCAATATTGGAATGCCACGATTCGCCAATAAGAAGCGGGAAGAATTGATTTATTGTCCAATTAGCGTCGGTCAGGTGTGCCAACTGCCAAGATAGCATCAGGCTGGCCAACCTAACTCGGCTGCAACTACTATTTCTTTTGGCGCGTTCCATTTTAAATGGCATATTGGAATCAAAAAAAGAGCCTTTACACCATGCTGGCTGCGTTTTGCGCACGGTGAATTTGAAATTCTGATCATTCGAGGAGAAGGCTTGCTTAAGTGGAAATCGATTTGAATTAATTGTAGTGTCTGGCTTTTTGTGGTGCAAGACCTTTAATTTAACTACCTATATATATATTAAGTACCTAGAAAAATATTGTGGCTATGATTTGGTGACACCAAACAAAAGGCAGTAATCAAACAGTGTTAATAAAGGACTAACACCCGAACGAGGGGCGATGGGATTTCATTTAGCGAGTGAGCGCGTTAATAGCCGCTCGATAGGACCGTATCGCGTTACATGGGGACGCGATTAAGTCGCCAGATACAATCTATAATGGCTTTTGCTGCGATCACGATGATTTTGGGAATTAATAAATAAAGAATACTTACCTAAATATCGCCAGACGAACACACCAACTGTATGGTCCCAAACTAAGCAACGCATGTACTATGGGTACCGTACAATGGACTGAGGGCGATCCCAGTGACACCCAGATCAGGGAAATTTACGAAAGGGCCACCTCTGAAATTTACCCTGACTGGAATCGAACCCACAACCACCCGGTGTATTAAGCCGAGCGGCCTACGTTCGAACCACTGCGCCAAGCGCTCAATTTCAATTATGTTTATAAATATAAAACGTGGAACCAATTTCTGTTGCAATTATAGGTAGTGCTTCTGTCGGTTATCGGGACTAAATAGAACACAATATACAAGGTGAAACATAATGGGTATACTTTTTCCAAAACTTAACTTTGTAATTCTAAAACCATCAGCTTTGGAAGGAACTTGAAAAACAAAAGGTGTTATAGGAATACAGCTGTTGACCGATTTCACAAGCCTACAAAACCTTTAGTACTTCAACTGTCCCACAAAGCTGATAGTTTGAGATTTACAAAGTTAAGTTGCAAAAAAAATAGTGTACCCTTTTTGTTTCACCTAGTATACAAGCGCCGTTCAAAACACGCTTTGGAGTCCATTGTGATCTAATATTATCCCAAAGCTTACGAGATGATCATTTGAATACTTTAAACCTGAATGATGACGCCATCAACTTCCATTTCACTGAAGTTTACGAGGGCAGGGACATCTTAAGTATCTTTTTGAAACCAATAACTATAACTTTTATCTTATTATTTGACTGTGTTGATACTGGTCGGGAGGACTATTATAATTTATTATTACCTAAACTATAGGATCACCGTTGGCGCAATGTGAGTATACGCTTCCTTTCCTCTGAAACCGCTTTTCTTGTTATAATAAGTAGATACATCCTCAACTGAATAATTTTGCTCCTGAAGTTGTTTGAATTCCGGAGGTTTGAATAGAGCCCGGCGTTCAACGTTACTCGCCGAGCGAATTGTAAGCGGGTAAATGCGGGTAGTCGATAAATTCCGGTAACGTTTGACGTAACGCGGTCAGACCGTCATTTGCTATTGAGCGCTCGGCCGAGGCGGACCGCTCGAGATATTGACGCTCAGTATTATTGCAATTGTATAATGTTATCATAGAACTTGGACTGTTGTAATTTGATACTTTAAATTTATTGTTTTTATTTTTAATTATGTATTTTTTAATTGTACTATAAATACGAATACACTCTTGGTGATAGCTATATAACCATGAGTGTAATAGTATGTTTTTACAGTTTGTATACATACTTAAATCTTAAAGAATGAGATAGCTGTCGTTCACTTCATCACGAGGGCTATCCATTACCATATTTTAAGTGGTCTTGTAGAGTTCTGAAACATTGATGATGTGTTTAACTCCCATAATAAACTGTAACCATGTTGACTGACACGATTTTCCAGCTCTCCATCGCATTAACCGTACCCTCTATTAAAAAGTAAAGTCGCTACACGCTAGAAAAAGACAGCAATATGCAGCCCTCGAACAGGTTCCCCGCAATAAATGTGCGGGAAAGAAAGAGACGTAGTAATAGCCGGAAATTAGCACTCGTCTATCTTTCATTTTACACCCCAAATTTTCTTATTCCAATTTCCTCTCGGCACGAGAGTTCCCATTTTATGGGCCGTAACTGAGTTATTTACAGTCATGCAAAAATATTCCGAGCGACATGATGATAGAGTTTAAATTGGGGTCGAGTGATCTCGGCGTGTTGTGTCGTTTCGTTGATGGGTGTGCTTTAGAACACTCTGTCATTTGAAATGAGTCATTTTCTGATAAGAATGCCCTATTGGTTGAGACGTGTGGTGCGCGGCCCGCGCGGCCGATAATGCCATTTCCGAACGTAGATAGCGAATAACTTGGGTGTCGGTTTTTGCACTGGAGTTTTAATAATAAAGCATAGGGGGAGACGGCGGAGATATGGAAATGAGCGTGTGGAGGAGAGGAAATTTGAATTTATACTCAGCTAGTTTTATTCATGAGGGTGCGCGTCGGTCGTTCGCACAGATTATACAGAAATTTTCATAGGAATAATGATGTCTATCCCTACTTTATTATTATTTTTTACAGTACCAATGTAGGTGATAGGGGTGAATTTGATATTTGATTACTTTGATTAATTAATGGAGATGAATGATTGAATAACTGAGACCTTTAGTGTTTCATTCTTTGGAAGGTGTCTCAACACTCCAGGCAAAGTTTTGATTGTGATTTATAAGGTAATTAAGACGCCATGAAGTCTTCAAGCTTTTGCTTGGATATTAAATGGACCGTTAAACATGATAGGGCCAAGAATTTTACACGGTCAATATATACTCAAAACTAAAATTCATAAAATCCAACCGTATCAATCGATCAGGTGTTTCCAAAAGCTTTTTGCATTGCGTGGGAAGCATCAAGCCACTATGATTGCGCGACCTCCATGCTCTATGCGATCATTTCACCCCATTTGCCCTGAAGGCAAGCTGTGAAGATGCGGTCAATCGGTCATTTGTATACAACTTCATTGTGTTAATACCCGAATGCCATGGGAATGTTTATTTTTCTGTGACAACATAATGTGAAAAGTGAAGTTAGATGTGAGAATAGTTTTAGCAAAAACAATATTACTAAAATGGTAGCATAGCTGGGTACTCTCACTAGAGACGGCGGCTAAATAGGAAATCAATTTGTGGCTAAACTGATTTGTGGATGAAAACGATGAGTTACTGTGCTGACAAACTAAATTTTCGGATTATTTAACTTCTATGTCCTATTAAAAATGGCTATAAAATAATGGCATAATATTTATTTATTTTCTCAATACATACAAATATCTTTACAGGCTAGACCCAATGCGACATTGTTGCAAACTTCAAAATAAAAAATAATTTAACTGTCATTACTGAACAACTGAATATAAATGGACACAGTGTAGTGTTGCAATTAAACTAAAAAAAAATTGGTATATTATGCTAGGTATCGAATCAAGGAACGAATTCATCTTCTCTAGCCATTCACAATATTTTTCATAGTTAGGAACATTTTTTTTTTTTAAATTCTTCAAATACTTTAACCTGTCCAAAAAAGTCTCGAGACCATAAATAATAACAACAACAATACAAATTTTTATCGTCCGAGAGCGTCCATTGCACAGGTGGAAAAAAATCAAAAATAGATTCATTCATAAAAGGTTCATTCATGAATGAGTGAATGCAAAAAATGCCCACAAGTGGACTGCCTACATTCATGTATTGTGTGAAGATAATCTTAACGTCTTCATTATTATCCCGTGGGATTTCTGAATGTGATGATGAATTTAGTTTATTTATCATAATGTTCCATACACAAAAAAATACAACAAATCATAGTTAGAATAACTTTGAAGCAAGCAACTATTCATGTGCTATAAGTTTGTAGCTACCTATAAATTAATTATGTAACTAAACATTATTTTTAATATGTTTAACGTTTAATTAAAGGCAATCACTTAAATAAATTCTTGTTATACCTATTGATACGGAGGTAAGTAATATCATAGATACTAATCTGTTTAAACAAATTTTACTCTAATCGCTCAATCTTGATCTTTGTCTGTCATCAATGAAAATGAGTTTTGAGAAAACCGTTTACTAGCAATAAAAATACTTGTCAATAAATCCTTCAATTCTAGAAACAGTGTCGTCAACATAAGCTCTGTAATTGGCCACGCGGTAATACTTAGTTATCTCGAATTCCGGTTATAAGATCGAAAACTCCAGTAGCTACCTAATTAATCTGTGCTCGTAATGATCTTTATAAGCACCCGCCGTGTGTCGGCCACCGAATATTTTTACCCAATTAACTTGTTACATTCTCGCTTCCGAAAATGTCTACTATAGTTGTGAAAAAAATCAAAGGACCGTTCCCCGAAACTCGACCATTATCGACCGTTACCTCCCAAATAGAGTGCGATTGAAACTCGAGATAAACCCCTTCACGTGGACTCTACTAATTGGTGCAATAAATTTTGAAACAGCGCGACAACTCAGAAAACCCATTACTTGCCCATCTCGGCCCTTATTTGGACCTATGGCTTCCGACCTGTCATAGACCCGACTTACCGGCACACTTCGGGCATTCTGTCAAACTCGATTTGAACCAACAATCGAATTTAATCTCTATCGTCCTCAATTAAATGGTCGAACGCGACTAGATTCGTTTCCAACGGAATCGAATGTAATAAAGAAACGTCAACTCGTTTAAATTCCATTTTTGAATTTAAAAAAGTCCTGACAGGATGCACAGGACATTCGACCTTACGGCTATTGTTTAAAAATAAAAATCACTAATGAGGAGCGCTCGAAAATGTGACGTGCCGGTGACAAAATGTTGAAGGGATATCGATTTCGGACATTGTAAATCGAATCATAGTGTTTTTCGTTAAAGCAGAATTTCGATCATGGTATTTATGTTGAATCGGTATCGTTAATATAGAGTCGTCGGGAGCGCGCACCCGTTTGTACCCGCGTCATGCGGACGGACGCTTTTTGTCGTTTTTAATTATATTTATTGTTCTCGTTATTTATTTATTGTTTTGTGTTTTGTACCGTTCTCGCTACCGTGCGTGCATTTTAACGATTCCGGAGGAGATAGCGGACGGACGCATCCAAATTAGGCCGAATGTGGTTTGGGAGGATGCAAATGTGTCCTTTGCATACGCTCGCACAAAAACGTCCCCATCGATATTCGGAATGAACGCGAATGAAAACATCATTAAATGCTATGCAAATGACCATGGAAGGCTTTTTATACATGAATTCATTATTATTGACTACATACTATCTACATTAAACATATTTTGATAATCCTTGAATATCTAACATAAAGTTTGTTCGTATAAATTATTTTTATTCAACGCATCATCAAAGATTCTTATGAATGACTTATCTATCACGTGATATATATAATGTAATTATTGCATAACAATTGCATCGTTATTTATCGATAATTGTTTATAAAAACCGGAGAGAAGTAACACTAAAGTGTATATTTGCACACAAAGGCCCGTCAATTGTATCCAATAAAATCGATGAGATGCCTCGTCACTCGATACTCGGACAATGTGGAGAAATGTCAAGAAAATCCAGTCCCTTCGGCCAGTGAACCGCGGTATTCTTTTTTTGAATCGATCTATTCCGATTCGTCGATTTGAGCTTCGAATTTTGAAAACGTTAAACATTTAGCCGATGAATGATCCAATTCGTCATTACAGGAAATAATTCAAATTCTTAATCGTTTTTAAAGCTACCTACTCTCTGTGGGCAGTCTTCGTCATAACATTGGTTTTATAATGGCCCATGTTATATTTACAATTTTCTAAGAAGGTATTACAGCGACCGAGTCAATATTTTGCAAACAATAGTTGTATATTTGTCGTAAACTGTTTTGATAATTGAAATGTAAGTAAATAAATAATTTCAGTAGTATTGTGTGTAATCTTTATAAGTACCTATTACAAAATTATTATAGTGTGTATGTGCTTGTAATTCTTCTCGTCCTAAATAGCTTGACCGATTTAAATACCTATATTGTTTGTATTTAATGGGTCACCTCGTTGGTTCTGAGTTATAGTTGGCCCCGGTAGTTGGTACTGTTGTCGACATGTAGAATGATACGCTAGCGAAACTGCGAACAAGTTAGTCACCTAATTTATGAAAAACCTAATTGGTTGATCCGACTTTTAATGCACACAATATTTTTTTTATATCAATTATAGGCTGTTAATATTATTTTAAGGGTAGTTTATCCCATACCTACATAGGTACCCAATAATATTTTAGAATGTACTAGCTACTCAATCTTCTGTTAAAAAATAGTTTGTCCAACTAAAAACAGATAGGTAAGTACTTATTACTTTAAGTCAGCTCAAGTATCAAGATCCTTCCATCGCGGTACAAGTGAACAAGTTTAGTTTCAATTAAGAATGAATGAACGAAAGAGCAACAATGACTCGACGGGTCGCGTAGTGCTGTTCATAGAACTTCTGGGACTATTAATTTTTGTCAATAAATAGCTACTGTCTGCCACACTGTCTAGCCTTTTTGTGCAGAGACGAGATGGCACCGAAATAAATACAACATTATTGGACGATGTAAGTTTTTAAGGTGGTTACAGCCTACCAATTGATAGCGCGTACCTAGATACTGGTGTCTTCGTCTAACCTAGACGCATACCACTGGCGTCGACATGTTAGAAAAAAACTTAAATAGAAAATTATTGAATCGTCATCAGAATAATTTTCACAATTTTTCTTCAAGAACTAATAAAAATCATGCATATTAGGTAACTACTTGTTTCCCATTATTTTTTACGTAATAATATATTTACAACCTGTTAAAAAGATGGCTTCCGATTATGGGTTCAACAATTTGGAAAGATAGCGACGAAAATTGTTCACAAGTTACCACTATTTTGGTCTGCCAATGAACATGGGTTATGAAAATTTCTCGATGCTAAAACTAAAGACCAAATCAATAAGGGCGTCATCAGTCTAAAACAGATCGATGGTTGAATGAGATGAATCGACGTCAATCGACAGTTTCTATAGGTATAGAAGCAAAGTTCGATTGATTACCGATCGGCCCTCGATCCATTGGCGAGGCAAGATCACTATTAAACAAGAGTTAAACTTTTCAATTAACAAATAACCTTAGGTACAAATAAATATAGATTTCCGAAATAAGAATCTAGAAATCTCTATACCGCAACCATGGTTTCGCTCTTTTTTTATAGTTAGTTTAACGGCCCTCGGTACAAGCACTTTTGAGCCCAATCCTAGCCTTTTCGCTCCATTCACTCGTGTTGCCAGCTTAAAATTAAAATAATTTCCCTCTCTTGGCCATAGTTAATACAAATTATGTTTAATTATGCTGATATTTATTCGGCCAGAATTCCCAGTGTTCGGCCGGACACGACAGAATTCACGAATTTTAATTTGGACTCGGCGTGTTTATGCGATACTTTTTGGTGATACCAGCGTGTTCCTGGTAGTATTTTAATTGCGGTTATTTGGCGAAATGGCCGATTTGTATGTAAAGGGCATGTCTGTTATGTTCAAGTTTTGAATTTTGATGTTGTAATAATAATAAATACTTTAATTTTATCTGTTGTTACAGGGAGTATTTTGTAGGGAGTGAGGAAGACTGCGTCTGATGATATCGGGAAGGTAGCCGGCACATGGTGGACTAGATTAGTACTGGACCGAAACTATTACGTGAGGATGAAATTAATTAAGATTTTAATGGATATTTTACTAATTAAAGTAAGTAGGTAGGTACTACTTGTGCTTTAAAACAGAGGAGAGGCTAGGTATCCAGCACTGTGGAAGAAGAGTAGTTTAGCTTGTTATTTTATTTTAATTCTAGGCACTTAACAAATGAATTATAGGTACATTTTTGCCCAGGCCAATTTGCCCTGGGTGTCACTGGGATCGCCCCAAGTCCATTGTACGGTACTTATGACTTATAGTACAAGCGTTGCTTGGTTTGGGACCATACAGTTGGTGTGTCAATCTGGCGATATTTATTTTAATTTTATTTATTTATTATCTCCCAGTTATTTGAACCATATCAATTTCCAAAGACTTACCTACAGCCAAGGCAACCAAGAACGCGTCAAAAATGTTAACAAGCAATCTTTGAAATACAACCAAACTATTCCCATCAAGACGCACTTTGTGATTATTATAATTTATAAGCTACTTAACTGTTTAACGACACGTTTAATAAACCGAACATGTTTCGAATAGTCTAAAATTTCACCCGCCCACAACATCAAGCCTCTCTATCGCCTTTTTTCTCACAACCGGTCCCTTCAGAACCTTTTCAAATTAAGCATTGTCTCATCAATAGTCCGGTTGTGCGGCTTTGTTTCTTTTAATTTAATTAGGCAAGGTTCCAAGTCCACGCGTTGTCGAGTGTCGATCTCGAAATCCGGTAGCCAAAAGTAATTTGTGAAATTACTTTCTTAGAATTGGAGTTAATTAAAGAGTGTGTGGCGTCGCTCGCGCAGGCGATTTCCGGCAAACTGGAGGGCCGATCTGTTTTTTTTTTAAGGATAGTTGTTTAAAGGTGTAAGGGGTTTGGAGATAACGGAGAAAGGACACTGGCGAGCTGGGATCTGAAGTAAAAGAATTAGTTGCAGGTTTAATGCAACCTGTTGTTTTTATAGAACTGAGTCTGCAAACAAATATGTAAGTACCGAAAAATTTTTACTGGCGTCCTACGCCATTTCTAACAATTAAAATTATTTACTAAACTAAAAAAAAAACTTAGTGTCTGAGGTGAGATTCATTTGATATTTCTCAACAATTTCATAGATTGCGAACAGGTAACTTGAATCTATGATTTCATTAGTTTTGTTGACGAAACGAATTATAATGTAGAGCCGACTGGCATACCATCCATATGCCTACCTTGCAAGGAGATTGGCGTGATGATACATAACAGTCACGTGATCACACATGACAATTGACTTTTTTGATTTTATAAGCAGTGCCGGATTAAGCATGTCGCCTTCCCCCAGGGAATACAGGTCTCGAGGCCCCTTTACCCTTTTCTACTTTCTGAAGTATTATTTTCTCTACCACAATGCAATTCCATTCATAATTACGTTGCTTTTTATTACAATACAAAAAAAAAAACGTGTGCCACTCGGGACGCTCCACAGAAGTGATAACTTAAACTAACAGATTGGCGCCGTAACGCGTTACGTTACGAAAGTTATCACTTAAAAATATTAAACAAATAGTAAGCGCGGGGCGAAGCTCCTAGGCGGTTGCCTGCACTACGTAATGGATAATCCGGCCCTGTCTACCTACACCTAAAGGTAATTTTTCACAGCTTTTTCTCAAAATCTTGAGGTAGGGGTATAAAACATTCGATTTCAATACTTAAGACCTTATTTATATATAATTAACTATAACGTTATATAAAATACAATGTCTGTGTGTAATAATATCGGTAATGTTATTGTGCGACGTAATAAAATGTGTAACAATGAGTTTGTTACCTTTTACTTTAACGCTTTTCTTTGTGAACTTATTGCTGTAAGGTTACCTTTCATATTTTATAATGTATATAATATATCAATGTGTTTAATAGTCTCAGGTGTATTATTTCCAATATGTTTAAGGCTTCCGCCGACACGCGCGTATAATACGCGGTGGCCTCTGCCAAAGTAAAAACGAATTATTTATTTCGGTAGGTATTGGGGTAGATTAAATAAAAAAAGGAAGAATGTCCAACGCACTGTAGCGTAAACTTCGCAGATTTTATTGCCAGAAATATGACCTTATTTATGATTGTACAGAGTACTTACAATGCCACTGTACGCGCGTTTTATACGCAGCTGTGCGTTGAACGCGTATTTTACGCGTAAGTCGGTTGAAGGTTGAAGCCTCTATAGAGCGAGGGTCGAGTCGAAATAATAGTCTCTCCACTTTATATTGAGTTGGCTCTAAAATGGTTAATAGTTTATTCCAAAATATAAGTGTTCTGTTTACACGACTGTGCCAAGAAATTTAGAGTAAGTACTTATTTAAAAAGTTAGTAAATATAATACGTAAGAGGTAAGAATGGGAGGAACAAAATGGTTACAATTTGCGAATCAATATTGTTCCTTGCCTATACAAATTGCTGGTTTAGAGTTTATCATATAAGTATTGTCACTAGACGCGTATTGTTTCCTAAGAGCTATCTGTGACTAGTAGATTCTTCCTCTCAGAGCTGAACTAGAAAGTCTAGACTGTAAAAGTAATATGTCTTAATGCAACGCGGTGTGTCAAGAACAATGCCATTATGTTTTATTATTTCATAACAAATATATACGCACACTATCTAGTATCTCCAATTTAAATGGCAAAACATTAAAGACAGAAAGAGACAAGGATGTCGGCATGCGTAATTGTTTAGCTAACAACTTTAATCGTTAGTTGATAACGATCTATTGGCTAAAAATGATACGGGGCAAAAACTGGCCGGTGTTGCCGCTACCGAGAACCGGCCGGACTAATTAGCGAATGGCCGAGTGCACAGTTAGTTTGCAACACTTGTCTCTGAAGGACCGACGGCGTAAAAAGTTTGTATTATCTTTTCAAAGTTTAATTTTGGAATGGCTTTTCAGAATTTGACCCCCAAGCGTTGGAATTTTTCATCGATAATTTAGAAAAGCTGATTTTTTTTGCATAATACATGAAAATATGGACAGAAAATTCCAACTCTGGGGGTCGGGAATCATGAGTTGAATCCAATGTATCAGTTTTCGTTACGATGCCCCTTACACCCCTTAAAAGGAACTATAAATCCCTTAAAAGAAACGCTTGAAGAATATCTTACAATAAACGGGGCCACACCCAAGCCAGACCGTGTCCTAACATCAAGTGATTAAAATCCTGTGACTATTCTGTCCAATGAGCCGATCTGGCATGTCCCTCTTAGATCAGATGTCCACTAACTCCTCACAACACTGAAGTCATCAAAAGCACCTAAAGTCATGGTTATAAATAAAATAAAATAATTTTGCCCTTTTGACGTCCCACACCTGGGCACGGGCCTCCCCTCAACACGAGGGGGATTCGGGCCATAATCCACCACGCTGGCCCAGTGGGGGTGGCGGATTGCACATGTCTTTCGAAAATTGGTTAGATCTCTAAGACATGCAGGTTCACGATGTTTTCCTTTACCGTAAGCAAGTGATAATCATATAGAAATTATGATTCGCACATAGATTTCGAAAAGTCCAGAGGCGCGAGCCGGGGTTTGAACCCAAGACCTGGTGGGCACCAGGTCTTGGCAAGGCGCGTGCTTTAACCGATTGGTTAAGGCAAATAACTTTGTTATTTTTTCCAATTGTTTTGCGGACGCTACCTCGGTATATGTAATAGGTGTACGACATTCACACAGCGGGGAGCTACGTGGAAAGCTGCGCAGGAGCACATCAGCGAGTATGGCCACAGTAGAAGTCGGAGATCGGTCTTTTTATCAACGCGCCGTCACATCGGCGGCATTACTCATTTCGAAAGCATGGCATGGAAACGAATGGCGGACTGAAGAAATATCAATTAATCGTTGCTATTGGTGTGATTATCTCTTTTAGTAAACCACCAACTTTGCATGCCGCAGGTCGAGTAGAGAGATACAAGGTACAAATATCAGACTTTCTTATTCTGAATTGACAGGAAAAGGTTTTTCTTTTCTACTATTAAAGTAACGTAAATCTGTTTTTTAATTGATGAGTTGATACTCCATATATGGTGGGACACTGAGTAAGATTTTCAAAAATACCTGCTTGCCTGTAGGTTTATTTTAGTACAAATTTATTTTTTTATTTGGGTGCCGTTTTAACAGAAGTGGACATGTTTATAAATATGTGGTTCTGTAAAGCCGTAGGTAGGTCTAATTGCGATTTCGCAAACAAGAAAATGAGTCATCTTACCTCCCAAATAAATACTAGTGTTATTTAATAACTGCATCAATTATTATTTTCTCGATTGAATTGTTTCTTGTCGGTATATTATTACGTTCAATGCAAACAAAATAAATTAATCCTCGCCTTTCCACTCAATAAATCGAATCAAGTCTCGAAATCCTAACGTATAAGGTATAACATCGATCATCGAAAAAAATCGATTACGTAGCGCGAATACGAAAAACAAATAAGCATAACTCATCGGACACTGATCGGTATCGATTATTAAAATGGCGAGTGGAATCGATTAATCGCTGAGAAATAATAAAGTGAGCGGAGAACGGTTAATTGCTTTGCGCGGACGTAAAACATCGATGCTGATAACTTACTCGATTCTCTGCAAGTGTGTATTGATCTGAAACGATCGATTTACAACGATTCTTGTTGGATTTAATCGGACGGCGGATTTGTAATTATGGCAAATAGGTATGAGATTTAAAGTCTCGCTAAGTCAACAGTAGATGAAGGATGCAAGTACAAAGAGAATTTACATCAGCAAGTATTTGCATCATCAAAAGATTATTTGTACTGCAATTGGTAATAAGATAACATAATTTACTATTAATTATCTAGTGACAATGGCTCATATTCTGTTGCTGTTCCTGAGAATGTATATACACCATATTTTATTAATTGAAGAGAGTCTCCATTGAGTTTCTTGCACCTTGTTTCTTTCCGGATCCGGGAAATTGCACCGGATCCGGTAGACGTAAAATGATGCCGGATCCGCCGGATTACCGGATCCGGTTTTCCGGATTGCAATCCCTAATTGCGACGACCGCTTGGCACAGTGGTTTGAGCGTACGCCGCTCGGCTCACTGCACCGGGTGGTTGCGGGTTCGATCCCGCCGGGGTAAATTTCGGAATTGGCATTTTCGTAATTTGCCCTTGTCTGGTGTCTCTGGGATCGCCCCTAGTCCTTTTTGCGGTACCCATCGTACACGCGGTGCTTAGTTTGGGACCCTACAGCTGGTCAGTCTGGCGATATAAAAGAAAATAGATTGTAGTGGCCACTTGTTTAAGTGTGTTTTCATTAAGTGACTTATAAAAAAATAGTAGTCTTTAAGGTCCATACCACAGATATAGATTTACATAGATAACGCAACTATCACGATTTGTATTGAAACCAGGCGTGCCGATTTTTTAACACCTACTGTGACGTCACAGCCGAAATTAAATCCAAACCGCTTCAAAGACACCGATGCCGCCGATGCCCCTCGGCTCGTTACGATTCTCTCGAGTGATTATCTCGCTCATACTCATATTTATTATATCTGTAGTCGCGCGGACTGTAAGTTACCGGCTACTAACCTTGACGCTTCGTCGGGGTTTCGGAAGCGAAGTACATGCATTTGCGTTATCTATGTAAATCTATATCTGTGGACCATACACACCCAAGCTGCCGCACAATTCATAAACGCAGTAAGTACCACTTACTTACATGTTCTTTACTGCGTTTATAAATTGCGCGGCAGCAAGGGTCAACGCACATCAGCCTTCTATTTAGCGAGCGAAGTGAAGATATCCACCGACACTGGAAAGGCGTAAAACAATTTTCACAGCCCTCAGCAGTAACTAACCAAGCTCACGCGTAGGGTTGTCACGCCTTCAGTTAATTTTGCCTATGTTTGATTATTTAGGGTTACCTATAGATACCGCTTAACATAGGTACTCTGTACACGGCTTGCTCTGAGGGGAGACAGAGCTTACTATGGGAAGAAATAAGTCATAATATTGTTTTAGTTGTCCTTTTTTATGTAAAACAACTACTATGACGTAGGCATCCCCTAAGAAAGGTTTTTCAAATGCAGGCTATATAAGATAAGTAACGTTTCAATTAGGGTTCCGTGTAAAAAAATAAAAACACATGAAATCAAAGAGTATCTCGGAAACAGCTGGACCGATTTTCACGGGACTTTCCCTGGTAGATAGCTGTTGTTATAAGCACTTAACTTATGCTACTTTTAATTTAGAAAAACAAAATTTTAGAAAATGGGTCCTGTCGCGCGTGCTCAGAACGCGGGACCGGGCATTTTTGTTAAGTTAAATTCCACGCGGACGAAGTCGCGGGCTCAGCTAGTTTATATTATATTTATAGATATTAATAGTACCGCCTGTTTTGAACCGACTTCATGAAAGGAGGTTCTCAATTCAAATTAGTTGAGCTCTTTCTGTATAGCAGACTTAGACAGTTTATCCGTTTGACGCAGACTTAGTCCAGATATTTCAAGTCGTTCCGTAGATACTTATGATGTACCTACACAAAGCAGGTCATTGACCAAACTTGCTACGTTTATTAGAAAAGCGACGTAAAATATTTGGGTATTGAGTTAGTTTTAGTGCCAACCCTACCGCGGAGACTTCAATTGGCCGCATGGCTAAGTGCAGTTGCCTGTGGGCTAGTTAAAACATCAAGCCAGGCAGCGGCCATGTTGGTGCTGACAGATAATCTTTCATATTTTGTCTTGACTGTCAAAGGAAGCCTTCGGCGAAGGCTTCGGACGAATTAATTCAAGCCTGGAGGTGACAGGCTTAAAAATTGTCTGGGTACCTCTGCTTCATTAGTTTCTGCTACTGTGAATCTACGTACCTATAGGAGGGAACATACCTTCACCGCGAATTTACAGGAGTTTCAAAAGTCCGTATTTTATTGGTACCTCCCTAGACCTTACTATGTGATACTTTGAAGCTTTATATTATTAAGCGAGGGATCACCGCTGCACAAAACACTAGCTGATTGAGAGGCCCTTGTTGGGACTATGTGCCTTTCTAACCCGTACCATATCCAGAACCTTTTAAGGGGGACGCGAGGGGGATTTAGGCATGACAACTGGGAGTGAGATGGACACAGTCGTATCAGCCTCTCTGTTGACTCGTTTTTCTTTCTACAGCAATTATAAATGATAATTTAAAGTACAATCAGTGCGGATTTACAAATTTCCAAGGTATAGGCTGTTAAGTTTTTGCCGCCCTTGCCTCTACATCAGCCGTCATGTCCTAGATAATTTTTACAATCCAAAAATTTCGTTTTTTGTACGTAAAATAATACGATGTGCGATTAATAAAGGCGGGGTAATGTATGCTACTTACACAATAATTTACATTCGGTAGGTAATCTTAAAAAAAAACTTCCCCGAAAAAGGCTCCAGCCTACTCAGCCTGCTGGTAAATCCGCCACTGAGTTTGTACTCGTGTACCAAAAAATCAAGTGCACGATTCAGTTACATTAGAGATCCATGGATACCTAGTTTATTGACAAGACCCAGCGTAATTAACAATTTTCACCAATAGCAGCGGAATGATAAATGCGGATACGCTCTCACGGCTGCATCTGGAATCAATGCCAATCTCTGACATAATTGCGACTGATGACATACACGGCATAAACTTGGAAATGCCTGTTAAAGTATCGTCTTGCCATTCTCAGGACTTTAATAGGTGACAAACGAATTACAAGTAACAGTAATTGTGGCAAGAAATCGTCACTATACGTTTCTTTCGCAACTTCATACCTAACTACTTACATCTTACCATTGAGATACTTCAAACACAATTAAAATGTCCCTAAAATATATTTAATTCATTTACTAATTCCCTTAGTCGATAAATGAAATGTTTGTTATTCATTTGTACATACTAATAAAAACCCCGTTACCAACTGAATGGCAAGATTAAAACCTAAATCATTGGCGTCCCTCGCGATGGTCGATTAATTTCGTAAATCATTGGCCCTACCACGGTTCGGTAGCTCATTTAGAGAGTTAGGGCCATATTAATAAATCGATTTTAAGTCTGAAAGGATCTCAAGTCATCCTCCGCCCTTATCCCACACTAGGTGGAGTCGGCGCAGCACGTTATCTTCTTCCATTCAAGCCTATCATCCGTCATCTCTTCACTCACTCCCTTTTCGCTCATACCCTCTTCGACGCAGTTCATCCACGTCTTTTTAGGACGTCCCCTACCCCGACTACCGCTCACTCTCATACCCATCGTCTTTTTAACCGCTTGATCATCCTCTCTTCGCATAACATGTCCATACCACGCTAACCTCAATCTCAAGTAGGCTTTGACATGTTTCTTTGTTCTAAGATCGCACTCAGACTTGAGATCGATTTATTAATACGGGCCTTAGAGTAATAATTGTACAGTTTTTGACGTTAATGTTAATGTCATTTTATTGTAAGTAGGAAGGTACCTTTTCCTTTGAGTAGGTACTTCATTCTGGAACACGTTCAGTAAGTAAGTACTTACTTTGGCGACACTCATTATAAGTAATTTTACAAGTAGGTACTTAAATAAGTAGTAACCACAAACAAAAATGAGTTCAGTTGCTTGAACTGCGATTGAACTGAGGTTTGATCAGCAACTGAGGCGAATGAAACGATGTTGCGACTGATCTCGAAGTAAGTGAGAAGCATTCGAGAACCACCGGTACTCCAAATCGAAGTCAATTTAAATGCAGTTGTAGTGGGCGCGGTCGCGTAATGGCGAAGTGCCACCTATAATTAATCAGTGCACGCCCCGCGCCCCGCGGCTGCGCCTGCGCCGGTTCGTTTGTCATTTGGAAATACGCAGCTTATTGCTGATCGAGATTGCGGTGCAGATTATGCTGCCTTTAACGTGCTATTGCTCATATGGAAGCACATACCACAGATATAGATTTACATAGATAACGAAAATGTATGTACTTAGCGTGTCCGCAAACCCCGACCAAGCGTCAAGGTTGGTCGCCGATAACTTACAGTCCTCGCGACTACAGATATAAAAATATGAGTATGAACGAGATAATCACTCGAGAGAATCGTAGCGGGCGGCGTCGGTGTCTTTGAATCGGTTTGGATTTCCCGCCATCTGTGACGTTACGGTAGGTGTTAAAAATGTGGCACGCTTGGTTTCAATACAAAGCGTGATACTTGCGTTATCTATGTAAATCTATATCTGTGGCACATAGTTCGATACATACATAGAAGTAGCAATATAGTAAGATTAGCACAGAAGTCAAGTTCTTCTTTCTCTTTTTCTTAATTTATACAAGAGAAGGAGATAAAAACGATTTTTTTTCGCATTTTGGCTTGTCATAGGTGTCATTCACTACCCTCGGGGACGAAAACGTCCAGGGTGTGGGCCCCGGACGTTCCCTGACGACGACGACCCTGCGAGGAGGACGGCGGCGGGCGGGGCTCCCCGCCGTTTTTCTATTACGATTTGAGTAGCTAGCGTGGTTACGGCCCTGAACGCGCTCGTCAGAGACAAGACGATGGTAGCCATGGGTTTTTATAAATTAAATATTGAAGTGAAACCCTCCTATTGGTTGAAATGAAATGTCAAGCCGGTGTTGGAGCCCGATATTTAGTCGAATTTAATTTTAATTTGTAGGGCATCTGTGTCACTGTAATTTGCCAGTTTTGTTAGGTATATAACTGTCCCACTTTGTAAGCGGACTATAATGGAGATACCTACTTACGCCCGAATTCACATACATCACTATGAGGTCTCGCAGTGCGCGCAAATGCACAGCCCATTGAGAAATGACAAACTTTCTATAGAGTTGGTCAAGTATTGTATGTAGACAAGTATTGTTTGTGAATACAACCGTTATTGAAAAGGAAGTTAGCTTGAATATGTGTGACATGAGATGTTTTGCGTGACCCTGGGATAAGGTGTTGGAAGGTTAAATTAATGATCTTCATTATTTTTCGATGTTTTATTCTACAATGGGATATTATGTTTTTTGACGCGATTGAGGACTAATATTTTTTTAAAAAAATTTCTTGACAAGTTCGAAGTAGTTCGTATTTAAAACTAATCCATGATTATTAGGAAAACTGAATTATAAATAAATTATAAAATTTCAGAACTAAAACATCATCGGAAAAAATATTTGGGTGTATCTCTTGCCTATCCCTTTGGTGAAGAAGGCGTGATGATGTATAAGTCAAAAGCCTCCGTATTCTTTTTTGGATGGCGGCTTGTGAGAGAAGGGCAAAATTTGGTTATTTTTGAGCTACGACGCACCGTTTACGAGATAAACGAGGTTTTGTCTTCTTTTATCAAAGGGTTTTGTAGTTTTACATTAGGATTTTATACTTTCAACCTATGTCACGGATTTTCCAACATAGCTTAACCTATCTAAGAAGGAAATATTTAATAATTATACTTCAGTATCGGGCAAAGAATTAATACTGTATAATAATTATATTACTGTAATAATTATTTATATAGTTCTTATTACATTGAATCCAAATTAATTATGGCGATGTGGGCGCAAGCATTGTAGGGCATCTCGGCCTATCCTAGTATTTCACTTTTATTTAACGTTCAATGATGATTTCCAAACTGTCTTCTTGTAGTAATTTATTTCAAGTAGCGACATTTTCCAAGTTAAGGGTTTGCACCGGAGAATCAATCATAAAGCCTCTTTATTCTTAAAAATAAATGAAAAGAAAGAAAATAACATATTAATTCTACTCTCTAATGTTAACATACAATGCGTACACACTGGTGAATCTAATCCTAATCCTAATAATGTAGGTCCTAACTTTTTTCTTCGGTGCAAACTTGTATTCCGGGTATTAACGACTAGTAACTGCAACATCAATGTATGATTGGTATGGCAAAGGTTACTCGTTCTATTTATGATATAGATTTAAGAACTCTATGAAATAAATGATTTTAGAAAAAACAAAAATATGCTTAAAATTATGTCTCCCTGTGGTCACCATGTTGCGCCTGCTTCTGCAAACAACAATATACATATTTTCATCACTCATACTCGGAAAGTGGGTCTGAGGTTGCCTGAGGAGCGGGTTGAAAGTAATACTTTTCAGCCCTAGGGAGAATCGTTTTCAACTGACAGCTGTCAAATGATTAAAAATAAATTAGTTCTATTTTGACATTTCTATTGAACCAGGCTAACGGAAAAAAAAAAAAATAGGCAAATGGCAATCCGACCGATTCATTCGAGTTGTAGAGTATTGTTCATACTTCCTGGTATTCTTTTTTTAGCTAATTCCTGTTTTATTTTTACTTTCCTTGTATTCGTAATGAAAAGCACAGTGTTTAAAAAAAAGCACGATGATAGCGTCGCGTCCAATCGCAACTATCTTATAAGTGTCATGTTCCGTCAACGGTTGTAATAGTACATTGTTACCCAAGGGGTGAAGGTAACTTATTTTGTCCCGAGACGGGGTTTTCGGGGTTCGAGGGACAAAGTAAGTCATTCACCCCTTGGGTAACAATGTACTATTACAACCTTGGGTAACACTTATAAGATAATTGCGATTGGACGCGACGCTATCATCGTACCGTTACAACCCTTTCTGAAAGTATGGTTTCTTGACCCTTCTATAATGGGGACTCGACGTTTTTATAGTGGCTTCCTTATGATGACGCCCTCGCGTCGCGACGCTTTTAAGGTCCAAGTCAGGTATAGTGGCATGCTACGATTATATATGGTTTTCGTAATCAGATTCGTAATCAGAAGTGGCGTCGCGACGCTCCCACAGTGGCGTCGCGACGCTTCCATAGTTACGTCGCCATGTTAAAATAGTGACGTCACCATGTTACTATAGTGGCTTCGATATGTTACCATAGTGGCGTCGTTTGTATAGTGTACTTACAATAATTATTTATTACTATTATTTAAATGAACAACAATTTCCACTCAAACTTTACAGCAACATTTTTCTAACCCTTCCACTGGCTAGATAAGATCGCGTCGGCGTCGGTGGCCGCCGGCCGGCCGGTTAGACCGCACGGGGGGTTATGCAAAGAATCTAAATTGGCCCAAAAGGGTTGCTCTGGTATGCTCTCCGATCAAAATCTAAAAATGACTTTAAAGGGTCTTGAAGACAGACGTGGTTACTGTGGCAAGTGCCAAGTATGGAAGCGAAAATACTTGACAAACTATAACTTTTCTTCACTTAACAAAAAAAGGCTTCCATCGTCTTTGAACGTGACCTTTGGTCGGTATGAACGGTCATTTTAAACCAGCACCGATAATTTTTCCCATACATTTTACTGTGTCCAAATGTCAAATAGGGGATTTCTGTCAAAAATGTGTGAAACATGCATTAATGTATTCTGTGATGATGACAAGTGTCCATTTCAATTTAGTCTCGTAACGCTGGTTGTTGATGTACAACAAAGGAAAGATAAAAAAAGACTGATACTTTTCATTGTTCTTGCAATTTTTTATAATGAGCTACAACCGTTTTTGCTACGTTTCGACTAAGTGGGTCTAGGTGTTACTAGGGTCATACCCAGACTAAGACCCGTATTAGTTAATCTCTCTCAATTTTGAGAGCGATCTTGGAAACGTCATTCTTATGTCAAGCCAGTACAAAATGATACGTCAAAAGCGTACTCAATATTGCTCTTAGACTTGAGACTTATTTATTAATATGGGCATAAGACCATACGATTGGAGTCTTTGTCTGGCGATATTTTATTTGTTGATCCGCGCTTGCGTCTGTCTGTCGCACGCTTTATAATTATGTTCTGTGGCCAATTAGGTACCTGCTTGGTTTTAATGGCGGTGGCGAACTTCCGTTGCTTATTAATTATGACAAATTAATATTGAACCCCGAAATTCACGTTTACATTCTACCGTGGAATGTAGAAGGATTTAATTAATTTTGTTTAATTAGTGTAATTATATAACTAATGTTAAATAGGTAGGTACTTACTTCTTTGAAGGAAAATGTTGATTTTTATTATTGTTCTTAGAAAAGTACTTTCATAATCGTTAGGTCAATATGTAGTCATAGAAAAAATATTAATAGATTTTTCTCGCTTTTCGTAACATCAAAATGGGCTTGTTTCCGATACTTCTTCAGCTTCAGGTTGCCTCTCGCAAACATCCAACGCTGTTGCCTACATATAGCAAGGAGGGGCTGTAAACTGTGGTTGTAAATATATATAAACATGGCGTGAACATAAACACGTCAATTCCGACTTGTTTCCCAATTCACATGGCGAGAAACCTGGGACCTCCGAGAAAACAACTTTTTTGTAACTACAATTTATTATGTACTAGCTGTGCCCCCCGACTTCGTCCGCGTAGTATTTAACGTAACAAAAATTTCGGGATTATCGGGATAAAAAGTATCCTATATGTTAATCCCGGTTATAAACTATCTGTGTTCCAAATTTCATCCAAATCCGTTCAGTAGTTTTTGCGTGAAGGAGTAACAAACATACATACATACATACATACATACATCCACACTCACAAACTTTCACATTTATAATATTAGTAGGATTTCCGATTTCAAAAGCCCTTGAACACAGTAGAAGACTTATACAGGATGAAACAGAAAGGGTATACTTTTTTCAAAACTTAACTTTGTAATTCTAGAACTCGCACCTTTGGAGGAAACTTGAATAACAAAAGGTGTTATAGGGATACAGCTGTTGACAGATTCAGTAAGCCTACAAAACCTTTAGTACTTCAACTGTCTCACAAAGCCGATAGTTTAAGATTTACAAAGTAAATTTGGAAAAAAAATAGTATACCCTTTCTGCTTCACCTAGTATACTGTGCCTTGAGTCCCTGATAATTTTTAACACCTTAGAAAACCTTTGAAGAACGGTTAGGTATTAGACATTTTACGCAATCGTTAATTGCAAGAGTCTAGGGTAGGTTCCGACTTTGGGTAAGAGTCTGGACTGGGGGCGATCCCAGTGACACTCAAACCAGGGTAAATTACGAAAAGGCCCCAGAAATTTACCCTGCGGCGGTAACCGAAGCTCACTCTCGAACCACTACGAGAATCGGACGTCGCACATGTATATACATACTTAACTATGTACATAATTGAGCGGTTTTATCGCAAAAAGCAAGGACCAATCACCACCAATAAGTCAGTCAGCGCTCGGTCATTCGAATGGTCAATTGCCACGCCGCGCAATAAACTGCCATTTCGGTAAATAGTTCATCAGTAGCTTTTTTATGAGTTTTCAACAATATGACGTATTCAATAATTCACAGCCTGTTCGACGACCGCTTGGCGCTGTGGTTCGAGCGTAGGCCGGTCAGCTGACTGTACATGGTGGTTGCGGGCTCGATTCCCGCCGGGGTAGATTGTGGAAATTGCATTTTCGTAATTTGCCCGGGTCTGGCTGGGTGTCTCTGAGATCGACCCCAGTCCATGTACGGTACCCATAGTACAAGCGTTGCTTAGTTTGGGACCATACAGTTGGTGTAACAGTCTGGCGATATTATTATTACGAGGGGGTAGGCAAGATATTATTGTATCCACGAGGGGGTAGGCAGGAGAGCAATAGAGTGCACACACATATCGCCAATAGTATTTAGGTCCTCATGCATAATGGGCCTAGTGCCTCATTATTATAAAGCTGCAATTAATTTCACATCGATAAATTGTCGGGTAAACTGACAAAACATAACTTATGCCGACAAAAATAAATGAGTAATTAACGGCAACCGCACTCGTCACAGCTCGGCATACGAATCTGTGCATTTAAAAGCATTACCATCACTTATGGTACAGCAAGTTTTTACAGGGACCTTTACCAATTAGCACACTGTGAGCTAAGTATGTCAAAGAAGAGACGGAACTTCAAACATTTGTTTTTATTCTCATTTGTATGGAGTTGCTTCCCCTTTTGGTATTGGAGGGAAGGAATTTCATGTATTTATTTTTCCTTCAACCTTTCCACCTTCTGATGGAAGCCACACGGAGACTGGAGCCCACGGACTGTATAAGGATAACAGCTTATTGCGCGATGGCTTCATAGTTAGATGTTGGGAACTTGGTGGTGGAAGACGAATAGGTGGGGAATCTAGAAAGAAGTACCTTATCCAGGGTGTGAGGTGCATCGTAATGAAAACTGATACCATGGATTCAACTCATGATTCTGGAGTTGGAATATTCCGTCGGTATTTTCATGAATTATGCTCAAATTCTTCAGCATTTTAAAATTAGATTTTACCATGTAATTATTATACAATATATCTCAAGTGATTTTACATAAATACATGAATAATTTTATTATTTTTTTACACATAAACTGCAATAGATATTAAAACTCAATATGCTCGAGCGCGCATTTCTTGCTATATGCCTATACTAGTTGCTGCCCACGACTTCGTCCGCGTAGACTTAAGTAAAGTATTCTATGTGTTAATCCAGCTTATAAACTATATGTGTTCCAAATTTCGTCCAAATCCGTTCAGTAATTTTTGCGTGAAGGAGTAACAAACATACATCCACACTCACAAACTTTCGCATTTATAATATTGGTGAGATTGTTATTATTATGCGCACGAAATATATTATTGTCTCTATATTAAGACCACAAAAAATAGAGACAGCAACATGTTATGTGTGAATGTTTCGTCCAACGTTGGTACATTGGCTCCAATTTACTAATTACGAGGCTCTACATTGTATTGATAACGATAAAGGTGTGTGCATACTATGGACGACGCGCAATGTGCGTCCCATAATAATGTGCGAATACCTGAATATCTACAATAAATTGTATTAGAAAACATCAATTTACTTTGCCGTTAACAATGAAACAGAACTGTTTCAATAAAACCGCCATTTTGTACTAATAACGAGTTTATAATTTAATGGATAATTTACATTATGTCCCTCATTCCACGTGTTTATTATACCTAGTAGGATGATTATAAAGATAGTTTAAAAATATTCCTGACGTCTATTTTATTCATTATTTATGTATTATGTATTTACATAATAAACTAAATTGTAAACTTGATAAATCAAATGTTACGATAAAATTATTGAAAAACTTTCAATAAACTATTATGATTACAATAATAAAGAAAAAGGAAGAATTCATTTGATAAACCATAGATAATATAGTACGAGTATTATAATACTATTTCCATTTTATAGAATTGTATTGTATCCTAAAAAGTTAACTTTGGTGACTTAAGGCTAAAGCGCCCATCTAGCCCGCGAAATTCAAAATTTTCGACTATTTTTATAGTTTATCCAAAATCTGTAAACATTTAAGACAACGTTTTGTAATTTGCGACAAAGACCGTATGCAATGCATTTATTAATATATCCAACTTACTCTAAAACATTTTAAGAACGACAGATAACCCGAAAAACTGGCAATTTTTGTATATTTAGTGATGAACTAGTATCATATCCACCGTGATAATATTTAGAGTAAAATAAATGTATTAATAAACGCACTGCATACTGTGTTTGTCGCAAATCACAAAATGTTGTCTTAAATGTTTTCAGATTTTGGATAAACTATACAAATACTTGAAAATTTTGAATTTCGGGGCGCCTTCACCTTAAATAATAAAAACATATTTAATTTTATTATAAAACAGTTATCGTTGAAATATAAGAAAACAATAAGTAAAACAGTTATCATTAAAATTTCTAGATGTGACAGTAGTAATAAGAAATAAGTAGATACTTAAGAAAATTAAAATTATTTTTTATGAAGACCTGCTCATTATGGAAATAGTATAATGATAAATTAATAATTTTGAATTTCATTACGTTTCCGAATAACCGTCACCTACCCATTTTCATGTTCGTAACAAATGAATTATCAAATAAAATTAAATAAATAATCATTTTTAAATAATATGACACATAAAGCGATTACAAATTAACACTTCCAAGTTCTAATCGTGATAAAACTATGGCTTAACATTTATGAATGTTTTTTATAACATTTAATTAATATTTTTATCAGTGATTCGTATTAAAAAATCTATTATTTTAAGGAAATACCGCTTAATACAATGTGTTAACTAAACGTACGTATACAATAATTTATTTAAATATTATTCAATTATATTTACACATTACTATTTGCACATTTCTAAGCTAACTTATTGCCTACACTTAATTAAGTACAGAATTGTGAACTTATTGGCTATGGTTTGCTATGGTTTTCTTGATTTAGAAATTAGACTGCAATTTGGAAACTATAATAATACTATATGTTACTATATAAAACCAATGGAATAGCTATGCATGAGCTTAGATATTGAGTGAGATTGTGGAACACATTTTAAAATATACAATTACTTACCCAATACAAAAACCTTCTATAACATTTAATTATTAGGTAATCTGTTTACATACATAAATAGGCATGTAAAACCCTACGTTTACACAAACGCAATACATGGAGGTATTTTAGCTGTCTCTATCTTTTAGTAGCGCAAATAATGAGACAACAGCATACATCAATAGGTTCAAGTATTGCGTCAGTGTAAACGAGGGGTTACATTCAATTTTACACTACATCACATGACCTTGTAATTCTCGGTCACGTGTGCATTAAAAAACTATTGTGAGTTTCAGATCAGAGATAGGTAACGAATAATCAATTTGCCGTAAGATTTAATTTTTAGAACGCATTCATCAGAGGTCCTATTCCCATACTTAGTTCAATCGGCGTTGTAAGTAGTCGGAGTGTGTCACAATTGGAAATTCCTAGGCGTGTCTTTAATAAAAAAAGACAGGGACGCCCAAGCGAAGCTTTATAGTATAAAGCGTAGGGCGCCTCAGCTCTGACGTCATCGTGTTACACTACTGACGCTTAGCACGGATAGAAGCTTCGCGTCAATAATAAATTAAAATGTATTGTAATGTATGTAATCTGTGTACCTGACCTGTAATTACGATACCAAATTGAAACTTTTTAATTTTTTATATTTACAACTGCCTGACGATGTAATCGCTTTTAATTTTAGATATGCAGCATAGATCCAACCACCCATACTTCTCCAACCTACAACCACTTCAACTGGGGTTGATTTTAGTCTGCGGGAGTATGTGTGGGTTGATTCCTTTTTGCAAAACTATGACCAATTAGCAAAGAGAATAGGGCCCACCGATTTTAAAATTCGAACGCAACCGGCCATTATGAAGATGGCGGCTGATCAGTGACGTCACGCGTTGCCGCGTGATCTATTCGTCAATGGGGCTGTAGAGAGTTCAATATGTTCATGTTTATTGCATGCTGATGGCTGGGGGGGCCTCCGAGGAAGCTCAGCTGGGGCCTGGAGGCCGCTGCCATGGCCGCGAAGAGGGGAGGCGCCCCGCCCCCTCCGAATAGCGCGAAAGATGGCGGCAGGAGCGGTCTGGCCGAAAGTCTTAGCTTTTCTATCTCCGCCTCTTGAAGCCGTTTCGCTTTCGCGCGTCGATTTTGAAACCATATTTTGACCTGTAATTAAAACAATTGAGGTGATATCTGAATTGAAGTCAAATAACTTAGGTAAATAAGACAGTTTATTCATCTAGATGTCAGAAGTACCTACTAGCTGTTGCCCGCGGTTGCACCCGCGTGGTTCTTCGATAAAATAAAAGTTGCCTTAATCACTCTTTATAACATCAGCTATCTGCCACTGAAATTCCCGTCAAAATTGGTCCTGCCGTTTCAGAGATTAGCCGGAACAAACAGACATACATTTTTTTGTAATACGTATCGCAGCGTAGGTTAATACTTTCATAATATGTATGTATTTAGTGTCAAGCAGATTTTGGAAGCATTTTGACATTACAAACAGGCATTTTATTTATTATTATTTTTGCATAGATTTGAAAACGGAAGTGAAAAGCAGAGTCACAGATATACCTATTTTACCCCCGACCAAAAAACGGGGGTGTTTAACATCTGTATTTGTGTATCGGTGTGTCTGTCTGTGGCATCGTAAGGCCCAAGCGGATGAACCGATTTCAATTTTGTTTTTTTGTATAATAGGCATTCTGATCGAGAGTGTTCTTAGCTATGTTCCATGAAAATCGGTTCAGCCGTTTGAAAATTATCAGCTCTTTTATAGTTTAAAAAGTCGTCGCATCGGGGGTTTTCAGAATTTTCAATTTTAGTTATATTCAGGTATCTTAAAATATTCGTAATTTCTACCTGTGTCTCAGTAAGTCTAAGCGAGGAAGAGAACTCGGCCCTCTCCGCGATGCTCAGGTACTGTTTGTCCCTGAACTTCTTCTCCAAGGCGAGGAGTTGCTGCGTGGTGAAGGGTGTTCGTGGCTTCCGGTTCGGCTTGTGCTTGCGAAGCTGGCATCGGACCACTGGCGGGCCACTGGGCACGCCTGCTGGGAACAAAGATTAAGATGATAAGAATATGAAAAAAAAATATTTTGGGACACATCACATAAATAACAGGAGTCAATAGCCTAGTGGTCAGCGGCGGATTTACAAATTTCCAAGGTATAGGTTGTAATTTTTTTTGCCGCCCTTGCCTCTACTATTGTCATGTCCTAGATTATTTTTACAATCCAATGATTTCGTTGAAATTGCACGTTAAATAATTGTTGGGTTTATTTTTGAGCTAATCAAAGCCCAAATATGTACGATTAATGAAGGCGGGGTAATTAATTATGTACATTCCGTAAACGTGAAAAAAAAATATTTATTGCGCTTGATATCTATGAAGTAGCAAACAAAATAAATTCGGGCCCCAAATTTGCCGCCCCAAAAATCTGCCGCCCGAGGCTCCAGCCTACTCAGCCTGCTGGTAAATCCGCCTCTGCTAGTGGTTATAGGGGTCGCTGAGAGGTTCCGGGTGCGATCCCCATCCTGGCAATTAAATGACGTGAACACAAGCATTAGCTTAGTTAGAGGGGTTAACGGGAATACTAGTAATGTGACAAGCTAGAAATCTTAAAAAAAAAACGAATGAAAAAAATATATATTTTTGTTTTAAAGTCCGGCCTAAGGTTACAATTTCTAAACTTCAAAATGTCCTCACAAATAAGTAGCTGGATATGTATACTAGAATACTAAATTAAATAATAGATACACGTTTAAAGGTAATACACGAAAAGCGGATTTTTCTTTTTCATCAAGTCGTAAATTCGGCCACGAATAGGTAGGTTCACTTATAAGATTCAGTTCGGCTGCTTCAAGCCTTAGTAAATGTGTATCAGTTTAATATTATTATACCTAAACAAATATTATCTCGATAAGTATAACAATACCCAATATTACCTAATAGACACTAATGAATGCCAAATGAATCATGGCAGTTTAATTATTAAAGGTGTTTACTTTAGTCGAGGGGTGACAGCGGCTGACCCCAGGTTCGCGCGTTACATCCTTTATCGAAGGTTTCACTGTTAACGAGATAATCACTGCGATTTCCAATTGGATATTCAAATAAATGTACTTTCTATACCACAGCCAACGAAAAGCGATACGAAATTAATAAGAATATACATAGATCGCTTTGTTTTCATCTATTTTTAATTAACACTACATATTATATTTCCCTACAAAGATATAAAATGCCCTACGAATCTAAAAAGAATGCCGCAAGAATGTTGGCGAGCCCGGCGTAGACTGACTTGAACTCGAACAATATAACCTTATCGTATTGCTTTTCGTAGGCCATAGTAAAAGTTTAGATGAGAGACAGTGACGTTAGTGAAGTTACTGTGAAGTTACAGAATTTCCTGAAAAATGTGTGTTCCTTGGTACGCTTGATAATTTACGTCATACTACCAACTTGGCGAATCAATTTTGTTGAAAATCATTACAGATACAACCGATTATTACCTCAATCTAGACACTTGATGTGATAAATAAATAATAATAAATAATAGGTATCGCCAGACAAACATACCAACTGTATGCTCCCAAACTAAGCAACGCCTCTACTATGGGTACCGTACAATGGACTGGGGGCGATCCCAGAGTCACCCAGACTTGGGCAAATCCCGAAAAGACCTTTTCCGAAATTTGGCCCGATGGGAATCGAACCTGCAACCACCATGTGCAGTGAGCCGAGCGGCCTACGATCGAACCACTTCGCCAAGCGGTCGTCAAATGATCAATAATCAAATGATCACTGATAATGCTCAAAGCCTGCGACCTACCGTCGACTGATCCCTTAGCAAAACAGCGTTTCATGGCGATATTCTTAAACATTTTATCGTACAAAACTGTGGCAGCTCCGAAGATAATGCGCAGTGTACACTGTAAACCGACCGAGACTCGTTTAACGTAATAATTCCGCGGACCGCTTCAATCGGCGTAAAATTTTAACCCGGGTCGTAACGTGAACCAAACGCACTTAGTAATGAGTGTCTGACTTTAAGGTTTTCAGGACACCCGTCCTGACTGTCGTTTGTCAAGAACAAAGTCCGCAAACAAGCATACAAGCCGCCCGATGTTAAGCAGTTCCAGTGAGTTATAGATGCTTGTGATACCGAAGGCATTGCTCGTACCTGAAGGAGAGTGGGACAGTTATATATAATAGCTAAATTCTATATACCTCCCGATCTTCTGTGAGAGAGAGGTACTAACCTGTTAGTGTCAGCAGTATATGAAATGTAGTCAGATCTTGTATACGTTGCAATAACCGGAAAATGAAAGCAGAACCTATGACCAGCAGCCTGTGTTCGCAAGCACTCGTAGACAATGCAGGTATTTTGACTTGCTTTCACAAGAATTGTGCGGTCAGGTGTCCTTTAGGAACGAAATTTCTGTGAAGTCGCACTATCCGACCACCTGAATAACTCACTTACGCCATCTAGTTGATAACTTTTTCAGTGTGGACTTTACAAAGTTACGTATAACGCTTTTCAAGTCCTTTAACTCCTTTTTTATTGGGACTGTTCCCGTCCCACGCTCCCCCCACTGTTACTCCTGTAAACCAGGATCGACGATGGTGACCAATAATGACGTCGAGGTTTGATCCTCGACGAGTCCCGTAGAAAAGTTAAATGTCTTGGAACTCGCACGAATTTAACTCCTACGGTAAGTCACGTAAAATAATCTAGTTATAAAAATGCTAGCTACCGTAATCTTCGTAATTTCATTGTCATAATGGTTTCTTGGCCGTGATTAACAATTACACTCAAAATTTAATTCATACACGATTTGACTGGCTTCATCAACATGGCCACCATGTCTGGCACACTTTGGGGCTAATTATAGAGTTCCTTGTTTCCTGCGTGCCGTACGACAGTCGCGGTGTAACGGCGTAGCTTTCTTCATGCTCATTGCCATTAAATTATCCCCCATTTTGCTGGGTTTAACTTTTTGGCTTTGTTCTTTGAATACCACCTCTGTGGACCACCTAGCCTGTAACAGCGCGGTATGAATTTCATAAAATTGCAATTAACTTTTCGTGATTCTCTCTCTTCTGTTATTATTGACTACAAGTGCAAGGGTTGCTGTGGCCGTTTTGGTTGGTTGGCGGTTGTCATGCTAGTGGGGGTGTGAACATTTCAGAAATTGGTGTGTTCTTTTTGTTGCTGATAGTCACTATATATATAGACTAAAAATACAATTAAATTGAAAACAAGCGAAGAAAGAACATATTAATTTGCCTTTCTGGCAATAAAATCCTTTCCGCCATCGAAAATGTTAATTTTGCATTGAACAATACCCAATTTAAGCCTTATCATCATTGATTTATAATTATGCTATGATTAGCATCGCGCTGACTCAGTTCGGACGCCCAATCGATTTAAATGTTAAAATATCGATTCAGTGAACTGTATAATCGAGGATAGCCGGCGCACTATAATTGTCTCCGTATCGTTAATGCTGGCTGGGAAATAGTCGGTTTTATTAAATTTCAGGCAACAAAACAAGTAGGTACTTATTTTGCTGATCTACACAATAATTATTATCTTTAAAATAATACTTATTTGCCATATAGCGTCTTGTAGATACTTAGAGAGCGTCAGGGGACGCAATAACCTTTAGTTTAAAAAATATCAGTAATGCGGATTGATTACTATAATTTTAATCATCTACACTTAATAATAAAATAAATTGAATTTAAGCAGGTTGGTACTTATCTACTTAATTAAATATATTATTATTATAATTTAAAACAGTATGATAATTTTTCAATTTCCTATCGTTGGAATTGATTTAATTTCATGAGTCTACACGAGTAACCTCACTTAATGATTTGGACCTTAATTTACACACAAAGCGGTAAACAATTTCAAATGCAAGGTTTTATTTGATTATATTTATGTACATTTTGTTTAATTTGATTTTCAATTATGAATTGACTAAAGTTTTTTTTTAGAATAAAAAAAGTGATGTTTATTATTATTTATTTAAAGTTAAAATAGAACGGCCAGAGGCCAATTACACTAATTAACTACTTAACTTAAAGATACATTATAATTTCTAAAAATCATTCATCCTTCTCACAAAACCTCAACCTCATGTTATATTACTAGTACTTTCATTGACATTAAAATTAATAAATGCGGACACCTAAACACCTGTGAACAACAAAAAAGTACTGGCTGGTGAGGCCATAGTTTTAGTGAAATAAAGAAGAAGAAATTAAAATAAAAGACCAAATCTATATAAATATAACTCATAGGTGACTGACTGACATAGTGATCTATCAACGCACAGCCCAAACCACTGGACGGATCGGGCTGAAATTTGGCATGCAGGTAGATGTTATGACGTAGGCATCCGCTAAGAAAGGATTTTGATTAATTCTACCCCCAAGGGGATAAAATAGGGGATGAAGGTTTGTTAAGTTAAACTCCACGCGGACAAAGTCGCGGGCTCAGCTAGTAAGTGTATAATTTAGAACAGCTCATCATAGTGAATCATAAAAATTGCAATTGCAACGAATGATATGTGATCTATTGACTTATTTGAATCCTTTCTTGGGTAATTTGTGCAAAATCTCACGACACTTAGCATTTTTTATGTCAGACGCTTCATTAGGGACCTTGCCAATGTTTTCATCGACGATGAGAAGACCCTACTTGGTTCACTCGAGCTTTTAATGTTTCACTGACGCAGCCCATATTATGACCTGACTACCTGTTTTTTTCTTTGATTTAAGCTAACTGTAGATGCTAACATAAGCTTAAGCCGAAACCTCTCGTAGGTATACGAGAGCGGCCTCTCTACTCAATAGGTTATTAACGCCATTTTTTTATGAAGTAATCAATTATATTTTTCCTAGGTTTCAATCGTCATTTAATAATGTTGCCTTAACATTGTATAAAGACACTTGGTGAGTAAAGTTACACTAAAACACTGCATAAAATGAAGACAAATATTTTTATAACGAAACCATTACTAGGTAGGTATCATAGACAAATAGATAGATTTTTAAATCCTAAGAGCGCACTCGAAAGTTACTCTGTCCACACAGTTCAGTTGAGTACCTAACATTTCAATACAATCAGACCCATCCCTACAAA
Organism: Notodonta ziczac; assembly: GCA_918843915.1. Classification (NCBI taxonomy): domain Eukaryota; kingdom Metazoa; phylum Arthropoda; class Insecta; order Lepidoptera; family Notodontidae; genus Notodonta; species Notodonta ziczac. The sequence goes on along the minus strand of OU974060.1, from coordinate 4,265,313 downwards.
TACCATAGACAAAACAACAATTTCAATGCCCCACCTGCGGACACATCAATGCGCGCCACCGAACGCTAATGAAAATATAATATCCGTCTCTAAACGTATTTATTCTCCCGCGCGCGCCATTTTGTTGCGCCGATGACAGTCCATAGAGTATCGTAATGGCGGCCAATTACGCGGCCCTTTGGTCTACTTAATAGGATTTAGTTGTCAATGTCGCGGTTTAATTGGATTGTTGTAATCTTCGTTGTAGGTAATATTGAATAAATTAGTTTGTTTACTTTCGTGATCCTTTTGGTTTACTGTGAAAGGGATTATCTTTAAGATTATTTTGGTGGGCGGTAATACCTATAGCTACAAAAACATGATAGTAATAACATTATGACTATTTATTTAGTGTGTAATAAGTAACCTATTGCGATCCAAATTTATTTATAACTAGCTGAGCCCGCGTTTTTTGTTTTTCTAAAATAAAAGTACCCTAAGTTACTTCTTATAACACCAGCTGTCTACCAGTGAAAGCCCCGTCAAAATCGGTCCAGCCGTTTCGGAGATTACCCGGAACAAACATACAGACTGACAGACAATTTTTAAATCGCGTTTTTGCTATAGGTTTCGTATGTACTTTCATATGCATTTAGTGAAAAGGTCTATATTGATATTACAAACAGACAATTTTATTTATTTGTATAGATACCTACAATACATTTACATTGACATTTTAATGCCTACGAATAAGCATGATTGTCTAATCCCACTTGACAGCAAATGTATCCAAATTAACGCGATGTATCCAAATGTAAATTAACTTTGAAAAAAAATCTGCAGATTTTTTTTGTAGGTATACTTACTTACTCATTATTTCTATGATAGTTAAAGATAGATGCAGTTTAAACCTTATTTATTCGTTCGAAATAAAATGAGTACTGTTGTACTACGGAGTAGTTACTAATTGGGTAATCATAAATCCAGCTGTGTTCACTATTATATTATTAACTTTTGTATTACGTAGGTAATACTAGTTTAATTAATTAAATTAATCTTACCATCACAATTATTTATATTTCCTCTTTTCCGTTTCAAATCAATCTAACCATCAAGCTCTTTTTTTTTAAATTATTGTTCTTTAAGACATCGACTATTCTCCTTCTACTTTTTATAATAATACAAAGAGTGCTAGCAGATAAAGTTTTAACAAATATTAATTAAATCAAGGGCAATTAATCAGAACACACAAGTATCTATAAACAATATGCATTGGTTAATTACGTTACCTAACAGTAGGTACCTACAGGTGCAAACTTTTTGTTTTCCTAACCTTTATTAACGTTTTAGTTGTAGTAACCTTTGGTAAACGCACATTTCTCAAAGAAACTTGAGTTCGAGCATAGAGTAGTCACTGAGTTGTAGCCCACGTTTAATTTTCACAAGTCTTCGGTGAAATTGAACGCAAACCGTGAGACAATAAAGTGATCCACCATGATTACTTGACACGCAAAGTTAATGGCACACCATTACAATCATCAAACACCTGTAATAGCTCTGAATTATCAACACGACATTATGAAAATGCAATCATAAATCATTAAAGCAATCAATTAGCAAGAAAATACGATCTCCAATCATTTTCCGGTAAATATATTACTTATTCATCATTGGCCGACTTGCTGCGATGTTTTTATCCATATTTCTTTGGAAATTAACTGTCGATTACAGAATTAACACATTTTATGGTACGAATACCAAATACAGAGTGTTTTTATTGCGGCATATGATATTTTTAACGAACCTTTAAAAGTAATGGTTACATTTACATATAAAACTACACTGTTGACTTTTATAACGCGTTCGATAAGATGGACATTGGAAACTGGAAATAGTATGTGGAAATGGAATAGTTAATTAAACAATGCAATATGGTTTGGTGTTTAATTTCAATAATAAGCTAGTAAGATGAAGTAAAAATATGCATCCTAAACATAGCGGTCTTCTGTTTTGGGAGTTCCGCAAGGGTTGTCAATTGGTACCACATTTCAAATCTCATTATTATACTACCAAATCGATAAATAAGCGTACGATAAGCTTTTAAGCAGTAACCGGTGCCTATAGATGCTTGTAATAGCCAAAGGCATTGTTCTCATGTTGTTAACCAGAAGGTGAGAGGGACGAAAGGAGTGGATGGGAGGTTTATTGGGCTTCTGGGTCTCTCACTCGTCGAAGTACGAATTACGAAGCACAGCTATTAAAGTTACTTTATGCCAATATTCTGTTAGCTGGTGGTACCTCAGACGAACCAGACGGTGTATGAGCGGCATTCAATTGGCTACTGCATAGCTCTACCGCCGTTACACTTGATCAAATAATTGTATTAATGTTTTCGCTGCTAATCATGCCATTTAAACAATAATTGATTGTAGATACCTGTTCATTATGTACTTTATTAACACAATATCGTTATTGTAAAATGTCAGTGCCGATTGGATTCAAACAAAAGGGGATTAAGTGCAAAAAGCGTTCACACTCCATTGGAGACATACCAACGAATAGTGCCTGTAGGTATTTTTATTGTGAGCACCGACCGTAGCCCAATTAACCGTTGGTAACGAAATTGAATGGCTGTTACGAACTGTCATAGTCTCGAAGGAGGCAGTAAAAAGGTAATGAATGTAACTTGCATAATTTTTGAATTGAATGAGTTCGGCTTCATTTAAGCGGCCAAGAAGCGTCGAGCGCTAATTACTGTGGGTTTTTTTGTTTACTAAGACGGCAAACAAACTTTCAGTCTGCATGGGCCCTTATTACGTTAGCTACTTAAAACGCAATAGAAAAGCAAACGCTCGCGATCGAGCGATTCAAAGCTAATTTGCCTTCAAAAGCGAGCGTTAAAACGCGAATTAGCTTTAAAACGCGAGCGTTCTACGTAAAAATTTTGAATTTCGCGGGCTAGACAGGCGCCTTCATCTATACTGGCGCCGGTAAAGAGAGAGAGAGAGAGAAAACAAGAGGTATGAAAAGCTATTATTTCCTTGCCATAAAGTGCAATTTCCAATGAAATACAAAAATATATATCTGAATCGTAAAATGTTGATTACTACAACCTTTTTCCCGGACGTTTGGTTATTATAACACAATAAAATAGAGTAATGATTGCAAGATAAAAACATTATTTTCATCTTCTTATAATCATGAAGTGTCTCGAAGAATACCTAGTTAGGTTTGAGTGAGCTATTTATACTACATAGTTAGTACCTTTATAGGTATATAAAGTTCAGTTGTGCGTGTGTTTGTACTTCCGCTCCTCATGAACGGCTTTGCCGATTTAGATTTTTTTTTGTAATTACATGGTTACCTGGATGTACCTTAGTTACATTTGGACCCGGTAGATGGCGTTGTTGTCGACAACCACCGAGTGGGGTATTGTTGAATAGGTATTTTAAAATCATTATGAGGTTTCTTTGACAGTTCAAAATTAATTCCCGTTTATGAAATATTGAGCTCGAAATTGGAAGTGTGTTGTTTATGATAACTGGTAAAACCTAACTAGCCAAAAATATATTTTCGTTATTGAAAGGGCTACGGAACCCTACATTGTGCGAGGCCCGACACGCACTTGGCCGGTTTTTTCTGATACCTAGATGTTTCATGTCAACTCATGCGCACTTCACCAATTCACTCATTCGTAACTCACACCCCTTAATCTTCAATTTCAAACATCGTTCCATAAATAAAACTCACCGCAGTCGTCACAAGATGACCGAGTATGAAATTGTTTATTCAGAAAATATTAATTATAATTTATTATCGGGTTATTGTTTGTTAATCACTGACTTCGGAGCCACCGTTCGGTGTGTTTTACGACCGTCCTATGTAGACGATAATTAAGACATAAAAAGTGTTCTCGGAACTGTTACTAATATTCTTCTGCGGATAATGTGGCGGGTGAAAATTGTTTGCCGTATCGTTTATTTCTGTGTCGTTTTAATACCGGTCTTGATGATGGAAATGATACGTGCTGTGAGGGAAGGTTAAGATTATTATTGAATGAAGATGTTTTCGTAAATCGTTTTCGCAAGAAGATTTAATTTATCTTCATTATTATATCAACAGGATTGATGATGATTCTTAATATGGTATCCGACCAAACTTAAGTTCTGGTTCACACAAATAGACAAAGTTACTTTTGAAAGACATGTTTAAAACCAATGATATCTTTCTAATATATGCACTAGGTGAAATAGAACGGGGTAAACAATTTTATTGCAACTTTACTTTGTAAATCTAAAAACATCGTCTTTGTGTGACACTTGAAGTACCTACCAAAGGTTTTGTAGACTTATGAAATCTGTCAACACCGGTATCTCTACAAGGTGACACATAATGGGTATACTTTTATTTTCAAAACTTAACTTTGTAATTCTAAAACCATCAGCTTTGGAGGGAACTTGAAAAACAAAAGGTGTTATAGGAATACAGTTGTTGACCGATTTCACAAGTCTACAAAACCTTTAGTACTTCAACTGTCCCACAAAGCCGATAGTTTGAGATTTACAAAGTTAAGTTGCAAAAAAAATAGTATACCCTTTTTGTATCACCTAGTATAGCACCTTGTGTTTTTCAAGTTTCCTCCAAAGCTGATAGTTTTAGAATTACAAAGTTAAGTATTGAAAAAAAAGTATAGGTAGGTACCCTTTCTGTTTCAACCACAAGAGAAATCGTAGAGAAATCCAAAGAATGACTCTTATTGGAATTGCAAAGCTTACGTCTTACCTTTAATAGGTCATGTATAGTCTGCGGTCTCTTGGCTAAGCGTTCAAAAGCGCACAGGCTTACAATTTCACAATTTGTCCGCGCGCGCTTTTTGCGCTACCCGATAATTGGCGCTCACCTGCGCCCGCGCACCGCACCAAATATGGCGGCCGGCCCGTCGCGGACATTTCGCTTTTTAGCTGTATCTGACAAATGTGTAATTATTTATTTAATATCGTCTGCGTGCTGACGTATTTGGGCACAATTCACATACCGAATTCAAAGTTTTTCGGCCGCCATTACTTGCGTAGTGTTAAGGACGGTATAATGCGTCTCGCCGGTAAATAAATACGGTAATGACACTCCCTATCCGGAAGCAGGGTGGTTATATTTTTGTTGAAATTTATTACGTTTAACTGTTTCATTTAATTGGTGGATGACAGTATTCGCTGCAGTAGGTAGGACAGGTTTTTAAAGCGTTAATGTCAATACTAACTGATCGCGCCTTGTTGGTGTTTTATGAGGAAAATTCCAAATGAGGGTGTGACAGGTAGCTTTGGTGTCAGAAGATGACGGTATGATAAAAATCTTGGAGTGGACGTCGATAGACTCACAATAAGCAGCGTTGCTGGTGCTGGGTTAAAAAGGGTCGAAAACACTCCTTTGGATCAAGTAAGAATGAGTATTAAACTGATCTTAAGCTATTTATACTATGGTCTGAATACACATTCTTAATCCATATTTATGCAATAAGAAATTGATCAATATTTAGTAAAGTAAAAACCCAATCTTAACGAAGTAGGTACTCGAGAATAGCTCAATAAGATAACATTTAATTGGTCGATTACTTCGCCTTACAAATATGTGTATGTGCCAACTACCAAGTTTCGTGATAAATATTTATATTAAATGCTATTTAATTAGTATAGTATTTTCCCGATGAATGCAGCAGTTGTCCTCAAATACACATTTATAGAGTAGGTAGGTACAGTACATATCGTAGAGACCTGTTATATTATATAAATTTCATAAAAGTTTCGTAATTAATATCAAATTTAGCTCTACTAATACGTCCATTCCTGTCGACTTGGCAATCTAGAGTCGAATAGAAACCTCTACGATTGCCATAAACGACGGCAATTATAGATGCCGATGTGAACATGGTAGAGATGGCTGGAATGTTGCCAGTCACGGGGAAATATTCGTATTGACTTAATCTGGAGTAGGTGGATAGCTATGTTTGGAAGGAAGGCTGAAAGGAACCGCAGATAAGAGTATTATCATGCTATGTGAAAGTGGCAGATAGCTCCCAGAACCAATCGCTATTGGGTAGAAATTATCATGGGGTGACCAGCATCAGGTAGTTTTTACATCAAAGGTAGTTTTGTGTCTGAAATTTCCAAAAAAAATATCAATATTATACACGTCATAATAATAGTATAATATCAGGTCTGTAAACTATACGATTCATGGCATCCTAGTTCTAGAAATTTCATTTACTGAACCACTTTTTATCTTGACTGTATCAGATGAAAAGTTTGGAGTAGGTTTGGAGTAGGTACCTATCATACTATATATATAATAATATTATAAAGAGGATAACTTTGTTTGTTTGATTGTAATGAATAGGCTCCGAAACTACTGAACCGATTCGAAAAATTCTTTCACTGTTGGGAAGCTACACTATCCCCGGGTGACATAGGCTATAATATATTTTCAAAAAATTAGGGATCCTTACTAAATTCGAATAATGTAACCGCAATGTACCCGTGCGAAGCCGGGGCGGGCCGCTAGTATGATATAAACCGAAAAAAATAACGACTGAAAATAAACTTTCCTAACAATTAACAACCTCATGAATGAACAGCAAAACCTCTATAGATCGCAGCGGCCGCATGCATTATTGGCGACGCGTACGCAACAAAACGTTGAGCTATGCGCGACTAGGGTTACCAGATCAAATAAGGAGATTTTCTGACAACTGTCTTTTCAGTTAATTTCCGGACATTAAGTATATCTATTTGTTGTTAAGACTGTTTATTTTTTTGTTATCAGTATGATTTAAAAATACTTTATTTTTCTTATTTATTTTTATTTAAAAAAGTCCATGACGATTACAGTTTTTGCCTGTTTCCCTGGCAGAGGGAAAAATTCTGGACATATCAGGAAAATTCCTGTTGTCTGGTAACCCTACGTGCGACCGCTGCTCCAGGATATAATGTTCAGTTTTTTGCCAATATGGCGGCTAGACTTGCTATGGCTAGTGTTATCGAGTTTAAGTGTCGACAAATCGTGTTAAAACCCTCTACACATCTGATCTGACTCCTTATTGAGGAAAGAGATAGTCTTCGAATAGTTTTGTCCCTGCTAGTTGGAAATCATATCACATAGGCTTAGGAGTCCAAATAGCATTAATAACACAACCCCACATCTCCGAAGTCTTCCTCAAAGAGGACTGGGTGGGACTTCCTCCCTGTGAACGAAAAAAGTGTCAGCAGCCACATACAATACATAAGGTCTTATTAATAAATCGATCTCAAGTGTGAGAGCGGTCTTGAATACGCCTTTGAGATGTCATTTTGTACTAGTATGACATAAGAATGATATTTCCAAGATCGCAATCAGACTTGAGACCGATTTATTAATACAAGCCTTAAGTGCCTAAATATGGGTAAATAGCCAAGAAACCGAAAAAAATGTGTGCCTGGATTTAAAAAAGAACCGAAAATAACACGTCATCCAATTTATGTCACTGTCACTGTCACAAGTTGCAAGTTTCGCCTTAACGACTCCGCTATCATAGATTCCTCAGAGCTAATTTAAAGATCTCAGCCGCGGCACTCCGTCATAAAAATTCCGAATGCGTCCGAGCAGCTTGTTATATCGACATTTTGTTGTGATTTACAGACTAATGTACAAATATGACATGTAATGTTCATGGAATTACTTCAGAAGAAATAACTGTTGCATGTACACTATAGAAAAAGAATGCAGCTATAGAAATGAAGTGAGGCTTATACCCGTAGGGAAGGGACAGCAACAGTACAAAGATATACCAATTAAAGCAAAGTCAACCGTTTTACATGAATTTTACAGTACATAATTAGATATCCACGTTAAACACATTGCACTCTGGTTCTTTTTGTGCAAGTAATCTGACGCAACCACTGAAACTATATGTTTCACCAAAATATTGGTGTCGGTTAAAATAAAAACCTATGCTTTATACGAATTCCATTCACTCGAATGAAAAAGTATAATGTATGTATCTAGGTATTATTTGAGTCTGACCACATGAGTACACTAAGAAAAAAATACACAGACAGAATGAGATGTAATGTCTCGCACTAATTTATAAATTATAGCGGCCCGGCCCCGGCTTCGCACGGGTACATTGCGGTTACATTATTCGAGTTGTAGTAAGGATCCCTATTTTTTTTGAAAATATGTTATAGCCTATGTCACCCGGGGATAGTGTAGCTTCCCAACAGTGAAAGAATTTTTCAAATCGGTTCAGTAGTTTCGGAGCCTATTCATTACAATCAAACAAACAAAGTTTGCCTCTTTATAATATTAGTATGATTGCCTTTAATTAAAAAAAGTTCAGTAAAAAATACCAAATAAATATCGGCAGACTAAATAAATCTATACAAATAAATAAAATTGGAGTGTCTGTTTGTAATATCAAAATAACAAAAACCGCGTAAAAAAATTAAAACACATGAAATCAAAGAGTATCTCCGAAACGGGTGGACCGATTTTGACGGGACTTTCACTGGTAGATAGCTGATGTTATAAGCAGTAACTTAGGCTACTTTTATTTTAGAAAAACAAAATTTTAAAAAATGGGTCCTGTGGCGCTGGCTCAGAACGCGGGAGCGGGCTTTTTTGTTGAGTTAAATTCCACGCGGACGAAGTCGCGGGCTCAGCTAGTAAATAAATATATACTGACACACCAACTGTATGGTCCCAACCTAAGAAACGCGTGTACTACCTATGGGTACCGTACAATGAACTGGGGGCGATCCCAGTGATACCCAGGCCTGGGCAAATTACGAAAAGGCCATTTGAGAAATTTGCCCTGGCTGGACTCGATCTCGCAACCACTATGTGCATTGAGCCGAGCGGCCTACGCTCGAACCACTACGCCAAGCGGTCGTAAAAAGTACGATTGATCATCTTAGGATACTAGGAACCAGAAAAATCATTTGCTATAGGTAGTTATTTTTTTGAACGATTTATAAAATTTCCAATTATTTTACGGAATTCCTGATAAGCTGGTTACCTAATGGGTCGTTCCGCCGTTTCGGGCAAATTCGAACCGTTCCGCGGAATAAAAAAAAAATGTAGTTTTCATGTTTTTTTTGCTCATAATCGAATTTAATTCGTCCTCTGAGTCATAAAAACTGGGAGGCACTTTTGTAAGTTATTTAATTCCTGAGATATTTGCACTTGAAATTTTACGTATTTTACGTATGGATGGTGATGAAAAGTGTAATGGATTGTAATGATTTAGGACGGGATTAATACACCAAACAAGTTATGAAATAGGCAGGAATTATAATTAATCATTTATTTTATTTATTTATTGATCAGATTTTTATTTTGATAAGACTGGAAGGCGGATTATAAAAAAAATACTATTATAAGGCTATGAAAATTAAATACAGACGGTACTTGTGCCATATTTACATTAGGTCGCATTATTTATTTATTAATTATTATTTATTACACAGACCTTGTGGAAACACTATTATTGGATCAAGTATAATCAGCTCAGGTCCAATTACAACTGGTCTTCGGTCATCAATCAACTGTTACAGTCTCGCTTCTGTGGCAATCAGCCCATAAAGTTATTTCTGTCCATATGTGAAATTGATATTTTCTTTCAATTCCTCCTATTTTTAACCCCAGCGAAAAAAGAGGGGTCCTCTAAGTTTAACATGCGTATCTGTGTGTCTGTCTGTGGCATCGTAGCGCCCAAGTGGATGAACCGATTTTTTTTTGTTTTTTTTTGTTAGAAAGGTATTCTGATTGAGTGTTCTTAGCTATGTTTCATGAAAATCGATTCAGCTGTTTTAAAATTATCTGCTCTTTTTTAATTTAAAAAGTCGTTGCTTAGGGGTTTTTTTTTAAATTTAAAGTTATTTCCTTTAATACAATTGGTGCAGGTTCTAAGACAATTTTATTTTCCCCCTGGACACGTCGAGGGCCCTAACCTCGACGTCATTTGACACCATGGCTGATTCTAGCTTGCAGGAGTAATAGTGGGGAGTGTGTTGTGGGACTAGTCCCATAACGAAATAGTTACGCTAAACAGCAGCAGATTTTTACTTTTTCTTTTATTTTATTTTATGCTCGTATATCTTCAATACTCCGTAAACTTTTTTATTTTTATTACATTGGACTAAGGTAATCTTATACATACATTTGATTGCTTGGATCTGGACCTGTTTAAGCAAGCATAAAGGGATCTGGTTTACAATGCTCTAGATTTACAGGTTTTTCACGTAGGCGAGTTTTCCATTAAGATGTTCTCTATTTTTGTTCTCCCTTCCATTTTAAGTAGTTTAAGAGTAATTTTGACTACGTCTTCTTCGTTTTCACTGTAGTCATAATTTATTTAATTATACACATCTTCTCGTTTCCAGATAAGTATATTTTTCTTTATTCGTCGTTTTCTAGAGCATATTATAATCCAGATTATTTTTATATGAGCTTATTTTACGTAGCCAATCTTTTACCAATGTTTCTTCTTTTGTTACGAAAATGTTACGTCTTTTCGCCATTTGAATACCTACTGATAAAAATATATACAAATTCATTAAAATATTAACTAAACACTACTTATTTCTACATATTTAGTCCACCCAAAACTATAAATCTCATAATATTAATAATACATTTTAAAATATTATAAAGACTATAACGAAATCGTTTTAAATGAAATAAAAATTCATTTCTCTCCAAAACAGTTCATTACCTTCCCGTAAAAAAATGGATGGGAAGGATGGTAATGAAGGAGCGATGAATGAGAAAATTTAACATTTTCCTTGATAACTACATAATCGCACATATTAGCAAATATTTAAGAAAACACTTTCTAAGTAAATTAAAAAGGGAAACATTTTTTGATAAAAATATTTTTTATTTATTACAGTAGCTTGTAAAATCGAAGGAATGCAATGAGACGATTTATGGACGAAACACTAAAAACAATCCGAAGATCGTAAATAATTTTAACAGGGATTGATATAACATCCACCTCTCCCCGTTGCCATGCCAAGCTAATAAGTATAAACAGATTGTGACCTGAACTATAGTCGGGCACGTATAAATTTTATTTAAAATTATCGAATTTCTGAGTACGGATGGTAATGAAGTTTTTATCGTGACATAAAGAAAAATATATTTTTCTGTAATTATAATTGTGTTAAAAAATTATTGAGAATTCGCAATCAATACCTGATGATATAGGCTTTAATATTACGTATTAATTACAGCCAGCAATTTAAGTTTAAAGAAATTAACATTAAAAAACCAACCGAGGTACCCCGCTGGACGCAGAGAGGAATGATTTTTCAGGCAGTTTTATTTATTTATTTTGAAAATTAACCAATTAAGCTGTAATATTAGAAATACTCCTTTTAGAATAATTAGGTTTTAACCTATTACGCAAATAATATTTTAAATTAAGTATTTTTTTCATGGGTAAATTAGCCTGGAATTGCTTTTGGTGCGAAACTACGGAATGACCCTAATACACTATGTGTATAACGCCTAAGCCACTGTGACTGCATCGAATCCTGCGCAGTCCGATATCACTCTAGTGTTTGATTGGGCTGCTTCCAATCAAATAATTGGCACAAATGCGTGGGTTCACGCTTCGCTTCGTGCCGGCGAGACGCGATAATGGATTATTAAATGAACTTTATTGATAAAATGTGCGCATAGGCATACTAGTAACCATCAAGGAACTGAATGATATATACTAATCATTTAGCCTTTTCGACATCCCACTCCTGGGCACGGGCTTCCCCTCACTAAGAGGGGGATTCAGGCCGTAATCCACCACGCGGGCCTAGTGCGCGTTGTCGGATTTCCCATGTCTTTCGAAAATTGATAAAATGTTCTAAGACATGTAGGTTTCCTCACGATGTTTTCCTTCACCGTAAGCAAGTGATAATCATAATATATAAATTATAATTCGCATATAGATTTCGAAAAACCTAAAGGTGTGAGCCGGGGTTTGAACCGAGGACCTGGTGCCCGCAAGACACGTGCTTAACCAATCGGCTATCACTACTATGCATATCACAAAACATGTTTTTTTATTCCCAGCAAAAAAACGTTGAAGAGTGCATTTTTCTTGCCTGTCACATTTGGTAAAGAATATGAGTATATTGCACATGTTAGTTTTTTTAATAATTGTTTCGATTATTTAATTAATAGTTTCCTCCCCGTAATTTGGTTACAAATGATATTCAATATGTAAATGTTTTAAGAAATAATGTATTTTGAGTAACATTGAATGAGCTATAATATTAAACAAACATGCTAAGATTGTGTCTAAATAAGACAAATATGGATATGTCGCAGCCAAATAGCTTAATTCGCCGTTCAATTAACAGCCTAGGCACTTTACTAAACAGCGCCGTTCAACTAACGGCCTAAATGATATTCAGCCGTATCGTCTATTACAACATTTAATAAACTGGCTGGCTAATGCTTAGGCAACTGGTTGACAATTAAGTACTACAATACTTTTTCAAAATACTACCCAAGCAGAACGACCTGGATGGGTTTAGGTTAGGGTTATTTTTTTTATGACCCCACAGAAACCCCACTCGGCAAATAGATTCGGTGGATCTAAAAAAAAACGTAAAAAACCTAAGTACGTAATAAAATTATTCCATCAAAGTTTTTTTTTCCGACGCCATATTGACCAAAGAGAATATAGAATATAGAGATATTGACAGTTTGGTGAGTTTCAGCGCCAGGTGGCAGAAAGTAGAACTAAATTGAAATGAACAGGCTTGGCAGGTAATTAAACGGCTAGGCAAGTAGTTAAACGTCATCGATCCAAGTCATTTGCCTAGCTGTTTGATCAAATGGCTGAATATCATTCAGGCCACTAGTTGAACGGCGCCGTTTAGTTAAGTGCCTAGGCTGTTAATTGAACGGCAAATTAAGCTAGTTGGTGGCGACACATCCAAGTCATTTACCTAGCTGTTTGATCAAATGGCTGAATATCATTCAGGCCACTAGTTGAACGGCGCCGTTTAGTTAAGTGCCTAGGCTGTTAATTGAACGGCGAATTAAGCTAGTTGGCGGCGACATATATAAAGTATTGGTAGTATTAAGTTGTTCTCGCTCGCTTTGTCATCGTTCAATAAATTATATTAAATAGGTATTAAGCAGTGTAGGTATTCATAAATAATTGTGTATAACTTGCCACATTGCGGTTACACATTAAACATTTATTATTATAATTAGTTAGCTTAACCCTCCAGTTCTCACACTTACCGTACGAAACGCAGCAATATAGCTACTTAACACCGATCTTCTGTCAGAGGGATGTACTAATTCGGACGACTCTACATTTCACCATATTCTATTTGCTACTGGCTTGTAATTATAAGTACCTACAAGTAGTAAATAAATTGTAATAAAAATAATTTCAGCCCTTTTGACGTCCCACTCCTGGGCTCGGGCCTCCCCTCAACACGAGGGGGATTCAGGCCATAATCCACCACGCTGGCCCAGTGCGGGTTGGCGGATTACACATGTCTTTCGAAAATTGGTTCAATCTTCTAAGACATGCAGGTTTCATCACGATGTTTTCCTTCACCGTAAGCAAGTGATAATCATATAGAAATTATGATTCGCACATAGATTTCGAAAAATCCAGAGGGTCGAGCCGGGGTTTGAACCCGAGACCTGGTAGCCCGCAAGACGCGTGCTTAACCAATCGGCTATCACTGCAATTGTAATAACTTGAAACAATTTCTTTGATTAGCCAATAGTCCATCAAGTTAAGCTAAATGCTTGGACGTAGTTACACGTAGGCAGGTACTATCAACAAACTTCACGCTTGACCACCTTAAAGTTTCATGTTGTGTGCAGTGACCAGTACCGCCACCCAATATTTAGGATTTAATTTTGACACCAGGGCCCTAACCACGGTACGTGCAGGGCACTACTCAAATCGTAATAGAAAAGCAAACGCTCGCGATTATGTTTCAAACGCTCCGCTATTGACGTTTTGCTGACACGAGCTTCACGATTTCTACTGACATTGACATAGTATGGTGTCAGCAAATCGTCAAAAGCGGAGCGTTTGAAACGCAATCGCTAGCTTTTGCTTTTCTATTACGATTTGAGTAGCTAGCGTGGTTAGAGCCCAGGGGGGGGGGGGCCCGTTGCAGAGTCGGACTTTGACAGTCCCTCACTCGCTTGTCAAGGTCTTATCTTTTTTCTTTTCGTGGCCCATCAAACTCTGTTGATGGCAAAATAATCGACTACTACGAAGGAAGCCATTTTTTTTAAGTGAAGTAACTTATCTTTTTCTTATTCAAACTTTTTTAGTATTATAGTTTTTATTTTCTTTTTCTTTACTAAAAAGCAGGTATTTGTAATGACACTGATAGTAGTGATGTGATTAATAACGTCACCCCAATCCAATCAAGCGACCTACCAACGAAATACCCATATCCCTTCAGTAGTAGCTTCAGGCTTCAAATTATTTTTATTATTTTCTGCGTATTTGTTACATAAATTTTTACCAATTCAATTCGAATTCTAATGCTCATTATTTACCACAATTACATTTTTATCGATTGCTTACGGTATTGTATCGATAATCGGCAAATACGCACCAATCTCAGTCGCCGACCGGTCGCAAATCGAATAATTGGCGTCGCGCCCGTCACGCGCTGATCGATTGCGTTATCGATTCTAATTCGTTGTTGAGTTTTTAATTTGAAACCTACCAGTAGGAGCACCAGCCAACTTTTTTTTATAATTTTTTTGCAGCTATGTATAAAATAAATAGCTGCACCGTCACGCATTGGCGATATCTCGAAATCTTTAACCGGTTCTCGTCAACTCGCATTTGTTTTAGTTAATCGATTATTATTTCATTCGATGATTAAATTCGAATAAGGAATCAAACGTACATGTAGGTAGATTATGAACCGTATTTGGATTGAAAATGATATTTTATTTGGTAATTGGCTGTAAATAATCCTCATCATCATCATCATCCATTATTTAGAATGTGATTAGATAGGCACCTACCTACTTTATGTCTTTTTATCGACACACATATTCACCTTTATTGAAATTGCCCTGTATAACAATGATATATTGCGTTCAAAGTCATAGCTGTTAATTTTTTTGCTCTAACCAACATTCCAGAGCAAATATTCGAGGATCGTTCATTAGTAGTGCCGCGTATACGCTGACATGGAATAGGTGTGTGGTGTTTGTTAATTATTGTAGATAATGATTAACGATGACTTTAACACACATATCATCATGACTGTAATCCCTGAAAAGGTAGGCAGAGATATATATCGGGATTTTAGTGAACAGTTTCAAACCACAAAAATGTTTGAGGCATTGAGAAAAAAAAATAGACGCTGAAACTACAATAGATATTTGTTAGTTGTCCCTTTTTTAATAAGATTAGGTAGGTGTATAGGTATCTCTTGTTCACGGAATAGAAAAAACATTGTGAGGAAACCTGCATACGTATCTTATAAAATGGTGCCAACTTACGAAAGACAATGTGAAGCTGTAAAACTCAAAAAAAACGCAAAACTCAAAATTATTTTTATTCACGTAAGCCAACAAAGCATTTATGAATAGTCAGAATCTACCACCGGTACGGAGTGCTGCTTCCACTGAGAAGATCCGGCAAGAAACTCAATGGTTACTCTTTTCAATGGATTAAAGATGGTGTACAATTCTGAGGAACAGCATAAAAAAATATGAGCAGGCAACACCGTTGTCAAATACGGAAGGCCTCCCCCATGGAACGCCACAATGGACGGTTGCCCGCTATCCGCATCCAACGGCTCCCCGCGACTCTCACCAGATCGTCGGTCCATCTAGTGGGGGGCCGTCCAACTCTGCGTCTTCCGGTTCGAGGTCGCCACTCGAGAACCTTTCTTCCCCAACGGTTGTCGGTTCTACGAGCGATGTGGCCTGCCCATTGCCACTTCAGCTTGCTGATTCTGTGAGCTATGTCGGTGACTTTGGTTCTTTTGCGGATATCCTGGTTCCAGATCTTATCACGCAAAGAAACTCCGAGCATAGCTCTCTCCATAGCTCGCTGCGTGACTTGGAGCTTATGCAGTAGGCCAACTGTAAGGGACCAAGTTTCGCTTCCGTAATAATAGGCATATAAATGAAATGAGAAAGCTAGTTTAGTGGGGTGTGTATACCTACTCATACGAGTACTTACATCAAATTAAGCGTTTACAAACCAAAATAACAATTAATAAAACAGAGGTGGATAATAAGACAATTGCTTTGGTGCCTTCCATGCTAAGTAAATGAATAGAGTTTAACGACAATGTTGTTAAAAGGAAAGTGAGTGGCCCAATGCCCGCAAGCAGCGCCCGCGCACGAGCATGGCTTGAAAAGCGGCATCACTCTCCTCAACCATAATAGAGGGAAGAGGGTGACCCGCTCCACAAGGCCACCGCAAACAAGGACATTAAAGTGAGCATGACCAACAGTAGTGTAGCCAAATGACTATACAGCTCGTATACAAGCTGGCTCGACCGGGGTAGTACCACTCTGTCACAGAAGATCGGCGTAAACTATTATAGCTGAGTTTAATACGGTGAGTGAAAGAGGCGGATGAGCGAAGAGGCAATAAAACTCATACCAGACTACTTAAAAATCTCTACTTTAAATTTGACGACCTCTTGGCGCAGTGGTTCACTACACATGGTGGTTGCGGGTTCGATACCCGCCGGGGCAAATTTCAGAAATTGCGTTTTCGTAAATTGCCCCGGGCTGGGTGGCACTGGGATCGCCCCCAGTCCATTGTACGGTACCCACAGTACAAGCGTTGCTTAGTTTGGGACCATACAGTTGGTGTGTCAGTCTCACGATATTTATTAAAAAATATTATTTATTAATCACGCTCTGAAATGTATGAAATGAAAAATATTCTCATCTAATTGGTATGTAATACAAACTAGTGATGGACCTACTTATTAAATCAATAGGCAATGTTTAATATGACTTAAGGCAAGGTTAGTCAGGCATTAATTCAATTTAGTAATGTATTCATTAATTCATTGATAGAAATCGAATTATAAGGAAATAGATTTACCTACAATTTGGTAGGCAATAAAATTGTTTATTGTTCTTTAATTATAGGCAGGTACTACTTATAATACTTACTTGAACAGTCATCATTTGAATACAAAGACGTGATACGAATTAACCTTTGATTAGATTGTGTTACTACCGGTTACATAGTGTACAATTAAAAACGGGATTTAAAAAAGTAGCAACGTCGTTCTATCTATCTTTAGGCAATTTGTCCTGGAAATATTTTCAATAATATACCTACAGACAGTGTGGAAATAATGGAAAGCAATAGGTACATACTTAAATTATTTTATATTTAAGAATAAATTAAGATGTATTGAAAATGTATATTCATAGATATTTTTGAAATAGTTTACCAGCGATCTGGGCCCTAACCACGATAGCTACTCAAATCGTAATAGAAAAGCAAACGCTCGCGATTACGTTTCAAACGCTCCGCTTTTGCCGTTTTGCTGACACGAGCTTCACGATTTCTACTGACATTGATATGGTATGGTGTCAGCTAAACGTCAAAAGCGGAGCGTTTGAATCGTAATCGCGAGCATTTGCTTTTCTATTACGATTTGAGTAGCTAGCGTGGTTAGGGCCCTGGTAGTCGAACCAACAAAATGTAAAAATAACAAATAAAAATAATAAATGTACAAATCTTTCTCAAATGCCTTACCAATTGTTGTCTTAATTATTTCTTAGTCCAAAATATTAGTTCCAAGCCTAGATAACATTCAAAAGAACTTACTATTCGGGGATCCGCCTCTGAACATAGGGTTGGGCGCCATCCATGGGAACGCACCGAAAGGCCACGAGGGTGGCGGGGGGCCCTGGTAGAGCCGCGGCAGCAGCGGCTGCGGCACCACCACCCCTCGACTCTCCATCTCCTCTCCATCGTGAACATTCTCCCTCTCCTCTCTATCATCGACGTTAGAGTCGACGTCTTCAATATCGACGTCGCTATCGTCACTCTCCGGCGCCGCATCAGTACTCTCAGCATCATTGGTCTCTGAATAATTCGCGTCATTCTGTGTGTCTTTCGCCGGCGCGTCGGTTTTCCCCCGCAACAACGAGTCCACGCTGAACGATATCCGCCCTTTCCCACCGCTCTCGGTGGCGTCGGCACGCTCGCATTCGAGCGACGCCTTCATTTCATCTGCTCGATGACATTTCAATGTCAATTCGCGCGCTAAAACCCCCGACGGACCTCGGTCGCCATTTTAAAATTGACAGTCTATTTTCGGCTCGATAATTAAATCAGTATTCCATTTAATTATGCCCATATTATGCGGGTCATTGTATTCGACTCGTGTTAGTAATTTGTACCTATAGTTGCAATTAATTGCATACAACAATGTTATCCGTTCGGTAATTGACAATCAGCGAAGCAGACGCAGAGACTCTGCCACTGAGTTACACCCCCAAAATGCACAATGCGTTGATGAATAAATATTTGCTAGTTTTCGTGTTGTTTGTGAATATGATTTGCATTCATATGCGCATCGACTAATTTAATTACACTATTCACGTTAACGTTTACAATAGTCGAGTTCAATTAAACATCACTATTATAGTAGCAGTCTAATTATCACAATTCGCATCACTTGGTGAGAAAAGTTTGAATTTTGTAATTGGAACGTTGATTCGGAATTCGAATGGGTTGGTGTAGCGCGGCGCGTTCGGAAACTTGCGAGTGTGTTCGGAAACGCGATATCTCCGCGTAATGATTCGCGTGGAAGCGCGGTGAAAATCGCGCTAGTATTGGGGCGCAAACCGCGGGCCGCGGACCGCCTCTCCTCCCGGCCGCGATCGACAGAGACGCAGATACCCACCGGAGAATTTTAATAAGCGTCGCGGAGCGAGCGAGACGACGATATCGTCTGACATGTGTGTAAACGCGATATTGAGTAGGCGGAGCCCGTCGCGCTCAAATTAATAGTCTCCGCGGAATACGCCTTATACAATTCAGTTTATTGAAGCCAAATTGAATCTTGTACCGTTACATTAAATGTTATTTTAGCGTGTAGAGATAAATAATAAAGTGACGTAACGAAGCCATGCGCGTCGGATTGCAGCGGCTATTGTGTTGAATGAAAAAGGAGTAAATAGACGGGTGCTGTAGGCGGCGTAGAGGGGACTTTACGATTTAATTATTCGCGAATGCGGAGGCATTTTGTACCGGGCTAATGTCTTATTGTCTCATTAATATCTCGGCGGGCCGGCCATGTTTGATGTGTTTATGACACGGTGTAGGTGAGACGGTAGTCGCTTTGTTTTCGCACGACCGTTCCGAAGCGGAGACTCAGCGCTCGTAGCGCCGTTGTACTAAATTAGTTTAATGCGAACAACGTGGCTGTTGAATTTGCGACGCTTGCTCGGCTCTTGCTCAGGTTGAGGTGTGAAATTGTTTTTCAGTTAAGCGATAGTGTTGTAGGTATCACAAGAGTTGTGTTGTTAAAATGTTTTTGGTCACCCTGTATAGAAACTATTTTAATTCCTATTTTTGTCTCTACAAAGTATATAGTGCTTAATAATGAAGAGATAAAAATGCAAATGATTTAAAAAAAGAAATATCCCGAATCAAATCATTAGCGCCATGTCACTTACAGTTAATCGCATTACACAGATATCTACAATCTCTTTGTGCATCGACGAAAAAGATTTTCTCCCACACCGCCCACTGAAAACCAAACCCTTTTACCATTACGTAAAGTTGAAATTACATTGCTGCGTTAACCTCACTATGTCAATTGGCAAATATTAACAAAAGACGATCTGTCGTTAGAACTTGTTGGAAGAAAATAGTCTCTTTTGCGTTGTGATAGAGTCCTTTTATTGTTAAATACGTTGTACAGCGTCCCCTTATCCAATTAATGTAATTTAATAGCACAGAGAGATTAACGTTTGGCTTAATTGAAAGAGTATAAAGGACATGTTTAGCTTACGCTATGTTTTGGCAGTAATCTGGGGATCATAGACAAAATCTGTCTTCCATAATAATAACCAACAGACAACCTTATAGTCAGGTCACTTTTTGTGCTTGCCTATTTTAGTGTAGGTACTTACTTAATAATTATTATAATTTAGCCCTTTTGACTTACCACTATTGGACAGGGGCCTCCCCTCACTACAAGGGGGGGATTCCGGTAGTAATTTACCGCGCTGGCCCAGTGGGGGTTGGAGGAGTTCACATGTCTTTCGAAAATTACTACTTACACACCGTTTTTTTAGTAGTACTAGACTTGCGGCCAAATACGTAACGAAGTGAAACGCAATTTAGGTATACCTAAGATCCACTTAGCTGTTTGAGTCTCTGACAATTGACCTTTTAGTTTTAGTGTAGAGAAAAAAATCTACGGGACGATTGGCAGCACTGGGTATATCTTTGTGAGAATTTTATGAAGCATCAATTAGGTAATGTAATTTTTCATTACTCATACTCTGAAAGTAGGTCTGAAGTTGCCTGAGAAGCGGGTTGAAAGTAATACTTTTCCGGCCCGGGAGTTTCGCTTTCAACTGACAGCTGTCAAATTATAAAAAAAAACTAGTTCCATTTTCATATTTCTATGGAACCATGTTCAAACTTTTTCTACAGTCACTCAATTACAGCACGATGTAAAATTGAAATTACATAAAGTTAAGTATTAATTCAAGAATATATTTTTTAAATGACTTAATTATAATTTAGTTTCAACAATTTCTTTAAAATAACATAGATTTGGGCAAAATATTTAAAGATGAAAATGAAAAATAATGGCTAAATAATGAAGTTGGCCGGCCAACAAAAAAAAAAACAAAATAGGCGGCAATCCGATTTTTTTTTTCGAGTTGTAGAGTATTGTTTATACTTCCTTGTATTATTTCTTTAGCCAATTCCTGTTTTTATTTATATTTTCCTTGTATTCGTAATGAAAAGCACAGTGTTTACCTCGGGTGAAAGACTTATTTTGTAACTTTCACCACTCATGCAACAATGTACTATTGTACATCATATAGTTATCAAAGAGTCTTATGAACATCGAATATTTATTTAATTAGGTATACGGTAGAGTCCAAAAGCAGTAACTATGTTACTGTAGCTGAAAGGGGCTATGAGGCATCTCATTTTTAGTGTATATATTGGTAAATATGTTTGTTTTATTAAATGTTGATGTAACGTAATGTGAGTATATCGCGAAATTACGGTAGGCACCGTTTTGTTGTAAGCTTTGTATTAAAAGTGTTTGAAACAAGGATCATTCCGATTTTTGGTTTCAATTTATTCTGTCAAAATTGCTAACAGTCATACAGCTTCACTAGTAAATAGGTATTTACGTAAATAAATGATAACAAGTTTAAGACTTTAAAAAGCAAGCACAACTGTGTAACTGCACAATTTAATAAATTTTAAACCTTTTTAATTAACATTGCAAGTTAAAGAAATAAATTTCAAGTGGTGACCCACGGTATCCTCCTTCCAATAAAATGTCGAGACGTCCTCGAGGGCCCGGGAAACGGGCTTAACTGTAATTTACACAGAAAATAATACCTACGCGAAAAAAGGCGCAATCTTTTTAAATAACGACTTTCATATTCCCGAGTGGTGCGGACAATTTAGCGGCGATGAGAGATCCTCCGTTTTTTTTTTATTAAAAAGTAGAGGGGATGACGATAGTAAGTGGGGGTGGACCGCCCATTACTCCGCGCGAAATGAGTTTTCAGTTTGCGACCTTTTTTATGGAGCCACAGGCTGGTTGATTTTTGTCGCTCGCATAATTGGTAGGTACTACTAGGAAGTTTAGATTTTTAGCAGCCTATTTTATGTCCCATTGCTGGGCAAAGGCTCCCCTTTTTGTAGCCACAGGTACCTACCTATCTTCGCCTTATTGTGGCAACGATTTACCCACAAAGGTCTTCAATCCGTCGCACCATCTTCGTTTTGGCCTGTCACGATGTCGGTGACCATCTTTGGGTGTCCAGGTGTTGATACGATTTGCCCACCTTTGCGGATCCATTCGTGACACGTGCCCGGCCCAGTCCCACTTCAGCTTTGCTGTTTTCTCGCCCTCGTCAGCAATCCGAGCGATGCAGCGCAGGGTAGTAAGTTACTAAGTTGAATAGTTTTTTGAAATATTTCTTAAGCGTGTGTCTTAAAAATGAAATAGCTATCCTTCTCCATTCCCTCATTTAAACATATAAAATGCAAATAAATATAATTATGTCAATTTCTCTATGTGCGCTTACCAAGTTCCCTAAACAGAAGCGCCCGAGGCGGTAAACACTTGGATGGGTGACCTCTAGTAGCATTCACAACTGAACGATTCCGTTCGTGCTTCGGAGAGCACGTAAAGCTGTCGGTCCCGGCTATCACAGTCTTTAATCCATGTCAGAGGCCTAAGGGGAGCCTGAAAACTCTAACATAAGAGTTGGCCACAGAGTTGACGAGTGTGATGACTTAAATTTAACTTTTTTGGCCGTTCCTGGAACAGAAACCGCAATAACTGTTGAACAACACGAAAACAAAGGAATATGCAATCGCCGTATTTCGCAAAAAGGTGCAATGTTTGTGATTGTTACGTCAGATTCTTTAAACAGTGGACTCAGTGTTGATACAACGGGTATTACCGATTGTTTGTCAATTAACAGCTTTTAGTGCTAAATTTTTTTTTTTTTTTTTTTTTTTTTTTTTTTTTTTTTTTTTTTTTTTGAATTGACTATATGTTGTTGGCCAGAGTGGCCATAACAACTTCACCCGGACAGAGGGCGAGTGCAAGTGCGCTCCAGCCATAGGGGCAGGGGGGCAGCTAGCTCAAGGGCGTCACTAGGGACACGACCTCGGCTTGGGCCGCTGCCAGGAGAGGTGGCGAGGGTAAATCTACCACCGGATCGGAACGCGACCTCGACTGAGAAGATCCGGCAAGAAACTCAGCGGGCTTGTCGGGTGCCAAGGTGCGTCTAGGTAAGTAGACGCACCTTCTAGCGGAAGCGGGGGTTCGTCGACCTCGCCGGCGAGGTCGGTGTCTGGCGGGGAGTGTGCGTGTGTCGTTCTCCTCGACATCTGAGTCTAGGAGAGCGGTGAGTGGGTCGGGGGGGTCCAGCACCACATGCCGCGGCCTGCGGCGGCATGTATCTGGCTCGTGTGCGGGTGCATAATCGGCGGCGGCGACGATTAAGGGATTGGTGTGTTCAGAAGCCTTCATGAAATAGCGTTCAGACGCTATTTTGAAGTGCTTCTGGATAGAATCAGTAGTGCTACAATGATGATAAAAAGAATATAGTATAGGTATTAGTGGAAAGAAACAGTTAGGTCATTACGCAATTTAAAAGAACTGTCAGGTTCTCATTTACCCCAGGAGTTCGAGAGGAATAAGAATAAAAGTAAATCTTTTTTTTATATTTGATCTTTTTTATACAGACTGTATATCGATGCTTCATAGAAAACCGGTGAAATAATAAAATGTGCGTTGCCACGTCGCACCGCACCGCGGCGCTGTCATCGTAAAAACATTTCCCAGATTTAATATTTCTCAATTACCTTTTTGCTCACGAATTATGAATGTGACATTTTATTTTACGCTTTCTCCGTTGTTTCGTAAACATTGACACTACGCGTGGAGATTTCCGTCGGTACCAAGATCTTAATTTAATTGTTAAACTTTTTAGATTCTTATTTCGAATTTTCATTTCTATTTCAAATATTCGTTACGTAAACATAAGCACATTTTTGAAAGTCACAGCGATCACTGTTTATAAACCGCTAAAACTATAAATTGGACTACCTTTCTCATAATAAACGGTTAAGTAATAGGTTGGTACCATTGTTATTAGACATTTACCAACTTTACGATGATAAATGTGAATAATAAATCCGCGGCAAGGGAAGGGAAGTGTGACTGGAAATTATTACGCCATTTTTATTCTTTAGGGGTGGCAATATGCGTTTTGGGTTTAGTAATATTTTTTTCTTACAATTTGATAGCGTAACTTATAATTTTTTCAGCAATTGAAACGATCAAATTGCCAACATTTTGCGTTAGGTATTTTTACAAAACTTAAGGTTAGAAAACGCTCTGACGTTTAACTGACGTACAAACGTATATGCTACTTGTGAACTATTAAATAATATACCTATATTTATACTCCATAAATTACTTGCACAATAAGTACTCATCCGTGAATAAAAAAAGGGTCAACGATGTCTATGATCGGTAGCTGGGTAGTGGGTAATTATTATGAACATTTCGAAAGACTCTGTACCTATTTAAAATTCTTGGTTTTAAGGCACCAGATGGATTTTTCTTTGTACAAAAACACACATAGCCATAGCTTAAGTAAAGGATGTAGTCGTTGTTCAACGACAAAAAAAATACCAACAGCTACCACAGTCGCTTTGTTGTGAACAGATAAAAATAAACTCCACCTTGTTAAGAGGAGTCGTGTTTAAAGCCCTAAAACAAACGCTCCTAAAACAACCAAACATCGTCCCCACTTAACCACATCACTTAACGAAACCATTTTTGGAAGATCCTTTCGCTCCTATCACTGTCTATGCAGTGTATCATAAATTCACGGTTCTTGTTAGTATGGACGCATTATACGCCTAACAAATATTGTTCGAACAAAGAACGTGTAACAATTTTTGAATTTAGAAGGTGTAACTAGTTCGATGCGGGCGCCACCTTAAAGAGATTATGGAGTTTTAAGCGCCATTCGTTTGTTTGGCTTTTCAAAAATGGAACGTTGTGATGTTTTCGCGTTAGCACCTTTTAGTGCGTGCGTTTGTTAACGTCGTGTGTGGTCCCACGTGACGAGTGAATGGTTCGAACGAATGGTTTTACGTTCTGTAATTAGCTGTTATTATTTAATTTTTCTTTTCAAACATCGTATTTTAAAATACACTAATAAATGTTAAGTATATCAGAAGTAGATATGAATGATTATACCCAGTTGTAATAATGAAAGGTATAATAAATATTAAAAATAATATCTTGGTCTTTAGAATTGGAACCGTGACCTCCATAAATATTTTGTACAATGAACGACAAGATAATCCGAACAGTTTTTGAAATAGCTTTGATAGAGTCAATTTTCAACGCGTGCTTTGGGGCACGTGCAAAAAATACGTTTTTGTCATCATACGACGTCTTTACACCTTTTGATATACGAATATCTATAGAAAAAATACAATAAAACTGCAAAAAACTTCTAAAGCACTCGGTTGCCCTTATTATTACCCGTATAAAGATGAAAATTTAGAATTTTTCCGACATTTAATAGCAAATACAAGCTTGTACAACGTTTTATATGACATCTTCTTTCCCGTGAAGATATCTAGATAACATTAGTGGCTTATAAACGGTTGTTCAAAGCATTTCAATAAGCATAAAGGCCCTTTAAAGCAAGGGTCATGAATGAATGACGTTTTTCCATAGAGATGCTTCTCAGTTGATAAATACGCGACTAATCAAATTATTTATGGCATTAAATCGTAATAAAATGATTTGAGCATCTGCTAGGCGGCAGTTTGATGCTTTTGTCAGTTGAAAAAAGGGTTTCGTGACGTTTTACTCGATTCTTTTTCATTTTATTATTTTTCGTTACACCCGAAAAAAAAACACAGAAACAAAAATAATTTAACAAATATCTTTCGTTTCAAATAACTCACTAACACAAATTAGTAATGTTTATACAACGTTCCGATATTTTTCACTACTAATATAATCTCAGTTTTTAGAATAATAGATAATAATACTTAAACTTTAGTATCGATATCAAACAACATTATCGATTCGAATTATCGATTTCAAATTCCCGCGAATTGTCGATTACTCTATATTCGGCATATCGAACGAACATTAACTCGGCACCAGCAGGGTAAACGGTCCCGTTTTCACCTCATTAAGCCCAAGTTAAGGACCCTATTATGTACTTTATGTATTCCTAAATTACCCATCACTTAATAGGGTAGCCAACAACGGGGGAGCTTACCCCACGGCCATTTTAAAATGAGCTTCCTATCTCCGCTTTGGACATAATTTTTATTAATAAAACAGGCTACTATGTATGTTGTGTTGAGGGTCAAATTATGATGGATAATTACAGTAGGTGGGGTTGTTTAAAGTGTTGGTGTGATTACTGGCCTGTTCAAATTTAATGCCCGTTTCTCGTTTGGCGAGTTTATAGCGTACAAGTTGGGAAATTGGGTGATAAGTAGGTGCATTGATGTTGCTATTAGGTAGGTGGATAAAAATCTTTTTTGTAGCAACCAACATCGATATTTATTTCACAGATGCTGGACTAAGGTATTAATAAATCGATTTCAAGTCCAAAACCGGTCTTGAGTACACTTTTGACGTCTCATTTTGTACTGGACATTAGAATGACATTTCCTATCGCTCTCAGACTTGAGATCGATTTATATAATACCGGCCTAAGTATGATCTCTTTGGTAGATACCTAATTTTTCATATTTTTTTAAAATACGAAACCGTAAATATGACATGTGAACCAAACCAATAAAAATGTAGACTTTCAAATGTGGCCTGACTGGAGTGGGAACATGTATTATTAAAAATATGTAGTTATGTACACAATACAAATATAAAAA
The DNA here is from genome assembly GCA_918843915.1 of Notodonta ziczac. Classification (NCBI taxonomy): domain Eukaryota; kingdom Metazoa; phylum Arthropoda; class Insecta; order Lepidoptera; family Notodontidae; genus Notodonta; species Notodonta ziczac. Next base: position 4,238,645 of record OU974060.1, on the reverse strand, counting down.
TTATGATCATAATTTGTTATCAATTTTAGCCGCTCAGAATGAATGAACGAACGAATACAGGAATTATGAATTAAAAAATACCACATTCTTAAGATGTGAAATGACATAGCGAAATTTTAAAAATAGAATGGGTAGGGTGTCCCTCATTCGGGGTTCGATCAGAAACCCCAGATGTCCAAACAACAATCGTTCGGATCTTCCTGTGAGGCTTTTGTTTGGGATGACAAACGGAGAGCTATTGTCGGACTGTCCTATTATTAAGAGTGTTTAATATACTACTTGTTAGGGTGTCTATAAGTCAAGTATTTAAGTAAAATGTGTATTGTAATAATAGGGATAAGTATAGCTAACTTGTGGAAATAAGATTTTTATATAAATTTACGAATTCTGATAGCTCGTAATTGATTTAATGGTGCTAATTTAGTTGGCACACCAACTGAATTTTAATGAACTAAACAAATTACCGTCATTCTCATGGACAATGGATTGCTCATGCGTTATGTCATGTCAAATTTAAGTAAGTCGCAGTTTGTAGCCAATGGTAATAATGCGCATGAATATTTAGGAACTGCATTTTCGCCCTGTTTAATATTTTGAATTGCGTTAAAATAATTTATCCCCTTTGCGAAAAAACATGAATACTTAATTACTCTGCCATACATCGGCAATAGTTAAACAACCTAACATAAATTGTCACCCTACACATAAAGCGTAGCAGTGACGATCACTGCGCGCCATTCACAGTCGTTTTAATGACCGGCTGATAGCCGTTTAAAAACGAATTTGCTCACTTCTGGTACATTAAACAATCATTCGTGTCGATACCGTGCGGCGTGCGTAGATGGGAACGCGACTGGTTTGGATGCGTTCCAATTTTGAATTGACTTGTCATGTTGGAGGGAGCATTACCACAGTGTATGATATAATTGTACTTATAAAGCGAACGTAGTGATTATGTTCTCTTTGGTTATAAGTATATTATGTGATACACAACAAATTTGTAGCACGGTAGTGGCGCCTTCGCCCTTTTCTCAAAGCGACTTTAATTATAACCAAATCAAGGCATATATTATTTTTTAGGTAGGTAAGGAACTACGCATTTTTTATTGCTTAAGTAAAAGGAACCTACTTAATTGTGGGAAAACGATTATTACCAGCGCAATAATTTTAAAAAAATATCTAAAACTATGGGCACATTAATCATTATTCGAATAACATCGTGTTCTATCAGAAATCCGTCGGTTTAAATTCCCCGTGTTATCTAAACAGGATATTCGTTTGTTACAACAGCTCGATAACAAAATAATTGGTATTATTGTTACTTAATTACAGGAAAAAGTCTAATTAACACAAAATAAATACTGTTTCCGTAATTAATATTATTAGGTAACTGCGTTTATCCTGTTTTGATGAATTTATCAGAGTATTTTTAATTAAATACCTACCTGTCGCTATATCGGATATAATTTAAATTAGTATACAGAGTGTCTCAAAAGGTGGAAATAATACTTGGGGTTTGGATCAGCGTAAAACATAAATTAAAAGCTAAGTTATACACATTTAGAAAAATACCTGCCGAAAATAAAAACAGAAAATTACTTTCCAAGATAAGTACCTACATACCTACTGTTTTTGTATCGGTATTGGTGGTTGCCACTTTTAAATGCAGTTTTAACAATTTTTTGGCTCTTCGATGTGTTCTATGGCCACTACACAAAAGTATTCAAATGCCCCTAATACGGAAAATTTCATACATACGTATCTTCAACAGGCATCTTCATATCGGCTACCGAATTCACTTATGCACCTTGTTACAGTTCACTATTTGTAGGGTTTTATACCAATTAAACGCAAACACTTTTAATTATTAATTACCTTTAATTAACGGCATAGAGAGTGTTAGAAAGATAGAGAGATGACAAGACATGACAGATCGATCAAAATGACAGCTGTCATGTAGCTTGACATGTGCGTCACGTACACACCTCAATAATTATCTCTGACTTTTAAGACCCCCTGTACTTACATCTAAGCGTGACGCACTTCCCAGATGTCGACAAAAACAGGAAAAGTTTCGTGAAATTTAACAATAGCGTTTCAGTTTCAGTTTTTGTATTCGATGTTATTTATTGTAAACTACTTACCTATCGGTGATATTACAATGCCGGTGTGCGGGGTGGCTATTTCCGCTTCACTAATAATAAATTAGAACGTATTTTCCACTCACTTTGCAAAACAACTTTAACGCGGATAATTTTCTATTTAATTTACTTGGTACCTACCTACAAGCTAGTTTTTTCCCGCAGCTTCAATACCGTGGAAGTCAACTACTGTGTCTAACTTAGTTAGACCCGGTACCCTACTCTTTGAGTATCATACTATAATAAAGAGGAAAACTTTGTCTGTTTGATTGTAATGAATAGGCTCCGAAACTACTGAACCGATTTGAAAAATTATTTCACTGTTGGGAAGCTACACTATCCCCGGGTGACATAGGCAATAATATATTTTAAAACAAATTCGGGATCCTTACTAAAACTCGAATAATGTAACCGCAATGTACCCGTGCGAAGCCGGGGCCGGCCGCTAGTAAAAAATAAAAACGGGAACGTCCAAACTGTATGGACCAAAAACCTAGAAACAAATGTCAATCGATACGAACAAACTAATGCCGATCGATTATTTAGAATCTAAGAACTAACCCTACTTAAGTCACAGGTCCCAAATCCATGGGGTCTGGGAGTAATAGTCTGACAAAGTATGTATGAATAGTTATTTGTTATACAAGAGTGCGAAGTTGCTTTTTAACCGCGAGCTCAAATTTGATGACCGAGCAAGCGAAGCTAAAATTAGAATCCTGAGCGTTAGCGAGGGAATCAAAAGAGCACGAGGTGAAAAATCTTTGCACCCGAGTGCAACACGTAACTTTACACGTAACCCTATAAGTACAAAGTTAAGATAAACTACAAATATAGCTAACTTTGTTCGATGTTTCTTTGTAATGATTAACCAATTTCATGATTTATATATATTTATGCGTAACCTATAGACAACTCATGGACAGCTATAGTTTTATTTAGACCACAATGAAGAATAATGTAAGTAACTTTAACTATTTTGGATTCTTTCAAATCCTTTCCATTCATTTCTTTGTCAACTGCCAGCCACGGGCATAAAATACCAAAGAAAATGTTTTCCACTTTGAAAACATCAAAAGTGGCTATTAATAACCCCTTTATTTCGAGTGTAAACGGAAAGCGGCCGAAATGAATTCAATAAAGAAACCCCTGCACGCCGTGTATCGACTCACAAATCCGATGATGATTCGTCTAAACACATTATGTCTGGTTATTATAGGCCACTTTAGCACCCCTATACAATTGACTGCAGTAGGGCTGTCACGGCCTGATTCTATAAAAAATAACAGTAAAAATAAAAAGTGAATTAGCCAGTTTGACGTCCCACTTCTGGGCACGGGCCTCCTCTCACTACGAGGGGGATTCAGACCGTAATCCACCACGCTCAGTGTGGGTTGGTTCACATATCATTTGGGAATTGTTTAGATTTTCTAAGACTGCTTTCCTGACGATGTTTTTCCTTCACCGTAAGCAAGTGATAATCATATAGAAATTATGAATCGCACATAATTTCGATAAACCCAGAGTTGCGAGCCGGGGTTGAACCTAGGACCTGGTGACCGCAAGACGCGTGCTTAACTAATTGGCTATCAATGCTGTTAGTTGTTGCTGTCACTATTTTTATTAGCTGTTTAATTGTCCTCATGTGACTGTACTAGTGCCCGATGCTAAAACACCACTCCCCATCTTAATGTTGTTAAAGGCGACTAACGGAATGAACACTGATAGGAATCACTACTAATAATTAATAGACAATTGAAAAACATTTTTTTTTATAAAAAAACTCAAAAAGTGATTATTCGGTGACAACAATATTGAAGCAATTGTTAAATTTTGGGCCCAGCTTAACGACGTAAAGGAGCTATTACAGCTGCAATTTTGTACGATGGGTAAGAGCCGGAAGTCCAACCTTTTTTCCCCTTCCTTCCCCCTCCTGTGTTCTACTTCCTTTCAGAATGACAACTTGCGGGTATTGCCTTTGCTATTACAAGCATCTAAATATGCTACGGTAACTACTTAACATCAGGGGTCGTATGAAAGCTTGTATGGCGGTTTTTTTTTTTTTTTTTATCTGGACTATGTGTTGTTGGCCAGAGTGGCCATAACAACTTCACCCGGACAGAGGGCGAGCGCAAGTGCGCTCCAGCCAGAGGGGCAGGGGGGCAGCTAGCTCAAGGGCGCCGCAAGGGACACGACCTCGGCTTGGGCCGCTGCCAGGAGAGGTGGCGAGGGTAAATCTACCACCGGATCGGAACGCGACGCTTTGTATGCCGACATCACCACATAGTATAAAACAAAGTCGCTTCCCGCTGTCTGTATGCCCCTATGTATACTTAGATCTTTAAAACTACGCAACGAATTTTGATGCGTTTTTTTTAATAAATAGAGTGATTCAAGAGGAAGGTTTATATGTATAATACATGCATAATGTAGTAGCGAAACACTGATCATTTTAGAGCCGTGCGAAGCCGGGGCGGGTCGCTAGTTTTTATATAAAAAAGCTGCAGGTAATTTTCATTGTTCGTAGAACTATTCCATGCAATCAATAATTTTGAATGCCGTATTTTAATATTTTGTTTCAGTCCGTTGACAGGCAGCCCTAATGGACGTAGGGCCCGCACATCCATACAGTGTTGTGTATGTACATTGGACAGAGATTTGCAAAAAGGAACCAACCCACACTCACTCCTGCAGACTAAAATCAACCCCAGTTGAAGTGGCTGTAGGTTGGTTTTAGTTGGCAGAAGTATGGGTGGTTGGATCCGTTCCGCATATCTATATCACATTGTAAAGTGTGCATATAAGGGGACAAACACACTGAGTGATTCGGCAATTACGAGTCGGGTTCAATCGGACTGCATGCAGCGCCGTTGCCGACGAATTAAAAGTTTATTGGTTTTATGAAGTCAAATTAAATTATCAGTTGTCTGCTCTGGATTTCAATGTAAGCCTATATATGTTTCTTTTCATAAAGAGGAGGAGGTCTTTATCTATGAGGAAGACGCATCAAATTTTCCTCCTGTTCCAGTTCCTGAGAAAGTACACACCATCTTTTATTCATTGAAAAGAGTAACCATTCAGTTTCTTGCCGGATCTTCTCAGTGGAAGCAGCATTCTGAACCGATGGTAGATTAGATTAGACTATTTATAAATACGAGTACTTTGTTGGCTTACATGAATTTATTCAGTTTTGAGTTTGAGTTTGAAATTTGAGCTATTTAATTTTTTTTTCGAAATCAGCTTACTTACTAGCACGGAATAAAGAATAGTCGCCTTGGTGCAGTGGTTTGAGCATAAGCCGCTCGGCTCACTGCACTAGGTAGTTGTGGGTTCGATTCTCGCCGGAGCAAATTTCTGAAATGGCATTTTCGAAATTTACCCTGGTCTTGGTGTCACTGGGATCTCCCTCAGTCTATTATACGGTACCCATAGTACAAGCGTTGCTAGTTTGGGACCATACAGTTGGTGTGTTAGCTATCTATAGGAAACCTTTAAAAAAACTTACTGTTCAGATATAAGCAGTATTCAACATTATTCTGCGCCAGATGCATGCCGCCGCAGGCCGCGGCATGTGTTGCTGGACGCCCCCGACCCACTCACCGCTCTCCTAAACTCAGATGTCGAGGAGAACGACACACGCACACTCCCCACCAGACACCGACCTCGCCGGCGAGGTCGACGAACCCCCGCTTCCGCTAGAAGGTGCGTCTACTTACCTAGATGCACCTTGGCACCCAACAAGCCCGCTGAGTTTCATGCCGGATCTTCTCAGTCGAGGTCGCGTTCCGATCCGGTGGTAGATTTACCCTCGCCATCTCTCCTGGCAGCGGCCCAAGCCGAGGTCGTGTCCCTTCCCTTGTGGCGCCCTTGAGCTAGCTGCCCCCCTGCCTCTCTGGCTGGAGCGCACTTGCGCTCGCCCTCTGTCCGGGTGAAGTTGTTATGGCCACTCTGGCCAACAACATTTAGGCCAGATAAAACAACATTATTCACAAACGCCGCTTGCTTCTGAACGAGGTTGACTCAGTCTTTTTGCTCAACCCCACTGCTCCCACGAAAGTCGACCCCTTTAATTACCACCGGGAAATCCGATCAGTTATACCCAGTTTAGTGGCGGCATATGTAAATATGTGTCGACTGACATATTTTAATATAGCACCCTCGCAAGAGCCGGGTTCGACTCCCAGAGCGTTTAGTTTGTATTAAACACGATATTTTTCCATATCATTGTGCTTGCGTTGTTATTTAGGGAGAGTTGGATAGAGTTATGTTAGAGGTAGGGAAATGTAGAAAAATAAAACAACTTGATAATGTATAGGATTCATGTCCTAGTACATATTGGAACCTAGTAACACTTAATTATTTCGGTTTCTAAATTTAATAAAAAGACAGCCAATATTTAAAATATAACCAACCCTCTGGTTACTTAATATTAAATATAAGTAATAGTTATTTCCTACGAGATTATTTATCGAACCTTTCGCTATCGAGTTTATAGCTCGGTGCTTTTACTCCTGATCTAGCCCTTTAAAAAACAATATTACTAATTATTATAAATGCATACAAATCGCCTTTTGTTAAGGCTAAAGCGCCCTAAACAGTCTAAAAAGTGGCCGATCAGTTTGCTTAATTCTAAAAAATTTGTTCTCTCTCGTCCAGCCTCTTTCTCATGTATATCCGTATAAAACCAAAAGCTTGACTAGGTTTAGCGGAGCCAATAAATATGACACCCTCATTCCACGGATTCATTAATGCATTTGTCATAAACTCCGTATCGTTATTGCGCTATGGACCGCACGAGAGGGGCGCATAGTGATTTTTTCTCTTAATTTCCGTTCGCTATTTATTTAGGGGTGCGAAATTTGATGCGATTTTATCTTGATGTAAATTAATGGATCGCATAGAAGAGGTTTTGTTAGTTAGTAACTCGTTTGTTTATCGGATGTAGAGTCACCAAATAGGTACACGTATGCCTAAATAAATTACTAATGCATTCATTCAATTATGCATCCTATATATTTTACTGTTACAATTGGTTGTCAACATTAAAACTAGTAAGTATAAATAGCTCTACGCGAAAGAAAGGTGTTCTTTTGTTATATTTCAATATAAAATCGTACAAACTCGACTCTACTAATAGTCCACTCTTAAATCTATTATCGCACAATCTCCAAATCATTAATAACGGGTTATGAATGACTGCTTAAAATTGTATAGGGCACCCAAACATCTGACGTTTGTCGAGAAATGCGTCCAACACATGCTCGGCAGCGATCTTTTCAACGCTCCGCGGGATCATCTATCATTAATTCCATCTCTGTCTATCATTAATCATTAAAATGAGACTTAAAGAGAGAGAAAATGAAGCAATGGTACGTCACAAGAGTAAATACGATACGGCTAATGATACAATTAATGATTAATTATATTTCAAATTTCACCGCTCGTGAATGAATGGATGCGTGTACAGCGAATCCTTTAACGAATGGCGTTGTTATAAGGGTTAAATTTGCATGCATTGTGTGGCGTCGGCGTGTCTCAGAGACCTGTGAAATCCTTTTAATGATTTCGGGTATTTTGGGAACGTTAGTAGAATAATGATGTTGTAAAATTCATTGAGCGTTGGTGAGCATTCATTGAGTGTTCCCTGGGGTTAAGTTACTACCTATTGATAATTTCACACCGTTTCTATAACAATTAAAAGACATTTAACATCATATGAAAAAAAAAAATGAAAAAATATTTATTTATCTCTAAGTCTACATGTTTGCAGGTTAATTCGTTTACAAATGTTTTCCGTAGACTTGAGGAACAGAACAATAATTATGTAAGAGTGCTTAACTTGTGACCCTTAAACTAGGCATTGCCTGTATCTTAAGGGCCAGATATATTGCCAAAACAATTGCGCGTCGACATCGCGATGTCGAGAATAATAGAAAATTATACAAATCAAAAATAAATTATTATTTAAATTATTATCTAAACTAAATTTGAGTTGCAGTTGCATTGTACTATTACTTGGTGTGAATTACTTGTATTATGTAGGTTATGGTCCAGTTGTATTTTAAAAATGCGATAACCTGAGAATTTGGAAAATAAAATTACGATGTATAATTGGGAATTTGAAAAAAAAAATGTGTTAAATGGCAAGATCATATATAAGTTTTATAGCAATACATTTTTATTTTTTTTATTATCGCAATAATTCAAAAGTTATTTCAAAATAAAAATTAATTCTTGAATCCAGTACCGAAGACACGCCGACAGCTCCCGAACAAACCTGAGCACGTGTGACGTCATAATGTTAGTTTTCCCTCATTGCAGTTCATATAGAAATAATAAGTACAGTGTTTTGATCTATTTAATTTTGTTGTCATTGTTAAAATAAATAATAAATTTTTAATATTATTGTCTAGTCACGTGTAATAGCCCTAAACGCTGTACTGTTATTAAATAGCTATAACATTATGACGTCACAACTATAACGTGACTAAGCATGGCGCGTTTATAGTCACGTGATCTTTTTTTAAATTCTATCAGATTTTAATTGAATATAATTAATTGAAAAAATATTTTTTTTAGTTTTTTGCTTTAAATATCAATATTATTATTAATAAAGTTTCAAAATACATAAAAAAGTCTTTTTTTTTTTTTCAAATTCCCAATTCATTGACCATTGTAAGGGTTGAATGAAATATAAGGAATCCAAGAATCTGGGGTTATTTTTACCCAAAACCTATTTTAATATGTAAATGTAACTAGAATTTGAAACAATTTTTTTTATAAGGTTTTCATATACTCACCATTCAAGTAGTAAGCATTATGATTTAGGTCCCTACTTAGATAAGTATTTTTAAACGTCGGTGGTCGACTCTACGATTTTAAAGTTACGTCACATTAAAGTATAAAACTTAATAAAAGTCGTAAATACCATCTATCCCCTTGAGAGAGCAAATAAATCCAAAAGAATCCCATTAAAAATTACCCAATATATTAAATAGTTTGAACGTATGAATGGACGGCGTCATACAGAATGGTGCATCATTAAAATCAAATCCTATAATAAATGTACACACAACAATGATTGTTGTATAACGTTTTAGTGGTTTCCGAGTTATTTGTAATAAATTACGGAATAATTCGTGAGTTACCAACAAATAAATCCTTAATAAGGTGTCGTTAAACTTTATTATTTAGTAACTGACTCCACTTAGGGGTTATTGTTGGCTTGCTTTTTTATTTGAGAGCGCATCTGTTGGGTTGATTGTAGTATACGCATGAATAATAGATAAAATATATAGTGTAGCGTAAAATTAAAATGTGTAGTTACCGACACAGCCGAGTGTTTCAGGAGATTTATGGATGGATGATACTATGTTCTAGTACTAAGGACTCATTGCAAGTGTGGGTACCTACGTTTACTGCAAATTTATTTCGACGCCACTACTATTTGTTGCCAACATTACTGATAGTAACATAAAAAATGTGGCAATGTTTCGACAGTTAAAACTCACGATAAGGTAGAGTCCTAATAATGTTGCTGATGTCTAAGACGCGTATTAATAAATCTATCTCAATTCTGAGAGCGATTTTGAATACAATTTTGACATGTCGTTTTGTTCTGTGATGACGCGTGGATGACATATCGCTCTCAGACTTGCAATTGATTTATTAATAAGGACCTAACAAGGCCCTGTGATATAATTAATTATTATCATATCATCTGTTGTTCACATACGTAATTATGCGAGTTTATCGCAATACCTCGCGTATACTGTGCAGGGCGACAATATTTCATAGTTTATAGAGCTCCGCCATTGTGCTACCGTTGATCCGAGCTAGTTTATTATTTAATGCTTACCCAGCGACCAGCGGCCGTCAAACATCATTTGCGGAGCCAGTCGACAGTTTGAGCACCACTGGTTTTAAACAAAAGGGGTTTGTTTCAGTTTTGTTAGAATACGTTTTGATGAGAGTAATTCGCAGTTGAAAATAACATTGCAAAAGGTAGGTATAGACCTACATTTATTTGCTCGTTTTCACACATAGGAGCCATGGGCTCAAACGTTAAACCAGATTATTGCACGTCCTACTAATATTATAAATGTGAAAGTTTGTGAGTGTGGATGTATGTTTGTTACTCCTTCACGCAAAAACTACTGAACGGATTTGGATGAAATTTGGAACACAGATAGTTTATAACCGGGATTAACATATAGGATATTTTTTTATCCCGATAATCCCGAAATTTTTGTTACGTTAAATATTACGCGGACGAAGTCGAGGGGCACAGCTAGTAGGAAATAAATATTCGTGAGTTTGTCAGCGCAGGGAAGCAAGAAGAATCATTGCCTTTTGCTGTAGACAGAGACTTGACAGTTTTAGCTATCGTTGTATACGACTCATTATTTTCTATCTTTGAGCTTACCTTGTTATCTTATTATTGTCGGTACTCTACAGCATAACCTACCTCTGTACCAAATTTTATTCCAATCCGTACAGCCATTTTTGCGTGTTGGGCCAGAAAATTTACAAACGAACAATCGAACGATTTTATGGTTCCAAACTAAGCAATGCTTGTACTTAAGGTGCTGCTAAAATGGACTGGGGGTGATTGTAGTGACACCCAGAACAGGGTAAATTACAAGGGCCAATTCCGAAATGTACCCTGGCGGAATCGAGCCCGCAACCACTCAGTGCAGTGAGCCGAACGGCCGACACTCGAACCAAAACGTCAAGCACATGTTTGTGTAGTGTATAATCATAGAGATTGATTAAACCGTCAATTTTTTTTTTATAGGCATATTCATAATTCTTTGGCGGTATGTGTGGTAGTTAAGTACATGGTTTTCGTGTTGTTATCCACCGGAACTACCAAGATATCGGCACAGTGTTGTCACAGCGGTCAGGACACGCAGACCCCGGCACGGTTCATTAGCGCGGCACGGCAGGCCCCGGGACGGAAGGCGGGACACCAAGCGACCCGTGACACATGGCGCCAGCCGCTTTTTTCGTGTCTGCATCTTACGGTGACAGAAAAACAATTGGATCTGTTCAGATATCGGTTGTAGTGATGACAATAGTGTGTCTTCAACTTGACCGCTTGGCGCAGTGATTCGAGCGTAGGCTCGGCCGTTCGGCTCACCACACCGGGTTGGTTCTAGGTTCGATTCCCGTCAGTGTACATTTCCCTGGTCTGAGTGTCACTGGGATCGCCCCAGTCCATTGTACGGTACCCCTAGTACACGCGTTGCTTAGTTTGGGACTTTACAGTTGGTGTGTTCGTCTTGCGATATTTATTTATTTATTCTTTAACTGTATGATCATGGGGTAGTCAAGTGTAGGTAGAGTACCTAAAATACATAAATACAACAAAAGTGATATTTCGTAATCATTGACTATGTTCATACAAAAAGTTTAACAACTGATAAACACCAGCTATGTCAAATTTCACAAGTAAAATTTGAAATAATTATGGTTTGTGGGACTTAACTTGTTTTTTTTTTGTCATCCATGTGTTCAGTCTCTACCTTTCCAAATAAACGTTTTAGAAAATACTTCTTACCAATATATATATAGCGATTTGTATAAATAAATACATGTCAATGTTTTTTTAGGATTCCGTAGTCAGAATAAGAACTCTTATTGATGTTGCTGTCTGTTTGTGCCGAGTGAAATTATTTGAATTTTTGTTTGTGCGTATATGTGAACGGGCCGACTTACTATCGGTTTTGCAATAAACTAATTACGTACTTACGAATCAGGAAGTTAATATCGTGGTAACTAATTAACGTGTAACCTAGATACGTTATCGATTATACTTACTACTATTATTTTCGTCGGTACGTGTTGAATTACGTAAATCAGCGGCAAATATTGGGTATAGTTAATGTTTTATTTTTAATTACCTACTTACGTAGCCTAGATTACGGCTAGAATCCCCCTCGTTGTGAGGGGAGGCCCGTAGCCACGAAAGGGCTAAATCCTACTAATATTATAAATGCGAAAGTTTGTGAGTGTGGATGTATGTTTGTTACTCTTTCACGCAAAAACTACTGAATGAATTTGGATGACTTTTGGAATACAGTTAGTTTATAACCTGGATTGGCATTGGACATGGCATACTTTACTTTACTCTACGCGGACGAAGTCGCGGGCAGAAACTAGTTATTTATAATTATTATTACCTAGCTACCACAGTTACTACCATACAAATTGAAATTGTTAAAATGTCTTACAATTAGTTGTTATTGCGGTGGTGAGTATGACGCCAGTTACCTATTGAAAATACTCTCAAGTAGTGATTTTCGAAATAAATTAATTCTGTTATTTGACAAAACACTTTTGCTTAACGTTTATTTTTTATAAATATAATAATAACACAATGTGGCGGCCCGTTTTAGCTGGCAACTTTTTCTTAATATTTTTTTCTTATTTTAATTTGTGGTGAAGGTGTCAAACTACATGGTCGCGTGATAAGCTACGGAACACATTTAAATAATTAGGCAGCAGATTTTCGAATCCCTATTTTTTACAGATGTTGGCAGCAATTTATTGCCTTGGTTATTCCGGAATTAGGGAGATGTGTGGAAAAAATGTCGTTTTAATCGTAAAATATAAGAAGGCCTACATAATTATAATTATGTATACACTCTAGCAAAGACATATTAATTAATAGTCATATTATAAACTAAGCTGAATAACTTTAGTTTTTTTTTCTACTAGAGAAATGAAAGTCCAATTATTAATCCATTCATAATTTGTTTTTACAAACAAATTATTTTCGTTGCTGTCGGTATTTGTTTCAATTATCCCACATCTACGAGGACGGCCCCTCTAACCACTAGGCTATTGACGCTTCAAGTTATATAGCTTCAATTATCCTTAACATATAATTTTATGTGTTACTTGATAAATTATATTAAATTCGTGTTTATCATGTTATTTATTGGTTGTTTGTACGGGAAAGTACGTCTGGTGGCAAACAATAAGCTCATTAAAACGTTTTAATTAGGTATACAAAGTATGTATTTGGTATTTCCGTGTTATTTAGTTGTTATAATCATTTAGTCTGGCTTTTGAGGATGTTATTGTTAGGTTTCACGTTTTCCAGATAAAAAAACCCAGTTTGACGCAATTAGAACGTAGATACGGCTTAATTAATGTGCTTGATATTCAAATATTTTTCAGCGAAAAGTCGTTATTCTAGTGGTTCTTCTGTAAAATTTTAACCTCCGACAAAAAGAGGGGTATTGTAAGTTTAAATATGTGTATCTGTGTGTTTGTCTGTGGCATCGTAGTGCCCAAAAGGATGAACCGATATTAATTTAGTTTTTTTTTCGTTATAAAGGTATTCTGATGACAAGAAGCTATGTTTCATGAAAATCGGTTCAGCCGTTTGAAAATTATCGGGTCTATTGTAGTTTAAAAAGTCGTCGCACAGGGTTTTTTAAATCTTTAATTTAGAGTTATTATAGGTATTAAAGTCGGCAAGCGGACGACATGTCGGATGTTCAGGTGTTACCGTATCCTTTAGAAATAATCTCTAGCATCCGTGCTTTAAGTATAATGAACACAATTATACCTACTATACCTTATTAGTTTAGATTATTACGATGTCTATCAACTATTTGGCGACGACCGCTTGGCGCAGTGGTATAAGCGTAGGCCGCTCGGCTCACTGCACGTAGTGGTTGCGGGATCGATTCCACCCCGGGTAAATTTCGGAAATGACCTTTTCGTAATATGCCCCGGTCTGGGTGTCACTGGGATTGTACCCAGTCCATTGTACGGTACCCATAGTACAAGCGTTGCTTAGTTTGGGACCATACAGTTGGTGTGTTCGTCTGGTGATATTATTATTGTCTATGGTAATGCGCACAAGTTACAACTTTTACTGTTTGCAAACATTTGTTTTGTCTACTTCTGGTAGGTGTCATAGCATCTGATTCAAAATAGTATGCTTTTATGAGGTAGTAAGTAATCTTCTGTGACTGAGCCCGTCACATTCTTATTAATTCGTTTTATTTAAGTTTTAATACAGGCACCTACTAATGACTATTATGGTTTAAATCATAAACATTTTTTTTTTAATTCGATTTCATGGTATAAAAATAAAAAATAAAATGTGCGCGATATTTTCTTTGACATTCAACACCAACAGCGAAATAAAAAAGCACGATTTTCGAATTGCGAATATCCAAAATATGGCGCGCAATAATTCAAATTTGGAAGCCGCTGTGCAAATCCAGTAACGAAGCGTGGAAGCGCGCGGGTGCAAAGCGCGCCGAAAATTTGAATACAAGCATATTTTATTAAAATGTTATTTTTCTTTAAACATTGCCACGGGTATCTGGGCAGCGTTTGATTTAAGTTTCAAATAGCATTTGATAATGACTACTTACTGCGGGTTGGTAATGAGCAACTGAAGCCATCACAGATAATTTAAAAATGCATTGGGCTTGACATTTTTTAATTCTTTTTTTTATGACTTACTCTAAATTCAGTCCTTTGATTTGATCAGTCACATAATAAATTAGGTTCAATAACCTCTGAAAAATGTAATGTCTCTAATATTATTTAGACTATGTACTTACTATTTAAATATAATGTATGTAGGTTCTTAACTGGAATCATTATTGAATTATCTACTGCAAGAAAGCACCTATCAATAACTAAAATTGAAAATTTAGAAAACCTCCGATACGACGACTTTTTAAACTACGAAAGAGCTGATAATTTTCAAACGGCTGAACCGATTTTCATGAAACATAGCTGAGAACACTCTCGATCAGAATACCTATCTAACAAAAAAATATAAATTGAAATTGTTTCATCCACTTGGCCCCTACGATGCCACAGACATACACACAGATACACAAATACACATGTTAAACTTATAACACCCCTCTTTTTGTCGGGGTTTAAAATGTAGATTTTTCAGCTCACGCTCAGGTATCGAAAATATCAACCGCTATTAAAGGATTATACCTAACATCAAAGCATCATTAACTTCGTATCCGAATAAAATAAGCGACATTAGCCATTTATCCTTACATCGACAGTGTTGCCAGATAACAAATTGACGTTGAAATGTAAACTTTATGCCGCGGCAACACTGAATAGATTCAATTATTAATGTTCTCGGCGGTGTCATTTTTCATCCATTCACGAGGTGATCCTCGACAAAGGGTTAGTCGGTCGGATCGGCCGACTCTGCCTCAATATTTAACATGTTCAGCGATATTTATGGGTTAGGTAGACGGTGCGACTGATGGCGAGCGAAGCCTTAACATAACTTAAAGTAAGTAAAGTATGATCTTCATTCAGTACTCAGATTTTGCAATCACACCAGTTTCTGATTGTGTTATCCGTACACAACCACTAAGTAACGTAAAATAATAAAACTTTGCGATCTGCCCGTTTTTGTTCTATTAGTTATACTATGGACTCTGGTATTTTGTGGTCTAAAAAATAGAGAAAATATACCTATATTTCTGAATAAATTATCAAAAAAGTAAAACAATCCTCCAAGAGCGCCCGATCAAGGAGATGGCGAGAGATGAGTTGAACACAAAACATAAATTTAAAGATTTATTATTTCTCATAACTTACCTACCTTTCTTGAGAAACAGTAAATTATTATTTAATATACATATAAATGTATACCTTTGCTTCTAGCGCGTCTGCAGGCTATCGGTTATCAGGGTTCTTAAGTACACTTATGTACTTGGACATCGTGAAACATCGTGAAGATAAACCCCCCAAGGGTGCGAATAAAATCGAATAAAACAAAATTAATGATTATGACCGCCGCGCCGCTATCACTGCGGCCCCACCCTCGCGATATTTAATTTCCACCCACAAAAGGGTTGCCGCACACTAACGATCGACCGAACTTTTTTATTGGCGTTCTGGTGGCAAAGGAAGCTAATCCTCGCGGCTCGTTAAGTGATTCCGCGAGATTAATGGCGGGTTGATGAGGTGGTTACGGCAACCAGATGGTTAATTCGATTTACGTAAATCATTATTATACTTACCTATCGTAATATTTTTAGTGTTAAAAGGTCGACGTCTACAATCACTGCTAAAAAAAACAGCGTACACTATATACATGAACGTCAAAGGTAATCGGCAAATATTAAAAAAAAAATACTTTGAAAAAAATGACTGGCCGGCTTCGGTGGGAAAAATACTGGGAATGCGATTTATGAATTTTAAAAAGATATTTATTTATTTTTATTATGTATTTTATGGCTTTGTAGATTTTTTGTGGTAAAACAGCCAGTTCTATATAAAAGTGTTTTAATAATAAAGAAAGTATTTTTATTTTTGAAATTTATTCGCCATAATATCTCTGGTTTATCATGCGTTATTTTTTTCATAACACCGAGTATCTTTAGACAGTAGCTAGATTTATTTTAACATGTTTTTTAAAAATTTACAGATGGTACCTTACCACAACACTTTTAAATCGACAATGCTCATTAACGACTATCAAGACCACATCCGAATCGAAGGGATCCCGGAATTTATTAGCAACCCGTCGGAACGATTTGAATCGATTGATTTAAACGATTTTAATCGAATATTATGTCGATACCTAATTTCGTGGTGGGCTGTTAAAAGTTCATGTTATTTTATAATACTTTTAAATGTTTTTAATGCTAAATAGAGAGTGGCCAGGATCATGTAAGCCATGTTGAAAATAAAAAAACAGTGCCGTCTAGGGACGCCCAAAAGACGCGAAGCTTTACAGTATAAAGCGTAGGGCGCCGCAGCTGCCACCATGTTTACCTATATGTATCGCGTATGACGTCATCGTGTCACGCTACTGACGCTTAGCACGGATAGAGTGGCCGCGCGGCGAGCGACCCGAACATCCGTATAGAAGCTTCGCTTTAATAAGATATGGTTTATGTAGTAATCTGCATTTTAAGTAGTAATCATATAATCAGGAAAGTGTAAGGAGAGGCTCTATTATCCACCCATAACTCACCCATGTACTTATTATGTACCTATATTACGTAATATACGATCTCGAAACAGCGGTCTAAATCCAAATCCCCATTTAGTACGTAATTAAACAAAGCAACCTTAATTAAATTATCTTAAACGTGATCTTTGTCTACTGGTCGCGATTTAGCATCGTGGTACCTACCCAGCGGTGTAGTTAGGGTTCCCTGGGCGAATGTGTGAGCCCCTCGTTAGCGGACATGCGCCGCGTTCTGCCTACATCTTAATTAAGGTATACGGGACCCGGTAGAGGCGGGAGAAAGTACTTTGCCTGGATTAAATTTATTCAGTCGGAATCAAGCTTCATTTTTTTATTACTTATTTAAAAAACTGTTTTACAGTTTTTTTATTTTGCACATTCTTTCAATGCCTATATTAATTATGTCCTTGAATTGAACAATGACCGATTTCAATGTTTGTTTTTAAGTCTTATGACGTCACCTGAATAGTTGAATCTGGGTGGCGTTGTTGTCGACATTCAGAAAAAAAATCTACGTTAACGAAGCTGCGGGAAAAAGCCTGCTTCAGATATTGAAGCGAAGCTTCTATACGGACGTTCGGAGCGCTCGCCGCGCGGCCACTCTATCCGTGTTAAGCGTCAGTAGCGTTACACGATATATATAGGTATACAGAGTGGCAGCTGCGGCGCCCTACGCTTTATACTATAAACCTTCGCATCTTACGGGCGTCCCTAGACGGCACTGTTTTTTTAAAGTATTTTTTTTTTTTTAATTATGTAGTTGGTGAGCATGGCTTATTACGCTTAAGTCATTACGTGAAACATCGAACGCGCGTGAATCAGAATAGTGTCATTTTAATTATATTGTGCGTGATAATTAATTTGCATTAGGTATTAACAGTGTGTACTTACACATTGTTAAATAAATACCTAATGAAATTTACCTACGAAGATACCTACTTAAATTTGTTTATTGCGACTAATTACGCGACTACAGTAGGTCAACAATTAACTTTTAGGTGTCTGCATACGTGTATGTTTTTAAATTAGTAGGTACCTAAATACTTTTATATTGAGTTCATTTTCCCTCATTAGGTACTCTTTTATATATTTCGTATAACTTCCTATAAGTATTGGTGTGGATAGGAAGTTTTTTAAATGAAAATAAATTTTTAAATGTAAATAAATGTAATTGTAAATGTAAATGAATTCAGTAGGGACCGAACTTTCGTCCCACCGTACGCCTTTATTAGGTCGAATATTGATGACCAATTAAGAGCGATGTTCTTGGTAATCTCGGAGCGGCGCGAGATAACGCGTTGCTGTGCCCCGCGCCGCACAGCACAGCACAGCACAGTATCCCACATGCTAAAATAACCCTTACCCTAATTGATATAATATATATTTTTCACACAATTCTCTAAATAACATTGCATTGACTACGTAGTAATTTTTTGTTTTTCATCTTATACGTATCTAGTACTTATCTATCTATGTTGAATATTTTAGCGTATTGACAAATTTTTAAAGCAGACTCTTTGAAACTATTAACCTTTAGACACCCAGGTACACATATCAGGGAATATTTCCAGCATAAGCAGGGCTCTCTTTATTATTGATACCCATGACTAAGACAGCTCAGTTTATGCTGGGAATGCTCCCTGACCATTGCAGATGACTGTACAAAACCAGATAATACGTAACTATAATATTTTCCAATATACTGGTCTTTGTATATTTGTTACAAATTAATTTTTGCGGCCTTTGAACATTTTCAACCTAAACCTAGAAAGCAGTGCGGGTGCATTTAGAACTAGCAGCCACCAATTTTCAGTAAAAAGTTTGTAAATCATAGGCATAGCTATTATATATTTTTAAATTCATCATCATCATCATCATCATCAGCCTAAGCTTGTCCACTGCTGGATATAGGCCTCCCCTAATGAGCGCC
The DNA here is from genome assembly GCA_918843915.1 of Notodonta ziczac. Lineage (NCBI taxonomy): Eukaryota > Metazoa > Arthropoda > Insecta > Lepidoptera > Notodontidae > Notodonta > Notodonta ziczac. Next base: position 4,219,585 of record OU974060.1, on the reverse strand, counting down.
ACAGCGCCCTGTCTTCAGCTTGCCGCATCCAGCATCTGCCTGCAGTCTTTCGCAGATCGTCATCCCACCTGGTCGGAGGGCGTCCTACACTACGCCTAATTTTAAATTGCCAGAACTCAATTTAGAAAAAAATGTATTTGAATTTCGATCAATTTTTTATTGGTAGATACCATTTAAATCTATTCCCGATACTGATCCTAACTTTCAGACTATAAGACCTTATAAGCCAAAGATACAGCATCGCTGTAAAATCATTAAAAAGATTTGCAATCATCATTTAATCATAATAAAGTTCATATTACACAAGCATTTTCAATCCTATACAGGGACAGCGAACAATGATTTCCATTGCGCGCGCAAACATAACTCATAATTGATGCAAACGCGCACAAAACGGCTGATTGTTAGCGAAATGAAACGGACATGGCTCATTCAACGCTTTCTTTTACCTTTTGACTTATCGATTTCTATCGTAAAATTTATGAAGATTACCCCCGACAATCACTCCTACTCTCGAGAAATCAATGGGCGCTCGGAGCCGGCCGTAGAGGAGATTTATTAGTAGCTATTCGAGCATAATCACAACTAATTCACCGTAGAAAAACGAGGGGTTTATAGTCATCTGCACAATCGGTCTTTTGTCGTTGGTCTCAATATATTTTAAATGGCCGCGAGACGGCCTCGAGTGAAGCCGGTCCCATTGTGACTGTTGGACGGAACGTTCCATAGATATCGGATGGCGGGATATTTATTTTGAATTTAGAATAATTTCTTTTTTAGCTGCCGTCTGTGGACGTGTGCGGCGCATTAGCGGCCATTGTTGACGCTATATTAATGAACTTTGAATATGGAATGGGGTCCTTTTTCTTGTTTTTTTAATTGGACTACCGCATCGATGAACCGAAATGTCTCGGGTTAGGTATATCCTACCGACTACACCATGCTTTAGCGGCTTTTAAATAAAATATCTGTTGGGTCTTGGAGATGGTATATTTCGAATTTATTTTACATTATTATTAGTATTTAATTATTTTAATATTAATCACAATTATGTGCGTGTTCACTCCATCTTAGGTCGTGTAATTCTCTTGTCAAAGTCAATTGACAGTTCAACTGTCATAGTTACGTTCCGTTAATACAATAAACGCTTGAAAAGAAGATTGCACCAATGTTTAAGTCTTGCATAGTACCACAATGGTTATTTCCAATTTGATAGAGCTTCATGCTTCCAGCTCACACTTATGTATTTGACTGATAAACGATATTGACACAGGAAATGCCTTTTGAGACACAACTAGGCTAGGGAGAAACCGGCCCAGAGGTTATACAGCTACCAGCAACCCGCCTCGACTTCGCACGGGTATTTTTTTGCAGTGTTTCTTCACTATATTACGCATGTATTATACATAATTATACATCTTCCTCTTGAATCACTTTATCTATTAAAAAACCGCATCAAAATCCGTTGCGTAGTTTTAAAGATCTAAGCATACATAGGGACAGACAGCGGGAAGCGACTTTGTTTTATACTATGCAATGATTAACATTTTTAGGCTCCTTTCTGCGTGCAAAGAACTGCCAAAGCCGTGACTTCTCTCGTTGCTAATTTATTCAAATCAGCGTAAGAAAATCAGTGTTATTGTTATGAAGGGGTATCTGTATAAGTCAGCCGTATTTGTTTGGTTGTCTCGCCGAGCCTGTCACGACTGCGACTTAGTAACACCCGTCTAATTGCGGCCTACCTATCCGTAAAACAAAGATTTTGTATTATAAAAAATAAATATCGCCGGACTGACACACCAAATGTATGGTCCCAAACTAAGCAATGCTTGTGCTAATGGACTGGAGGCGAACCCAGTGACACCCAGACCAGGACAAATTACGAAAGGCCATTTCCTAAATTTACATTGACGGGAATCGCCCCAGTCCATTGTACGTTACTCATAGTACAGGCGTTGCTTAGTTTGGGACCATACAGTTAATGTGTTCGTCTGGCGATATTTATGCATTTATTTTATGTTCAATTTAATACAATTACTTAAGTATCACTTAGACAGTGTTGCTTAAGGACACGTTACAATGGTAAAGTTGTAAAGTGCTCGATAAGGCGCATCTCGGCGCGCTCATCGCGACGGGCACGTTAAACCTATTAAGGATTTCTTCTTGAACGTGCACTGCACGTTGTAGGGTCAACACCGGAGGAGGTATTCTGTAACTGACTTCAAATTAGATAAAAAATTGATACCTTGACAGTGTCACAGATAGTCTAAATTGGGTGACGAGTGGGCTATTTGGGTGTCTGTTAGTCAAAATTTGATGCGAGTTAAAACATAATTAGGGTGACGGGTGGTCAAAGTAGGGTGTCTGTCTACATTTTTTTTTTCAAGATTACTAGCAATGGGTGTTTATCACATTACTAGTATTCCTTTTAGCCCCTCCAACTAAGCTAATGCTTGTGCTAGGAGTGGGCTCACGTCAACAGTTTAATGGCTAGGATGGGGATCGAACCCGGAACCTCTCAGCTACGAGGACGGCCTCTCTAACCACTAGGCTATTGACGCTTCAAATAGTATTAACATAAAATAGTATTTTTAATAGTAACGCAAATATTTGCAGAATCCAGCCTCAGTACCAGCTATCTAGAGAATTATCTCAGAGTGCAGGGCGCAGGCGCGTCTTCTAATTTGTAATTACCACGCGCGCCACCAGAGGGAGCTTATTAAGTTATTACATCGCGACAATACGACCGGGTTTATACGAACAGTGTTCTAGGAAACGTTTAGTTAGACTAGATTGTCCGGTAAGTATAAGTACTAATATAGATGCTATATATCTTTAGTTATATTTGTAAACGACCTATCCACATAATCGTGGACGTATGGTTAGGTTTAAGTCGAGCTTTTGGATGATTTCGATTATTTTTGTCTGTTGCCTTTGTACATCTGTGATGTCTTTTTTATAACAAATATCTATTACTTAGGTAGGTAACCAAATACGTAGATTGGTACCTACTAATTAATGTATTTTGCTTCAGTTTTACCAGAAGTTATTGTGTATCTAGCTCGCATTATTATTTTGAATTATCGAATTTTAAGTATGCTACTTGTTCCAATTTCTAATCAGTTAATTTTTAATTTATATAAGCCATTGCAACTGTCAGAAGACTACAAGATGATGTTATGACTCTACCTCCCATTTCGAATGCGATTACTTTACAAAAGACTGAGCATGTAATTCGTTTCTCTACTACACTAATACAGAACTTATAACTCAATCATTTATATCGTGATTTTTCATATCTTTTTAACAGCAGACTTCATCTTAAACCCATTTAAACCTATTACGGCACAATTGCGACAAAATCGCACAATTATCGCGCACATACACCAACATGCGACTAAGGGACGCGATTTCATCTTGCATACGAATCAATGCAATCGAAAAACACAACCGACACATACAAAAATCAACCTTACATACAGTACATACGATTGTATAACGTTTTCACGAATATCAATAGTATTCTCCAAACGAATATAAGCTCTATTGATATTGCATTGTTGTTGTAAATCGTTTGTGTTGATAGTGAGACAGTGGTTAGGCGCAATCGTGACTGGACGGTTGACGCGCTCTAATGAAGTCGTAAGGCGCGGGCGGCTCGCACACATCGGCCCTTAGCGGTCCGAAGTATGGAGGAGACTTGGATATTGTAATAATGTGGATAACTCGCAATCATTTCCTTTCAAAGAAAGAAATAGATCACTAGGCTTGAGTTCATTGATCAATTATGTATCACAACTAAACGTTTTCGGATTATCTCGTCCTTAAAATAATTTCTATAGCACGATTAAGAGTATTTATTATGCATCTTTATAAACCCTGGTGATAATGTTCCACTCTTTTATAATGTAAGTGACCTGTAAATTGGAATAAATTAAATATGTTAAAATACTACTAGTCCTTCAGAAAGTAATTTCTTCGGAAATGAAGTGGAATTTCTTGTCAGATTGACATTACAGAAGATTTATTCATAAAACACTATTTTTGAAATAAATATGAGTTCTTAAAAATATCTCCCTAGAAATCATTTTTGGTGATGTAAAGTGTTTGTCAGAAGAAGCGTTCTCCTTTCCACCATCGTGCTCCAGCCTCGCCTCTCTGGGTGGCACTTATTATAACTCATTAGCGCGGCGGGACACTGCCACGTCCACACAAATTATCCCGTTTGAGTCACCATCGACGCCAGCGCAGAGCCACCAGGCTGTGTGCGCAACACATTACATCAACGTTTCACACTATTATTTACCAATTACGGTTTAATTGTTTGGCCCGAGTGGATTCTCTTGTTTTCCATATTGTTACTTGATGTTTAGAGTGGTTTGGGTGAAGAATATTCATAAAATCATTTTTCATTTTCTATCATGGATGTGATTCTTTCTCAGTAACAACTTTTTAGCACAGGCTCACAGAATAATGAATTTAATGTTAAAATATCTCCACCATTAGTCTATAGCTTTTGTCTTTGGTGTCTATGTGTATATTTGTATAGCAAGTTGCTAGTTCTTCATGTCATAGATTTTAGCACTACACAATTTGCCATAAAAATATTTTCATTGATCCTAGTGAATAGCGAATGGAAAATACGTATGAGACTAATGGTATAGCCACCTGACTTTCTACTCTGCTTTATGAGCCGTATCATTGATTGGAAAATTGGGTTCAGAAAAATTTCAATCAATTAATGATGATATTGCCTAGAGTTAAACTCACACGCTTCAGGGTTACCAAGTGCACTTCAAGATATGGCTCAAGCTTTGCAATATACCTAATGGTAGAGAAAGGCATTGGATCGGGTAATCCAGAATTAATATTGTCGAAAGTATTTGACGGTATGGAATATTTTGAACCCTTATGGGCGAGACTTGAAAAAATTACGTACTCTAAACATTTTACAAAAATTTGTTTTCCATCTTTAAATAACAGAACAAGATTACCTACACACTTTAGTATTTTTGTAACCTTGTCAATCAATATATTAGATATGCCACACTACTTTAAAAATGAGATACCAATATCCCAAATCTGATGCACTGTTTGCTTCACTACTTCAGATTAACCATATAAGTATATCAAAACACTGTCTGTCCTAACAGTCTCAAAGTGACAATACACACTGTCCATCAGATGTGGTGCTCTAATTTTGTTAACCAGCGCTAATGGTGGGAGCTCTGGGAGTTGGTGGCGTTTGGCTCGTCGAATACTCACTTATCGCTGTTAACGCCTGCTGTGGGAAATATTGTCTTCTCATCAATAACTTACATATAGGGTGTATCGTGGACGATAGGCCATAGCAAATATCGCACAAGTTTGGCACGCACAGCGGCGGGCTCGTGATATTTTTGATTTTATTTTGACCACTTGTCACCCAATTATAAAATTGATTACGTTTTTTGGGTGATCAATGGTCAAGACTGGGTGACAGTTGATTGTATATGGGTTCAAGTTGATTTAATAGATAGAGCGTACAAGCAATGGTTTTGGTATTGCCAGCATCTATAGGCATACGGCATACGGTAAATGTTTCAGTGCCGATTTTGTTATATGAAAGTTAAATGGAAAACTTTCCCATCTACCTGCAATGGGAAACACAGTTGCGGCGGAAAAGACGCCACTAACGTCCAACATTTTCATACTAAACACACATCCTATACTGTAATAGAGAGCTTCCTATTGGCCGGTAAGTGGGCACGCAGCGTGGGTACCGCGCGGGCAGACCAGAGGCAAATTACATTAGCAAATTGAGTAAATAGACGCCAAACAGTGTGGGAAGTTTCTATGGGAATGAAGATGGATGCAATGTTCTTTGTTTTATTATTGAAACGCAGGTAGAGTTCAAATAAACTTGGGAAACAGTGATGTTGTGATGCGACCGCTTCGCGCAGTGGTTCGAGCGTACGCCGCTAGGTTCACTGCACATGGTGGTTGCGGGTTCGATTCCCGTCCGGGTAAATTTTGGAAATGGCCTTTTCGTAATTTTCCATGTGTCACTGCGATCAACCCCAGTCCATAGTACGGTAACCATAGTACAAGCGTTGCTTAGTTTGGGACCATACAGTTGGTGTGTCAGTCTGGCGTCATTTATTATACTAGTGGTCGCCCGTGGTCGAAATTCGACCACAATTCATTCAAATTTTAATTTTAAACGTCATAAAGGTTCTATTCTCAAAGACTATTAAATACTGGCACGCAGAATGCACTATGGAAGTCCCGCCCTCCGAATTAAAGAAAAAAAAATCTGTCACCGTTTGTCAGTCAGACTGTCAGTCCGTTACCAAGTAGAAATTACAAATGTGTGTGTGTCAAACGCATGGTAGTGTGTGCAATGTTTTATTAATTGATTCAATGTATTTTTTATGCATAACTTTAAAACATATTACCTTTCTGCTCCCCTTCTCTATATAAACTATCAGTGTGCCAAATTTCATACGCCTCCGTTCGCGCAATTTTCGTAAAAAGTAGTAAGAAGTTTTTCCTTAACGTATGAATATATACTAGGTGAAACAAGCAGGGTATACTATTTTTTTTGCAACTTAACTTTGTAAATCTGAAACTATCGGCTTTGTGGGACAGTTGAAGTACTAATGTAAATCTGAAACTATCGGCTTTGTGGGACAGTTGAAGTACTAAAGGTTTTGTAGACTTGTGAAATCGGTCAACAGGTGTATTCCTAAAACACCTTTTGTTTTTCAAATTTCCTAATTAGAATTACAAAGTTAAGTTTTGAAAAAAAAGTAAACCCTTTATGTTTCACCTTGTATAGATTTGAACATGGGCAAATCCAATATATTGTTTGTAGTGCGGCGGCATATTGTTTACGTCAATTGAGCAATTGTTTCAGAGCCGGACAACCCCCTCCCATCTCCCTCCCACTCCTCTTCAGGTCCATAACATGCGAGTTTAACCGAGTTGATAACACTTCGATGACGGAGAGTTCTCAAATTACTTTTTTATATAACAACTAGTTGTGCCCACCGATTTCGTCCGGGCAGTATTTAAGTTTACAAAAAAAACGGGATTATCGCGATAAAAAGTATCCTATGTGTTAATCCCGGTTATAAACTATCTGTGTTCCAAATTTCATCCAAATCCGTTCAGTAGTTTATGCCTGAAAGAGTAACAAACATCCACACTCACAAACTTTCGCATTTATAATATTAGTAGGATGTTGGCAAACCAGCGTACGACCCGCATCATGTTAAGCAGTTACCGTAGCTTATAGATGCTTGCAATACCAGAGGCATTGCTCGCACTTTGCTCACCTGAAGAGAAGTAAGACAAAGGGAGGTGAATGAAGGGACGACTGGGCTTCCGGTCTCTCTAACACATCATACTAAATGCGGCTGTAATAGCTTTACTTTACGCCGGTCTTCTGTGAGGTAGTGGTACTACCCGGATAAAGCCAGTCCGTAAGTATATGAGCTGTAGTCTTTCATTAGCCTGGCTCTACTACCGTTAAAGTACAAGTTACTAACAGGTTGATCACGGAAAGGTCTACATTACTTTCTACTATATTCCATTTATTATAACATTAGACATAAGAGGCTCGCAGAAGCAGGGATGCAAAACATTTTATTTCCAAGTCAAAACAACTTTTATTTAGAGTCATTACATTGAAATTGTTTTAACATAACTTTTGGTAGATAAATCTAAAATACTAGCTAAATACTTCAATAAACAAAATAAAAGTACTTTTTATATTATGTTTTATTAATAACAAGTATCCGCACGGTGATGGATGATTCGCAACATGACGTTATCAACGGCTATACCTAGGTTTAACTATGTATACGTTATTTCGCATTGTTAAATGATTTTCAGTTCTGAAATTAATAGTCCTAGTTTCATTTCCAATTAATAATTTACAAAACTTGCTAACCTTATTTAAAATGCATCTAAGTGAGATATTATAGGTATTAACTTATATGTGACTAGCTGTGCCCCGCAACTTCATCCACGTAGTATTGGATTATTGGGTTAAAAAGTATCCTATATGTTAATCCCGGTTATAATCTATCTGTGTTCCAAATTTCATCCAAATCCGTTCAGTAGTTTTTGCGTGAAGGAGTAACAAACATACATACATACATACATACATCCACACTCACAAACTTTCGCATTTATAATATTAGTAGGATAACATCGTAGGTATCACATTTTAAACTGACAACAAAAAATGAATCAAACAACTGATTACATGATGATTTAAATCAATTTAAGATTAAGGGAAATAAAAGATTTTTTTTAAACAATAATTTATTTAAAATAACTTACAACACACAATACATCGGTGAAATTTCCTCATCTTCATCAACTCACTTAGTCACTATCATCAGATGATGAAGATGATGAAGTTTCACCGACACTAATAATAAATTTTTCCACCACATCATCCATAATGCCATCAAGTTGACAAAACCTTTCTTCTTCTTTAATTGTATGTGACACGCAAGACTGCCATCGTTCTGGTGTTATATTAGCCAGAGCTTGTGGGAGTAGGCGTTTTATCTCGTCTAATTTGAATGTTTTATTTTGTTGCGCCACATACCCTTTCATTTGAGCCCATATTAATTCTATAGGGTTGAGCTCGCAGTGGTAGGGTGGGAGGCGCAACACTAAAATACCCTTTTCTCTTGCCATCTCATCCACAACAAACTTTTGATATAAATGTTTTTGTTCTTTTACTTTCTGTAATAGTGTTGCCCTAAGGTCTTTTTCCTCAAAAGGAATATTTTTTGTTTTTAACCACTCTTGTATATCTGCCTTTCGTGTGGCTGTAGTTGGCAGCTTTTCCAATTTTCTTGAGTGGTATGGCGCATTGTCCATTACGATTACAGCGCCACTCTCAATTTTAGTCAAAATTAATTTGAACCACTTTTCAAAATTATATGCATCCATTTCAGAGTGATAATCTCCATCTCCTTTCTTCGCATCAAATATTAATTCAGCATCCGTTAAAAACCCTTCACTTGATCCTGTGAAATAATATTAATACAAGTCAATTATTCTGTACCCCCTATAGGTATAATTTCACTGCTGGAAATAGGGCTGTGTATATACTTTACATATGTAGCAACAACACTTATGTTAAAACTTTAATAGTTGGCTTTGCATGTGTTAATTTGTAATAAAATATTGTTTACTTTACAATGCAATTGGGTGGTCACTTGTTGTCGGTGAGGATAGTCAACTTAATATATTAAAAGCAAATGCAAGTTAATCAAGTGCATACCAATATGGCCAATGATAAGCCGTCTTCCTTTTCCCGTTGGGTTCTTTAAACCAGTAGATAGGCCTTCCCTATGCGCATGTTTTGTGGACTTAATAGTGGTGTCTTGCCATATTAAGCTTTTTGTGTGACCTGTGTGTATGATAAAAGGGTATTAATTTAAAAACAATATTCACACAAAAAATTTATGAAATGATGTTGTACTTTTCTCTTATTTTATTTAACTGTATTTATAATATCATAATAAACAGTTATAACTTAATGACCCATCAAGCAAAAAAAAGATAAGTCTTATCTATTGTTATTGAATTTAGGAGGTTAAACACTGCTTGGTCCGTAACAAACTGTTAAGAAATATTAGTAGCACTGTACCTTCATTTAGCCAAGTCTCATCTAAATAATATATTTTTCTTCCTTCATTCCTTAGCATTTTTATTTCTTTGAGATATTTCAGTCTCCATAAGATGATCTCCTGCTTGTCGATGAGTGCACTTTTTCTGCTCCTTTTAATATAAGTGAACTTTAATTTTTCTTTCATTATTTTATATAGACTGCTTCTCTTAAAATCTGGCAGAGACTCGTCACTGTTTACTGCTTCCAGTATCTTATCTAAGGTGGGCAACTCATTATTGAAGAAGAAGGAATGAATTTTTCTGCGTACTCCACTTAAAGTTATGTCATCATAATCATGTTGCCTTTGCTTCGGCTGGCGAGGAGGGGGGGATTGCAGGCGACCTTTTGTGTTGTACTCTTTGAGCAAATTGTACACAGTAGCCCGAGATACGCCTATAAATAATAAAAAATATGTTTCATCATAATGCATGTTACTTTCAAATATTTTTATACAAAGAAATAATTTTATAAATATTCTTACCGGCAACTTCTGCAGTTTTCTTTATCATCTCAGTCTTATAACGAGGAGAACCTTCAGGCCAGGACTCATTAACTTGCTTGAAAATATTTATTACAGTTTGCTTTTCTACAGCACGCAGTGGAGTTTGCTTCATTCTCTTTTTCTTGGGAGACATTATTATGTCCTCGGGGTCAACTTTGGGGGTGCGTTTCTGACGCCGTTGGCTTTGGTCAGCAGACTCAGAACTTACATGTTGTAAGCCACTCGGGCCCGGACCGGGATCACCCATAGCTCGACAAAACGTAACGTTTTGTACAAACGAGTCAATAACAACAGTAATAACGATAACAAAACAATAACAAAGGAAAACAGTAACAAGTAACAATTAAATCACGAAAATTCGACAACAATAACAAACAAGGTATTCACAGGAACTTAAGAGTGCAGGCGAATGACTCAATGACAAACACTGACAGCACATTATTTACGTCAATCTCATAGATAACATAGTCCGACAAAATTAAAAATACCCTGCTGTCATAACCTCTGAAGGGATTACGTAATATTTTAGATTTGGTAGGATTATAATGAAGCGAAAAACGTTCCCGGTATGTTCAACCCTGCTTCTTTTAGGTTTTTAGCATCGACACTAATTTTAAATTGTAATGAAATAATCATTATTTAAATATAAGGCAATATATTTAATAAGATAAATAATTAATATTATTACAGTTAGGTGTGACAAGCTGGTATATAAATAGATTATATTAAATACGACGTCAATCGTAACTGTAACTCGTTAATTGTACTTTTATTACAAAGTGGACACTAAAAATAACCTTTTTTAACTTCTGTCTAATGCTATAACAAATGGAGTATAGGTGAAACAGAAAGGGGAGGTATACTACTTTTTTTGCAACTTCCGTGAGTTCGCACTGGACGAAACACGTTCGCGAAACATGTTGCTGTCTCTATTTTATGAAAACAAAAAATAGAGGTAACAATATGTTTCGCCAACATGTTTCGTCCGGTGCGAACTCACGGTTACTTTGTTAATCTAAAACTATCGGCTTTGTGGGACAGTTGAATTACTGTAGACTTGTGAAATCTCTGAACAGCTGTATCCATGTATGTAACACGTTTTGTTAATCAAGTTTCCTCCAAAGCTGATAGTTTTAGAATTACAAAGTTAAGGATTGAAAAAAAAGTATACCCTTTCTGTTTCAACCTGTATTATTAATCTTAGCTTATGCTGAAGTTATTGCGTTCAAATCGAGCTATAGCTGTTATATTAGCTAGTAAATAGTTCATTATCCAGCTCATTAACGCTGGTTGTTAAGCTACATAAATTTCGACACGCTCGTCCGATGAGCTATTTGTTTTAAACGCGTCGCGACGTTGATATATAAAGTGTAGGGTGCACGGGCGAAAGCTATTTTACAAGCTTTTATTTAACTTGCAATGTATGTTTGTCCGGGTGGAATCTTGCATCTGAATGCTAAGTCAGTTATCTTTCGTTGTCGCGAGATTTGCATATTTTATAGAAAACATTTTTTTTCATAGAATTACTTATAATAAGAATGTCAAGCAAGACTAGTTAGTACACAGGTAAATATCGCGACAAGCTTTTATTTATTATCTTTGAATGAATTGTGTAATGCATGTACTAAATTGATTTAATTTAAAGTTGTTTTTTTTCTTTGTATGGCACTGAAATAAAAGCTTGTTTTAAAAAGTGTTTTTAGCATTAATTTATTTATTTATTTTATTTGAATTAACCATGTATATAAGAAATATGTATATTGTCTGTTTAAAAAATATTTAGTCAATTAACTGACCATGACAATGATCAGTCCACGCATAAAGCAGTGGGTCCAGTCTAGAAGCATAAAATTATGAACAGAAGTAAGTCCCTTATAAAACATAGGTAGGTGAATGATTTCAGAAGGGAATTTTGAAAATTCAACCCCTAAACACATTTCTACGGGGAATCCGACGCTGTTCAGTCTTTCCATTTTTGACAGATTCTTACCTAATAGCTGTATTTTACATCTGAATACAGTAAAATGTATACAAAGTATCCGTGCAGGTTAACTGTGTGAATGATAACTAAGGGTGTGAAAATAGGGGATGAATGTTAGTATGTCTTCTCAGTCGAGGTCGCGTTCCGATCCGGTTGTAGATATAAGGAAAAAAATATGTAAATTGACAATTTGTAAGTGCCCCCGTAGGCCTAAACAAAATAAATGATTTGAATTTGAATTTGAATATGGGAATCCCATAGGGAACACAGCTACTTAGTATGTGTATAAAATTATGTCTAAATTCAAATAAGCAAGTAAATAATCTCAGCGATCATTCACACGGTGAAGACACACCGTTTTTTATAGGTACTGTAAGGAGGTCCATGTCGGCCAATATTCTTGTCGGCCAGGAACGCTTATCGCCAGTGGCTAGTGCGCCGACATGGACCTCCTTACAGTACCTACCTACATTAATTTTTGACAGGCAATTATCGTATACTGTATATTATTTACACAAAGTGAATGAATGAATCCCCCTCGTAGTGAGGGGAGGCCTTTTCCCCGGAGTGGGACGTCAAAAGGGCTAAATTATTATAATTATTTACACAAAGTAGAGTTATATCCAAATTGTACTATAAATTGTACTATCCAACCACTGATTCACTCTCAATTCACTCTCAATTTACCACAGCCTTCATTATAAAAACGTCATCACTGAATTATTTTTATTAATTCATTACATTAGATCATTGTGGTCGAACGCAGCCACATGTGGTTATATTAATCTCACGCTTCCAATAATATGTATATTAAATAGACTTTCAAGTTTTCAGAATTGTGATATATTAAGGAAAAAGTAACAGAAAAAATAACTTAACATCCCTACCTACTTTGCATTAATATAGGACATTTGGTTTCGACAATTGCAATTATTAATTTGCGGTCAAGAATAAATTGCATAATTACGCAAGTAGCTACGAGGGCTAATTAATATTTGTTGGAATTGTCTTCTATATTTGTTTTTAAATGCTTTGAGGTATTACCTCAACAATCAATCAATGCATAACATACATAATTAATATGTATTCGCTTACATTAGTTTGATCAGTCGTCTGGTTTCCATGCAAAAGGCAAGGGCGAACTCATAGCTCGATCGCTCGCTTTTCAAGACAACACTTTAAAGAACCTCAGTGAAGATGTGTACTCTTGTGACCTCAGCGTTACATAAGACATCAATGGGCTATGGGTTCCTTATGGGCCAATTATGTGTGCATTAGTTTAGTCTCCTCGATCGTGCTAATGGATAACAATATCAGTACGCCATTATATTATTAACTAGCCTTTTCCCGAGGTTTCCCTAGCGTAGATGTTATTTTGTGGATGTCGAGACTGCGCTACCTACCGAATCCACCTAAAGCTAAGAACTATCCAGGTGACCCCATAAGTAAAAACAAAAATTCATCAAAATCGGTCTATCCGTTTAGGAGAAGAAGAATTATGAACAACGCTTACGGGAATTTTATATATAATAATAATTTAGCCCTTTTTGACGTCCCACTCCTGGATACGGGCCTCCTCTCACTACGAGGGAGATTCAGGCCGTAATCCACAACGCTGGCCCAGTGCGGGTTGGCGGATTTCACATGTCTTTCGAAAATTGGTGAGATTTTCTAAGACACGCAGGTTTCATCACGATGTTTTTCTTCACCGTAAGCGAGTGATAATCATATATAAATAATGATTCGCACATAGATTTCGAAAAACCCAGAGGTATACGAGCCGGGGTTTGAACGCAGGACCTGGTACCCCGCAAAACGCGTGTTTTAACCAATCGGCTATCACTGCTATATTATATAGAGATAAGTTTTAAACAATGATTTATTATCACGCCATAATCCTCAAAGGAGTGGGCTGAGATGTGTTGACTCTGACATTTAGCTGATGCTATATTTCGTACCGAAAACGAGTTAGCTTTAGTAAAAGGGTTTGGACAGATAATGGCGCTGTCAGTCGGGCGTGACGGCGGATAATTGCCTAATTGATCGCTGAGTGTTCATTTATTAGGCGACAACACATTATTGTGATCAGTAATACTACAGACTTGTCATGGTATCGTAAGACCGGTGCCGCTCGGCTACAGCGACACACCGTTTTGTACCTACTGTCTGCGTTTGTCGCAGTATCGTGTGTCTCTGTTGCGGCGTACAGAACGATATGACAGTTACCACAGATTATAATTCACAGTTCAAAAGTCATTTCTAAAAAGACAACAGATTTTTATTTATCATTCGACCTCAAAAACTTACCTGATTCGTTTTTTGCAGTGGCTTGACAGTTTTAGCTTCGTTCTCTCGTTTTTTTGTAACAATAATAATAATAATTTTAAATAAATAATTTATTTTAATAAACACAGCTGAACTAGCAAAAAATGCACAAAACATTTTACATTCTTCGTTCAAAATTACTCAGAATAAAAAAAATATACGTGTGTAGATCTTCCTCAAGATTTTCTCCAGATTACTCAAAGTAAAAAAAAAAGTTACCACAAGTTATATATGTTAATTGTCCAAGTCTATACTGTAGGTGGTCATAGATGCGTCGGCCCCGGTAGCCGCGGCTGGCGGCGGCGGTCACGCTGTCTCCCACCAACTAATTGCCGTGACCGTCCCAATATTTGCTCGCAATTAAATACCGCACAGATTCTTTTAATTTATAATTCCTTTATGGACGCCGGTGGTAATGTTTGGCGGTGTCAACGGGCTGATGGCCGTCCCGATTTAGTGGCGGCGATCTTAAGCACATACTGTAAGTCCATAGGAGTGGCGGTGCCACATACTAGCTGTTGCATGCGGCTCCATCCGCGTGGTACTTCGATATACCTAACAAAAGTAGCCTAAGTTACTCTTACAACATCAGATATCTGCCGGTTAAAGTCCCTTCGAATTCGGCCCAGCCTGTTCGGAAATTAGACGGAACAAACAGGCGGACACAGACAAATATATTTTTTTGTTGTAAGTACCGTTTACTTATACTTTTATATGTATTTTGATATAACAAACAGACACTTCATTTTTTATTTATTTGTTCTTTTGTATATAGAATGAGTGGTTGCCATGGGTGAATGGTTCTGATGTTGGTATTTGGTCATAGGTGAACCATCTATAGGCTACGATAACTGCTTAACGTCAGGCTTGTCTTCCAACTTTGTTACACAAAAAATATCTTATCCACAAAGCCATCGCAGTAATCATCTCTATCGGAAACAAATAAGTATAACCACCTAAATTGAATCGTAAAAGACGTTTTGTAAAGTGAGAGTTATCTCCACTCTATATTTTAGCACACAATAACCATAAAAACTAGTAGACTTCCATCCAAACTTGTTAGCTATTAGTTCTCCATGTCTGCAATATGTAGAGCCAAGTTAACCCATTCTTGGCACAGCTAAGCTACAAATCGTGTTGCATAGCCTTGGTACTATCTAAGCATAGAGATGACGACATGTTGTCCAAATTTAGCATGTTTGTATTTAAATTGATGTAAAGTGTGAGTTTGAGTAGGTATGCACTAGTGATGTAACGAATATTCGCATTCGCATTCGCATTCGCGAATATTCGCATATTTTTTGACATTCGCATTCGCATTCGCATTCGCAAGAATCTATGCGAATGTTTTGCGAATGTTTTTGAAACACAAAAAAAAATATCTATACACGGATATGGAATTTTAATAACTAGTAAGAATTATATATTATTTAAACAAACTTGCTCATAGGGTGGCCCTTATTGCACCGCTTTTAGGTTCATAAAGCAGCTTATTACGCACTAGTGCTATTGACTTTACATTTTTAAATCTTAGTAAAGAGATATCCTTAAAATAGTAAACATTTAAAACAATAAATAAACGATGTTTATTAAAATATTGTACATTATCTATTTAACCACTCCCGCTCCAACGTCATAATACGCTCAATGTGTCAAGCCTCGCTGTCACTTTGCCTGCCCGCGGTGGTAAATGTCATGACTCGTAAAATACCCTCTCATTCAAATTCTATTGCTACTATCGTCTTTCTGATGACTGTTTTAGTTTCTTGGACAAATTGGCATTATGTTACAGAATAAACAATCATTTTATTACATCTCATGAATTATAAATCATCTGTTGAAGTCAGAGTACGGGATAAAATTGCATTTTTGTTGTATTATGTAGGTTTCTGAAATAATCACAGTACTAATTGACACGAAATTTTGATTTATTATAATGAATATACATACAAGTAATCAAACAACAGCATTTTTATAACATATCTTATTGAAGAGATTTATAATAATCGATCTCAAAGTACACAGTGCGCGCGGCCGCGCTTATGCAATTGCGTAGTTCAACGCATGAATGTTTATATCGTAATCAGAGTCTTGACGTGTTGGTATAAGAGAAAATATTATTAGAATACTCTGCAAACACTTATTATCTTATTTCCATGCATGATTTGTAGAAATATACCACTTTTATTCACTAAATTCCGCGATTTCTGGCACAAGGGAACAAATCGAATCATATTTTTGACAGCTGTTATTTTCCATTATCACACGTTATTGGAACTTGCAAAATGTAAAACATAAATAAGAACAATATAGATCTTCAAATGTAATACACTCTTGCTGACGTTTTATAGAAATAAACAATGATATGGCCCTTCTAAGGTGACCCTTTTTTTGTTATGGTTTTGATGTTTTGGTGTCGAACACTCATACACTCCGTAGTGATGGGGAGCGCGCCGCTACGATACTTGTCGATAAGCTGACTGTAAGAAAGAGCGTTTCTGAACCTACTAATGAATAAATTATTTTGTACATTTATAAAAGTATTTGTTTTGCGTACTAGGGCTTGCATTTTCAGTATTCCAATAATAAGGGAGGCTTTATTTGAATAGTCGACTATTCAATTTATAATATTATATATTTTTGATGATCATATTTTAGCTAATATTTATTAACAAATATAATAGCTTATCATTGATGGTACAATGTCATTAGTTATTCCTGCATCTACTACTAATATATCGACCATGGAGTGGTTTAAAATGTCAATCTAAATGCTAAAGGCGATTGAAGGCACCATGGAGTTAAGAATTAGACTTAGATTTTCTGTGTATTTTTTCGTGATAATATTATATTTTTTGGTAATTTGTATAATATGAACAAAAATATAAGGTTTTCATTCAGGTTACCTATTTTCTCCGACGAACGGCTTAGGTGTAAATTACGATTAAACTCTTTTTTTAATTAATTAAAAATCTTTACAATACCTTTATGAAACTTCAGTGTGCGTGAGTTCGTAATTGTTCTCCTACTAAACGGCTTGACCTACTTTTCTAAATGACGTGCATAAGTAGACCAGTTCATAAACTGTAATATGTTTGTTGATATAATATCTTAAATCCTATTGCTCACAGTTTGATTTGAGAAGGAATCGAAGTTGAAATCTGCTAAACATTTTCAGTCCGGGACTGTATTTACTAATATATAAGCCCTCTTCATATTGAATTATCCTGATTGACTGACTGACTGACTGACTCATCGAACACAAAATTTTGACTATATTTTATAACTTAGGTACCTAGGCAATAAGAAACGATTTTTGAAAATTTTTGCACTTAGGGGCAATATGGCAGTTTATTTAAAAATCTAATGTATTTCGAATTTTCAACCGCTAAAAATGTTTGTAAAAGTGTGTAAAGTTTATATTATGCTCACATATTTGCACAAATGTACCTATACATTTTACACACACATTCAGTATTATTCGAATACTGAAAATGGCCGAATATTCGGGGTATTCGGTTGTGGGCAGAAGCTAGTGCCTAACAAAGTTGTGTGTGACTTGAAACTTTTACTTAAATTCAATAAAATATTTTTTTTTCACATATTTCCTGTTTTTTTTCGTATAGAGTTAAAAATTAAAAAGGTATTATTCACTTATCATGTTAAAGTTATTATTATAATAAATAAACAACAATATTCACAAATATTTACATATGTATTCATTTATGCTACTATTTGAATAATTCGAATACCATCTTAAAAATGTCTACTATTCGAATATCTAAAATCATCGAATATTTGCAAGCCCTAGTGTTGACTCGCGGGCGGCAGAGCTGGAAGGACCTGGCGAACCTCGCGCTAAGGAGGTGGAGGCGGATCTGTAAAATAAAAAAGTAAATGTAGGGCGATCTGAAATAATAAACACAATTAACAATTAGTTTACACAATAATTCAAAAGTAATAAATAAAAGAACAAAAATACTAAACTATTCAAATATACTTACATTTTGACCTGGTGGAGCCAACTCGTACCCCTCCGCCTCCTCCAGGTATTCAAAATATACCGCCTCGACGTCGAGGTACTAGGGTTCCTCGAACTCACTGCCCTCCGAGTCGCGAGTCCGCTAGGAGGCTTAGAATGTGCTCCGGCACCACGAGTTCCCCCACATTCCAATTGGCCATTTCCTAAAATACATAAAAGACAGTAATGAAAATATAAATAGTAGTAGGTGTCATTGTTTTTTTCCACATATTATTGAATCACTAGCTGAGCCCGCGACTTCGTCTACGTGGAATTTAACTCAACAAAAAAGCCCGCTCGCGCGTTATGAGCCCGCGCAACAGGGTACATTTTTAAAAATTTTGTTTTTCTAACATAAAAGTAGCCTCAGTTACTGTTTATAACATCAGATATCTACCAGTGAAAGTCCCGTCAAAATCGGTCCAGCCGTTTCGGAGATACTCTTTGATTTCATGTGTTTTTATTTTTTTACGCTGAACCCTAATTATTTTTCTAAAATTAAAGTAGCCTAAGTTACTTTTCATAACGTCAGCTATCTGCCAGTGAAAGTCCCGTCAAAATCGGTCCAGCCGTTTCGGAGATTACCCGGTACAAACACACATTTTTTTTAAATTGCGTTTTTGCTATAGGTGTCGTATGGACTTTCATATGCATTTAGTGAAAAGGTCTTATTTTGATATTACAAACAGACACTCCAATTTTATTTATTTGTATAGATTACATTACTATTCAAATAAATCCGAGAATCAAAATAATCGTTTATCGATAATTTTATCGACATGACCACGCACTACTGGGTTAGCTCCATATAATGGCTGACATACGCGGAAATGTCACTATTGGAACTATTGACTTTAGGAACTAAAAGTCAATTACTTACTTTTTATAAACTTTAAATTGGAATTGGATATTTGTACACAAAACTGTTGAAATCTACCAAATATTATTGAAAATATGAATAATAACTAGTTATTACGCTATTATGTACATCATAAAGCCACTAATTTGTAGCAACTCAATAAAAAAAACATTCAAAGTGTGGCAGAATTTCTGCCGAACTCGTACAACATTAGAATAATTGTTGGTTCAAAAAACATGTTTTCTGGCATTGTTTTATCAAAACTAATATCTGAGTACTTGAAATAAACACTTATAATGAAAATAAAGCCACTTACCGGTAAAAAAAAACACAAATTCACACCACAGAGTATACAAGGGTAATTACTAGATTCACACTAAAAGAGAGTCATTAGCGGGAGGCCGTGACAATCAAAGAGAATATAGGTGACAATGTTACGCGCGCGAAATGACTGAAGAATGAAACTTGATTTCTGGCCGATCACGATATTTCTTTTATAGCTAATTATGGTCGTGGAAAATCATGCCACATCAGAACCAATTTGTTTCAAGCCAAAATACAGCATAATATCTAACTAGAAAATTTAATATTGAATGCTTGTCCAGCCGACACCAATTGGTGCCGGCGAGGCTCAACGGTACGTGCGTTAAGACACCAATTGGTGTCGGTGAGGCTCACCACGTTAAATAAATTTCTATTACATTCAATTTCGTTGTAAATAAAACATATAATAAACATTCGATTTATTATATTTCAAATACTAAATAATTGTTACCGACTTTGCCAGACCCATAGATAAATATAACCAGCCAAATGCATGTCGGACTACGCATACTCTAGAGTTCCATAGACATCCCGCCACTTTTCGATACTACGGAACTCATAAAATAAAACTGATATTTTGTTTTGATATGAAACATCGAATACGGCCGCTCACGTTATTAATTTCTGCGAACTTAATTAACAATTAGTCACCATTTAAACAATTTTTTAGCGGTACATAAACTCAATTTTTTGGCTAGTTTGCAGTATTTTAGGCCTAATAGTCTCTGTATAAAATTACTGTGATTGCAGGCGGACGTGCCGAAACTATAAGGGTTCCGTTTGACTACGGAACCCTAAAAATTTACAACGCACCATGTTGTTTTATTTTTTACTTAAAAAATCGTGAAATGTGATTTTTTAATTAAGATTGTAATATTCTAAATATTTTTTATTAGCAAGTAAGTTGTAAAATGTCATCTGAAATGCGAGAGCATTTTTAATTACACACCTTGCCTCCATCACATCACAGCCCTCGTGTTAGTCTCTGGCTGTAAACCAGTCTCGATCGTAACTCAGCTCACTTGCACATAATGCACTTAACTTATATTTGAATAAAAAAAATTAACTGTCTTGAGGTAGGCAACTAAATTATAAATATGAGCTTTCTCTATTAATATTGTTAGTCTAATTAAAATATTAACTCAATAAAATTTGAATATATAAAATAAGTTTGATTAATGAAATAATACTAAACTACCCTCAATCAAAACAAATCTCTTCGAATTAACATGTGACTAACTTCGTTCTTTCAACCTATGGGTTCGGCTATGTTCGGCCGACACGAAATGTCAATCCAGTCTAACATTATGCGCGCTCTTTATTAACCTCCGAGAAATAGGCGTATTATAAGTTTGACATGTGTATTTGTGTGTCTGTCTGTGGCATCGTAACGCCCAAACAAATGATCTGATTTCAATTTTGTTTCTTTTTTATAAAGTTGTTCTGATCGATAGTGTTCTTAGTTATGTTTCACGAAAATCGATTCAACCGTTAGAAAATTATCAGCTCTTTTGTAATTTAAAAAGTATTTTTTTTTAATATATTTTTTATTTTTTGTATTAAACAGATTTTAATTTTCAATTTAGGGTTTATTATTTGAAAGTCAACATTCGCATTCGCATTCGCATTCGCGAATGTTGAAGCCAAATATTCGCATTCGCATTCGCATTCGCGAATGTCAAAAATCCAACATTCGTTACATCACTAGTATGCACACCTCACTAAACTAGCTTTCTAATTAAATACAAAAATCTGAGTGAGATATGATTACAACTTACTTATTTAGTGACAATGGTGCCTGCTCACATTCGGTTGCTGTTCCTGAGAATGTACACCATCTTTTATTAATTGAAAAGAGTAACCATTGAGTTTCTTGCCGGATCTTCTCAGTGGAAGCGGCATTCCGAACCGGTGGTAGATTCTGACTATTCATAAATGCTTTGTAGGGTTGGCTTACATTTATAAAAACAATTTTGAGTTTGAGTACGAGTTTGAGCACTTGTTAGATATCTCTCTCACCTCTGCAGCAGCTCTACGTATTGAAAAGTGAGAAAGAGTGGTTTATTATTTTCTAGAAGATACTTTTGTGACGACCTACCTATTGAATTTACCCATGTTGGTGTCATTAGAGTTACAGCACAGCTCGCGTCTTCGTACGAACTTTGTCTGAGAGGTTTCGGGTTCGATTCCCCTTCCGGCCATTAAACTATTGACATAATACCACGCCTAGCACCAGTAATTAGTATAGTTGGAGAAGCTAACGGAACGAATGTGAAAACTTCAACATATTGATAGAGTTCTTAAAAAAAGACAAAAATTTTGAATTGATTAAAAAAAAATTGAAAGTGGTAGCTCACAGTTGTTGCGTCTGTCGGCACTGTACAAAGGCTCGCTCCTTGTTTGTCTGCCGGCGGCGGCGCGGCGCCCGCGCAGCCGCGCCTTCTATGCGCCGCGGTTGCCACTTGACTTATCCGTGTTATTTCTGACACAGCTGCTAGAAGATAATCGATGTAAAAAATGTGCATTTAAAGACTTATTATCACTATTGATAATATATTCATGTAGTTTGGTACTGTTGCAGTGTTGGGTTGTTAAGAGTATAATAGGGGCTTTTTGACTTGTTCTGATCATAAATTCTATCCAGAACAAGCCTACAGTATAGTCTAAAACTGTCTACGGTAAAATACCTTTAGCTCGCCCACATCATAATAATATGTGATCATAAGAGCCCTATCTAGGATTTTTTGTGTGTACACTCAAACTACACCAATGTCCATTACTTGAACCACATAGACCACATAGGACGGTAAGATCCATGTGACGCTGACTGTACAATACTGCATGCACTGCTAATTCCTTCAGAAAACAGAAGAATCATGTGGTACTGTAAGACACAAAATAATTTTCATTCAAATGTATGTATTATTAAATTTAAATAATATCATGAACAAAATAGTACTGGCCATTGAATGCTCTACGTTTTTTTTAACACAATAAATCTACTGTCCACTTCAATCTCAACAAATATACGTTGCATCATTAAAACTATTACAATAATGCCCCGTGCCCCTTGCACGCCACCTGCCGGCCACACAAAGCTTGCTAATTCGACTTATATTGCTATACATCAAACTGTTCTGCTTACAACAATAGGACCACCTTGAAGATACCAAAATATCTAGCATTGTGGTCACTGAATGGCTATTCAATGATGACTTGAAATACTGTCTATGACCGGTTTTGTTATGTTTTTATGGATCAGCTGGTAACTTTGATGAGGCTGGAATTGCTTTTAAATGCAACCTCTCTACCATACATATAGAATAATTATTATACTTTAGTTTTACCCAATAATTCCGGTAATATCATTCATAAGTGTCCAGCACCACTTCACTAATAGGTTTCGAGGGTATGCTAGGCCTAACCATACGCCTTCATGTGATTGATAAAACCATGAGACTGTGTTTAACTTATACACTATTTAACTGCGAAAGCAAGAGTAAAACAAAAAAGGTTTTTTAACAGCAGTTAGATACCTTCTATATAATTTTATTTTCAGTTTTACTTACATTATCACTAACAATAGGTACCTTCAATGCTGTTGTCACGCAACAAGTAATTCCGTTAGCCTCTCGAGCTGGGCTTGTGTTCACATTAATAGTTAAATATCAAGGATGGAGATTGAAACCAGCTATCAATCGATTTTGAATCCTAGTCCAATATCCATTCGAATGATTTAAGATACCCCCTCGAACATTCCAGTTTAGTGGGCGGCCGCTCTAATAACACAAAACCCGAGACGCGTCGTTTATACATGCCGGTGTATATCGAGCAGTAGATTATCTATCTTGAGGATGACCGTCCACTTGACTGGTTTGTGAAGCGGGCTCATCGTCTTCCACCAAAAGGATCGCTTCATATCCTGTCAACTTGAGCTTAGCTGAGAGAAAATGAGGGACTGAGTCAATACTATTGGTCGAAGAGTGGACGGGCCTACTTCATATCTCAGCTAAGAGGTTAGGTACAATTTCCAAAGAAATAAACTTAACTCAAAGACATGAAACACGCTAATTTTAAAGAAATACATCATATAATTTGGATCGGTCGATTGACAATGGCTTAACACGATGGTCATTAAGCGGGGAGGCGTGAAACGGGACTTCTCTGTGATACCCATTTCACGCGAGAAGCGTGAAGTTGGCGCCACGTGGTGCCCCATTAAACGAAGACAGATCAGGCTTTGGGATCCACCGACGCACAGTATACGTGAAGAATGCAGATCATTAGTATCACGTCATAAACATTGCAAAGGAAACCAAACAGATTTGAGTCGTATTATAAAAACATTGCTCTAATCATTTGCAAGTACCGTATCAAGTGGCATTTACAAGAATTACGCACACCTACGTACCTATAATAATTATACTTAAACCTACAGACGAAAATCTTCTTATTATTCGTTTAAGTTTCTGAATATCTTCTTAGAAAAAAACAGTGTCAAATACAAGTTCGTAGACAGATTTGGTATCGACAACGCATTGTATCCATTTGTATTTTTAGAATTTGCTCTCGTCTTTACGAGGGCATCAAATATTAATAGCTAATCACACAAGCATTACTAAATTATCTGTGAAAGCATATTCTTAATACACTAATCTATGTTGTTGTCTCAATTCTATGACTGTTTAAAACTGAGCATCAACATTACAAATCGGTGTAAATGTTTCGTCAGTTCAAACGAGAAGGATTAACTGTAGATTGTCAACATTTTATCTCAAATTTCAGCGTATACTACAGTTTGGCGGTCAAGTGGTCGATAGTTTCAAATGTCCAGACGGCGCGGGGATCCGCAGAATGGCCCACGCCAACAATACGTGAATTTGTTGCTAATGAATAACCCGACACGCCCCTGGCCCTTCGGACACCGATGGCCTCCACTGTGGCCTATTGAAGGCCCTTTTTTGGCCCATTGTTCTGTATTTAATTCGTGCCACTCTCTGTTTTTGTGACGTATTCTCAAATGGTTTGAAAATAAAAGCGCATATTTTCATTTTGTAACTATATATTATTAGGTTGTAGTAACTGTATGTTTTCAAAGATATTATCACCATAACTGCAGTGATAATATCTTTACGGTACTTATATAATCAGAAGTGTTTAGCAAAAGTTACCGAAGTACATTTTTTGTCATTTAGGTAGAGCAGAAATAATAAATTATGCAATACAACCGCTCGGCGTAATAGTAAGACCGTATAGGCCTCTCGATTAATTGCACCGGGTGGTCGCAGGATCGACTCCCGCTTGGTTAATTTCTGAAATGACCTTTTCATTATTCGCCCTGGTCTGGGTGTCATCTGAATCGGCCCCAGTCCATTGTCCAGCACCCATAATAGGAAAGCTAGCTTAGTTTGGGGCAATACATTAGTGTGTTTGTCTAGTGATTTTTTATTAACAATTAATTAATGTAGAGACTTCAATGCAAAAGTTGGAGCCCCCAGAGAAAACGAATATCTGGTTATGAAACAATACGGAAACGGAGAATGAAACAATAGAGGTCAGAGGCTTGTTAACTTCGCGCTGGAACACGAGCTAACAATTATAAACACATGTTTCAAGAAAAACAAAACCGCAGATGGACTTGGCGGTCACCAAACGGCCAGCACAAAAACGAGATTGATTACATTCTCTCAAATCACCCAAAACTGTTCGAAAATATAGAAGTCTTGAATCTAAACTACGCATCAGACCACCGTCCTATCAGGTGTAAAATTAAGCTTACCACGCAGAAGAAAAATAGGTCCAAGTTCACAAATAATAAAACAAGTCAACTCAAAAACGAAGATGAAATAACAAAATACAAAGAAAACCTATCAAGCTTTCTTTTGGAGCCATCTAAACAGCCAGTCAGTCAAGAGAACAAACCGGTGCAAATGTCCTACGACAAAATAAAAAAGGCCATCCAACAAAGTTTGATCCTTGCTAAACAAAATATAGAAAATAATAAAAAACATAAAATACTACAAGAACGCACACTAAAATTATTAAAAAGAAGACAAGAACTACAAAAAACAAAAAATAAAACACGTTCATTGAAAAATGAACTCTCCTCCCTGTATAAACTGGTCAATAAATACATCAAGCGAGACTACGCAAAATATAGACAAGAAACAATAGAGAAAAATCTCCAGCTTTGCGGTAGCTCAAAAAGAGCATACAAAGAACTCAGAACAAACCGTTCTTGGATAGAAGGACTGAAAACCCTTAATAGAGACCTATATAACCGAACGGACATTGTCAGAACCGCAACTGAATTCTACAAGAATCTCTATAGAGACAAAACCACCAATGAACTTAAAATAGAAACTGTAGACTGCCACCTTATACAACCAATCCACGAAAACGAAGTAATAAACTCAATAAAGAAACTTAAATTCGAAAAAAGCCCGGGTTCTGACAACATCACAAACGAATCACTAAAATATGCCCACCAAATTTTGGCAGAACCATTAACTGAACTGTTTAATTCTATACTTTTAAGTTCTGTAACGCCCATAGAATGGTCGGAAGCAGATATCATACTTATATATAAAAAGGGTGATCCAAGAAATATTAGCAACTACAGACCAATTAGTTTGTTACCAAATATATACAAACTTTTCTCATCGATTATAAACAATAGAATAAGCCCGATAATAGAAGCAAAACAACCTGTAGAACAAGCAGGCTTCAGAAAAGGATACTCTACTATCGACCATATCCACACCATCGAATTAATAATAGAGAAATATCAAGAGCTCCAAAGACCTCTTTACATAACTTTTATTGATTATCAAAAAGCCTTCGATTCAGTCACACACACAAGTATATGGGAAAGTTTAAAAGAACAAGAGGTGCCAGATAAATATATAAAGGTGATTAAAAGTATATACAATAACAACAAAGGAAGAATAAAGCTCGAAACCTTAGGCCCCGCCTTCCTTATAGAAAGAGGGGTAAGACAAGGGGACCCGCTCTCACCCACTATTTTCATAGCCATTCTCGAAAACATCATTAACAAGTTGGATTGGAGTAAAACAGGACTCTATACAAAAGGCGCCTACCTTAGTCATCTGAGGTTCGCTGATGACCTGATACTTCTGTCAGAGACGGCCAACGAGATGAAAAACATGATAGAATCTCTACAGCAAGCGAGTGCGAAAGTTGGTTTGGAAATGAATCTAACGAAGACTAAGATAATGACTAATACACGAATAAGACCTATAACTATTAACGGTAACCCCTTAGAATACGTGGACAATTATATCTACCTGGGAAAAAGAATAAGTTTCGAGAAAAACAGCAAAATCATAGAAATAGAGAGAAGGGTCCAACAAACCTGGAATAAATATTGGAGTTTAAAAGAAATATTTAAAAATAACTTACCGATAACTCTTAAAGCTAAAGCTATGAACTCATGTCTACTACCAAGCTTAACTTATGGAAGCCAGACCTGGAAATTCTCTACAAAAGTTATGAATAAAATCAATACATGTCAAAGAGGCTTAGAGCGAAGCATGCTAAACATAAAGAGAATGGACAAAATAAGACACACAAGGATAAGAGATATCACTAAAGTCACAAATGCTTTGACCTTTGCTCTAAAATTGAAATGGCACTGGGCTGGCCATGTAACAAGAATGTCTGACAGAAGGTGGACCACACAAGTTACACAGTGGAAAGGACCACCAGGCAAGAGGGGGAAGGGGAGACCCTTAGCCCGCTGGGAAGACGATTTAAAAAGAGTAGCTGGCATGAACTGGCGCTCCATAGCACAAGACCGACAAAAATGGGCATCTTTGGAGGAGGCCTTTACCCAAACCGGGATTCCTGTTAATTTATAAATATTTTTAAACACATACCTATATTACTAACCTAATTTAAGCTAACTTACTACCAAAAACAAATTTGTGTTTACTGTAATATTATATTTACTAACTTCTGTAAAACAAGAATTAATAAAGGTTTAAAAAAAAAAAAAAAAAAAAAACTGTATGTTTTCAAAGATATTATCACCATAACTGCAGTGATAATATCTTTACGGTACTTATATAATCAGAAGTGTTTAGCAAAAGTTACCGAAGTACATTTTTTGTCATTTAGGTAGAGCAGAAATAATAAATTATGCAATACAACCGCTCGGCGTAATAGTAAGACCGTATAGGCCTCTCGATTAATTGCACCGGGTGGTCGCAGGATCGACTCCCGCTTGGTTAATTTCTGAAATGACCTTTTCATTATTCGCCCTGGTCTGGGTGTCATCTGAATCGGCCCCAGTCCATTGTCCAGCACCCATAATAGGAAAGCTAGCTTAGTTTGGGGCAATACATTAGTGTGTTTGTCTAGTGATTTTTTATTAACAATTAATTAATGTAGAGTCGTCAAAACAAAGCGAATTTATTTGAATATTTTATTGACAAAAAGGACTTATTCTAAACTCGTCACAGTGGTAGTAGGTTTGTATTCCAAGGTATTGAAAAATCCTCCTGAGATGAAACTGTCATAACGAGGTAAAGCCTTTGAAGTGAAACTTTTGTACGAAGCAACATGGAAGAGGATACTTTAATGATAATACTTATGTTTTGTGCACATTTGTGCCATTGTACTTGGCTCAGAGACAAAGTAACTAGAGAGGAAATAGTTACTGTGGGATATTAGATGTGTATATGTTAGTTTAAGAGGGCTGTGCCCGTGTATAAGTGTTAAGCGTTTTACAGTGTGCATTAGTCATTTTGTACGTTAAATTCTTACACGCAAAAGAATAACGTTGACGGAGCGCGTAGAACTAGTCAGTGAAGCCGGCAAAACTTAAACCAAATATCAAGGAATCAATTAAGATTCTTTTTTTATTAGATTTGTTCATGTGATGTAACATTTTTTCACTGAAGAAACGTTTTGGGAGTAGGTAGGTTATTTTCCATTTTGCAATGGAATATCAAGAAGGTCTGTGCTTTCTAATTATGCTCAACTTATTCAAACGAAGTTTAAAAAACTAGGGATGGAGTCTATGAAGAGCAGACAATGATGTAATTGGGGCAGACTCACTTTATTTCCAGTAGAGTCAAGAATCCTTGGATCTTAAGTGTTTTATGTGTTTAGATAAAAAAATTCTATTAGTTCCTGCAATCAACATAAAAATTCAACAGCACAAATATGCGCGCGAACTTTTTACTGCATCCACCAAAATGGCGGATCGAAGAAGCCATTTTGCGTTCGAAATTTTAATTGGAACGATAACGGGCTTTCGCGGAATATTTTAAGGGCATGCGGCCAGTTGTCGTCCGCAAGAAGTTTTATCTCGCGACGATTAAAATTCCGCTTCAAAATCGAACAAATAGGTGCTTTTTGTCGGACCACGCCTGCGCGGTGAGTGACGTGGACACTTTTTCAACGGTGGACACAATATGGCGGCCGACGAAACAAAAGATTCCAATGATTAGTCGCTTGTTGTGGTCGGATACGTTTTTGTTTGTCCTCCTTTTAGTGGATTGTGGAGACGTGAAGTATTTTCGGATTCTTACTTAATATTAAAGTGGATCGCCACTTTGTTTTAATATTCTCCAGATTTTAATTCCTTTTTTTTATCTGGACTAAATGTTGTTGGTCAGGGTGGCCATAACAATTTCACCCGGACAGAGGGCGAGCGCAAGTGCGCTCCAGCCAGAGGGGCAGGGGGGTAGCCAGCTCAAGGGCGCCACAAGGGGCACGACCTCGGCTTGGGCCGCTGCCAAGAGAGGTGGTGAGGGTAAGTCTACCACCGGATCGGTACGCGACCTCGACTGAGAAGATCCGGCAAGAAACTCAGCGGGCTTGTCCAGTGCCAAGGTGCGTCTAGGTAAGTAGACGCACCTTCTAGCGGAAGCGGGGGTACGTCGACCTCGCCGGCGAGGTCGGTGTCTGGTGGGGAGTGTGCGTGTGTCGTTCGCCTCGACATCTGAGTCGAGGAGAGCGGTGAGTGCGTCGGGGGGGGGGGAGGGGTAATTTTCATTCCGTTCGGCTCCAATATACTACAAAAGAGGATATAAAACCCCCCAATCATTAGTGACACAAAGTTAATGATCTTCCCATAAGGTGGTTTTAAAAGAACATTTCAAAGTAATTGCATCAATATGATGGATGCCTCTATCTCTGGAAGTATCAATGTCAAATTCTCTAAATACCAGCGCACACCTGCCCACGATTAACACGAATGTCAAAATAGCATTTTGAACTAAAATATTTCCTTCCCGGAGTAAATTAACCACGAGACATTACTACACTACGATTATTATGCGGTTACACAAATTATGACTTGCCCTTATCGCGCTAATAATAAAGATTAAATTTGAATAAATTTCAATAAACTTACAGCAAATAAGATTAAAGTTTTACAATGTGACTTAATTACTAGTGAAGTATACAACTGGGATTGAATTATATCGATAAAGTAGGATTTCTCCCGGGTGGATCGTCAGTCGATTATCGAGCTAATGGTATAATTATGTTGATTGGTTGTTAAAGGACTAGTTTACTGATTTTATCCCGTGGAGTAAAATGTAATTACGCGGAGACTCGATTAATATTACATTAAATTTTAAGTGTGTGTGATTTCTAACTAAGATTATTTGTGACTTCCGACTTTTAATGATGTTGTAATAGATAGTGTTGGAAATCAAAGAAACCGAACGTAGTGGATAGTATGACCATATTGAAAAGGTATCTACGTACCATAATTACAAAAATATATAACATTGTTATTTCAAGTTTAAAGGTAGTTCGAAGCCTAGTGTCCTGACCCCAGAAATGTTCACAATGCAACATCATAGGTACCGATAACATCGAGATATGTAAACATCATTCATCTACCGTGTCAATTCTACATTCGATAATTAAATTATTCTAGAACAAAACATTTTTAAATGTGACACATGACGCATCTGCGTAGGCGAACCATCGACTATTCGCATCCTTACTAATCACGGACACCCATAGACAATTTGTAACATCCATAACGAGCGTCATGTTTCATAGAACATAAATCATAATTTTTTCGGCGGCAAAAAACATAAACGGCAAAATGTCTGCTAATTGACGTGTTCCTGGTTCCATTGGCTCATTAAAACGTGGGTTCAGTAACCGTTGAGCATAGACAATGTGTTAATTAGATGCTGCGATATTTAATTAGAGAATATACGCTGCGTTTTAGGACCTATTCTACGCCAACGTGGGTGCACATTATTTTGTAACATCATCATCATCATCATCAGCCTAGGCTTGTCCACTGCTGGACATAGGCCTCCTCTAATGAGCGCCATAGCGCCCTGTCTTCAGCTTGCCGCATTTTGCTTGCTTGCTCCCAATTCTTATTTTGTAACAAACCTATTTATAATTGTTATTCAGTATGGTCTTATATCAAGAAGGTAGGTATATGTCTGTCTCTCTCTAATTTCGCTCTCATAATATTCAGTCGTAACGTGTAAAAGTTTATACTTTTTTTGTAAAAATTCTAGTCTTATGAAGTTTTTAGGTTGGAGTGTAGCCTTAGGGGCGCTATGAATTAGGTTTAGGTTTAGGTTAGGTTAGGTTAGAACAGTGACCAGAATCCGAATGTGTCATTAGGTTATGTTAGTTCCCAGTTAGGGGGGCTATGGAGCCAGACTTAGACGAATTTTGGAGACAAAATATTTTTTCGTTTTGATCACTGTTCTAACCTAACCTAACATAAACCTAAACCTAACCTAACCTAAGTCATAGCGCCCCTAAGGCTACACAATGACCTTTTTTATCCTTATAATAGTGTATTGGTGCTAACTGAACTCTACAACTCTAATAAATTACTTAAGTGGATTGCCGTCCTTATCAACGTAGTGATATATGAGCAAGATAGCAGTATTTTTGTGGTGACAAATTTATTTTTATTATTAATTTGTATTACCTATACTTAGCCAACGGAATTTCGCACTTTACATACTCTCTTTCCCATTGCCTACTCTATGCTGAGTATGGTCGTGAAGCGGGCTCACCAGGTTAGACCTATAGGATCGCTTCATTTCCTGTCAACTGGAGGTAAGAGTGGAGCGAAGAGTGAAGAGTGAAGTGGAGTACAAGAACCGATCCTATTGGTCAACACGGACGGGAACCCGCTTCATATCAAACCAGCCAAGTAGTCGGTCACCCTTAGGTAAGGTTATTCCAGATTTTACTAGGTTTTTTTTTAACCTAAATCTCAGGGAGATTTGATTATTATTTACTATTAGTTATTTAGTGATAATGGTGTTACCTGCTCATATTATTATTTTATGCTGTTCCTGAGAATGTACACCATCTGTAATTCATTGAAAAGAGTAACCATTGAGTTTCTTGCCGGATCTTCTCAGTGGAAGCAGCATTCCGAACCGGTGGTAGATTCTGACTATTCATAAATGCTTTGTTGGCTTACATGAATAAAAACAATTTTGAGTTTGAG
The DNA here is from genome assembly GCA_918843915.1 of Notodonta ziczac. Classification (NCBI taxonomy): domain Eukaryota; kingdom Metazoa; phylum Arthropoda; class Insecta; order Lepidoptera; family Notodontidae; genus Notodonta; species Notodonta ziczac. The sequence continues at coordinate 4,187,413 of OU974060.1, read as the reverse complement.
TTTGAGTTTAACTCCAACGCATCACGAAGACGTGTTTTGTTGGTAGCTCCACAAGGAATTAATCGATTTTAAATCGGCCCTGCCGTTTTGGAACTTAGCGTAAAAATTGAAATTGATTTTTTTTTCTTACTTTAACCAGGTGACTACTCTGTTAAATATCTACTCTATGTCAATGAGTAGGCGACACGATATATACAGTAGCACTTTGTGATTTATAAATCTATTTTAATTCAACCGCTGGTGTCGTCTGTAAGTTCCTACTTATAAATGATTTGGCCGCGCGTAGGCTTATATCACGACAAACTTGAGCTATGACAGATGAGTTTAGTACCTAATTAAGTAGTGTTATAATATAAGTGATTAATAAAGTTGCTAAATGTAAGATAAGAATTTGTTAAAACGATACTCGTCAGGTGTGTTTCATAAAATATTTGAAAATAAATCGGTTTTATGTTTTTTTTTTTTATTGGGACTAGATCCACACTCTCTCCACTGTTACTCCTGTAAGCCAGGATTGATAACGGTGTCCAATAATGACACCGAAGTTTGACCCTCGATGAGTCTCGGGGATAAGTTAAATTGTTTTGGAACCCGCACTGTCTTAGAACTTTCGATCGATCATCGACCGCCGGTAAATCGATCAGATGTTTATACTGCCAAGATCAAATGCAATGGAGAGCAGCTTTATTACCTATATCATCTGGAAATATCGCTGGTCAATCGATACTTACGAAGACAACGCGTGAAGACCGCTTGGCGCAGTGGTTCGAGCGTAGGCCGCTCAGCTCACTACACCCCGGGTGGTTGCGGGTTCGATTACCGTCAGGGTAAATTTTGTAAATGGCCTTTTCGGAATTTGCCCTGGTCTGGGTGTCACTGGGATCGCCCCAGTCCATTGTACGGTACCCATAGTACAAGCGTTGTATAGTTTGGAACCATACAGTTGGGGTGTTCGTCTGGCGATAATTTATTATTACATATTTATTTAAGTACTAGCTGTGCCCGCGACTTCGACCGCGTGTAATTTAACTTAACAAAAATTTCGGGATTATTCATCCCCTATTTTATCACCTTGGGGGTAGAATTAATCAAAATCCTTTCTTAGCGGATGCCTACGTTATAACATCTACCTGCATGCCAAATTTCAGCCTGATCCGTCCAGTGGTTTGGGCTGTGCGTTGATAGATCACTATGTCAGTCAGTCAGTCAGTCAGTCACCATTGAGTTATATATAAATGGATATAAAAAATTGAGTTATTTAAAGGAGAATTGAGTTATTTAGGGTTGTCTCACAGCCAGCACAAGCTAGGTTGAGGCCTATTTGGAGCAATAATTCGAACAGCGTCTGCCCATACTGTGTGACTTACAATGTGCCTAGTGCTTAATTATGTTCAAATGTACCTAGTAGGCATGGAAGTGATTGCCACTTTCAATTCATTTTCATTACGTGCAATTATGTCTTTCTTTCAGTGTTTTTTCACACTCAATGATTTTATTTAAAGTGAATTTTCGCTATAACACTTATAATTATTCCTATGAAGTCCTATGAAGTCACGGGTCCATAATTTATCATGAAAACCGATAAGTAACGATATTTAATTACAATGATTTTTAACAGTTTCTGTCTATGTTGGTAGCAGATGTTGACCATTAAGTTAACCGTTGAGTTTCTTGTCGGATCTTCTCCGTGGAAGCAGCATTCCGCACCGGTCGTAGATTCTGACTATTCATAAAAGCTTCGTTGGCTTACATTAATAAAATATTTTGAGTTTGATTTTGAGTTTAATGCTACGTATGAAAACCTATATAATACTATGATTTTTCACACACTATCTATAAAATGGTCCAACACTAGTACTTACGTACTGTTACAAAAAATCTAACAAAAATAATCCTCAGTCGAGTACCTACATACTTCTTAAAAGGCACCTTACAGAAGGTATCTTTTTTTACATAACAGTTTAAATCATAAGGCAGCATTCCTCACATAGTTGTTTGAGCGTTGTGCGCCGATATTTGGACCTCTGCTCAGAATGCCAGATCATTTGTAAGGGAATGGAATTCCTTATCAACAACACGTGGCCCAGCTTAGCCACAAAAACAGCGCTAATTGGCATTTCAAAGTAAAACAGGATAGCATAATTTTGGAAAGTTTAATGCTAAATAGCGCCTGAAAAAGCGGCCTCAAAGGGACTCTTAACCAAAGAGGATAAATTGACTCTACCTAAGCTAAAACGTGCTTTTTGCGCGTTAAATATTAGCTTGGTTGAGAATTAGAGTCGCACATGAAATCTGAAAATGTCAGATGTACTAGGCAGGCTTTGAGCCTGCACACCTTGTGTTACAAAGCGTGCATTCGACCACTAGACTATCTGCTACACCTAATATAATTTAATATAATGTGACGTAATGTAGTGTAATGTTACGTAATGTAATGTAATGTAACGTAACGTAACGCAACGTAACGTAACGTAACGTAACGTAACGGAACGTAACGTAACGTAACGTAACGTAACGTAACAAAACGTAACGTAACGTAACGTAACGTAACGTAACGTAACGTAACGTAACGTAACGTAACGTAATTTAATGTAATGTAAAGAAATAATGTAAGAATAAAAACCAGAACCGCCAGCTTAATGTAACGCAGAAATCTTATTTATAAACCCGACACCCTGCTGAGCCACTAAGCTAAAATCAATGAACCCAATCATAACTAATAACATTTATATTTATATCGCTCGCATTCAATAAGGAAGACCAAACAAGAATCGACCCTTCCACTTTCAAACAATCCCATTATACAATAATACACACGAATACAAACCTTACAACACTACAAATAAGAGTTTGATTAACCGAAAAATGCAAGCCAGTCGTTTTTTTCCGTTCTCACCCCACATAATTAACTATCTTCCCTTCCGAATACTAAATACCTATTTAGTACCGACTATCCCTGTTAGAGAAAGGAGACAATATCTACTGAAACGGGTGTAAAAGAGAGGGGTAGCAGTAATAGATATCACCCTAAGTTTCGCCGCTCGCTTATAATATCGAGGGGTGTATTCTATGGGGATGCTCGGCCCCTCGACTTCGTCTGCGTTTTAGCGACGGTTAACCAAGTGTGAACCGATAGATAGATGTTTATTTTTATTTAAGTAACAACCCTTATCTAATTGTGATTGAGTTCGGGGCTATTTTAAATGATTTTACCGCGGGGACGGTTAACATCTGGGAAGGAACGTTGCACTGATATGTAATGAAGTTAGTAGGAGAAGGACCTACTTGATGTTTCAAATTTAAATCATAAATGGCAATTAGGTATAATCTGAATAGTTGTTTAAGGTAACGAGCAATTGTGGAACGATCTACCTCTTTAATAGATTACTGGGCCAGTAGACATGTACGCTCTGACGTATATGTCACCAATTAGCTTTAAGTATGTACATTTAATTTACCCACTAACAATAGATTAAGGCGTTTCTACTAACATACATATGGATCTTTGGTCTGAAATAAAGAAAATTGATTTGATTTGATTTAATTCCTTCCTTTGCACCACAAATTGGATGTCTTCAAAAGGCCGCCATCGCGTCTGATCCCCTTAAATTGCAGATGTCCTGGAAAACTTACCATCAGGTTGACCCCCTGTCAGTGTGTCTACCTAGAAAAAAAATGTGCTTACTTTTGGTAACTGACCCTCGCAAGCCCACGGAATATTAATTATCTGAGCTTGATTCTATAGTTTATTGTAATCAGTAACTGCGTATCAAGGTTGGTAATTCCTTAACAGACAATCACATAAGAATCTCTATAGGTAGTTGGTTACGGTGAAGGAAGTACCTTTCTAAGATGTGTTTAACCCAAAGAATTTGTAATAATAAGACATTATTATTACAAATTCTTTGGTTTAACCTAAATGAAGGTTGGTATTTTCATTTTATATTTTTTATTATTTATAATAAATTCGGCCACTACAGTTAAACCTCTACTTACCTACCTCCTTTGACCATCCCAACAAGTCTGATACTTATAGAAAAGTATCTCGAGTTTTTGCGTAAAGTTTACACAATACAACAAAATGTATATTCTTCACGAATTCCAAATAAATCAAAATAATAAATAACATCGACTACTGTCGTTGTAAATCACTGGCGCTAATTTGAAACGGATCCTCGACGCGGTCGCGCCGAAACTCATCAGGCCCTAATCCCACAAAGGGACCAGCAGGAACGCTCAAAAGGATTTAACAAGCGGCATTCATGCTCCTCATTATATTTTTATACTTTATACCTCTCGTGGCGGACGTAAAGTGCGCGATCAAAACGCGCCAACCCCTACAAAAGGTAATTATGTTTTGATTCGTACAGAAAAAAAATCGAGTATCACAAAGGAGACTAACGAGATAAGAGCGTGCTAAATCGGCCCCCCTCGCCCCGCGCGGATCAATTCCGCGGCGGCCGGTCGATTGGCCGAGCAGGACGGGTTCATGTGCGAGGCGGAGTCGGGAGTAACCACGCCTCGACCGAGGCCGAGGCTCCCCGGGCCGCCTGCGCCGCCAGTCAGCCTGCGACCGCGACCGCATGCGTACACGACCGCCCCGATCCACCGATCGCGTTGTGAACCAGTGCTAAATGGAACTGATCAGCGTTCAATGTTAAAGAAACAAAACTACGAGGACAAAGAAGTGAACATGGCGATACAGAGCGTGTCGAGGTACCCGAGCAGCCCGGCGGAGGCGGCCGAGCCCCCCAAGACCTCCCGGATCAGCTTCAGCGTGGCCTCGATCCTGGCGGATACTAAGGCTAGCCAGGCGGACGAGACGGCCGAGATGATAAGGCATCACCGAACGATCCCCGAGTCTCCTCTGAGGCAGTCGCCGGCAGCCCAGCCGGAGCTGCCCGGCGGCAAATCGATGTCCCCTAGGCCGTCATCCTCGACTCCGCCGTTGAACCTGAACGTTTCAGCGACGGTTACGTCGTCGGATGAAGAGTATGAGGATTCCGTGAGTCAGGAGAACTGTATAGTCGACGTGGAGGACTTGGAGAATGGTACGCAGAGTGAAGATGAGGAGAGGCTGGGGCAGAAGTCGAGGCTCGTGAGGCCTACGCCTTTCAGCGCGCTGGCGGCGGCGGCGGCAGCCTACCACGGGCTGGGGTGGCCGGGCCCATCACCCGTCGTGCCGTCTTTCGGACCGCTGTTCCCTTCACATTTCACCGGACATTTAACAGGTTCGTGAATTGCATCTAATTATTATACTTAACTTACAATTACCGAATATCAATTAACAAATTGTATTAGACTCTTTTTAATTTGCCTAATTTGAAATTGCTACTTCACAGTAAGAGTAGTAGTTTATTAGATTGCAGGTAGTTTATACGTTGAAAATGAATTAAAGATTTTACTTTTGCTTCATTTCATCTTTCATGTCTTCATGTAAGCTAATTATAGCAGCTAATTTATTTTTTTATAATAGGTACCTACATATTAATATTTTTTAAAATTAAAATTTTTCACGGAGCTAATAAATATTTTACGTGCGATTCAGAACTTGATGCCCTGTTTTATGTAACTTCTAAAATATGAAACATAATAAAATATATCGTATCATATTATTGTGAATAAATTATGAAAATAAAAAATGTTGGTATACTGCATGAATAAATCCATCCAAAGGCAAATGCTTACGATGAGGAAGGGACTTTTATTCTTATTGAAAATATTATTCGTATTCGTATCAAGTATCCATAACATCTACTTAGTTTCCTAATTAATTAACAATAGACATCACTGTGATAAAACCGTTTGAACATTTTGATATTTATATTTTTATTATTACGCGGGCCTAGCTAAAATGATTACTAGTAGTTATACCTACCTACTTAATCGCAATTAATTCCAATCAAGGCTTGATTGAAATTAATCTTCGAAAAAATTACGATATAACTATTAATAATTAAAAAATCAAATAACGATGTCTGCCTTGTTACGTCTTATTATCTTATTAATAAATTATCGTCTTATTATTAAAACTGTTATTTGTTAGTTTAACACCACTTCATAAGGTTTTTATTACCTACTATTAGTTATTGTGATTATGATTATGTGATTGGTGATTATTATTTACTATTAGTTATTTAGTGATAATGGTGTTACCTGCTCATATTATTATTTTATGCTGTTCCTGAGAATGTACACCATCTGTAATTCATTGAAAAGAGTAACCATTGAGTTTCTTGCCGGATCTTCTCAGTGGAAGCAGCATTCCGAACCGGTGGTAGATTCTGACTATTCATAAATGCTTTGTTGGCTTACATGAATAAAAACAATTTTGAGTTTGAGTTTGAGTTTGACCTAACGATATCCTGGATTTGTCGATATTTTATTTTTAGAAAATAACCGTTAATTATTTAACTGATATTTACCGTGTAGGTATTACCTAATATTGGCAGAGGTTGTACATTTGATTATACGTTATACGTTTTTTACGCGTTTAGTGTAAACAAAAGTTGGAAAATCCACTTTGTTAGCATCAGGAAAAGAATTAATGAATTCGATAACGGGAACAAGTATATATTTTTCAATATGTTAGGTATTTAATTACCTACGTACCTATATTATATCGGTATTGGTAACTCGTTTTCCTGTTGGTACTTCACAAATTAAATTACATTTGCTTAATCCAATTATAATTAAATTAAAAATATAATAAACTATATTACAATCGAATGTAAATGGATTTTATTTGAATTATTTAATTGAGTATATTTTAATTAATATCCGGTGTATAATGACTATAACATTAATATGCACTTGTTTTAATAACAATTACCTATTACATTTACACAATATAGTTGATGGTGTTATGGATTTAATAATACGTAGTAAATGCTTCGCAATATAATATAATAATAGCAATACTTTGAATTATAACTCTACATTGTGATTCAGATTATGTGAGAAACGTTTACTTATCCTAAGAGTGTCAAACGCTAATATCCATTTAAAAACATTTCTATAGAGATTTGTTCAGCTCTACATAGTTATTATGTAGAGTTTTTTTGTGTCAATTGTTCTTCGAATTTAATAAAGTATTTGGCTACATTTATTCATGCAGAGTCGAACGAACGTCTGTAGCACTCTACTATTAATGATATTAATATCTGAATCATTCGTAGAGCTATAGTTTTAAACGTTGCCAATGATTTCGGAGTCGTACCTACCTATGTAGAGTTATGTAGAGTTCCGCACCTTCAAAGTGTGTATGGTGCGCACCCCGTTAACCCTTCCAAGCCGGGGTATAACCGGTCGGTGTCGAAAGTTACCGAACAAAGCCTTACATAAATAAGGATCTGTCGGGATGGGGAAACAATAGACGATGGGTTGCGACAACCAGTCGAGATCAGGCGGATATAAACTGCGCTTTATAAGCACTTAAGTATGAATTTTGCATGAATTACATCGGTTTAGTATTCGCAGGGTTAAATTCAATATAGGTAATTGGTGTACGGTAAATATTGTTGACTACCGCTTGGCGCAGTGGTTCGAGCGTAGGCCGCTCGGCTCACTGCACATAGTGGTTGCGGGTTCGTTTACCGCCGGGACAAATTCTGGAAATTGCTGTTTTGTGATTGGCCCAGGTCTGGGTGTCACTGGGATCGCCCCCAGTCCACGGTAATGTACGGTTACCATAGTACAAGCGTTGCTTAGTTTGGGACCATACAGTTGGTGTGGCAGTCTGGCGATATTTACTTATATATTTTGTAATTCACCTTACTATTCTCTTAGTTCGGTACATGTATTAATTAGTTATATTGATTCGATAAGTATAATATTTACGCGATTCTGAGGTAAATTCTAAGTTAGGTACCTACCATACATAAATGCAATCACCTAAACCAATTAAAACATTAATTATATTCTCGCTTACCACTAACAAGGTACTAACATAATCTATACTAGTTTAGGTAATTGTAATGCTAAGTAGACATAGGTGCGTACCTAATTCAATAAAGCGTAATAGAACAAGGCGTATTTTCCACGATTATCGATTACGATAATCGATTGCATCAATCGATAACCGATTACAAGTTTCTAATAGGAAATGATTTTCCAATATCAATTGGAATAGTAATTGTTTCATTTAAGATTTTATTTTAACACGAAATGAGGAACATAATAATAGGCCCTTATAAATCTATGTTATTGTTTCCGGAATTAGGTTTCTGTGTTAGTCAGATGACTTTCCCGTAGGGATCTTAACATTTCCCGACTTACGAAAGTTTTTTCAGTCAGAGCAAAAAAAAAATATGCCAGTCTGACACACAAACTGTATGTTCCCAAATTAAGCAACGCTTGTACTGTGGGTACCATACAATGGACCGGGGGCGATCCCAGTGGCACCCAGACCAGGGCAAATTACGATAAGGCCATTTTCGAAATTTCCCCCGGTGGGAATGGAACCCGCAACCACCATGTGCAGTGAGCTGAGCGGCCTACGCTCAACCCACTGCGCCAAGCGGTCGTCGTCAGCTTGGAGATTTGTTCTCTGGCAATCAAAATAAATTGGATTTAATTTTGCGTAATTAAACCAACCACCACATACTTCAAACTGAAAACAACCTACAATCACTTTAGCTACGGTTGGTTTTGGTCTGAAAAAATTGTGTGGATTGGTATAATTTTGCAAATCTTAATCCAATTGTAGGTACTTTCAACGCATAATATAATACGTGATTCATATTCGATGTTTGTCATTGAATAATGAATTACTATGTTCAGGTACATTTGTGTAGGTACCTACATAAATCAGGAATAAATAAACATGTCTTGTGTAGATTTTCACTATGTAAGTTTACTTATGTGTTGTTGGTAATTGCTTAAGAGGAAACTTTGTTGTAATATTTTACAATAAAAATCGATGAATGCACAGAAAACTATATTGAATTAGGTAAAAGAAGGGAACGGTGTTGACATAATTGTTTAGAATGTTTTATAACATGTTTGAAATTGCTTCAAAAAACTTCGCGGTGTCAAATTTCCTGAAAAACTTACGTACGTCATTACATATGAAATTCCAGGCGTATTGAACGTTATAACTCACTAGATAGTATAAAACAAAGTCGCTTCCCGCTGTCTGTCTGTCCCTATGCTGTGATCTTGAAAACCACGCAACGGATTTTGATACGGTTTCTTTAATAGTTAGAGTTATTCAAGAGGAATGTTTCAATGTATAACTAGCTGTCGTCTTAACTTACTTAACTTAACTATAACTTCGTCTGCGTGTAATTTAACTTAACAACAATTTCGGGATTATTCATCCCCTATTTTATCCCCTTGGGGGTAGAATTAATCAAATTCCTTTCTAAGCGGATGCCTACGTCATAACATCTACCTGCATGCCAAATTTCAGCCCGATCCGTCCAGTGGTTTGGGCTGTGCGTTGATACATCACTATGTCACACATAGTCACCTTTGAGTTATATATATATAGATACATGCATAATATAGTATAATTTATATAGCAGAACAACGTTTGCCATGTCAGCTAGTAACAAATTAATGTCGTGAAAGCTACTAGAACATGAACGAATAAAAACACAAAGAAAATTAATTCAAACCGTTACTCCGTTGAGTTCCATTGCTATGCTCAGATTGCATACGATTGATAAACTCCGCATATTATACATTGACTGCGGTTACTCAGGCATATTCTAGGGGTAGGCTCCATGCACCAAAGCACTTCGCTTCGCTCAATAGTGTCGCTAAATAGTGTTGCGAGAGATTCATTGAAAATTCTACTGTTCCTAGATAGGTCCTTAAGTAAAAAAATGCATCAAAATAAGTACTTACGTATTTCGTAAAATAATTACCTATTAATTAAATAACTGTAAATGAAAAAGTTAATCTTAAATGATAATTATGATATCTTAAACTAATGATTAAACACTAAGTTGCGGTCGTTTCTCGCTTAGCACCCCGGAATGCCCACTGAAAGGTAGTTCAAATGTAAAATTATTTTCTGCTAAATTAAATATAATCCACAATACTTAATATTTGTTTCCATGTTCCCTTAACATGCGAGTTATGGCTTATCACAGTTATGCTAACTCACGTTCGCTTGACAAGCAAAATTGAAATTTATGCAATTGTTCACAATGTTAATTTTTTATTAGTATAGTTCACAACGGAAATTGCATATTTTGATGTATACACAAATAAATTGTTTTATAGGATACTAGCGGCCCGCCCCGGCTTCGCACGGGTACATTGCGGTTACATTATTCGAGTTTTAGTAAGGATCCCAATTTTTTTTGAAAATATATTATAGCCTATGTCACCCGGGGATAGTGTAGCTTCCCAACAGTGAAAGAATTTTTCAAATCGGTTCAGGTGTTTCGGAGCCTATTCATTACAATCAAACAAACAAAGCTTTCCTCTTTATAATATTAGTATGATTATTATTAGTATGATTGAAATGCACGGCAACCTTCGAACGTTGCGAAAATGGCAAATGGCATACAAATATCAATTTTATGTGATAATTGTTAAGAAACATTTAATAAATTGCGTTTACTACTACTTTTAAAGTACCTAGTAGCAATGAGTGGGCATTTTGTTGTCGATAGAAAATACTTAAAAAAATAATTGTTGTGAACTTAGCTAATAAAATAGCAGGAACAATAATCCAGAGCTTAGCGTAAAATCATCAAATAAATCATTTCAAAATCTCGAGAACAGCTATGAATATGAAACAAATCTATTTTATTTAAGTGCTGGCAGAAGAAGGCTGCTTGAATTCTAGTCCAATGAAAATGGAAAAAGAATAAAAAACTTAAAACTATAGTCGATTTACAATATGAAGGAGTGAACCAGTCGGCTGCTATCCCGGGACTCTAATAAAAAAACAAGCCATCAAATAATTTGCAACCGAATAATGAAAAGTGCCCGAGGACATGCAATCACATAACGTAATTACCGACGATCACGAACGAAACGCGACTTTTATTTACACTTTTCCACATGATTGTACCTAATTTAGGATGCCTGTTCAGATGCAGGCGTTATTCCCGGCCACGCCGAATACCAAACGCGAGGCAAAGAAGACTGCTTATTTTTACGTCTCAAAATACCGTAAGATGAATTGACCTTTAATTATATCTGACCTTTAAGGCCTGTATTAATAAATCGATCTCAAGTCTGAGAGCATTCTTAAGTACGCTTTTGATATGTCACTTTGTACTGGTGTGACCTAAGAATGAAATTTCCAAGACCGCTCTCAGACTTGAGATAGATTTATTAATACGGGCCTAAGAGCGCAAGAGTTTTGAAGTCGATTTTTCATTCTCTTCTATACATCTATACAAATAAATAATATTGGAGTGTCTGTTTGTAATATCAAAATAACACCTTTTCACTAAATGAATATGAAAGTACATACATACGACACCTATAGCAAAAACGCGATTTAATTTTTTTTGTCCGTCTGTCTGTCAGGCTATGTGTCTGTATGTCTGTAAGTTTGTTCCGACTAATCTCCGAAACGGCTGGACCGATTTTGACGGGGCTTTTACTGGCAGATATCTGATGTTATAAGGAGTAACTTAGGCTACTTTAATTTTAGAAAAACAATTAGGGTTCCGCGTAAAAAAATGAAAACACATTAAATCCAAAAGTATCTCTGAAACGGCTGGACCGATTTTGATGGGACTTTCACTGGTAGATAGCTGATGTTATAAGCAGTAGATTAGGCTACTTTTATTTTAGAACAACAAAAAAAGGGTCTGTCGCGCGGGCTAAGAACGCGGGAGCGGGCTTTTTTGTTAAGTTAAATTCCACGCGGACTAAGTCGCGGGCTCAGCTAGTATTTCATAAAAATATTTTGTTAGAAAAATAAATTTATTCGGTAAAATAAACTTTGCGCTTACATCTAACCAAACTGAAGCTGATGTCACTTCCGTCTGAACAAGTGTCATTTTTAGTGATTGTATAATCGCTAACAGCAATTTTGAAAGGCTGTGTGCGGAGTTAGGTAACTTACATTGATTGGCTGTGGACGTCTATAAAAGGAATTAAATGTAAATTCTGATAAATTCAGTGTGATTGCCGCTTAATGTAATTAGTATAGTTACGCACTATCGTCGAATAAAAAATAAACATTTGTACCTGGTTATATATTGTTTTTACTTATATAATTTTGCGAAAGGGTTCGATCAAAGATTGAATTCCAATATGATCGGTGACGTAATCAAAATCCATACGCAGTATTATACATAACTACTATTAGGTAGATACCTGGTCTATCTCCAAGTGTAAGTTTATTCCATTACTAGTTTCTGCCCGCGACTTCATCCGCATAGACTTAAGTAAAGTATTCATGTGTTAATCCAGGTTATAAACTATCTGTGTTCCAAATTTCATCCAAATCCGTTAAGTAGTTTTGCGTGAAAGAGTAACATACAGTGTGGTTGTATACACTCACAAACTTTCGCATTTATAATATTAGTAGGATCATAAGAATACTGGACACAGTCAGCTATTTAAAAACTAACTCGAAATATTTACGCAAAAATTTAAATTAAACTTTTCTTTTTCCAGGAAAAAAAATGTTATTTTTTCTTGCACCTATGAATATAAAAACTTTTCTTGATTCTTCTAACTGTGCCTCGCATATTTATGTCGACGATTGTACCATTCTGTCTGGCTTCGCTCTCGCGTATCCCACATCCCACCACAACAAAAGATCGGTCCACTGAAAAATAAAAGGCGATCGAACCAGTTCGCTTATCGCGTATGCACAATGGCGACCCGGGCTGGCGATATTCGCCTTTCAAAGCATAATACGAGCCATTATTACCCCTTATTCCTATTCGTTTATGAGCCACAATAATGGCCTATTAAGTATGTTAAATTGCTAACGCGAGAACTCAGGTTTACTTTGATTAAACAAAATAATTGTTTTTGTTTTATGGCCGTGTTAAGGCGTGTGTTCACGAGCGAAATTCCCATTGGTGTTTATTCTTTATTTGTGCCGGCTACTGTCTAGTGAAATCCTATAAGTAGTGTGTAATTATATTTATATCTACTTAATTAATTAACGAGGAAATGCGACCAGCATTCTCGGCACCATCCCACACGGACAGGGGGGTAATTTTAATATATTTTTGTTTTTATTATAAAATATAACTAAAAAAAAACAAAAAAAATACCAACTACTACCTACTACCTACCTACAAATTTTACAAAATAGGTACCTATCTAACATTAAGCAGTTTAACACGTTTCGTCTTCATTTGTTTTCAATTAACACTGCGATTTCCAACACAGAATGAACAACTCATTTATAAAATGTTGTCGAGCCCGGCGGTGACCGATGTGAACTCGAACATACCATTTCGTGTCGCTTCTCGTTGGCCGTGGTATCAGTAATACTACTTAGGTTATTTAATAGCAGATTAATAGTAAAACAGCGAATAGGCACAAGTTATAATTCCTCGCTTCGCTTCGCCTGCAATGGCGGCGTGATGGTGATTTATAACTTTTAATAAGTATTAAACGTTTCCATTTCACACCTATTTACTATTATCGTTTGTGGTATAATAGAATCGATTTCCTGTATATTACTAAAGTGTTGACTTATTACACTTAGATAAGGCCGTTTGTAGGTATTAATGTGATTAGTTCACTTACAATAATATTTCCTAAACGTTCCTAACTTATATTAGTTAGGTATGTATATTTATTTATAACTAGCTGAGCCCGCGACTTCGTCCGCGTGGAATTTAACTTAACAAAAAAGCCCGCTCCCGCGTTCTGAGCCCGCGCGACAGAACCCATTTTTTTTAATTTTGTTTTTCTAAAATAAAAGTAGCATAAGTTACTGCTTATAACAACAGCTATCTACCAGTGAAAGTCCCGTCAAAATCGGTCCATCCGTTTCGGAGATACTCTTTGATTTCATGTGTTTTTATTTTTTTATGCGGAACCCTAATTGTTTTTCTAAAATTAAATTAGCCTAAGTTACTCCTTAAAACATCAGCTATCTACCAGTGAAAGTCCCGTGAAAATCGGTCCAGCCGTTTCGGAGATTACCCGGAACAAACACACAGACAGACAGACAATTTTTTTTCAAATCGCGTTTTTGTTATAGTTGTTGTATGTACTTTCATATGCATTTAGTGAAAAGGTGTTATTTTGATATTACAAACAGACACTCCAATTTTATATATTGTTCCAAAGCTACAAAATTCAATTTGATAATAATTAGGTATTTGCACTAATTTTGCTAATAAATTTGTACCTACTTGTAATATTAGTTAAGTACATAATAATAATCTTTGTATTGGAATATTTGTCAAATTAGGGTGGGATTTGAGGACCAACGCGATTTGAGTCGAACGGCCTATAGGTACTCTAACCATTAGACTCGAATACTTGAACTCAAATGTGAAAGCTGCTCAATATCGACTATATATAACAAAGTTTCAATCAGCTGAGAGGAACATGTCGGTATTCGGGCACAGACCTTCCAATCGTCATCGTCCACTATTCTAATTCGACTTCCTAAATCGTCCACTAACTAGCAAGACTGTGAAAAAGAAAAAGGAAGAAAGAAAGAAAAACTTTATTAGGGCTGCCAAAAAATATAAATACTAGGTCAAACAGAAAGGGTATTATACTATTTTTATTGCAACTTTACTTTGTAAATCTAAAACTATCGGCTTTGTGGGACGGTTGAAGCACTGAAGGTTTTGTAGACTTATGAAATCTGTCAACAGCTGTATCCCTGTAACACCTTTTGTTTTTTAAGATTCCTCCAAAGCTGATAGTTTTAGAATTACAAAATTAAGTTTGAAAAAAAAGTATACCCTTTCTGTTTCAACATATATATAAATAACTGGAACAAAAAATAATTACAAATTCTGCTCGCCGCAAACGGAGTACGGACCCAATTCAGCATGTGCTGGTTGACAAGAACCATCGCTGTCACTTGGCACTTATCGCTGGTTACTGTGTGCACCATCCTTTAACAAACTAGTAATTGTTAAACGTTGATTATGAATTTGCGTAGCGTTAATAGCAAGTTGTGCGCCCGGCCGCCGTCCGATGTGGCTACCGAGGGTATTGTTAGCTTTAATTTGTTTCCGGCGAGTGGTTAATTAGGTATTAATTAGTGATAAAGTTGATTAGTCATGTGGTTGTTGTTACAATAATAGTTTGAAGGAAACTTAATTAACTCAGATAGGTATATACGCAAATACATATTTGGCCAAAAATGCCGGTCCAAATGTAGTTTTAGTTAGGTTCTTTATTTACGCCTTACCATAATCAGGGTTTAATATAATCGATACGATATGCACGTGGAAGTGGCTTTAAGTAGCGTAAGGCCACAACTTAATTTTGAGTGCTGTTTAATTTCCACGCGCCATATAAAAGTGATACCTAGATAAAGGTTCTAACTAATATTTGAGTAGCCTTTTAGAAATTGGCCTTTACTTATAATATTATCTAATAATAGGTACTTAAGTATCTTTTTTTTTTTATTAGCCTGTAATGCTGTCCCACTCCTGGGCAAAGGCCTCCCCTTTTACCTTCCACGCTGTTCTGTCCAGGGCAATTTCCGGCCACGTCTTTCCCGCAAAGGTGTCTAAGTCATCTCGCCACCGTCTTCTTGGTCTACCCCGACGGCGTTGGTTATTGGCAGGTATCCAGCTAGTGCTGATATTGGCCCACCTCCGCGGGTCCATGCGCGCGACGTGTCCGGCCCACTCCCACTTCAGCTTTGCATCCTTTTTTCCCACGTCCGCGATGCGAGTTTTATCGCGCAGAATAGTGTTTCTTACCCGATCGGTCCGTTTCACACCTAGTATGCTGCGTCCATAGCTCTCTGGCAGACCATGAGTTTGGACTTTAGTTTTTTCGCCAATGACCATGTTTGTGCACCATAGGTTAGGACAGGCAATATACACTTAAGTATCTAATTAAGGAATTAATGAAGTTTTAATAAGATACCTACCTGCTTAGTTTACTATGTTAAGTTAATAAAATGTGATGTATTTTTAAGTAGGTATACCTATCGAACTGATCCATTTAACCACTTGTGGCTAAGTAGTTTATTAGATTTAGGTACTTACGTATAAATTATGGTTGGAATATAATTTGTTTTTGCAGGGTGGACTGGAGCTACCTACTGTTCATATTGTGTATGAACAAATTCAATACTTAAGTACCTACATAAATAACAAATATAATGTGACCAAAAAAATATGAATATGCAACAACTTTGGAATATCTGATAATCAGGAAAACTGTTTTAATATTAGGTCTCCGCAATTATTTAGTACAAATACCTAAGTAATTACCTACCTACGGAACTCTAAACAAGTCTTCAAAAATACCGATAATAACGGTTAGGTAATTATAAATTATTATTTATCATTATTAATTTATGAATTAAATAAATCAACTTGATGATCGCACCATTCGTATTCCAAAAACTTTCCAATTTCAGAACCACCAATAAATAAACAAAATGAATTTATTTATTCCGTATCACGCACCGACACAAATTTGTCTCCTATCCTTAGCTAATTAGCGCCGTATAATGACATAACGCGCGCCAGTGTACACTCGATTGCAAATTTAATGATAAATATATCCATATTTGTCTATCAGCATAACTGGAAAGGCTTATCGTTTCGAATGCTCTCGTTAGCGCTTGTAAGCTGAAACCCCATTACTGACACTCGAAAATATCGAATAGACACCTTAAGTTCTTAGTGTTAAGGAGTAAATTAATTTGACGCAGGTTTTATGCTCTTTTTTCGCCCAGTACTCGCACGATTTCCTCTCCTAATTGGCTCGCCATCTGTTTTAATTCATTTTGCGATAGTTTTACAAGTATTTTATTGACGCGTGGCTCCGCCTGGCGGTCGGTTGGTGTAACGAAGCATTTAATCGATTCCTTTGCGTGCGAGTTGCTCCATCGAGTGGACCGGATCGAGAATAAATTGCTCGATTATTCGATTTTTAAACAAATATTTGTTTAGTTCTGTTTTATTATTTTGTTTGAAGTTTAATGCGGGCTTTGTATGTGAAAGCGTTTTGCAATTATACAGTAGGTTCTGTATAATTGCAAAACGCTTTCACGCTTTGTCGTAAACTTTGTTTTAATCCGTGAACTACCTCTTTGAAACAATTCTTCACATAATTATTTACAAAATACTAATGCCATCTGACAGTTGCTGAATAAGGTAACGTATGAGGGAATTAATTGTATAAATAATGTAATGTTATTATGTGGTAGCATGAAAAATGGTCTAGTCTCAATAACTATCGCGCTATGGGAGGTCTCGTGAGATTAAACGCGGAGCTTTTATTACGGACCCATAAGGTTGAAAATTACCTAGAACATCCATTTGCAAAGAGATAAGTCCAGTAGCAAGTCAGTGACGCGTGCTGCCATCTCTTGGACGATGACAGTAAATAATAAATCTTGAGATAACATCAGAAGCGAAGATTATACGGTACTGAGTCCCCATCACGCCATCCGTGCTTCCTGCACGAGCAAATTAGTAAAACACCTACAAACAATGTTGCTAATGATCACAAAACACACTGCACTTATGCCCAAGAGAATAAGATTCAGATTCGAGTGAATATATCTTAGTGAAAAGCAAGTATTAAATGGTCGTTTCTGAATATATTTTTAGTTGTTCCCAGAAGTGTAGGTACACGCTAAAAGTTAACGCCAGTGCTTCAACGACAGAAGACAATGAACAGAACGGGTTTAGTTTGAACGTTTAAGAGGCTAGTTAACGTACAGTTATAGTTTAAGAGAGAATTACTGTTCGGACATAGGAGGAAGAGCATCGAACTTAACATTATTTAGTGCCGAACATATTATAGAGCCTCGTCCGATGTTCCTTGTCTATTCCGATGAGACTACGTTGTTTAAGCAACTGGGCCCAGATCTGCGAGTCAATATCTACTGTTTTTGAAAAACAACGTGTTTTCTCAAATTGAATTTACCTACTTAAGCGCCATTTTCGGTTTGGAAACTAAATTGTCAGAGGAATGTATACTTTTAATCGGCCACATTTGTACGCGCGACCTCGACCCGCGTGTTAACCAATTAGAAACACCCATTAAAAACATTCGGCTAACTTCGTATTTTCTCGCCGTGCGCATTCTTTCACGAAAACGAGCGAATGCAATACAATCCGTCAATTTGCATCGTACACAACCGTCACCGGTAGCCCTTTTGAAAATGGAACGCTTCAATTGACTTTTTGAGTGCGTAACCGTCATTAGTCGAAAGTTTTGAAATTCGAATTTGTTATGCTAACATAAGCAAACAAAATGCATTGGATTCTTCTCTTTGCATTTTAATTTAGGCAGGTTACCGCATAAGATAAGTGAAGTATTGCGTATGACGTTTATGACGTTTTAAAATAGATAATGTGTATAGGTGGATACAATAAGTACCAACGTAGAATAGCTACACTAACCTTCCTTAGTATACCCCTTAGTCAATGGCGTAGCTACCGTAGGGCTAGGTGGGGCGGTGCCCCGGGCCCCAAGCTCAAGGGGCCCCTTGGCCTCCATGAAGGACGATAAAAAAAGTTATAAGACATCCTAATTGAATAAGTTATATATAAATAATACTTAGACGCCACCAGCACTTAGAGGAACCAGCTTTAGACCCCTGCAGTGGGCGATAAGGAGCGAGTTTCGCACCTTGAAAGTAGTGTTTTGTTACGTTAAAATAGGGCCCAATTTCAGTAGCAGCACATGCACATGTTTTCATAAGTAGCAAATGCTACCGACATAGGTAGAAACTGTTAAAAGTCATTGCAATCATTGCAATGCAATCGCAAAGCGTTCGGTACTGTCACGGTTTTTATGATAAATCACCGACCAGTGACTTCATAGGATAATGTGTCATCGTGAAAATTCACTAGGAATATAATGATTGACTGTGAAAAATCACAGGTGAAATAGCAGTGAAAAAAAATAATTTCACGTAATTAAAATGAATCGAAAGTAGAAATCATTTCCATGCCTACCAGCAACTAAGATAACACATCAATACTACACATACACATACAACCTAAAACATATTAAAATTCATGGACTGGGACAACTTAAGTAATATATTTTATTTCTACGAAGCGTACCTACCTACTGAGTTATTATTTATATTAATAACATAGACTTTTGTTAAACTAATAACCCCTCGAATACTGATTGAATGATAAACGATAATTATCAAATGGGAATAACAGTTAGTACCTGTTCTTATCAAAAGGCCGACGCCATAAGATTTGATATTAATTTTATTCAAAGACACTTTTGATAGAAATTTAGATAAAATATGTGGGTTTATGGGATGCGAGATTTCCGAGGTGATAATGAAATGAAAGTCGACTACTGTTTTCGTTTAAAGATTATATCATAGTTTAAAATATCTACCTGTTTAGAGAACATAAAAAAGTTTTATATAAAAAATAACCTACCATAGTCGATGGTCGGATGTCAGTGTAATAAACATTATAAAATTCCTATATGGTCGTTGAAATATGAATTAATTGAGGTTAATAACGTGATGATAACTAATTGGTATTAATAAAATTATTGACTCGCTAATTTAATATATTTTCACAGCAGGTAGTTAGCCCGCACAAAAACAAAATTGTTATTAAAATACTAATTAGGTAGGTAGGTAAGTACTTACTTCTTGAAATGGAAATAACAACTATTACAATATGGTACCGAATGTTTCGCAGACCAACGGAAATATATATTTTTAAATCTAAATTCTTAACTTGAAAATTGAGATTAGCGATAGTTGATGCCGCTCAATAAATTACAAATATTTTCGAATATGGAATTTATTGTCCATTATGATTTGGTTCCGAGTTAATTAAAACGGTCCAGCGAAACGAATTAGATAATTTGTCATCGTGCGCCCGCGCACGGCTCCTCATTGTTGCCGGCTGCCATAAATTATAATATTCGAGACCTTCTCGGAAATATCCAATAAGGTGCGGCTCCCACTAGAGTGAGGCAAGAATGCAAGAGAATGTGCACAGCCAGATAGAATATGGACATAATTTAGGTACCTACCTACCTGATTTACCTACGTCACTAGTCATTATCAATTAATTCAATTATCATCAATTTGGGTACCGAAATTTTTCAACGGATTAAATTAAACAGATACCTACTAAGTAATATAAATTAGTAAGCAAGTAGAAAATAATTATACAATCTTGCAAGTACTTTAACGGTTTGTTTATTTCAAAAATAAAATATCAACATTTTATATGTTGCAGTTATCAATCACAAAATCTTAATATTCCCACAAATCTTGCATCAAAAATTGTAATATAATGCAAGACTCGTACAAGACTTGCATTCTCCACCGCCCAGTGGCCGGTCACCCTAACACCGACCATTCTCGTTTTGCGAACAGTGGTGTCATGTCTATAAATTTGCGAGTGTTTATAATGAGTTTAGCTAATAAATTCCTACCATTCAATTTAATTGCTGTTAATTTCAGTTGTCATTCTTGATTTGATCTTTTATTCATGGCTGCATTTTCAAATTAGTTTTGAGAAGCTTGCGATGGTTTGAAGTGAATTTGTGGATGTCAATTTAATTAGTTTTTATTGTTACGCGTGAATTTATTAGTATAGAAATATATCTTTAGAGCAATAAAAATGAGTGGTCACTTTATAAAAAATGGTTTTAAACTTTATAATACTAGGTAAGTAATAATAAAATAAATATTTTTGCACTTTTGACCACTCTTGGGCACAGGCCCCCATTACTACGAGGGGGATTCAAGCTATAATCCTCGATGAACTTGAGCGGGTTGGTGGATTTCACTGTCTTTCGCATTGCGAAAGTTTGTGAGTGTGGATGTATGTTTGTTACTCTTTCACGCAAAAACTACTGAACGGATTTGGATGAAATTTGGAACATAGATAGTTTATAACCGGGATTAACACATAGGATACTTTTTATACCGATAATCCCGAAAATTTGTTAGGTCAAATACTATGCGGACGAAGTCGGGCACAGGCTAGTTGGTTATATTTTTCTAAGACATAAAGGTTTCTTATTTAGATTTCGAAATACCCAGAGATACAAGCTGGGGTTTGAACCCAAGACCCGGTGCCTGCAAGACGCGTGCTTAACCAATCGGCTATCACTGCTCTATAAAAGTAGTATCCAATTGTAAAATACTTAGTGACTATACATACTGGAGTAAATACACCCACACGCCTTGCCCCGACGGTAGGCTTAGATGCATAGGCCCACCATCACATTTCACCAATGGTGTTTCCATTTCTAATGTAAAAGGGAGCCTATTACCAATATACAAGGCACATTTCGCCAGATTGCGAGAAGACTAGTAATCTGTTCCTCACGTTGGACCAGTGCGGGTTCGAACATCGCTCTAACCTTTGATAGTTTAGCGAGTCCTCTGAGTTAACTAACTACCTAACTACTCGTTAGCTACCCAATTTTAAAGACTACCCATTATCAAACTACCCCATAAACAACCCCCTCCGTACCCCAAGCATCCACATTCTCCAAGAGCGGTGTACCGCGCTATCTTGTTTGGTAGGTGGGCAGCGGCGTGGGAGTCCGCCGCGCGCCCCGCCGCGTCGCAGACGCAACCGCATTAACATGTTCATTTATTAATATATACCATAGACCTACTGCGCTATAGAGGACTCAATATTTAAATTTAGCAAAACCTATTTATTAACCATAATATTAATTACTAGCTGTGCCCACGGACTTCGTCCGCGTAGTATTTAACGTAACAAAAATTTCGGGATTATCGGGATAAAAAGTCCTATATGTTAATCCCGGTTATAAACTATCTGTGTTCCAAATTTCATCCAAATCCGTTCAGTAGTTTTTGCGTGAAGGAGTAACAAACATACATACATACATCCACACTCACAAACTTTCACATTTATAATATTAGTAGGATTTAAAATTTAAATGCAATACAGCCTCACTACATAGTATAAAACAAAGTCGCTTCCCGCTGTCTGGCTGTCCCTATGTAATGCTCTAAGCAGGATTTGGATGCGGTTTTGTTTTAAGAGATATAGTGATTCAAGAGATAGGTTTATATGTATAATACATGCATAATATAGTATAGAAACACTGCAAATACCCGTGCCAAGCCGAACAGGCCGGTAGTTGATAATTAATTGCAAAAAACGTGATTTAGCAAGTTTATAGGTCATTTTAGTGCGAAATTCCAGCGCGTTGAGCAAGGCACGCTGTCAAAAAGTAGGTTGAAACGTTGCAAATGTCAATATTGACAGCGCAACCTAAATGTGTTGACAATATTGAACACAACGTCCGCTTTCACTTCAACACGAATTATTCACGTGTTTTATTATATCTGCTTACCTTTAATTGGTTTTGGTTAAACGATATTGGATAAGTTTGATAAAACTTTTTTCGTGTCTCTAAAGACGTAGGGCCAAAAGGTTTGCTCTTTTTAAAATGTCAAGGTTTTTTATTTGATATTTTTTATATTAACGTGTATTATACCTAAAGGTAATTAAATAACAATCGTTCTTAAAATAATAAGGTATTCGGTTTTATTAATGTTTTATGCTAATTATAACTTATTTGTGGATATCAAAACAAAAGGTGCCAATTTGTACAATTAACGACTTATAATTACTCAGATTTATTAGGTAGTAAATATAATAAAAAGAGAAATAATAAAGTTAAAACGATGCAATTAAGAATGAATAAAATTAGCCATATAGTTCTGTTTTTATTTAGTTCAAAATAGGGTTACCCATTATTTAGGAATTATCGAAGAACAATGTTTTGATATTCACATTAAAAAAATTTATTATACGTAGGTATAAAAAAAAGAATTTTTAAATTTGGAACTCTGACCAAATCATAAAGCTGTGCACACAATGGACGCCCCGCGACGATCGTAGGCCGAAACGCAACTCAGAAATTATAAGCACTAGTACAAGTTAGTATCGCGAGTTCGTATAACACGCTAATTAATATACCACTTGTCAATTAACCGCACGGTATGGACTGTACCTTATATTGAATTCTTGTCATGTATTTAATTGATGGTGTTTTTTTAATAATTTATTAAGATTTATTAGTTGACAGCTTTAGAAAATTATGTGCTATCGCGTGCTTTATTGTTGTAAGTGATGATCAATTATGTTTTAGATACTTAGGTTTTTCATTAAAATTGTAAGTGACAGTACCTACCTACTTAGGTACTTAATAAAAAAGAAAATATAATGCTGACTACTGGAACATTTTAATACAGGAATAAGTATACCTAAAGGAATTATATAAAATCAATTTTAAGCAAGGAGCAAGGGCTCCACCAAGATGACCTTACTAATTTTATAATGAGTAGGTAATGGGTTTCATTGATGTCCGTTGTTTTGTTATTGTAATTTGGACCTTAGTTTCACATGTTATTAAGGTTCAAAGGTCGTGTAGAAGTGACGTTGTGTATGAGTTATACGTAGTAGGTACTTATATCACTTTTAAAAGAGTATTTTCAATAATCCATATAGGTACCTACCTAAGTAGTCAGAAATGTTTCGGCTGTTACAAAAAACCAAAATATCACTTAACATGATACGGGAATTGAACCCTGGACCTCACGATAGAAGGCCGCACTTTAAACTACTAAACCTTTCATGCAGTCGCATATAACAATACAATTAATTAAAATGTACCCCTTTTCTTTCATCAGTTTTTCTTATTGCTACCTTTGAAGCTTTGTCCAGAATAAGACACCATTGTATGTGATTGTACTTATGTAGGTGTACAGTCGGCAACAAGAGTCACGCTCCTAATTATAGAAGCATTCCCAATCAATTACCGAGTATGCGCAACAAGACCGTCGCGACCGCTTCATTTGCAGGGTACCGTCGGCAAAAATGGGATTTAATTAAAATTTATTGCCCAAATAAAATTTTAATAAAATGTAAGTACCCGCGAATTTTGTTTGAATTTGAATTCATCAAGTTCTAATTACAAATAAATATACACAAAAATGTATCTATTCTCAAAACAAGAAATAATATATAAAAAATCTCAAGCCTGTACTTTTTTTTAGAAACAAAACACAATTAGTACCCATGCCCATTTAGGCACAATAATTACGTACCTAATTGACGTAATAGTACCTAATTATTGTTCTATATTTAAAAAGTATGAAAAAAACATGAACACCGGCGCTCCACGAAGTCTGCAATCTGTGAACATGTACAGGACCGCACCAGCCATTATATCAGATTTGATAAACCACAGATCCTCGCAAAAGAACACCGATTCCGACCAAGGATGATACGTGAGGCCATTGAAATTAAAAAACATCCTAATTTCAATAGGGAAGATGGCTGGGTGCTACCACCAACTTGGGATCCAGTAATTAATATAATTAAATCCAAAACCAAGTGTACCATTGCAAGACCTCGAGACACTGTGAGCACTTTCTGCGTGGATCGGACCGCAAACAACAACTTAATATGAGGGTACCCAGTTACTAACTATGACATCAGGACGTCTAACACCTCAGTCCCCCCGTGACCATGGCTGCTGTAAAGCAGCCGAAACGTCGGGAACATAAATTAAATAAACGCGATAAAATCCGAAAAATAGTTTTATTTCAATGTGTAGTATTCGCGTAAATATAAGAAAACAATAAGTATGAAAAAAATTACCAATGGGTACGTGTGAAATTCGTACAAAAACCACGGGCGGCGCACGGTGGTTTGGTTTTGTGTAACAAGCAGTCGAACGTCGCTGTCAACCGCTGGCACCGATCCAAAATACTAATGTCCCATTGAATAGTGCTATTTGTAAACTGACTGAAGCGAGACAAGTATAAACACTGCGCCCCGCTCAGCAGCTCTTAATAGATCATTTAAGGCGAGGCCATTAAAAGCTAAAGTGGATAGCAATATACCGCTGCTTTTTGTCAGATCACGAATGAGTTGGCTGATCGGTGTTCGCGATTAAATCCGCCATTTGAATTTAACACCAAAGAGGTATTGTCATTAATGCTTTTAAATACGTTTCAGTTTGATTTATCATCGCGTTTTATCTCAACAACCCTCTGTCGTTTCTACGATAAATAATAATAGTACCGTGTAAATCTTGAAATATAAAAGGGAGTGATTTTTCGTCTTTTATGTGTAGGGCGATCTACTTCCGCGTTTTCTATGGCCCCTTTATGAACTATCCATCGGGCGCTGATGAATGGTTAGCACCGAGTTTCTCGTTTGATCATCAGATAAATATTGTGGGCGTTATCCGAAGGAATCCGGGAAGATTTTTCTAATAGCAATAATAGTTCTTTGTATTTAACGTTTTATTTATAACAGCGCATCGATATATTTCACGCATTATGGTCCTATTATTTTTACAAACAGACGATCATTTGCGATATCCGAACTATGATGTTTCTTCTGCGGTAGACATCGGCAAATGAGCTTCAGTTGAGATGGTTTCAACTAGTTTATTTTATGTTGTGATGATTGTTTATTGCGAATAAAACCACGATTGAGACAAATAAATTTTGTTTTTATTATTTCTCCGTCTGAAAAATTCTAACAATAATACAGAGAAATGTTTACTCTCATTTTCTAGACGGTAAATCTCATTGAAATATAAATTATTGAGACACGTTTTGATCTTTGAACTGTAAAAATGTTAGCAGTATATTTCACTTGATATATTATTTGCTTTAACATTGTAGTGTTCACATACGTATTAAGAGGAAACTTGTATGTTAAATATCCTTCGAGACGCAAAGAATGCCCGCCTCTCTTGTACAGACAACAAAAACGTCAAGCATACGTTGCCCGTTTAAAATATTGGAATGAATGACATACCACGCCTCGCACGATTAATGGTGGTGCGTTCACAAAAAGCAAACATGCTCATTAATATATCAACTGTCTTTTTAGTAGCGTACTGAAACATTAGGTACCGTCAGCAGAAACACTAAATATCCAAATTAATTTCCATATATAAAATGTCAAAGAAGTCCTCGGATCTTTTCATAATTCATTCGCTAGAGGTATTTTTTTCGAAACAAAAATGACGATGTTCAACAATGGATAATGTATTTAAACGCATTTAAAACGTCTCATATTTCTTTCGTCGCTCGCGGTGTCACAACCCGGACATAATTCAGCGGTGTAACATCTGTAGGCAATATCTCTTTATACAATTAACAAGAGAACGAGAACAGACAGTCCCATATAAGTATTTTTAAAAGAGGTAATTTAACAGCTCCCGTGTAAGAAGCGACGGCACACGTGCGCAGTGACACCGACATTTTGAACTTTTGAACCTTACTTGAGATTTTTTGTTGCGATATTGTATCATCAATTCTTCAAAATCGTTTAAATGCTTCTTTCCCTTATTTACCATAGTAGTAATTTATTTAAGTAGTATTGGGTATACTGGAAGATGAAAAAACAGACAATATTCGATTTAAAGACGTTTCTATTTGTACACGGCAGTCACAAAAATGCCACTTAAATCGTTAGTGTGCATTGGCTCTTAGCTTTATTTCCGTCTCCTTGTCGTCGGTACTTGCTTTGACGTCCGCTAAACACGACATTAATACACTTTAGCTTTTTTCAAACTGTCACATAACTTACTTTTTTCTGTACTTTTTTTGTGGCCCATTAGCTATTAAGCGACGACCGTACTGTGTGACATTGGGATTAATATGTTGGCATCCCAAGCGCCACGCTCCTAATGTTTTAATATTTCTAATGAAAATTACACGGTGTTTTGTTTTGCAGTCGGTTAATGCTCTTTTTATATTTTTACAAGCTTTAATTTTGACAAGTTGGACTGATAGTCGTATATAACGTCACGAAAACAACGTTCCACAAGTCGACATGATGCATTTAGAAATATATACAACCAGTTGTCTACGATAATCTTTTAGTTTGACGTGTAGCAATCGGCACAGCAAGTTAATTAATTACAATATGCAAAGTGACAGTTACACATATGGCTCGTTATGATTTTGATGTATAACATATTAAAAGATTACCGCTTAGTATCCCCGTTTCACATAATTATGTGTGAAAAAGATGTGCGTCGTAATAATCATATAATAAAACGAAAGTCAAAACACGTGTTCGTCGATCAATCAACGCTTACAAACATTAATTATAACTTAAACAGCAATTAGTTGATAGATAATTATGTAGGTTAGAGTCTATTAAAACGGTTCACTCAAACGACTAATAAATTGAAGCAAGTTTTTATAGACCTCCGTCCAAATTGCTAATAAAAACCAGAAATTTGTTGACGATCCACTAATAAACGGGCAAGATAATTATTCAAAGAAACATACATTTACTACTCAATCACAAATTAATTTGATTGATGCAGTCAATGGTCGTAAATTGATTGAATGGTCTGCACATATCAAGGACGAGATACCTACAAAGACAGGTAAAACGCGTATAAGAGTAAAAACAACACTCAAGTACAAATGTTTTTATGTTGATGTAGATTGATGACGACAGCCTGAACAGGATTTTATTGTTTTCAATAATACATGCCGAGTAAGTGACGAAATGATTATCTCTATTAGCATCGAATGCGTGGGCGTTAATCAATTCTATTCTAACCAGCTGCGGCAGTAAAAATCAACGATTTGCGTTCTAATATGCTTGTTTACGTCGCTAAATAAGTTTAAGAATTACCTCATGGAGATTTAATCAGGATCGGATCGCGGTTCGTTTCCTTTAGCCTTTATTTTATATGAGTTTTATTATGCGATTTATTAAGCCCGCGGAGGTACAGAGCGGCATTCCGAACGTCATTCGGCTCGCTTTTGTGTTATTGAGATGTAACAGTAAAGTCTGCGCTATTCGTACTCGTGTTCGGGTCTTTTTCAGATGAATGTTCATCCCATTGATTATTAATATTCATGTGATTCCGATTTGAGATTACTTTAATGCTATTTAGTTAAGAAAAATGTGTTCAAGTGGGTGAAACTAGAAATTATATGTTTTATTAATTGGTCGTAAATACCAGTCGAGGAAATCCAAATGCATTAGCATTTTGTGTTACATTTTAAAGGTTATTAACGATCATGGTCTTTTATCTATTGAGTGAATCTTGTTTTATCTCAAATTACAAATCTATAATGACATTTCACACAAACGGTGCGAAAGATTATTACAAAATGTCGAAATACAAATTACCATTGTTATTGGATTTTTTTCGTGTTTGCTGTAAATTTAAGGTCTTTCCAACTAAAACAAATAATTAATTATGTATATCCTTCATCAGATGCGAACGGCGAGCCGGCAAAACTGAAATGCAACCTTCGGAAACACAAGCCGAACCGCAAGCCACGGACGCCGTTCACCGCGCAACAACTCCGCGCACTCGAGAGCAAATTCGTCGATAAACAATACCTGAGCATAGCGGAGAGAGCCGAGTTCTCGTCCTCCCTGGGCCTGTCTGAAACACAGGTAAAAAAAATACTTTTGCAAGAGTTATAAGTCGCTTATATCAGTTTCAGTTAGTAAATGTAAATCAATTTCGGCACGACTAAATTGTTTTGATGAGTCCTTGTCAAGTTTCGTAGCCTTTTGTACCGCATAAATTTTTATTGGATTTCAATTATACAATTTAAAACCAATTTGGGATATCTACTAACACATTTGTATTTATAACGCTAATATAATTAAGATCCGGTTCTTGACGTTTTTATACATAGGTATATAAATTTAAATTTATCCAACGAGACGCATATTTAAGTATCAACCCAGACAATTTTGATTTAAATCTGTCATCATTAATGAATATAACAAATTGTGATGATTAATAACAATTTTTAATTGTCAACAGGTAAAAATCTGGTTTCAAAATCGTCGGGCGAAAGCGAAGCGGGTGCAAGAGGCGGAGATTGAGAAATTAAAAATGGCGCAGTTCTCCCGGCACCCACATCACCTGTACCCCCACCCCGCGCTGCAGCAGTACTTCCACCCACACCTCATGCCGGGGGGGAGGCCGCTGCCCCATATGGGCCTGCCACCGCACCTAGCCATGGTACAACCACCTGTGTCGGGTAGTTCGCCTTCACCAAGCACACAGACTAGCAATCATCAGTGAAAAAGACTTATTAAATGCGTGATTCTATATTTAAAAAAAAACAATATATTTTATTCAAAGTGCGAATTCCATATTCAAATTTGAACATCGCGAAATAAGAATAAAAATGTTTTTGCTGTCGCTACTGAACGGTTGTGACACGTGTTGGTTATAATAATAAAAAAATGTAAATTATTCTGTAAATATAGTTTTAATCGAGTTTTAGATATAAGTAATTCTGTATTAGCAATGTGTCGATTTAATTTTATTAACGTTTAATTAATTAATAGGTAAAATTTACCTTTTCTTACCAAAATTATAAATTGGATTGGTTCAATCAAAATTTTCGAAATGTAATGACAATTTTGTAAATAGCAATTTAATTTTGTACATTGTTATTCTGTAGTTTATCTAAATATTATATTTCTTTGATATTGACTAATAATTGGTTTTAATTATTGTTATTTTAATTACCTATACGTAGGTATCATAATAACTCACAGTACGATAGTAGATTCGCAAAGTAATATAAACATTGCTCTTGATAATAGTGGCAGACGTGACTGGAGCATAATTATATAAATATAACCCTCTATACCCTCTTACTTCATTGATTAACTTTAATTATTACTTCTAGAAACCCAATAACATTAACGTGAACACTACACACTCTAATCCAAACCTTAACTCTTGGGAATAAAGTTTGAAATCGGTGAATCTTTAATATTTCGAGTGATTTAACCTTATCGGCAAATAAGTAACAATAATGTCGATAATATGTTGTCAATTGAGTGTGCAGCACTAATTTAAATATATCCATTATAGTTAATTGCCAGATAGCGGGCGGGGTCGGGTCGCGGCGATATGTATTGATAGGAAGCCATCCATCTACTACAGTGGGTTGTAGAAACATAATAATGATTTTACGAATTATTATTTATTTATTAATATTGGTTACAGTAATTTAGTTTAACTTTTGTCGACCGCCTATGGTGGTTGTGAGTTCGATTCCCGCCGGGGAAAATTTCGGAAATGGCCTTTTCGTAATTTGCCCAGGTCTGCGGGTGTCACTGGGATCGCTCCCAGTTCATTGTACGGTACCCATAGTACAAGCGAAGCATAGTACAAGCGCTTAGTTAGTACAACACACTAACTGTATGGTCCCAATACAGGTGGTGTGTTCGTCTGGCGAGATTTTTTATTATTATTACTAATTAATACCAGTATTCACAGTCAGGTAAATCGGGAAAGACTGTGGAAAACGACTCTGCATTTTATTACAAAATGCTAGCCTACGATGGGTCGAGGCAGTGGTCATAAATAGGGTGGAGTTGGGCCACTCCCTGTCCGTATCAACACACATTAATTACCTGCATCGCACCCCTAACTTGGGAAGTAAGTACTTGGTAATTCACGTAACACACTGAGAAACGACATTCAGGAAACGACATCAAACCATCTAGCCCGCGAAGTTCAAATTTTTTGAGGTGTTTTAGAAGTTCTTCAAAATCTGATAATAATAAAAAGCACATTTTGTAATTCGCGACAAAGACCGTGTGCAGTGCATTTATTAATATATCCAAATTACTCTAAAACATTTCAAAAACGACAGCTATCCAGATAATCTGGCCATTTTTGTATATTTAGTGATTTACTAGTATCATATCCACCGTGAGAATATTAAAAGTAAAATAAATATATCAATAAACGCACTGCATACTGTGTTTGTCGCAAATCACAAAATGTTGTCTTAAATGTTTTCAGATTTTGGATAAACTCTTTTGGATAAAGGCGCCTGGTCTTCACCTTAAACAGCAAGTAGTAAGTTCCATATAGCTATGAAATAATATTTTATAAAAAAATAAAAACCTGGTAAAACTCTGCAAACAAGCGTCTTGCCTTAACGTAGCTAGATGATTGCAATACCAAAGGTATTTCTCGCACATTACCGACCTGAAGAGGAGAGAGAGGGAAGAGGTTGGCCTTCCGGCTCTTTCGCTCGTCGTACGAAACGTAACTAGTTATGTAGTTTTAGTTATAGCCCTTTTGACGTCCCACTCCTGGGCACGGGCCTCCCCTCAACACGAGGGGGATTCAGGCCATAATCCACCACGCTGGCCCAGTGCGGGTTGGCGGATTTCACATGTTTTTCGAAAATTAGCTAAGTCTTCTAAGACATGCAGGTTTCATCACGATGTTTTCCTTCACCGTAAGCAAGAGATAATCATATAGAAATTATGATTCGCACATAGATTTCGAAAAATCCAGAGGTCCGAGCCGGGGTTTGAACCCGAGACCTGGTAGCACGCAAGACGCGTGCTTCACCCATCGGCTATCACTGCTCCTGAAACGTAACTATACAATAAATAAATAAATATCACCAGACTGGTACACCAATTGTTTGGTCCCAAACTAAGCAAGGTTTGTATTATTTGTGCCGTATAATGGACTGGGGGCGATCCCAGTGATACCCACACCAGAGCCCTAACCACGCTAGCTACTCAAATCGTAATAGAAAAGCAAACGCTCGCGATTACGTTTCAAACGCTCCGCTTTTGACGTTTTGCTGACACGAGCTTCACGATTTCTACCGACATTGATATGGTATGGTGGCAGCAAAACGTCAAAACCGGAGCGTTTGAAACGTAATCGCGAGCGTTTGCTTTTCTATTACGATTTGAGTAGCTAGCGTGGTTAGGGCCCTGGGCAAAATACGAGAAGGGCATTTCCGAAATTTGCCCCCGCGTGAATCTAACCCGCAATCACCCGATGCAGTGAGCCGAGCGGCCTACGCTCGAACCACTGCGCCAAGCGGTCGTCGAATACTATACGCCGTTCGTCTAACAGTCGTACTACCCATGTCAAGCCCGTAAGCTATAGTCAACTGGCTACAGCGTGATGCTTGGCTATAAATATTATATTTAAACCGACAACACTCTGTAGACATGGATTTAGCAAACGCTCGACCCCAACTCCCGAAAACAATTTTTATCATTATAATTTATAGCAAACGATTTACCTACGTCGAAGCGATTGGCCCACATTCGTTGCGCACACGCAGTACTTAATTATTAAAATAATAACAAACACACTGTTACGACACTGACACGAGTAACCTGATGTAACGGGCAACATCGGGACTTTAGTTTTTATTTTATTTTATTAAAGACTACCTAGCTGTGCCCGCGACTTCGTCCGCGTGGAATAGTGTATTTGCGTAACATTTTTATTATTTAGGCTCTATAAAACATTCACATAAACCTTACATATTTCCATACAAACTTTCATCCTCTATTCCCTATTTTTATTTTACACCCTTGAGGATAAAACTTTTAATGTCATATATATCTATCGAAAAAACAGCCTAAAAAAAGTTTCAAGCTTCTAGCTCTAAAAATTACGATACTTCCATACAACTTTTCATCCCCCCTTTCAACCCCTTACAACCCTTTTTTCGCATTAAAAAGTAGCCTATATCCTTTCTCCAGCTCTAGACTAACTGTCTACTAATTTCATTTAAATCGGTTCAGTAGTTTCGGCGTGAAAGCGCGGCAGACAGACAGACAGAGTTACTTTCGCATTTATAATATTAGTAAGTATTACTAGCAATGTGAGTTTATCACATTACTTACTAGTATTCCCGTTAGCCCTTCCAGCTAAGCAAATGCTGCTTGTGTTAGGAGTGGGCTCACGTCAATAGTTTAATGGCCAGGATGGGGATCGAACCCGGAACCTCTCAGCTACGAGGCCGGCCCCTCTAACCACAAGGCTATCGACGACTTTTACTCGAGAACAAGTATTTACTCGGCCCCAGATACAGGAAGTACAGCCATCATCACATCATTAGGTCCTAATTAATCTATAGCACCACTGTCTTGGCAATTACTCTGTAATTAAAAATAACTTATTCATTTAGCATTAAGAGCCGGCTCTTTGGCTCTTAATTACATAAATTAATCACTTTAATGTTGCGTGCCTGTTAATTTTCAGGGAACAAGCCCGGCTTTGTGGCTCAAATGAAACGTGAATTGAATTTGGCTCGAGTATGCGATGTTGAGAGACATAGGACAGAAGTTTCAGTGTTATGAAATCAATTGAACTTACTGTAGCTATATTACTTGTTTAGTATTCTTACTCTCATCTCTAATCGTAACGTTATCCCAGTACAAAATGACATGTCAAAGGAGTGTTCAAGACTACTTCCAGACTTGAGATAGATTTATTGATGATGATGATAATGATGATGATGCGCACCTAAGACACAAGTCGAATAGAAACAAGTTAAAAAAGCAGTGCCTTCTAGGGACGCCTGAAAGAATCGAAGCTATATACAGGTTGAAACAGGCAGGGTATACTTTTTTTTTCAAAACTTATCTTTGTAATTCTACAATTATCAGCTTTGGAGGAAGCTTGTAAAACAAAAGGTGTTATAGGAATACGGCTGTTGACAGAATTCACAAGTCTACAAATCCTTTAGTACTTCAACTGTCCCACAAAGCCGATAGTTTGAGATTTACAAAGTGGTAAAAAAAAATGGTATACCTACCTTTTTGTTTCACCTACCTAGAATAAAGCGTAGGTACTAAGCGTTAAAAACAGCTGCGGTATGCGCCACTCTTTATACCTATATTATATATCGTGTAACGCTACTGACGCTTAGCACAGATGCTTAACACAGAGTGGCCGCGCGGCGAGCGCCCCGAACGTATAGAAGCTTCGCTACAAAATTATTTGCCTGGAGTTGTACTTCTGCTCATCTCTGGCACATCACACCAGGCTTGTGAATTCAGGCACGCTCATTAGAAGTCGTTGGCGCGTGCCTGATAGCTCAGTGGGAAATGCGATCTGTCATGTCGCCGGTTCGATGCTATTCGAGAGTCAAGTACGAGCGCGGATTGCTTTTGTTTAGACGCTTGCGGAACACAGTGATGGATGGACATCATTGTAGATGGAATTTTATTATTGGTTCGCATCCAGTGAGCGAGTGAGAGGCTAATAGTTCGGTGGTGGCGTCCAACAAGCCTGGCGCAACAGCGCGACAAGATTTCATCTCACGAATTTTATAACACCGAGTTTTGGCGATACATCTTGTTAGGTTGCCGTCGCCGATTTGATCCACTTTCAAGTTGAAAGTGTGGGGTATATCCGACCAAAGGAAAAAGTGGGGTAGACCCACATGAGAGCAAAATTAAGGGATACATTTTCTTATAATATTCGAAAATTATTACTTCAATGCTATTTTAATCTTTGTTACAATTATTCTTCTAGGACTTCTAGGAATACCTATAGCTTCCTTCTTGTCGCTTGGCGCAGTGGTTTGAGCGTAGGTGGTGGTGTGGGCTCGATATCGGTCAGGGTAAATTTCTGAAATAGCCTTTTCATAATTTTCCCTGATCTGGGTGTCGTTGGGATCGCCCCCAGTCTATTAAACAGTACCCATGTAGTACAAGCGTTGCATAGTTTGGGACCACACAGTTGGTGTGTTAGTCTGGCGACATTTATTAATGTAACAAGGAAAGGAAGACACCTAATTGATTAATTGTTTTACCTATTGTAAGAAGGAGACAATGCTTGACTCTTTCCACAATTTCGTACCAACACTTCTAAGGAATGAAAGTATTGAATGCAATATAAATTATTATCAGTTATATCGTCGCCATAACATACAACTACTTATTTTATATATGTTTTGATGTACTTACTACCAATCTATACATCACAGTAACATCAAACGTTATTGGTGAACATTATGATTAAACAATAATAACAGGGAACAATCATAATTAATAGGGAACATTGAAATTACAATCGATTATAACATCGTTATCGATGTTTATTTGATGCAATAGAAAAAGTTGATAGTAATTTATGAGAACATTAAATTTACTCAACTAATACCCATTGTAATCGATGTAACTTAAACGCATATTTAAGTAGGTACTTAAATCGTTTTAAATGAGTGTTATAAAGTTGTTATAAGTATATTTTTATAAAGATTACCGGCAACATGGGATTATTAATTATTCGTTCTTAGTCCTGCTAGCCTCTCTTGCTAAAGCGTTGAGCTAGGGAAGTACAAATATCTCTGGTTTGGAGTCGCTAGAGTTAAGTATTGCTACCTATGCGAAAATGTCGAGTGTATATAAGATACTAGTTTCTGCCCGCGACTTCGTCCGCGTAGACTTAAGTAAAGTATTATATGTGTTAATCCAGGATATAAACTATGTGTGTTCCATGTTTCATCCAAATCTGTTCAGTAGTTTTTGCGTGAAAGAGTAACAAACATACATCCACACTCATTAACTTTCGCATTTATACACTTGGTTATAAATACTGGCGGTACTGTGCCAAACTTGACGGAACTGCCAATATGGCGAAATATTGTCTTTTGCACCGTTAGAATTTAATAAAATACTCGACAATCCGAATTTTGCCGATATATGTTGTCGGCTCGAAATCATTATTTTTTTATGTTTTATTATTCTGATAAGGTTTCAATCGAGTCTACCGTACCCCTGAACGGAATTATTAATATAAAAAATATAAGTCATCAACAGCCTGACAAATAAGTTTCAAGCTTCTAGCTCTAAAATGAGATACTTCCATACAACTTTTCATCCCCCCTTTCAACCCCTTAAAACTCTTTTTTCGCATTAAAAAGTAGCCTATGTCCTTTCTCAGGCTCTAGACTATCTGTGTATAAAATTTCATTGAAATCGGTTCAGTAGTTTTGGCGTGAAAGAGCGACAGACAGACAGACAGACAGACAGACAGAGTTACTTTCGCATTTATAATATTAGTAAGGATAAGTAGGATTGGACCTAAACTCGAAATAACTAAATTTGTTAATTGGCACCACTTTCTTTACATAATTAATAGGAATTATCTAATAGCTTATTCTCAAACTAAATATGAGAGAAAACGCGACGCCCGCGCACTTTTATCTACAGACACATTTCTCAATCACAAATAAATTACGCCCGACACAATAATTTATTAGCTCCATCATAATAATTATATTGTTACAATTATTGTTCCGTTAAGAACACATTAAGATATCTCGTATCGCGTCGGCGGACGTGCGCAACTTACTTTACTTACATAATAATAAATAAGTTAACTTACAGTTAAGTAGAACTCACTAGAGTAAGGTTTATGTTTAAATAATTATTTATTTATTTCCGTCAATTTTATTGTTGCATAAACAATGATTAATATTAGAAATGAGAACGAATTTTAAAGCAATATAATGAACTAGCTGTGCACACCGACTTCGTCCGCGTAGTATTTAACTTAAAAAAATCGGGATTATCGGGATAAAAAGTATCCTATGTGTTAATCCAGGTTATAGACTATCTGCGTTCCAAATTTCATCCGAATCCGTTAAGTAGTTTTTGCGTGAAAGAGTAACAAACATACATCCACACTCACAAACTTTCGCATTTATAATATTAGTAGGATTAGTTGTCGGTAAATTTGGAAGCAGTAACACACATCTTAGATGTAGCAACCGAAAATTCGCAAGCCCGAAACAGAGCTAGCATTTTACCATCAATGAAGTGATGATGTAAATAAAAATGTCGGTTTTACGGAAATTAATTGATTCTAATTTGATTAAGGAGTTACTCACACGGTAAATGTGACATCAACTATTCTATGTATACATTTTGACGAATTTGAGTGGCCAGTAAGGTTAAAATCTGTCGAAATGTTATAAAAATCGGTGTGTGAATATTACCTAACAATTGTTGTTAATATAAAATGATTGATTAATGGTCCTACACGAAGGTACTTATATAAACCTACTCCTGCTTAACAGCAGTGAAAAGCTTGTGATTCGAATCTATCCATTCGTATCTAGACGTTCCACAGTTTTATCTCTACATTTGTCACCAATCAAGTTATCATTACACTGTTGCAGAATTTTACATCAATCGCTCGCACATAACGACTAACTAAGTTCTCTACAATAAAGAAATGTCAAGTTGACAATCTCAATGAGTGATAGAGCCGGCAGACTGAGTGCTTTATGACTTCCTCCGATAGACAGACGGACAGGCAGATAAACGCTATTTCGAGAGCACCAGCCAATGAATGAACGCAATGAATGATCGCTCTATCTATGCAGATCTTCATCGTAGAGTCTGTTAAGTTCAATAGTTTCATTGTTTTAATTACTTGTAATTAGATTTAGCTCGGGTGGTCTAAAGTTATTGGTAATTAGTATGGGATAAGTATGATACATACCGTTTTTAATGTCATTCATATGAAGAAGAATGTTTTAATTGTCTCTCTACTACCATTGTTAGAGCTGAAGTGTGCCGTGGTAATGAATAGAGTTAATAATATAAACCACAAATAGGCAATCTGAGGTAATTAAAAATCCATAAAATAACACTAAAACAACCAAAACGTTTTGATTTGAATGCCCATATAGCCATTATAGGTAGGAATTATGCTATACCGTATTGAATCAGGTTGTTAAATAAACGTTTTCGGCTGTTAAAGTTTACGTGGTGCGGTTAAAGAGACCGACACGTTCTAACACAGTGGTGCTTGGCGGGTTCTTTGTGCAACCGAGAATGACGGTCGTTTATCGGAGAGGGTGGGGTGTTAGTGCAAGCGGGTATTATAGAGGGCAAGCCTGAACTGGAGCTGACTGAAGGTGATTGAGGTTAAACGAAGATACGTGTATAGAGAGGCACTGTGTCAACTTCGCGTTGCCTCGGTTGGGGAACATCCATTCGGTGTCTCAATTCTATGCATAGATTATTTTGTATTCTTGTCTTCGGTCAACCTTACGAGGAATTTCAACGAGAGTGTAGAGTATAAATTTAGCTGTTGAGGTATTTTAACATTTTTAATATCTAGATCCCCTAAAAACCCTAAAAACTTGATCATTAAAAAAATTGAAAATTATTAAGAGCTGGTATGATAGGACCATCATAACTATTCCAGGCAACCCTATCTTCACTAAATACTATCTGGAGTATTTTTTGTTACATTAACTTATATAGAGAGGATCAGCATGGCCCCTGTGCAAGGATGACACGCAAAATCGTGAAGCGTTCTACATTTCTAAAACAATTTGAATTACTGACCTACGTTCTATTCTAACCTTCAGGCCAAATTAATAGTACAAAGCGTAGGCTTAGACAATCTACATATTCTCTCTGAGTGTAGGGCACCACAGCTCTGAAGTCATCGTGTAACTCTACGTCAGACCTGACGATTTGCACGGATAGAGTGGCCGCGCAGCGAGCGCCCCAAACGTCCGTATAGAAACTTCGCTTCATAAATGATAATGTGTATTCCGCCCCGCGGTCACTGATGCCCCAAATTCATCCGTCAATAAGCGGGCAATCAAATCCACAGCGGAGGGTTAAACCGATACTGGGCCTCAAGCAAACATAAAAATGGATATAAACTTTTACGAGCAGCCGTTTACTGGTCACCGTGACCTATGGGTCCGGGAAGGAAGGGGGGTTAAACACATTAATTTTTATAGATCTATAGTGAAATGTGGTCCTATATTTTGTATATTAATGACTTCAGTTAGTTTAAAAATCGAATGTTTCAAAAATTATCACACGTTTAAAAATATGGATGCAACTTCTGGGTTGATACCAAATATGGAGGTGTTACTTTTTAAAATTTCGAAGGGCGATAAAAAAATGTAAAATAATGATGGGCGTTCAAATGTGACAATCATAATGATCAGTAATATCACAAATATCACGCGTATCAACTGCAGTATTGACGATATCCCTAGAAGAACCTTAGGATCGCATATCTATATATATAAAACTCAAAGGTGACTGACATAGTGATCTATCAACGCACAGCCCAAACCACTGGACGGATCGGGCTGAAATTTGGCATGCAGGTAGATGTTATGACGTATTCTACCCCCAAGGGGATAAAATAGGGGATGAAAGTTTGTATGAAACTTTGTCAATTAAACTCCACGCGGAGGAAGTCGCGGGCACAGCTATCTTTATATATATAGCATTCCGGTGTACGTGTGTTCGTAATATTTCTCCTCTTAGTAAATGGTTGATAGATTTTGTATTGTTATTTGTTTGTACTTATGAGAACACTTAGATGGTTCTTAGCTGTAGTTAGACCCGGTAGGTGTCGTTGTTGTCGACATTCAGAAAGTAAATTCTACGGTAGCGTAGCTGCGGTCAAAAAATAAATTGTACCTACATCAATTATATTACTACTATTTCCTTTCAGTTCTAATTTAGAGCTTTTATATTTACGAGTATATTAATATCTACTACCCTCCGTAATTATTAACTATATAAGCAACTGGCAATAAAAAAAAAGAAATATAACAAAATGTTACAAGGCAAGCGCGAGTTTCTTACTGGATCTTCTCAGTCGAGTTTGCGTTCCGATCCGGTTGTAGATATAAGAAAAAAAATGTGAAAATGACATTTTGTAAGTGCCCCCGTAAGCCTTAACAAAATAAACGCTTTGAATTTGAATTTATCGTGAATACCATAGTGCATCACATAATATATTATACAGGATGTAAGGGGCCACGTAACAACAACTGACACCATGGATTCAACTCATGATTCTGGACCTCCAGAGTCGGAATTTTTCGTTGTTCAATAAATTTAACATTGTTAAATTGATTTTAGCATGAAATGCGTGCTCGAGCGCATGAGTATTCATTTACACTGTAGTTTACGTCCAAAATAGTAATCAATGATTTATTTATGTAAAATTACTTGAGATATATTAGTATAGATACATTTTTAACGTATCTTTTGAAAATATCGATTTTGAAAAATATCCATGGTATGTATTTTCGTTACGATGCCCCATACACCCTGTATGTTATACATTAACATATTGAGCTCCAGTGTCTGTGAGGTGCCCACCCAACACCGGCTAGTCGGGCTCGTTAGACCAATTAACTGAGATATAACTCGAAACCGCTTATCTTGGATGCATTTAAGGGTTAGCCATAGCCAACATCGAAATGTTTTAAACTATGTTTTAGGGTCCGGATTATATTTTATTTTTTTATGGAACCAGTCCCGCCACACACTCCCACAACTGTTAGGTACTCCTGTAAGCCAGGACCGATAATGGTGTCCAACGGTGACGCCGAGGTTTGACCCTCGACAATTTTCTGTCTTCCAACTCCTCTTATTATTTCTTTCGATTAAA
Organism: Notodonta ziczac; assembly: GCA_918843915.1. Taxonomy (NCBI): domain Eukaryota; kingdom Metazoa; phylum Arthropoda; class Insecta; order Lepidoptera; family Notodontidae; genus Notodonta; species Notodonta ziczac. The sequence continues at coordinate 4,147,054 of OU974060.1, read as the reverse complement.
TTCGTGCGGGTTCTAAGACAATTTAACTTTTCCCCGGGACTCATCGAGGGTAAAAACTTGACATCATTATTGGTCACCATTGTCGATCCTGGCTTACAGGAATAACAGTGGTGGGGGTATGTGGCGGGACCAGTGCCATATGACCCGGGGAAAAGTTAAATTGTCTTGGAACACGCACGTTTTTTTATTTTTATTTTTTTATTTATTTAATCCAAAAAAAGAATAAGAGACATTGGTAGAAAATTATCTACTTCCTTCGGTTGCAAAGCGGAAGACAGAAATACCTGTGCATTGTAATGTACAGTTACTTCTAAAACAAATAAAAGTTAAAAATTAAACCGACGTCAAAAAACCTGGAAGCACTAAAAAGCTAAAAATAACTAGGGGTTTAGTATTTTATTTCATTTGGACTCGATGCTAATTCAGGTGAGTAGGGGTAGGTATGCAAGAAGTAGTCCTAAAGTAGTGTAGAGATAGTGGCACCGACTCCAAATAAAAGGAATTTAAGGTCCCCAGTTATTTGTAGCTTTTTAGTGCACCTAGGTTTTTTTAAGTCGGTTTAATTTTCTTATTTAAAATATGTAACAAAGTCACCTAAGAAGCCCGCGACCTGCCTGATATTAAGCAGTTAATCCAGCGTATAGATGCTCGCAATACAAAAGGCATTGCTCGTTGTCGATTTAAAGGGTTCTCGGTAGAACCCAATAAAGTGCCTCATCTTAACCCGTCGCCAGCGGGTGTGGTGACCCTGCAGCAACCAATTTAAACCTTTATCACTCAATCTACTTAAATATTTATTTTTATGTCTCTATTCGGCTTTTTTCCGGTAGCCGTTAATAGTTTAAAGCCATTAATGTTAATTATAAATTCACCGGTTTATCTCGCATTAGTTTTATGAACTATAAACTCGATTCGGCCACAATTTGTAAGCGAAATTCGAGATTTTATTTATGTTTATTTATATACCATTTTGTACGGAACGGGTTTTATAATATGTTGGGAACGGAGCCGCGATTGTGGTAAGTTTTTAAATAAAAAATATCGCCAGCCTGACACACCAACTGTATGGTCTTAAACTAAGCAACGCTTGTAATATGGGTACCGTATAATGGACTGGGGGCGATCCCAGTGACACCCAGACCTGGGCAAATTACGAACAGGTCATATCTGAAATTTGCCCCAGCTGGAATCGAACCCGCAACCACCATGTACCGAGCGGCCTACGCTCGAACCACTGCGCTTAGCGGTCCGACAAAGTCACCAGGACACCGTGGAAGACGTTCGAAATTGCGAGTACCCAACCCAACCAAAAATATTTTTTTGTGTCTAATAAACTGACTGTGACGGATGGGCCAGACGGACATAGGGGAAATATAAGGTTTACTAGTTTGCCTACAGAACCCTAAAAAAGGAGGTCTTTGCCCAACCTTGAGGCATGTGGATATGCTTCAAACAATTATATGTCACTAGCTGTGCCCACGGACTTCGTCCGCGTAGTATTTAACGTAACAAAAATTTCGGGATTATCGGGATAAAAAGTATCCTATATGTTAATCCCGGCTATAAACTATCTGTGTTCCAAATTTCATCCAAATCCGTTCAGTAGTTTTTGCGTGAAGGAGTAACAAACATACATACATGCATACATACATCCACACTCACAAACTTTTACATTTATAATATTAGTAGGATGTATTGTAGCTTAAGCCACAATCGAAGGGAAGCTGTGAGCGAGATATTTGCAGAACTTAATATACTTCATAGTGATAGCCCATTGTTTAAGCACGCGTCTTGCGGGCACCAGTTCCTGGGATCAAACCCTGCCTCGCACTTCTGGGTTTTCCGAAAATCTATGTGCGAAGCATAATTTCTATACGATTATCACTTGCTTATTGTGAAGAAAAAAAGCCCCCAACCCGCACGAGGCCAGCGTGGTAGATTACGGCCTGAATCCCCCGCATAGTGCGGGGAGGCCAGTGCCCAGGAGTGTGACGTCAAAAGGTCTAAATTACTATTTTAATTATTAATATATTTACCTAGTTACCCACGATTTTAACATCATCCAAAGATAATTCCAATAATTACCACACATAATTAAACCTGCTTTCACCGCATCAAGTTATCGCATCACATAAGTATTAATTACGAAATTAACAGCGGTTCTTTAGATCTGAACCCCCCTACCACATAACTCGATAAGAAACAGGAAAATCCGATTCCATTGCCTGTTCTGCATAGGTGTTTGGGTAAGTAAGCAGAACGGATGCAGCGACGGAATCTAATTGCTAATTAAACGTCGTTGTAGTTACCTCTGGTAGCTACTGTATGTGATACAGGTACGCACGTGTTATCGCAAGCGATAAGTAATTATTCGATAAGCGGGTTATTAGTAAGTAAAACCGCTTGTTAAAATACTTCCTTCTGTTGTACCGTGGTACCCTGATTTCTATGTAATTGCTCGACTTAAGGAGTATATTCTCATTACTGTTGTACCTAATTAGCTACTTCTCATATACGGGCTGGGTCGACTGGGGTTGTACCGCCCTCTCACAGAGGATCGACGTAAAGTAGCTAAAATAGGTGCGTTTCCATAGATAAGTGAAAAAGTAGAAAACCTCCCTGTATATAAAAATAAGATAAACTACTTTCAAAGAGCTAAGTGGCCATCTAGCAGTTTTTAAAAAACTCTTCAAGAAGAGTAGCAGTGTCTTTTGAACTCAACTTAGCTGGACACACTGCCGCGCCTCCGCAATGTGAGAACTAGCCAACTCGACAATTCATTGGTAATAATAGCAATGGATGCCTCCATATTATGACACCGGCAAAACTCTACATTTCATATTCGATATCAACTTAATAAACTAATTTTGTCAAATACCTTAACAACAACCTATTGAGTTTAGTCGAATTCAGATTCAGTTGTACCAACAAAAGAACCAGTTCAATTCCCTATGGCCTATCAAAACAGAGATGGCAAGATGGTTTGAACACACCCAGGACAGAGATTTGTGAAGGAGTGGGGACTAAACTAAAATATTCATATAGAAGATCATAAGAAGGTCTTCCACTTAACAATATCGTGTTTCAGCGTAGTAACGCACAACGTAAGCAATTAATTTATTCATAAACGCATGCCGATTGATCGATGCGCGGTGAATGCTGCGCAAACGGCGGATGACTGCGCATGCGACGGCTAAAGTATTTCGCGAGAGTATTTCACGTGAGATTTAAATACACACGAGGCACCGGTGCGTTCCGTCGGGAGATCCCGGAGCCGCTCGGACGTTTTGAAGGCGGCCATCAGGGAGGTTTGTTTTAGTGGGTACAATCCCACATACCCCAGTCCTTTCCCACCAGAGCATCTTTGAAAGATTTCCTGCACTAAAGCAAAAACAAGGAAACACAACCTAGGTACATAAAATACCTATATAACTAAGTCAGTGGGGCAGGCCCATGGCCAACAGTGGACGTTTTCCAGCTTAAGGCTGGATGGATAATAAATAAATGTCGCACGTAAGCAAACCATACCTTTATACCGATCTTGTGCAAATTTGGGCAGGGTAGAAGCCCGCCAAATTGTTCGGTCATAAATCTTATATACACCTTCTAAAACGTATCAGGGGTGCTACTCTGCAAATCGACAACGATACATTCGAAACGATACGACATTACTTCGAATATATCGACCTTACTCTACTCTAACAAATGTTCGAGTTCCTTGTCGTGTATCGTATCCATAGACTATGTTCGGAGTGAATGATACGAATAATAAATGAAAAGTTTGTTGAAAACCTGAATATTCTCTATGGCCTCATTGGTTTTATCTGTGGGGCAGAGACACAAAAATAGATAAAGAAACTAATATTATACATAAGACTCGCTAGCTCTTTCACGCTCGCTGTTTTTTGTATAGCGCTGTTTCACTTTATCCATTGTATTATCTATAGACTTTTCTATGTATGGTCACAAGCGTATTGAGTTAATCTGTGGTCATAAACCTAAACAAAACTTGATTTTACTTTTATTTTATCGCTTCTTGACAAATTAATCATCGGGAATGCTTATATATTATTGAAATGTTCCCGCATTTGGTGCCTCCTCCTTCTATGGGCAATATTTTCTTTCCTCATGGCTTCAAAGGGAAAAATCATGACATTGTAATCAAAAACTTTTACAGAAGTCAGCAGAGGAGCTCATGGCTACACTGATAAAAACATCAATATAACATCTCAAACATCTCATCATGCAACTGTTTTATTCATTTATTATTTATTTATCACGAATTTAAATGTCAATTTACACCGAATTGCTATAAAATTAACCAAACGATAATGCCGACGACGTCCTAAGAGGTGTCGTTGAGATTATCGCAAAAATTACGTGTTGGTCGTTGTCAAATTCGAATATTCGTGTCTGACATTTAAACCTAAGAGTAGGGTTAAGCTCGATATATCGGATTATGAATCGTTCGTTCCGTCGTCGATACGACATTAAAAACGATGGAACTTAGAGTAGGATTCGACACGACAAATGTCACGATATATCGATTATCGTTTTCAAGAGTAGCACCCCTGTTTCGGAAACTTTTGTCATCAAGTGTGGTGTCCAACAGATGGTTGGTCCGTATCGTTTACTGCAAAAGTCGCAAAACTATTAGGACAGTCCTTATAATGATAAGTTTATCATTCAAGTTATAGTTTGCATCCTCATTTCCTCGAAGGGAGGCCTGTGCCATATATGATTGCGCCCGCGCACCGCGTTGTGTAATAAATAAGTAAATTATCGGCACACTTGATCCCGCCGGTGGCGCGACCTGGTGGCAGTATCGGATTTCTACGAAACGGTAGCGACGGATGTGGTATAGAGAGTGGTATTTGTAGAGCGGACTATGCAGCTCTCTCTTACCAACATGGTAGAGAGTGGAAAACTTATTAGATAAATGTAGATGAGTGGTGATGAGAGAAGATGTGGTATATTTGACTCCTAATGCAAGGTAGAGTCATGTCTTCATCATCTTTAGCATTTTACTTAAGCTCCATGTAAAATATTGTGCATAAATTAAATAAAAACTTATGTAGCTGTTAGTGATAGAAATATAGGTGTAAAATCTCTGCTATCATTTACTATCTAATTTATTTTCACCAACGTTTCAATTAATCTCATAATTTGAATATTTATATTTAAAGCGCTATAAATTTTTATTACCCCTCTAGCGAGTTGGTGGTCTGCGCAATCTGAGGTTATCTCAAGTGCAGTCGACGACAATATTGTGTGCTTTAATGTCGTGTACACACTACGCGAATGGCAGCGAGCGTTAAAATACTATCATCATATTATCATGACCTCGAAGATCCGTTATCATCGCTCCCAGGAAACTCAACTGACTCACACTTTAAGGGCATTTTTCAAAAGTGACAGGTCGGCCCGTGGGCCAATGATCCGAAATAGACCGGACTGTGGGCCGATATTACCCGTACTCAAACGACCGGCTGTGAAGAAATACACGGTGAAAAATGACATTTTTGTCTCATTCTCTTCTACGAAATTAGAAAGAGAGAAGCAACTCGGCGTCACAGAGTACGTGCGATAAAGTCTTGTCGTGTTCCCATGACAGGTTTACAGAATGTGTAGAGGAGTCCCGTCACAGCTGGCCCGTATTAATAAATCGATCTCAAATCTGAGAACGGTCTTGAATAAATGTTTGATATCTAAATTTTTACTGATATGACATAAGAATTACATTTCCAAGATCGCTCTCAGACTTGAGATAGATTTATTAATACCTTACATTCTCAGTTGACAACGACATCGAGGCAAACGACAAATGACAGCTGTCCGGGCGAGGCAGCGAGGTTGCCTCGGACAAGCCAATTCCAAACCCGCGCAGTGTGTACTAGTCGGGCGAAGAAATTCATGAAGTCATACAATTTTTATGCTATCGCCACGATAAAAGAGTCAGAGGTCAGGGACTATTATTTCTTGATTGTATTAGACTCGATAAGGTACTTTATTGGTATGGAAAAAGTGGGGTAAATTAATTAGAGGACAAACAAATCTAATAGCTAGAGAAAATCTTTAAGGAAAATATAGTAAATCCTACTAATATTATAAATGTGAAAGTTTGTGCAAAAACTAATGAACGGATTTGAATGAAATTTGGAACACAGATAGTTTATAACCAGGATTAACATATAGGATACTTTTTATCCCGATAATCCCGAAATTTTTGTTACGTTAAATACTACGCGGACGAAGTCCGTGGGCACAGCTAGTACATAATAAATCCACATAGTTTCGGATTTCGCCATACACGCTTACTTGAAAAACTCACCCTGTAGATATAATATAATATATAGTTTTCAAGCATAAAACAGTTAAAATTACGGTCCAAAAATTGTTTTGATATTTGGCACTTCGTCCGCGTAGTATTTAACGTAACAAAAAATTCGGGATTATCGGGATAAAAAGTATCCTATATGTTAATCCCGGTTATAAACTATCTGTGTTCCAAATTTCATCCAAATCCGTTAAGTAGTTTTTGCGTGAAGGAGTAACAAACATACATACATCCACACTCACAAACTTTCACATTTAAAATATTAGTAGGATGGTTTCAAACTCAATCTTAAAATTGATTTTATTCATGTAAGCCAACAAAGCATTTATGAATAATCAGGATCTACCACCGGTTCGGAATGCTGCTTCCACTGAGAAGATCCGGCAAGAAAGTTAATGATTACTCTTTTCAATGAATAAAAGATGGGTGTACATTCTCAGGAACAGCAACAGAATATGAGCAGGCAACACCACTGTCGCTAAATAAGTAATCAAATCTCACACAGATTTAGGTATTTCATCATTGGTTACCTAACACATCAAACAGATTTTAACAACTTGTGCAGATACCAACACAACATACTAACAACATCACATTAATCACTCACACACCGCTATAACGTAGTATCTACACACACGCAAAATATATGATGTATCATTTGTTTACTGAATGGACGACTACATATAACTATATTTATGAAGTATACAATGTGTCTACGTACGTGACCCGTCGATAACATGTGCAATAACTTTTAATTTTTATTGCAATTAATGCAGACAATTAACGTTTTATTACACATTAAAGATGATAACAGATTCCGTTTGTTATTTTGGTCTCTCACCACATTTTATGTTCTGTTTCATTTTTATGGTTCTGCGATACGTTTTGGGGTGCGAGTGCTAGTTACTGTGCCTGCCTACGTAAAAAGACTACGTACCTACCCAGATAAAAAAAACATGCGTAGGTATTAGGCCAAGGCGAAGATGGTGCGACGCTTGGAACACCTATGCGGGTAAATCGTGGCCACAATAAGCCCAAGATAGGGACCTATCGCGACAAAAAGGGGAGGCCTTTGCCCAGAAGTGGGACATAATATAGGCAACGAAAAAAAAATGGCATTTCCTAATATTCCCTATAGTATGTTTTACTAAACGTTTTGTAATTACAGAAAAGACTTATGTAATGCCTTGCATGCAATAAATTATTATTTGCTGTAATTACAAAACGTATATTAAAATTTACTCAAAGGGTACCTACAAATAACATTTTTTTGTTTATTTTTACTGTGTCAATGCAAACATAATAAAAATTTCGGTTGGATACTACGCTGCAAGGCAAGTTAGTGACATCTTATAAGCACTAGAGGCACCTAAGTATTTTAATTTTATCCAGCAATTACATCTGTTAACTGGTGATCTTACCTCATGAAATTAATAAAATTAATCAAATTACAGATTCAACTAGTTTCATAAAAATATAGGTACTTTTTTAAATAACTTGTGTATTTCGTTGTATTTCGCCTTCCATTAAAGCTTTTCCATATCCTGGTATTAAATGTACCCATTAACATTGAACTAAAAAAAATATTAAACACAACTTTTTACTAGCAAATTGTTTAATTAGCAACACAACCCGTCAGTGTCTCTCGCCCCTAATAAAAATCGGAATTACAGTGTTATTACACGGGTTTATCGCTAACAAAGTATCTGAGATAACCCTTCGCCGGCCGATGCGACCCAAGACCAACAAGGTAAGGTTTTATTACTAATTAACCATATCGCGGAGGCAGAGTGCCGTGCTTGGTGCCAATCGCCGTCAACCTGTCAGCGCTCTGATGTAACCCGTTCCTGATACGTGGTGGTCTAAAATACCCATTTTGTTATTACAGTGGTCATGTGATCCATCTGATGGTAGGTAGATACTAGTGGGAACCGTCAGCCAGGACATTTGCAATTTAGGGGACTTTTTGGAGCGTGGTGCCCAGGGACCTAAACATGATTTTTTGATGATGGGGAGTTTTTCATGTTAAATAAATATCGCTAGATAAATCATACAGCAACTATGAATATGTATTTATATGAATATGTATATAATATGTAATCTGAATACAAGTACACTGAGTACAAGTAACTGGCAATAAATAATAATCCTTACTAATATTATAAATGCGAAAGTAACTCTGTCTGTCTGTCTGTCTGTCTGTCTGTCTGTCTGTCGCTCTTTCACGCCAAAACTACTGAACCGATTTCAATGAAATTTTATACACAGATAGTCTAGAGCCTGAGAAAGGACATAGGCTACTTTTTAATGCGAAAAAAGAGTTTTAAGGGGTTGAAAGGGGGGATGAAAAGTTGTATGGAAGTATCTCATTTTAGAGCTAGAAGCTTGAAACTTATTTGTCAGGCTGTTGATTCGACTTCTATATTAATAATTCCGTTCAGGGGTACGGTAGACTCGATTGAAACCTTACCAGAATAATAAAACATGAAAAAATAATGATTTCGAGTCGACAACATATATCGGCAAAATTCGGATTGTCGAGTATTTTGTTAAATTCTAACGGTGCAAAATACAATATTTCGTTTAGCCATATTGGCAGTTCCGTCAAGTTTGGCACAGTACCGCTATATTTTCTATGAACGAATCCCTGTCAATTAGTGTCAGTGTTCTCAATGTGTAAATGAGTCTTTATTCGAAATATCTATTAAACTGGGTGGGCCATATTTTTTAAGAAAGAAGAAGAAGATTGAGCTTTCAGAACAAACAAATTCAGTCTTCATGTTTTTAGGGTTCCGTAGTCCCTACGAGGAACCCTTATAAGATCATCCAGTCCGTCCGTCCGTCCGTCCGTCTGTCTGTCCCAACCCGTCAGTCACAGGGTCATAACTTCTACAGTTTCTGACGGATGTTGATGTAATTTGGTACAAAAATACTTTAAGAGTAGATCTCACTTTCAAAAATATAAAATGTAGCAAAATTACTTTTTTTGAGGTATCTCCCCGAACATCGAAAAAGGGGCAATTTTTTTTTTAGTTACCCAATCATGTGGGGTGACCATGAAAAGGTCTTTTCAAATAAAATGATGTTTTCATACAACATTTTATCATCAAAAATTCCGTTTGCGAGATTTTTAACTTTTAAAGATTAAATCAAAATTCCGTAATGAATTCCGACACTTCTTACATTTTTCTATTAATAAGATTATGCAGTCGAAAATGGATACATTGTTCACCAATTTCAATGAAATAACATCAATAAATTTATATTTTGTGTTAATACGTGTATTTCTGAAGTGTTTATGCACGTGGATAGATGTCGGTAGTAGTCTATAAACAACAGTGGGTAAGATTTTTTACGAAAAAAATATCGACACTTCTTACATTTTTATGTTGCAAAAATATGAATAAGATTATGCTGACGAAATTGGATAAATTGTTAATAAATTCTTATTAAATAACAGCAATAAATGTATGTTTTATGTTCATTAGTCTATTTCTTAGTATTTAATGGTGTCGATAGATGTCGGTAGCAGTATGTATACAACTTTAGTATCTATTTCAACCTGGGGTAAAATTTTAAACAGATTACCTTCAATGAATCGAAACCCTTCATTGTGCATAGCTCGACATGGCACTTGGCGACTTTTTTTCGTATTCATTTCAATGGACAATGCTATACGAATCTATGCCTTGCCTAATATTCCTTGAAAACCGATAACTACAAAAATATCTACCTAAGTTTTGTAAAAGATTGTGTATTATGAGTCACATTTCACCCGAGCGAAGCCGGGTTTTCATCTATATATATAACTCAAAGGTGACCGACTGACTGACTGACTGACATAGTGATATATCAACGCACAGCCCAAACCACTGGACGGATCGGGCTGAAATTTGGCATGCAGGTAGATGTTACGGCGTAGGCATCGCTAAGAAAGGATTTTGATTAATTCTACCCCCACGGGGATAAAATAGGGGATGAAAGTTTGTATGAAACTTTGACAATTAAATTCCACGCGGACGAAGTCGCGGGCACAGCTAGTTATATATAATTGTTACTTACGTAACATATAAATTGTGTATGGTCTGCACAAACATGTTCGGGTAAGAACTCGTTCAATAAACAAAACTGAAACCCGTATTTCCAATCAGAGTACCCACTTATCTGAACAGCATAATACAAAATGCATTCTCATTAACGATACTTACTAAATAATTAATTTGCAATTGATACAAATTATTAAAATTCCCAACTTTAATATCCGTAAAATAACAGTTACACTAAATTTTAAAATAAACGTTAATACTCATTATAGGGTTAAATACACTGCCTTAACGAGCCTCGCTACTGTGCGAGTGCTCCGAGACTGGTAGGAACAACTTTTTATTTTGTTACCATGTTATCTTACATCCCTCTCTGACTCACACAATAACCGGATCTCCATCGATCTCGCACACAGCAATTAACACTCTCTGTATACGGTAGCGATGGAAGAAATTAGTTAAGAGAGTTTCGTCCCCATTTCTGTGGTTTGTGTCAACAGACCTTTGAGTGTACTTTGTCTTTTTTGCATTTTTAATTTTTAATGCCTGTTACTGTTTGTTTTTTTGGTTGCGTGTGCTATAGGTTTCCAATAGTTAAAGTAAAATTATATTTACATGTTTGAGTCTTGACATGATACACGGGTGACAATAAAAAAAAGGATATTAAGTATATTTAAATATTCTGCATGTCGCCTTACTAAATGATCTTAGGTCTTTGATCGGACTTTTGATAAAATAAATTCACAGGTTACCGTCCGCTACTCGAGGTGTCAATACAGCTTTGTACAGATAACTAACAGTAAAATACAGGAACTGAATGTAAGACGACCATGTAGAAATTGAAGAGCTGAATACAAAAGGCTTTATCACGGAAGGTTAATTTGACAGTTAAATCATCGAATAAATCAATCTAAGTGCACAGTGTAACTAAGCAATCACTAAGGTATCAATAATTACTACCCAGTTATTGTATTCCAATGAAAAAATCACTCAGCAAGCCATTAGCGTTCGATCCGTGAATTGTTGATTACATGTAATCACTGCGGTTAGGAGGCTTAGGAGCCAGTGGGGAAACGGAAAAACCAAAGAGAAGTAAAATATATTTTTTAATTTTTTTTTTTTTTTCTCGCTGTCGTATTAAGCCAGTGTTAAGTAAAATGATATTTTCCAATTTGTAATTAATTTATAGTCCCCAAACCCTATCAGTAAAGTACTGGCAAATTACCAGACTTCTTGCGAACCCCGAGAAATCATGTTTTACCATTGTTTCATTCCAATTGCCCACACTCATGCAAATTTATGACGATTAATCCAACAATATTACACAATATAAATTAAAGGAACACAAGTTTTGGATATTAAATAAAAAATGACAACGTCACTTTTTCACTTCCCGCCAAAATATAAAGTAAAGCAGTCACAGCTCTAATGCAAAGGAATCTATACAAATAAATAAAATTGGAGTGTCTGTTTGTAATATCAAAATAACACCTATTCACTAAATGCTACACACGGTACATATAACAAAAACGCGATTGAATTTTTTTTGTCTGTCTGTCCCTCTGTCTGTCTGTCCGCCTGTGTGTTTGTTCCGGGTAATCTCTGAAACGGCTGGACCGATTTTGACGGGATTTTCACTGTCAGATAGCTGATGTTATAGGGAGTAACTTAAGCTTATGTTAGAAAAAAATAGATAGCAAATGATGCCTGTCGCGTGGGCTCAGAACGTGCGAGCGGGATTTAGCCATAGTAGGTATATAAAACACGAAACATAGACTCGCGTATGTTAAATTACATTTTTGCTAAGCTAAATTCCACGCGGACGAAGTCGCGGGCACAGCTAGTACATAATATATTATGCGTGTTTCTCGTTTCCACAGCTGTCAAAATGTTTACAGCGAGTCTAACTTGACCATAGCAAAATGTTTCTTCCTCTATGGTCACAAAAAAATACGCCTATGAAAGTGCATAGATACTGTTTGATAGGAGAAACCCAAAATTTTAAACAAATATTTAAATAAGTGAAGTAAATACCAAGGAAAAATAAATAGAAAAAAATAACAATTATGTATTCAATTCGCGGTTCACACTTAACCGCCGCCGATGACGGAGTACCATGGAATTATACATTCAGCAGTAATTGCCTGCAATAAATCTGATTGCGTTACTAAATTCAATCAGCCACTCACACAAGCGCGGGTGTTATCGCACGCAATGTTGTACACAATGTAAAACACAACTAGAACCTTATAGTACTTTTTATTGTTTTTCAAAGTATTCACCACGTAGCTTAATACACTTTTCCATTCGCTCAAACCAGTTATTATAACATTTATACCACTCTAAAGTGGGGGTGTTCAAAATGGCTGACTTGAAAGCGTCGACTGCTTTTTCACCGGACTGGAACCTTTGACCACGAAGACTTTTCTTAATTTTAGGAAATGTAAATAAATCGTTAGGGCTTAGGTCAGGACTGTATGGAGGATGATCAAGAATTTCTACTTTTTCCTGCTTCAAATACTCAATCGTTTGAAGAGCGCTGTGTGAGATTGCGTTGTCGTGGTGCAGGATGATGCGTCGCTTTGAGTTAGATTTTCGAAGTTGGCGATGACTTGTGGTAAACAAACTGTGGTATACCACTCTCCATTAACCGTTCTACGATCTTCAAGTGCAATAGTCGCAATATGGCCGGTTTTTCCAATGAACGTGGCCACCACCTTCTTTGAAGTGCTTCGAGAACGAACAACTTTAGTCGGTTTTGGCTTGTCTTGAAAGACCCAGATTGTAGATTGTTATTTGGAATCAGGATCGTAGGCATAGATCCAAGATTCGTCACCACTGATGATGTCGTAGACGTGATTTGACTCTCCTTGGTTGAACCTTTGCAGAGTTTTCTTACACCATCTGACGCGGGCCGCCTTGTGATCGTCGGAAAGCAGATGCGGTATCCAACGGCAATCTAGCTTTCTTACACCAAGCGCTTCATGCAAGATTTTCTGAATGGTTGTCCCTGAGATGCCTAATAGAGCCTCTATCTCTCGATACGTCACATGACGATCTTAGAGAATTTGTTGTCTCACAGTAATTATGTTATCTTCAGTGAAGGCGGATTTTGGCCGTCCTTCGCGAGATTTGTCACTAAGACTAGTATGTCTACGCTGGAATTATAAATACCAGCGTTCGACAGTCCGCAGACATGGGGCTTCATCACTGAACACAGATGTTAGCTCTTCAAAACACTGAAGCCGTGTCAGGCCTCTTCTAAAGTTGTAGAAAATTATTGCACGAACATTTTCCTTAGAAAGATTCATTTTCGTACGTAACCTGACAGATTCTAATCGACGCTGTGACTAAACAATAGCATCAATCCCAAAACTTTCAATTGTTTTGAGATTCGAAATTTAAACACATTCGAATATAGAACAGTTCCAAATTCAAAATTGCCGGGAAATATGGAAACGACAGAACTTAAAAGGCATGCCTGGTAATAATTAGAAAAAAATAACCACTTATTCAGTTATCAACGATTTGAGTACAGTCGGTCTAGGAATAGGATTTATAATGTAAACGTACTCAAATGTGAATGCGTTAAAACATCCATTTATGCCGAGCGTATCGTTAGTACCCACTACGATTATTAGGGTGCTCTTGCACTTGAGCTGGCCCGCCCGGCTCAAGTCGACGGTCACCCTTAAGGCATTTGACCAAAGAGGCACACGCATGAATAAAATGGAGGAATATGTTAAGTAAGTATATCATATTAAGATGAAAGAAAAATACATATTGTATTATCTATTTAACAATCTTGGCGCAGAGGTTCGAGCGTAGGCCGCTCGGCTCACTGCACATGGTGGTTGCGGGTTCGATTCCAGCCGGGGCAAATTTCAGAAATGGCCTTTTAGTAATGTACGTTACCCATAGTACAAGTGTTGTTTAGTTTGGGACCATACTGTTGGAGTGTTAGTCTGGCGATATTTATTTCATTTATTTATTGTTCTTGTTAATATAAGATCTAGGAATCAATTGAATATTCCAAGCAAGGGATGATGCAAGGTAAGACGTAGAAAATCATTTAATCAAGTAGTATACAACTTTACGATCATTAGTCGATGTAACAATGGGTTAATGACGATACATTAACACAGGTGATGCTCTTAATGGATGTCATTGAATGCAACTATGTTCAAGTTACTACTTTAACTACTTTAAGTATATAAGTGTCAATCAATTTTATTTTTGTATATGTATTTTATTTTATTTTTTGTGTATTATTTTTAATATTCATAAATAATAACAATTTATTATGTCGTCATAAATTGTCACTATCGTCATTACCCTGGATATCCCAAATCTGTCTAACGGGGTACCCACTAACAAACCATCCGGAGTCGTGTGGTTCTGTATAAATTTAAAGGTATAGTTGTATTTTAGCCCATTTGCCCAAATGCAATTACAAAGAATTTCGAGTGTTACGGCTGATTTTTTTAAGCCGCAAAACTCGAAAAAAAATAAGCCGATAAGCTACAACAGGATTACCACACCTTGAGCCAAACAAACATGGGGCCTTCATTGGGCACTTTTGAGATGCCTTTGTGTCCATAATCGACTTAGAGTCAGCGGGAGTGACGTTTCATTGAAGTGACGGTATTGACGTTTTGTGTCGGATGAAAGGACCTTTAATTTGTTTTCCGGTAAATAAAGGAATAAAGATAGAGCGATGCCTGTGGGCTCGGGGTCCTATGTGTACTGTGTGATTGTTCGTGGAGAAACGGAAGTACGTACTAAGATTAATATTTTAATTACGAGAGAGAAAAATTAAAATAATAATATGTTTAATGCCACCCTGCTCGTTTTTGTTAGGTAAATTGGACACTGCCAATAATGGAATATCAAAGAAATCGGTTTATCTATCGTAGATACGCTTCTGCGTGTTGAAAGTGAGTACTATTAAATGTAATAAGTAACATTAAGTAGGTAATAAGTTTAACGTTGTATCCCGCATAGTTTAAACTTGAAATTTATTTCATTTAAACCAATCAATGGTCCCCATAATCCAAATTGTAAATGGTTTTTTTTGTTGTAAAGTAATAATCAAGTTTTATACTTAAATTAAATGCAAGTGTAAGTTCTTCTAGACAAATGCAACATGTTACCAATAAATTAAATTAGGAATTCGTATTCGATCCGAAATATTTCTTGACACATTTCATGTAACCAATCAATTAAAATTATTTCCAAATTGGCAACACATTTGGCGTTGCTGTTTCAAGTGCTTGCGCCTGCGCTGGGTGGCGCATTGTTGGTTGATTGGCACATTGTGCCATCCAGCCGAGGTGTCACTCAAACATGGGTTTTACTTGTAAACAATGAACACCCGAGCTTTTGTTGTTAAAAGCGGGTAAACGAAAGCGTGTAAGTAAGCTTTATTAGCTTTATTAAAAAAGGGAATATTTTAAATAATGATACTTGGGTACTGTTCAGTAACAATTTTCTTTTCAATATATTTAAGTCTTCGAGATTATTTTATTTATTCACGGGACTAACTAAGTACTGTTTCTGGGATTAAAACTAACTCTGATAGAGCTAACTTTGACATGATCAAAATGAGCGGCAGTAACAAAATTGATAATTCAAAGATAGATATAAGTACTTTCTATTAGTAAGCAAAATCAATCCGTTTATATCTACGATCATATTAATAATAAATATCTCAAATTATTAAAATATTATATTTCTGACTTATACATTTACACCACCATGCTACCACCACCTACACAGACACTAAAATTACTCAATAAAATTGGATTTTACTCGGTCCGATGCGCACAAAACTCAACAATGACAAGTCAATCATTTTCACATTATATTGATCCCGGTCACAATGCCGGGTCCGCCTTCCGTGAATGACGGACAAATTTTAATCTCAAAATGATGGATTCGTCAGAAAATGAAAGCGTTATGCGCTAAACAACCAAGCAGGTGTTGTTTTCGGAAGATTATGCGTGTCAAATTTTTGAGTGATTGTGGGAGTTTTTTTTATAATATTTTGGGCAGTTTTGTTAAAATATTACAATTGGTAGGTTTTTGTTGAAAGCGTTGCTTTTTAAAAGATCTCGGCAATATGAAAAATACTAAAAAAATAAATATACATATCGTATTTTAAAATATGTATATGTAATCTTTAACTGTTTTCAAGATATCCACATCATACATTATTATATGCTAAAAACAAACTGCCGACAATAGGTATCTACCTATACCTACAATACAGTATTTGACAAACATTATTAATATTTATTACATAATTTCTTTGACAAATAACATAATTTATAAGTTATGTATACCCACCTACTGAATGATATAATGTATTTATTGGGCAAAGTTAGTGTTTAGTTTAATAAACCATAAATAAATTACATAAAATTATCCCAAGATTACTAACATTGAAATAATTTTCAAAATAGCTAGAACCAAAGAAAATGTAATTTACAAATTCTTTGGCTAGAAATGACAAAAATATCGACTTCCAAAGTATCGATAACACAGAGGTGATTAAAAAAAACGCTAAGGATATAATATGGATAAAACACTTATGAGCTTGCAAACTATAAAACAAAAAAAATAAAAAGCAACACCTTCGAAAATAAAAAGCACCTCGCTAATCCAACAGATGACTGCAGCAGAGCTTAATCAAGTTGCATTCACGAAACGTGTCTCTAGCCCCTAATGAAATAACCGTGTAATTAACAATTGTATATCGGTTTACAAAACAGACTCAACCCACATGCACTGCTGTACACCAAAACCAACCTTGTGTTACTGATTCTAGGTTGGTTTCAGTTTGCAAAAATGTGTGTGGGTTGGTTCCATTTTGCAGAACCACGTCCAATTATGATTTTCGTGATTTATGGACGGAATCCACCGCGCCGATCGTTGATTGGATGATTTCAAACGAACTGTGTATGGCGTGTGTACTTGTGCGGTCTGTGGAAATAATTATATATTCTACTAGCCACCCGCCCCGGCTTCGCACGGGTGTAATAGCTTCAAAAATATTAATTGAAATTACAAGCTGTAAAGGGCCATATTGATCTATATTAAATGGCCAATGTATTTAAGGTATTTAATTGGTTAAGCATTAATGCTGTATTGCTTAAAATCGCTTCGTAAATAAGCCATTATTTGTCGTAAAAGGTAAAGGTAAAGGATAAAAAAAAATTTGTGGGTTATTCCTAAGAGATAGACATATACCATCGCGGACTATTTTGTAGACCTTTTTAATTTGTACAATACTGTAGTACATTATTTTGTTTTATCTCGTAGGGTTCAGCCAACGTTTACAATGCAAGCGCAAAAAATGTGTTTATTTTCGACATCTAAATATATATAACTCAAAGGTGACTGACTGACTGACATAGTGATCTATCAACGCACAGCCCAAACCACTGGACGGATCGGGCTGAAATTTGGCATGCAGGTAGATGTTATGACGTAGGCATCCGCTAAGAAAGGATTTTGATTAATTCTACCCCCAAGTGGATAAAATAGAGGATGAAAGTTTGTATGAAACTGGGTCAATTAAATTCCACGCGGACGAAGTCGCGGGCACAGCTAGTCACATTATAAACCTCTAAAATTATCAGTGTTTCTCTACTATATTATGCATGTATTATACATATAAACCTTAATCTTGAATCACTCTATTAAAAAAACCGCATCAAAATCCGTTGCGTAGTTTTAAAGATCTAAGCATACATAGGGACAGACAGACAGCGGGAAGCGACTTTGTTTTATACTATGCAGTGATACACCGCACGTAAGTTTGAATTAACACTGGCTATGGTTACCAAAATGTTTGATTCCATTGGTCAAGTGTTCACAAGAACTTTCTCCGTTGAACCGACATCAACAATAGGCTAATTTCCTATTTCTGAGTGGCTTAATTATGTCGGCAGCGTGCGAGCATAGCCTTTGGTATTGCGAGCATCTATAGGCTACGGTAACTGCTTAACATCAGGCGGCTCGTGCGCTGGTTTGCCAACTTTGTTATATCATAAAAAATAGGTGGCTACAGCAGGAAAATGTTACTAGTATTACAAAAGTAATTTGTTACGTCCACAGTATATTATGTCGCAAAAGGCGATTAAGGAAATTCCCATCTAATTGTAGGTATTGTTATTGGACTACAATTAAACCGTTTAAACTGTCAAGGTAATTGTGTGGATGCTCTACATTAAACTACAATGTAAGGACAGTATAAATGTCAGGAGTCAAACGGTAGTTAGGTAGAGTGACAACACGTGTAGTTACATAAAAACAGAGACATCAATTATATTGCAGGTAATAATGGATGATTAGTGAAACGTGGGAGCGACCGTTACGTGTCAGTAGGGTGAGCCTAAAGCGGTTTTTTTTGGGACATTGCCTAAATATATACTATTTCTATATATGAGTCATAGTGGTCATGTGCATATTATGAAAACAATAAGGTTGATTTTTGTGTTACGTCTCAGCAAGAACTTATAAATCATGATAAATATCCATGTAAAATTTACCGCTCGTAAGCCTTAGCTCGTAGTCACAAAACCTTTATTTACGAATTCTAATGAACTTAAATTGTGAATTTGGTACTTATTGTAATTTACACAATTAGTTTATGTTGTTCATAGTATCCAACATATAAACTACAGTACTAACATTGTATAACAAGCCTTGTATGATTAATATTAATTAGCTCTATCTACAAAGAACCGCCGCTGCGTCGCCATTACTCATGGAATACAATTTTTTGTCGTTTATCGGAATATGCAAATGTAATGCCACGATACAAATATGGAGAGAATACCAATACCATGTTTAATTAAGTACAGGCTCCACTTGAAGACCGATTTCAAGGTGCTTAACATACTTAGTAGGAAACAGAAAAAGTTATTTCTTCATGGAAGTTGATATTATAAATTTAAAACGTATTAGAAAGTCAAAAAGTCAGACGGTCTACTTACAGCTCATGACAATCTCATTCATTTTAGGCACATCCTGATCATGTGGCGCTGGCATCGAGTTAAACAATTGTTATTTTGATTTTTTTAATATTTAAGTAATACTTAAAATATGCCTGCTACTTAAATGTCATATAGCTTATATTTATACCATTTGCGAATTTTAGATGTACACCGTTTGCAAATAAATAATACCCTTACACTTTATTTCAATTACCAGTGTGCACATTGATGTGTCTACATTGTAGGACAAGTCTTACATTTTCCCAAAATCATGGCAACACTTTCCTTAATTAATGTACTGTTAAAATGGAATGCAATTCTTTTGCAGACCACCCATTGCGGTAATTGAAGTTTTTCATACAAACTATGTGATAGCTATGTAATGTATGCAATTATGGCATTGTTACTTTTACATCCACACTGTTTCGGTCTAGCGGGTGCGGGCGCGGCGGCTGATCAAGGATTTCGATTTCCAATTCGTGTGCAATGTTTTTAGTACTTGTTTTTTAGTCTCTAGTAACTAGAGTCTAGTTAATAGTTAAAGTGTATTGTGCTTACCGCTGGTGTAGGTACCCTGCATATGATATCTGGAGCAATTTATTTCACAGAGCCTGTGGACACTCGGATAAATTTTCGTGCGTTGAAGACCTTTTCCCATATACTGGAATTAATTACCTATAATCAGCTAGCGAGTTTGATAACGATCCGTGGTGCCTTACAGCTGCTCTTTCATCAGCTGTAAGAGTCTTGCTTCTATGGCAATTTATAGTCTGTATATTCAGTTATTTGTCTCCCGATTTGCAATAGACGAAAATGGATAAATTTCTTCCAACTCTTCTTATTTTTCTTTAGTTTTAGTGCTGGTTCTAAGACAATTTAGCTTCTCCCTGGGTCTCGTCTAGGGTCAAACCTCGGGGTCATCATTGGAAATAATTGTCGACCCTGGCTTACATGGGTAACAGTGATGGGAATGTGTGGCGGGCCTAGTCACAACTCAAAAAGATGGCATATCTCTGCCAAACACCTTTGGTGAATGAAAGTGTGATCATTTATTTAACCGCTCGGGGATCGGGTAACGGTACTTAACACGGCCGTGCACGTCCTCTAGGAGGAGGCGATCCTCAAAGGGTTAACTCAATGTGCAAACAGTAACAGACAATAGGCTCCATTGATCAACGTGAATATGTCGACTGCTGGACGGCTCCTCCAATGACTTTGGCTATGTTTTCTGTTTACAAATTTACCCAAAATCATGAAGTACCAAAAATAATTAAGCACAATCAAATTATTTGAATGTTCGAAACTATCTAAAGACTCCGACAACCAAATCATTTGTATACTAAATACACATAACGAGTGATGTGACTCACGATCTGTTTTATTATCGATAAAAATCCGGATCAAATGAAGTATTCAGCTTGGTGTAAAGTGCCAGCCGGTGTTGACAGAGACGCAATCAATAAATCACTCGGTGCCACAAAGAAATATTCAATGTGTGTTGATTGTGCCTCTTGAGAACGCTTTTTAGTAACCGCTAGTGATGAGGGCGAGTCGATGCTTGATATCGATAACTGGTACTTAATATATAAATAAATAATAAATATCGCCAGACGAACACACCAACTGTATGGTCCCAAACTAAGCAACGCTTGTAATATGGGTACCGTACAATGGACTGGGGGCGATCCCAGTGACACCCAGACCAGGGCAAATTCTGAAAAGGCCATTTCCGAAATTTACCCTGGCGGGAATCGAACCCGCAACCATCCTATGTAGTGAGCCGAGCGGCCTACGTTCGAACCACTGCGCCAAGCGGTCGACAACACATTATACTTATTGAATATCACTGGGATCGCCCCCAGTCTATTGTATCGTACTCGAAGTACAAGAGATGCTTAGTTTTGGATCATACAGATGGTATGTTATTCGTGCGATATTTTTTTATTTATATATATCAGGTAGGTCAGTGACATTTTAAGTTGTACTGAAATGAATTTAGTTTTGTTTTTTCATAAAAAAGTGTATTAATTATTATTATTATTCATAGCATAATTAAGTAACGAAGTGATTAAGGTGAAGGCGCCTGTCCAGACCGCGAAATTCAAAATTTTCGAGTGTTTTTATAGTTTATCAAAAATCTGAAAACATTTAAGACAACATTTTGTGATTTGCGACAAACGCAGTATGCAGTGCGTTTATTAAAACATTTATTTTACTCTAAATATTATCACGGTGGATATGATACTAGTAAATCACTAAATATACAAAAATGGCCAGATTATCTGGATAGCTGTCGTTCTTGAAATGTTTGAGAGTAAGTTGGATATATTAATAAATGCCCTGCACACGGTCTTTGTCGCGAATTACAAAATGTGCCTTTTATTATTGTCAGATTTTGAAAATTTCTAAAAAACCTCAAAAAATTTGAATTTCGCGGGCTAGATGGGCGCTTTAGCCTTAATAGTAGGACAATATTTTTTATATTTTTGTAAGTAAATTGATTTCAAACATGTTTTAGCAATAGTAAATAATTGCCAACCTATTCAATGAACTACATCTAGCACCATATCGATGGGTGATTTCAATTGTCGATACTTTTTTTCCCAACACTACCGATAGACCTCCAAAGCACACCGGTGGTCCGGCGTTGCTTTGATCGTTTCTGCCGAATCATGGCACGCGTTTCAAATATGACGATGATATGACGCTTATAACGATACACAAAATACTTCCGACATCACCCAACACTACTCTAACCTTTAACTACTAGGTGTTAAGACAGAAAATCGGGCGGAATTTAGTTAAGAAGTGGTAAAACATAATGGTATAATTGTGAGATAAATCGATGTCTATTAAACTGTTATTATCCGATCATTGAGGGGTTAATAAAATATTGTTCGGTCGTTCGTACCATCCACTGTTGGCCTATGGCAATTTAGTGTTGGCCAATGTATTTGGCGAGGATTTGGTAACAATTGTATGGTTGTCAAATTGTCCAATGGGTTGGCTGTAGGTACGTATGAAGCCTTAATTGCAATACAAGTGGGTAAGCGATGATATGGCCTTATAGGTGGCTGTCAAGTCCATCCTTGATAAATGGTACTTAACCTAACGAGCGACCATACGCGTCTGTTGGGCCTACAACAAATAATAAACTGATACACCCGGGTGTATCTACGATAGTAATGAGTTACTGACACTTTAATAGTTTTTATACAATTGAACAACGGACTTTGAGTATAATCCGCACTCAGAACAATAGTTCTGAGAGGCGGTGGACAAAGACTAGTTGGACTAATAAGTATACTAGTCTTTGTCCACGGTCTCTCAACAGGATTTACAGAATAGAGAGTAGCTTATATGTTACTCAAAAGCATCCGCTACCTATACACAAAATTTTATTTACATCCATTCAACCGTTTTTGCGTGATTCGCAGTCAAATTTACAAACTGTAGCGACTATATAGGTAGAGTTTATATTTTGTTTGGATAGATGGCGCTCAACCAAAATATGGCGATTTCCTATATAAATCTGAATTGCGCTAGAAAGATTCGCACTCTTTGGCTAAGACACGTTATTAGAACAAAGTAGTATTGAAAAAGTAAGCATCTCGTTGCTACGAACTAAAATAACACTTAGGTTTATAGCTAATAACATAATAACATAATGGCGGGGCTACATTAGCCGGTGTCCCCCGCGTCGGGCCCCCGGGGCCCCCACGACCCCCCGTGGGCCGCAATCGTGGACACATTAACTTTATTGGCCCGATATTCGCTTGCGCAATTTGCACGCAAAAATCTGCGTGAAGCTAATGACTTTGTTGTGTCAATGATATTGGATACAAGTTTGTGACCTAGGTTTGTCTGTGTTTAGTTCAGTATCGTGATCTTTTAGAACAAAATCTGATGTACTAAGTAACATATTTATATAGGTACTCCAATAGTGGAAGTGGAATTTTTTTCTTCCAACTCCTACTATTATTTCTTGCGATTAAATTGGTGCGGGTTCCAAAACAATTTAACTTTTCCCCGGGACCGTCGAGGGTCAAACCTCGACGTCATTATTGGTCACCATTGTCGATCCTGGCTTACAGGAGTTAGAGTGGTGGGAGTGTGTGGCGGGAATAGTCCCATAAAAAAATACTCCAATAGTACTTAGGTATTTAATTAGGTGGGCTAATTATTTGTTTTCGTGAACTGTAATTATATTGGCTTTCTTCAGGTTACTGGTTATATATATACTTACTAATCGTACGTGGGCTGAAACATTTTAGGAATACTGTATTAAATAAAAACTAGGTGCTCAAGACTTTTCACAACACAATTTTATTACCCTGATCGAGCCCTAATAGGAACAAGAAGTCAAAGGTACTCAACAAATAACCTTCGATCGCAACAAAACCAATGAAAGGTCAACACTTTTTGTTCACATTCTGGTTGCGAATCGTAAAAATTCCACACATTCCTACTTACGAGGCACTTTGAATCAATATCCCAAAGAAAACAAACCGACCGCAGAAGCAAATGAAGTTATAACAATGGCCATACTTTACCCTAATCGGAAAGTAACATGCCGATGTTAAATACAACTTAAAACGAACCGCAATACGACAGCAGTGGGGTTTAATATCGGATAATAAGTAAATAGTATGGAACGCAGGCCCTTTGCGGTCAATTTGCATGTTTTCATCCCTTTTACTCTTGTAAGAGTGCGGTGAATAGTTAGGATAGTTGGTTTAACATCTTGAAAAGACCGATACCTAACTATAGTACACTATAATACTTAATGGACATGAGTTAATCAAAGTGCGGATTTAATTGCGACTAACGGTGAAGTCAAAAATCATAAGGACAACTCCAGCTATACTGTATATCTCACTATTAAATCCTAATCTTGTAACCACAGATATAGATTTACATAGATAACGCAAGTATCACGATTTGTATTGAAACCAAGCATGCCATTAGTGACGGGAAATCCAAACCGCTTCGCAGACACCGATGCCGCCGATGCCCCTCCGCCCGCTACGATTCCCTCGAGTGATTATCACACTCATACTCATATTTTTATATCTGTAGTCGCGAGGACTGTAAGTTATCGGCGACCAACCTCGACGCTTGGTCGGGGTTTTCGGACACGCTAAGTACATACATTTGCGTTATCTATGTAAATCTATATCTGTGCTTGTAACTTTCATTTCGTATTCGTGTCTTTTCTTCCTTCTTTTGTTTCGTGTCAACATGTCCTGGATCAAAATCTGGACCATAAACATTCCCCCCCTTACCTATTACTGAACGTGATATAGCGGGTGAAAAGATACTCACAGAATTATCTCGTTCTGTCATCAGTAATTTGACATTCGAAAGAAGAAGACAGAGCATGGTTTAACTATTCAACCGCTAAACTACGCTTATTAATAAGGGGGTTGTTTTATTTAAACAAATATATGCTCAAAACCATCTCGCATTGAAAGCAGGCTGGTGTGTAATGTACCGAAATCGCTAGAATAAGCTTTGAATTTAACAAACTCCTTAAAAATACATACATAACATAAACCCACATCGTGATATAAACTTATCCCATTACCACACAACAGGGGCCCAGCGGGGCCCATCGTCCTGAATGGCGGTCCCCAACTACTTAATAGGGCGATAATTGCTCGGCTATTACGGCCCTAGCCACCCCCTGAGCAAGTGGGGTTGCGAGTAGGAGTAGCAGTATGAATTCACTCCATGATGGGTAAATTTTAAAAAGTAGTTACATATTGCTCATTTTAGTCTCGATAAAACTGTAAGCAATCACCGACATTCTATTAAAATAATAATTAATAATTTTAGCCCTTTTGACGTCCCACTCCTGGGCACGGGCCTCCCCTCAACACGAGGGGGATTCAGGCCATAATCCACCACGCTGGCCCAGTGCGGGTTGGCGGATTTCACATGTCTTTCGAAAATTGGTTAAATCTTCTAAGACATGTAGGTTTCCTCACGATGTTTTCCTTCACCGTAAGCAATTCTATTGGACAATTTTAATTTAAAAAGTAATTACGTAGTACCTATTAAATTTCTTCCTCAAATATTGTGTTCTGAGACCCAAGCCGTTTCCAAGTTTCAGGTTAAAACTGGGCCGACCATATTATTATCTGCCGCAAGCCAAGCTAACTATTGGGCAAATTGATGACCATATAGGTCTCAATCTTAAAGTTATCTCCAGGCGGTGCAATTTCGCTTACGATTGATAGAGCCAATCGATGGAGACTTTAGATCTCAACCAAACTTGGTTTGTATATAGGCAAGTTATAGGTCCCCTCGTTATAGGATACATACATAACAAGATCGACCCTACCCATCGCCAAATCGTGCCGCTTGGAGACTACTATAGACAAACAGCATCACGGCAGACCATAAAGGTGATGGTACGAAGACCTGGATTTGTACATTAAGGATTGACACACTAATAGTTTAAGCGTATCCTGAGACACAGGTATAGAAAACATAGTATAGAAATGGTAGGGCTGCATCATGCATCAGGCTTATAGGTCACGAGAGAATGCAAAGAGAACAAGACCAGTACGTTAGCGGACGCAGCATACGCTTAGCTAAATTATACAGATATAACTCAATATTAGATTAACTACATTACTAGACAAATGTCATTGTCACTTTTAATAAAATACATGTCTCCACGCGCACGCGTAGCGCAGAATCTGTGCCGTGGCTGCAACGAGCCGCGGAGCAGGACAGACATATGTCTGCGAAACACGTCAAAATTACAAAATCTTCTCTGCCCTGCGCTGTCATGCGTCGCCTGCGTGTCAGCATACGCTCACACTTATAGTAGGCCTTTGAAGTAGTTGTTGAAAGCCAAGGAAGCCTTTTTCCAGAAGTGGAATGACGCTGGCTAAAGAAATCCCATCTTGTTTTTTTAATTTTAATTATTAAAATTAAAAAGCTTAACCTACATAATAGCAGTTACCAAGCGGTCGTTCCAGAGAACGTCTCACCAACTCTTGTTTCACCGAAATTCATTACCAACAGAACGGGGATTGGTTAATTTTGGTTATTTAATATTAACTTGTACGGTCTCCCCTTTTTAATTAATATCGACAAAATAGGAGACCACCGCGAGTTGCGAGAGACGATAAAAGATTTTAGTGATGTCTTGCCTTGAATATCGATATCTACATTATAATTAATTTAATTGCTAGATGTCAAAGATTGTTTCAGAATGGCTCATAAAAACAGCAAACAATAAGTACTTCCGTTCAATTTTTTATATTGAATCACTTTCACGTGTAGGTACAATAACAAGGCCTGAAGGTACTGTTTCAAATTGTATAACTACCTATTGTTTATAAGATGTAACTACGTAATTTTAATGTCAGATCACACTAGGGCCCTCCAAAAAGCCTACTAAAGAACGTGAATGTTGCTTGCTTGGAATTGAAATCAGCAATTCTGGTTATAATGGCATACGTCATTAAGAATTAACCACAACTCAATTATAAAATATCGACATGACACCCCCAACACTACACAATATTAATTTCAAAATTGGTTTAAATAGGTATTACGCCGCTTGTTAGCCCCGGTCCAAAATGAACTCATTAAAACTATAAAAGCAGCGGTAATTAAGGCCGCACCTCCTCCCCTGGCGACCTCCCAACGACCCTCCCCCCCTCCGGACGCTGGGGTTGGGCTTAGACCCCACAACCCCCCGTTTTCGCGACAAACGCGGTTTTCATTATTGTATGGAAGTGGTAAAAAGATAATTTTGAAATTTAATTAAGCTACTTGTTAAGAAATGTAGCCATAATTGTCACGAATAGGAATCTTATTTGAAGGTATGTTGTTGTCTGTACTCAAAAAGTTGTGGTGCTTACTGAAAAATTGTTGTCAATATTCAAAAAACGGCTATACTAGGTCACCTAGAACGACTGGCTATTCACAGAAGCAAAAGTTATTAAAGCATTTTAATATATATAAGTGCACGGATAAAAAAAACAACAATAGTTATTTGTTATACAAGACTGCAATAGTACATTGTTACCCATGGGGTGAAGGTCATTCACATGAGGTAAACACTGTGCTTTTCATTACTAATACAAGGAAGTATGAACAATACTCTACAACTAGAAAAAACGAATGAAGGTCGGATTGCCATTTGCCGCCTATTTGGTTTTTTTTTCCGTTGGCCTGGTTCAATAGAAATGTCGAAATATAACTAATTTATTTTTAATAACTTGACAGCTGTCAGTTGAAAGCGATTCTCCCTAGGGCGGAAAAGCATTACTTTCATCTGCTCGTCAGGCAATTTCGGACCTACTTTCCGAGTATGAGTATTGAAAAATATTAAAAAAATAGTAAAAATATTTACGAAGATTTTATAGTTTTTTATTTTTATAGTAAAGTATTGTTTACGATATTTTTTTTACCGTACGGTCCAGTCGTATCTAGGCATAACGCATTCGTGTGCCGGGCGCCGTTTATTGCCAGCGACATAACTGGGGGACGAGCGGTAATTTTCAACTAATAACCTGTTTAATTTTCAGCGCTTTTCAGCCCGCGCCGCCCGCCCCGACCGCACCGCCCGCCCCGACCGCCCGCCCAGGCCGCTCGAGCGTTTATATTGTTACTTTTAAATTACATTACCTCGTATTCTCTCGTACTTTTGATGGCATTCGGAAGATAATTATATACCCTTAGGTACTAAGGGTTTATGATAAATAGATTTTGTTATACAATTACTCTAAATTGAAATCTGAAATTGTAAGTACCTATTATGTTTGTAATATAGACATGACATCCAGTATCAACTAGATCTGTGTTAGCTCATCGGCCGTGATGCGATTAAAAATGATCCTTATTTGTATTGAAGATGTCAATCGATGACAACACTGATCGTGACGTAGTTTTGGGCCATCGTAAGAACGAGAACACCTGTCTTAGCATACCTATTATTATACAATATGTAGTAATATATCGCCAGGCAGACACCCCAACTGTATGGTCCCAAACTAAGCAACGCTTGTACTATGAATACCGTACAATGGACTGAGGGCGATCCCAGTGACACCCAAACAAATTACGAAAGGGCCATTTCCGAAATTTACCTTGACGGGAATTGAACCCGCAACCACCATGTGCACTAATGTGCAGTGAGCCGAGAGGCCTACGCTCGAACCACTGCGCCAAGATAGTGCCCGTTATATTCTTATATTAAGGCTAAAGCGCCCATCTAGCCCGCGAAGTGAAAGCCCGGAGAATAATAAATGGCACCGTAAATAATAATAATAAAAGACCCTGTGCAGTGCATTTATTAATATATCCAACTTACTCTAAAACATTTCAAGAACGACAGCTTTCCAGATAATCTGGCAATTTTTGTATATTTAGTGATTAACTAGTATCATGTCCACCGTGATAATATTTAGAGTAAAATAAATCTAAATATATATAACTCAAAGGTGACTGACTTACATAGTGATCTATCAACGCACAGCCCAAACCACTGGACGGATCGGGCTGAAATTTGGCATACAGGTAGATGTTATGACGTAGGCATCCGCTAAGAAAGGATTTTGATTAATTCTACCCCCAAGTGGATAAAATAGGGGATGAAAGTTTGTATGAAACTGCACTGCATACTGTGTTTGTCGAAAATCACAAAATGTTGTCTTAAATGATTTCAGATTTTGGATAAACTATAAAAATACTCGAAAATTTTGATTTCGCGGGCTAGACAGCTTGAATCCCAAACCCCCCTTGCGTAACTGCTTAGCACCGGACGGGTCGATATATAACAAACAAAATGTAAATAGCTAATTAAAGAATTTGATAAAGAAACAAAATTAAACAACATAAAATCTTGGGTAATTAAATTAAAGTACCTAATACCTACGTCTATTTATTATTGGTCTGATTCTATAAAGTTATGGGGTAAGTAAGACAAATTAGAAAAAATACTTCAAGAAAATTAACACTCAGTAGTCATACCCCCCTTAAACGATAATCAAGTCATTACCGGGCCAATCGGCGAGCCTGATTCCGTGCCGATAAGATATTGTACACACTGACTGTGAGATTGTCCATTTTTTATTAATTTATCTACATAAAGTGCAGTTCCAGTGTGATATTGCTCCATTTCCATTTATGATATTAAATCTACGTTAGAATATGAATATAAATTCGAATTCTTTTTAAATTTCATAATGTCATTACATGACAAAATTCTAACACACACAATACATTATAGTGACAACATTATGGGCTGTCCATTTATCACAGAGCCTGTCATGTTTTGTTAAAACAACAAATTAAGTTCGGAGTTTAGCTGCCCAAACATCTCAGCCGTATGTCACTCGCGTAAATCACGGACTCGCCAACGGGATTCGGGGGCGATTTCCGAAAATCAATCGACGCGCTGATCAGATAACTTGATGTATGGCCCGCGGACCTCAGTGCCACCCTCATTCCCTCCATCATTCCATACCTCCTTGGAAAGATGGCTTTTTAATTTAGCCTACTAAGTGGACTGGCAACATGGGGAAAGCGGTCGGCAGAAACCGAAGGCAGAGAAACTTTGACAACTCAGTGACGTGTCTTGAGATCTCTCTCGAGATTTCTCCTATGTCCAGCTGTGGGCAGGACGCTCACTTTAAAAACAAATTCCATCGTTTCGACTCACACAACAGATCTTTTTGAAAATCGTCTTCGAATGGCTATGATGGCAAACATCTAGGTGTATATTTTACTAACCAAGAGACTAATTAGAACAGGAATTCACACATAAATAAATTCTATAACCCTCTAAAAGATTATAACTCTATCTTATGGAGATTTTATACTCTAGTCCCACAAGCGAAATTACAAATATACAGAAAAACATCTGAAATTCAAATTATTATATATTATTGAAACGAAGCTTCTATACGGACATTTTGGTCGCTCGCCGCACGGCCACTCTATCCGTGCTAAGCGTCACACGTCAGTAGCGTTACACTATAATAGTTATACAGAGTGGCAGCTGCGGCGCCCTACGCTTTATACTAAAAAGCTTCTCTTTCGGGCGTCACTAGACGGCACTATTATTTTTAGGGCTCGCTACGGCTCAAGTTTGTCATCAGCATTATAATACCTACACCAGATTTTTAAGACGTTGCCTTAAATAAAATCTCTGTGCAGCACGGGTAAGGCTAACGCAAACAAAACTACACAATATAACCCTATTTAAACGGCATTAAGCACTAAACCCGATCAATTACAAGCACACGTCACCAATAAATCATTCACAGCCAATTTACAGTCAACCCTTCGAGCACAAAGACAAACGAACAAACAAACGTTCCCTCTCGCCAATCAGAGATAAGGCAATGAACACGTGTACTATTAAGCTATACCTCATTACCTTCCTTCGTCATTCCAAACCATTACCATTTAAATTTGAGCTTTACTTTAACACGCGACGGTTCATTTTTAAACGTGCCGCTGTTCAAGGTTAGGGCGTTTCAAAATGAAGGGTTAGAACAGTAGTTTTAATACATAATCTGTGTATTAGCATCACAAAACGTTGTTTCATCAGACGCAACAGGACAAGGCATGATTGTTGATTCGATAACTGAGACTGAGGATGTATATGGAGTTGATGTCACCGTCTAAAATGCAGACAGAAGAGAATTTCTTTCAAACAGTTAAATCTATACATCTATATCTATACAAATAAATACAATTGGAGTGTCTGTTTGTAATATCAAAATAACACCTTTTCACTAAATGCATATGAAAGTACATACGTCACTTATAGCAAAAACGCGTTATAAAAATTTTTGTCTGTCTGTCTGTGTGATTGTTCCGGGTAATCTCCGAAACGGCTGGACCGATTTTGACGGGACTTTCACTGGCAGATAGCTGATGTTATAAGGAGTAATTTGGGCTACTTTTATTTGAGATAAAAAAAAAACCTGTCGCGCGGGCTCTAAACGCAGGAGTGGGCTTTTTTGTTAAGCTAAATTCTACGCGGACGAAGTTGCGGGCTCAGCTAGTAATTAATAAAATTAACGTGATCAATGTATATTCCTTTTAATTTGACAGACGGTTAACATTACCACCATTAAATTAACTGCGTAATTTTAAAAACTAAATGTATTGTTCATAACACACAACAAAGTTATGGTAAATTTTTGTGCACGGAGCTTATCACGAAATAAAAAAATACAGATAAGGAGGAATTAAATTTAAGCAGTTAATTTATTTATAATACAACACGTAGGTACTGCCTGTATCGATAAAATAACGGGATGTTTTTACATTGAATATCGATAAAATAATAACAATTACTTTCCTGTTTATTGCAAATTGACGGAACTCCCTAAAACGTAGTAAATAATGGAAGGAAAATATAACTTTAACTAATTAGTGAAAAGTACCTTGAAATAAAACTATTTTTACGGATTATATCGCGTTTATTTTTACTTTTTATGTTCCCGACGTTTCGGTTGCTTTACAGCAACCGTGGTCACGGGGGGACTGAGGTGTTAGACGTCCTGATGTCATAGTTAAAAACTGGGTACCCTCAAAATTTAGTTGGTATTTGCGGTCCGATCCACGCAGAAAGTGCTCACAGTGTCTCGAGGTCTTGCAATGGTACACTTGGTTTTGGATTTAATTATATTAATTACTGGATCCCAAGTTGGTAGTAGCACCCAGCCATCTTCCCTATTGAAATTAGGATGTTTTTTAATTTCAATGGCCTCACGTATCATCCTTGGTCGGAATCGGTGTTCTTTTGCGAGGATCTGTGGTTTATCAGTTTTATTTCAATGTGTAGTATTCGCGTAAATATAAGAAATCAATATGAAAAGTACCTGTTTGAAACTGAGTCGGTAATGTCAAAATAAAACTGTAAAATCATTTCCTCATCCTTGTTATTGTTGTTAAAGAAAAAAATTGTATTAAAACTGAAATTGAATTATTGCAACGGTTGTGTGGTCTACAATGTACAATAAATAGTAGGTATTCTATATATTTAATTGGGAAAAGCTTCCAGCTGTATTTCTCACAGAAGATCAGCGGAAAGCAGCTATTTTATTTTATTTTTCTGCTAGTCGCAATCAAGATTTTTTTCTTTCTTTCCATTATAACTGCGTTTTGTGCGATGAGGGAGCAAGCCAGAAGCCTAACCCCCTCTCTTTCTCTCCCTGTCCCTCACTTCACTTTAGGTCGGCCTTTGGTATTGCACGAAATTATTTACTACGTTAACTGCTTAACATTAAGCAGTTCGAAAGCTTGTTTGC
The DNA here is from genome assembly GCA_918843915.1 of Notodonta ziczac. Lineage (NCBI taxonomy): Eukaryota > Metazoa > Arthropoda > Insecta > Lepidoptera > Notodontidae > Notodonta > Notodonta ziczac. Next base: position 4,114,380 of record OU974060.1, on the reverse strand, counting down.
CGACATTGTTGAAAAAATAAAAATACTTTTCCAAGCGAAGCTTCTATACTGACGTTCGGGGCGCTCGTCGCCCGGCCACTCTATCCGTGCTAAGCGTCAGTAGCGTTACACAATATATACTTATAGGTATACAGCGTGGCAGCTGCGGCACCCTATGCTTTATACTATAAAGCTTCGCTTCTTTTGGGCGTCCCTAGATGGCACTGTTTTTTTCGGGGTCTTTAACTACTCTAGATAATTCCTCATTGCAAATACAGGAATCGAGATATCGTACAAACTAATTATATTTAACCTCTCCCTTCATCGTACCCTTGATGTGACGTATGGTAATAACAATGGGATTCTATTGCAAAATACCATGCCGCCTCAATCTGTCGCCGTAACTCTTAAGACCTAGTGGTAAGGTTTGCTTTTGATTGGCAATCAGTTTGTCGATTGCAAACTCCAAGTTGGTTTCCAAACATAGTTTTCAATCAAAAAAGGCCGAGGACAGATTTGAACTAAAGATATTGTCCGTTTGTTTATGAATAAAACAAATTCGTGATCCTATTCGAGATTGAGTTAATTGGATTTAGCTTTTATTATCGATTTGACGATAATTTCTTTAATTATAACCGTCGTAATATATACTGTCGTTTAGCTACCGATCCAAAACCTATGTGTTATGAGAATACCTAAGTATACAGAGGCAAAAACTAACTATAGTCAACGAGAAGCGATACAAACATGAATGTACTTATTATTTAATTAAATAAATAAGTTGTCTTTAATGTATCGCCAATATTATTTTATTAACTTTAACATTGCAGTTTTAGTACAATACACAATTAAATGGCCGCTCGAAAGTCAGCGAGCCCTGCGGCGCCGGTCACCAACTTTGATACCATTACATTGCAACCGAACATTGTTACCAATTCGTATCACTACTCGTTGGCCGTATCGCTGAAATTTTGGCCGCCTACTGCCCAATGACGTAAACAATGATGAATAAACAATAACGATTCCTGGTAGTGGAATGATCAGTATTTATTGGCAGCAGTGCACAGGGACGGCCGGGTTTGCATATTAACATTCCGCAAGTGGTGTGGTGACTGCGCCCGCGCCGCGAGGCTTGCCCGCGCTTCGGATATCTCAATTCAAATACAGAGTAGTGTATATTCAATTCTCTGATGAGTAATAATCATGTTACATGTTATAACTATTGAGCGTACCACAAGCAAAACGAGTTATGGCTTTAAGGCAGTTAAATCATTTATTTTATTTAGGTCTGACAGCTCTTACAAAATTATTCAATTTGAAACATTGGATAGGGTAATTAATTTCACATTCTTCATGATAAATATTATGTACGCGCAAAATATAAAATATGATATTGTATAATAAAATGAAATAGGTTTACTTTTACAGTGACAACTGGGTGATTGGCCTGAACTATGTCATCGGCTATGGTGATTGCTCCTTATTTGTATTGAAGATGTCAATCAATGATAACACTGATCGTGACGTTATCTTGGTCTATCGTGGGAAGAGTATGCCTAGAATACCTGGCTAATATTTAATTAATTTAATGAACTAATACCTATACGTATTTTTAGTTCTAGAGATTTGTTTACGTCACACTTTTACGTGCATTGTAGGTTTTGTGGTGTGTTGTATTTATTTTTAAGCTGGCAAAAAAAGATACAGCTAAGTACATAAAACAATACAAATAGTGTGCCCGTGTAAACGAGGGGTAAAATAGGTAATATTACGGATTTTGTTAACGCTGTTCACGACACTGTATGATTGGTTGATGCGATCTGCGTTCCGTCAGACGGACTGCGTCACACGCACAAAGATTTACGTTTACATTGACAGTGACACTTTATGAAATACCTACCCTAAAATAAGACCTTACAATAACCGACACAGTGGACCGTATTAAGAAATCGATCTCAAGTTTGAGAGCCAGTACAAAGGCGTTTGTGGTTAGGGTCCCCACTGAAAGGCTGGAAACTTTCATGCAGGAAGACTACTGGCTGAAGGGTGTGGTGTTCAGGCGCTTTCGGGGGAGATTGCCGCCGGCACCACCAATAGTTTAGTTTAGTGTTAGTTTTATTTATAAATATGTATGATAGTATATAAGGTATATATATATGGGCCTGTGATGCCTGATTATGAACGAATAAATAAATAAATGACATGGCAAAAGCGTACCCAAGACTGCTCTAAGACTTGAGATTGATTTATTAATACGGGTTAGAGTCTCTGAACACGCAAGCTACTCTGCGCCGCCGGGATAGTTCCGACACGAAATCCGCGATTTTTCCCCATGTTTTATTTTCCGCGAGCCCGCGCCGGCGCATGACAATAAGCCACTATATTATCCGAGCCTTGCGCGGAATATTCAGATTTATGACGTACGCCGGGATACGGGTAGACGCCATTTTTGCCGTTTCGATGTTCTCCCGAGATGGGGATTAATAGTTTTATGCTATTGTTTTATGGGACGGGCCGAACGTTTGTTATAGCGGTGTTTTAGTGGTAATTTACGTATTCCTTGCAGGGTGTAGCGTTCTGAACGTACACAAACTGTCATGATGACAGCTGATAGATGACAAATCAGAATGTCAATAAGACAGTGCACATTTTTCTTATTATTCATCTAAAAACTCATTTTATGTTACAACAATGTTTGTTCCGTATTTACAAATAGATTATAAGACCGGTAATCATGTACGGCTTGGAATGCTGGGCGGCTAAAGTGCGGGAAGAGAAACGTCTCCACTCTGCTGAGATGCGAATGTTGAGATGGATGTGTGGAGTGACGCGAATGGATAAGGTGAAGAATGTGTTTATAAGAGGTAGTGTCAGGGTAGCGCCAATAGCAGATAAAGTGAGAGGTAGGAATGCTGGCTGGAATGGTTTGGACACGTGATGAGAAGGGATGAGAAGCATGTGACTAAACGAGTAATGAATATGGATGTGGATGGATACAGTGCGAGAGGAAGGCGCAAGAAAAGATGGATGGATTGTATTAAGAATGATATGAACGAGGTTGGAGTGGATGTGAGTATGACGGGAAAGCGCGATGTATGGAAGGAAAAGACATACTGCGCCGACCCCAGATAATGGGAAAAGGTAAGGCAGATGATGATGAATGTTTGTTCCGTATTTTTTTTTTATTTAATACAGTGCAATAAGTACGTATTGTGTTTGGTGTTTCATTGTCTAGACCTAAACACAGGGTGTTATTGATTTTTTCGCAAGATAAATATCCGTTAGTGCACCCGGATTGGAACCCACGATTTTCGGAACACAAGCCAAGGCTTTTCCCAATGGGCTACCACGACCCTACACTCATTATTTGAAAATCGAAATTACTTTATTCAACGAGTTCTTTTAAAGTATTGCATCTAAGCGCCAATAAGGACAAAACGAATCAATTAAGACAATAATAGGCCCAGATACGATCGGCGACGCAGTCAAGTAGGCAAACATGCCTATATTTATCTACATCTCGCAGGTGGAATGCCGTATATGGCTAGATAAATAAAGTTTAATTGTTCCACCAATTACGATTAAATGCAGGCTTAATCCGTGGCGTGTTGTTAATTCACCCGGGTGTGTGTTGAATTGTCTACTAAAGTTCAGTATGTTGTGTAAGCCACCGCTGACTATAGAAGTAAAACATCATAATATTAGAACTTAAAAGAAGAAGAAGAATATATTATATTCTTCTTCTTCTTCTAAGTCGTAGCACTCTTGTAAGAGCGGTCGTGGTCATGTTTCGGTCGGTTCTTGTGCCACCGCTGCTCGTACGATATGTCGTCATGTGGGTCTATGTTTGGCTAAGTGAGAGCAGTCGTTCACGGTTGAGTGTGTCACATATGAATGCTTTTTAACCGACTACCAAAAAAGGAGAAGGTCTATGTTCGTATGTATGTATTTTTTTGTATATACACCGTATTAATCCCTTAGTTGTAGACCGATTTTGAAAATTATTGTCCCATATAAATTTCATAAAAATCGGTCTAGTACTTTGAGATATATGGACGATTTATGGTCACAGGAATTACATTAAATCTTGAAAAAAGAAATATAAAAATAAATATTAAACCGACTTTCAAAGAACCTGAATGCTCTAAATAGCTAGAAATAACTAGGGACCTTGTAATTTATTTCATTTGGAGTCGGTGCCACTGCCTTAACACTACGTTAGGACTACTTCTTAAGTAGGTAACCTTTTTTTTTCCTTGCCGGGAAGGAAATCTTCCAAAGATCCCCAGGCATCTTGTGGGAAAGGCCTGGGGTATGTGGGATTCTTACCCACTAACCTAACCCTACTTACTTGAATTGGCACCGACTCTAAATGAAATAAATTACAACGTCTCTAGTTATTTCTAGCTTTTTAGTGTACCCAGGTTTTTTGGAAGGCGGTTTATTATTTTTTTACTTCAAATTCTCCATCAGTATTAATGATTAATCAAACATGGCATCATATTTTAGTCAATCTAACAAAAACAATTCCCAATCAATTTACGATTTATTGTCATCTAATCTCAATCCCGGCCTACTCCGCCCCAATTGAGCTTGACTCTCGTGATAGCTGTATTAGTTAGTTAATTACCTCCTTGATTCATTACACGATCCCGCCTGACCCGGTTGCACTGATCACGAATGTACAGTAGAGCTGTTTGAATTGCGTATCGATACTTTATCGATGTTATTTTCTGTGGTAAATAAATTGATATATTGTTAAACATGATCATGCCTTTGCGACGTAATTCAAATGTTATTATTATTTTGGAATACTGTAAAAGTTTATCTGCAAATATCAACCAATCAACCCTTTTAGTTTTTAACAAGTATTGGATAACAAAATTGTATGCAAATAAAACGAAGTTAGACTTATGATTAGAATAAACATTGCTTACTTCAACACGACGACCGCTTGGCGCAGTGGTTCGAGCGTAGGCCGCTCGGCTCACTGCACTTGCGGGTTCGATACCCGCCGGGGCAAATATTGGATATGGTTTTTCGTAATTTGCCCTGGTCTGGCACTGGGATCGCCCCCAGTAAATTGTACGGTACCCATAGTACAAGCGTTGCTTAGTTTGGGACCATACAGTTGGTGTGTCAATCCGGCGAGATTTATTATTATTATTATTTAATCCGGTTATTATATCGATACACTGCCCAACTCTACATTCTCGCATGATTAATGATACAACTAAATATACAAGATTTGGTATAATTTAATCAGCTTAATTGCCTATAGGTGCATTGCTCAGTTACAATTACTGTATATATTGTAAGATACATTGATATTATCGCTTTTCCGACTGCACACTTTGATAGTCAGAATTCTATGTTCTAGATTCGAAGATACATAAATTGAGATACAACCTTATGGACAACTAGCTGAGCCCGCTACTTCGCCCGCGTGGAATTTAACTCAGCCGCTCCCGCTCCCGCGCTCTTTTTTTTCTAAAATAAAAGTAGCCTAAGTTACTGCTTATAACATCAGCTATCTGTCAGTGAAAGTCCCGTCAAAATCGATCCAGCCGTTACGGAGATACTCTTTGATGCCATGTGTTTTTATTTTTTTACGCGGAACCCTAATTGTTTTTCTAAAATAAAAGTATCCTAACTTACTCCTTATAACATCAGCTATCTGCCAGTGAAAGTCCCGTCAAAATCGGTCTAGCCGTCGTAAATTTATTAAATCGCGTTTTTGCTATAGACGTCGTATGTCCTTTCATATGCATTTAGTGAAAAGGTGTTATTTTGATATTACAAACAAACACTCCAATTTTATTTATTTGTATACATTAAATAAGTATTGGAAGTTTTTAAATGTGTTCTTAAATGCACACATACACATGTTAAACTTATAACACCCCTCTTTTTTCGTCGGGGGTTAAAAAATAAGGAATATGATCGAGTGAAGTAGTATCTTTATAAGTTAGGGGAAATATTACAGAGACATATGACCCTTTACTACTTTTACTATGATAGTTGCCACTAAAAGTTACATTTGGGAGGTAACTACAGAGATACAACTAAATACTTACGTCGGTTTATCTGTTCATTATTTCAACTATACGCATAAAAAACGTTTAGAAATAAATTCTAAGGTATTCCATCCATCCGAAAAACAAAATTTAAAAACCATAGCTCATCGAACGACGCCAGTTATGATCATCGAACAGAAACAATTACTTAATGTCAACGAAAAAGATAATTTAATAATTGTTGGGCATGATATACGATGGGTCCCCGCCCACCTGGGGTCCCGCCATTAAAATAACCGATACTTCGGACCTTATTTATGCACGCCGGCACAAACGTTACATCTTACTCCGCCGTGCATTTGTTAAAAGAACACGGTAATAGTCGCTCGAAGATTTCTAATGTCTCAATTTAGAACTCCAACCAATCAAATTGAAACTCTATTATAAACGCAGACAATTCAATTCAGGTTGTATTTTGAAATACACGACCGAAAAGCTTCATATCAAAAAGGTTGTAAGTGATTAGATTCATTGCAAAGGAATTTAAGGCGTACTCTTTAGTGATTAGTATTAAAATACAGTATAAATCCGGAGTACGTTTAAATTATGTCTTGTTTAATGAGTCGGAATGGGTTTTAAGTCAAAACGTTGCAACTACACTTGGACCTAAACAAAAAGTATCTCTATTCCTGTAATTTCAAGGGTTATTTTGGCGTATCTTGTAACGTGTTGTAGATAATCGTGAGCAACAGAGTTTGCGAGATGTTTCCACTGAGAACACAGCCATGTAACTAATGCAGGGAATCTACATATCATTAAGATATGTAGGGTCGTTTTGTACGTTTGTATCGCTTTGTTTCGTTTATTTACGGCGCGATGTGTATGTATTTATGACATCGATGGGTGTGCTATTCAATGTACCTCGGCCGGCTTGTAAGCAGACGCCTGTTGTATCATAATACGAGTTTAACTATTTATGGCAAAGTTTGAGTACTTCATAAGTCGTGTATCGGGGGTTATTTCTGTATAATAAATGGATAGGAAGGCCACGGATAGATGGAGAATATTATTATGGAGAATGTAATAGGGTATGTAATTTTGTAAATATTCTTAGAGCGATAAATTAATAAATATAATATAAATATCTCCAGACTGACACACCAACTGTATGGTCTCAAACTTAGCAACACTTGTAATATGGGTACCGTACAGTCCATTGTACAATGGACTGGGGGGATTCCAATGACACTCAGACCTGGGCAAATTACGAAAACGCCATTTAGGAAATTTGTCCCGGCGGGAATCCAACCCGCAACCTCCATGTGCAGTAAGCCGATGCCTATGCTCGTGACACTGCGCCAAGCGGTCGTGAATGAAATTAATCGATCGTTTCTAGTTATAAAATATTGGCAGATTGGTATTGGGCTTTATTGGAATAATCAAAAGTAATTCTAAATGCAAGTATTATTTGTTCTAGAATGAAAATCACGCGCTGGAAGGTAACATATATACCAACTCTTTATAGACGCACTATCTTTATATGTACCTATCACACATATCACAGGTGACAGATGAGCCTGTGACAAAGAACCTTGATGATTGGAGTACTCTGTCCACAAGTGAACATCATCCAGCTGATAGATTAATAGCAGACAAATTCAAATAACTTCATTTGATATCGTTCACCATGGAAAACTGTCAATTCACTTTTGAAAGCCTCAGTACGAATTCTAATTATATCGCGAGTTCGAAAAGAGAGACTTTCTGAACTGTCATGTGTCACCCCACTGCGACCTATCGCCGCACTGCTGGTCATAAAAATCCATTAATGACGACCGCTTGGCGCAGTGGTTCGAGCGTAAGCCGTTCGTCTCACTGCACATGATGGTTGCGGGATCGATTCCCGCTAGGGTAAATTTCGGAAATGGCTTTTCCTAATTTGCCCTGGTCTGGGTGTCACTGGGGTTGCCCCCAGTCCATGGTGAAGTACCCATAGTTCAAGCGTTGCTTAGTTTGGGACCATAGTGTTAGTGTGTCAGTCCGACTCTCCCGCAGCAGGTCCGTGTGTACACAGATCGATGTTTCTCAAATAAACGTGTTTGCTAAACCGCAGGCTAGCTAGTTAACACCGTGTGGCGTGGTCATCACTATCCCCTATTAATTGGTCAATAACAAGGCTGGCTATTCACTATACGACTGTACGATCAGTGTGTATGGAACAAATTGTTGTCTTGGTTCAGATTTTTTAAAATACAAGGCTAAATTTGTCTGTACTGTGGAAATCCTTAACCTTAGTATACGACTCTCATTTAGTGACTCAGCTCCGATAACGAAGTTAAAAATGGTGCAGAACTTGATTAATATTGAAAAATGTTGTAAGTAAGGACAAAAGGTAGTAAGTTGTAATGATTTACTTCATTATGAAAATTGAGATTTGCGAAAATGGTAATAACTCTAAATTGAAAATTTAAAAACCCCCGATGCGACGACCTTTACATCAAATTTATACAATAATCAACAAAAAATCTGTGTAAAAGTATGAGACATTATTTTGTTAATAATTGACATTAGAATAGACAACGAATCTAAATATTGATGCCACGGAGGTTTAATTCCTATTAAAATATTATCAATTATGATTCAATTTCATTTAAAAACTGGTTGAGGTGGACGGGAGCAGCCCAGGGGAAGAATTTTCAATAACGCTAAAATTATTTTAAATTAGATTTGTTTTTTTATATTTTTTCTCAGTGGCGGAGCAGCGCCCTCTAGAATTATTATAACGTAATATTCCATGACCATTAACAAAACAAACATTTAACGCATGCGCGTATTCATCATTTGACACGTGACTTATGGAATTTCTTTAGTTCATACACAAATCTCATATAAAAATTGATAAAATATACATTTTTTCCAGAATCAGGGAAACTTTTCATATTTATAATATTGTAAAAAGCCAGTATTACAATCATTCAAAAATAGAATAAATCTAAATCCAATAATCTCAAATTTCGATTGGATTCGAGCCGTGGAAGTTGGTTTTGGCCGTGAATGTGGCTTTTTAACCTACAAAAGAGCTGATGATCTTCAAACGGCTGAAACGATTTTCATGAAACATAGCTAAGAACACTCTCGATCAGAATACCTATCTAACAAAAGAAACACAATTGAAATCGGTTCATCAGCTTGGACGCTACGTTTCCACAGACAGACACACAGATACACATGTTAAAATCATAACACCCCTCTTTTTTCGTCGGGGGTTAAAAAAAAGTGTAGAGATTTTATAGGTAAAATTAATTGCAATTAATGCTTAAGCATGAGGCGTTTGAACATAATAATCTACCATAAGCTATGGGCAACCGGGTCAAGCTTTATCCCCGGAAAGGACACTCCAATCGATTGACAGTCGATCGATAAATCACTCGATTGATAGTTTCGATCGACGTTTGACCGATCATCGATCGACATTTGTCAATTGCTATAATAACACTAAAACCAATCCAATGTAATAATCCTAGTAAATATATTTTGAATTTTCACTCTACTACAAATCGTCATTCCACAGCCTTCTTTATCCCCAAAACCTCACCACCTGCGTCACCATCGCGGGTGGTCAACACAAACTTTGCTCTGCGCATTAGCAGGTTGAATTATGAAGTGCCACCAGCCATACTAAACTGCCTAACGTGTGAAACGCCCATCGACAACCTTGGCTAGCTTGCTTACCTACATTCTGTCCTTGCTTGTAACCAAATCTAAATATATATAACTCCAAGGTGACTGACTGACTGACTGATTGACTGACTGACTGACTGACTGACATAGTGATCTATCAACGCACAGCCCAAACCACTGGACGGATCGGGCTGAAATTTGGCATTAGGTAGATGTTATGACGTAGGCATCCGCTAAGAAAGTATTTTGATTAATTCTACCCCCAAGGGGATAAAATAGGGGATGAATGTATGATGATGTTTGTATGAAACTTTGTCAATTATCCACGCGGATGAAGTCGCGAGCACAGCTAGTGTCTTTATAAAGACTTACCACCAAATTAGTAGAAATTTCACCAAAAAAAGGTAGCAACTAAATCAATTTTAGTGGATTTTTTAACAAAGTCTTGAAAGTAGCGTGGGACCCGCCTCATGTTAAGCAGTTCCCGTAAACTTTATATAGCTATGCACGTTGCTATCCTCTAGGGGAGTGGGATAGATGGAGGGGAAGGGTTGGGAAGGGATTGGGTTATGGTGGGTTATTCGCATAATAATCACCAGAATTCAGTGTTGTGAAAGTGTGTGAAGTGTGCTATGAAAGTAATTTAAAAATGGTTAATTTTGCTATAATTGGTTTTTATTTGTACTGCTGTTGCTATCCTAGGAGGTACCGTGTTGGACATACTAACAACTTACTGCCACACCAACTGTATGTTCCCAAACTAAACAACGCTTGTACTATGCGTGCCGTACAATTGACCGGGGGCGATCCCAGTGATACCCAGAACTGAGCAAACTACGAAAAGGCCATTTCCGATTTTTTCCCGGCGGGTATCGAACCCGCAACCACCATGTGCAGTGAGCCGAGCGGCCTAAGCTCGAACCACTGCGCCAATAATTTCAGAAAGCATTCAGAACCTATAATCAATTTGGGAGACCATTCAACACAAGTGGCTCTCCGAAAAAAAGTTACCTAATGAAGCAAGCCTTCAAACGCGCTTATCACCTTTTCCCCCAACATTGTGTTATTGTTCTGCGGATCAATGGCTAATGTGGTATCATTAAGCTCACTCGATAGGCACCTGCCAGGTAATAATCATTTATAATGTGCGCGAAATGCCTCACTCGTACCTTTACCTGTGAAATATAGACATTGGACCCTGTTTTCAATGTACCACGTCATATTTTTAAATAGAAACAATATTATGTTATTTAGACTGAAAATAATTCAACAAATTTTCCATTTAGATTAAGGTTAATATTATTGTAATTTAATAAGATAATTAAATTACTTATTTAATTTATTGTTAGAAGAGTCGACCCAGAGGGGTAGGTATGTACTTACTATATCGACAATATTTGGAATACTTAAACCATACCTTAAACCATAATATGCGTACGACCCGCCTGATGTTAGGCAATTACCGTAGCCTATAGATACTTGAAATACCAATGGCATAGCTCGCACGTTGCCGAAATTAACGAGTACATTACATTGTACGAAACGCAGGTATATTGGCTTCTTTGCACCGATTTGCTGTGAGTAGTTGGTACTACATCCTGCGTTTGTATGGGTCTGAGCTTGCAATCATAGAATCTTACAATTCCGTGTTCACATTATAAAACAGATGGCAAACGTAAAGTGTGTGGCGAAACAAGTATCCATGTTTAGGCTTACAGATTCTCGTTTCGTGTCGGTGAATGGAACCACCCACTGGTAACTACACTCGTCGATTTTTCCGCGTCAACGTTATTAACGCGCCGGTAACCCGTAGCGTTATCGCTCCGACGCGTTGTCGCGCGATGCGTCGCGACGCTAACGCACATCATTGATGACGTATTGACGCCTTAATGGCTGAGACTTGGTAGATAACGGATTCGGTAGAATTTGTTACGATCAGTAGCAAGTACCGAATGAAAATATCAGTGTTTCAGTGTGTTTTCAGTGAATTTCTTAGGCGGCAGATGATTTTGAATAATATTTTTAAGGTTATTGAAATAACATTCAAAATAATTTCTGCTTACAAATTCCTTTGCCGTGCCTTACCGCTAGTGGGCGCCCCAAGGGTAAAAGAAATACAATACCTATTGAAAAATCCCTTTACCTACTACCCTCGTTATGAGTACTGTACGGTTGCACTCCTAAAGGGTAGTAAATACCTACCCTTTAGGAGTGCAACCGTACATATTGCAACGCAAATTTCACCACACGGGAATTTAATAAAATATCCCAACAGAATCCCGATCCCACATTCCCTACGACTCCTCAGGGATTACTTATCATCAATCCCGGAATCCAACAACCATATTGACATTTCACACAAGAGATTACCTCCCACCATTACGTCACAATTAAGCAGTAACCACACCCACACACAAAGTCAAATTTATTACCATTTTTTATTATGAGAACTTCAAACAATTCCAATCCTCGGCTTACGAATGTAATCCTACACATTTGAATTTTTTATTAATAATAATGGCTGGTACAGGCCGGCCGTCGGTCGTAATGAACGGCCTTTATTGTTATTATTATTAATTTAGTTATGAATAATTCAGTGTGGGGAGATGTGGTTCGTTCCGTTTTAATATAATTAGTTGAATACCCATTTTTTTACACTCATATTTTTTTATATTTTAAGTAGATAGCTCAGAGGAAAAGAATAACTTAGAGCGCGTAGAGTGTGAGTGAAGCCTGAAAGTAGTATTACTTAATAGCATGAAATCCAGATTTTTTTAAATTTTGGAGATCTCTACGACCCGCTATGGACTTAAATAAAATACACAATCTCATAAGAAAGGTGCTTTTGACGTATTGCGTCGCAAGATACCTAATGTAAAAATATCATCATCATCTGCCTTACCTTTTCCCATTATCTGGGGTCGGCGCAGTATGTCTTTTCCTTCCATTCATCGCGCTTTCCTGTCATACTCACATCCACTCCAACCTCGTTCATATCACTCTTGATACAATCCATCCATCTTTTCTTTGGCCTTCCTCTCGCACTGTGTCCATCCACATTCATATTCATCACTCTTTTAGTCACATGTTTCTCATCCCTTCTCATCACGTGTCCAAACCATTCCAGCCTCCTACCTCTTACTTTATCGGTTATTGGCGCTACCCTGACACTGCCCCTTATGTACACATTCTTCACCTTATCCATTCGCGTTACTCCACACATCTATCTCAACATTCGCATCCCGGCAGAGTGGAGACGTTTCTCTTCCCGCACTTTAGCCGCCCAGCATTCCGAGCCGTACATTATTACCGGTCTTATGATCGTTTTGTAAATTTTTATTAGGCATTCTTGGGTCGCATGTAGTGCTGGTAACTTGTCTCCACTTCTGCCATCCTGCATTGATTCGCCGTTTTATGTCACGGTCAACTTCTCCGTCATGCTGAAGTAACGAACCGGAACGACCTAATGTAAAAATATACTGGTTTGTTAATATATAAGTACTTACATCATATAATTGGTATATTTTTGGATCACATTCACTGGCTCCACTCAATAGTTCAACGCACTCCGTCTAAGCTACTCTTTTCATCTAAGGTAGATAGTTACTTGGATATTAATAAAAGACACATTTTTATGAGCTGTGAAACTTGAGTAATAAATTAGGCCGGACACTAAGCCGGTGATTCAATTTTGTTACAATTACCTATTAATTAAAACTAAACGCAGTGTGAAATAGGTTTGTAAAATCTTGAGCATAATTTGTTCTGTAAATTTATATGTTTTTATATGTACTTACCTACTTTATTATTACATGACACTTTGAAGTGAATTAATACTTCGGTTCGGTTGATGGTTCCGCCCTTATCTTTAAAATAGGTACTATTATTATTATTACAAAGTATACAACATCACTACATAGTATAAAACAAAGTCGCTTCTCGCTGCCTGTATGCCCCTATGTATGCTTAAATCTTTAAAACTACGCAACGAATTTAGATTTTTTTAATGGATAGAGTGATTCAAGAGGAAGGTTTATATGTATAATAAATACATAATATATTAGAGAAACACTGATAATTTTAGAGCCGTGCGAAGCCGGGGCGGATCGCTAGTAATATATACAAACTGAAAAAAAATCTGTCATAACTGTGTTAACAGTTAACAGACAGAATATTAGTAATAATTTACCACCAAAGAAACAATTCTCCCAAATTCAGTATCAGGAACATTAAATGATTGTCACAGAATGACGGATCTATCCGGCAAAAGTTAATTTCCACTCTAACGCCAACTAATTCAACCCCCCAGCCCCACAATGGGGCATATTTGCTTATCTTTAATTGATTCACTCTAACCCCCGTTCCGATAAGGATTAGCTCTATTCACGCTGACTTTTACAAGGGTAGCTACCCTTAACGAGGGAACCGGCATAGATTAAAGTAGGCAGAATGGATTCGCTGTTCTTTTGTGCCTATACCGTCTTACTGATGAAACTGTTACGTTTACTAAAATAAGTAATGTCCTCGAGTTTATGATCATCATAATGATCGACTCTCAACACGTAAAAATTCACGTATCGCGTATCGAAATACGTCAGTTTTAACAGGTTCCCTGTAGAAATTCTGTCAGAATGACGTATTCAGATGCGCAATACGTCACTTTTGACAGTTGTTATATTTACCATTCTGATATACTTGTGCCCCGGCAATGCAGTACCTAAACGGTTGTATTTAGTAACACATAGGGTATTATATTTACCTGTTTAAAATGTCCCTAAACAATCTTTTAGATATCAATGTAACGTAAAACGTATAATACTTACCTCATTGAAGCGATAACAGCATAGGTACAAAACTGAAAAAGCGCCCCTCCGCACCCTTATCTCATCAAAAGATTACAACATGGGATTTCATAATCACGCGCGTGCCGCGTATTATCGGGCGGCGTCGACCGCCGTCGACCGCCGTCGACCGACGTCGACCAACGACGGGCAGTGTCGCTAGTAACGTGATACTGTAATAGTAACGAATTGTACATACAAAGGTAACGGCACAAGTTTGATTTTTTTTATACCTTTGTATGTAACTAAGTCGCTTAACAAGCGTACGACCAGCCTAATGTTGAGCAGTTACCGTACTTTACTTTACTTTAAGTAGGCCCCTATTTGTGATATTCACGAATTGAATGTCTATCAAAACTGTGTGAGCGAGCATAGTGAACTATAAAAAAACAATAAATTTCCAACCCTATGCCATGCACATAAGTGTTATGAGTGAGACGCCTTGGTCTATCTATTATATCATAGCTTTAGATAGTACCTAATTATTGGTTTATAAAGATTACATGCAATATGAAATTATGTCCCTCAGCCCTCATATGTAACTGTTAGCCCCTGTCTAAACAAAATGCTTGTGCTACGAGAGACCAGGACAGGAATTGAACCTGGAACCTCTTCGTTACGAAGCCAGAGATAAACCTTATAACGTAAGGTATTTTTATAAACAGACAGACACAACAACTGTACGGTCCCAAATTAAGCAACGCTTGTATTATGGTTACCTTACAATGGACTGGGGGCGATCCCAGTGACACCCAAACCGGGGCAAGTTACGAAAAGGGCATTTCCGAAATTTGCCCTGGCGGGAATCGAACCTGCAAGCACCATGTACAAGTGACCCGAGCGGCCTACGCTGGAACCACTGCACCACAGCGCACATTGTAAGATAGATTTGATGTATGGAAACCGAAAAAATTTATTAGTATTTTTTAAAAAAAAATAGGTGTCTGTTGGTGTCTTAGTCTGTACGCGATACTGGATACAAGATACTGGGTTCTAATGCGATATTCGTGAATTACAAGTATTTATCGGGCGGGGTGTCGCGCGGTGGGTTAACTTGTCCCCTTCAGAGGGTGCGTAATGGTTATATGGGATTTGTGAAATTGTTTGATATGTTTGCCATATTGTTTGTTGGTTTACGATGATTTTTAATTAAAAATGTATATTGTGTGGTGATAATTTTTCTTCGTGGGAGTTTTGAACGGGTGCTTTTTTTTCGTTCCCCAGTAATGTTCAAATTCAAATATTTTTATTTCAAATAGGCCAGATTAACTGGCACTTTTAAAAAGTCAAGAACTAGGTGCATGTTCCAAAACAAAGTCCTATAGAGAAGAACATGCAAGAAACTCCATGGATACATTTTTTTATTTTCTCTTTTTTAAAATTATGTTTGTTTATTTACAGTAGTTATTTAGAGATGTGAGGACAATGTAGGTTAACGCATAAGGCATCACAAATAAAGAAGTAATAGGCCCAGAATATTGCCATGTCATAAACTTATTTCTACTAGGAAGTTATGCTATATTAATGCATCAGTGCTTACATGGTGCTCACATTTTAACATTTTGTCATTATTATTACAACTTACATAGTAAGTTTTAGCGGTCATTCACACGATCAACCCGGCACCAATAATTTTCATACATTTTACTGTAGGTATTCGAATTATAAATACGGCCATTATTTGTCAATACTGTATGAATAAAACAGTGTCGGCTTCTTCGTGTGATGTACCGCTCTGTGCAATGAATACTAATTAGTGATGCGCTGTACCCGGGAATATTGATAACATCCCTAATATGTATACTCCCGGTATTTCCGGGAACGGCACAGCACTAGTTCCAATCATTACTTCACAACTAATACAATTAAAATTGAAAATTTAGAAAACCCCGATGCGACGACTTTTTAAACTACAAAAGCGCTGATAATTTTCAAACAGCTGAACCGATTTTTATGAAACATAGCTAAGAACACTCTCCATCAGAATACCTATCTAACAAAAAAACAAAATTGAAATCAGTTCATCCGCTTGGGCGCTACGATGCCACAGACAGACACACAGATACACAAAAACACATGTTAAACTTATAACACCCCTCTTTTTTTGTCGAGGGTTAATAACACTAATAAATATGTAAAATAAGTAAGTAGTAGATAACTACTACGTTTAGGAAAGTTATACTCGAATTTCAGAGGTTCCTATATTTATGTGGCGATTAGTGGACCTCCCTAGAACCCGATTGCAGCGCCAACTATCGGTTCCAATTGTGAAACTAAATGTCCACGGGACCTATTCAAACACACACTTTTTTAACAAAATCGATCCAGCCATTTCGAGATTTTGCGAGACTAACATTGTTACATTCTATCAGGTTTTTGTGAATTGTAGAGACATATGCACCCATGTAGATTTGCGAAATGACATTTTTAAATTAAAATGAATAACAAAAATATTCCACACAAACCATTCGTCTGGACACCTGATACGGGCGCGCATGGAAATTGGAAAAATCCGTGGAAATCCGACCTGTCTGGACACTGACGGATTTTCAGATGGCCAGTTGTGTGTATAAGTAATATTTTTTGTACTATCATTGAAGTGTGGCTCACTGGCTAGCTGCAAACTCTACAATTGTATGCGTTTTTATTAATTCGGTTAGTAGGTACCTATATTATTATGTAAATTGTGAGTAGGTATACACACCCCACTAAGCTAGCTTTATCATATTATTTAATGTGAAGGCGCCTGTCTAGCCCGCGAAATTCAAAATTTTCGAGTATTTTTATTGTTTATCCAAAATCTGAAAACATTTAAGGCAACATTTTGTGATTTGCGACAAACACAGTATGCAGTGCGTTTATTAATACATTTATTTTACTCTAAATATTATCACGGTGGATATGATACTAGTAAATCACTAAATATACAAAAATTGCCAGATTATCAGGATAGCTGTCGTTCTTTAAATGTTTTAGAGTAAGTTGAATATATTAATAAATGCACTGCACACGGTCATTGTCGCGAATTACAAAATGTGCCTTTTATTATTGTCAGATTTTGAAAAATTTCTAAAAAACCTCAAAACATTTTAACTTCGCGGGCTAGATGGGCGCTTTAGCCTTAAATAAGTACTTAAATTTCAGTGAGATTTTATTACTATTTACTTATTTAATGACAATGGTGTTGCCTGCTCATATTCTGTTGGCGTTCCTGCGAATTCATTGAAAAGAGTAACCATTGAGTTTCTTGCCGGATCTTCTCAGTGGAAGCAGCATTCCGAACTGGTGGTTGATTCTGACTATTCATAAATGCTTTGTTGGCTTACATGAATAAAAACTATTTTGAGTTTGAGTTTTGAGTTTATTCAAGCAACTTTTTTTTTAAAGAATCGTTTGTTATTTTTAATATTATGTTTTTGAAAAGCAAGTGTTTTTCTAAACTTTATTGCTTTGTTTGTTTAAGCTTCGGTTTCAAATTTATGGTTGGTGATTAACATTGTTATAGTATTACTGTAGTCACTACTCATAAGTAGGTATAAAATATATAGGGGCATATATAATATACGTATAGACCCATCGATTATGCAATATAGGTATGGTACAGACAGCCTCTATCTCCGCGCTGTACAAAAATGCAGGAAATTGATTTTTTATCGTCGCCGCTTCAAAGTACTTACTACAATATGCTCCTGTATCGGGCTACACTCGCGATTGACATGTTTTGATGGCGTTATGACAATGCAACATACGAAATATTGCAATTGGATAGTTATGCAGAATGTATCCAACCATCCATACGTTTGCAAACTGAAACTCTCTGTTACTACAAAATCTCGGAGTATTTGGATGATAAATCAGCTTGGGACTGAGCAGCTCAAATATTTACAGTCAAAAAAATAATGGAAAAGCGTTGCATGTCTTGCCCTACGAGCCGAATTACTTTAATGTAATCTCAAAAGGCAACCCACTGGAGCTGTTATATTAACATTAATATCTATTACTCATTGTAATTATTAAAAAAAATAAAAAGCAGCCCGCAGAGTGTTTTGCCGGATCTTCTCAGTCAAGGTCACGTTCCGATCCGGTTGTAGTTAAAAGAAAATATGTAAAAATAACAATTAAACAAACAAATAAAATATAGGTACGCTATATAAAGTGAATGCAGCATCAAAAACCTTTGTCTTTTTGTAGGTTTTAGCCAACCGCTTCTGTCTGTTTGTCCGCTTCGTTCTTCTGAGCTAAAGAAGTGAGCAACATTGTGCCACTGGCGCCATCTCACTCAATACTGCACCCCAACGGAAGAGGGCGGATCGTAAATTGTCGTGAATGTTTTGCGGCGGGACGCAGGCGCTAAACGACGCGTGGCACCGAGTGCTGACTGTTTGATCGTAACCTTTACACCTATTTTAAGTAGCGTATAAGCAGAGTAGTTAACGATTCGTTGCTATGTCATATATCGGGAAAAGGAAGGATGACCCGTTTGTTTTCTCGTATTGTGGATGTTATGTAGGACTTTAACGTTATTCCAATCGATTAAAATGGCCCGATGACAATTAACAATGCGTGTTGACAGGTCGACGGTGCAAATCGTACTGTGCTCGCCGCCGGTCACAACTAACGCAGGTGGACTTTGTCCAACGCCAGCAGATGGCGCTGACGTCCCAATTTGATAGTTTCAAAACTTTCAATAAATTTATTTCAAAATCTCCGACTTACACTTATAACAAAGTAATTATCAAACGTTGTTCTATGGCATCGATCGGTGGATCTATCGACGGTATATCGATAATAGTGTTACATCCTTATACCGCGTCCCGCCCACACTTGAGTTATGGTCACCAATATTGGGGAGACATTCCTCACAATTGTCAATATTGTAGATGGTTATCTAATCACGCAAATGTGGTCACCCTTATCTATCCAGATGGAAGAGAACCATGACAGCTGTTCTCCTAACATGTATAGGGCGGTGCAAACCAAACCTACTATTTGCTACGTTTTTATAATCTCGTATTGTAGGTATATAATGCTTAGTCGAGATAATCTCAATCAAAAAGTCTGCAAACATGTAAATGTTTCTAATATTTTTCCGCATGCGGGCTAAAATAAGATTTAGATATGTCACAAAATATATCGTTGTAACATATCGTCACCCTCTTTTTCTAATACATAGAAAAAAATGAAACAAAATAGATATATCATTTTTTTTTATCGTAGCCACCTCAATGGCAACGCATTTATTGTCGAAATTAAATTATTTATAATAAAATGTTAAATGTTATTTATAGACCTTATATGTGGATCGGAAAGTGCTTTTAACTGAAAAGCAAGCAAGAAAATAAGATGGCTTGTCTATTTTTAAACATCATTTTGCTATAGTGTTTTAGAAAATTTCGCGTTACGTACTTATGCGTTCCAAGTTCGCAACCACAACTTATGGTTCCGCTCTCTATAAAAAAAGCTATAGTGGTATTATGATAATAAGGGATTATTATTAACAGTTCTTTGGACTTCTTAGAACCAATATGGATTACGAAAGAATTGCTCTCACAGCGGATTATTTATCGGTGTTCTTCCTAAAATATCAACGAAACCCATACGTACATAAACACCCTATCCCGGCAATAATTCTCGTCCTGGGCGGGATGTCGTCTCCCTACAAGCGACCGTGATGCAAGGGGCGGTACACACCAAGAATTATCTCTATACTTACTCCATAAAATTTAATGTGACGTTTATTTAAACTAAGATAAACATGGCGGAGATAGCTTGGAGTGAGATAATAGATATTTCGGAGGGGAAGTAATGGAATGCGGTGAAATTGACTGTTATAAGAGATATATTTACTGTTTGGTATGCGATTCAAATTGTCAGGTTGCGAGTCAACTTGATAGGCCTTGTTTAATAATAATAATATATGGCCAGACTGATACACCAACTGTATGGACCCAAACTAAGCATTGCTTGTACTATGGGTGCCGTACAATGGACTGGGGGCGATCCCCGTGACACCCAGCCTTGGGTAAATTACGAAAGGGCATTTCCGAAATTTTCCCCGGCGGGAATGGAACCCACAACCACCCGGTGCAGTGAGCCGAGCGGCCTATGCTCAAACCACTGCTCAAAGCGGTGGTCAAGCTTACTTGGTTGAAGGTTGACAAGTTACTCTCTGTAGTTATTTCAACTTGACTTGCCAACTTGTATCATGTAAACCAGCCTTAAAGAACCCAAGGACTGCTAAAATATAAAGCTGCAAATTTATAAATCAGTTCTCCAAATTTTTTGCCGAATTTTTTATGTGCAGTGTCTGTTTCATATGTCATTTAAAAATACAATGAAAAACAATTTCTCAGTTTCAATAGGATTAGTTCTGCTTATGAACATAAGCAGTAGACCTTGTAATATAATATGTATTATATATTCCAGTGTTTATATAAAAAAGCGCTCCTTGTTCACATGCCAGATCCGATACATCTTTTATCAATTAGTACTCACGTATATTATTCAGACACATATCTACTTTCGTGGACGTAATAATACTAACTAGACTGCGCACTTGTGCATCAACTGCCCAATAGAACGGGATGGGGTTATAAACAAATGACACACGGCAATACAGCTGCTAGCCCCTCTGTCAGAGGGAATAAAGGGCTTTTAAAAATATTGAATGTTGGAAAACTTTTCCTTATAAATTACATATGCATGGAATTTAATTAACTAATATGCGTTCTAGTTTCGTTTGAATTGCAGTTGAAAGTGCGATCGTGAGGTCCGGGGTTCAATTGCTAGGTCGTACAAAATATTATTTTGATTTTATGTCAATCAAGCCACGTAAATATTATACCTATGCGAATGTTCAAAATGGGCATCCGTCGATTTCTGCATACAGTCATGCGTATTTCATTTTAATAAGGCATCAAATTTAATAAATATAATTTAGCCCTTTTGGCGTCCCACTCCTGGGCACGGGCCTCCTCTCACTACGAGGAAAATTCAGGCCGTAATCCACCACGCTGGATTTCACATAGTCTTTCGAAAGTTGGTTACATATTTTCCTTCACCCCTGACCACCTTCAAGGTCTGTTTTTTCTGATCATTTTTTATTTGGTGTTCAGTCCAGTTACAAGCACTGTCCACGCTCCACACCTCAAAACCCCTTCAATTAACAGCTAAAAGTAATTATTTTGTAGGTACCCTTATCAGTGGTAAATGTGGTAAATTATATCTATTAGCATTTATGTCTACGCGTATCTCTGACAGTTAAGATAACGTTAAAACGGTTTTTGCGAGCAATAATAATGAAATAACCACGCGCGATGTATTTAACATCTGCAGTTGCTATTAAAATTACTTACATATAGGTATATAATTATGCTTGTATGTTAAAATTAACTGAAACGTTAATACCTAATTATAATATACTAGTTATTGCCGGCGGCTTCGTTTACGTAGATTAAATTTGCATTTAAATCTGCATGTCGACAACAACGTCACCTAGCGGGACCAACTATAGTTCAAACCATCCAGAAGACCTCAAAAATATATAAAAAAAACATCTAAATCGGTCAAACCGTTTAGGAGAAGAATTGTAAAAACACGCACACCATAATATAGCTTTATAATAATATATAGGTAAAGACTTACCTACCCGATTAAGTGAAGAATAATAACTTATTTATTAATGTTTTTATTTGGTCAGCACTACAGATAACAAACACATAACATCAATGTATTTGAGGACTTATCTGTAAACTTTGAAACTGCTCTATCGATATATTTTTGGATTGCTGAAATTATTTTACCCGTGGCAACACCCGTATCGACTTTAAGGATGAAAAGTGCCTAGCCTATGAGCTAATCTAGAGTATTAGGTAACACACCATGTTATCAAATTTTATTCAAATCTGTCGAGCAGTTTCTACGCTATGCTACGTCTAAAACTCTCGCATATTAAAAGTTTTAAAGATTTTTCCGAATTGGTTTGAATGTAGATGTCGAGGGTACCTTTTTAATTATTATTTTTGTGAAACAAATGACAGTCAACGCCTGGTTAATTATTAACAATGTAATATGAGTGAACACACCAATAATTACACTAACAATGTTCAGTTCCAAGAAGTTAACGTCTACATGTGTCTACACGCTGACATAAAGTGCGGCATCACCCTTAATTAAGTGTAATTAAAAAATAACTAGTGTTTAACACTGTGAAATGGCCAGCTATGCCGACTGTTTTTAATTGATATTGCTACTTGTAAAAATAGTAACGTAGTTTTTTATTCGACTACTGGCAACAATACTATTCGAATTTCAAATATAAGTTTTGACATTCGAGAAATCGACAGAGAAATTGGAGCAGAATTCTTTTGTTTTATAACAAATGCCGCTGTTATTTGTTTTCGATATCAAATGGTGTTGTATGTTGTCAATTATGTAGACAAAATACTAAACAAAAATCTAAAAATGCTATCAAAACCACATTTATTCGCATCTCTACCATTGGTTTTACATTAGATACTAGCGAATAAGTACCTCTCTATCGGCCACCCAAAAAACCTAATTACCACACCGTTTTTTACGGAGATACTAGTGATTGTCGACTCCTACTAGCGGATATATCAATTTATTTTATTGTGGAGCTACTGAACACTGAAATGCATCAAATTAAATTAGAAATCTCGTCTCTAAATCGTGTTAAACCTTACAGAAATTGAGTCCTTTCGCTAGTACATACTTAAAATACAAATGTGTTTCGTACAAACATCATTACAGATTACATAGAAA
Organism: Notodonta ziczac; assembly: GCA_918843915.1. Classification (NCBI taxonomy): domain Eukaryota; kingdom Metazoa; phylum Arthropoda; class Insecta; order Lepidoptera; family Notodontidae; genus Notodonta; species Notodonta ziczac. The sequence continues at coordinate 4,091,078 of OU974060.1, read as the reverse complement.
CTCTTTTGATCTACAAACAACTGAAGCAACCAGAGCTTCGAAGCGAAAATTGGCGAGCAATTCCAAATTAGTTGCCCAGTTCCGAGACATCCCCGCCCCCGCCTACGCCCACCGAGCAGTTTACCGATGTATCGATACAAAGTTACCGATGTTATATCGATACAGGGAATCGGATGGCGGTACCGGGTAGCGATCGTAAAGGGGACTTCAGTCGCCGGCGTCTGCGAACAGGGGTTTTACTATCTGCTGAGAAGCTTTCAGTGACTACAAAGAGCTGAAGTTATGTACTGTCGATAACAATAGTGCTTAGAAGTTTTTACTTTAAAGTGTATATAATATAACCTCACTGCTCATATTTAGGTAAACCTTTTGACATGAAAGTTTTGTGTTGGTAAATGTGTTATGTAATTCGTTATTATTCTTAAAAAAACGTTTATATTAATTAAACATAAGTGGGTGAATTAAGGATGAGATTATCGAAACATTATCCATTACAATGAAAGCAGAGTAATTTGGAGCTATAGGAAAACATAGGCTTCACAAGCAGATGCTTCTGTTTCCTGCCTGTTTCTTCGTATATACATAACTAGCAGAGCCCGCGACTTCGCCCGCGTGGAATTTAATTTAACAATAAAGCCCGGTCCCGCGTTCTGAGCCCGCGCGACAGGACCCATTTTTTTAATTTTGTTTTTTTTTTTTAAATAAAAGTAGCCTCACTTACTGAGTATAACATCAGCTATCTAACAGTGAAAGTCCCGTCAAAATCGGTCCAGCCGTTGCGGAGATCCTCTTTGATTTCAAGTGTTTTTATTTTTTTACGCGGAACCCTAATTGTTTTTCTAAAATTAAAGTAGCCTAAGTTACCCGCTATAAGATCAGCTATCTGCCAGTGAAAGTCCCGTCGAAATCGGTCCAGCCGTTTCGGAGATTACCCGGAACAAACACACAGACAGACAGACAGGCAGACAAAAATTTTTTAATTCGCGTTTTTGCTATAGGTATCGTATGTACTTTCATATGCATTTAGTGAAAAGGTGTTATTTTGACATTACAAACAGACACTCCAATTTTATTTATTTGTATAGATATGTACTCCTTTACTTGTCATTTAATTAGATACATTTATGACCTTTCACACAAGGTATAATTATTTTTACAAGATTATTATTTTTGTCTATTTGTTTGTGCACATATTACTGCAAAACTACTGGATGGATTGTAATAATACTTGACAGGAAGATAGCCCAGATCCGCAGTCAACATAAGACATACTTTATATTCTAGAAAATTAAGGGTTTTCATGGAATAGTCCAAAAACTTAATTCAGGAGAACAAAACTGGCTCTGCGAATAAACTTTTCATTTTTCAGACGATCAAACTCGGTCAACACCTCCGCAGGCGAGTGTACAGGGCGTGTCCGGGCCTTGGCTCGTTTTACTACATTTCACGGTAAGACATTAATTGAGCGAAATAAAATCAAACGCGAGTTTAATGACGCGGCCCGGACACCGGCCGCACTGCGCCATCGCAATGAAGTTATAAACGTTCTACTTATTATGGACAAAGCTTAAATGAATTAAGGTTAAGTGGTAGTAGTTAAAACCCTTGCTCGCACCTTAGGTTATGTGGATACCATGTGCAATTCTCTTTTTTTTAAAGGTACAACAAAGTTGTTAAACAAGCGTTCGACCCGCCTGATGTTAAGGGCGAAATTCATTGCTCGCACATTACCGAACTAAAGGGGAGTGAGATAGAGGGAGGGGAGGTCAGAGGTAGTTGGACTTCCGGTTATTTTACTCATCGTACGAATCGTAGCTATAGAAGCCACTTTACACTGATCTTCGGTGTAAAAGTGGCACAAACTCAGTCGAGAAGCTTCAAAAAAAAGTGCCATCTAGGGACGCCCGAAAGGCGAAGCTTTATAGTATAAAGCGTAGGACACCACAGCTGCCACTCTGTATACCTATACTAGGTGAAACAAAAAGGGTAGGTATACTATTTTTTCCAAAACTTAACTTTGTAATTCTAATACTATCAGCTTGGGAGGAAACTTGAAAAACGGTATAATGGCCATAGGTTCGCCCTCTATTACAGTAAGGCGAAAACACCTGGGCACGGGCCTCCCCTCAACACGACGGGGATTTAGGCCATAATCCACCACGCTGGCCCAGTGCGGGTTGACGAATTCCACATGTCTTTCGAAAATTGGTTAAATCTTCTAAGACATGCAGGTTTCCTCACGATGTTTTCCTTCACCGTAAGCAAGTGATAATCATAATATATAAATTATGATTCGAACATAGATTTCGAAAAATTAGAGGTTCGAGCCGGGGTTTGAACCTGAGACCTAATAGCCCGCAAGACGCGTGTTAACCAATCGGCTATCACTGCTCTTAAAAAAACACCCTATATAGGCGAAATGTTGCCTACACATCTGTTACTCTACCTGCCCCTTATAGAGAATATAGGCCAAATAAAGGCCTTATGACGGAGCCTGCCTGTAAGTAATATGTTCATGTGTTTTCACTGTGTCAAGGTCCTTACACTGTGCTCTAACCGACGATTATCTTATCATCCCCCTAAACTATATTTAAATAACACCCTAACTTTTGTAATGACCCATACTATCCGTTCAACACCAATACATCAAACTGCCAAAAAAATCCCCTACTTATGTCTTCTCGATACACCGTTTCGGCTCGCCGAAAACGTTTGTCGGCTGTCATAACGAGGTAAACAATAAACTTATATGATAATGTACTAACGCAGATGTCAGATAATATTGTGAGCGCGTTGTCACACCTCGCTTAATTGGAATTTATGTATTCTCTGGTCGCTTTGTATCGAAACCCCTACTATAAGTTCACGGAATGTATTAATTTCTGTTTAAAATGTAGCAGATTGGTATCAGATTAAACTTGGTTGGTTTGGTAATAATTTTGACCTAGTCACTGTACATTTAATTTTATAAGTTTTAATATTGAATTTGTAGCTGATGAAATAAGAACTATTTTCGATGGTTGTTGAAGTTTGGCTACAGTGCCAATCGACTACAGCTCATACACGGGCTGGGTAAGCCTGGATAGTATCACCTTCACACAGAATAAAGGCGTTAAGTAGCTATTGTAGTTGTATTTCGTACGAGGCTCAAGTGCAATCCGTCTGTAGGGTGAGACAAATTCACGAGTGTATTCAGATTAATGTCATAACTAGACCTACACTATCTCGCTATAAAAAACATGGACATGTCGACACCACGAGAACGGTTATTTTCATAAAATAAAAGTTATTTCCGTAAGACTATAACTCGAAATTACATAATCAATTGATGTTACCAATGGTAGGGCCAAATTTTTTCGATTTAAGGCTTTTATTATGCACACAAATTTACACCCGCTGCCCGTTTGGATCGCTTCCGAGAGGCTTCCGGTGTAGATTAACAAAATGCTTTATTTGTGTAGCCAGCCTTATCTTAATTTCTTAATTAAGCCCCGCGCACATGTGACTCACTCATTTTCTATACTTAAACAAAACCCCGAAAAATGTTTTGTTCCTTGATGCGTTTATTCAAACCCAACTTTTATTGTTTTGTTAATTAATTGTTAATAATTTTTTAATTAATACTTTTTACGGAAGCTTGTTTTGCATAATGCCGTTTTAATTATGAGTGCTTAACAAAAGTGCTAGGGTTTTTTTAACTTATTAATTGTATGGGTTGCTTCAACTTCACAATTCTTGAGCTATTGAATATATTATTTCATTAATTAAAATAAATAGAGCCATTGAAGTGTGTGTGTGTGTCCCCTCTTGGCCACGGGCTTACCCTCAAACCAAGGAGGATCCAGGCTATAATCCACCACGATGGCTACATCTTGGCTTTACCATCATTGGCTATGCAATTCTTGAGCTACATTACTTCAAATAATATAAAATAACGCAGCCGTCTATTCCGGCATATGGCGTTATATTTGCATTCGTCTTGCGATCTCGGAGTGATTTCCCCGGCGATCGCGTATCGCGCGATCTTGAAATTGCCACCCCTCTCTCCCGCGCACCCAAATGGAAAATCAACTCTTTATATCAACACGCTTATTGGAGAGGTGTATTCTGATTCGTGATTTCACAGCGGAGTAGACAGGTAAGCAGTATTACTGACTTTTCAGACAATAACCTAAGTCTTTAGATTTTATTATTATTATTTTTCCTAAGGAACGACATATTCCTTACTAGATGGGTACTTATATATTCAATTATTTATACTTGTACTAGCGACCCGCCTCAGCTTCGCACGGGTGCAAGAAACCTCTAAAATTATCAGTGTTTCTCTACTATTTTATGCATGTATCATACATATAAACCTTCCCCTTGAATCACTCTATGTATTAAAAAAACCGCATCAAAATCCGTTGCGTAGTTTTAAAGATCTAAGCATACATAGGGACAGACAGAGGGAAGCGACTTTGTTTTATACTATGTAGTGATAACATTTTTAGTTAATATTAGATCTACCATAAAAATCTGAATATCAATTTCTGAGGTACAATTGATTGAATTCGTGATTAAACATGAAAAAACAAGACTACACTTTCAAATTTCCTTCGAATTCAATTTCCATGGATATATTTAATTATTAATAAAAAAAACTCACCTGCCATATCAGAATACGTCCGCCGCCATTCAATCGTTTCATTCCAACGCCATTTGCATATCACGTAGGCATATAAGATTTTATTCCAAGGGGCTCTATTCTACGAGATTGAATTGGGCACGCCCAACAATACCAATGTCGAGATAACCATATATTTGCATTGCGGATAAAACGATCGTTTTGCAAAGAGTAGCTATGGCAATAAAATTGGAGTCTATTTACGGGATTTAAATAAAGAGCATAAACATTAAAGGGCCGGGAATAAAAGAGCAAAAACCCCGGCACTACACTCGCCCCCCATGGATTTTATTAAAATACCTACTTTGTTTGCGGTGTTGGCCTACCACCATAATAAAGAAAATAAGTTTTATTGGAATCCAATTACGCACACTCAATAAAGAAACACAGAGCATAGATAAAAAATCAAAAGAGTACATTATATTCTAATAATAAATAATGTGGTAATCTATGATACATTCATACCTATAAGATCAAAATGTAAGAAAAACACGTTTTTATTGTCATGTGAATGAAGCTATATAATCCGTTCAACGAGTAGCTTGTGAAGCAAAACAACCATTCTAACAATCTATACAAATAAATAAAATTGGAGTGTCTGTTTGTAGTATCAAAATAAGACCTTTTCACTAAGTGCATATCAAAGTACATACGACACCTATAGCAAAAACGGGATTTAAAATTTTTTGTCTGTCTGTCTGTCTGTCTGTGTGTTTGTTCCGGGTAATCTCCGAAACGGCTGGACCAATTTTGACGGGAATTTCACTGGCAGATAGCTGATGTTATAGAAAGTAACTTAGGCTACTTTAATTTTAGAAAAACAATAAGTTTTCCGCGTAAAAAAATAAAAACACTGGAAATCAAAGAGTATCTCCGAAACGGGTGGACCGATTTTGACAGGACTTTCACTGGTAGACAGCTGATGTTATAAGCAGTAACTTAGGCTACTTTTATTTTCGAAAAACAACATTTTAAAAAATGGGACCCGTTGTGCGGGCTCAGAACGCGGGAGCGGGCTTTTTTGTTAAGTTAAATTCCACGCGGACGAAGTCGCGGGCTCAGCTAGTTTATAATAAAACTAGCTGAGCCCGCGACTTCGCCCGCGTGGAATTTAACTTAAAATAAAGCCCGGCCCAATAAAGCCCGGTCCCGCGTTCTGAGCCCGCGCGACAGGACCCATTTTTTTAATTTTGTTTTTCTAAAATAAAAGTACCCTCAGTTACTGCTTATAACATCAGCTATCTAACAGTGAAAGTCCCGTCAAAATCGGTCCAGCCGTTTCGGAGATACTCTTTGATTTCAAGTGTTTTTATTTTTTTACGCGGAACCCTAATTGTTTTTCTAAAATTAAAGTAGCCTAAGTTACCCGCTATAAGATCAGCTATCTGCCAGTGAAAGTCCCGTCGAAATCGGTCCAGCCGTTTCGGAGATTACCCGGAACAAACACACAGACAGACAGACAGACAGACAGACAGACAGACAGACAGACAGACAAAAATTTTTTTATTCGCGTTTTTGCTATAGGTATCTTATGTACTTTCATATGCATTTAGTGAAAAGGTGTTATTTTGATATTACAAACAGACACTCCAATTTTATTTATTTGTATAGATATAATAACTTATTGTACCTACACCAGAGTCCGAATTTGACATAATATCCTACTAATATTATAAATGCGAAAGTTTGTGAGTGTAGATGTATGTTAATTACTCCTTCACGCAAAAACTACTGAACGGATTTGGATGAAATTTGGAACACATAATATAGTTTATAACCTGGATTTGTGTTAATCCAGGTAGAATACTTTACTTAAGTCTAAACTTAATAAAACAGTAGTGCACATTGAATCACTGGTCTAGATTTACGCTGCAAAAGGTCCTAACAGAAAAGTTCCGTAGTTAAATAAAAAATAATAATACATTACCATAATGGCTGTCATTTCCCAGATCCCAGTTTACCCAGTGTTTTTGCGATGCGTCTAGTGGTATCAAGTAAGCTCAGGTAATGGTGGCAACTCCAATAAAATTATACCACAGACTTCGGAATAGACCTAGTTTTCGTACTCTCCATATTTCTCTAAGGTTCTGCATCTAACACCCATGTAATTTCTTAGCTAAGTCGTAACGACAGTTTGGAATCCTACTAATATTATAAATGCGAAATTTTGTGAGTGTGGATGTTTGTTACTCTTTCAGGCAAAAACTACTGAACGGATTTGGATGAAATTTGGAACACAGGTAGTTTATAACCGGGATTACCACATAGGATACTTTTTATCCCGATAATCCCGAAATTTTTGCTAAGTTAAATACTACGCAGACGAAGTCGGTGGGCACAGCTAGTTCTAAATAATTAAGGCCCGTATTTATAAATCAATCTCAAGTCTGAGAGCGATCTCGAGTACACTTTTGACAAGCCATTTTGTACTGGTATGACCAAAGAATTTGTAATAATAAGACATTATTACAAATTCTTTGGGTATGACATAAGAATAACATTCCCAAGATTGCTCTCAGACTTAAGGCTAAAGCGCATCTAGCCCGCAAAATTCAAAATTTTCGAGTATTTTTATAGTTTATCCAAAATCTGAAAACATTTAAGACAACATTTTGTAATTGGCGACAAAGACCGTATGCAATACACTTATTAATATATCCAACTTACTCCTAAACATTTCAAGAACGACAAAAAACCAGAAAAACTGGTAATTTTAGTATATTTAGTGATTTACTAGTATCATATCCACCGTGATCATATTTAGATTAAAATAAATGCATTATATAATAAACGCACTGCATACTGTGTTTGTCGCAAATCACAAAATGTTTCAGATTTTGGATAAACTATAAAATTACTCGAAAATTTTGAATTTCGCGGGCTAGACAGGCGACATCACCTTAAGATTGATTTATTATAACGAGCCTAAATCAGCAATGCAACTGTCAAAACGGGATTCAAAACAATATTAATTAAGTCACGAAAATGGCGATAATTATTTGGCTACCTTTTTTGCAAGTAACAGCTTAGTTATCGGTTTAATTGGCTTGTTTTTCAGTTGTTCTTAGCTGCTGCTTTTACTTTACTCTTTACTTTTACTTTAGTTGTTTTGTTTTACTTAGACGTCGTCTCACGAATTTAGGCGGCACGTCGAGGGTTTGAGCGAATAAGTGTAGGTACTGTTTAAAAATATTCAACCCTATTCAAATGGGGGTGTTGATCAGAATAATTCGGTCGTCTGTATGCCTGCCTCAGTGTTATATACTTCGTGAGGTATTTTGCTGGATCAAATGAGAAATCTATAGCTCACACTTGATAGCGAATATATGATAATTTAGCTCAAGATATTGGCAATAATAGAGTTACTTCTAAGTAAAGATCTAACTGGATTTCTATAGGAGAGTTTTTTTTAAAATATAATAACGTCGGCAAATTAGCGTACGACCCGGCTGATGTTAAGCTGTTACCGTCGCCTAGATGCTTGCAATACCAGGTTATTGCCGACTTGAAGGGAAGTGCGAGACAGAGGAAAGGGGGAATTTGATTGCTGGCTCTCTCACGTTATAATAACGTAAGGGATCTTACGCCGTTATTCTGTGAGAACAGAATAACGGCGGATGCAAGCATCTATTGGTGACGGTAACAGCTTAACATCAGAGGGTCATAACTGTTATTAACACGGTCGAGCCAACCTATTTTTAAGTAGATATATCTTGTGAAGAAATATGATCGGAGGTGAGTGATTCGGAGGAGTCTTCCTCCGATTCACTCACCTCCGATCAGATCAGGTATGTGCTGAATTGCATTATTGTACCTAGTACCCTGTACCTACCTACTAACATATATATTTTGTCGATAGGTAACATTAAATTAAATGTAATGTAATGTAAGAGTCTTGTTCAATTCCTATTGAACCAAATGACGTATTTAGGCCTACTTACAAATGGTCATTTTAACACGTTTTTGCCTTAACTCAACAAACAGACTGGCTGAGAAGACACGGAGTTTTCGTTGTCTTTTTACATTTTTTTTAAAACGCAAAAAGCTTACAGTATTTTATCTTCTTAGAACCCGGGGGAATCTTTCCTAAGACTTTACAATTTTGACGACTATGGGAGTGTCTGTTTGTAATATCAAAATAACACCTTTTTACTAAATGCATATGAAATTACACACGGTACTTATAAAAAAACGCGATTAAATTTTTTTTTGTCTGTCTGTATGTTTGTTCCGGGTAATCTCGGGAACGGCTGGACCGATTTTGACGGGATTTTCATTGGCAGATAGCTGATATTATAAGCAGTAACTTAGGCTACCTTATTTTAGAAAAAACAAGATCTCAAATACTGCCGCGGGCTTTTGCGATAGTAGGTATATACAACACGAAACATCGACTCGCAAATGTTAAATTAAATTTGTGTAAAGGTAAATTCCACGCGGACGAAGTCGCGGGCTCAGCTAGTACTAAATATGATCTATGTATACACAAAACATTAAAACAATGCAATAATTTAACACCCTTTGTTTCTCCCATCGCATTCCCATCAGCCAAGTGTAACACCTTACGCCCGCGTATGATACACGCCGCCGCCACTTCCGGTGGCGGCGCACTTCCGGTGGACGCCCACGCCCCCTGCCGTGGAATTTTGTAAACACACAGAAGTAAACATGGATTTTCACGGCATTATCTGTCGGACATAAATAATTGTGGTGCGCCGTTGAGGGGTGTTCCTTGAAGCGGTATCTTCAAATTCTTTAAGGGGTAAGTTAGGTAAACTGCTTTTACCCCTCGTTCACGAAACATTGACACCCTCTTGTATTGTTCTCTTTATTTAATGCTCAATTTCTGACTGGGCATGGCAACTCTAGGAGCAAATTATTCTATTTCACGTTGTTTCCTTCACCTTTCTGTTAATGCTAGACGCCGCAAAACAATCATGAACAATCTGCACATCACATCTTGTGGGAGTGCAGTCTCTAGCACAACGAACGGACTACTGCTAAATAGCCTGCAAGTGACATCTGGAGCAGTTTATTACACAGACCTTGTAGAAACCAGGGACAATTTCCGTGCGTTCAAGCGCTTTTGCCATACCTATTATTGGAATCAAGTATAATCAGCTCACGAGTTTAGGTCCAATTAGTCATATTACGATCCGTGGTGCCTTACAACTGGTCTTCCATCAGCTGTAACAGTCTTGTTTCTATGGCAATAAGCCCATACCACCTACATATATTTTGTCTCCCGCTTTGCACTGGAGGGAAGTGGAAATATTTTCTTCCAACTCCTCCTATTATTTCTTTCGATTGAATTCGTGAGGGTTCCAAGACAATTTAACTTTTCCCCGGGACTCGTCGAGGGTCAAACCTCGACGTCATTATTGGTCACCATTGTCGATCCTGGCTTACAGGAGTTACTGTGGTGGGAGTGTGCGGCGGGACTAGTCCCATTTTTTTTTATTTAATTCTGTCAAAAAATAGAGACAAAAAACAAATCAGTAAATATTCCGCAAGTCCGAGGGGTAATACCGAGCAACAAATTTAAATTCAAAATAAAAAGAAGTAAAAGACTGATGTACTTAAGTAACAAATATAACCAAAACTTAAACTGCCGAAACTAACCATTAACAAAAATTAGACACCAATCTCTACATCCCACAAAAAGAGCTCGACCAATAATAATCCGATACTTTCGATAATACAACATAATCCCAAAGTCAAACAACAGTTTAAATATTAAAGTGGCGGCAGGGGGCGCGCGTAGCAAAGCCCACGATTCCCACCGGTGGGCGCTAAACCTTCGCTTAAGGCCAGCGCAAATATTTGTGATACGATTAAGCTGCTCACCCACTTTGATTGATGGGAACATGATATTATGGGGCACAGAGTAGTTAAGTCTGTGTCTCTGGTATAGACAGTGAGATTAAATTGTAGACACTTATAAAAACATAAAAATTATGCGCGCAACTAAAATCATAATTTATAAGGATGTTTATCTACATGTGAAACCCTATCCTACTAATAGTATAAATGTGAAAGTTTGTGAGTGTGGATATATGTTTGTAACTCTTTCACGCAAAAACTACTGAACGGACTTGGATGAAATTTGGAACACAGATAGTTTATAACCTGGATTAACACATAGAATACTTTACTTAAGTCTATACGGACGAAGTCGCGGGCAAAAACTAGTTATTAATAAACGTGGTATATCGGGTGAATAGTTAAACACCGAATTATATTGTTCTGTCATTAGTAAGTTGGCATTTGAAAGAAGAAGACAAAGCATGGTTTAACTATACAGCCGCTAAACTACGTTTATTAGTTTGGGGCAAATGTTTACATCCACATTAAGACCGACCTAATATTATTGTATGTAGAAATATATATGTCATAGGTAAATGTTGTGTAACGCTATTGACGGTTAGCACGGATAGTGGCCGCGCGGCGAGCTCCCCGAACGTCCGTATAGAAGCTTCACTTCAAAAAAAAGGTCGATGGTATGTATATTTTGTTCAATCGAGTTTGGTAGGTATTGGTAGGTACCCTATGTGAGTTATTGGGAATTAACTGACCATATAATTTTTCGAGTAAATTATGTTAACAAAACGTATAATAAATACATAGATGAGTACAATATATAAAAAAATCGGTTTGATTAAAATAATAAAATAATCAGTTTCTCAATTCACACTACTCTGTAGTATCCGAACATCTGAGCTCATAAGGGTTACTTTGTCGTAATTTTAAAACAATCAAACACATTATTATATTTCATGCATAACGGTAATTCATGGGAACAAATCTTTTGGAAAAATAAGGTTTTCAAAAAAATATGGTAAGGATTAATTCATTTGCTTTACGCATTCTTCTTTCACAAATTCTCGTGTGTTCGTAATACTTCTCCTAAACGGCTTGGCCGATTTTGATAAAACATTTTTGCCGTAGTCACCTGGATGTTTCTTAGCTATTGTTGAACCCGAAAAATAAAATTGATGCTGGCGAAGATGCAGGCCAAAGCTAGTAAGTACTGTATACATTTAATTTGAGTATCCTATGTTTTAATCCTGGTTACAAACTATCGATGTGCTGTATTTCATCTAAATCCGTTCAGCCGTTTTTGCGCGATTGAGCTACAAACGTCGAAACATCCGAAATGTGTATTTTTTATATTAGTAACTTTAAATAAACAATAAATTACTACTAGATGATAAAATAGTAGCCGCTACTGGTCAAATAGCTTCACTTTTAAAACATAGTGAAGATTATGTTTTAAATATAATAATTATATATATAATGTTATAATTTAAGCGTCAATAGCCAAGTGGTTAGAGGGGCCATCCTCGTAGCTGAGGGGTTCCGGGTTCGATCCCCATCCTGGCCATTGACGTGAGCCAACTCCTAGCACAAGCATTAGCTTAGTTAGAGGGGCTAAAGGGAATATTAGTAATGTGATAAAAACATACAGCTCGGAATCTTTACAAAAAAAATAGGGTAACATTGGCAACCCATCGCAAATCTAAAGGGTTCACTTAACAAGCGGTGTATTTAGTTAAACGACAAACCCACTTAAGACTCTCTTTTTTTTGTAAGTAAAGGTCCTCTCTACATTAGCGCCGCAATCGTCACGAAACATAACACCAATATTTCGCAGCTTACATCCCATTTCCCCGCCCTCAACTCACCAAATAGTTTATTCAGTTAACAATGTCGCCACTGTCTTCGAAAAACTGTCAAAGCAATGACCACGCGTATAATGGAATTGCTGGTTCCAGTTTTGCCCACCGGCACATGTTAGTTGGTAATTGGTGGGACTCTACTAATATTTGAACACCTTCGTCCGTTTATAATTCTATTCGCAATATTTGCTATTTTTTCCAACTATGCATTAGCCATTAGTTTTTTTTTAAGTTCAGTTCAGTAAATATATTGTTATGATTGCTATAATACTAGGTAGAAAAAGTTTTTACAATAGCACATTCATCTTAACATCTATAGGGTTTGTATTGTCAAAATAACAAATTTTACTAAATGCATAAATTACCTATGGTATAGTATACGGCACTTATACCAAAAAACCCATTCTTTTAATTTATTTTCCTGTATGTCTATGTGGATAATCTCCGAAACCGACCGGATCTGGACCGATTTTGAGGGTACTTTCACTGGCAGATAGCTAATGCCATAAGGAGTTACTTAGACTACTTTTATTTTACTCTACCACGCGGACAGATTCGCGGGCAACAGCTAAGTAGTTATAATTAAAAACCCAAATAATAAATTCCCAATCAATACCAACTTTTTAAACCCAAAAAATAAAGTACACCTACGATCTCAAGCGTCGGCGACATCAAAGCCATAGGTGGCGCTACGGCAATCGGCACCCACGCCGCTATTACTCGACCACTTCAAACCCAACACCATAGTTATTGCACGATTAGTTTTAATAACTCAATCGTTACCTGCGATGCCTTAAAAGGGATTGCTGAAGCTGTTTTAAAGAGAATATTTTATTTAATACGGTACTTCTTTTAAAAGGGAATAATACTGTTGCACCTATTTGGAGTTGAGACAGAAGCAATAACCGAATGTTGTTTAATGACGATAAATGTACTCCAATCAGACGTGCTACTCTTAGCAACGATAATCGATATATCGTGACATTCACTGAACATCGATTACTGAACGAACGATACAAAATTATCGTTCGTGCAGTCGATATACAACGGCAAAAAAGATGTAAGTAACTAATTTAGAGTAGGATTCGACACTATAAATAAATAATATCAATAAAGTAAATATCGCCAGACGAACACACCAACTGTATGGTCCCAAACTAAGCAACGCTTGTACTATGGGTACCATACAATGGACTGGGGGCGATCCCAGTGACACCCAGACCAGGGAAAATTACGAAAAGGTCATTTCCGAAATTTACCCTGACGGGAATCGAACTCGCAACCATCCGGTGTAGTGACCCGAGCAGCCTACGCTCGAACCACTGCGCCAAGCGGTCGTCAAAATGTCACGATATATCGATTATCGTTACTTAGAGTAGCACCACAAATCTTCGCTCTTTGCTTGCCTATTTATTCCACGTCCAACGATAAGCGATATGAAATGCAAATGTGGTCGTGGACCAATTTATATATGTATGTGGTTTACTCATTTTGTATCGGAAACCGTGTTTAATTAAAAGTAAATGTAGGCGGAATAACATTGAATAGGACAGCGATAGGTAGAAGGATAAAGTAACATATAGATTTCCCTAAAAAATACTTTGGATAGGATAGCTATCCACTCTGTAATGAGATAATTTGTAAATACTACGGTATCTACTACAGTTTTTAATAGAAGAAATGTGTCTATCAACAATGACGTCGATGGATTTTATCTTAATATTTAAGGTGAAGGCGCCTGTCTAGCCCGCGAAATTCAAAATGTTCGAGTATTTTTATAGTTTATCCAAAATCTGAAAACATTTAAGACTACATTTTGTGATTTGCGACAAACACAGTATGCAGTGCGTTTATTAATACATTTATTGTACTCTAAATATTATCACGGTGGATATGATACTAGTTAATCACTAAATATACAAAAATTGCCAGATTATCTGGATAGCTGTCGTTCTTGAAATGTTTTAGAGTAAGTTGGATATATTAATAAATGCACTGCACACGGTCTTCGTCGCGAATTACAAAATGTGCCTTTTATTATTGTCAGATTTTGAAAAATTACTCTAAACCCACAAAGAATTTGAACTTCGCGGGCTAGATGGGCGCTTTAGCCTTAAAAGGCGAATGCTCCATATAAAATAGTCAAATAATACTCTTGTTGGTAGCGAGAGTGTGTCAGCAAAGGTGGTTAGAGTAAAAAATTATCTATATTGACACGCTGTGGCGGCGTCCGTGTGTGGAGCGCCGTGTATGCACGGGTGTGGGAAATAATGACAAGGTTGTCACCTTGCAGACTTCTAGAGAAAACAAAAAATGAAAAAATAATACCTCTAAAGAATATTTCTATAACATTTTTAATAAAAATAAACTCCTGATGTCAATAGCCTAGTGGTTAGAGTGGATGCTCTCGTAACTGAAAGGGTCCGGGTTCGATTTCCATCATAGCTATTAAACTATTGCCGTGGGCCCACACAAGCATTAGCTTAGCTAGAGGGGCTAGCGGGAACACTAGTAATGTGATAAATAGGCATTGCTACTAGCATCCTTCAAATGACACAAATTGAAAAAACAAAAGAAGTTGTTCAATCTAACATAGTTTGATATCAGCTGTTAAACCAAAAACCGCAGTGGAATCCATTCCATAGCAAGGTATGATTCCCACTTCCAGAGTAATCGTGCAAGACTGCTAAGTACCTGAAAGTCTGTCGTAAACTACAAAATATTTGAGGAGGATTAATCAGCTTTGAAATTAGTGTTATTTATTAACGACAGAAACAAATTTCCTTACAGGATAACCCAATACAACAGTGTTGAACAGTGCTCAACAAGCGCAACTACTCTATGGTAACTCAACTCAGAATTGTTTTATTCATGTAAGCCAACAAAGCATTTATGAATAGTCAGAATCTACCACCGGTTCGGAATGCTGCTTCCACTGAGAAGATCCGGCAAGAAACTCAATGGTTACTCTTTTCAATGAACAACAGATGGTGTACATTCTCAGGAACAGCAACAGAATATGAGCAGAGGTAGCAGGTAGCAACCCTAACGACACGGGAAACAATGGCACTGAATAGACGATCTCATTCACACGCCACCTATAATGCCCTAAATGGCAACACAGATGTATAAATCTACCACCACGGAATTTATGACTGTTAAACATAATGAATTACGCTCTGAAACGCGTTGACCAATCGCAAATGCATCGTGGATATAGGAGATATTCGGTTAAGGTGAAGGCGCCTGTCTAGCCCGCGAAATTCAAAATTTTCGAGTATTTTTATAGTTTATCCAAAATCTGAAAACATTTAAGACAACATTTTGTGATTTGCGACAAACACAGTATGCAGTGCGTTTATT